>JAGVSL010000010.1:3990707-5320943 GCA_022494535.1 Himalopsyche phryganea | reverse complement strand
ACCGCTACATACTGACTGGAGCACTTTAACATGATTTGGTGTATTTGACATATACAATATTGAAATTTATAACAGTTTACTTTTATTAGTATTTCAAACATTTTTGAAAAATATGTAAATAATAAATAGACACAACCACCATGGCCGAATAGTAGCTTCAACTGGTTACTTTAATATTTGAACTTAACAAATACAAGGTTTTATAAATTAGCATTGAAAATATTTTCAGAGATATTTATGAGAGGTATCATTTTCCTGCCACACGTTCATCACATTATTCTTCTCAACTCTAAGAAAGGCGCGTTGGATTAACATGAATATACAAAATATTTATAATAACTGTATTGTTATATCCATATAATCTCTCAAGCATGCGTTTGAATGGTTTTAGGGATACGATTCCAATCGTTTTAGGATTGAGAGATTTAACTGTAGGTATAAGATGATGATGACGTGTGACGATTATACAGTTCCAGAGAGTCAATCGTGTCTTCAGTTCGGCGCGCGACGACAAAATGCAGTACTATTTCTAAATTGTTCAGTGGTGTCTTTATTTTATTTTGCATAATCTTCTTCTTTTTTACTTATATTTGTATTTAATACATATAAGGTTTCGTAAATTTGCATTGTCATATCATAAATAATATTTGTAAGCCGGAATCGTAATATTTTTATTTTTATGTCGCATTTGATAAAAATCATGTTTCGTAAATCTGCATCGTCGTATTGATGACACGCCACATGGTCATTTTTAAAAACCTGGTGGAAGGTTATAAAATTTTACAGGAACAACATATACTGGATTAATGAGCAAAACAAATCTGGTGAAATAGTTTTGACAGTGTTTGTTAAAGAATTAGTACATACTTTAAAAATACATTAATTTATTATTAATCGAAAACAAATTTATGACAATGATAAAGTGAGTATATTTTTAACACTTCTTTCGAAATCAATTTAATGTTTTAGTTACGGTTAACTTTTTTAGATTGCTTAATATTTTGTTCCGTCTTCAAACGAGTTGTTCAGGTGGTTATAAACTGTCTGAGATATCTATACAATATAATCATATAATATATACAAAAACATTTGGCTAATGTTATCCATTGATCGTTTATTTAGTTTCAAAACAAATTATCCAGTGCAGCTTCAATGAAAAAGTTATCGAAGCCTGAACACAGTGTCCAAGCTTGTGGAACAGAAATGATAATTTTCATCTCTCGCCCTCGAATAAGATAATAGGAATATTTTATTATACCGCTGTCCCCTCTTCCAGAGAGACAAGTTTTCAAGACAAAAGTAAGTAATGGTCTTTTATGAGAAAAGAATATGTTGAGTGTCATACAAAAGTTATACGTCCAGCTCCTCACGGCCCATTAAGTAAGATTGATAACAATAAAAGAAAGAATACTATATCCCATTGTGTGTGTACCTAAGCTGTGATACGTTGTTTCTGATTGGGTGTGTTTATTGAACAAATAATTCTTTTTCTTGTAAAGGGGCATTTATAAAAATATTTTTTACTATCGTTTACTAAGCATTATCTGTAATCTATCTGAAAGACCTCTTGTTCAGCAATCAGAAATGTTCGGGGATGAATTCTTGGCAAGGTCAATATTTTTTTTTTTTTATTTATCATAAAATTTGAGATCTTGAACATGGGTATTTAGGAATCGTTTATTATGTAACTGTGATATTACAGAGATTTAATTGAATGGTACCGAGCGTCCTGCCGGTGTCTCTGCTACCTACCAGTGTTGGCTGCTCGCCTGTGTTGTCATTCGTATTTATTTGTTCCCCACAGGAATATAAAATTTCTTTTAAAAAAGTTTGTGAGCGTTGGTAATAAGTCTTAATGGAAAATTTTACAAAAAATTCTATTTCTAATCCTAAAAAAATCTTTTTTAAAATGTATAGAATATCTGCGAAAATCCCAATCAAGAATTTATTGTGTTGATTTATCAGCATTAACCGATTCATAAATTATGTGAGAATCTACAACTGTTTTTAATCTGCAAGTATATATATGAAACGATGAAAATAAAAAGCTGTCATTTCCACATTTTTTCAAAATCGAACAAAAAATACATACATATACTATAAGTCATTTCACCTAATATGTAATGACAAATATCTCCGAAAACCTGACAAAAGCATGCGAAAAAAAATGTTTCACCTTTTAATGACATATAGAGTCTGATAAGCTGAATAGTGACAATCAAATGACAATATATCAAATTTTATTTTTTTATATTAAATGCAATTGGGGGTTGATTAGCTACTAAAAATATGCATACTTTTCTTAAGTGGAAATACAATATGAGGGAAAAAATTAAATCTCGCTAAAACTAAAACAAAATAGTAAACACACAAAATCGTCATTTACTACTAATATTCCAAAGTGTACATATCGGTTTTTGCTATTAAGCGTCTCATATTATAAATGAAATTACGAAAAATACAGTACCTAATGGAGGACGCTAATTTAATCTGGATAATCAATTTTATTTGAGCAATAATAAAGACTGGTCGTTTTTTCGTATATTTCAATGAGTGCGTCTTTATTTGGCTATAAAACACCCAGCATGATTTCAATACTAAACCACGACACTTACACATGCCCCCTTAAGTGGTTCGTGCTCCCAACTTCCCCGCTAGAAACTGCTAAACTCTAACTGTCCTAAGCGCATAAAACAATTAAAGCTTCCATATTTGGCAGGTAACTCCGGGAGGGCCTCATGGTTGCCACCCTCGCCGGTTATTGCTGGCTGTTGGTAAGGTTGGCAGTGGGAGGGATTTTGTATCCCTACCGGATAATTACTCCAGTTTATGATGCATCAGTACTTTTTGGAACATCTTTCGGGGTCTGGGGCTACCGCTTGTTAAAATATTGGGCTAAGTGATGTCATTTTTCTATCAAGTATCTGAGTATTATTATACAATCCGGCTATAATCGCCTAAGCCATGTAAAATTGAAATAAAAATAAATTGAATATTTAATTCAAATAATTCTTAGTACTCAATATTATAAAAAGCCGTTATCGTCATCATCAAACATTGATATAGATTCAAATAATAATTATTAAATGAAATATGTTTGAAACCCGTGTTAAGCCGAAACTGTACGAGATTAAAAAATCTCTCAATGAAAATGTGAGGCCAGGAGCACACGATTGTTTGAGGCCCACTGCTCAAAATATCTGAATAATTATGATAAAACTATTGCACTGAAACTAATATCAGCTTTATTTCAATATTATAAAATACTTAAAATTAGATCGTAGCGTTTCAAAGTATAAACTATTTACCACCTATTTGAATAAAAAATAGTACAAATAATAAGCCATCACTTTTTACGAGTCAGTTTAGATGAGTCAAAACTTTGATCGGCAAAACTACCAATTTCTATTAGTCTCACTATAGAACTAGACCATAGATGTTTAATTATTTTTCAAGTAGGTAACGTTTGATATTTACTGACAATTTAATAACAATGAAACATAATATGGAAATGAATTGTAATATATGAAAAATCGATGATAATCGAGAAAGTTTAACTGGTATTTGAATAACTCTATTTGAGACGGAAAGCCAAACTGATATATTTTTGTTTACATCTAAGCAAGAGATCAATAAAATACTCCTTTAAGGTATTTCCATATTAATGCTCAAAGAATTTACCGCACACCAATAATTTTATGAGCGTGTGAGGTAAACATAAAACCACGCGCGTCAGGTGTCACGTCTTCGTTGTCATTGAAAAGCTAAATTTAATAATGAAACATAAGACTTTTGCTAGAAAATTTAACGAACAAAGGCATACTTTTGGATTATTATGTCACGAAATTTTGTAACAAAAATGTCTAATGAGTTTTACACTTTACATATTTAAAAACTTTTAACTTTGCCATTCGTGTGCTCGAATGCCTGAAGATGCCGAAAGGCGAAACCCGGGTCGTTAGTGACAAAATACATGGAAGTGTACAAAATCTCAATAATCCAAATTTTAACTTTGCGATACTCATTACAATCAAGATATTTTTGAATTACTCAATTTATGTGTAAATTCAGACATTTGGCTTATATGAAAACAAATATAACATATTATGCCAACATCTGTGAAATTATCATGAAAGCGGTAAAAAAATCATGTTGTATATTTGATTCAGTAGATCCAACAAATTTGAATGTTTTTCAGTGTTTACACAGACAACAAAAATTAAAATGTGTTTTAAAAGAATATAAGTAACATTACGTGCCAAAATTGTCTTATTTTAATAGATGGAATCGTATGAGACGTTCTGAAACTTTTTCAAGTGTTTTGTTTGATTATATTAGGATCCAATCTTATATTTTAAAATAAATAAAGTACCCAAGTATTGTCTTTTAAACAGTTTTAATTAAAAATTTTAATTGCTTCTGCTATTCAAAGATGTTTTATTTACGAAAGTCAGTAATTGTTTGCTTCATTTGACTACAACTTTTTAACTTAAAAAAAACATGTATGTCACTGTTGAATCTCAAAATAAATCACTATTATAATGTTCAAAATACTTATTGTTTTGCAATACGGACACTGTTGAGCACTATCTTTTGCTAAATTTGTTAAAGTGTCGTTCATAAAGTAATATGAAAAACTGAGGCTTCTAGAGGAGTTCAAAGTCTTAAGACCATTGAGATATATCAATCAAACTGGAAGAACTAGTAAAGTCTATTATGTAAAAAATTCTCTTAAACTATGTCTACGATATAAAGTTTCTCAATGGCGTGGTATTAATAATAGAAATGGCTATTTCTCTTTACAGGTATGTAAAATCATTTTTGTGCTTACGGTTTTCTCTATTTTGTTGGGTATACTAATATATTTATGTATAAATGTTCTTTACAAAATAATTCTTATGCTTTTTTGCTTTATCTGTTACGCAGCAATTATCTGTGTACATTTACAGTATGAAGCAGGATCCATACAAGAATGTTTGACATCTGGAATCCCCTAACATAGAAACATCATTAAAAAGAACGATATTTTGAGTGAAATTGTTACGTAAAATTTTAACTATAATAAAAAAAACATTAAATGATTTTTGAGAGTAAAACTGTACAGAGTGTATCGAAAAATGTAATTTCTAATAATGTCTTTAAAGTGCTGTTTTATGTATTTAAATAAAATAATATAAGTTTTAAGTAACACAAATAATCTAATTTCACTGACGAAAATCGAGCGCAAAAAATTCATTCCATGTTAAAAGGTCTCGAATAAAAAATAACGCTGAAATGTATACTTTTCGAAAAAAAATACGCAAAATCATCAAACGTGAAGAAAAGGTAAATAACTTTCTTACGACAGGAGAGAAATTTAAATTAAGGAAAAACATATTCAATTAAACAAGACACGGTCTCTTTGTGCTCTGCGCAGCCCACCCGGGACATTCGCTTTGCCTCAAATGAAATCTAAATAAAAATTTTCCATTACGTCACAGGCTTTCCTCGCAAATCTCTCCCGCGATATTCCTTATCTGGAATAACCTTCCGAGGCGAGTGGATCTACTTTTCTTACAAGCTGTTTTATTTTTTTACGATTGCACGTACCGCCCCGCTTTATCATGTTCACTCCATTACGTTTTATTATCATATTTTCTTGACAAAGCTGAGCACGTGAGATTATTTTAATGGACGCCTCGGAAAGAGAAAAGGTCCTTTTTTCTGTCAAGATGCTCCTGTGAAATATTGTGTGAGGCATTATCTTGTATTTGCACTTTTCTTGCATTTTCGTAAGATTGGTTACTCCTTATCTCACAACGTAGAAATCTTTAGTAACACTAATGTAATCCGATTTCACACTAACAATATTTGACCAATATATTTTTATCCGTTGAAAGTTCATGATTATTATTGAAACTAACACTATGTAATATAAAAAAAATATTAAATTCGTGATTGATGTTCACCTTAATATCAATAAAAATATTTTGAAATGATTATATATACTGTATTATTATCAAATAGGATAATTTATAACACTTTGTTTAGTGAAATTATTTTTTTTTCGTGTTATAAAGCCTTCTTTTTTTAGGAAGAAACAGTTTTCTAGAGATATAAGCCGCGTTGAGCGAAACCGTTACGTCGTCTTTTACGGATTTATTATTTACCAGAGAAAATTTGCATTTGTATACATTAAAAGAATTAACCAACTGAAATAAAAATACTGATCGGTTTCATGATGCAAATTTGAGTTCGTTGATTGTTACAAAATTACAGATTTCAAATCAAGCATTTTTTGGTTGTGAAGACTTTCTTCTCTAGAGGTAAAAAAAAAATATTTTTGATAAAACGGTATGTTAATTTGGAGATAAAAAAAATATGGAATAGTTCATTAATGCTTTCAAAATTGTAGAAATATTTTTTGTATATGGTATGTTTAATTACTACACTCTTAATAATATGTGCTACACAACATGACACCCTGGTTTTTGTTAAGTATAAGTGTCATTAATGTCCTGAACTGAAATCACCCAGCGGCAACAGCAATAATTCGCAGAATCGGCTCTTTCTTGTTACCAAGCGTTCAATAGCCGCCGGCTACGGCCGCTGGACGAGTCCAGTTTTACGGAAAGGGTAGCTCCGACGGTGCAGGGATTCTTTTTAATAGTATTTGTAGACAGTCGATTACGATCTACCGAGCGGAACGAGCTGCGCTCTCGTGGCGGAGGTGACGTGACGATGTGAATTGTTTGTTTTTTTTTTATTTGCATTGGACTTAATTTAAAATCGTTTGTCGTGTCATTTGTATTATAACTTAAAGTAAATTCTGTTGCTAAGTAAATGTAAATCTAGAATCAATTTTATGTGTTAAGATTTATATATTTGTGTAATCTAAACCACTGCATCTTGGGTGGAAATAAATAAGTTTTGAACCGGATTTGAAATGGTGTTTGTCTGAGATCACAGCCCTTTCAGGACTCCGGATAACCAGCCGCTCGCCTCTCTTCGATCCGGGGTCTTCTCAAACAATACTTTTGATCTAAAACCTTCCTCATATATATATATATATATACTAAAATAATAATATGGTATTAAATAAACAAAGCTCCTATTGTCATCAGTACGTCCAACGTAAAAGCCTTAACATAAATTCATCAAAGAGCATAACATCCAACAAAAACTGACACTTCCTGTATGATACAATACTGCTACAAAGTGCAATGCCCTTTCATTCTACGTTCTATTCTGCGTTCATAAGTTTCCGAATGCAGCATCGCAGGGTGGGCTTAGAGATAAGCAGATAGAACCTTAAAAAGGATTGCAGCCTACGCACGTTCAGACGAGGATGTTGCGGTAGCCGATACACAAAGCACGGGGGATGCAACGCCTGCAGGGGGCGGGTATTGCCTCCGTGATTGAATTGAAGGGCAAGGGCGGGAAGCTCCCTGTAGTAATGAATATGGACCGGGCGACACCTTTGAAAATCCATGAAAGAGAATGTACATACTTGATTTCTACTTCCGACTTAAAGGACTGCCATACTCCATGCTTTTATATGCTTTAT
Organism: Himalopsyche phryganea; assembly: GCA_022494535.1. NCBI lineage: Eukaryota > Metazoa > Arthropoda > Insecta > Trichoptera > Rhyacophilidae > Himalopsyche > Himalopsyche phryganea. The sequence goes on along the minus strand of JAGVSL010000010.1, from coordinate 5,313,397 downwards.
TATGACATTTATTTCAATTGGGCTAAGAAATATATGAAAATCAGTTCATCGTTATATAACTATATCACGCTTCTTTATACATTCTAGAAATTATTATGTGCTTCGAGACCCTTTGACTATGTATGACTTTGCGTCATGGTAAATGATAGCTATATTTATTTAATCTTTACAATTTTCTGTAAAAGTATTACGAAAATAGATAGAAGATAGATAATATGTGCTTAATCACTTTTATTGTGTCAACTGTCAATTATTGGTGCATTTAACGTTTATTATATTTATATAAATAAAACAGTTTCACACTATTATCGAATGATCAGTACTGGTTTCACTCAAAAGCAAAGATTTTTAACAAATGAGGTAAACTGGTCCTGATCATCTGATAAAATTGTGGAATTAGTGGAAAAATATTGTGTTTTATTTTAAAGTATTGCTCAGTGGTCAATTTTTAACATAAATAACCAGAAAACCCATCCCAAAACCATGTACCTTTATATTTATAAACGTGAAAAATTGAAAAAAAAAATTATGTACAAAAAAAGCTTATTTGAGATCATTTTCGTTCATCTATTAAGCATTTTAAGTTGATTTAATAATAATAAAAAAAGATTAGTTGAAAGTGCTCGCTACAGCTGATATTTTTAAAATTTAAATTACTTGAAATAAAATAGTTGCAAATTTTAAATCACCTGAGATCAACCGAATAAGAAACGACACAATAAACACCTACATCTAAGATTTTGGAGATGAAATATTAAAAAAAACTAACATTGAATTTTAACTCATATTTTCCTAGTAAAATTTTGAACTCAGAGCATCTGATTACTTAGTAGAACTCTTGCGACTTAAACTTTTCTATATGAAAGCTTAAAGTAACTCGATATCAGTCATGTATATTTTGGTCTTATCTTATCAAACTTCTATTAGACAGCAATCTTTTTTGCAAAATGCACATGTTTATGTACCTCAATTTTTTTATCAAAATGTGTAAGCATGTAAGCCGATCAACTTTCCACTACTTGATTGGTATTATGGAATCACAACAGTTCGTATTCATTCACGAGAAGTGAGCGCCGGCAAAACTTGAATAGTTGGAATTGCAAAGAGTAACTAAGTTGGCACTATATTCCACAATTTTAAGCCAGTTTTAGTTCAAAGTTACTTTTCTTAAGTAAGTATTCGTGTACAATAATATCAAGAGTCAGTAGTGTGATTATATTGACGATCAGTTCTAAAGTGTAGTTGGTTTAAGTGCAAGAGATGTTTCTTTTAAAAAAGGCTAGTTCAACCGTGAAATAAAAACCTCTGCCAATGTTTTGGAATTGTATTTGAAATCAATTAGAATATTTATGTTGTACTTTAAAGAAATCTTTTGAACAAGATAACATGATTTAGTGATTAATTTTCAATTTCGTGTCCCACCCATTGCCATTGCCCAAAACAGAAACCATGGTGGCTCAAAAGTTATAATTATATTGTTATATTTTCAACTTCATTTTCAGTACATATTAATAACCATGTTAGCTTTAAATTTACAAATACAATGTATAGATTTGCATTCAGAAGTTATATCCAGAATTTGCAGAATGTATATCCATAGAGAAAAATATCTTGTTAAAAGAATATTAAAAAGAATGCTTTATTATACGTGCGGCCCATAACTTTAATCAATGTGGCCCAAGCGAGACAATGTTTTCAAGTTTTGACACCCATGTTCTAACCGTTGGTTAATTAAGTATCTTAAATTTCTAATCATATGTATACTAAGTAACTTCAATGAGACGTTGTGATGTAAATTGATCTTCAGATAAACAAAAATGCATCACTTTAACACAATCCTGTGCTAATTATAACGTTATCATTTATTTTTTAAATATGTATTGTTTTGAAGAATATGATTACATAATATATGTTACAATGTTTTAATAAGGAAAAGTCTTCAGAATTAATAAAATGTGGAAAGTATTTCACTTTTTCAGCGTCAGTATTTAACATACTCTCTCCGACAGTGCTATAAAATTGTACCTGGATTCGGATGACGGGGGAGAGTTAGGGCTTATCAATGAAGTGCCTTGAATGGGAAATGAAGGATGTAAGAGGGGCTGAATGCCATCAGTGAGATTAAAAATGGCACAAATGGATTCCATCGATATTTCGGATGATGAATATAGTTACTTTTAGCTATACCACTATTAGTGTGATGGACTTCATTTTAATCATCATTGTGACGTCATAATAATTGATAAAAAAATAACAGGCTTGTGACGATTTTTTGCCTACGTACTGACTTGACTGACTATTTTTGTAACTGTATAATAACATTTTTAAACACCAACTTACTGGATAATTTAAAACAAGAATAGACACTTTTTCTTTACAACTGACGTGTAAAGAACATCCCTCAATTTTTTTCATTTGCAATTTTATACATTTTTCGTAAGATTCAGCATTAATATTTTCTTATTGGTGTCATTTTGCTGTCAGGTTATCAGCTAGGGATGGTTAGTGTCTCCATATAAAACAATAAGATTAAGGTACGCCCAGTAAAATTATTATTATTATAGAAATCTCAACAATTCTTTTACCAAATATTATTTATATGGATACAATTCAAATTCATATTTGTAAAACCAACAGTTTGGATATGACCAAAATTTTTAGAACTTTGGTGCACTTTTTTTTTTTTTATTGCTGATTTACTGCATTCAGCTTAATGAAATTATATGCATTTTAGTGGAAAAAATGATTTATTATTTATGAAACATCACATTATATTTCTTTTCATGTTGTCAATGGAGGTTTTATCCAATACTGTATTTTTTAACGAAAATATTTGTACTTGGATAAAAGTTTAAAAGCACTGATTTTATAAAAAAATAATAATATCAAATTTTCAAAATGTTGAAAATAATTTGAAAGAATAAATATTATACTGTAGAAAAGTAATTCATTTTCACAACAATGGAAACTTCATTGAAACATTCTTATGGTAAAGTTTATCTTAGTCGTAAAAAAACAACTTTGAATAAAGTTGTATGGCATCAGAAAAAAATTAAAGTAACTTCGAAAAACCGTAATGCAATGGATTCCATTTTTTCCGAGTTTTAATTAAATTTTATTTATTGTTCCCAAAAAGTTATGTGGCTGAGAGTAAAATTATTTTTTTGTATGCAGAATCTGTAATGAACTTTAGTGATTGATACTTTAACATCGCGGTAAATCCGTTTGACTTCATTTAAATCGGAAACTTTCTCCTTTGGCGATATTGCCGGATGGAAGAAAGAAAAACTTTTATATTAGCAGTCACAATGGCCCGCACCAGTCGACAGAACATAAATTGATCCACCCGAGAGGGGAAAGTCGTTGGGAAACTTCTTTGATTGGAAAAGTGGGGTCGAAGGATCCATTCACAATAAATAGAAGAAAAGCCATCTCTTCGTTTTCCATGCGAGCCATTAAATTTATTATTTACCTCTCATTCAAAAAAATGCCCGTTCCAAGAATCTAATCAAGTTTATTGGAAAGCTATCTCTATTAAAGAAATATTATTAAAAATTAAATGGAACCAGCTATTCAATGAGTCATACTTTCTTTTGGGTCTCTTTGATTAGACTGAAGTGGGTTGTGTTTCTGTGGGCATTATTTCTAATAGCGAACATATGCAATAATGACTACATCTAGTCTGATAATAGAGCAAGCAGTTGAAGAGTGCGTTTGTGTAGTTAAACCCCAGTTGCTACATGGTTGTGAATTGATTTTAATATGAATCAAATATCTATGGTAATATTTGATGGTGATTAGGCTTTTATTAATATACGTATCATTTAAAAAATTATCACCCATAATACTTATATCGTGATTTCAGCTTATTTTTATGATTCAGTTCATTCGTTTCTTAAAATGTGTGGATGTGACTGATATGTCAGTTGTTTTCTATTTTGCACATAATCTGACAGTATTTTATAATACATGCAGCTGAACGTGGTAAATGAAAGTGCCATTATTCAAATCACAGTACAGATTTTAAATTAAATAATATTATGATATATAATAAGTTTATCTACAGGACTGTAGTGATATGCAAATCTATTATACATTTTATTGGAAAAGTGTAAACATTTTTGTTTATTTGACTTTGATATAATCATGTTTTAACCAATTTACGATTCCAATATGGAAAAAATGAATTCTTTATATAATTAGCTGATTAAGAACTGGTACTAAATCACTCACTCAACCTCTCAAGAGACAGTGGAAAAAATATTAAAAATGGGTTCATTTCATGGGTTCATGGGTTCTACGATTCACTTCCACGAATAGATGAGATAGAATGATGTAATAAAACATAATGGTAACCTACATCTTTACTACTCGGTAACTGTCTCCCAAATTATAGTGAGTAACACTTCCTTTCGTTTCGAAGAAGAAAACAATGTAGCAACGAAAAGTCTTTTTTTTAGTAATCGTTATGCATTTATAATATCTGTACCTGAAAGACTAATAGTCCTATGACAATTTTATCAACTTGACAAAAGGATCAAAAACGTGTTTTTAAACGGTTTTTATTTTATATCAATTAGCATAGTTTTCTTTTTGTTTTCGTTCTTTTGCAGTTGAATAAATAAGAGGCTTGGAGAGTTTCATTTATTGGTGAAATCATGAGTTGTTTTAGGATTTAATGGACAAAAGATTGTTTACCCCGTTGTAACATAAGGATTAACATGAAAATTTACAGGAGTGCATTTCAAAGATTCAAAACACAACTCACCATATAACTTTTTACTCTGTCCTGAACAATTTAAATTGGTGTTACATCAATTGGCCAAAACACTGTCGAATTATTATATACACATTCTATACTATATAGAAGTTCATTACATAATAATAATGAAGAAATATTATAAATTTACCTATTGCATTTTTTCTTCAAATGTTAATTATTTAAATAATAATACGTACGTACAGTATGTCATAACAAACAATACCTTTTCTATTTTCATTATATTAATACATTAAATTAACGTAACGGTGAATAAAGAAAGTACCCACAATAACCTAGTTTAGGCGAGCAGTTCGGCAGGTTTTGCTATCACGCGAACAACTCAGTCTTTCTTCTAACAAGTAATCGTTACGTGTCACACGATAAGCTTTTGTCCCATTCAGAGCTTTTTATACACACTTACCCACCAGCGGGATATATCACTGGGATATTAATTTTACCGGAAAAATAATACTTAACCCTAGCATAAGCTTTTGTGTTGAAATAATCAGTAAATTTATTGGGTGATGAAGGAAACGTTTTATTCTGATTATGTACTCAATCTTTTAAAACGCATATTCATATAATAGAGTATTGAGTTGATGTAAAATACTACTGAGATAAGGACAGTTATGGTATCGTCTTTTCAGGAAAATACGCATTTGTAGTGTCGAATGAAATTGTTAACATTTTAAAATGCATTTTTGTCTTTGTCTGTATGTACCACATTAATAAATAATTTAAATTAGATATTATTCTAACATTCCGTCCTGCAGCCGACTGTTTGAGGATTTTGGGTTTATATCCGACTAGGTCATGGGTTTGAATCCCGGAATGGGAACATCCTTAAATTTATTTTTCAATCGATTAATAAAAAAAAGCATTGATGTCTATGTTTTTTCAAGTCCTCATTACCCAATTATTATCTGATCTTGAAAACAGGACGTAAAAATAGCAATTCACTAAGTACAAGTTCTTTCCTAACACCATTCTTCTCTTATTACCCTTATGTTCTATATGAATATATAAGTGATTGACTTAAAACTAGTTTGCGTTAGCCAACATTGGTAGAGGTACTCCATCAGCTGTCGATATATTCAAAATTGGGAGCGTGAGGGTTAAAAAATTAGGTCCTTGATAGATAATGAAAACATTGTATTTTTAAAACATTGTATTGTATTTCATTCATATTGCAAAATGGAAAAAAGAAAGTACTCAAGATAAGAAAGAATCACAATTTAATATTAAGTAAAAATTAAAGGGTTTCGAATTTCGAACCTAACGGAGAATACCCATATTACATTTACCATATTTTGTAATATATTTGTTACAAATGTTTTATATGTAATATTTATAAGTTAACTGTGTTTGGGTATTTAAATCAAATATTAATATAGTATATATTGTTGGTTTATTATATGCCGTGTAAAACTATTAACTATTGCATTACAGAGTGAAAGTAGTACACGGTTGTCAGATGAATAAATCATTACTTATTACGAAATTTAATAAAAAATAATTATTTACTCAGTTAACTGGAGCTTACTTAATTTTGGTGGAAAGTGATTGTATTTATGAAAATAAAACACTTTTTTTCTGCATTAATTTCAGAATTTTGTTTATTTATTTTCATTATTTATATTATAATTGTAGAATCATTATTTTTATTAAGATACCTTTGTAGTTTTGAATTTGGAAAAATTCGAATCGTGTAGATATCCTTATCATATTTTAAACTTCACCATTAAGTAATTGAAGAAAAAATCATTTTAATTAATCGAAACATGCTTTAATGATATATTTGAAAAAAATATATCAAGGGTGAATACAAATGGTCATACGTAATTTTTCTGTATTCTAACTGTTAGAATTTGAACTTATATTAATTTAATGAATTTCTGATACTGTTAATAAAAAACAATCAAAACATCATAGGTTTTATTAACGTAGGTATGGCTTTGTCGATTGTAAAAGATCAATTTATTATGTTTTGTTTGTTGCAATAACAAAATCGTTTTTAAATGAACCAATTTTGGAGCTTCGATATCATATAATAATAAATCATTATAATGGCGTAGAGCAGTGACAGCTATTCATTGAAATATGTTTTCGTGTTATTAGCGCTACATTGTTCTAAGACTAGTCATTTGTAGGGCATAAACATACATGAAATGAGGTCCCAAAGTTAATTTAATACCCAAAGCATTTCAATTTTAAGTGCAATAAAAAAATAAGTACAACAATGATGGAATAACTTATTATCCGACAATGCGAGCACTTGACGATGTATTGTATTAATTGAAATACCTTATTGACGATTTAATCGAGGGATGTGGCAACATTTTTAAAGCGTGAATAGGCTGAACCCAATGGAATATTTGAATGGATGAGATAAACTTTAGTTGATAATTCTCTCGATTGCGAAACTGGTACATTTCATTATAAAAAATGTGTAAATAGTACAAAAAAAATTGTGTTTTATTTTAAAAATCCCTTTCCAACAGGAATAGAAAATTAACACTAAAATATTGATAAAATTTAATTGTTGAAATATATTTTTTTTCTCATACGGAGATCAAATCTTTTTAATGCTCTTAAGGAGCATTTTTATTATCATAACAGCAACAATAAAGAATTTAGAAAAAAAGTAATTAAATCATCAATATGTACCGGTAAAAGTAAATAATATACCTGTTGTCAATGTGTTTACGGATTCATTTGTAAGGGGCAGGGGTAGGTAAACGTTTTCCCTATTGATTTTTTTTAAATGATCGATGTTACCTCACCCTATAAAATATATGTAATTACTATCAAGCAGACTGTGAACTTTAAATTTATTGTGATGTTGAAAATAATGATGTTAAGCCATTACCAATTATTTTAAATAATCTTCATAATTAAAACAATCCTTATATCCTTGAGGTATATAAGTTTTTTGCTGCACTGTGGATTAATAATATTTCTGGTATTATGAATATAATGGGTAATCATACATACATACTAATCAACCGGGCCAATGTTATACAAATTGCAGTGAGATTTCTCGTTATCGCATGAATTACAACGCTATTGTAAAAAGTGGCGTGACGTCTTTGCTACGGGAAGGGTATGGGATGGGGATGGAGAAGGTGGGCATGGAGTGGTCGAGGAGCGTGTTAGCTCTCTGATTTACGATAAACTATTTAAGTTTGCGCGGAAGCAAACAAACCAGCGACAACTTCTAGCGCAGCTACGTGGCCAGTGGCCATTGTTTATTTAAAATTTAACAGGTATTTTTAAAACAATGGCATGATATACGTATTGTCAACCGGTTTTTATTTATTTCCTGATGTAATTAATAAAATAAATAAACATCGTTCTAAGATATAAATTTTCTGAAATAAAGGAATGTATAACAAATGAGTACCTTGGTATTAAAGTCGGACAAACGCCACATCCCACGAAAGTCATGTTTTTATTGTTTGTGGTAGTGCGAGTGATGATCTTATCACAAAATTCATAAAAAATATCAGAATCCAAGATATATATATAGATTTTTGAGTTTAAAGTTCGTAAATAGTCTGAAAAGTGGACACTAAACATTCATTTTCACGAAATCAGTGGACGTATGTCCACTGATTTCGATCCACAGACTTACACATCGTCCACACATTTACCAATCATAGAGCTATAATTTATTTAAAAGTGTCATGGCTGCCGGGCTTGATAAAGTGTGGAATATATATGAAATGAAAAATCACCTGTGCTGTACATTTTCATAGATGGTTTATGTCCGTCTTTGATACCAATGTACTCAAATATACGTAAATTTCAGATGGCACTTCTCAATACTCTCAGACTCACACACTCTTTACCTTTCTCAGTCTCTGTATTGAACACAGACGAAGTGATGTGACGTGCGCTATGGATCCAGATAAATATCGAACCCTTAGGGTCATATAAACCTATCTCAATGCTAGGCCATTTGAAATTACTTTTAGTATTGGACACAAAATGATATAATACTGTCAGTGACAATGAGACTTATTAAAAGGATCAACAGATACAAAGATAGTTCAATTTTTTTTTGTTAATGATTTTAATTACTTGCAAAACGTTTTTAGGGTTTCTTGTATAGTGAAGAAAAATTAAGTATGTTACTTTGATTTTAAGGGGTCGATATATACTTCCTATAAATTATTACCGAGTGACACAACTCCTTGTCAAAATTTGCTCAATACACGTGATGTAAAAGATGTACAGACATAGAGAGAGAGTTTTTGTTTGCTGCCTTACAGATATACAAAAAAATAAACATACATATATAATATATGACTATTAAAAAATTCGTGATTTCCTATAAATTTATCATACCGGGAATAAATACGACAATATGAATACTTGCTGCCTTTTGTATGTTCAAACATCGAAAATTTGATTGAGCAACAATACTAGTACATTTAAAAAATAGACAAAAATAGCCTATACAAAACATAAATGACTTCACGTAGCTGGATTAATAATAACTCAAAAACTACATTACGTATTAAAGCAAAATAAATATGCTGTTTTTAATAATATTTTATAAACATTATTAATATTAAGTATAAATTAAATTTTAAATAAATCTACTTTTAAAAAGTTATTATATTAATTTATTTTATTCTCTTAAGCTTTTACGTGTTGGTTAATAAATCAAATTTTTAATACCACCGTGGTGTTGCTAAATAGTTAATTGCCATTTTTTTCTAAAGTGTTCACACCATAAATTTTAATATTTCTGCAGTTTATCATAAAATTATTGTACTCAGAAAAGAAGAATTTAGCAGGTTTTAAGCCACGGTGTGATTTGTTACAAAATGGTTGCCTCGCATGTAAACTTAGTATAAATCACCATAGTATGTAAATATTTTAATTTCACGTTATTTGTCGTTCTATTTAATTACATGCGGGACCATCCGTGAAAAATAACATTTACACAGGATACAGCACGCTGAACCATACAGTTAATTTGTTTCTATGAATTGTTGAAACACATTTAATTTTTCATGAATATGATCGGATATCAAAACTAATAGGTTTTTATTTTATTAATTTATTAAAGTTGCAGTAAGCGAATCAGATTCTTTGTCAAAATATTATTACAAAGTCTTTTTTGTAGTTAGATATGCCTCTATATAAATCAGTGGATCCCAAAGTGGTTCTTACGGACCCCCAAGAGTACTTGTGACCGCTAAAGCGGTCTGTATCAAATTAAAAATTATTTGGGGGTTCGTCAGTCTGTCCGCGAAAGGTTTAATATAAAAAAACATTTGTGACACATTTTCATTATTATTAAAGTTGAAATAAATAGCAATAAATCAATTGGTTTTTATTTGTTGGGTGTTGGGCCCTTTTGCAAGCAGACCCACAAACTCAGATGAATCCAAACTAATACAGGAGAAATTTATTGAATTATTCACAAATAAGGAGCGGAATCCAATGTTTAAACAAGAATACGACAAATTCTGGGTACAAAAATAGACACCAATTCTATATCCTGCATTATGGGTTACTGTACCGGGGCTGTTGATTGCTTTCCCGTCTCTAATCAAACGTTAAATATCAAAATGTTTTAGTTATATTTTATTTTCACATTACCATTTACCATTCAAGAAATCAAAATAAACTTTGTAATTTTTCTATTATGCAGCTATATAGAGTTATTTTACTTGGAGGTTTGTGGTCCGGTTTTTGCTTTATGAAGGGGTCCATGGTCATAATAAGTTTAGGAACCACTGATATAAATCGTCAAAAACACAGTCAAGTTTAATTAAACGTGGAAAAATTATAATTTATAACCAGGTGCTTTTTATTTTACAAATCAACTATTTTCTTATTATTTGTAAAGTGTTTAATTAGTTTCATTCAACAGTAATAGATTCTAAATTTAATACGTTCAACAATTAAAAGCATATGTTATATTCATTAAAATTGCTACGCTATACGTGTAATTGAAAACAATGATTGTTTTTTATTTGACGTTATTTAAAATATAAAAAAACTGTTGTATAAGAAGCACGTGTTATAGTTAATTGAATATATATATGATAGGATCGTTTTATGCGTGCTAAAGTTGTGAAATGTATGGGTGCTCCCATCAAGTATGGAGCCGCGAGCGAGGCTAACGAGCCAAATGGATGGTCGCTGAAGAGATCTTCTCTAACGCCCGAGGGGTAAATGGGGGTGAGTTTACGGGGAGACTTTCGACGCAGCGTAATATGTAATAGGGAATTTCATTTAAAAGTCATGTGACCTGTGGCATAACTTTTATATTAATATTTAAGTGTTTATTAATCGGTTTATTTTAAGTAAATGAAAGTTATAATATTGCATCTAAATAAGTTTTGAATTCCTTTTAATATCCATACGGTCATTCATAGGAAGGCAACTAATCTATTTATAAAAATGACCTAAAATGGTTAAATATTAAACTTATGAATCTATTATTGTTTTAATTTTTTTTCTGATCTTGATCATTATAAACATGTAAAAATATAATGCCTTTCCACCAAGAATTGACAGTTCGTCTTAAAAGTAAGAATTGTTTTCAATAAAAATATAAGCTATTCATTACAAAAAGTATAATTTGGTTCACTGTTTAATTTATATTGTTTAATTTTAAATTATTGAGATTTTGTACACTTCCATCTATTTTTTCACTAAAGACCCGGGTTTCGCCTTTCAGCATCTTCAGGCATTCGAGGTGACTCGTCAGTTCGAGTCCATTCGTGCGCTTGAATGCCTGAAGATGCCAAAAGGCGAAACCCGGGTCGTTAGTGACAAAATACATGGAATTGTACAAAATTTCAATAATTCAAATTTGATATTGAAATTACATCGAGCACCCTCAGTCGATGTCTTAAATTATATTGTTTAGTTATCAAGTTGTTTTTCAGTGATTTATTACACCAAGCCTGTCCACATTGCTGCGCACATTCTTTACTGAGATGACTGAAAGTTTTCAAGGTCCTCATCTATCAGGGTATTAAAAGCAACGTTACCAGAATGATACCTTTAGTATTCACTTCAAACAAAACATTTCAAAGATATGTATGGTTGATCTTCATTCCTTTTCAAACTAACTTATCAAGCTTCTTTCAACTATAACAGGTTGAGCCATCAAATAAACGCATTATTTGCTTAAAAAAAATATTTTTTATCGTTTGTAGTATTCAAATAAAATTTATTTCAATAAATTATTAAAGTTGAAAAAAACTCGAAAAAATAAATCAACATTTTTCCACTCAAAATAAGTTTTCCGTGACGGTATTAATAAGAACGTCAAATAAGTATAAGTTCTGCGATAAAAATATTATTTATTTTAACAAGTTATTTTGTTGACCTAGTATATATATAAAAACGCAATAAAATAAATTAATAAAATTACACCATGTTGAAAAAATACTAAATTTTACGGTTAAGTGAGGAGTTAAGTGGGATAATGTGTGTTCTATTTTATTGTTTTAAGATTGGTAAAAGCTTTAGTGTTACACCAAACATCCGCAGATTTCCCGCCACCGCGTCGAGACGACTCAAATCGCAGACGGACGCCGGGACGCCCGCCCAGTCGCTATCCAGGCATCGCTCTGGTCGGACGTGTCTCGCGTGTCAAAATACTCGTACGTAAAATTTCAAACCGGCAAAAACATCGCGAACGGTTTGTTTTGACATTATTGTTGTGGTGTATTTGATTAATCTGTACGTTCTCATTCATCGATAGTTTTTACAAATTCAAAATTTATTAAAAAATAACGTTTTAATTAATCGATAATAATACAAAAAAAAACATTGTACTACTTTTTTTAAAAATGTATATTTTTTTTATTTAATCAATAGTTAAACATTAAAGTTATCATCTTCATTTTTTGTTATATTATTTAATACTATTATCAGTTACCTTTCAGTGATAAAACTATACGTAAAATAATTCATTCAAATCACATAATTTTTTTCTTCTTCTAAATTAATACATGTAATACACTTAACATCATATAAATATTATATTAAATATCGGTTTAGGAACTGAAATAATTTATAATGCGGCTACGGAAGAAATAAATATATTTTTGCTATATCAAGATTATGAAAAGTTTGCATGTTTTATTAAATACAAAACAGTTTGTTTGTTTAATTCAAAATGCTTGTCATTAGTTCTAATTATATGTATTACATAAAATTATACTATTTTAGATAATTATTTTGTTGCGTAATTTTGTATTCGTTCATGTATATTTTTTGTTATCCATGTGCTCATGTAAAACAAACTCGGGTCGTTAAAATGTTTATGGCCTTTGGTCACGACAAGATTTTGCATTTAAAAAGTTTGGGTCCGCTGGAATGTTTTTATACTGTGAAAAAACATATTTATAAATACTTTAGTGGCATTCAAATATATGCTGCATTATAAAATTGATTGAATCATACATCCATTAATGCAAAAATGATTTTAATAGAGGCAACTTTGACATAATGTTATCAGTAGATTAAATATTTAAATAATGCTATGCTTGCCAATATAAAATTATCTAAAAATCTCTTTTCCTACGAATTAAATCATCTTAGAACACCACACTTGCAAATAAGTAGGAACAGATAAATATTTCCAATTAATAATGTTGGTATCAAAGAAACTACAATAATACCATTTTGCACCGTGCGTGTACCATTTTTTTGACTGCAATTGACATGACCTACGTTTAATACTATCTGGAGAAAGCCGGCTTTAGAGAATACATATTTCTTTAATATTTAAAAAAAAATTTACTGTTTTTGTTAAATCAATATTGATTTTTTGAAATAATATCTAAAATACATTCCTCTGAATTTATATCTACATTTTTTGGCAGTATTTATCGAATATGTTTTTGTTATACGGTAGCAAATACTTATAAATTGTTTTGTATACACCTACAAACTAAAAAAAAGTTGTTTGAATATAAAACATCAAGGATATTTTCCCTAATAAATCACCATAAAATTCGATTGTCAACTTTTTTCCAAGCTCAGCAAAACAGGTATCAAGTAAAAAGTAAGTTGATATTTTGAGTTTGATTAATGACTTTAAAAAGTTTGAGCAAGATCGCTTAAAATACAAAACGGGTCTGAAAATCAGTGCCATAAAAAAGTTCTAACAAGAATGTGAGTCGAGTGGATTGGGGAATGTGGGGTGATGTGAGGAAAAAGGAGCTCGAAGATGGCTTGGGATAAGCGGCTGCTTTTACTCTTCACAGTCTCACTAACGATATGCTTGGGTGAGAAAACAAATTGCTGTATTTACTTTTTATTTTAAATATTATTATGTTTGCCTTCTGTAGGTACATCATTATTTTACACCATCATTCTCTATCACTGATGATAATGTAAATCCCTAATCGAATGTTTATCGAAACATTAATTAAGTAATTTAGGAAAAACAGTCGTTAGTCAGTCGATATGTTTAATTAGAGATAATGATATTTACAAGAGTATGCAGTTTACCAGTTTTTTTTTCCATCTTAGTTGAGTGTGATGAAACATAAGTAAGATTTATAAAAATCAATTTCGTATTTGAATATTGATTAGGGCATAGTTTGAATTATAAGTTAAGTTGGTTACTTAATTCTGACGATAGCTATTAACCAATTCCTACAGTTACGATAGATCTGAATGGTTCGAGATGTTTTGTTTGTTATTATAATGGAGTTTTACAAAAAGTCAATTCAATAATAAAAGGCAAGAATGGAAATTGTTAATTTTAATCTTTATACATGTTAGTCTGCTGTATCGTCGTATGTTGCTTAAATATGTTTTCTCAAGTGACTACTATGTTTTTTATAACTGTCCATAGATGGCCGTAGTGCATATTTTCTGTGTTATTAACATGTATTATATTACTAAGTGTCTTATTATTTTAATATTTAATGTATCATTGTTTTACGGTAAACCTATAAATATTTTTTTAATTTCATTTTAAAGGTCTTTTCATTTTATTAAGATAAATGAACTTTTGATCTCATATAAATATTTTGGTCGATATACGATTAACTACATTAATTAAATGGACATTTCTGCAATACCTTTTTAATCAATTTAAGAATTTTTATGAAATGGAATTCATTGAAGTTTTCCTTCCTTTCTAACCATTCTATCCTAAAAACGTGACGTAAAGAACGTGATTAGCTAGCTATAAGTCAATCATTAGCGCGGTCTTTAATATCCGATACTTTTACGCTATTTGAAAAAAGACTTTAAGAGAGTGACTAACAAACAATTTTATGTCAAATGCCTTCAGTTGCGTAGCTGTATTAGAAGTCAATAATATGTTCCATAATGTAAGTGAACATTTTTTCAAAGAAATACACAAAAAATACAATTTTATTTGTATTGATAATAATTTCAATTTATTCATTAGTATTACCTTGTTGGGTGATTTATGAAAAATACTTTGATGCCTTTTCTACACTAGAGGATAAACGCTTTCGATTTATAGTTTGTTTTCAAGGAATGGAAAACCCTGTTAAAATTTATTTCTTTGAGACAAATAAATCAATGCATTACATTGAAATCCGATAGATTCAAATCAATTATGTCTAGCATGTTTATATTTTTATTTACTTTTTATAAGAATTAAACGAAATGATAAAAATATGATTTTATATAATTATTCATCTGCCTCAAGAATTTTTGATCACTACGTGCGTATATAAATATTGTATGCCATATCAAATTTGCCAGGTTGAAAAATGCGATATTTCTTTCTATGTGAAGAGGGATCTCTTTGCATTTTACGGGCTTTTATCTACGTAATGCATATCGTGTATTCCCCAAGAAGAAGTATATTCACTAACGTCTCTTACTCGCTACATTTCACGCGGATATTTCAATTTTTAGTGATGTACTTTTAAATAAACTGTCTATACCTATCGATGATCCAATATTGAAAGGAAAAAACTAAATTACGTTTTCCGGAATAATCACAACTTTATATTTTAATGACGTTAAAAATTACATATTTTGATTAATAAAGATTATAAAGAATATGTCATACTTTTAACATCCTACTCGTAAAAGCTCTTTTTAACGAATAATGTCATATTTATGTGATTCTTTGTACTTGCTTCCTCTTAGTTATATAATATGTTGTACATTTTTTTCCACCCCTTGCTAGAATTTTCAAACATAACGTATTGTGTTGAAGTTTCTGTTCTACGTATATAAATGTTATTTTTTAATGTAACGCTTTTATAAATATAAGCCTTGTATAATTGAACGATGAACAAACGTCTAGAATCCATCTTTGATAATTCTCAATTCAATTATATCCGCCAATTCAACAAACTGTATTATTAATATGTGGAAGTAGTAAAATGAATTGTGTTTTATTTTTTAAAATATAATGTCTTTCCAACAAGAATTGACAGTTAACACCTTAAAAGTAAACTGTTTTATGTTCTTTTCTCGAAGTGTTGAAATTTCTTCGTTATCTAATCGTAATATATTTTGGTTTTTTATTTATTTAATAATTTATACTCATACTTCTTATGTAACGTTATCTAGCTTGTATCCCAAAACAAAGATTTTTATACTCTTATTTTTATATCAATGTACGGAGATTTTTTAACAAGGTCTTGAAAAAAGAACTGTTAAAATACGATGATTATTTTAAACCAAGTACTTTTCTAATACTCTACAAAGAGTAAGTTTGGTTAGCAGACTATTTCTGGTAAATTACAATCTGATGAGATGTGAACCATTATAAAACGTGTAAAAAACTACGTAATTAGACAATTTTGTGTAAGCGTCTAAAAAAAGTATGATTTTCATGTCATACTCTTGTAAATTAACAACCAAGTTCGGAATTGTTTAAAAGAATAGACTATTTGGAAGCAGTGGTTGACTAGAAAGATTTCACCTTTATATCATATCCTCTCTTTAAAAGGAGAATAATGTAGTCTCTTAATGGAGCATCTTAACAGCAGCTATTTTACATTAACTGGCTTAGTAGGTCAAAATGTCATTTTGGTGGGGGTAATGATATAAACCTGCTTCTTCATCGTTATGATATAAATCGGCCTCTGTGATCTAGTGGTAAGTTTTTGCTCTAGCGATCAGGTGGGTTCTGGTTCAATTCCCGGCAAGGTCAATATCAAATTTAATTTTTTTCAATTTAAATTTGTGATCTTGGATATGAATGACTTCTAAAAATTCTCATAGAGTTTACCTAGTATGATGTTCTAATTTTCAATATATTTGGCGCATTGGCTGTCAGCTGTAATGCCAGATGTATTTTTTAAAAGTATCTATAAAAAAAACAGTTTAGGGAAGAGAAGGTTGTTTTTTATTTGCTGTCCCTTTACGATCATTTTTTTAGGACAATGTATTAGACGCTTGGTAAAGAATTTAAAAATTACAAACCTTCATATGTTTGAGTACAATTCCATAAATCTATTGAAAAATCAATGCATGAAAATGTCTGATCGGAGACTCGATCCTGTGATCGTATTGAGCGAACACCAAAGAGCGTTAATCACTCGGCTACATAGCTTCTATGATTACTACGTTATTACTAAACTAGTGGGAACGCCCGTCATAAATGACGGTATTGAAATTAAAATACTAATGTCTAAAGTAGCTGTTCTTAAGTTACCATACTGATGGACGGATTGTTATGTTTGTTAGTTTTCCTCGGATTTGCTTCACGTCGGAACTGTGTGTATTGTTGGGTTTGTGTGTGTATACAACGTGGACGCTTAGGTCATGAGAAAATTTCATACTTGTACAATGTGATAATAATAAAAATTCTACAGAGTGGTTTGGGCTATTATATATTAGATAATAAACATACTATTTATTGTATTTTGAATTATACGAATAAATAAATATAAAGTTTTAATTTTTGATCAACACAGTATGAAACGAATGATCTAAGTTTTTTTATAATTTATTTATGATAAAATAATATCACTCGGAGAAATCTTGACATAATTTGGAGTTTTAAATCCCACTCTCATTTACTTGATGCGTCTCTCAAGTATAGCTTTGCTTTTTTTCTGTGTCTGGCAGAAATGTCAGCGTTTAATAATTCGTACGTAAGTTGCCAACAAAGGAGAATTAAGGCACACACAATAATTTCCTTTTCGTTGGTCAACGAGATTTATTTTATGTTGTGAAAACAATAAAAGATTTATCCACGTATATGCTTGAGGTAATTTAAAGATTCAAAAGTAGTTTTATTATTATATATACACGTATATTTATATATATATATATATCTATCTGCACAGTAATATTGTTACATTCTAGCAAAACATACATTTTTTATAGTAATGGGACATTGTTTATTTAGTCGCTAAACTTCTTACAAGGTAAGAATAAAAAGTTGAAGGCTAGGAAAGGAATCAAAGGTAATTAATCGTTGTATTTGCGATTCGTTTTCAGGATTGGATTAAAGCTAGGCGGCTAGAAATTGAAGCATTTAAGATATCTATGCTTTCCGAAATAAGTCTTTAATTCTCTTAAAAATTACTGATTTGAAGTATCAGTTCGGGCTTTCTAGCCCGTAACCTCGCAAATGGGCCAAAAAATACGGATATAATCAACACTTATTGATTTTTATTGAAAACCATAATTAATATTTCATTTCAAACTGCCATATCCATCGTATTCAATTTTTGGCAATTATTTACAAATACAATTGAAAAAATATAGTGTGAACTATCATTAATAAACAAAATATAAAATAAAGCCAATGAATTTTATTTTTAAAATCATAAATGTTTCCTTTTAGTGGTACATCAACAGAAAATCATAGTATTAGATTTATACACGGGGCACAAGCAAGAATGTTGGATAATGCAAAACTGACTATATGCACATTATGTTAAAAGTCGAATGCGTGCAATTTCGCAGTTTTGGTCACAGCAAAAAATGTATAATGAGATATCCTGAACTAAAACAGATAGCAAGTATCTGAATTGATTCGCTATCGGCGGTTATCGGTGATATCGCCAGGTGTCTCTGAGCGTAACATTTTCAACAAACGATGCGTGATTATAACTAAAGCCAGTCTAACTTTTGCCATTACATTTAATGTTATAGCTTTCAATTAAAATGAATCGATAAAAATAATGACATGCGCTTTTAACGGTGTGTTTTATAACACAAATATTTAGGCCATATTATTGCATCTCTACAAGTTAATTATTTAAATTTCTTGCAGTGCATCAAACATACGAAATAAAAATAACTTTAATAATACCTTGCTTCAATAAATCGTCTCACTTATGAATAAGGTATAGGGCGTGTCTTACTTGATCTTGGAATTAATTATATTTATTATCATATGTTTATCCACCTTTACAACTCAAGGTATGCACTCAGATCATACACAGTGCTTGTTATTTTGAATAAATGTGTAAATGGTCTAATAATTATTTGACTTTAAATGATTATCGGATTATTGAATGGTTAAGAATGATTTTTAGTAGCATCATTCATTTTTGTTTTAGGGATGTTATAAAGTTTCGTTCATACATGTTGAGTGAGTGTGGGTAAATCAAATTGTGTGCTTACATACGCTTCAGTGACGAAACAGAGTTAGGATCTGCTATTAAACTAACCACTTAATAATTTTTAAAACCAGGAAGTGAATAACTGCTTGAAAAGAGCCACTGCCTATATGTAAAAAATAAAATCTATATATAAAAGTTCTGTTTTTATTTTATATTTCTACTGAGATCCGATAGACCACAAATAAATGTTCGATAAAATATAAGTTTTTCATCAATATTAATGCAAGTTTATAGTATAATAAAACAATGCGGAATATATTATGAAATCCTAATAAAGCATTTCATTATAAATGTTTTATGTGAACTAATAGTTAGTCAGTTATACATTTTCCTTTTTCAATAATGAGTTTGAAAATATAATGCGTATGTATTGCTCACTTGATGAGTCATTTACAGGATTGAATGGAATGATTGCGATGATATCATATACATCAATGCTTTTAGACACAAATTCATAACAAAACTGCTGAAAATATCAGTATAGGCGTTTAATTAAGAGACTTGATGCAGTAAACGCAAATTGACATATAGAATATATAACGTTAATATTACTTGGCTTCCGGTATGTCATATTATTTCATGTTTTTGCCTAATTTTATTTGATTTTTTTAATATCTTTTATGATCTTTTTATACAAATTATAACGGCGCATTTTTTTGTCAATGTAATGTATTTGTCGTTATTTATAGACATGATATTACAAGAATAAATATGTCTAAATACAATAAATCGTAAAATATTATAAAACACATGTTGTTATTACTGATTACTTTTACCAAAAAAAATCCTTGTCATGCCATTTGATGATGTTATGTATAACAACAGTTTGTTTTTGATTCGATATTTTCCATTGGAAATATGAAATGATAGGGCTCAGTCAGGCAAAGCGGCTTTATTGAGATTGATGTTTCCTTAAAACCCACGCCCTCCCTAAAAGATCAATTTCATGACAATACAGTTTTTTAATGCTGAATACAATTTTCTTAGAAAACAATACAATGGAGAATATGATCGAGTGTATTAAATCTACATTAAAAGTTAAATTAATTTAATTTTTTTACGAGAGAATGATCACAAGTTCTTAATCAGTTTAAAAAAATAATACAGTTAGATGCCAATAATGTATTTTCCATCCTACCCAGTTGTACGGTAAAGGGAAGCCCCGAATCTAATCTTTTATAGCTCAATTTTTAAACAGATTTATATTCGAAAGCATGAGTGTCAGTTACATTTTCATTCCTTTTCAACAACCCTACCCAAACCTTAAAGCATGGTTAAGATAGACTAATAAACAGATAACTAATATTTTCCGATAATTCTGTTCTCTTATAAGTCCTATCCAATACGATTTATGATAATATGGGTTGAACGACTGAAAACCATTGTTAATTAAGCACTATCTCTTGGAACGTTTTACAATATTAAAATTATACGTGTTCCACAATACAAATTTATATTGTAAAATTACGTATATTTTAAAAAGCAATTAATTAAAAAATCAATAAAAATAACATAATTTGAGTTGTGTGTAAATTTGACCAATTTTCAAACTGTATGTGTGTGTTTTCTAATATATTGGTTGTCATTTCAAAATAATTTAATGCACACACGAGCAGTGAATTTTGGCAAATGATTACTATTTAGGTTATATATTATGTTATACTACCTTTTTTCGGGATAAATTTGGGTAAAAGGTATTGAATTTTGTCAATGAAACTCTAACCTTTGAACACAAATTAGTTTGTTAAATTAACGCTGACAAATTGACAGCTATGCTTTTAGTAAGCTACAAATATTTCCAATTTAAGGTCACAGAGACGTTACAGAATCAAGTTTACGAGTATGTTATTTAAATCATTTTTATTTGTTGATACAATCACTATTTATTTCAATATTATTTTATAACGGCTAAGTAACTATACCAATAAAAAGATAATATTAATTTTTGTCCATAGAACTACTTTGTTCTACCATGTTTTGCCACCTTACTACATCACTCTGGAGCACGTTCTGCTCTCTAGGTTATCAAATAGATCAAAATAAAAAAATATTTTTTCATGGTAATTAAATTATAAGTTATCATATAATTATTTTAAATTTAAAAAATGAATAGCTATTTCGTATAATTTTAAAATAAAGCAGCTTTAATATTTTCTTGTATATATTACATATTTGGTTATAAATTAATGTAATGAAGGTAATTAAGTATATGCTATCCAGCATGTTATCCCAAATTACGATGTTATTTATAACAAAAATTACATTGTTTGTTATAATCTTGCAATTTATCCCACAAAAACGGGTAAAAATCGAACTCCACACGCATTGTGTTTGCCTTTGCCACAAAGATACGATCAGCAAACCTTGGCATCACGCGCAACCAACCCCTACGTTGAGGTTTTACCCTTTAGACTCCGCAGAAATGTATCGAAAAGGAAATCTTACAATATATAATGATTTCAAAATTTTCATCTAGCCACAGAGAAGCCTGTTTTTTTATATCTTTATCTATCGACTATATCAGATAAAACAAATTTAAGAATATTTTTATAACAGTACCAACTGATACAATATGATAATAAATATAGAAAAAATTGTTTTACTTCTCGTTGTAAATTTGAATTATAACCCTAACATCATTGGTATCTATAACTTGCAATGAATACAAAGGATAAAAGAAGAGCCAACACAAGCTTTGACAATTTGTTTTAAGTTATCCTTTTGTAAAATATAGCATAATTTTGAATTTTATAATATCTCGTAGTATTTTATAATCGACATCTTGATCTGTATTTGAAACATGATTGCATGTTTCTGATTAAGATCATACATTTATGTAATGTTTTAATAGTTCAATAAAATATAAAGTAAAAAAAAGAAAAAAATATTTCATATTTGCCACCTTACAAAAATCGGGCAGTTAACTCTTAAATACTATTTCAACCTGATTCAGATGATTATTACTAGGTATTTACAGCAGTTAAAACCTTTGCTTTCTTGAGTCATGAGTTGACGAAATTAAGTATATTATATTTGCAAACATATAATAAATAAAAATGAAATTTTCTACAAATAAATAATGAAGAGTTGTACGTGAAGCTCTCAAAAACAAATGAATGTCAAATGAATACCCGAAGTGTTTGTAATATTCTCAAATCTTCTTGTAATATCTCTCCATGGAAAAACTGGTCACAAATTAATTTGGATAAAAATATTTCATGTCAAATATCCTCACTAATATATCTTTAAGAGTAAGCTTTCACTGATACACTAATACAAGTGCTTATCTTAAAATAATTTTAATATTACATACTTGTTTAATCTAATACTGGGTATTTCA
This sequence comes from Himalopsyche phryganea, assembly GCA_022494535.1. Taxonomy (NCBI): domain Eukaryota; kingdom Metazoa; phylum Arthropoda; class Insecta; order Trichoptera; family Rhyacophilidae; genus Himalopsyche; species Himalopsyche phryganea. The sequence goes on along the minus strand of JAGVSL010000010.1, from coordinate 5,290,728 downwards.
CTTAATATGAATGAATCATTGGGAGAAAAATGTCAGCGAGATACAGAAATATTCACATGAAAATTTGATGACCTCGGCCGTCTACATTTTTATTAAACATAATGCTGAGAATTTCTTATATGAAGACGGTTGTTTGCCATACTTATTTATAATAATCTGGATTTTAGGGCGTCAAAATGGTTCGTTTACTTAGAACTATCCCTTACGCCAGCTCTCCTCTCTTTCCGTCCGGGCGTCCCGACGCCGGGTGTTTGGTTAGGCATTCCTGGCACGTAGGCGTCCACTAAATTAGGTGCAGCTTAGCCTTGTAGACTTGAAAACTTGAGCGCCAGATATTACGTTGTGTGAAATTTCAAAAAAGGACACCGTTATAATACGACGAGGGGCTTTAGAGTGACGCGGCGTGCGGACGTTACATTATCGCGGATTTTGGCGAAATTTTAATATTCTATGGTGGATAAAACGATTTTTAAGTAGAACGTGCTGTTAATGTTTAATACTTTACAGCAATTCTGGTAGTCAAAGTGTTCGTTCAACACTTTAATAACCTTATTTATTATATTTACAGACACTCAAATTAAGTGACACATATTAATTTAATTTAACTTGATATTTGACAAAAATCAACTCAATTGCAACAATTTTACACAAAGGTATTCAAAAATGTGTTAATTTCTTCCATAAATACTATCAAACATATTTACATCAAAATATTATATAACCCGACTCTACAACCCAGTAATGTGTTTAGCCTTCTAAATCATCCACATCCAAGAATCCCTGTCCCCGGCGACAACACATACACTCTTTATAAATATATTATATTCAAATGGTTTTTTTTTAATTTTTGTGTAAAATAAATTATTACATATGAAGATATCACAGCAGTCCCAAAATTTCCCTTACCACTACAGATTAGTTAAGTTTCAGTATTTTATTCATTTATTTAACGTTCCCGTTTTCATGCCGAAAAAATCCCTTCGGATCTCATGCAGTCACATTTCGTTACCGAGTTGATTTTTGTCATATAAACGCATTTATAAAGTGAAATGACAATTTCAAAAAGTGAAATATGATTTATGTAGTATTAAGTAATTATTTTACCTCATATTTTGTGTATAAAACCTGAAATACATATCAAACTATGCGAAATTATCAAAAGATGCAAGAATAAAAATACTTCATAGAAAATCAAGCTCAAGACGTGTCTCGGTGCCGTTTGAAACAAAACGTTTGCATACGGTACGTCATAAATCTCGGATTATTACTATACTGTACTAACTCTTACTATACTATACTATAATTTTGTATTTTTCTATGGTAAAGCTGACAAGGTTTTCAAATTATGATTAATTATGTAAAGAAGGCGTAAACTGTGACGAATTTTTAATTTTCAATTATATCTAGAACTATTTTATATACAAAGAGAAAAATTTTAATTTTTTTGGATAACCTGTTTCACAGATAATTTAAAGGCTTAAAGACCAAAGTAAATCATTGTTACACCAAGGGTTAATAGAAAATAAAGTAAGTTTATACATTAAAAGTACGTCACTTTAATGATTATATCTCATAACTAAGAAGGTATTAATAAATTCAGTAAGCGAAATTTATCTCGTATAGTTCAAATCATATTTCGTCTATTACTCAAACATACTTGAATAATATTCTTAAAAAGGTATATCATAATAGATTTGGTTGTGGTATATCCGAAACGTCTATAGTCATTTGAATTTTAGGAAAATGATAATACTATGCTTTGAAATGTAAGAATATTTTATCAAGCAAAAGCAAGTATTTTTTTAGTTTAAAAATAGTAGCAAAGCATCTGAGAAACTGTTATTGGAAAAGCAATTTTAAATGATATAAATACCTTTTTAATATTTAAATACATTTATTTTTTCGATTACAAAATATGTTTCAGATGTTAATAATAACTGAAATTATTTATAGTGATTCATTCTTTTTGGAATTGTCTACGTAAATGTTTTTAAATACTAAATCAACGTCACTTTGAACCACGCTATATTTTGGTCACGCAAATTCTCTCACAGTTTCGGGGAGTGAACGGTATGCAATCACTATAAAATATTACTTAATTTTAGAATAAAATAAACGTCTAATTTGGGTTAAATTATTTTTTATTAAAATAAAATTTACAATAACATTTAAAAAAGAGTGTCAAGGCATTTGTATTTATATACTGTCATTATAATGTAAATGTGCACCCAAGAATAAAACCCATTCAATTGTTTCAAAAATAAATAAATTCATTCGTATTTAAGAGTATACCTCAAATACGAATAATATAATATGATGCAATAACCACCGTGGAGTCACCTTTATAGTGATGAAATAATCCAACAACCTTGTATCTAGAAGTGAAGCAAGGAGCTTGATTAGGTCTCAATTCAACTATCGACCTATAGCAGCTGTTTTAGATAAACCATATTCTTCATTGTCGTTACAAGTACAACTCTATTCAAGTATTATTCTCGTCTATCTTCTTCGTTCAGTTGGTCCGGCCGTTTGTACTGCTTTTTCAGCTATGTATAAACAAACAAATCTTAGGCGTTTTTTCATTTATTGACGCTGACGCATCTTTAGATTTCAAACAAGTAATTTTTCTATCTCGTCTCTTTTTGGGACCCGTGTCTCCAGTGTACGGTAGACATACCGAGCAAAGCTAAAGAAGTGTTATGAAAAAATGAATCTTGAATGGTTAATATAGCACAGTTTCCGATAATAATAGGCGTTTTTCAATTCAACCGTAATACATTAATTTTCTGAAGATTGTGAATTCAGTTGACTGTTCAATATCCGTTGTATTTTGTAAATATGGCTGCTTTTTTACGCATAAACAAAACTTCATTCGTTACAATTTGTTTACTGATATATTGCTGCATGAAAATAATTTTTAAACATTTTTATGTTTAATTTGGATTATTGATATTTTGTACACTTCCATGTATTTTGTCACTAACGACCCGGGTTTCGACTTTCGGCATCTGTTTACTGTCTGTCAGTTTGAGTCCATTCGTGCACTCGAACGCCTGAAGATGTCGAAAGGCGAAACCCGGGTCGATAGTAACAAAATACATGGAAGTGTACAAAATATCAATAATTCAAATTTGACCAAAAGTGCACCCTCAGTCGATGTTTTTAATTATTTTTATGTTTGTTTTAACGATCTAAATTTATTTTAACGATTTTTTGTCGATAAAGATTAACGATTACATTTTTTTTAATAGTTCGAATATAATATAGTATTACGAGTGCTTAGCGATAACAACGCCAAATGAAATTAATTTTTATTACTATCTAGAACAATGTTTCCCAACCAGTGGTTTGCGGCCCAGTGCCAGGTCACAGAGACTTTCCGCCGGGCCAAATTTAAAGAAACAGTATGCCAAATTTAAAAAAATTCGCCATGCAAAAATATTGAATATAGGATTTGTTCGTCTACATGTTTACTTGTATTTTTATTTATTGTAAAGTAATAATAATTGGTAGAATGATGCGACACGATGGTCGCTGGTTTTCTCAGAGTCAGCAGTCTTCTCAGGTACAGTCAGGGAGAACGGAAATATTTGCTTTTGGATAGTGAAACCAGATGCAAAACCCTACCTTAATAAATTTTTCCAAGAATTTCATATCGACCGTGGAAAGGAAAAAGGACGTAACCCACATCAAAAGATATATCACTCACACAAAACAGTGAAAATAGATGAAGAAACCAAACTTATTACTTACTTGAATTTTTTTTCGCTTAGTGGTTAAAAGAAAAATATTAAATATCACTCAGTTGAAACAATGGCGTGATGCCGATATAGCTATCAATTATTGTTGTATTATTTTTTAATACTTGTAAACACTAAATACTAAATAAAATTAGAATAATAAAGTTGTACAGTGAATTTCAATTGAACCAAGCAATCGACGTGTGCGATGTCATTTGAATACCTGAATGAACAAGAAAAAATGAAATATTTCGAAAAGAATTTCGTTCCCCATTGCATATTAGTAATTTAAATATGAAAGGTACTAAATTATATCAAGCAGGTATCTAGCTTATAGTTCCTTGACATAAGTTTCAAAAAGTTCTGTTTCATAGCTCAATTTAATACATTTTCATTACACACATAAATCATTTTGCTATAGAAAGATTTTTTTCAAGTTTGAAAAAAATATTAAACTCTCATATTGAATTCATAAAATGATTTTATTATGTAATAAAGTTATTCTGACACTTTTCAATGATAAATTGGAATTTTTTGTTTCACTAATTTAAATATTTTTTGACAATTAAAAGTTTTAAGATGAAACTAATTGAAATGATTAATTTAATTAATCCAAAAGTTTTTTTACGATAACCGTTATGAAATTTTACCATTTAAGCATAATTTTTTTCAAAAGTGATTTGAAAATAATTCTACCGAGAATTTTATTCTTTTAATGGTATCGTGGTTTCAATTTTATTTACATCTTTTCCTTTTTTTAATTTAGCTTAATTTAAAACTTATCAATAATCTTGATGGAATGTTTGTCTGGCTGTAATTTATTAGATTTTTTAGTCAAGAGATTGAGTCTCTAAATAGAATCACTCCTTTTAAATTCGTCTCCAAAATACAAAAAAATATCTCCAATGTGTAGAGAGTTTTACTGCAGAAATTTTGTATTAAATATCAATATTACATAAGAATTGAAAACTAACAATCTTATTTTTATAAAATTAAAGCAAATTTTTTTATATTCATACTACAATTTTTTTATAGTCAACTGGGGTTTCGCTCATCGCGAGAATTTTCAACAAATGAAAGATAAATTCAGCAATGTTATTTACATAATAATATTATGTATGACTAATAACAAAAATAATACACGAAATTTGGATTACATAAGAACTTACAAGTGAGTCATATAGTATCAAAAGTAGAACTATCCCATATTTGTCAAAATTGAACTAATGCTGCCACACAATTCTATCAGTCATAGTGTATGGCTAGAAATAAAATTTTGGTTTTGAAATCATGTACATGTGATATAAAAACGTAAAAAAAATGATGCTTGCTACCAAAATCAGAACAATTAACAGTTTTGGAAATAGAAGTGAACGGTATGGTAAATCATACTTTCGACAGAGTTACCCAAAGTGATATCACAATATGAGCGTTCATTCAAATTTAAGAGATCAAAAAACTCGTAAAACGCCAACAAAACGTTTTTCGTGTTTATCTCGAAATTTTAAATAGTGAATAGTTTTACTTTTGATGCTATATGACTCAAGTAATCATTCAAATTGTGAATAAATGATAATAAATTACCTAAAATTAAAATTTTAAGGACCTCTTAAAAATAGTTGAAGTAAAAAATTAAGCCACATATAAGGTGAATAGAGTATTAAAAATGTAAAGACTCAATTCAAAAATAATTCGATTTCGGTTCAACGAAATTTACGAACGGCCAATTTTTCATCGGTTGAAAACGCTTGCGATAAGCGAAAGCCATCCTGATACGTATGTTAAAATGTGTTTATTTTTTTTAAAGCATTCGTTTTATTTACCAAGATATGTCAGTTGATAATGCTCGTGATGAGCGAAACCGGTCCTGATCATTATAAATATGTGGAAGTAGTACAAATGAAATGTGTTTTATTTTTTTTAAATATGTGATATTGATATTTAATACATAAAGTCAGTGGTGAAATGGTTCCAAGAAATAAATAACGCTGGCTCTACGCTGCCTACGCCGTAGCACAAAGCATTAGATATACGGCACATTTTATCTGATGTTTGAGTCTTGCAAGATTCAAGTGAAGTGTTTGGTGGGGATTTCGCAGCAACATTTTAAGTGCATTACGCGCTGAGGTACGTGGTACTGCCCACAAGTACTTACATGTGACAGCATTATGGCAGTGTGTTTGGCATTTTTGTAAACGGGCGAGTTTTATTTCACCTCCATTACAATGCACTTAGTGTCTTCGAGGGATTGGATTAAAAATAAAACTCTTAAATCCCATAAACACGAAAAGATTTAAGGTGCGTTGCTTCATTACCTGCCGTTTCAGCATTATTTTCAGACAAAAGTTTTTTATTCTCATTTTTCTATGGATTTTTTTACTCCAGTTGAAATTGTTCAGGAGAGAGTAAAAACTGTTTTTATCGAAAATATTATATGGTGAGTTGTGTTGTGAATCTTTGAAATGCACTCGTTTAAATTTTCATGTTTGCAGATATGGGCTTATACATAGGGAGTGTTGAAATAATAGTAGCTTACATCAAGTGGTCGGGTCAGAATTTTTAAACCTAAAACCAATGTAAAATGATGTTTTCCTTCCAAAACCTGGTCAGTTTATTTTTCTTATTTACATAATTTCGGGACCTTTTCTGTCGTCTTTAAAATTAGATAGAATCATTAATTCATTTTCTTATTTTTTGAGAGTTACATCAATTGATATTATACATCGATATTGCGATTCATCAGTATAACCACATGGTCGTAAAACAATTTTTGTATTCCTCATTTTTGAAAAAAAAAACCATTGTACGAATTGTCATACTATTTTTAATACGCGACAAGGCGAAAGCTCAAAGGCACAAAAAAATTACCCCTTATCGTACACGATGATGCAAAATCTTCAGATTTTGTGAAAAACGGTAAAAAATATTTTGAAAACATTTGAATAATTGATAACATGTAACCTGCTAGTCTTTTTTAGCGTCTCAGTTGGATTTATCAATCCTTGTTTTACTCCACTTATAGTTTAATAATGTGCATAGGGTGGATATGGGGCCAGTGGAAACCTAAAATAATGACCAATATTTAAGAGTTCAATTAAAGTAGGATATTAAATGAAACACTTATTATGTTCTATAGTAACAAAGTTGGTTTCGCACCACCACCCGTTTTGTATGTGCAGTCCATGTTTCATAGCCACCTTCCACAACGTTATCATCAGAAAATAAGAAGTCCACCCAGAATATTGATGGTATGAATGATTTTGTATCATGTTTTTTCGATGATGACTATACAGAAATTCATCTTTAATATAAATTAACATTGTTATTCTATTAGCTTTGTAACTATGTGACACACGTGTTTTGCAATCTCAAGAAAATATATCATACAAACTCTACCGTAAGTATCGTAGGATTGTAATTCTTAAATTATAAATGAGATAATAAAACTTGGTATTTTTTCTTCTTAAAGAGCGTACGGAGGGCCTATACTCAATCAATATAAGTACTCATTATGACGATATTAATTACTTGTATTTAGAGTGTAAAATTCTATCAGAATAGCAAGGAGCCGCCCATTATATTTACATTTTATTTACTAATTTCCGTAATTTATTATGAAAACGATATTTACGATTGCTATATACATTTGTGATATTTACATTCGATTCCGAAAATACCATCATAAAAAAGGGGCGTAGCAAGAGTAATTAGATAACAAATTGTCCTGTCCTAGCCCAATCCTGCTATCGCTATTCTCTTCGAAAAGAGAGATTGAGCAACTGAGTAACAAGTAGTTCTAGTAGAAAAGTTTCTGTTGAGATACCTACATTAGGAATTTATATACTCTACAACGGGAGCAGACATGATAAAAAAATGGTTTATGTTGATCACCTGCACTATTTGGCTTATTTCATAATTTGTCTTCAAAAGTCCCAAAGCTTGACATTTCCAATTACTTTTTTTCTCCATCCATTGTTATTTAATACGGTCCTGACTCGTGATAACGTTTTGACTTATAGGAACATTTAAAGTACTTATGTCGAACTTAACTGAAGCTTCCAGTTAGCCTTGGAGGCAAACCGCAGACGTCTGCGTTTTACTCTACGATGTGTACTTCCTACGTATTATAGATTATGTTCACGTCATAAAACCTTAGTAACCTAAGTAAGTTGAAAGCATTCCTCGCTACCCATTGGATGGTCTGATAATCTAAAAAAACCAAATTACAGATTTACTTAACATAAATTATTTTGACATATTTACAATATTTACAATAAAATTTAAAAGGCATTTTTTTCGTTTTAATAGTCTTATCAGTTAGGAAATCGAAGGTAGTAAGAATTATTGATAGCTCTGTATTTATTATTTTGCTTAAAACCATTTTCACTCCCGATGTGAATAATATAGACACATAAAGATCTCGACTGATTTCTTTTTTTCAAAAATAGAGTTTTATGAATTCGCTCAGAGAGGAATAATTTAAGTCTTAAGCTAGAAAAGGACTAGTGGCTAACTAGTCGCTCTTGTTACGCTCCCTGTTTATCATCTGATTGGTTAGACCTAATGTAAATATTACTAACTTGCATGCATTTAGTAACAAATCTGACAATCAATTTTTAAATGTGTTTATTTGGGGATTTAAACCTGTGATTAGCAACCGAATAGTATAAACGACCGATAGATTTGACAAATCGGCAATAAGACAATATTTTTGATGGTTATTTTTAAATACACTTTCACAGAATAACTTGCTATGTTATAAAATGTGATTAATAAATGTTTGTACGGATATAGAAAGTTTTTGTTTACTAGTATGTTCCATAAGAAACACTTAATTTGAAAATTGTGTTATTTTAAGAAATCTTTCGCACAAATAACCAAACATTCAAATAAAACGAAATTGTTTTTAGTACGTAAATTAAGTAATTTCATAACCATGCAACGTTATCTATGGCGTAGATAACAATTAAAACTATATTTTTAATTACTACGTGTGAAGAGAGTTAATATGAAGCAGGTAAACAAAGTGTTTTGTACAATATGATTTAATTTAATGTTCACGCAAAATTCTCGGTGAATATTTAGAGTTAGTCCATTTATATTTTAAATCATTTAAAGTCGTTTAAACTTTAACGGAGCTTAGCTTTAATAATTTATCTCGCCTCAACTTTTACACCGAGCGCAGTTCAATGAAACTTTATATTCCATTCAGACAATACTAAATTGTTACGCTGTGCCTTGTCGCCAAAGCTGTCTATGTCTTGTTCCCTACTGTCGAGCTTTACAAACCGTAATAAATGTTTTAGGCAGGTATCTTCCCGCCTTCTCTCACCCCCGCCGACTCAAAGCCTTCCGCTTATTTCGAAAGCTTCGTCAGGTGCCGCAAAAGCGTTCTGACATGTCAGCCATTCTCACGCCGCAATGATTTTCGGCAATCGCATATTTTATCAACGCATTTCAGAGAAAATCGTAAAATGTCTCCCGCATCTTTTTATATTAAACGGCAGACAAAATACAATTTACATATTTTTGAAATAAATGGAAAGAAGAATTTAATTTTTCATAAATTACACAAACCGTAGAAAGGTTTTGGAAAAGATATTTTGTAAATTAGTTTTCAAATTTTATTATTTTATTTTATGTAAAATAAAAACTGAAATAATAATCATTTTCAAAAAAAGTTTTATTAAATCTGTTGAGGATTGTTGTATATACCAAAAGAGTGACACACTTACACCACATAAAAAATTCAAAATAACCAAGACCTTCCTGGATCAAGGATTCGAATGGTGATCTTAGATTTGAATCCAAGTTTTTATCAAAAGGTAATGGGTATCAATAAATTGATTGAATTGACAACTATTTCGTAGAATTCCATTATAATAGAATCAAATAACAAGTGTTTAGTTCTACAAAATTTCATCATATTATCAATAAAGTTTTTGATTAATACTTACCTACTCCTAGCGAAACAGTTGGTACATAAATAGTGGTAAGTTAACAATTCCTTGTTTGATTTTATATTTCATCTTTCTAAAAATGCATTACCACTCCCAATGTGGCACATATAGCCTCCTAATCGAGGTATCTGAACAGAATTTTTTTCTACGAAAACTGCTTTTTACTCAGTTGCTTAACATCTCTTTTTCGTGGAGAGTAGAGATAGAAGGATAGGGTTAGTACGGGACAAGTGGTTAGAGAATCATTGCGCTCCGTTTTTAAGATTGGATGGGTGGGAGGGAGTTCGAGACATCATAAACATTCGATTGAAAAGTCAATTTATGAAACTGTCTGCACCAGAACTTAAACCCGAGACATCCGTAACTGTACCCAATGACGTTAAACACTGTATCACGGAGCTGCCATAGCTTATATATATTGTGAGATTAAATTAGCAGATCCAACTGCTTTATTTTAGAAAACTCCACTAGGAGTTCACATACTCCACACTGGAAGCAAGACAAGGAAAATAACAAAGATGGTTCATATTGCTTAAATTTTAAATGAATTTTTATTTATTAGTATTATTCAACCATTTTAATTCCATTGATAAGGTATTATACTATTTAACAGGAATAATTGGCATAATCTATATCAGTGACAGCGAACCTATGACCCGCGGGGCAGACACTGACTCACGCGCTGATTTTTATAAACTTATTTTTTACATCATAAAAGGGAGAACCAACAATCAAAATCGATTGTAGTTTTTACCCATCCTCTCCTTCCCTTTTCCAAGTGATGCCACTGACTTAGTGACCCATGAGCTAATACTGAAAAATTAATTAACAACATTTGACACATTTTTCAAAAATGTTCGCCATCACTGCTGTATATCATTATTTTGATGCGTAAGTATCAATTTAACTTCAAATATTACAAAAAAAAATAATATCTGGCTGAAGATATCAGATAAATAATTCTAATCTTATTATTAGAGAAATTGAAAAAAAAACTCTTCAATTGCTATAACCGTCAATTTGGTTTAATTTTCAGATCAGTTGAGAGTCATTTGAAATGATCACGTCTTATTTATAAAAACTTTATCTCACATAAAATCATAAGTTGGTATTATTATTTATACCCGTATGCGTTATAATGCTACTCAAAGAAATAAAGTGTTTGCGTTTGAATTCTGTTTATTGAAGTGCTTTTCGACACACAATATTTTTTGTTTTCTGTCTGGTGCATACACGAGTAAATCAGAAGGTTTTCAGTCGTTTTTTGTAGGAATTTTATTCTTTATTTTAGATTTGAGATATATCTGGATTGTGAGATTGATTTTTATATACAATAAGACCTATTGTAAGTTAAAAATTAAAATGTTGAGAGTCGGGCTCGGGCTGGGCCGGGCCTAATTGTTATATGCCCATATCCTTTGCGCAAGTGCAAGCAATAACTTGACAAAGTTTTATCGGAATCGGATGAACGGTATGCCAGTGCATAAGATACGAACACATTGATTTTTATATATTAGATTTTAAAGAATAAAATATCGAATAAAAACAAAAAGTTACAAATGCTTTAAAAATGCTTTACCCGATTGTTGTTTTTAAAATAAAATAAAAACAATTGCTACACAAAATTCAAACTAGAATATCCGAAAGGCAATAGAAACCGCAAGAATATTCAGGTAAATTATATTACACAATAAAACGTTGAAAATTCGTAAAATGGCATAATTTCACGGGTAGCACACATTGAAAGGAGACCTACTACGATTATTTTTTAGTACGTACGCCAGTTGGAAATTTGACGGTTATTTGAGTAGACTTTCTACCGTGTCTCGAATAATTTCATTGTTTCAGTACTGCTCTACTTTATTCTGGGGTTATTTGATATTTCAACCACCAGCCACGGTTAAATAATAATATTTTGATGTTTTAATTATTGTTCCAAGAAGAAAAATGACATCAAAGAAAATTAAGTTATTAAAGACTATGTTATATAATTGAAGAAATACATATTTAATATTGCAGCTAAAAATTGCCAAAGTGCCAGATATTTTGTAATTTTTAAATCACATGAGATAATTTTTTTTACAATTTTTAATTTCTTTCGAGATCGACTTGAGGAGAAACGGCATCAAATACACCCATACGCAAGGTCTCAAATAATATCTAAATTTGACTTTGACATTGCTGGAAATTGAATCCAGATCCATCTCAGTAAAACTGTTTCCAATAGACCACAGAGGCCAACCTTGATTATTAAAGGTACCCGTATTTTTTGATATCAACGATGTACCACTGCTTAAAACTTTCTTGTAAAAAACGAAGTCATACAATGTCAGTATAAATTTTTAATAATAGGTATAATATTTATGTTGCGTTTTTCACTATCTTCTTGTCTACAATGTCTCCAGAATCAGAAATTGATTTTTCACCTATTGTTTACTTGGCGTAGTCTGCGTATTCTTATTAAATATCATTACGAAATTTTGTGTGTTTTATACGGACAAACATTCACTCGCCTTTGAGACCATCTCAATATTGGTTATTGAACTTTTCAAGTTTAGAAGCAGACTATTTACTATTCAAAAATAATAATTAGTATGTTTTAATTGTTTGTAGCTTTAAATGTCTTCAACACAAAGAAGTTTTAGTAAGACTTAGGTTAACACATTTTAGTAAGTAAATTGCAGATAGCAAAATAAAATTTGCAGCCACGATGTTACAAATTCTCACCAACACTAAGAAACATGGTTTTATAAATATAAACGGTATTACCTCTAGGATATATATTACAATATATTTGATAATGGATTCCGTTTTTTTCAAACAGGCCGCACTCAAACAATTCTACGAATAGTAGAAGAGCCCGCCGATACCGTCGTGGGTCGTCACCAGCCTGCGACGTTGGAGTGTCGAGCAGAAGGAACCCCGCCACTCAAAGTGCAATGGTTTAAGGATGGTGAACCTCTCCAAGGAGCAGGTGCAGCATCCGGGCCTGGCTCCAGAAGGGTTGTTCTTCCTGCAGGTGGGCTGTTCTTTTTAAGAGCTGCACATGCACGGCGAGATTCAGACGCAGGCGTCTACTGGTGTGAGGTCACGAACCGCTTTGGTACTGTCAGAAGTAGAAATGCCACTCTACAAGTTGCAGGTCAGTTGAGTTTATTAACAATTATATTTTTTTTCCATGTCCGCTCCCAATGTGGAGCATATGGTCTCCTAATGGAGGTATCTTGACATAATTTTTTCTACGAGAACTGCTTGTCACTCAGTTGCTCAACCTCTCTTTTCTTTTTCGAAGAGAGTAGGGATAGAAGGATAGGGCTATGACAGGACTAGTGGTTAGTTAATCGCTCTCGTTACGCCCCGTGAGGATGGGATTGGTGGGAGGGAGGACTCAGACTACAAACAAAAATCCATAAATCGATTGAAAGATCAATCTATGAAAACCGTCCGCACCGGGAATTGAACCCGAGACATCCGTACCGTAGCCAGCGACGAAACCAACTGCGCCACGGACGCCGAAAATTATATAATGACGTTTATTGGAAAAATAAACAAAAAAAATATTGCAATATAATTACACAATAATCAATATGAAGGCAAGGTTCCCAATTCCAATAGATCTCATTTAAGAAGAACATTGTCCCAACACTGTAGAAATTTCAGCTTTGTATATATTTTAGATTGAATATCTTTCTATTGATTATTCATAAACGATGAAAAATCTCATTTCTGAAAGGAACCGTTCATCATTTTTATAATGAAGTCAATTTTGGGAAACCAAAAAACTATTTCAACCTTTTTTGTGACAAAACTTTGAATAGAAATAATTTTTTTTGTATAATTTATTGATCTACTAATCTTTACTACCTTGAAACTTAAAATGTAATCTTTTTCTACCGATACAGGTTCCTATAAATATGCCAACGTTTTATTATTACTTAATATTTTATGGTATTTTTATGGCTTCTCATCATTATTGTTTGCAATAAAACTATTCTGTAAGAAAAGCAACATATGCTTATCATCATCTACCCCAAAACATTGCATCAAGTATAAGAGATGCTCCCCTTGAATAGAAACCTTAGCGACTACCCCAAAGCGAGCAAACGAGACTCATAAAACGGAGACGATGACGATGATGGAAAAGGAAGGCAGGAATAAAGGAGGCGTGCGGAAAATTATAAGTCGCTGGGGGGAATTTTCCGGACCACCTGCCATAGGCTTTTGCTTTTCGACTGGAAAGGGACGAGGCATCGTAATGGTTTTCGTATTATATTTATGAAGAAGACGTAAAATATTAATTCATTTTAACGATGGTTGTACAATATATAATTGAGGCGATATATTGAGGAAAAACAATGATAATACATTAAAATTGTCCATCAACAATTTTCTAAGTAATAATATACTTGTAACTTTTAGTTGCAAAAACACATTACATTAATTTAAGACATCGACTGAGGGTGCTTGATGGAATTTCAATATTAAATTTGGATTATTGAGATTTTGTACACTTCCATGTATTTTGTTAGTGACAAAATACATGGAAGTGTACAAAATCTCAATAATCCAAATTTAACATTACATTAAATTAATCAACATGTTTTATTCGACAGTAAAAGTTTAAAAAATCTCGGTTGTACTTCGCACATTATATAAAAATACTTGCATACCTAAAAGATATCTCGTTTAATTTGAAACTGGCTTTTTTATGTTATTAATATGAATATAAATACTTAACTGAAGTGAAAAAAAACTATTTCTAAGATTATCGACGAAAATTGACATGACTGTAATAGAATGTAAATAAATTTGATTTTATGGTACTATTTTAAACTGACTTATAAAAATTTGATAATGGACTTTTTCAACATACATATAAAGTACTTTGATCGTTTATAAAAAGTTACTAATAATTACTTACTATTTAATAAATCCTTTTTTTATATTACAGTGATCTTTAAAGAACGTTCAATGTTGCTTTTATTAGCATGAATTTATACCTCTGGCTCTTTATAACTACTATATTGTATTGTAAGTGACATAGATTTATACTTAAATATGTGGAAGTAGTACAAATGAATTGTGTTTTATTTTTTAAAATATAATGTCTTTCCACCAAGAATTGACAGTTAACACCTTAAAAGTGAATAGATAGAGTACATATTGTTCACTAACACTAAAAACTCTAGAGTCACTACGTATTCTTAGAAACATATATTTCAATTCTAAAGTAATAATTGCATAATAAAACCAAGCGGAGATAGGAAGTCTCTTTTGCTATTCTGTCACATGTCCAAACATACAAGAATAGTTCAGCTGTAAAAGTTAGTGTGACATTTGTCTCTAAGCAGACTGGCAGGACGACACTCTTAAAAAGGTTGTTTCAGTTGTCTGTCCTATTTCATTCGTTTGTTAAATTAAATTTAAGCATTAACGTTTATGCCAGTATGTATTTTTTTGCTAAATACCTAAAACTGACATAAAATTACCAATGCATTTAATAAATATTTTAAATCGATATCGTTGAAATAGTATTATATATAATGTGTTATAAATTACGATTCATTATTGATTTATGAATTAAGTGAAATCAGATCAGATCATTGTGATGAAAAATTATGCATTAAATATAATAACCCCTTTTCTGTCATTAATTCTTGTGGTAAAATTAATTTTCAAAGAATTAAGGGAGTTCCTAAATATATCAAAACCATATTGTTGTGGAATGAATAAAAATTCCAAAACTACTCTTTTTCTTAAAATCATGATAAAATAGTCAAGCAATTCAAAACACATTACGAACAATTTGGATACTTATTGAATAGTAAGCAATTATTCAATATTTGTAAGGAGTTTCTTAGTAAATACTCCTCATAAAATCTTTATAGAATATTTAGATAAAAATTACTTGGCAACGATTCGTGCGGGAAAGAGTTCTCAACTCTAATTCTATAAATTAAGTCCACATAGTTTCACATGGAAAAAATCCTTCAGATTAGCTTAAAAGTTTTTGTTCAGCAACACTAATCTTTTGATAACAACACACCTTACGACATACGACACTGTTATTCTATGAAGTAAAATAAATGTGCAGATAATTATCATGAGCCTTTTTTATAGTTTTTTTGTGAAAACTAGCATTTTCAGTGTATTTTAAATGAAAATAAATTATTATAAACTGTCTGAAATACACGAATAGATCGCATGAAACATTCAGATAATCACAATGTTCCATGATATACATAATTTATAATACTCAAGATCGTACAATTCTACGATGTGCATCAATATGTATCGCGATGTGGGAAATAGAAAGAGAAAAGTATAACTTCCCAACGGGGTTCCAGTCACTCTTCTTTCACCCCTTCGGCTCAAAACACTCCACCTCTACTAAGGTAGTTCCAAGACTCTTCTCAGATTATCGTACGTGACACCTGCTGTTTCTTGGGGAACTACCATTAGGAGACTGAAGGGATGGATAACTCCATAGGATAAGAATATGTGGATAAGATGTCTCAGAAATGACTCGACTTATCATAATCATCTTGAACAGCTGCCAATCTATATGTTTGACGTAACCCTTTTCATTTAGTTTGTATGATATTCTTTGAATCAACAATAACGGTAAATTTCTTAAAACCATTCGTAACTTATAACACTATTAGAGTTTCACAAATAAAATTATGTGAAACTAATATAAGTAGCCTAAATGATAATTCTTATTCACTAAACATCGAGGCTTGTGGGGAGTCACAAAAGAACAATAGAGCATTTTTATTTTTATCATTTAAAAAATTTGTATCCTTCTTAACTTACTATGATATTCGCCATTACAGTATAAAAAAATATTTACAAATTATTCTTTGAAAATTGTGAGTTTAGACACCAATAGTGA
Source organism: Himalopsyche phryganea (assembly GCA_022494535.1). NCBI lineage: Eukaryota > Metazoa > Arthropoda > Insecta > Trichoptera > Rhyacophilidae > Himalopsyche > Himalopsyche phryganea. The sequence goes on along the minus strand of JAGVSL010000010.1, from coordinate 5,274,133 downwards.
TTAAGCCTTGCTTTTTACGTGACTAACAGTATTTCCAACAACATTTCTTTTTATGGATTGAGGCATTTAGAATCACTTGGCATATTTAACTCATAAAATTATATTGTGAGATTTGTTTTAGACGACTTATATGAATAAAAGCAATTTTACATTTGATTTTTTTATATCTGATTTTAAATTGAGTGAGGAAATAAAAAAAAACCTTACATATTTTTTGTATTGCAATACAAATCTTTGCTCAAATATTTACTCCTTAACAAACAACTTGCAACAATAAATCAAAATTTTGAGGTTGCACTATTAAATAAAATTTAAATGTAAATAAAAATCACAAAGTGGACAGAGTACTTTCAATAAAACGTAAATGCGTTTAATTATTTTGTATTAGTCTTAATTTGTTTTTTAATTATGTAATCTAAATCTATTTACATTTTTTTTCAAATAAAAATGAGTAGTTTAACAAAAAAACAGATTAATATAATAGATCACCTGTTTAAGAGAAGTGAAAACATTATATCTCTACCATATAGCACAAAATAGATGTGTTTTGTGCTATTGGTCACAACAACTCCTCCCAAACGGCGTACACCAGCAAAGTGAAATTTTCACACGTCATTTGGTTGCAATTGTTAGTTTAACTGCGCTATTTTCATCTTTCAACTCTCAAGTTTTAACATTTAACCTAAAACTGAAAACGATGTATTTTTGACGTTCGCGATTTGGGATAAAAAAAATCAACAAAAGTCCAAATATTCGGTGGTTTTCAACGCCTTAGCATCATGTCACCTAGCAACTATAAATGTGTTATAAATTTCACAAATAATAAGTGTTTGTGTTTGAATCGTAAAATTTGTTAGAGTTTGTTATTATTTATCAAAAATGAACCAAAAGAAGTTGCGTGTCGCTGCGATTATAAATGATATCGATACAGCTCATCAAAAAAAACTGGTAATTTTGCGCTCAACTGGTAAAATGAAAATGATATCTGATAATGTTGGTATTGATAACCGGTGGATCAATCCTCGCAATCCTTTCCTTGCGAAGATGTTTTATGCCCACATAAATGTTTAATACTGTGTCTACACTCTACACTGTGCATTTCAGAAACTTTAATTGTTTTACCTACGAATGTTGTTGCACAAAGTCAAAGGTCCAAAATGTTTCAATCTACGAACCGTTGATGGAATTGAATGTAAAACGTAGCATGGTAAATTCGTACATCTGGAATCGGTCTGGCTTATCCTAATAGTAATCCTTTCATTTATATCTTGCGTTGAGAGAATCCTCACGTTGCCTTAAATATACTAGACCGAGAGCATCTACAACGAGGCACTCATCAAGAGTGAAGGTGGAGAAATTTTCATCTTTTATTATTGCTATTTTCAACTTTAAACATTATTTTTTAATTGATCGATTATATTTTGTGGGAGATCCAAGAGGTACGGTCCATGGTGATATTTTCAACTATCAAAAAAATTTCAACATTAACCAACCAAAATCTTAATGATCTTATATAAGCGTCCTCTAAAAAATAAATCTGGGCTTCGGGTCGGGTTCGGGTAATAAGTGTGATATTGAGAGTCAGGATCGGACCGGGTAATTTTATGAAATTTCGGCCCCGTGCAGACCTCTCATCTAAAAGCAATAAACAGAACTAAACACATAAACCCTTTCTTTTTTTGAGCGGCATTGCAACGCATGCCGGGTAATCACTACTATCACTAGTATATTATAAAACCTCTAAAATCACGAAATAACAAACAAGCCGTGATTAATCATTCTTAAGCGAAATATGGTGTGATAATTTATTTTGAAGCGAGTGTCTTACCAATTTTGAAGCATGGTGTGTCAAAAGATTTATGTGCACGTCGAATGTTGTAACTGTTCTTTGAAAGGTCGATGTTTATCGCATATCGATGATGAAATATCGTTACACTTTTCAACACGATCGTAATTTTGCTCTTTGCACCTGGATAATTTTCAATATGAAATATTCCCAATTCAAAGTGACAGAGCTTTATGAAATACACAAGTTATTGAAATGTTAAGAAAAAGTATTATTCAATTCATAATTTTTAAGTATATTATGAATACTTTAAAACAACAAAATGATTTTTTAAATGGTTCATACTTGGTATAAAAACATAAAACGATTATATAGTTTACATAAAGTATGGTTTTATACAGCTTTTGAGCATTTTAAACGGTTTAAATAAAAATAATAAACTTACTTTTAGTTCTATAATGTTAGTTACGTAAGAATTTTTCATATACAAACGGTAAAGTAAATATTACCCTTTAGTTGGCTATTTCAACAGTTAATGTTTAGCAAAGGTCATTTAAAAGGCTATCTCAAAATCTGTAATTCAAGCGGAATAAAGATATACAACAAAGAAAGCCATCATTCTTGTACTAATTCTGAGCATTTTTTTGTGACAACTATGCAGATGAAAATGCTTACGATAAGTCAAACCAGTCCCGATCATAATTGTTAAATTTATTGTTTTTCACTTTTAGGTTGTTAATTGTCAATTCTTGGTGGAAAGTCATTATATTTTAAAAATAAAAGACGATTTGTTGTACTACGTCCACATGTTTATAATCACCGGTTTTGCGAATCACGAGCATTGTCGACTGATAAAAATACAATCATAACTGGGCGTCCTCGTTAATTTTATATAAATACCCCTGTAATGATTGAATTTTTATCAATTGATAATGATCGTGATGAGCGAAACCGGTCCAGATCATTATAAACATATGGAAGTAGTACAACAAATTATGTTTTATTTTTAAAAATTATTCTTATTAAGTTAAAGAAAATTCAACAATAATTGACAGCTTACTCCTTAAAAGTGAAATAAAGAGAGTTGAATGATACTAAAATGACAACTTTCTTATTCATCGCTTTACGCAGCGTAACGTGAAGTGAAAAGATAATTATAAATAATGCATTCTAGTTCATTTAATATAGTGAATGATAATGAATAAGTGTGTAAAAATTTGCAACTGTAGTTAGTACATTGAAATGTAACACAAAACCGAGGTGATTTAAATAATTATAAGTCTATTTATACATGATAAATAACAAAATGAAGGAGGTAATAGAATTTTGTAGGAAATTATTTTTAAAAAACGATGAAATTTTTTGTCAATGATGTTGGAGACATACATTCAATTTGCATTAGGCACCTCATCAAATTCACACAAGCGCGGTGCAATTTCCCGTGCAGAAGCAATCAAAACAAAATAATCAGCCATATCCGGCAAAATTGATAACCGTTCCCTTTTCACTGGCCGCCGGGTGAAAAACATTTGCCGGAACATAAAAGGATAACACCTGCGGGACTCCCCCCCTCGCCACGATTTATCTCCTTTTGGTTTTCTCTTTTTTCTCACCTGAAAGCTCACCTGGCTCAAGCGTCGCAGTTATTCTTTTCCAGTTTGCTAAAGACGATATCGTATGCTGTGTTTCCCACGCAAAGCCTTTGTTAGGCGATGCGATCTGCTGTCGAGTTATTAATTTGCAAAGCGTTTTGTTCGCGCGATTGGTAACTGAACTCGGGAAGAATAAATCGATTTGAAGTCTTAGATCGTTTTTCTTTATGATGAAAATAATCGGAAAACCATCGAATCCTTGAATCTTTTTGATTACACAATGTCTCACGTTTCAGAAAAAAAAGCATTATCTTACTTTTCAGTTGACATTCCAATATATTATAACACAAAATTATTTTATTTTGTGCGACGATAAGATTAAATTTTATTTTACATATTGATTAGTACCTAAATTAATAAGCTGATACACTACCCAGTACTACTCAAAACGGGGTTTCACCTCGTACAATTTTAAATGTGTTATTTCTAATCACAGTCATACTGGAGATTGTAGTTTTTGGAAACTGACTTCGGAGATCTAGGTCAGATGACTTAGGCTGATATAGAAGAACCAATGAGGTTGATCGTCTGAATAACCTGCGCTCGTGCATCAATGAGTATCTATAGTTCCCAGGTAGTAATATCAAGTACTTGCAGTTTGATTATATCAGCCATTAATTTTAATTGTAAAGTTAATTGACAGGGATCATCTGGTTATTGTTGAGACATATTCCCGTTCACTTTTCCATAGTCAATGTAATCCATTAATTCTTCAGAATCTCCCGATATTGCGTAATAACATTTTGCATGAATTTTCATTAAAAAAGTGGTGACATCTATTAGCAAATCCTGTGTAAAAATTGAAATAATTATTTGATAACAGTTTAATTCAACGTTTTTTATTAAACTAAAACTAAAATGTTAATTAATTTTTAAACACTGATTTGTTGATAAGATCATAGAAGTGAAAAAAATCTGTCAATAGTCAGTTGTTTTTAAGTAAATTCTGTTTAACAGTACTGCGTGAAGAATTCAAGCTGGAGCCAGTGGATACTTGGGGAGCAGCTGGGGAAACAGCGCTCTTGGAATGCTCACCGCCACGTGGAACACCTGAGCCGGTTGTGAATTGGAGAAAAAATGGGCAGTTAATGGTTTTGGAAGGAAACGAAAGGTACAAATATGTTTAAAATAATACAAGATTAATGAGTCGTATAAAGTATCTGTCACATAGCAGTGAGAAACAGAACTTGTGTTTCCTCTGAAAATGAATTGTAGACGTGTTGCTTAAACCATTTCTTTATTATATTTTATTTTCAGGATAAGTATTGTCGATGGCGGAAACTTAATAATTCAAGACATGCGACAGTCAGATGATGGGCGATACCAGTGTATAGCTAAAAATGTTGCTGGTACTCGAGAATCAGCCGTAGTCCACTTTAGAGTCCATGGTGAGTGCATTATTAACCGAGATAATTCATCTGATTCAGCTGTAATCGGAGTGGTTACGCCATAGTATATATAATTTAAATATAGATTTATTTGCTGTTTCTATCATTTTCTACTAATTCTTTTTCATTCTAAATAAACACTTAAAATGAAATTACAATTGATTTTGTTCAAACCTTTTTTCATTCAAAAGTTTCTTTATAAATATTTTAGTAAAAGCCCATATGTTCTGCTTTGGGAGCTTTGAAATAAAATTTAGATTGACGACTTATCTGAAATCATTCTTTATTTACTCAGATAAATTGACAAAGCTAAACCGTTCACAATTGTAAACTAAACTAGGCCCTCAATTATAGATAGTATATAATATATTTAAACAAGAATTTTCGTTTCGTATTTTAACATGTTTTAAATAACACTTTTAAATACATTAGTAGAAAGAAATATTAAATGGTTATTTTCACGGAATAAAATCAGAATATTTATAATTTATTTTACTGAGAAACAGTCAGTTACATGTCTTTATTCAAACAGGATTTATTTAAATAAAAATTGTATCCCCATATTAAGATTTATACACGTTATTTATAAGCTACTAAGAAATCTATTTTAGTCGTTAATGGAACTGTTTTGTATGTACAGTGTATATTTTTGTGTTTTATTATTTATTATGATAACCATATACTTAAGTATTATTATTTATCTTATAAATTAATACATAGCCAATTTTTCCGTTTGCTAAATACTTGAAGTTTTTGTATCATTGTAGTTTTATTTTAAATAAAACTTTTACTATAAACTGGGTAAAAATCTATAAATTAAAAAAATCTCTGGTCAACGTAAAATTTAATGTTTTTATCATCAATTTAAAACCATATAGAGGTTTCAAACAAAAAAGACGTAAGACACAATTCACTACCTTGAATTCGAAATGAAAAAGTATTGTTTTTTGATGATACTTATGACTTGCAGATGTCCATGACGTCATTTAAATGATACATATTAAGTGTATTTTTGACTCTTATATTTGCTGTGGTAATTGACTATCATGTCGCATTTAAAGTCCAAAAGTTCACTTTCTTCTGATAAATTCAAACATTCTAATTTTCACATAGAAAATTTACCAACTGCCATTTCACATATTCTGAAGAATATTCTAATGAATCTTACATGGCAAACATCTTATTTACACGAAAGTATAGCTTACGCCCGTTTGGTTTTCCAACCTTGATATGGATCACTTCCTGGGGAATATTCCGAGTACTTAAGTAAATCACATTTCTAAACGTATATTGTTATTTCTGCCTTCGCGCAGTGAAACCTTACCTGATATCCGGTCCCCAAGACGCGGTCGCCTTGGCCGGCGGAAGTGTTACATTCCCGTGCCGAGTGGGCGGTGACCCCTTACCAGACGTCCTCTGGCGCAGGACTGCGGGCGGCGGGAACATGCCACTCGGCCGGGTGCACATACTCGAGGATCGGGCGCTGAGATTAGACTCTGTGGCGCCAGAGGACGAAGGAGAATATAGTTGTGAGGCTGATAATGCTGTCGGTGCTATCACAGCTACTGGAATATTAACTGTACATTGTGAGTAATGATTATACTTAAAAGATCAAGTTCAAATAAAAATGACTACCCACTTAATGTTTATGTTTTGAGTAGCAAAAATATTTGCACTTTATCATTTATCATGCCAAAGTATTAAATTTTTAATGGCATAACACGTTTTAAAATCATGACTTAATTAAACTGGCATATTGTAATGTTTTACATAGAAACAGTCCAATCCTATTTTATTCAATTCAAATCATCAATGATATATTATGTTAATATAAATTTAAATGACTTAATTACGGGAATATCATTATTTTGGTAGTATCAGTAAACGATTCAATCATAAAAAATGAAACTCACGAATAATATTTTACTTTACATTGGTTCTAGCATTTTTAAGCATAAGGTATTGTTTATAAAGCTTTAATAATAATATTTGAATACCATAATAATATATCAGATCATTGATAAGTTTATTATAACTGTATGAATAATATATAAAATTTAGTCATTATTTTAACATGGAACATTTTTCAGCTCCACCATTCCTAAAAGTCAAGCCTGTAGCCCAAAGCGTTGAAGTAGGTTCAGAGGCATTTTTTGAATGCCATGCAATTGGAAATCCAAGACCTACATTATTCTGGTCCCTAGAAGGGAACCACTCTCTTATATTTCCTGGAGTCAGTTGGGATAGATATCGAACGGTTTTGACTCTAGAAGGAAAAGTAAAACTCGTTCTCGAGGCATCGCAAAAAGAAGATTCAGGAACGACAGTTGTTTGCTCGGCAATTAACTCGGCAGGATCCGCAACTGGTAGAGCTAAGTTGATAGTAACATCTGAAGAAGACCGTCCACCTCCAGTCATACTATGGGGACCTTCAAACCAAACCCTTCCATTGAAATCCATCGCTGAATTCCCATGTAGTGCTGTTGGAAACCCGGATCCAACAATAACATGGTATCATAAATCCACGCTTATTATACCATCGGTTAAATCTGATATATCGGATGGCGGAACACTCACAGTTAAAAATTTAGATAAAGATGATTCTGGAACATATACGTGTATGGCGTTTAATAAAAATGGTAAATATGCATGGAGTGCTACGTTGAAAGTCGATTCCCCTACAAACCCTAGTATTAATTTCTTCAGGAGACCTGATACTTCAGCGTTACCAGGAGAACCTAACCGTCCACTAATAAGAAATCAATCGGAGTCAAGTGTTACGATTTCTTGGTCTCAAAATAATAAAATTGGTAGTTCATCCCTTTTGGGATATCAAGTAGAAATGTTTGCCCGAGGAGGTGGAAATGAAGAAAATGTGTGGGCGGTTGTAGCAAGGCACTTACAAGATACTGTTCATACTCAGCGATTACCTGCGGTGGGCGGGTCGTATGTGTTTTTAGTGAGGGCAGAAAACTCTCATGGGCTCTCGCCGCCCAGTGCTTTATCAGAGACTGTTTTTGCCGGCGGGGATAATTACGTGATGTACGGCTTAGATGAGGGCGCTGGTACAGCCCTGATGGCCGAAGCACGAGCCAGCTTACAAGTGGACGAAGTAGTCAGATTGACCGACATTGTAGCCGTGGAATCTACCGTTGTTAAGCTAGCATGGGAGGTAAGTGAATATATTACTTTTGAATGCTTTTACATATATTTATCACATTATTCGTACGATATATTGTTTTCAACATTAAAAAAATTGTCCCATTCAACAACATGGAATTATTTATCGCACGTTCTCTCAATGAAAAAGTTCATATTGAAAAAATATGTCATTTAATGGTAATGTCGCAAGTGGCTGAAACCGAAGATATTACCTGAAAAAATAATCGCAACTTATAAAGAAATACATACCACTCCTTTAATATTATTTAAATTTTTCTGTATATATAAGAGTTCATTCTCTTTTGAAATCATATTTTTTAAATAATTTAAGCTACTCAACTTCAAAAATAATATCAATTTTGCTATAATTCTCAAAATTATTTTTAATTATTAATAAATTCAAAATTTCGAAGAAAATTGCAAAGAATTGCGAAGAGAATCTGTTTTCTATATAAAATGATTCCGTTTTCTGAATACTGGAACTATTGGAAAACAAAATTTATTTGGTAAATGTTAAAATAAAAGCTTTTACGAAATTGGTGAGTTCTAAGACTTTAATTTTGTTAAATTTTTATCTTTTTGAATTTAAGCGCTCCAAGATATGAAACGTTTTGAGAGGTATTTCTTAAGAGGTTCGTCTTAAATTTCCTTTTCAGACCGTAAATTCTCGTAATGTAGAGGGATACTACATTTACTACAGGCCTCTTGATGCCATTAACACAACAGTTGGAGAGTACAGTATGCAAACAGTTCTCCACTCGGGAAGCGCTTCGGGTTTTTCAATATCTAATTTGAAAAAACACGCCGCCTACGAATTTTTTTTAGTTCCTTTCAACAAAAATATTGATGGTAGACCATCAAATTCGAGAAAAGCGAAAACATTAGAAGATGGTGAGTAAACATTATCCGTTTTTTTTTCACTCTATACCAAGCATTATAACTACATTGAAAAAATAATAGCATAAAGAAAAGAATACATATTTGTTTGTGTTATTATATTGAACCAACAAAATAAAGTTTAGTGTATATTTTATTATTTGATAGTTCAACGGTCATAATAACATACTGTCGTTGTTCTGAAAGAAGACACAAACTAAAAAATACTAGTTTGGAGTAATTGTACCATAAAGTTTTTCAAATGTTTTTAAGTTAAAGTGTAATTTATAGAAATAAGTGTTGCCTTTCATACGGTAGAGTTTGAAATAAGGAACATTTTGGTATAAAAAACTCAATATGTATTTCTTTTCAATTCAATATTTTCTCCCAGAAAAGCAACGATATAATATGTGGAAATAAAGTATTTTATTGCTCCGATAGAATAATACCAAAATATTCGTATGGTGGTGCAAATATTTAATTTAGGTATATGTAATACGCGATGTGGAAGGCACTGTATCATTTTGAGTATATCTGTCTTGAAATTCGTATATAAAATAACATTTTACATTATTTTGATGTATATCTTAATTCTATCAATTCAACTCTAATCACTGTCCATAGCATATATTATAGATTCATCAAGTTCATGGTAAACACAATTGAATATTTTCATTAGTATATTTTGCAGCCATTATTTTTTCAATGCATTTAATAAGTTTTTTAATCTACGACATTTAAACTATATAATTAAATTGCTTTTATTTAATACGGAACTAAATGGATTTTATTAGTTTTGAATTTTATAGCATCCGTGTCAATGTAATGATTCTTACCTTACCATTTGGGTTTTCAAAAGACATTTAAGATACATTTTTGATTCTATAATACCAAACTAGGAAAAAGAAAAAAAATATCGATGACAATAAATGGGAAGTGCTTAGTTAGGTGATCATATTATATTAATATGGCCAAATTTGACGAAAAAATATCTTTGTCTCAATACGCGTAAAAAAAACTGTTACCTACCATATTATTTTTTCCATAAGCGGCAGCTGTTGAAGGATATTTTACGTAATAATTTATCATACTTTTGAAAAACAACGTGTCCCATATCATTATTCTTTGAAACTTTGTAGGCATATTTTATTTACTAAGCAGATAATGTAAAGCTGTACAATATTTATTTTAGTGCCGAGTGAAGCTCCTACGCATTTAGAAGCATTCCTTTTAAACTCTACATCAGTATATTTAAAATGGCAACCACCTCCGGTTGGAACTCAAAATGGAGTGATCCAGTATTACCAAGTGGTAGTGAAAGAAGGCGCAAACGATTCCAAACTTATACACAATGTATCAGTCGTCGGAGAAACGGTTCGCTTAGGTGGCCTAGTTGCTGGAGCGGCGTACTGGCTTAAGCTAGCGGCTGGCACGAGTAGAGGCATAGGGCCTTACACTCAACAAGCCGCCTTGAGGCTCCCGGCAAATATGGAACCATATTCGAAGATACTAAACCATTATTTGAACAGGTAAGGCTATTGATTATGTGTTCTCAGTCGTGTTTAACTGTTTTAGTGGTTTACATTAATTATAGCAGTTATACTGTCAGCGTAACAATATGTTAATTGTTTAAAAAGATTAACAGTACCTATCATTAGACTATCTATTAAAATTACACTAATGTATTTAAATATTGTAGATCTCTCATTATTTTTAAAAGACAGAAATTAATTGGTTTTTCAATGTTTTGAGTGCTAATTAACCGATAGGTAATGAAGTAAAATTTTTGTAAAAATGGCAGTTATATAGATTTTTAATATAAAATATTTTGTCATAGCATTATAATGATTAGATTTTGGTTAATAATGTGTTTAATAAAAGTTCGTAATTAAAATTAGACAACTAATTACTGATAAGACTTATATACTTCGTATAATCGTTGAGTATTTAATTATTTTTTAGAGTACGTAATTTCTTCAACGGCTTTTGATTTATAATGTACCTATTAGATTTAATTTAATCTCGAGTCACACGTTACATAATTATTGTGTAGTAACTTAAGCTTTAAGTATTGGCATCTTCAATGCACACGTCCTTTGCAATGTATAACAATACATTTTTGTTATGTTATATGAGGCATCTAAAAGCGAAAATTGGTAAGTCCACATTTTGGCAAAATCAAAAAATAATATTCATACATGTGCTATAAGCCATTTTACCAAATATGTTATTATGAAGAACTTGCAAAAACCATCAGAAGCATACGCAAGAAGTATTAAAGCTCTTAATGACATTCAGAATCCGATAATTTTAATAGTTACAAGCAAATACCGATATGTCCAATTTTATCTCCCTTATATTTATTAAAACTGGCTGTTGACTGGTTAGAAGTATAATACGATGGAAAAATAAATTACCGTTGAAACTAATTATTTAAGAGTGAAACACACAAACGTTGGTTTACAATTAACACTGCGAAATGGACATATCGGCTTTTGACTTTAAACACCTTTTAACACGTTATAAATATACTTATTTTTTTAATGTATCTACAGAAACACCTTGGATCAAAATCCGCAGCACGTCGATTCGTCGGATTTGTTGTCTGAGGCCTGGTTCCTCACACTTTTGGTGACAATGTTAACTGTCATGACGATACTATTTGTTGGAACATACTTATTTAGAAGACATCGTCTACTTGCCAAGAAGATTGCCCTTCCAAATTTATATGGTAAGTTCGAACTTCTGTGTAGTTATTTTTCAAATAAACTTAATATCGTCCACATTGTGATATATAGCGAATTATCGAAAAATTATTTTTTTTACTTATTTATACTGAAATAAATCGATTCCAACTCCATTTTTTGGTATCTGGTAGTACACAATTACTTATTAAATAATAGAAGTATATTAAAATTCATGCAAAATATAGCATTTCAATATTCAATATATATTACATTTTAGAAACCGATAGATAATATACACTAGATTAATATATATTCATAAAAAAGCAATTGTTATTTTAACGATACTTGAACAATATAATTTTTAATTAGGTATAATATACAATTTTATATTGCTCATAATATAATTCATTATATATTATTACTGGTACGATTTTAACTGTCACTTCTTGGTGGAAAGGCATTATATTTAAAAAAGTGAAACTGGCCCTGATTATTATAAAAAATGTGGATGCACAATTTTTGTTTTATTTTTGTTGTTTATATATATTATATCAGCGATTCATATATGATACGTAGTTAATAATGTTTTTCTTTATATTTGACCTATGCTGTTTTAATACGTTAGATTCCCGGTCCACCGGAACTAGTTTAGTAACACATCTAAGCCTAAAATCTACCCCCGCACATTCGCGGTCCATGAACGCCCGTGACGCTAAATGGATGACGTCAACTGATGGCCGCGTAGATGGCAGTGGTAGCTGGCGCCCGCCCGCGTCTGACTGCGCGCTAACGCTACAGGAGACACGCACTCCTGATTACGCAGAGGTTGACCCTTCGACGCTGATGAGACGGAAGTGCAGTCTGGACGAGACGCCTGCATATGCGTCGGTCGCTGTGATGGGAGGTGATAGACACATTCCGGGAACTCTGGTGAGTTTATTTTTCTCATCCTTTTCTTCCAACAACTGATTTAATGATGTTTTTATTGAGACATTTATTGCAAATAAACCTTTGAAATAGGTTAAAGGAAGATAGATTTAATTATTTATGTCTTACAAGAATATTTTTTGGTAATGTGATCCAATCTAAAACTTTCATCGTGATATGATATTTTCTTTTATGTACTCAATGAATGCTTAATAAATCAAATATTGCTTATGTGCTCTAGAGGTCTGCACGGGCCCAGGCTTAATCCGCGGACCTTTACCCGGCCTAGCCCGTGGGCCGGGCTCGGGTGGGCCCGTGTAAGGAATTCAAATTTAAGAAAAATATTTCGTACTATGTTCGGGTCAGCCATGAGGCAATAGTATTCAGAACTTAAATAATTTATTTCACACGTGCTATAAATATCATTGGAAATATGGAAACAATAACATATAATGTTTGAAAAATATAAATGAATGACTCTATTAAAAAAAAAAACGGGCTTTTTCGGGCTGAGAAAAATAAATATGGACTTCGGGTTCCGGCAACAAGTGTGAAATTGAGACTTGGGCTCGGGCAAGGCCAGGCCTGAAGATGACGGGCTCGGACAGAATAATTTTATGAAATTTTTGACCGTGTATACCTCTAATGTGCTGAAATAAGTATTTTCTCAATAAAATTCAATATGTCACTTTTAATTAGTGTTTTTACGCAGACTCCATTTCTCAGTTCCAATACTTTCTTTCGTTTTTCTTTCCCTTTTCCTGTTCGTTTTCCTTTTCCATATCTAAATTGTATTTTTACAATAAGTAGCTTATACCAACAGAATGTATATACTACCAATTTCTGTTTGAAGCAGAGTATAAAATAGCAATAATACAAAAATATTTTAAATATTCAGTAGTAGACAGTAATATGTGTAATTTCCCAAATGATGACTTAGAAAGCACTGGATAGTAAACAATTTTTGAGTAGTGTATAGAGTTGAAAAAATCTTTTGGGATATACATATTTATACAGTTCTTTGAATCGACAGATTAAATCGTTAATGTGTATGTTTTCAATACTCTTGTCTGAGGAATTCATCAATTATTTGTGCTTGTTAAAAATTTAAAAAAATAATCCATTAAAACTTTGACAGGGGTGGATACAGATGTGCGCCGGTAGTAAAAACAAAATGAACGAAGACTTCGACGAGGAAGTTTATCCGGCTAGCAACGGAGGCTATTATAACCGGAACGTTTATTCCGATACCTACTTCTCAAACGACCGCCCTAGCTTATTCAAATTCGAAAACCCTCAATTAGTCGACGGGTCAAATCAACAAGTCTTAAACGCTAATACAAACAGTCGAAGTACTGCGGAAACGCCCAGACCCATGAGAGAGAAGACGTATTCCCTTCCCCAGACGCCTTGCAGTACAATTAGACGCGGACATCGTCTTCAGTTAATGAGATCACAGAAAAACGAAAATGCCAGAATCAACGGAGACCCTCTGGCGTTGGACAATTTTAATACATATCATGAAATAAGAACACAAGAAAATCCAACGTTCGGTTTGGTGGATGATAACTGCAGGCTGAGTGATTTTCCCGATGATACTGAAAAACAATATTTCGCACACGTACCTCAAATGAAACTATTAAACCATCACTATTCTCGGCCTGAAGTAACACGGCACTCACCTACGGGAAAAAATAGTGCACTATTCAGTTTTTCAACAGTGAAGTCACCCAACGGAGGTTTAAAATCAGAATATCATACTTCATCCCGTAGCGAACCAGGAAACCATTAAATAAAAAAGAAATACCTAACAACCAAACTATAGTGCTACATTTATAAATGGGAAAATATCTTCTTCATTGAAAAAAGCATATCTTATTGATCTTGTTTGTATTATTTTGATTTCATACGCTACTTTTATAAAAACGAGTGGTTATTAACATTTTTTAAGTAAAATTTAATATTTTTGGAGTAAAACTAAATTAACTAATTCATGTTAACGTATTTTTTGAACGTCAAATGAAATGAAGGATTTTCCTGAAATAATCATATACTTACCACAATTATGATGGTACAGAAATAAGGTAAATATATGAAAGAATTTAGTTTGATATTTTACCTTACTATAATGGAGTTCTGCAAAGTAAATGTAAATTCAATCATTATAATTCAACCTCTAAGCTTTAGTAAAAATATTATGATGTACGATAATTTCATTATTCAGCATAAAGCTGGTATGAGAATTACTTGTCTAGGTTATAATAGAGTGTAATTTTTTCAGTTCTATGAAAACGAAAATATACCTTTGTTTATAGTTCTAAACTATTGTAAATGCATGCTTTGAAAATATATAGCACTATATTTTGGGCGTCTAAAAATAATAAATTTGTTTAGCTTACCTACATAGCCTATCTATCTGACAAAGACTACAAGAAAACTATATTTATTTTTAACAGTGCACTCGTTATATTTGTTAAAAATTATAACCTCCAAATAAAATAGTTTTACTAAAATTAATCACTGGATTACATTCATGAAGGTATGTTGTTGACACCTCATAAAACAGTTAAGATAAAAATTTCAAATCAGTTTAAATAAAAATAAAATCGTTTATAAAAAAGAAAATTGCGTACAAAACTTAAAATATGTTTAACTTGTATCAAAATAAACTAAAAAGTAGGTCTATTGTTGAAAAAGACTTAGTGCCATTATTGGTATCGTTGTAATAAAAAATACACTTTAATTTCATGTGATTGTCGAGATGGGATTGAGAAGATGAGGATTATGAAATATTTTCGATGAATCGTTGAAAATTTGTACATAACACTGGACTGAAAGCTATTCTTTTAAAGCATAATTATTTAAAAAAAGATATAAAAGAGATATTGATTGAATTAATTTTGTAATTTAACTTATAAATAATACGTATGTGATATAATAAATGTAATTTTAGGAATTAAAGTATTTTTAATTATATTGAAACAATTTGCCACATATACATTAAAATATTTTACTTACCCAAACAATTCCATAAAATAAAATATCCATCTTTAAGATTTCATGTATCTATTTTATTTCAAAATAAAAATATTTAATTTGTTTTGTCATTCGTTCAATTACTTAATAATATGGTGGTAAGTTGTTTAAATATCATGTAATATCTATCATTGAACTTTGAATGTGTTTAATTTTTTTTTTGTGAAATTTAGTGTGAAAAAAAGCTGTCGCGCAATATATTAATTTATATGCTCAAATAGGATAAAGCTCCTACATTTACTAATTTTAAGTTTTATACGACTTGTAAATAATCATTTAATTATAAGAATCTCATTAAAAAAATCATTTGCCAGTACACTTATAATCTGGATAACTTAACATTGATGAATTTTTTTGTTTGGTTACAATAAATATTTAATGATTTCAAAATAAATGTTTTGTTGTAATCATTATTTTACCCCACCGTTACTATCCCAAAAATATCAACATGAAACAATACAAAATATGGCCGTGGTAAGTATAATATTATTTAATTTAATAAAGCTTACGTCAGCTTATTCTTGTATTCATTTCAATACCTATTTTTAAATATTCATAGGCAATAAAACTATTTTAAAAATATGCCTTTCCAACAAGAATTGACAGTTAAAACCTTAAAGGTGATCAAAAAAACTATTTTCAAAATCAACATTTCATTATTGGTGTTTTTAATTAAAGTTATCGGACATTGAAAAATTTAAAAATCAGTTTCTCCAATGAACACTTATCAATGGCCTAGTTCCATAGTGATACAGCTAGAAATTGGTAGTTTTGAGATAAGGCCGATCAAAGTTTTTGACTCTAAACTGACTCGTAAAACGTGATGGCTTATTATTTGTATTACTCTTTGTTTAAATAGGTGATAAGTAATTTACAGTTTTAGGATTCATTTCTTTATGGGACTGCATGATTTACAAAAATGTATTTTCACAATATGGTATTTCGATATGTATGTATATGGAACTGAGAAATTATTTAATTTTGCTGATTTCCATATGGAAACATCTGCCTTTTGAGAGAAAAACTGTAGGAGAAAGGTGTTCGAATATAATTGTTAACTTAACTCAAAACATCGTCTTTTGACTTATCATCCTATGGGACTGGGTCATCGATATTATAAATTAGTGGTGAGGTGAAAATTGGCTGTCAAAAATTCAAATAAATGGAGGTTTAATTTTAATTTTCTCCTTTTCACACATATATTTTGACAGTTCTCATTGTAGTTCCAAATGGTACAACTATGTAAGTATTGGTTTTATTATCTGTCGATTGGATCTTTTAATTTGTTATTAAACAATGAACCCCTACAGTACATGCTTGTTTATTTCAAAACTGACACCGAAAATGTAACAACCACAAAAATTATAATATTAAATTGTATGAAGAAACGAATAGAAATCAATAAGTACGATGTACATGCAGTACAAGGATGCATTTTTTAAGAGTTATTTTGACTTCTCAAGTATTCTTTCGTATCAATAAATTATTTTTCTTCATTTTTTATTTGTAGTAAGACGCAAGAAATATGGCCTTTAAAAGGAATTCATACGAAGATATAAACTTTCCTAAGCATCAACGATTATAATACCACAAGCAAGTCTATTCAAATGAGTCATACAAAATATTCCTGCTCGTGACGAGGGAAATACTATTTTCTCCTACGATTTCCAAGTATTTCCATTAAGCGAATAAAAGAGTATTGTGAAAATGTTAATAAAATATACAAATACTTAAATGTACGTATATATTTATATATGAAACCCTGAGTTATTGCCAATTTGCCTGGGCATTATAATGAAATAGGCATTGAAGTGGCGATAAAGTTATATTACGAACATGAATCAGAATAAAATAGACAAACGAATAGACGAAATGTCTCATGTTTCAGTCTTAGATCATTGACGTTTATTTAGTAATTCTGGCTTAAAACATATTACGCGGAAAAATATATCATTCAACTCTTTTGTTATAAAAAAATGTACATAAGTTATTTGGTAGTAATTGCCTTATGATTATTATAACGTTTAACTTATTTCCAGACCAATAGTTATCTAGAGAATAGCTGGTGAATAAGTGTATATCTACAGTGAAAGTACCTAAATATTTTTACAATAAATGTGTAATTGTTTTTAATTAATAAATTAATATCGATCTCTGTTGTCGAATGCTAATGCACATCCCACAAATCCTTGAATACACGTTTGCAAGAATATAAGAAATTTTCAATCCATATGTTTAGCATGTATGATGCCCTCTTTACAGAAAAAGGTGGTTTAAAATATGTATGGTAGTCTGTTTTGAAATTTTTCTCTCTATTATGATCGTTTTCTAAGGAAGTTGATTAAGTTACTGATTACAAAATATTTACATTTATAATATCAATACGGAAGCAAAAACTAGTTAATTTGAATATTCATTTGAAATATAATAATTAAATTAGCCTAGCGAGTCCAACTATATAAAATGTATGTCTTTCTAAACAGTTTTGTCTTAATGCACTCGAATTCCAGTGAGCTATAATGATATTGCTGTAAAAATATTTGACTGCCAACACATAAAATAGGCATTAATATTAGCATTCAGAAGAAAGAATTATTGATACACAGTTTTAATTTGCATACCTGATTTTATAACATTATGCACGAAGAGTTGTGGTGATTAAAATAAATAATTAGCTAGCAATTTTATTAAAAAAATAAATGAAAGCTTGTTGACAAAACTGTGAGTTACTACATTTTAAGTTATGAGTTAAGTACATAATATTATATAATTTAAGACATCGACTGAGGGTGCTTGATGGAATTTCAATATTAAATTTGGATTATTGAGATTTTGTACACTTCCATGTATTTTGTCACTAACGACCCGGGTTTCGCCTTTCGGCATCTTCAGGTATTCGAGCGAACGAATGTCAATTCGAGTCCATTCGTGCGCTCGAATACCTGAAGATGCCGAAAGGCGAAACCCGGGTCGTTAGTGACAAAATACATGGAAGTGTACAAAATCTCAATAATCCAAAACATAATATTATATTATATTCTCATTTAAATCAAACCGAAAAAATCGTGGTTAAAAACACACATTAATGTCAGCATTGATAGATTTCTGTCGTTGTATATTATATTATAATACTAGGAAACCAGACTCCATAACATAATGGAGTGGAGCATTATTCTTAAATAGAAAATACTTACCTCGCAATTTCACTTTAGAAGAATTGTATATGTAAAAGGAAGCTTCTTGAAATAAACAATTTCATAGATGCTTGTAGAAGAATAGGGTGAAATGGCTCTAAGCTCCCAGCCTCCCATTGCGATCGACCAGCCATCCCTTAAGGACTTATAATAAAAGGTTTACGTCTTCTTACTTCCGCCATTATAAAAACATGGTTTTCAAAACGTTGCTCATTTGAGGAAAGTTAATTATTTCAAGCATTATCTTTAATTATTATTGTGACTACATAAACATTGTATTTTAAGATATATTTTGTTTAACAGACATGTTTTATTCCTTTGAAATTAACTGTAGTATTAAATATAAGATATAGATTTAGGGGATGGTGAACTTCAATATCAAATTTTCTACCCTTCCATAGGTTTTGTCACCAACAGTCCAGTTTTTCCTGTTTGACTTCTTTAGATATGCAAGTTCACGGATGAACTGGAACTGACAGTTAGTAAGCAGTTTGTATAGTTTTTAAAAAATAAAGAAAATTAGGTATATTGACTTTGATATGAATTTACTTTGATACTAATTTAATATTAGTAAAAAAATATTTTAATTGGAAAAAATTATCACATAAATAATAAAATCTTCTGTAGGTTTTTGTTATCACTGGTGGTCATAAGAAACAATTTTCATTTTGCCACTTTCTTGCAAATTACGCTTTAAAAGTTTATTTTTTGACTGAGCTATATATTGTACAACTGAATATATAAACAATTCGTTGTGTAAGTGAGTTTTGGAAACGCTGAATTTTCTTTCATTCTTGAGATTTATAAAAGCACGACTGCGTGAGCGCTGGAAAGATTAATTTCGCTAATAATTTCACATAATAAATATGCTTTTTTCGAGTCACTGGGAAAAGCTTTAAAGGATTCACGTTAAATTGGATTGCGTATTTTGAAGACTCATATTTAGAACTTATTATTTGTATTGTTATGCGATAATTTGGCTTAATATAAAATAAAAGGGTGAAAAGTTATTATGACTTACATTCGCTTGGAAAATAAGATATCGTCTATCAAAAATATTTTGACAAACTTAAACAGTATACACATATATTCCATTTAAAGGGTTTAGTCATTGTACGATTCTGTATTTGAAGTCAAAAGCGAGACATATTTAAACCAAGTACATTGCATTAATTGGTATTTAGTTTAAATGTCTGATACAAGAGACTTCATATAATAAGGTAATATTCTCATTTAAGTCTAAATCTGTAGTAGAATATACAACACTTTTGAGTTATTGTGCTATGTGGTAGCAGTGTCACGGATTTGAATCCCGATTTTACACATTTATACATCGATTTTTCAAACAATCTATGGATTTGCGTCCAAAGTTATAGATTTATATTGAGATGTTGAAATTCTTTCCCACCTACCTCCTATCAGATACTTAAAAACTAAGAGATTCAGAGAGTGATCTACTGACTATTTGTTATTTTCTCGTTGTCTTATCCTTCTATACCTACCCTCAGCAAAAATAAGGTTAAACAACAGAATGACTGCCAATTCTCGTAAAATGACGTCGGTTGAGATATTTAATTAATAGTGCATATGTTCCACGTTGGATGATTTAAATCATTCCTAATATCATGTATGGTTCCACGACAAATCGTTGACAGACAAATCGTTGACAGACAAAATGTCTACAGACAAAATGTCTGCAGACAAAATGTCTACGCGACAAATGGTTTACAGACAAATGGCTTACCAACAGAATTTTTACTATTAAAATTTTCTGACAGTGTTTATAATGTCCGGTAAAGTCGGAAACCTGAAATATGTAAATTTAAGACAAATGTAAAATTACGTCGTCGTCTCTGGATTATATTTTTACAAACTTTCTTTTGAAATGAGGTAAAATTCTTAAAAAAAAATATGTCATCTCCGGGTCACAGATGACTTAGTAAAAGATGCTAAGAATTAGTTTTAAAAATAACTCCAAAAATAAGTTTTAATATATGAAAAGTTTATCATTAGAAGAAGTGTTTCTGCAGAGTCATCTGTTCAAAAGTGCAATAGTGTAAACAAATACTTTGATAGTGCAATTATTAAAAAAAAATATATTTTAACGTTTCATGTTTTTTAAGCGATAGAAAATAATTAACGATTTTCGCGAAATAACATGCAAACCTACTTATTCGCCTTAAGAGCAACTGCCCAAGACTTGGCGCGCACTTGACTGCTTAAAATCAATTCATCTACATTAAGGAAAAGCTGCTGTGAGTTGAGTTATACTCGCTTTCCAAATGACGCTGAAAATTGTTTAAAAGCCCGGTAATATGTCTTATTCGCCACCCAGTTAGCGTGACCAATTGATCCAGTGGAAAATTTGTCCAACTTAGACAGCTCTTCAGTTTTTCATGCATTAAATGACACATCAATAGAATGTGTTCATCATCCTGCTTTATACAACCATATTTGCATGTTGGCCTATACACTATCTTGGTACCCACAGGAATCAACAATTCTTGTAGACGCTGAAAAGTATGCATTCCATTGGTATCGCCAGGACAACTTCGCTTCGAATACTCTTATGGCAAAAGATTAGACGAATAATGACGGTGGATACTTCATCCTTCAAAAGCAGCCAAGAACTTTCCCAAGAACTACCCACAGAAGACAACCAGAGGACATCGCAAACTGACGAGAAGAACCACATCACACCACACCACACACATCTACCAGTAGAGGAGCAGAAAGCAGGATGCTGGCGACAATCATTTTTATATTGAGTACATAATATGTTAAGTCATTAATTGCCAAATTTTATGTTCACACACACACACACGACTCCTTCTCCTCTCATAGTAATAACTAGCGTAGTCAATATTAAAATAATTAATCTTAAAATTGATTAAAAAAAAAATACATCAAAATAAATAACAATGACCGAACCTAGTCATCGACATCGAATGACGGGAAAAAGAAATATTGTACGTTTTACCAGGGGCAGACCTAACTTTCTTAGTAAGAT
This sequence comes from Himalopsyche phryganea, assembly GCA_022494535.1. NCBI lineage: Eukaryota > Metazoa > Arthropoda > Insecta > Trichoptera > Rhyacophilidae > Himalopsyche > Himalopsyche phryganea. The sequence continues at coordinate 5,252,415 of JAGVSL010000010.1, read as the reverse complement.
TCATTAAACCTTTCGATGGAAATCGTGGTTCCATTCATAGCTCATTGTGAAAGGGCACTATTGCTTGCAAGTCCATATCAGCAAAAGATATTATTCAATTATATACTTACCCAGTTAGAAGGGAACGCGTATTGAACATGTTCCTATACGGAAATCAATAATTTTGTACAGCTAAGAGAACTTCTCATTCGAAACTACGGCGAAAGAAGGAGTTACACTCAGCTGCTATTAAAACTAACAACTGTTGAGGGGAGAGTCGACCTGCCAGACTAATAAGTGACTCAGACGATACGAAATCATACAAAATATTTAAAATAACTTCGTGCACCATGTGATATATCACTCTACTCATAATAGACGGGGAAGAGTTTTTTAGTCGTATATTTTTAATGGACACAGGAGCAGGGACTTATATTATAAAATATCATCAAGGTAAATCAAACGAGATAAACGAAATAAAACGTTCAACAGAACTTCCAAGACGACATGTCCGAGTCCGCCAGGTACTTCGTCATCACCGGAGCGTCGCGACTGCTGCCGGAGAGCAACGACGTGAAATCGCAGAATCTGTCGAAATTACGAATTCGAATTCCTGCACGACCTCGATGAAGAATTCGGCCTGGACAGCGACAGGGGGAACAGATCCGTTTCTAAATACGAAATCATCAGTACCGACAGTTCGAACATACTCCAAATGGAGAGCGGTAACGCTTCGAATAATTTGGAATTCTGTTCGCTCATTGGCGACTGCGAGACTTTGGAAACGTTTGGATCATCCAGAAAACCCGTCACGAAACGGAGACGTTAATTCAACGTTTCAACTTATCCCGCCACCCAGTAAACTTCCGGCGCCGCATTCCGTCACCCCGAATATGTTTGATTTCGGAATCAAAAACAAAAGCGTGAACAAATCCGACTCTTCGTTCAATTTCGCATCGAAAAATGAAACGACACCCAACAAGAGCGGTTCTCCGTTCAGCTTCAGTATCAAGAATCTGGCAAGTAGATATTACTTCGTCGACAGCGTCATCTGGAACTGGAATGATTCACCAAAATCCTGCGGCACTGATAAGCCGGAGGAAGATTTCGACCACGAAAAGAAGAGTGTCACAAAAAAAGTGGAAAGCGTCTCGTTGGTCCCCGGTAGCAAGAGATCCAGGCTCTTCAACAGCATGAGCACCAACTTGATCGAAAGCAACAGCTGCATCTTGGAAATGGAAGACTGTATGTTGTTCGATATGGACACCAACAATTGCATGAACGATATCGGAGACGAAGGAGTCGACGTCAATTATGCGAAGCCGTCGAGTTTGGGCGCGTTGATTTCGTCCGAGATCAAAACTTGGGACTCCGACGAGAAGAAGGATGGCATGCCGTGCCGAGAGAGTGCCCACACATAGATGAAGAAGCCACTGTTTAGGAGGTGAGTCGAAACGTTCTCGTAATTAATCGTTTTACTTCCGGCTCGCTTAGCCTAGCATATGCGAAGACTTCCAAGCAAACGTTTTATTTAGTTTTTTCCTTATAAATAATTCTGTACGTATTTTAAAAATTATAAGTAACAATATAATATTGAGAGTTTACATGAATAAAACAAAAGAAAAAAAATAATGCATGCATATTAAGTTTGTTATGTTTGAACTTCAAAACAAATGTGAAGAGATTTTTTTATTTACAATTGATATATTTAATTCTCTAACGTAATCTATTCTTATCTACTAACTGAAAAAAAAAATAAACATTTGAGCTTACAACTTAAATAATAGTGGATATATTTAAAAAAAAAACAGATTTTTTAATCGTGTACGTAGTTTTGCCACTTGCCAATGTATACCTGCACTATACTGACCTATATGATGCAATACGCAATTCAAAAAAAGCACATTTTAACTTCGAAAGTTTAGAGAAATTCATAGTGTATGGGGATCGCTAACAAAACATACTTTATATTTTCATGCTTTGCATAATTATGTTTTTTATTGTTCTGTCTACTATCAGTAAATTATTTCGCGATATTCATGAAGTTTCATAGTGATGGCCGAACACTGGGCGACAAAAGGCAGACCATTTGATTTTGGGGGCCGACCACTGGGACAATTGGCATTTTTTTGTAAATTTCTATTATTTTATGCTTGATACAGTATTAACTAGTTTATTTTTAGTTGGTTACATTAATTAATCTCTGTTTAATGCAATCACGGCGAAAAAATATGTATTTTTCATTCATTGACTCATCTCTTTTGAAAGTACACCTGTCGCTTAACTGGCCGATCACTGGCGAAACGACTCTATTATGAGTATGAGAGTGTTATGTATTAATAATATTTTTTCTTCATTTTATATGAATAATTATATTTTTTTTATAGATACACAAAATGGAAAATATAAAATTTTATAAGATGCAAAAAATGGAGTTATTTTGACAAGTTATGATGGATATTGTTACACGCGTCAGAGATTGGCTATCAATGGTGAAACAGAGTACTGGATTTGCGAATAAAGAAAATGTTTTGGTTGCGCAATCACTAAAGATAACAGGCGTGCGTTTAAAATATCATGGGAGCATAATCACTTACCGAGTACATTAAGACTTGAGATGAGCCAACTCCAAAATAACATACGACAAACGGCAGCAAACGCCATTGGTGCTAATACCACCTCAAATATTTTACAAACGTCGCTGTTAACAGCATCTGCTGTGGCAATGGCGAGATTGCCCGAAACCGCGCAATCTAAATAGAAATTTACAAAGGCATTGAAACAGAGCCCAGATTCCATTTCCACTGTCACCAACAAGAAATGAAATAAATATTCCCATTGAATTTCAAAACATTGGCAACACAAATCGGACAGAGAAGTTTTTAATATGGGACTCTGGCCCTGCAAATCATGGTGAAGAACGTATTTTTATGTTTACCACCAAAGCAAATTTAGATTTTCTAAGAAGTTGCCAGAGTATATTAATGGATGGCACTTTTAAAACTACTCCACCTCTTTTCACTCAACTATATACGATACACGGCACACGACTAGAGGGTTCCGATCAAAAGCCAGGAAGGGCGATCCCATTAGTATTTCTACTCCTTCCTGACAAAACTAGAGCAACGTACGTGAGAGCTTTCTCTCACTTATGATCAATTCTTCAGGGGTGGGAACCAGAAAGAATAATGATGGATTTTGAAAGAGCAGCCATCAATGCTGCTCAAACACAATGGTCCAATGCAAAAGAGACGGGCTGCTACTTTCACTTATGCCAAAGCATCAATCGAATAATTAAAGAATTGTGTTTATTCCAATTTTATGCCGAAGATATAGAAAACTCAATGCGTTTGAGGATGGTAACTGCATTGGCATTTGTACTGCCAGAAGACGTGATCAGCAGTTGGGATGAACTTCTGATTGATATGCAGTCACGGTTGATATCGCGGCCACTAGAGAAACAACAGATGATTGATGATTTCCTGATGTACTTCAAGACGAGTTACATCGGGAAAAACATATTGGGTGTGAGGCGTAAACCTCGGATAGCCACTATCACCCTGTGGAATGTTCGAGACAGAACATTGGAGAAATATGGGAGGGCCGACAATGAGGTCGAAGGGTTCCACATGAAGGCGGTTCATACTATCGGAGCCCAATCTCCCAATTTATGGAAATTTTTAAAAGCCCTGCAGGGAATCCAGGCTGAAACCAAAAAATTGGTAGAAGAGTTAAACTCTGGGGTTATTGGAAAAAAACAGCGGTCAAAGCTCGTTTGGCGGAGATAATGTGCTATGCAACACATAATTGGGATCATAGGCAATGTCTAATAAGTTATTTAAGAAGAATATCCCATTTACGTTAAATTTTGTTTGTGTTAATCTGTTTAATATGTTTTTGTTTTATTGAAATATTTCGAATTTTCAAGCTGTATGTGTATTTTATTTGTTTTTGATCTGGTTTTAATCCTTAAATGCATACAAGACTACGAAAAGTACAAACTTTTGTTAATTTTTTTTGCTAAACGGAAATAGTCTTACAACTTATTTTCATATTTAATAGTATAAGACATATCAATATTCCATTTTTTTAATCAGATATTGTGGTGTCATGCGGTTGTTGGCTTTAATTTGCAATCAAACAAAGCATTTCGGAGTTTTTGAAATTCTTGATTTTAAAACATGTTCAAATTCATTTTTAATTTAAAAAATATAAGATTTTCGTACTGAAAAAGTATTTCTGGATTGACTATTGTATGTTAATTGATAATTTGTAGTAATATAGTTGTTGAAATAATTTCGACTTAACTAAAAGTTGAAATGTTTATTTGTACTTTTCGTAATACACCATGCATTTGAGGAATGGAAAAAATGTATCAATACTAACAATACAAATTTTGATTACTGTTATTTCTATGTGAAAATATGTCAGAAATAAAGTGTTTTAATGATAGTTAGGTTTGAAAGTCCGCCATAAATCTATTTCGTTACGTCTAAAGCTATTTTGGAACCATGCCATCTTTCTGACGATGCCGTGATATAGAAATAGCTATCAAATAATTGTATAATTTTATTGAACTAAGTATTTTGCTATTGTTTGAGTTGTTATAATGAATTTCTACCATATAAATGCTAAATCAATAAATTATTAAAGAGTATGATCAGCCTATAGGAGCAGTCGACTCGATGGATTCTTATATTGAAAGCTATAAAATACTTATTTTAATTATTTTCCACAAGGTTAACATAAAATTATAACTTAACAGTATAAAATATCAAAATTATTTAATTTTTTTGTAATTGTAATCCCCGAAAAATACTGTGAAAGTATGATATTTTATGTCACTAATGCATAGTGGCATTTATAAAGTACAAAATGTTTTTAGGTGAAAACATATGAAAAAAAAACTATTTAATATTTTTTTTTGATTATTTTTCATGTAATCACAACTATCCATTACATATGAAAGTATTTTTTTTATTTAAAAGTAGAAAATCTGATGGCAAAAAATTTTAATAGTAAAAATTTTGTCGGTAAACCATTTGTCTGTAAGCCATTTGTCGCCTAGACATTTTGTCTGTAAGCCACTTGTCGCGTAGAAATTTTTTCTTTAGACCATTTGTCGGTACACCATCATGTTTACCTAAATTAATTTAACATACTGTACTGAATTGAAACAAAGATTTTAATTGAACAAAATAAGAATTCATCATTTTAAATAAAGTATTTGGAACGATCTAGAGTTGTCAATTCACAATTTTATAATTTAATATCGACCAGATTTCTTCAGCGAAATAGCATGTTTAGCTGATCCCTTTATTAGAGTATTAACGTGTAGTGACGATTCCGTTTTATTTCAATAAAAATAATTTCTGTGTAATATTAGTTTTTGATTACACTAAATTTAATTTACACCGGTTTAGCGTCAATTAGTTAGAAACTAGTACAATCATGTAACGTAGAAAATTTTATATTTGATATATAACAGTTTCTGCTTCTTAGCATAGTTCGCTTAGACAGTCAAAAACTTAGTGTAAGTTTATTTTAGCCGTTTGCTTAATCAGGTATAAAGAAGATACGTTATTCCAGCGTACTTAAGATCAATATGCACAGACATCGAATTATCTTAATTAAGGAAAACTGTCAGCATTCCTAGATTGGTGTTCGTAGGTATCGCACATATAATATTACTCATACATTAAGCTGAGTGTGCTGTTAATTATTGGAACGATTTAGCAAAGCGTATAATGTATGTGTGCTAATTAATTGTCTATCATTCAGCTGAACGCCTCTCTGCAATTATTTCTCTTACGCTACACAGTCTTTGTGATCAAGAGATCGAGTTCGCTAGTCAAGTAAATAAGATTACAGACTGTTTCTACGTCTTCTGGTACTGATGTTGGATCGGAATATTACAGCTCACTCACAAATTAAACGGACTTATTTTCCAGTTATCTATTTTTAACATAAGTGTTTGTTGATTGGAGTAAAAACTTTTGTCGAGAAACTCGTCACTGACGGCATTTGTTTTCTCAATTTTTTATATACGATATCGGTGGAGAGTGATTTTAAACGAACCTATTTTTCCTAACATCATTTTAACAGCTTTATCCTCTTAAGTGTGAGGTTGAGTTACTGACTAAGTAATCATGATAAAAATATTTTAAAAGCTATCCATTTCAATAACATTGAAAGAAATATTTGCCCGATTTTATTTCATATTTAGTTTGTTCACATGCAGCGTACTATTTCATTATGTTGTAATATTTTATAATAATGAATAATTAAATATGGCAGCATCGTGCAAACGTCACAAAAAATATATCGAACCAGAGATGCATGAAGGAATTTCGCACGAAACACGATACATATTCATAACAAATGTTTCCGAATCCAAAGGCGTAGATATGATTTTTTGCTACCATTTGAAGAAACAATACAAATGTCGTGTACCTATTCTTTAATTAAATGGATTTTCTCATATTTAGAGAAATTTCTCTTTCATTTTTTTCCATGTCCGCTCCTAACGTGGATTTTCTAATGGAGGTATATCAACAGAATCAACAGAATAAAGGTATCTCTTTCATTTAAGAAAAGAATATTTTACTTAAGGGCTTTGATTAATATTTTTGTTGTATAATTATGCAATAATATTATGTGTATTCTTGCTGTTTACATAATAAAACATAAACGATAGAAAAATCATAAGCGAAATAGATGTATTTTGATATATATAGTAATGTATTACCAAATATAACATCTTATCCACATTTTTTTTATCAAAATATGTATCATAATAATCTATTTGTTTTCTGTTAATATAAAAATATCCGACTTACAAATATTTCATCGATTCATACAAAATACGACGATTTATTGAATTATTCATTTGATTAAAACAAATGTTTTCAACCCTAAACTTCCGTTCCGGGAGTAAAGTTCCGTATACTTATTGTGGGATCAGATATATCGTTTTTTATCTACGTAGGTAATTAATTTTTCATTGAATTTAATAAGCTGAAAAAAAAAATCTCACATATAATGCATTCGTCTAATCTTTTGAAGATCGTATACTCCATGAGAGATTTTATTTTTCTTCAAGGTATTCAAACCTCTTTTTGTAGGATTTATGCAGCTTATTACTTTGTAAATTATATTATCGGCGTCCGTGGCGCAGTTGGTAGCGTCGCTGGCTACGGTTACGGATGTCTCGGGTTCAATTCCCGGTGCCGAAGGTTTTCATAGGTTGATCTTTTAATCGATTTATGGATTTCTGTTCGTATTCTGAGTCCTCCCTCCCACCAATCCCATCCTCACGGGGCGTAATGAGAGCGATTAGCTTACCACTAGTCCTGTCATGGCCCTATACTTCTATCCCTACTCTCTTCGAAAAAAGAGAGGTTGAGCAACTGAGTGACAGGCAGTTCTCGTAGAAAAAGTTCTGTCAAGATACTTCTATTAGGAGACCATATGCTCCACATTGGGAGCGGACATGGAAAAGTATTTAATTTTTCAGTTTAACAAAAAAATTTATGTATGCATGGAGTAGTTTATTATACTATAATTAGTTACATAATGCTCCTTGTGCAATCGGGTACAGGCTTTGTTTATCTTTACTATACAACAGTTGCGCCACTGGTGGAGCACTGCATTAGCATATCCAGAATTAACTAGCGTCAATAGAGCACACTAACCACCTTCACTTAACTCCAGCCGTCAAATAGTTACCTGCAATTCTCTAGCGGCAATGGGGATGTCCACAACAATCGGCAATATTGCCGTGAAGCACGCTGAAGCGAGAATTATACAGGAGAAATTTGCTTACTGGCTGAATGTGAGAAAACATCTCGCGGGACTAGAGACCAAAACTTCTATACTGCACTCTGGAACGTTTGGTCATATTGACTTCTTATTTACAAACCGGCTAACTTCACTTTACAGAATTTTAAAATTCCAATGATATTGTATAACTGTTTTCTTTTTAACTGAACAAATTAAAGGAACAACATGTATTTTTGGATAGTAAAATTCATTAAAAAATATTTTCCTTAGAGTATTTCCCAAGTAGAATTAACCCAAGAAATTTTAACAACTAATTAATGACACCACGTAAGCTCGTTTTCTAAAAACTCAATTATTACCTTGAATGATTTAATTTTAATATAAACATTATGATGTTTGAATACGTGAGATTACATGATATTGTCTATCTCTTCTAAACAGTAGATATAGCTAAAAAAATAAGTTTTAGTATAGTTCTAACGATGACGTAAAGCCTAAATACCTATCAACTACCTGATAAAAATTTGTAGAACTAAAATCTTATTATATTATCCTATTATAATTAACCGGTTTACAGATTTACGGGTTGATATCATATATTTATATTAAAATAGTAAGGAGTATTTTGTGGTACACGTAACGTTTCATGTGGCTGGAAGGATATGCAACATCAATTACGGTGGCAGATAATACTGATGTTACCTTTCATGTGTAACCGTAATAACCGTAATACATAGATAATAAATATTTAATAATAAATTTGAAAATATGTCAAAATTTATATCTAAAAAAGATGCCGAATACCTTAATGCCGAATACCTTAAAATATGAAATGTAGGTAGGCACGGAAAATTTCTTTTTTAAAGGAGGTGTTGTAGCATTAAGGTTGGAAACCGCTGATCTATACTATAATACATATAGTATAAAATACACGTATTTCCCTGTCCTTCACAAAAACGTCTCCCAAACGGTGAATATAAGCGAGGTAAAATCTGCAAATATCATTCTGACTACCATTTCTAAGTCAACGGTGCTATTTTAACATCTTTCAATTTTTAAAATTATCACTAATAAATGGACTATATTTTGTGATAATGAAGTTTTTTGCTTAATATTTCTATATGGGGAATAGATTATCAAAATTTCATTAACATCGACAGAGGTATTTAAAATTATTTTTTGCACTCGCATGTAGAATTTCGTTAACGATTCTAAAAATTTGAATAGGTTATTCAAACATATCAAACATACAAAGCTCCCGCTAGAAATTTTCAACCAATGGATTCAGAGAGGAGTCTCTCCAATTTCGATTTTTTTCATCTATTTACATTTACAAGCTGGAATATTCAGGTTGCGATACAAAAGGCAATATATCAATAGAGAATCCAACCCGGCTAGCCTGCGTAACTGCATTGTATTCCATTAGGGTAATCAACGCTCGGTCTGTGAGACCACGGCTATTCAGTACAGTGTTTTCCGGTATACCTATCTAATGCAACAGTATTCCCGATAGCGTATTTAGTCCATTTTGTGGATTTAAAATAATAATGCTTGTTTCCGAATATTTATTTTGCATTTAAATCATAAAGGTTAATATTGTTTTAACCTGTAAACTTTGTATTTGTGTTTCAATAATTAATTGAATACAAAATAAGAATATCACACAAAAAATGCCTTTTTTGCGTAAAGTCAGTTGTCATATTGTATAATAAAGTCACCTTTTCAACATAAATTTTAGTTTTAAGTAATCCACGTTACATGCATTAAATGATACAAGATTTTTTCGCCAGTGAGACTATTGGGCAGTAACTAAACTATATTTTTTCGTATATTACACAAATAGCTAATAAATTTACATAATATTTTAAAAAATAAAACAGAATTTGTTTGTACTACTTCCACATATTTATAATGATCAGGACCGGTTTCGCTCATCACGAGCATTATCAACTGATGTTTCAGTACTAAAGTAAAATAATGTCTTTCCACCAAGAATTGACAGTTAACACCTTAAAAGTAAATTTACATAATCAACTTTATTTGTTTATGAAACGCTGACAACTTATCAATTGAAACAATGATACTTTCTTTCATTTAATATTTAATATTTGTCTTGACGTATCTGTCTGTAACGCACAGAAATACTGCGCTTGCGCACATTGCAATAACAGAGAAGGTGTATTCATGTTAATGTTGAACGAAATTAGTAGGTGGCACTACCATCTCGTATATAATATTACGAAGTTGAAAAATATAAGGTTACTACCCTGCTACTCTTCTACTGTTGGCCAGTATGGTGATCAATAAAATAAAACATTATATATGACCATGTACCCTTTATTATACAAACGGAAAATAATGATTAAAATCTATCGCTTAATCATCCACATAAATTAATATTTATTTTGAATAGATCCGGATTGAGTGAAAAATTTCGTTTGGCATAGAGTTGTTTCAGTGTGTTCGTTTACGTTTTTGTAAATTTACCACAATTTAATGGAATTAAAAAACAAAATTGTTATATTGTTTTATCTCTAACATAAAAATACTTGTATCTCTCCGTGACACGATGATTCTGTTACAGTGAGTACTGTCGAGAAATTTTTACAGTTTATTGTGCTTGAAAATGCGGTCAAATGTCACAATTTATGAACAGAAAAAGATCCAGGAGGTTCACTTAGGGATTGAAGATAGAATACAATGATTGTGTAATGGCTAATTTTTTTTATTATTTTCTTTGTTAATATGGTTTGAAATATTACGCTTTATCACGATGTGCTCATATCCAAGTATAATTATTATATTACAACGTGGAATATTTTTTGTTGAAAATACCGTAACAAAGTTTACGATGAAGGATTACGGAAAGCTCCATGTTTGGTATACTCAATTATCAATAAATTGCACAACGTAGCGAAAGTAAAATTGCAAGCTGGCTAGTACTAAAAGCTTTTACCTTTGTGGCGGTCACAACGCGCCTGTGTCCTGACAATCATAATTAATAGAGGCATGACAGCCTAAAAATTCATCCGCCCGATATTGTGTTATGATAATTGAATGACAAGACTATCAATTTTGATGTTACTATGAAAAACATTATTTTCTATTACGATGAGCATTAAAAGAGCTTGCAATAATGAAAAAGGTAATATTACTCAATTTGAATAAATCTCTTTGCTTTGCTATTTATTAGATGACCTTGTAGCCGAGTGGTTAAAACACTTAAGCGTTTCTATAAATGTGAAATCCTGAGTGATAAATTTTATAAATTTATTTTTCAATCACTGAAAGAATCAAATTTGGATTATTGAGATTTTGTACACTTCCATGTAGTTTGTCACTAACGACCTGGGCTTCGCCTTTCGGCATCTTCAGGCATTCGAGCACACGAATGGACTCGAACTTCGTTAGTGACAAAATACATGGAAGTGTACAAAATCTCAATAATCCAAATTTGATATTGAAATTCCATCAAGCACCCTCAGTCGATGTCTTAAATTACACTGAAAGTATATTATTATGGTTATAACATATTATTAGTGGCCTGATACTTCACTCAAGAGGATCACAGGACATGACTACAAACGGCTGCTCATAAGCACTCCCTTATATTTGAGTAGGTCTATTTTTGTGCCATCTTACATGTTATTGCTAATCAACTTCCGAATTTGAACTAAATATGGAGTTCAAGAATGGATCTTGTAAAGAAAACCCTATCACATGAAGATAATCATATGTACTATACGCAGTTGTGTTTCATTGTACATACCCCTTTAGCCACCTTCATATTTTGTAGTAGCGTCATTACCACACAGTTACCCTTCCACAGTCCTAGAAGATATTTGCATGTTTACGATTTGGAATAAAATTGTAGAAGTTTAATTAAAATATTCTAATTTTAAGCAGGTTTACTAAAATGTTTTGTACGATGGAATACTTTGCAAGTCCTAAAATTTTAACGAAATGTCTTGCTTATTTTTTTTAGTAATATCATATTATATATATATTGGTTTGAGAAACACTGATTTAAGGTGACATTGATAAGCGATCTGGTTAAAATTTTCGAGTAATGAGCAGGTTGAATTTCTTGACTGTCACCTTTACTGATTTTTTCACAAATAGTCCTAACTGGTGAGCATAATAATTCAAACTTAAAAAAACCAAATGTAATCATGGCCTCAAAGAAATACCGTCGAAAAGTATGCTGAAATATGTAATGGATTAACAAAGTTATATTGTATAGTAACTGTATTTTAAATTTGTTAAAATTTTGTACATGTCCATGTATTTCGTCACTAACGACCCAGGTTTGGGCTTTTGGCATCATCAGGCATTTGAGAGAATTCAATTTGTCGAATTATACATATTTTTTATAAAACACAAATTAAGAAAAAAAATATCACCAAGTCAAGTCACACTACATTGATATTTAAATTAACTGTAATACTGATTTGATAGTAATGGATTAAAATCTGTCTTGGAAGACTTGGCAATTGCAGGAGACCAAGAACTAATCATCACTAAAATGTTATTGGGAAAAGTAGCTCGATAGTAACGAAATACTTGGAAATGTACGCAATTTTAAGAATCCAAATTTGATATTGAAATTTCATCAAGCATCCTCAGTCAATATCTTAAAGTTACATTTTAGATTTATTGTACATGCTCAGAGACCAGAACATATATTTTAGTGTATTTTTTGGACACATTGTGAAATAACCCTTGTTTGAAATAACGTGTCCATTGTCAAAGTAAGATTGTGACATTTTTCATCTTTTCAGGGGGATATTTTTTCCCAAAAGTATACAAACATGTCAAAAACAAAATTGCTTTTGATATCTTAAGACTTCTTTGTTCACTGAAAAATTATTGCGCTATCCTTATTGACTGGAAGTACTATTTATTATTAGTCAAAGTTTTTCGACTTAAGTAAATACCTTGTTTCAATACTGTTTTACTACGTCATAAATACAAGACTACTGTTTAAAAAAAAGTAAAATGGCAAGAATTATGTATTAAAATCAAAGTATGTGTGAGGTAGCATTTATTAGAAGCTGTTGTCAAAAAATGTATATTATTTGTCATTCTAGAGACACAAAATTACTTTTAAACTGTTTTGAAAACTAAAATGATAAACAAAAGAATGGTTTTAATAAATTGAAAGTATCGTATGGTTCATTTTTACAAATATAATTACATATACTGTTACGGTGTCACTGGATAATTGAACATTTTCAAATAATCATAAACCCAATAGAAATCTTCGGGCTATAGCTAAGGTAAACTTCGAAAAAGTTTCAGTGAATAATTTATAGTTTACAATGTCTACATAGTACAGGAAACAATGGATAGGCTGCAGAGCAACTCGTATCGCATTGGCCTCAAAGTCAATGCGAGTGAGACCAATGTGCTCTGCAACAGTTTCTATCCGAACCCAGACTACCCTCTGATGAGCGGGGAAAGACATCGAGTGAGTCGACGACTTCAGGTAGTTGGATGTATATATCACGGGAGATAGCAATTCGAATAAAGAGCTCGCAATCCGATTAGGGATAGCTGGAGCAACCTTTAACTTAATGCGGAAAGTCTGGGACTCACGGTTGTACTCGATCAGTACCAAGTGCCACTTATTCAACGCGTGCACTTTGACGTTGCTGTTTTACGGTTGCGAGTCATGGCACCACACCAAGGCACAGGGTAATCGTATACTGAGCTTTGAAAACAAATGCTTGCGGCGAATACTAGGGGTACAGTGGTTTGATTTTGTCAGGAACTCGGAGGTAAGAGAGCAAATGGACGAGCCTCGTATTACGTCCAAAATAAAAAAAAGCGACGATGGTCCTGACTTGGACACGTGCTGCAGATGCCCCAGAGGAGCCTGAAACCTGCATCTCTCTTCTGTCAACCAGATGGATTTCGTCACCCTAGAAAGTATCTAATGACCATCCATAGGATGTATTCGACGGAGCTACGAGATGCTAGGATGACATGGGAGGAAACGAGGAGATTGGATGGGGACAGAGAAGCTTGGAGAAACCGCTTGATGGTCATATTCTCCAAATAGGGAGCGGATATGGTTTAAAAAAAACATAGCACAAATGATCATTAGTTTGTTATTAAATCCCGTCTAAACTTATTTCAGGGTTTTATAAAATATAAATACATTAACTTAGAATACTTTTGTAGACGAGTGTAATAAAATACGCGCAAATACTTGTTTTTTTACTATTACAGAAGTTATTCCCTAAACCGATTCTATTTCCTGTAGACTCTTCGGAGAATTTCCGGTCTGCAGAGTTCGCTATTGGTACAGTGGGAGCAGAGGGATGTCCAAAGGTCCACAGGGTGGCCAGCAATCGTTTGTCATCCCACCGCAAGCGTGTTCTAACTCGTAAAGGGGGTATAACCGAGGAGAGAGGGGTAGCTTCCCGCCAAAACTTTGCACCCGTCGCGTGCGCGCTAAATTAGTTCCGTTAAGCAAACTTCCGCCCTTAAGGTTAACCCAAATAGCGCTGCAGATCACCGAGATGTGGCGCCCTTAACAATCAACTTTGGACGTTAAACGACATATGGTCAGTATAATATCGCATTTGAAGATTGTTATAGATTATGGCAAAACTTTGGATTTAGTCTACGGACATTAAAGATCTATCAGCGCGCAAACTTTTTCATCTTCCACTTCACAAAAGGATACAACGAATCACTTTAAATCATTTAGAATCCTTTGTTTCTAAAATGTAGCATACAAATTTATGTATTTTTTAAATATCAATTTAGCTTGCTTTGTTGACCATATGGATTTGAAATATATATTATAAACCATTATTATTATTGTGAAATTACAACTATGCACTTTCAAAGTGATATAATAATTTGGAAAATTACTGATAAAATGTTGCATTGTAACTAACTAATATACATTATTTAAAAGAAAACATTTATTCATTCTACAATGTTGATAATTAAATTCTTTATTTTTGTCAATTTACAACTATTTATTATGACATGCAAATGGTTGTAAGAGCATTTTCGTTCATATGTGAATCTCATAAATCGTTTGGTAGAAATATTCATGTTGAATTTTGTTAATGCGCCAAAAGTTAAATTATTTCTTCTACGTATTGTGATGGGGCAATACTCATTTTCGAGCATTGAGAAAACAGTTCTACAGCAGTAAGACGATGTGTAAATTCTTATCAAGTAGCATGCAAAAGTTACGGAATGCTCTTAGCTTACATTAAATAAGATTTGAAGAAAATAAAACACTGTATTGATGTGAAATGAATCCGGCATACTATTAATTAGCAAACTTTAATACGTTGTGAAGTATTGAGTCAAAAAGCTGTGAAGTAGAAAATTATTATGGTCTTAGCTGGAATATATTATGTATTAGAAAGTTCGAAAGCTGTTCTTAAAATCAGGAATAATTGAGGATAATTGCAAAGTTTTTTTATGAATGTTTGAATATTTAACTACTGGTCTTAGTCATTATCATTTAAAATTTTCATTTGCGAAATTTGAATAAAACACTTAATGTTAATGATAATTTAAAAAGAGTCAAAAAAAGAATACATTTAGCTGCATAACTGAGGTGATAGTGTTGAAACTATTGAGGCAATAGTGTAACTTTCTTCAATGTAACAATTTTGTACCAGAAACGAAAGTTTTGCGATGTACCACGTACAATAACACATCGTACGCTCGTAAATAATGCGTTGAGCAAATATGGTGTTAAACTGGTATTATAGAATGTATGGCTGGTATAAGTAAAATGTATGAGCGATTTGTAAATAGGACTTACTTTTACCCTCCCGTAAGTGTTGGAGTGGACAGCTGCAGGTGGCGTTTGTGGCAAAGTGACATATGACCCTGTCACTTACGGTTTCCTACACGATGCAAGGAAAACTTCAACGGAAAAGAGGAAAAAACACTAATTTAGACAACACATGTTACTGAAGTCAGCTCGGTTTACGATAACCATTAAACATACAAGTACCACCTGAGTAAAATTTTAGTGTAAACGTCCCTATATACATGCATATGTAAGTTATCAAGGCAAAACAAAGGGTAACTTCTGTTTTTATTACTATGTACGCTGGTAATAACGTTTTTTACTGTCACCCCTCCTAAATTCACGGAAAACGTTACAATTATGTCCAAAATTATTTCATAGTTGAGTGTTTTTTCTTTGTAATAATTGTTCAGACAAAAACATAGTTTCTTATAAAAGGAAAGAAGTAGAGTAAACTTTATCACATGAATTTATCATATAAATGTTCAGCCAACTTGTCCAAGATTCATTAAGAATCAGTGAAACAATAACGGTCGAATGGAGACCTTTATGATATTTTTTTATGTATATAATAGCTGCCTATTTGAAGTTTGTATAAGTTTATCTATAAAACATTATAGTAATATATAATATGCGTAACATCCAACCAAATTTAACATATTTCTCCTCTGACTTAAAAGCTTTATCTTAAACTTAAGTAATAATGCAATTATTTAAAAATTATTTTTATTAGATAGCTTTTTTTTGTTACAAAATATATTATTTTAATAATAAATAATCTTTTAAATCTCATTTTAGAGAGTCTCGACCTTGAAGAGTATACAAATTTTGAAATTAATTATATAGCTTAACACGTTCTTCGTACACTTTTTCTCTTGCTTAATCCGCTCAGTTTGCCACTCAGTAACAACCGCTGGGGTGGACGCAGGTTTCCGGTACAAGGAGCGCCATGAGCTTTGATGGGCGATGGTATTTCCCGTTCCATTTCCGTGACTCAAAGGTGTCATTTGCTAAAAGGCTCAGGTATTTGTCAATATTTATAACGGTACAAAAACTATATTTCAGTGTGTTGCGTTTCATAAATAATATTGACGCCAAAAAATTTACTGTTATTCGCTGTGATTAAAAATTATAATTAACAATAAAAGACAAATAAACAATATAACATCAATTTCAGGGTAAAAAAGTTGATCTTTGGAAACCCAATATCTTTTCAGTAAAAATTTGAATTTGAAACCTTTTTAATTGTGTGCTTTACCAATATGCCATTTTATATGACATATATTTTTTTTAAATTGACTTAAAAGCTTTTATTATAAAAGGTGAAAAATTTTCCTAACGATATTATTAAAAATAAATGCATTTTGCATCAACAAGACATTTTTTTAAATATGTTTTTAATAGTAATAGTCCAGCAATAATTAATTATTAACAGTTTAAAATATAATACGTCAGACTTAATATATTTAATTGTTTCTTATAGAAACAGATGATAGATACTATTTAATATTGTACTATTTCTTTGCCATTGTATATTTAAAAGTAGTAAGTGATGTTTAGAGGAGAATTCGACTTCTTTTGTTAAAAGAAAAACTTTTATATTAAAAAACCATGTAAGTAATCTGTTAAAGCTCCGTGCGGACTTTGCTGGCATCATCGATAAAATATAGCGTTTGTTTCAAAGTTAAATTTGTTTCTCAGAAATGGCACACATTACGAAATTTCTCCATGGCAAATTTTACTTTTACTTGTAGGCAAATTTCTTTCCAATAAATTAGATCGTAAGCCAAAAATGTCGATATGAACCCTCGTCACGAGAAAGACATGTCAACCCACTGCTTACTTTGGTAAAAGCACAAAATATTACCGAATGTTTGAAATAGATTACAAATTACAAAAGTATTTTCTCGAAATTCCCACATCGCAAATTGTGCAATGTACCTACATTTATGAATAAATTTTTTTCAGACAAAAAAAATCAATGACACACAGAATTATTGTGCACATAATCTAATAACCATCAAGCAATTACCAGATACCGTTCACAAATGTCCGTGAAATATTGTCTTGCTAATTGTGTTGAGTGAGGTATACAATTATCAATACGATTTAAAAAATATATTTTTGGTTTTCTTATTAAGTAATAAATTATATTCGATTTTGATGAAATTCGTAGGATACAGAATTATTTGCCGTACTGGTGGTCTAGTGGTAAAAGTTGTACTCTGAAGAACATATGGGTTTGGGATCGATTCCCAGCAAAATCAATAAATAAAAGTTATACTTTTAAATTTAACATTTGAGATCAAGGGTACGGATGTCCGAGTGACATTGAAAATTCTCACAGTTTATGTTATGTGATCAAAAAATATCTGACGCCTAGGCTCATATTACAATGTCAAATATTTTTTTGGCTTAAGTGAGATGTAACATAAATTTCCTAAATCAAACAAAGTTTTCATGATTTGTTTGACATGTTAGGTATTGAAATAGTTCGTATTGTTGGATTTATTGTTTGAAAATCTCTTCCCAAAAAGTGACAGAATCTGTAGATAAATGGTAAGGACTGTTACCCATTTACTCGTTCTCTCATTTTAACAGAAAAAGAAGAATTTGATGTGTTGGAGAGCAGTATGGAAATATTACTCACGCCAGAACTTTAAATCTAAATTCATTTTAAGTCTAAGATATAATATGATTTTTTACGTACCTGAAATTTGATAACAATACACATATTGTGTTGATTATAATTCTATATATGAGGGGATTTTTTGTTGATTTTTAAAATTTCATCGCACCAAAATAATGCCACATTTTTTGAAGAATCTAGTATTGACTTATTTGATTGAACATGTATATTTGTTCTGACTTATAATAATATATATCGATGATTTATTTTTTCTCTGTGATTTATTTTGTGAAATTGAAAATATAATACAATTTTTCAGAGGCAATCACTGCGAACATAATTCCGTCAAGACGCAGACGTTTATTAGACAGAGCTGTCCGAAAGAAACAACACGAGGAAACGAAATAAATGAATTACTTTTTTTCACTTTCTTTTGAAAATAAAGCGCAAGTCCAAAGACCGGTTGATTAATGAACCCAGTGGGGCCCCGACGAACCGGAAACTGCAGATTGTTTACCGAGGCATGCGTGACTTAAGTTTGTTCAATTCGACTCGTTTTTCACAATGAACTCGCAACGTAACAATGTTTGTAACGCATTGCCTTTGACTAGAATTAGGCATAAAATACCTTGAACTTATGTGAAATTTTACGCTCTGCTCGGAAGAAACGATCGTAGTTATGATTTTACGCGTCGTCAAATTTGAATGCCGGTCAAATTGAGTCGCGTTTGAACGCCCGGAAAATGTGCTGAATATAAAACGATCCAGGGAAAGCTTATTCGTGTGTGTTTATTACAAATCTTTAGATATATCTTAAGCACCTCAAAGGTTTCAAATCTTTTTACGTACTTTCTAAGAATTTTTGCACCCAATACATTTTATACACACTTTTCATTCAGTTTTTTTTTAAAACAATATCCAATTTTAGCTAGATAATTATTTTTCAAAGCTTTCACAGTTTGAGCAGTACCATTGGCGTAAAGTAAAGTAGCATTTACAGGCGATGAATGGTCAGTAATTACAGTACTGATTTTGTTTGTTTTTATTCTATAAATATATATGTAAGTACTATATTCTAAAAGATTTCGTTCCAAACATGTTGGAACATTTAATTTTAAAGGGAAAAAATTCAGACTTTTTAATTTGTGCTTAAAAAACGTATTGAAATATCGGTGGCTATATATTATGATGAAAATATTAGGCTAGAATTTTTTGGACCTTACTAATGTATTCTACCAGCTTTCTACCAACATAAGTTAAGTAATCAATATGAATGTGGGTATACAAACACACAACTAATAATATCGACATCATTAAAAAATGAAGATTTAAAAGGTTTGTAAACACTTAATTTAAGATATTGCATGGTGGAATTTCAATTCGCTTATTTTACATTTCCATATTGACCAGTTCAATTTAATAACAATTTAAAACATTAAGTGTGCAATAATTTATTTAATAATATTCAACTATTGAAAATAAGATATCGTTTCGGCTGTTGTGTTATATATTTCACCAACGGATATTATTTTGTAAATCCTAGAAGTGAAATATATTTTATGCCAATGTAATTTTCATCGAAAAATTCTTATAAGGTTTATAACATACAAAAGAAAGTTTACATAATTCATCGGGTATCTCTATTATGAGAATAATATTTTGCATATGGGTATCAGATAAAATATATTTTCATGTAATCCATCTTGTATTATTATGCAGCTACCCAGAACTTTTCTATCGCGTTGTATAATGAAAGAAATCTTTCTTAGCAATCGTGATGTATATGATATCACGTATTTTTATTAAAAGATTTTCTATACTTCTCAGCCTCTAGGCAAAACATAATCTTACGTCATAGGTTTTCTTATCTTTGACTATATTTGATCCATTCATTACACAAATAAATTGTCTTTTTTGTATTCAATTCGTGAAAGTATTCTCTCTTTTTTCAGCCCTAGTTTTCTAAAGCACGTGGAATCTTTAACTTTATACTATTTTTTAGTTTATGCTAACTGCTCATAAATAAATTCCCTTTTCAAGCATATCAATGCTGTAGATTAACTAGACAGCATAAAAAAAATATTGCAACAATGTAATAATAATATATATTACTATAATGGTGAGTACCCGGCATGCGTTGCAATGCCACTCAAAAAAAGAAAGTGTTTGTATTTCAATGCCGTTTATTGTAGTGCTTTTGGATATTTTGAATATTTTTTGTGCCTGTCTAGTGTGTACACGAATAAATCAGAAGGTTGTTCGAGATGTCACTATTTGTACAAATTTGATTCTTTATTTTAAATTATTTTTAATTTTTTTAGATTTCAGATATACCTGGATTGATTTTTATACATATAAGACCTACTGTGAGATAAAAATTAAAGAGTTGAGAGTCGGTCTTGGGCTAGGCCGGGCCTGATTTTACTATCCTTTGCGCAAGTGCAAGCAATAACTCGACAAAGTTTTATCGGAATCGGATGAACGGTATGACAGTGCATAAGATACGAATAAGCCCACAATGATTTATATATATTAGATTAGTTTAAATCAAACTATTATACAATACAATATCAAGATTGAACTTCAAAATAGCGTAAGAATCATTTGGCATAGACGATTTTTGACGCCTCCGTCTAGATTGCTTTGTGCTTGTCATAATCACAATAAGTTATTCTTTTACTTCAGTGATTTTTATTTATTAAAATTTATTTTTATTTTTATCCATTTGGCAAAAAAAACTTATTTTCAGCACAATTTTAAGCACACGTAATCAAGTTTTAATATTGTTTTAGAATGGAGAAAAATAATTTACACAAAACGAATAAAAAAAATATATTTGTTTTTACAAAAGATTTGGAAAGCAAAATATTAAGAAATTTAAAAAAGACCGCATGTGGGTTAAGCCATTTCAACGTCTCAAAGAAAAAGATTCCCAATTGATATTTTTCTCCATATAAATGAAGACAACAAATTTCTATCGATGAAAGATTTATCACACGAGTCTCGTTCACAGTCGCGTGATGAATAAATTTCTTTTAGAAAGAAAACTGAAAGGGTTTTACTTTCCCTAATTTATTCCGGGAAAAAATGTACTTACTGAGCAATCTAACTTACATACGTACAAATAATAATTCATTCTCAACAATATGTTTCCGTAATGCCACGTATAATTTTTCGGTGAAAATCGGGCAACGAGAGATTTCTTCATTAGCAATACTAATAATAATCTGTGTGTCCTTACCCGCTTATTAACCCAAAAATCAACGATCGATTCAAATTGTAAAATAATTACTGTTTGAAACTATATGTACCTAAATACTAATCTCAGTATACATCTAAGTTTCAAAACAATAAAATTTAATATAATTTTTTTTTTTGGTGAGGGAGCATTAAATTTAGCTCTTTTAGAAATCTTTCTCAGCGGAACCGGTACTGATCAAGGTATAAAATCATTAAATGAGTATTAGAAATCGTTTTAGCATCATTTTGTTAAACAAGAATAAACGTCTATCACCGACCAAGTGATTTATTTATCTTATATATAATAGCGCAGACCGCTCTTTAGGCGTTTTATTTTTGTCACATATCACATGTAGGTATGAAATTTTCTCGTGAACTAAGTGTTCGTACTAACTACTTTAGGCATTCAGTATTTCAATTTCAATACCGTCATCTATGACGGGTATGGTTACTAGTATATTGTTGTTTAGTACAAATATATTGTGTGTCCACTTTTGTTTGTTTTGAAAATATCGAATTTGAAGATTTAAAGTGCATGAAAAATAAAAGCGAAATGGATATATTATGCATTTGAATGATATTTCCTTAAATATCCATTTGGATGTACAATATTTTTACAGCATAAAGATAATACGGTGCAGACAAACGTTTTGTGTGTGTATATTTTGACAATAACTGGACATACCATATCTTTGCACTGAAACATCAAAATATCGTTGATTTAAATTATGGTTTCAAAACGGATTTAAATGACAGACATTAATCATAATTCTAAATTTATTTTCAAGGAACGGAAATGTAAATTTGGTATATAGCTATTTATTTATCTTGGATAAATATAACTGTTTATAAAGCTGAACTTTATAAAATTCGTATCCATTTTGCAATATTACTGATTGATTACTTCATAATGACATAAAAGTGATCAAAACACAGCATAATAATAATGATTGAATGACCAGTAGGGATTTGTCTGTCTTCATTAACAAAATATGAGTTATTGGATAAAATTGACAAATAATAATCAAGCAATTTCTCACTCTACTTTTCATTGTAAGATAATATATATTGAATCCTACTATAATAATTCACTGTATCGATTTTTCATACCACAAGTTTATTTAATAAACGCTCAGTAGAACCATTACCAATCAGTAGAAACAAATAATAAGTCTCATATACATAACTCAGATAGATTATTATTTATACTGATTTTTATTAATTCGAATATCAAAACCATTTTGTATGCACTGAAGATTTTATAATATATTATTTTCTTGAAATATGAGTTGTCAGTAGTATGGAATCCCCAATATACATTAATGACAATAGTGCTACGAGGAATGTAAAACATTAGGCAGAAAGAGATTACTATATATTATATTAATCACTTCCAGTCATGCAGCTGAGTAGCCAGCGCTTTTGTTTATTCAGTTGCTGGTACACAGGTTTGAATAATGGAATGAAAAAATTTATTAATTGATTTTTCAAGTGTTCATGGATTTTTATTCTTATTCAATCTTCAGAATGGGGCCTATAGCGAGTGTGACTAGTTAACTTCGTAGCTTGAATTTTTGTACCTTCTCGAAATGGAGAAGCTGAACGACTGGCTTAGTATCAGTTCTCATAGCACAATATGTGCTGTAATTCTTTATTAGTGGCGTAATATGCTTAGCACTGAAAAAAAATATGCTTTTTTAAACGTCAATATTACTGGGAGTTCCAATGCATAGTGGAATAATGATTCATAATATTCGTAAAATAAAAAAAAAATGTATTAAGTCTTTCATAATTCTACAATACGATGAAGTTTGATTTTGACATGCAAAGGAGCATTTTTTAATGGAATCATTTTATTAAATTATGGAATAAATAATACAAATTTTTTTATTAAAAATATTATTAATAAACCATCTGTATTTGGTCCTGATCATTTCACTAAATTGTGAAATTAGTAAAAAAATAATTATTTTATTTTTATAAATATAATGTCTTTACACCAAGTTAAGCAAGGCAGTTAAGAACTTAAAAGCGATATTTGATAAAAGGAGTACGTTTTTATTTCAAGAAAGAATAATTGAGAAAAAACGATATGATGGTGAATATAAAATTTGTATCATATCCGTTAAACGATTACATCCAGCACTGAAAAAAGGTTGAATAATATTTTCTAGATGAATTTTTAATTCACCAAATGATACCGATTGTTTTTGGGTTGAATGTTTAGAAAGTTAGTATCGCGGCACTGTTTTAAAGGCTGTACAGGGTCGTCATTCGACGTCCCGCCGCATATCACTCACCGCGAGGCGGGTGTTCGCAGGCTTCGCAGGTATTTCGCTTTAACCGTCCCGAACTGATCGTAACTCGGGCCCCGGAGTGCCTAAAAGCCGTTATTTAGAGCCACGTCACTCCAGCCCGATTTATTGTCATCGTTATTTACGCCAAAGTTCCACGCCGATTTATGAGAGTAGCTAACTACCGCCCTCTTGTTTCGTTCATTTGTGCGGCGATCGAATATTACGTCTCGTAATCCTGATTAATCAATTGAATTCATTTGATTTTACGAAGATTCAAACACAACAATGTATGAAAATGTTTTTTACAAGTGGTCCAATTTAAGCAAATACATTTTTATTTAAATAGAAGTAAAAAAACCTTTTACGATTTTATATTTAGCCGAACAATTTGGCATTGTTAAAAAGCCAGCGTATAATTAGGCATTGGTAAACAAAATTTAATGGCTTAATGTTTTCACGAAACGGAATGTTTAGAAACAGTTCTTTTGTTGAAAATGTTTTACGAAAATAAATCGAGAATAGTTATTTAAAATAAAATAAAACAGAATCATGTTAAATAAACTCAAACGTATAAAAAACACGCAAATTAAAGTCTATTTATTTTAAAACCCGAATATTTTCAAAAACAGTAAATTCTTTAAGACCCAATGGTTCCACATTGAAGGATAAAATAGAAGTTATCCAAAACAATTCATAATGGCCAAATTTAACAAATTAACTTGAACTTCACAGAACAGTGGAGACTTTTATGTTTAACCATTTAGGTTCAGTTGCATTAAACAATTAGCAATTTTTGAAATAAGAACTAATGGGCAGTGTTCCATGCATAACAGTAATAATTATAATTTAAGCAATTTTATTTCGTGGTACACGAAATGAGGTAATTTTTATGTTTGACAATATTAATTTTATTTGCCGCAATGATGTAATTTGCTGACTGTAATCAATAATAATACGCAATAAGTACGGCCATGAAAACGAATAGAGACCGTCCATTAAAAAAACTCAGTAAAATAATTAATTACGTCAATTTAAAGTCATTTAATATAAAATTTCCAGTATACTATTTTATTAGTGGTTTCTTCATAATTCATAACCCATTTGATAATTGAGTAAAAAATCTTAATTAATTTAGGCTCAAAGAATCGTTCAAGTTTTAATTCCTCATTGAAAAATATTAAATTAACCTAATTAACTTTCAAAGCTATGCCAAATTTCAGAAATTTAATTTTCTCGTTTTAATCCAAAAGTCACGTACAGCCTCGGCAATGCTCCAGAAGCGTAAATGTTATATCTAGCTGCCATGTAATTAAATTTTTTATAAACATATTACCATTGTTGTACAGTTGTCTTTCTTTTTACGAATATTTAAATCATGATTATTTTAAATATAAATGAATCACATTAGGTATAATGTTTTTTATTATTTCAATTCTTTTGTTGAAGTGTATGTTTTCTTAGTATGTCCGCTCAAATGTGAAACATTTAGAGTCTTAATAAAGGAGTGTCTGCTTAACTTTTTACCTCACGTCACAATATAAAAATGTCTCTACTAATATGAATAATTAAAATCTTAGTGTAGATGACAAGACATAATTTTTTTTATGAATATAAAATAATTAGTAGTACAAAATTTAAGTGGTGAGAACGGTATAATTTTTGTTTAAAAAACAATTTAAAATTAAGTAAAAAATAAGATGAAAAGTATTACACCTCTCCTTAGCGATTTCCAAAATGCTGACCACTTATCTATAACAGAAAGTGAGGCTCATTTACACAGGGTCATTTTTTATATCTTTTAAAATTTTCTCCCCTGTAACAAGTATTATTAACTGATCAGGTATGAACCATCACATTTTCCGAAAGGATTGATGACCAATTGACACATTTCATAATCAAGTGATAGAAAATACCAAATAATTCAGAAAGTATTTCTAATGTCCTTTGCAGTTCTAGAAAAATAGTTTTGTTTCGTGAAGTGTCTACGCCTGTAAAACAATCAAGCTGTGACTTTTTAACTTGTCTGGTCCACAGTTCTAATTTGTATTCTTAATTTGCAGCACACCTGATACTTCTTGAGGCAGACAGTTTGGCAGACACTGATCTAGACAGATCGTATACGTCTCATAATAACAACATTACAAAATTTAAAAAAATTAAAGCGGGGTGTTTTTAATGTTCTTATAACGTAAACATTTTTCATTTAAAAAGTGAATCCCTATTCAATGGTGATAAGAATTATACTTATTTAATTTGTTTCAACCATGTCCGTTCCCAATGTGGAGCGTTTGCACACCTAACGAATCATCGAATACGTAAGACAAATACGTTTTACGAGAATTGCTTTTGATTCTGTCACTTCCCTTCTCTATTTCAGAGAGATTAAGGTTAGAAGAGTGAGCTTGTAAAAAAGTAGCAATTATATAATCGTTTTCCCTACCTTATGCTTAAAAGTGTTTGTTGACAATGCATGCAAATAGGATACACAGCCAAGAGCTTTGATCACTCGGCAATATGATCAGCGGCAGTGATTTTACGCTGGAATCCTCAAACAAGTAATAATAGATTATAAAATAAAATATTGCTTAGGAAGTTCTAAGAGATTATTCACAATATTAATAAAAGCAAAAAAAATGTTTTATTTAGCCTGCTGTTAGGGTTTATCTAAAAACAGGTTATTAATGAGTCTTCTTCTAAGCGTTGTTGAATGAAGCGAAATATTATGCTATTATTTTTTGCTTTTGTTAGACGAGAATTAAGAAAAATTGTGTAATAATTCTGTCCATTACCAGTGAATGATTAATGATCATCAATAAAATAGTATCATATTTACGATTTATGAAAACCTATTATTTACTTTATCATTAATGTTAATTCTCGACTAACAAATCGTATTTAATTTCTTCGACTATTACGGTTTATTTATTTAATTGAAAAAAATATTCTATTGAACATTACTATTTCAATTTAAACTTAACATTGAAATAATGTTTTTTGTTTACAAAACTCGTACAATTTAAAATTTATTAAGACATAATAACGGTCTGTTTTAAATTTATCATTATTTTAAAGCTTGAAATCAATTTCATTTTAATGACGATGTCAAAATCAAATGGTTGATAATCTGAGACGTAAATGAAAGCCTTCTAAGTAAACGAGGCAAGCGAAAATTCTTAAGAATGATTTTCGTAGAGTTTTTGTATAAATTGAAAAAGTCTTTTTATTTTCTTTCTATTTATTTAGCCCTCACAATTCTTGGCCATTCATTAAATAAACCTTTTATCCTTTTACCTTCTTCGTTACACTTATCAAATAATCTCTTTTCGGCACAGTTTTATTATAACGAATACATCAAAGACTTTGTTTTTAAAGAAATTCGTGGATGTTTTGAAACAAAAACCTAATTTAATTAATATGTAAAAGGAGAGAAGTTTAAAATTTTTCTCATTATTTGGAATTGACCTTGGCTTACTCTTGAATAAACGAATTAATCTTAATTCAGCATTTTTTAATCCTTATTCAGCTTAAAAATTGTACTTTGAACAATATATTATTTCTGATTGAAGTAACGTTTTTTTTATCGTTTTTTCGAATGGCAGAAGAAAGCAAATATAAATAATATAGCATTTTTCTAGAAAATAATGTTTAAATACGCTACAATTTTACCAAATGATCGTTAAAACAAAAGCAAATGTCAATATCTGCAATCTAGCGTTAATGCCTAAGACTACGATTTTGTGTTGCAAGGCTTAACACTCCACCTCATTGACAAATTATTTTATTACTATTATTAAAAGTATTCTCAAAAAATTCTCAAAAGAATCTTTTATGATGATTAACTATTTGTCACATATTCTTTCCAGGCAACCCATCATTAAAATAAAACGTTACATACATGGAAGTGTACAAAATCTCAATAATCCAAATTTAATATTGAAATTCCATCAAGCACCCTCAGTCGATGTCTTAAATTATAATTAAATTAAATTATATAAAATAAAACGTGTTAGGACATCATATCATGTAACTAAACACTTATATTTTCACTTTCAAAGGCTGATTATATCCAGCGAATGAAATACAACTAGTTAAAATATGTACATAAAAATTCTTGTGCTCTGATATTTTATCAAACCAAAAATTTAAACATAAAGAGTCCTTAATATTAATAAATACGACACCATAAAGTTCGATAATTTCATCAACGCTACAAATAACAACGTTGGCTTAAATTTATAACTATTTACCAAACACTTTGGGTTAAATCCAATTAGAAATTAGATTGCTCTTTATTTGTTATGATTTAGTTACAAATAATGTGGAGTATATGGCCTCCTAGTGGAATTAACTTAATAGAAGTTTACTGCTTGTTACTCAGTTGCTCAGTCTTTCTTTTTTGAAAGAGACTTGTGATAGAAGGATAGGGCTAGGACAGGACTAATGGTTGGCTTATAGCTCTCCTAAAAACAAGATGTTTAAGGTTCAGTTGGTCGGATCCAAAAATCACAAACATTCATGTCTACGAACAGAAATCACAAATCGATTGAAAAGTCAATTCATAAAACTGTCCACACCAGGACATGAACCTGAAACATCCTTAAACCATAGCCAACGACGTTGATCACTTCACCGCGGACGCGACATAATTACATAAAAATACAAATTATGCCGTTATTGGATTTAATTTTAGTATCGAAACAAGCATTTTCGGGTTTAATCAACTTTTTATATTTTCGCCCATAATGATAATGCTCTGAAATAACAAGCTTAAGCGGCAACAAAGAGCTTAGATTGTTTATATTTTGCTTTTTAAAAAATTGGCTTGCATTCAAAATTCTGTTATTACTATTTCATCTCTTTTTCGTTAATATTTGACTCCGTCTATTTAATATTAATAGTACGTTTGGCTTCATTTTTCTGAAAAGCTCATCAAATAGTATTTTGTATTGTTCAAACGAGTAAATAATTTCGTTTCAAGCATTTAAACATAGAAACACAATGCCAATCCATTTCGAAGTTTTTTGATAAAGCTATTTTCGAGTGTATTGTAAACAATCGGGAGCCGCGGGCGGTGAATATTGTTTGGGTAACATCGTTATTAGCACAATATGAAATATCCAAACTAATACAGAATGGCAGAAGAGAAATGAAAAGCTAATTATTTTATTAATATGCTAACAAATTGTATAAAACTTCTTTTTGGCAATGTCCATTTCCAATTTGGAGCATATAGACTCCTAATGGAGCGCATCTCAACCGATTTCTTTTATTTTTTTTTTAATTCGATAAGCTTTTTTGTACCTAACCAAAGATCATGTCTCCTCAATGATAAATTTAGTGTACATTTTTATAATAAATAGTGACGATAAGGAATATTAATATAACAAGTGAGTAAATAATTAAAGTCATCAAACAACAGTTTACTTAAATATACAAAATGGCGAATCTAAAAATAAATAAAATGTAATAATGATTTCAGCAATTATGGATGAAATGGTAAGGAGCAAGGAATGAGAAGAAGAATTGGTGGAAGTTTTCTGGGAAAGTAACTAGATCTAGATGTCGATATGGCCATCACAATTATTTCTGCAAGAAAAATACAGTATATCTCTTTCAATGAACATATTCGGCAATGACAAATGATATGCTCCGAATCTTGAATTTGAAGCTGTCCGTACTGGGATTTACACCCATGAGCACCGTAAGCAAAACCAATGACGTTGACCACTCGGCTAATAATAGGTACCAATAAAGCAATAAATTAAATTAACATTAGTTTTTTTAATCGAGCGCTAGCAGCAGATATTTAAAGAGAACTGACCGAATATCAATCACTCATCCATAGTTTCAGAGACGGGATGGAAAGAAGGGTGAGGTAAGGAGAGGAGTAGTTGTCAGCTAGAATTATTTGATAGATTAAAATATACATCCTTATCATTTTTAATGTGTTGCTGGAAACGCATTATACTTATAAAAATAGTAAAGCATTTAGTTCCACCACAATTATAAAATTAAGTTGATAGCATTTTATTATGGTTTTCAAAAATTATTTTGGAAATTTATTATCCCTACTACATTTGACGATGATGCAACGTTTAAATGGATAAATACAGGTTTTCCTCGACTTACAACCGAGATGCGTTCCTGAACTTTGGTCGTTAGTCGAATCGGTCGTTGGTCGAATTTCATAAAAATATTAAAATTAAATATTGTTCGATTCAGATCAGTTTTAGCGGCGTCACATTCGTTTGTGGAAATAAAGCAGCTTCAGCCAAAAATAGTACGGGTACACATCAGAGCACGCTTTTCAAATCTTCACATTCAGGTTGTGGAATAGAGATAAACCCATCGCATGCCAATGGTACATATGTATATTTGTATACCTAAATAAATATTTAAATTTGAAAATTCTGTTACTGATCTTTCTTCCCGTATGCATCAACTGTTGGCAATGATGCTCTGTGATTTTTTTTTATTGAATTTTTGGTGGAACAGTCGTTAGTCGAGGACTACCTGTATTATATTTATATTTCTTATGAAACTGAATACTTTGTTATTTTTACCATTTAATAGTATAATTAAATTTATATTCAGGAAGTCTCAATCAGTCTACATTTAATATTTCACAGACGATAAAATAAATAAATTGCTTGCTTATTTTCAAGATTAACAGCGTGGCTCAAAAGCTATTGTCAATATTAGTAAATAAATATTCATCGGTGGAACAAATAACAGATTAAAAAAATACTGCGCGGTAAAATTTTCTGACAATGCCTCTCGGGCAGTTCCGACAGTACAACAACCAGAGCGTCTGGAAAAAGGAGAAAAACATGCCGTTTTAACCGGGGTCCGGGAAAATGTGTCACTAACAAATCGTCGTGTCATAAAAATATATCAGGAATTAAAAAACATTAAATAGACCATGATAGATGTGTTTATTTTTTTTATTTCATATAAAGAAGAATTTATAATTAATTAATGTTTAAAAACAGTCTCAATAAATAACCATCTTATTTAAAACAAACTCGCTGTGACACGATAACCTTTACGGCGAATATTCCAACGAGTCTTAGTCGTGTTGGTTGGTGACAACTAAAAATCAGCCACTTTCACTACAATCACTCACTGACTTCACTCAGGTTAGTAGATCTAAAAACACTAATCAAATGATATTTTATGATGTTGAATATAAATAAATATCATAAGTTAGCAAAAATCTTACGACTCTAGTACGTTTTACATGAAGATGTAAATGTTATTAAAACAAGATTTCGTTGTATTTAAAAAAAAAAAATTGTTTGTACTACTTTGTACTGTTTTATTTTTTAAATATAATGCCTTTCCACCAATAATTGACACCTTAAGAGTGTTTCGTTTAATGGTGTATTTAATAACAGCAAACGCCAAGAATTCACTTACTTATTGGAAATAAGTGCTCAATTTTATAGCATTAGGTAATTGTAAATCATTATGTCACGGATTTAAAGTGTTAAGTTGTATCACCGTTACTAATAATATTCACCAGATCTGCTGCTATTCAACTACATTTGACAATGGTTGTTTGAGGACTTAAAATATTTATAATAAAGTTGTAAATAGTAATGGATCTATATTTTTATAATAGCAGATGTTGGTGTGCAGTCAAGAATATTTGATTTTCAGCCACTGAGAACTTTCATGGAATTGTTTCAATCCCGTCTTTCAAACCCAAGCCAGGATAAATGTCTGGTTTATTCTCCGTGACCAAACTCTGAGAAAGTATTATACCTACCTATCTATCTACCTCCCTATCTCTTGCAGGGGGTACAGCTATCAAAAATAAAAACTTATTGTCTCTGCAATAATTACTTTTTTACAGGAAAGCTTTAATTACTTTTATGCAAATTAAAGACATTCTACTTAAAACGCAAGACATTTTTTATTCAGTTAATTTGGGAAACAAAAGATTCGTTCTTACCATATTTGTCCGACGCGTTAGAGTACAAAAACAAAAACATTTTACAATTTTTTAATTCCTTTCTTTATACATACTTTTAATGTGTATATTCAAATAACATCCATAAACTCAATGTGAGATTTCGAATACTATTTACAGGATTTTAAATCAAGTGTTAAGGCTACAAAAACGCATTAAAGGAAAAATGTGGAGTAAACATTCTTAATTGAAAAAAATAAATCACTAATTTATTGATATGATTGTGGTATCTGCAATATTTTTAACATAAATAAAACTTTATTCTTATTTCAAAATTGAAAATTCATGCAGAAAAATATTGTTGACTCTATCGCTCAACGACAGTTATTGGCTTCTATTTATATACAATTAATAAGGTGTTCTCGGTTACGCGGGCCAGGGTTCAAATCTAAGAAGAAAAACTGTAACACGTTTATTTTTACATAGATGAATGATATCCATCATGATATCTTAATGATGGATAGATATGATACTTTTATTTCATCTAATTTTATAAATTATTCCTTTCTAGCCCATCACACTATCCCTAGACACTCTGAAAACAAAAGGTGAATGACAGCTAGATTAGTTAAAACCACTTCCGTTTGTTTTAAACTTTAGAATATTGTCAACGGATTCAGTGGTAATTGTGTGGAAATTCATTTTTAATTTTATATTCAAAATATTCATTTTTTATTTTCGTATTACCCTAAAGAGTCAGTTTAAAAATAATTGCGGTATTTAAAAAATATTGAAATAAAATTTAAAAACTAAAATGTAAAATCGTTGCAATGTTCTATTTGTAAATGCATTTGTATGCAAGCCACGCTTCGCTAGCAGTCTTGTCTTTTTGAGACCACTAGGTGCACTCAGAGATAAATAAATCGAAGTCTACAGATTTTCTTAAATCACCACAATATCTACACGAAACGAGGTTGGAAAGTTTTACATTTATTTAGTTGTACTACATATTATCTATCAAGCAAAGAAATTTTAGAATTTACTCATAAAAAACTGATCATATGCTTATATGCGTTTATTAAAATACGATTTTTTGTCGTTAGTAATATATCAGTATTGGGATTGTAGCTCGTGAACTGAACCGAACCGAATAAAGCGAACGATCAAGAGCGTTGACCATTTTTAAAAGATATTTCTAATACTAAATATTGATTGTTTTTTGGCCAATTGAGCCATATGCGGAAAAACAGCGTTAGTCTTTATTTTTTTTTTTTTTTGTTAACACATTATCCAGTAAAAGATTTTTCGATCAATAAACCGTGTTCTCAATAAAATTACTCAATCCATATTCATACATTAAAGATAAATATTTTCGATTAAAGGTATATCAACAACAACCAACCGTTATTATCTCTGGACAATGCTTTTAGGACAACGATATAACCCTCAAAGAAGATGAAAATGAGTTAATGATTCGATTTCATTTTAAAGCCAATAGAGCAGGTCTTAGCCAAATGACGTAAATTAGAAAAATAAATTGACCGCTTTTTATAAAAGGGAAACATAATTCTACATTTGTTTTAGCTATAATGATTCTGACTCGGCCACTTAATGTAAGTCACTATTATACCAACACTCCCTACGTTTAATTCCGTATCTGCAAACATAAGAATTTACAGGTGTGCATTTCAAAGATTCATAATGCAACTCACCATAAATTTTTTTCGATAAAAACAGTTTTTTCTCTTTCCTGAACAAATTCAATTTTGACGGTGACATCGATTGGCCAAAACACCGTCGATATAATCATGTAGAATGAAAGTTATACGTTTAGTATTAAATATGTTATTTTACTTTTTACACAAAGAAAAATTATGTTAAATATAATTCATTTGAAATTTAAAACTTTTTATTTCTGACTTTTATAAAATAACTTTTATATCGCTGAAAATCTTAATATAATTTTGTTGTTCGGCTAAAAAAACACTGAAGTAAGATAGCTAAGATAGCTTATCATGTAACTGAAGCTGTATAATTTCTTAGTCATTGACCTATTTTTCTGACGAGGTTTTTAAGAACATAAAACTTTCCTTTGACGTTGCTTTCATAATAAAAAACTGAAATTAGTAGCTAAATAAACAAGAAAAATGAAAATGTTTCTGAGGCCATAAGCTATTATAACTGCAAGTATCTTTTACGCTGTACGACGGTATTTATGTATATCCTGTTACTAAGTCATATAGTACTTATCTAAAGTCTTTCTGCTTTTTATGAGATGAACAAGTGTATTGTTTTCAATTTACTTGAAGTGACTTTATTGTATGGATAAAAAATAGAGTTTGAAGATACCTTTCAAAGAAGTGAATCACCTTCCAATAACTAAAAGCAGAAACGACAAGGTAATATATATTTTATATTGATAGTTGAATTTCAAACATCAATTACAAAAATACCAATTATGTTGTGGGCTTGCAAATGGCACGTGTTATTTGAAATATGTTTATTTTTTTTAAATATTTAAATGACACATTTGAAATACAATCAGTACAATATTTTATCAACTTAATAATAAAAAGATGCAAGTCACTATCAATAATATTGTAAATGAATTGAGTGAATGGAGTTCATTTTTAATTCTAGAAAGAGCACAACACATATCATTTAACCTTATCGTTTACAGACTCACTCATGCAGTCACATTTTGTTACCGTGTGAGTTACGTCATCCAAACGCATTTATAAGGCGAAACGACAATTTCAAAAAGTGACATATGGTTTAATGTAGTATTAAGTAATTATCATATTTTTAATATAAATTCAATGTCTTCATATTTTGTGTGTAAAACCTAAAATAAATATTAAACTATGCAAAATTGTTGAAAGACACAAGAATTGAAATTATTCATAGTAGAACAAGCTCAAGACGTGACTCGGAGCCGTGTGAAACAAAACGGTTGCATATGGTATGTCATGCATCTCGGAATCTTACTATACTATACTAATTGCTGCAATACTATATTACAATTTTGTATTTTTCAATGGTAAAGTTGACGAGGTTTTCAAATTATGATTAATTATACAAAGAAGACGTAAACTGTAATGTATTTGTGATTTTTAATTATATGTAGAATTATTTAATTTACAAATAGCAAAATTTCCAATTATTTGTATGACCCATTTCATTGATAATTTAAACGTTTAAAGGCCGAAGTAACTCACTGTTACACCATGAATACGGAAGGGTTAAGTTAAAATTAAACGTAGTAAAACCATGAAGTCGGATGACATTTTAATATTAGGCATATTTATCTGATTATCTTAAGTATATTAATACTATCGGACTTTGCTTTATATTCAGGTGCCAATTATTTTTATTTCTTCAAATGACATGTCACGCTTTTTTTTCTATTGATGATATTAAATAATATACTTATTTAATCGCACTGTCAATACAAGGTTAACAAAATAACAGTGTTTTCTGATTAAGTAAGAATCGATTTGCTTTTCGTTAAATAAAAATACATTTTATTTATTGTGTCTTAGACACATTGGTGTAAAGAGAATTTCAGAATGTTAATATCATATATTAAATGATAAACCTTTAAATCACTGGTTCCACAGCCAAGTGGTCAATGCTATTGGGATTTCGTCTCCTTGGTTGCGCGATCAATGTACAAATCACCAAACGGAAACTTTGGTACACCGATTTTGAGGTAATTTATTAAAACCAAAAATATACATAGGTTTATAGATGGTTTCTTAAACATTTTACACTAGATCGGGAGTATACCTTGAAATTGTAAATAAACAATATATTAAGTAGTATTCCTTCAGTATCCTTGTTTCTATCCTTACCCTCTCTAATGAGACAGGACAACTGACTGACGTAAGTGAGTAAATAGCTTCTGGATCCATTAGGAATCTACATTGAGACCAGATTTGGAATAAAAAGCATTGGACTTAACATAAATATTCAGGATGATCAAAAAACAATTAATAATCGAGCATACTTTTAATAAATGTCGAGAGTAACGAATGTTGTCAACGTGTGAGTTAACAATAATAGATTAATAAAAAATAAACTCCGGTGATATATCTTAAAATATTTACATAGTCGCAATATTTTAACTTGAGTCAAGTGCTTGTAGCGTTAGTTGGATATGATAAGTTATATTCCTCTGCGTTCAGTCACAAAAGCTCTCGTCCGAACCGGCGATACATCATGACCGGCGGGCCGCGCAGATTATGAAGGCAGCACAAACAAAATAAGCTTTGCTAAATTAACCGACGCGAAAGCCTCTCATGAATATTCATGTCGAAGCTCCCGTCTCCCTTTTAACTATTGTTCAGGAGAAACTTTCGCTGAGCACAAATAATAATATCACCGAAGCGGCTTTCACTACAAGTCAACATGCGGTAGCCAAAGAAAAATCTACGGAATATTTTGAAACAATGCGTTTTTTGAATTCTTTGTAAAAACTAATTTAAATTTTTTCGTCTGTAACTCATTAATCTTTCCTACAGTTGGTTTTTAGGCTCTGGCTCCGGCTCCACCTTCTGTACGATCCTATTAGAGAGAGCAAATGGCTCACTACTAATGCTTTCCTACCCCATCTTTATAGCTCGATCTTCTCTAAAAAGATAGATTAAACGATGGAGTAACATACAGCTCTCGTACAGCAGCTCATATTGATTTTTTTAATCGGAATCGATATGCTCCACATTTACGTATAGCATAATAAAAATTTTTGCTTGGAAAAATGTACGGGTGAATTTTATTAAGTTAGTTTTATGTGCCTAGTACAATTTTTATAGGAATATATCGTCGTTGTTTTCCAAGAAGACACTTACTGAAAAATACTAGTTTTGAGTATTTGGACTTTAAGTTTGCCAAATGCTTGAAATACCATACGTTTTTCATTTTGTTTGTTTGTACAAAACTGTTTTTAAGTAAAAGAATAATTTATAAAAATAAAGGTTTTCTGTCATACGGTAGAGTTTACAATTGGTATAACTAACTCAATATGTAATTTTTTGAATTTAGTGTTTTCTTCCAGAACAGCGACGATGTTATCCTATGCAAATAAAATTACTTTTTTTTCCATGCCATGGTATCACAGAATTTTTCTAGATAACTGCTTGTTACTCAGATGCTCTCTTTTTTCTATGAGAGTAGGGATAAACAGATAGAGCTAGGACAGGACTAGTGGTTAGCTAATCGCTCTTGCTACGCCCCGTGAGGATCGGGTGTCTGGGAGAGAGTTTTAGACATCACTAACAATCAGAACAGAAATCCATAAATCGATTGAAAGATCAATTTGTGAAACTGTCCGCACCGGTAATTGAACCTGAGTCATCTGTAACCGTAGCCAACGGCGCTGCCAACTGCGCCACAGACGCTGGCAGATAAAATGACTATCAAAAAAAAATCATTTTAAAAAACAATTTGAGCAAATAAGTGTTTGAAAGTCTAGCTAAATTAAATATTTAATTATACTGCATAATATTGCTAATACACCGGAATATTCCGGATGTTTGATATATAACTATTATCTTCTTTGACTACTTATGTTTATCAAAAATAAATGGTTATATTATTAAATTCTCGAGGCTATATTTAAGATATGGAGGTCTCGTAGAAAAAATATTAACCAAAACAATATAACCCTTGCAAAACGTAGTTAGTTCAACTCCTGATATAAAAATGTTATCTATTACTTTGGTAAATCGACCAGGGTACGTAATTTTTTTTTCGTAATTTGATGTATGGGGTTGCTGGAGATTTAAAAATAACATCCCAAAACTAATAAAACACGTGTCATAGAAAATGATATATAATTCTAACAAGTAAACGGTATTATCTGATTGCAGCCGCCATCGAACCATTGTTAAATTTCATGCTTTACTACTTTCTGTGAATATCTCATAATAGCTCAACTTCCTCATTCCAACGAAAAATAGGGTCATACCCTATATTCATTGTGTCATCTGCAATAAACTCATGAAGAACTATTCCTCCCCTTATTTTGCTAGTCAATAGACTATTGAAAATGACTGCCTGACACTTTTTATAAATAAAGCTCACCCATCAATTGAAGCTTTTTTTACATCTGCACGTGGAATAGGTAAGCTATTAATAATTCTGCTGCATTATACTGCTACAGATAATAGGTTTGGAGAGTGAATCTAAAATAAAGTCATTGTATCTAAAAAACAGTTTTTTCACTTTTTATTCATTCATTCAAACGTTAATTGAATGAGATTAATTGACGACGTTTTTATTAAATATCACCAGTGTTCATGTTTATCATGCCCGCTCCCAATGTAGAGTATATGTACACCAAATGGAGTTTATATGAATAATTGCTTTTCTACAAGAACAGATTGTTACTCAATTGCTCATTCTCTCTTTTTAGAGACTAGGGAAAGAAGGATAGGGCTTGGATTGGGGCTAGTGGTTAGCAAATAGCTCTCATTTTCCGCCGTTCTTGGGATCGGATGGTCTACAAAAAAATGATTATGAATACCAAGGTTTTTTATTTAAGCTATAAATTATTTTTCTTTTTGACGAAGTCCCTGCATAACGTCTGCATTAGTTTGATCACATGTAATGCAGCCTAACGATTCGCTTTAATTTTTTAAAAATTGATATACGTTTTAATAAATTGACACACATAAATGAAAATATTCCATATTTTCTTTATTTATACTGTAATACGAAAAACAGTATTTTTTTAAAAACTGAATATTGGTGCCTTCAATAACAAAAGAGTGACGAAAAACTCTCGTCCGCGCCTTACGCTATTTATTAAGCATATTCTAGATTTCTTTGTATTTAAATATGTATTAATATTTATATTTCTTTGTATTTAAGTTATTATATTATATTTAAATCGTATGTCACGTCGCTTTGATTGCACGAGCAAAGTATTTTGGACTTTTAGACGTCAAAAAATATTTCCGTTGATAATTCTCGTGCCTTACGTATATAGTTAAAAAGGAGCGTTTAAATTTTTATGTATACGGTGCAATTTATAAAAAATCAAATGTGATTGGAGAATATTTGACGTTCCTATTTGTATTGTCAGCTAATTTTCGTAGCAACTGCTTTAAACATATTTTTTCAGATATTCTTTATAAGATCTGACAATACTTACTAAGCAAAACCCCGAAAATATACTTTTTTAGATCGCTAGTAACTAAAATAAATATTATTCTATCACGAACATAATAACATATTTTTGTTGTATATATACCTACTGCTCGTTTAATAAAAAAATCCAAAAAATATTGTTATTTGTCGAAAATATTATAATTTGAATATGATTCTATTATCATGTAATCATAAAAATGTATGTATTATATTGGGTTCCCATGACGCGTAAAATGTAAACATGTTGATAGAAGAAACTGTATTTTTAAAGCGATAACAGTAAATATTATTTCGATACGGGCCGGTGTTAGCAACTCGGCTGGAAGAAAAATATCGAAGGGATGTAGCTCACAGACACATGGCTCGCCTCTATGGGAGCTTTTTTTCAAAGCGATATAAACAAATCATAAATCATTTTGTTTTCATATTTTGTTTGCTGTATAATTCGACAAGCTTAATGTCCGTTAAAAAGTATCATCCCAGAAATAATATCAACTTATGTTTTATGATGCCTACCATTGAAGCGATATTATCGCAGTGTGTTTTGTTCAAATATATTTATTGTTGGTTTTAACAAAATGTTTGTTTGTTTGTTTCCATATTTGGGTCAGGTTTATTTCAGTAAATCATCGTTTCGTTGGTGTATACTGTGTTTTTATTGGAGATTTCGTAAGATTCACGATATATAAAAACATATGTTATCCAACAAAAAAAGCACCAAATAAATATTTAAAAATTGATGTATTCGAGATGATACATTCAAAAATGTTCCAAGCGTATTATATTAAAAAAAATTTAATAGCAACCAGTAAAATTGCGTACTCGCTTACGCATTCAAAAATTCGAATCATGGACGCGAAACATTAAAACGTTGAATTTTCAATCCATTCTAGATCTCTATTCGTTTTTTTTTTTCATCTTTCAGCATTTACTCTTTATGTGATCAATCAAATTTACACTACTATACTTTTAATATGTATTAAGAATTCATAATTGTATAGGTACCTTGCCTTAATACAGAATTAATATAACAGGAAACATAAGTTTTTGAAGTAATATTTATTTTGTGATTCTGCGAAGAGATATTGTTATGGAATCTTGGCCGATTCTGTTGCAATTTTACAACAATTAAGCATCCCTATGTATACCAACAAAACAATAAAGTGTGAGTAAAAGCTGGCGAAAAATTGTTTTCCATCGTTGCTGTGGAGTCACCATTATTTGACTACGGCTATCAATAATTGATAAATTTAATAGTTTTTGTAGCGTGAATCATCGTGGGAAAGACATTGTTAGACACAATAAAAAAAAATTATAGTTTATTTCTATTATATATATTATGTGTTAGATGTGACGTCAGTAGAATATTTTATTGTCCATTATTCATTTCTAAATGGAAATATTTAGTTTGACAACCATCACCATTGGATATTACTAGTAATAAACGAACTCGTAATTAACGTGATTGAATTATTTCTCACAAAGGACTTCTGCTCAAAATACCAATTATCTGAATAGCGAATAGTCAGTTAATTTTGCGAATATTGTGCATCCATAAAATGACCAGAGTCGCCAATGCGGCAGACTGCTATTTAGTTATTCAAGACACGAGTTTGTCCTGTAAATTATGCCCGGTCTTAACAAACTAGGAAATGCTGTGAAATAGTCATGAATACTACTGAGAATTTATAGAATGAACCGGGTTAAATGGAGAAAATACCATGTTCACTGAATAAATAATCATCCAGAAAAAAGGCATTCGTTGAAATTGATTGCATTCCCTCGTTACAATATAATATATTACTTCATTGCTATTTTTTCTGAATACGACAAACTAGTTTTCTAACACAAAACTATATTTATCGTACTAAAAAAGATTGAGAAGATATATTTAAAAACATTATTACTGGTTTCAGCTGATGGAAAAACGATCACTCCAAATGTTTATTCGATTAGCGAGTCCTGAACAAAATCTTTTTAAGATTTTTCGAATATTTTTATAAAAGCAATCTCCCCAAATCTTCCTTCTTCATTTCAATATATTATTTTACAAATAATATACGCCCTTGCCGATAATTTTATTTTGTTAATTAGACAAAAATTGATCTGATAATATTCCATAAAAGAAATCACATATTTCATAAATATAGTATTGAGTATATTCTTTCCAAATGTTATGATGTCTTGGTGTTGAAAAGTGAACGTAAAAGTAAAAAGTAAAAAGTTAAAAATGTAGCTACTCAATATTATGTATTTCAAAAATTGTTTTTTTCGTTAAATATTGAAGAGAACAATTTTTTTTGCAGTGATTATTTTATTGATTCAATACTTTTTAGTTATTTTTTTTTAATGTTTACTGGTAAAT
Organism: Himalopsyche phryganea; assembly: GCA_022494535.1. Taxonomy (NCBI): domain Eukaryota; kingdom Metazoa; phylum Arthropoda; class Insecta; order Trichoptera; family Rhyacophilidae; genus Himalopsyche; species Himalopsyche phryganea. The sequence continues at coordinate 5,211,264 of JAGVSL010000010.1, read as the reverse complement.
TCAGACTATCTAGACTATTTTCTAATTCTTTTCGTTTAAGCGGTATTCTCAATTTACCGTTATTGCTTTTTCATGATACCGTTATTTTAGAATTTATAAAATGTTTATTTTTGTTATTATTTCAATCTTTTGATAATAACGAAAACGTATTTATGCTGCAGTAACACTTTAAAGATCTAATCTTGTCACGATTGACAATTTGGAAAGGTTTATTGACCATTTATTTTCATAATATGTAATTGGAATAAAAATATATCTATACTTAGTTGGAAATGACACTTAAATCGGTTTTCTTGATACAACTTTTCAAAAGAGCTATCATTTGGGCTTCCTAGGGGAGCCCCGTTTTGACAGCTTGCTATTATAGTCACGTATTGGAAGATGTCATAAATGTGAAATAACTATAAATAATGTCGCGTCGAGCGTATGGCTGCGTCGACTTTATGGGCGGATACATTCGGATTTACAGCCATTTTTTCCACTTTCACTCGAGTTTCCGTGAATATTTATAAGTGCGGCGTGGGTAAGAACCCATTTTCATGCATATACCCAAGCTTTTACGGGATAAGCGTCTCGGTTTTCACGATGCGTTAATAGCGAGTTTTTCTTTTGTTTTTATTTTGTAGGAAGTTGCCGGATATGGTATAATTTTATTTGTTTTAATTTTACGGGTTTCTCACAACAATACAATAATCATTTACATGGTTTTATTTTCCCTTGAATATACTTGAATTATACTTCAAGCGTTAAATAATTCTTAATGAGCAGATAATACCGTTTTGAGCACATTACTAATCTATTTATTACAAACGTTTTATTATACCTATGTATCTTTAAGCTGATTTCTAATTTTTTAAACCAAGTTTGCTCCAAAATTTGGACATGAACTTTTAATGACGCATATCAAAATAAAGTAAGTATTGTTGATTTTTTGTAGATTTCCATGTATTTCGTCACTAACGACCCGGGTTTTGCCTTTTGGCATCTTCAAGCATTCGAGCACAAGAACGAACTCGAACCGACAGACAATATACAGTTTACATCGCTTATATACAAGATAAAATACGACAAATCTTATCAAATCTAGCAACTAGAAAAACATCTAGATTGATCACAACAATGGACCCCAATCCCAGTTGGGAAAACAAACGCATTTCGGTTGGAATGAGGAGTGGGGTTAGGGGGGGTTTTAATCTCCCTTAAAGGTAGTGACAAAATACATGGAAATGTACAAAATTTCAGCAATTCAAATTTGATATTGAAATTCCATCAAGCACCCTCATTTGATATCTTTAATTATATCAAAATTAAGTGTCTTCTGAAAATTAGTTCTATGTCAATAACTTTACCTCTGTTTTCAAATAGGCAAATAATAAACCAGGAGTTGACTAATAGCTCTTCTCCGAATCTCGTTTTTAGAATATGAGTGGCAAGTTATAAAAAAACAATTGATATTTCAACGTCTGAAAGTATCTATTCAGCGGTTTACACTTGACCTCGCAATTATATAATTGAAATAAAATCCTTATTGAGTTGCAACTAGGTGATAGGACCGGCAATACATAAAGTTATTTATAATAACAAAATATTATCAGACATTTTGTAAAAAGTAAGTATTCGTAAAATATTTCGTTACATAAAAATTGAAAGAAATATGACACAAAACACAATTACATTACTTATTATTTATATTTAATAATAAGTGACACGAGAAAAAAACGTTTTGCTAAATATTCGTACAAGCGTATTAATCACGTCAAAAACAAGATGATCCCTTACGTATTTTGATGAATGTGACACTCTTATCTTACAAAATAAATGGTTTCAACAGTTTATAATACGCTTTTCAGAGTGACAATACTGACGACCTACGTTATTATGAACCGCGACTAACGGATCCATTAATAAATGAATCGTTGCTTAAATTGTGATCCATCATTCACTAGCAAACGAAGGCTCTATGTCGGAAGGAGGCTTTGGGAAAGCTTACCAGAATATGACATCTGTTTAGATGAAATAAAAGTAATACATTTTAATGCATTGTATATTTATCACTCATTATCAGACCCTATCCAGCGAAAAAAATCTTCAATACTAAAGTTTATCATATGTATATAACTGAAATGTTTTATTTTTCAATGCAAATGTATTCTAATAAATAAATACATACGACTAACCATATGCTTATTTTAAACAATACAACAAGCTTCAAACCATCAGTCTTAATACATAATTATGAAAAGCGGGCAGAACAACTTAACTACCCGTTTTGAACATCTTAATTGTGTCTTGAATTTTACGAAGTCATTTGAATTGATTGAATTTGCATTTACTTGGTAGAACTCCATTATAATAGGATAAAATATCAAAGTGTTTTGTTATACAAGACTTTGATATTTTATCCTATTAAGTTATTTGAAGAAATAGTTGGAAATGTAATGAATGCATAGGTACTGGTCGCTTGTGTTTTTTGTATAAACTCGCTTTGTGCTCAGCACATCTACGAGTGGAATGTTGTCGATAAGGGTCTATCCAATAAAGACGTTTTTAAATTAACAAACAAGGATATATTATCATATAGCCGGGTATGTGGTCGAGTGGTCAACATCGTTAGTTTCGGTCGCGGTACTCACGGGCTCGAATCCCAGTACGTACAGTTAATTTTTAAATAAGTTTATGAATTTTTGTCTAAAGGCGTGGATGTCTACGTTGTCTAAAATTATCTCCCACCCATTAGATGCTTACACGGGGCGTAGCGAGAGCAATTAGATAACCATTTGTTCTGTGTTCTTTGAAAAAGAGAGGTTGAACAACTAAGTATCAAAGTTGTTTTCATAAAAGAACATATATCTTTTACATATTATCTTAAACTTAATTAGTTACGCATTGGGAGCGGACACGGTTAAAAAAATATTTATTCAGCGGATAACTATTGAAATTTAATTTAAAATTTTCATTTTTAATTTAAAAAATTGAAAAAGATTTCAATAATTGAAATTGAAATACTACAAGATAAGGAGATCTAAAGCTTAGTTATTGTTGTAAAAGATATTTTAAAATAGCAAACGTTAAAAGATAAAAGTGAAACCCTCGGGACTATTTTTGTTTTTCAATTAGGATTACATTCCCCTTTACAGAACCTAAGTAGGGATCGGTGACTTGCTTTTTTTATATTCAAATGGTTGGACATATACGAGAAAAAACCAAAATGGGAAAATATTCTATAATCTTTCATTTCATTTATTTGTTGGAGCCGTCTACTGAGTTATACATAAGAAATAAATTCGTTTTGAAAATATATTAAGTAGATTTTTTCATTATGTAATACACTTTACCAGACAAGAAGTCATGACATTTTAGAGAAAGAATATTTTGTTATGGAAATTTAATTATGGTTTTCTGAGAAAATATTATAATCAAATTAAGTTGTCTTAAATTCTTCATTACATCGGCATATATAAAATGTGTTTTAATGGGTTAACCAAATACTATTTCTAAATGAATAAATCTATTACATTTTCGAAGGAAAATAAAGTAATAATAATATTGTTATTGGACTAATATGTATAATTAGGAATGCCTTAATCAAGTAAAAGAATTCAATAAATATTTAGTTGAATATAACAATTACATTTTTACGAAATACGTTTGCAAAAATCATTTGGCAATTTTTTTCATAAACAGATGTCACCATCTAAAAATCTAGAACTAAAAAAAGTTTATGAAAATTCTTTTTCAACACAAAATTAAAATGCACATTGTTTTTTGTTATTAATTTGTTGAGTATCGTGGAAAATATTTGGTATGAGATTCAATACCTGCGTTACATAAAATTCCATACGATATAATTAGTTAGAAGTTGTTCATCAAAAAGTGAAACACGTGTCATACCAAATGACACAACTATAAAGCGATGGTATTTTTTGCTCATATCTTTTTTGAGTGCGATGGCTTTAGTGCGCAAACGTTAGCGCGCCTTCGAAATATCGCAATTTGTAAAAACCAAAAAAAGAACCATAAAAACTATCAAAAAACACAAAAGCTTAAAAATTACATTACAAAAAATCAAACGAAGTAACGCGTCATAACAATGTGGAAAAATGCTCATATATTTTAAATAGAATTTGAAAATTTTTTTGTCTTTATTTTAATTTTTTTTCCAAACGATAACATCTTCATGGATTTGTTAAAGAAAGGTTATCTTAGGTATGAAAATTTTCTTACATGAGCAATAGACCATACAAAATAATTTTGTTTTTCGTGCTTAAGTCGGCTTTCCATTTTTCTTCAAAAATTTTCACATGTCGAATCCATCGAATTTTGCATAGCAAATAAATTCGATGTCCATCATTCCCAAAATGAAAAATAACAGTATTGATGCAGTTTAGTGAAAAAAGCACTTCACTTTACGACAATAAAGCCCATTAAAAGCACATGTTCCGCGAGAGCTTACTGAAACACAGCTCGATGGTCTCGTTCAAATCGGACGACAGGCGAGAATTATCATAACCGATTGAAAGGCCCAGGACGGCGCGTGGCAGCCGATCCGCTGAATGAATATTAAATTATTCATTGAGAGCTGGCGTCCGCTAGCCGGTCAGGGTCCATGAATGCTAATGGATGCTGATAGACCCACGGGGTCTGTGCTCAAATTGTCCGCGACACGTGCTGTCATGATAGTGTCAACTAAATCAGTAGCAGCGAATTGCGCGGTTAATTTCGTGAGGGAGACTCATTTTGGTTTTTCTATTTTTTATACATTAAGGGAAAGAAAAATGTTGAAATGACAGTGACATATATTGATGGGTAAATTCTGTAAAATGATTCTTTATTTAGATATACTTCGTAATTCTATTATACTTTCAATTGAGTGAAAAAGGGTAAATATAGCAACAATTTTGTGATGCACTGTATTTATTGGGTCAGTAATTAATCAAAAAGGTGAGAAATTAATTCGATAAATGGTCAGTATACACGTGATCAGTTAATAAAATAAACGGTCATTAATTTATATAAAATGGTCAGTTATTAAATTAAACCTAACAAAAACTTTATTTACTTTGCAATTATTGGTGCATGTTTATTGAAATCATAAATAAAATAAACATTTTTCAATGTACAATTTTAAAACAGTTTAATTGTTACCACAAAACCAAAATCAGATTTATTATTTTATCTTTTTTTTTAGTTGACCCAACCTAACTAACCTTTCTTTAATATTTACTGACCGTATCTTTAATATTTACTTACCATTTTTATTTTTCTACTGACCATTTTTTTAATATTTACTGACCGTTAATTGAATTGGATACTGACCAAATAATTAGTTGCATTTTGTCATTAGCACTTTTATCGCCTTGCATTAACGACAATTAATTGTACACCAATATCGTATCTTGATGTTGGCTTGTTATTTGTTGTCAAATAAATCTGAAAAAAATCTCAATTAAAATACAGTTTTTTATTTATTGAATAGGAATTTTGGTAGAACTTCATTATAATAGGAAAAAAACATCAAAGTATTTAGTTCTACAAAATTTTATTATGTAGTCAGGGATGGCATCGTCAGAACTATACTTAAACTTAGTTTTTCTTAGCTATATATACCGTTTATTTATTTTAAAACTACGTTACATATTAAAGGGACGGTACGACTTTAAGCCAACATCCTGTTTCGTTGAATTAAAAAAACTCCATTAAAATGTTGTTTATTCGACAAAATTTAAGTTGGAAATTTCAAATAAAAACATACAAAAGCAGTAGATATTAATTTAATATCGTTTACAAAACAAACTAATCGATTGACAAAAAGTATCAAGCCGCAGTTAAAAGTGCCACTGGCACTTTTTAACTCTACACAGCAGATAGCTTGTGAACAAATAATATTTATAGTGAACTAGTGAGTACCCGGCATGCGTTGCAATGCCTCTCAAAGAAAGAAAAGGTTTGTGTTTTAATTCTGTTTATTGAACTGCTTTTGGTTTAGAGGTCTGCACAGGCCGAAATTTCATAGACTTACCCGGTTCGAGCCCATCATATTCAGGTCTGGTCCGACCCGAACCTGAGTTTCAATATCACACTTGTTATAACACAATATTTTTGTTTTTCGTCTGGTGCGTAAACGAATAAATCAGAAGGTTTTTCCTAAATGTCACTGTATGTATGTATTTGATTCTTTTTTTCAATTTTAGATTTTCAATTTACAAATATTTTCATCAAAAGATTTCACTGCTACAGAACTGTATTTCCCTTTCCTTTAAGAGAGCGAGATATTATTTAGAGTATTTCTGAATGATTTGTGTCTGATTTCAAAAATGATACAAGTAATCGTATAGACTTCTGTATTGCTGTAGCACTTCAAAAGAACACGATCTACAAAAAAACATACAATGAGCAATAAAAAGCTGATATATGTATTCGCGTATCTTCAAATTTACGGCTACACAAATGGTGCTGAAATAACTGAACCTACAACTAGTACTTTTAAAATATTAAATATTGAAATTACACATTCATGATACATGATTATATGTACTTAATTATGGCATCTAACGTTCAATAAAGAAAGGTGTTTAAAAAATCAACCCAAACCCTTTTTAAAGTATACCACAGACTGTAACAACAAACTCTCACACATATATGAAAAGAAAAAATATCACCTATTAAACGCATGTAAAAATTCCAATCGGCAGTCTGTTCTTGCACGTGTAGACGTTCTGAATCGGCGAGACCGGCGCCTCTTGCGTAGTATGGTTCGGAGCGTCGGGATGCCTCCCGCCAAGCGGCGCCGCCTCATCTCTACGACTGACGGTCAATATTTGATGTGGCGTGTCAATATTGGTGAGATATTCTGCTAAATGTGAAATTCACACCACCTTACCAGTGATGCAATATCAACTGGCCCCATATCGATAAATAATATAAATATATATTTTCATCGGTAACGCATCGCTAGGTAGTTTACGAAAATAATTCGATATGTAGCAATACGCGCTTATTGTTGATTGAAAATTTTAAAGTTGAACTGAGAGTTGATACATCTGTAATAGATTCAAAACACATTATTTGATTTAATTGCATACTGTTATGTCACATATATTGAATGAAATATTTATTTTTTCCTAGTCAGTATATCTTTTAAATTGTTTCGATTTATTTTGACCTCTTTTAAAATGAACATGAATAATGAGAATAAAAATTAATTTATATATATTTGATGAATCAACATCAAAAATAAGATTCAATAAATATTATTTATTTTATATAATATATGAATTATAATATTTACAAATAACAATTTCATTTCATTTGCAATATGAAAAACGATAAAAGAGTATCAATTGAAAATAATCAAGGAAGCCAATCGAGTTTTGACCAAATCTACTTTAATACAATAAAAGTAGTCTTGCCTGAACTCACTCACGTTCATAAGTTAGCAATACGTAATTATGTCCAACTTTAAAATATTGTATCGTCATATCCTTCATATCTTAAGTCTTTTCTTTTTGTTTATTGGCATTTAAACTTTCTATTATTTTATATAAATCTCTCAAAGATTCTGACATCTATTGTTGCACTTATTTTTATGTTTTTTCATCTTTTGAGATTTTTATAATACAACACAATTAAACATTTTTAATTTAACTAACGCATTAGTTGAAGAAAATGTTTAAAAACAATTTTATGCAATCAACCAAGACTAGTCTTTTGTGCAGTCTATTATCATTAGAGTACTGACTGCAAAGGTGATAAATTCACCATAATATTTTTTTCCTTTGGTACGATTTCATTAAATTGAGTAATTTTTCATATGCGACAGCTGTGAGAGTTGCATATGTTTCAGCGCAAACTCAGTTTTTATTACCTGAAACCATAAATAATGGATGAAATCACGGTAAAAGAAGAAGACTTCTCACCCAAGAGACCAAGACTCGTATACATAGAGCATTACACTCCTGACGCCCCGACAAAAGGGAATAAGTGCAAGTCCATTCTTTATTAATGGCAATCATTTACAGGATATGTGCAATCTCCTTTGCACACCCTCGTCTATTCTGGACTGTTCAGGGGCTGTAAGTGAATACTTACAATATACATTTAAAACTACAAAAATATTCAACTAAGAAAGGCGATGTCATCGTTTGTTTCAATATGAATTATAAATAACGTAGCAATATCTGTCATCGATTTTAACAGCCTATCCCTATATCATGATTGAATAAAAAAAAATACTCATTTTTTATTCAATTTAAAATTTGAAGTGTAAAAAATCATCAATAACGAATGGAAAACCACAATTATTGCAGTAATAAAATACAACTATATATTTAAGAATTGTTATTATTGCCCAAATTTGTATTCACAAACAAGTAAAAATACGAATAGTAAACGTACGAACGTCTGATTCAAAATCGAATAATTAATATTTCCATTGCTTTCCATCAGCATTTCCATCCAACGATGAATATTAAATTTCTACAGCAAAACACTTATTGATGAGAAGATTGACAAATTTTGATTTTAAAAGTAAAATTCCCATTAGATTTTTCTTTATTTCTTATAAATTTTGTTGATACCTTTAAAGCACTGTCGCAAGCTGATTATATGCTACTATGTGTTGAGCAGATTCAGTAAACATAATATATCATTCTGTCATTCGTACAAATTATTTGAAATAATTTAGTAAAACAAATATTTAAAAGTTAAATTTTTATTAATATCGAAGAAAAGTCTCTACGCCAGTGGATTCAAAAGACAAGATCGTAGGGGCAGAAAAACTGCGACCAATTCTGAATCTGATCTTGAAAATAACCAGAAGGGGATGCAGTTTATGGCCAGTGAAGATTTTACTATCGCAGGAGCGAAGACTGCCGAATGCTTGCGAAGAAATACGACTAATGTAAGAACTTCACTTTCCTTATGGCAATATTCATATTTATATTAAACAGTTGTTATATTATGTGACTTTTGAAAAATAAAAATATGAACAGGTCCCGAAATGTTACGATGCTGTGCTATTTATTCCCAATGAATAAAAAATAATAATTTGGACTTTTCGAAAGTGAGAATATTTAACATTGAATTAATGCTCAATATAGTCCACAGAGCAGCAGCTTAGGATTCATTCAATAATATAAAAATATAAAGGTTTATTGTTTAATTTATAATAAGTACATGTGAACATACTATCAGCGATTTAGTAAAAAGTGTTTTAATCCTTTCACGAATATGAATTTACAATATTTACTTACAATTAGATCTCATCAAACACGAATTTACGAAATTATTGAATGAAACTGTAATAATCGAAATATTTAAAATTCTACTATTAGCTCCTAGGATAAAAATTACATGACTTTATCTGACATAGTAAATTTTTTATTGAACTAAATAGTAATTTATCCACACTTATCAATCATAAAGTTGTTTTGTAAAAACACAAAAAGAACAAAACAATTTTAAAGCACAACCAAGCTTACCACAAAAAGCTCAAAAAAAATATAATTTAACGTTGCATGAAAGTTTGAAAAATGCTTTCTGGATTCTTAAAGGTACAGATCTATTACGATAAATTCGTTTATAAATATATATTTACGTGACTTTTCAGTCTTAGTTCCGTCGAAACTCAAGACAGGAAAGTTCACTGTGAACGCAAACAGGAGAGCGAGGCTGATGAGCTTGCAGCGTACTTTCATTTAAATCGTGTTTTGGTTGGATTAATAAAGTATTTATTTGATATTGTTTTGAATGCATTCACAATATCAACATATTAACTATTTAATTCGTCTTTAAAATATACATGTTATCGAAGAACATTAGATTTTAAATATTAAGCATACCTATTGAATGTTAAAAGTGTATTGTCAAGTGAAATCAAGAGAAAATTGGGTGTAAGTCTCTCGTGAAAATCATCACTTGAAAAGGAGGGCCATTGTAAAAAGATGTTCTTGGTTGAAAAACGGGTAACTAGTCAATGCCTGGCGTTGTTGTAAAATATACAAACACATGTTCTCATTTTTTTTTTGTAGATTTAAGAAATTAAAATGCATGGCATTAGAGGTGACGCCAATGCGCCATGCGTTTACACAATAATAACAGCAGTACAATAATAAAAACAGTAATAATAATGAAAATAAAAACATTTTTAAAATTATAAAACGCAAAGAAAAAATAATTTAATTGTCTATCGAATTTTTTGTTGTTTTGCATCGCTATGATCACAATGAAGTATTTATGGTACAAAAAAATTCAAAAATATTATAAAAAAGAAGAAAGAAAAGCCATGTAAAAAAAAAATATATGAAAACAACAACCAAACGCCCACTAAAGAAGCTATTTTTAAAATTAATATTTGACATGAGAGAAACAATAAATACAAATATCTTCCAGAAGAAAGGTATTTTTTCTACTGATAGCAGAAACAGTAGGTGTTGAGTGGAAAATCTCTATTTCCTTTCTGTTATTTTTGGCGAAAACGCATTATAGTCATAAAAATAAAGAACAGTTATCGACAGCAAACTGATCATCATTATTATATAGTACAATATACCAGGAAATGTGAGTTAAATCTTAGAAATACTTTTTTTAAAAGGTTGTATTGTAAAATTTGATTTGTAATACTATTATGATTCAAAAAGGTTTGGAAATTTTTGATAAGAAAGGTATCTCAGGTTGAATTTAGTATTTAGTATCTCAGTATTCTTTCATTTTTCAGAATATTCATTTTGCCGTTGACTGTTTATTTTACCTGTAAAAACATAGACTTATATTTTTTAATTTAAGTAAATACATGGAAATGTACAAAATCTCAACAATTCAAATTTGTTAAACGTATATACTAAGGAAAACCAATGCACAGATGTTCTGAGACCCTCTTTCATCATCTCTCAAAGAGTTCGATTACCGCTAGTAAATGTACGTCTAGAGTAACGAAAAAGTTTGTTAATTGGATTTCTTTTAAGAATCACAGTTTGGCTTCACCTTGCAAAGGTACAAAACAAACTTTTTAAAACTTCTTAATACAAAGACTTTTGTACGATTTAGAAAATGTTACTTCAAATAATAAAATTGTTACGTTTCAATCATTATGTAAGAAACTTTTTCGTTTTATACTAAATGATTATTCTATAACGCATAAAGTTTGATTGTAAAAAACTTTTAAGAATTATTAATAGTAAAACTGAATTATAAATCAACTATTTCCATATAATATAAAAATGAATATGAATTATTTGATTAACTTGACATTATTTCATTTGAAAAGACAAATTGAGCGTTGCACGTGCCTTTGTAAATTACAAATAACTAATTAATTGTTTGTATTAATTAATTTTCTAATGTATATTTTCAAAAATCGATATAAAGAAATTATTTGTATAATTTTAAATCCAATCTTTGGCCACTTATTTTTAGTAAAGAAAAAAATTGCAAATATTTTTATGTAATAATATCTAGCCTACAAAAAAACTGCTACGCTTCGGTGAAATATTCAAAAATACAATAATTATATATGAAAGAAGTAAGCTAATATCTCTTTCAATAAAAAACATAGACGTTTGGTGTTAAAAAACAGATGTAAGTATAAAATATTACGAGGAAACCAACCAAGGCAACAATCAAGACTGGCTTTTTTCACACTCTCAGAAAATATAGTACGCAATTTTTTGCCGCTCAATTCTATGATTCGTTAAAACTTTGAACGCTTCCATATATTCTGACATCTGCCTAGAAGTAAACGGTTGAGGTTAAACTGACAGCCAGTAAATTGACGCATTAAATATATTTTATAGGTTTGACGTCAATAAAACAACATTTACTCTTTTATATAGCCTGTCACAACGTTCATCCGTTCAATGTGTAGATGTAAAATGATGAAATTCACATTGCTTAGTGACAATACAATATTTAAAGTACAAAATTTGGATTCAAATATGATATTGACAGATTAAACCCCCTCAGTGAAATGTATGTGTACGTTCTCCTATTCATCGTTTTCCTCGATCTAATCTTTGAATTAAATTTGGATTATTGAGATTTTGTACACTTCCATGTATTTTGTCACTAACGACCCGGGTTTCGCCTTTCGGCATCATGAGTTCGAGTCCATTCGTGTGCTCGAATGCCTGAAGATGCCGAAAGGCGAAACCCGGGTCGTTAGTGACAAAATACATGGAAGTGTACAAAATCTCAATAATCCAAATTTAATATTGAAATTCCATCAAGCACCCTCAGTCGATGTCTTAAATTAATCTTTGAATATTCCGGCCCGACTAATTAAGCCCGATCGATCATTTTGTGTTTTTTTTCATCCGACTCAAAAACACATGCAAATCTTCCATAAATAGCAATAGCTTTTTTGTTTGTTCAATAACAGAGACTGTGAGTCTGCAAGAACCGTTTTATTGTTTTGATCCTTGCATGTTTCTGCTGCTGGGTCACTTACTGAGCACACTACCGACAGGTATCATCAACAAAACACGTCTCATAATAAACTTTAGGCTCTGAGATAGTGAAAATAATTGAAGAAATTGAAAGAAATCGCAGAAAAGGCATAATTATTCACATGGCAAAATTACCAAATTGTAACTCAATTGTTACTAAGATGAATAAGATCTGCAAGATCATTTTTATAGTAATAGAATAAGAATAACCGGTTTAGTATCAACGTGCTTGAGCAAATTATTATCACGTGGTACCGGCAGGCGCAGGTTGACAACACACCACACCTACTAAAGGTTCCAAAACATGGCTTAATTAGTTTTTCTTAAAAATATTAATAACTTTCATTTATTCATCTTTTTTTAATTAGCCAAAAACTATAAATATTACTGTAGTATCGTGGATCTTCCACTATACTACAATCATATTTTTTACTGTTTTAAACTGTTTAAAATTGTAAAATAGCACAGTGGTATAGGACTTATAGGTGAACACACTATTATATCCATAAAGGCAGCGATGTGACACGGGGGCATGCGGTCAATTATTACAGTACGTCGGACAATTAAACACGTATGACTTATTCATGGCCGAGGCCGCACACACCAGATCACTGAACAATAAGTACACTGCTATTTGATCGTTAACTCCAATTAGTTAACGTTATGATTTATAACTAACTATCATCATCATGTATTCAAAGTAAACAACTAATTAATACTTATTATTTTTTTTCCTTTTCGAAGTATTAGATTTTGGTAACTAAACATCGACATCAATAAGATTTAGAACATAAAAGTTTACTCCTTTTACGTAAGAAAATCATGTTTATGTTTTTTGATAGTGACATCTGTTGATAGAAATAATTAGTGAATGCTGTTCTATAAATTAAAATTCATGTTTTTTTTAAAAATTCCCTTTTGCATCTTGAAAACGGCATATTTACCAACCTTTTTTACAGCCGTTTGTTTATTCTAAATTTAAAAAGCCGATAGTGTTTTGATCAGTAATTTTAAAAGTGAGATAGATTATATTTAAAATCAATCATGTTACAAACTTACTAATATATATATATGCTTAATATTTTAAATATATCAATATTTAGTTCCCTCCGTTAATATATTGTAATGAAATTCGTCCAGAATCCAGCTTTCCGTTGACTGGGGTGAATTATTATCCAAAGTATGTATGTATGTAACTATCTAACGTAATTATATTTAAGAACCTCAAAGTTTATCGCCGCACTTCGATAGTCAATGGTCTGAAATATTAGAAAGCTCAATGACGCGGTCATTTCTTTGATGAACAAATTAATAGCCCGTTAAAATATTAAAGTGATGAAAACCACTTACATTTTATGATGACAAACTTTTTGCGATTTAATGAATTATCTCTGCACAAGAGAAAGCAATGGAGTCATTAAAGTAATTTATCAAACGTTTAATAATTGAATTATTTTTACTTTCATGACAAAAATCTATTATATTTAAAAAAATAATAGTTGGTCGGTCTGCCATTTAAGGTTGTTCTGTTTAACTGTTCCTTATTCATGGTGTAACAATGAGTTTCTTTGGCCTTTAAACCTTTAAATTATCTGTGAAACATGTAATACAAATAATTGAAAAGTTTGCTATTTGTAAATAGAACAGTTCTAAATAAAATTAAAAATTAAAATTGCATTATAGTTCACATCTTTTTTGTATAATTAATCATAATTTAAAAACCTCGTCAATTTTATCATCGAAAAATACAAAAGTATAATATAGTAATAATCCGAGATGCATGACGTACCGTATGCAATCTTTTTGTTTCAAACGGCACCGAGACACGTCTCGAGCTTGTTCTGCTATGATATATTTTGATTCTTGGGTATTTTGATAATTTCGCAAAGTTTGATATGGATTTCAAGTTTTATACTACATAAAACCATATTTCACTTTTTGAAATTGTCACTTCGCTTTATAAATGCGTTTATATGAAAAAACCCACACGGTAACGAAACGTGACTGCATGAGATCGAAAGAAATTTTTTTAACATAAAAACGGGATGGTTAAAGTTATCTAAACAGTTGGTCGTAATTGACATACACCACTCAGAACCAATTCGTTATATGTTATTTTTGTTCTTTTGATGTTGCTTTGTATTTAATTTTTTATATTACAATAATTAGTTATTTTACCTGACGCTAGTTGAATCATTCTTATGCCTAACTGAATGAAAAACTTTAATAAGTTAATAGTTCTCCCTGATTAAAGCTTACCATTTTCAATGAAATTTATTTTTTCAGTAAAAACCAGTTACAATACCTTGCCCCAGTATTAAGTCAAGCATTAATCTTTTAAAAGTTTTATTTGTTACAATTATGACTACGAAGCACTCGAGAAGTCAATTAATATCAGATTGTTTGAGAATGATTGAGAGTGAGTTAACTCATTTCGCGGCTCAATTAAATCGACCAAAAATTTCAATTCCTTTTTTGCAGAACGTAGCTAAAATAATTCACGGTAAAACGACCCCAAGACTTAAGATTTATAAGTTCAATTAAAGGCGAAGTCTCGCCTCGCTTGTACGCGACAAGCAATTTGAATTTGATAGCGAGAACCGATACTTCTTGTATTGCCAGCAACGATAAATCGCTATTCGGTTGACGTCTAGCAATCGGAAAAGTGTTGAGCGAGCTATAAATCTAGACACAGATAAAAATAAACGATTTCTTGCTGAGGAAAATTTGCTGTTTATAAAATCTAATGAAATATTGCTACAACGTTTACTCAGTTTGTTCTTTAAATGAATATAAATAACAAATTTCGCGTACACAAAATACAATCTAACAACGTATTACATTGACCATGAAACAACAAGTGCCAATTTGTATGATGAACGCGCAAGCAATTTTATGAGTCTTATTATACTTTGAGACAAAGTTTAGCTTGTGGAAAGTCAGAATATTTTTCCCGCATACTCTACTTGAGCCAGTAAAACAAAATTGTTAGAAAAATTTTGTGTGCAATAAATTTATTTGACTAATACACCATCAAAATATTTATATTTAATTGTCAAAAAAATACGGCATTATCATTATTTATGACTTTGATATAAAGGAAATAATTTGTCTAACAGTTCCTAAACAACTCTACAGCAAGCTATTTTTGTTAATCTGAATTTTTATCACAACTATTTTTGTTAATTGAATTTTTTGTCAACACATTTTTGTTCTCAATAAAATTACTCAAACCGTCTTCATTCATCAAAGATAAGCATCTTCGATAAAGGGTATCTCCAAAACAACCAACCGCTATTATCTTTGACGAATATTTTTAGGGCAACGCTATATTTCCACATATGGCCTCAATTATTCTTGGAGACAGGCATTAACCTTTCCAAACTGACCCATATCATTTGATTAAGTCATAGAGCAAAATCTCAATATAATATTTTTTAAAACATGCCTGTTCTCAATGTGGAGCAAGCATATTACGGCCTCCCAGTAAATAAATCTTGACAGAAACCAAATCAAAGACAACCGCTTGTGACTCAGTTGCTCAACCTTTCTTTTTCGATGAGAATAGGTAACCTTAAACATCCTTGCCTTTGCACAAAAATCCATAAATTGGTTGAAAAATTGATTTATGAAACTTTCCAGATTAGGATTCAAACCCGTGAGCACCGTAATTAAATCCAAGGACGTTAACCACTCGAACACAGGCTCGATATATAAACAGTTTTAAATAAACATATAATAAAGTAAATCTGATTTAAATATAAAATTAATGTAGTACTTTTAAATAATAACGTTTTGCTCAGACGTTTTAATAAATTCATCTTAAATTCTAATATAATTTCTCTGCATACAAACATAATATATAATTATCTAAAATGAAAGTACAAAACGTTCATTTGCTGTTTTGGTATACATATTTATTATTATGATTAAGTGAATGCAATTTTTATATACTTGGAAATAGGGTATATTTTAAATAGTTCTTTGAATTTTATTCATAGAATTGCTTTTACCTTAAAATATAACAATCTATTTTAAGGAAATGTTTTTTGTGTAATCCTATTTTCTCAATTCATGACTGATTTTATTATGAAACTCTATAAATAGATAACAGACACTCAAATAAGAGGCAGAAATATTGCCTCAGGATAGGAAACATAGAGGGTGAAAACATTAAGGGTGGAAAGTCAAATTTAGTTAGACTACAAGAAGGGTATAAAAACTATGTTTATATAAGTAGGTATCAATGCAGCTTGAACGTGTATGTTCAATTTATTTTCAATTTTTATTTTTCATCGTCAGTATAAAAATCTTTGTGTTCTTTTACAGTGTGATAATATGTCTTCATAAAATTTGTATATGTAAATCAATTTCATGATATTTTTATGTCTTTATTGAAAGTTATTTAATAAGTCACAAAATAATCATTGTTAATAAATATATGCATTCAATCATATATATATCCAGGAAAACAATGATACAATTAAAACCAACTAATATGAGATCAATGAATTAACGTTTGAGACATGGTTATCCTTCACTGACTTTTGAGCGAGGACTGTTCCAAATGATTCTTGGCTTTATCAGTAACAACGTTGTATGGCGGTGATTGAATAGTAAATAACAAACTTAACAGTTCTTTAATGATTAAATCTCATGAAGCTTATAATAATATACATAGAACGCTTGATGAAAAGGGAAAAACGAAATAATTTAATGGTGACACGATTGAATTAAAACCAGAGTGTCCAGCTTGCAAAATAACTGATGGGAGAGATATTGTATCGGCCATGACTCACATTGTAAAAAATTATATGTTATACATCATGTTTATTACAATTGCTTATAATGGGTCTTTTAAGTAGCTTATAAAGACAGATTTCAATAATTTCATTTCACAGAGGATAAATGACGTTTTCCAGGTCTCTATCCACGTGATCCATTCGAATGCTTATTTTTGATTGGCATTACATTATTTACAAAGAGAATTAATAATTTATTTGTATTTCACTTCGATTTAAACTTTATATAAGTTACTCGTTAAGTACCCAAAGCTTTCAACACTGCTGGACCTACTGAAAAGTGGTAAACGCCGTTGTCTCTGATTGCAGTGTAGCTCTGAGTCCAAGGGTTTGAATCTCAGTTTCATAAATGGATTCTAATTGATTTATAGATTCTCATATAAGGCTATTAACTTCTATCCATACTCTCTCCAAAAAGGAGAGGTTGAGGGGCTGACTAGCAAATTGTTGTTGTAGAAACTTGTTTTGAAATTATCGCCATTAGGAATTCATATGCTTTAGATTGGGATTAGACAAGCGTTAACACTGAGCAGCAATATATTTGTAAAATAATTAAAATTCAACGAATACATTTCTCTGCGAATTTTCATCAATCCGAATACCCACCTATATTAGTCAAATCAATATCTTTGTACTGTTATTTGAAAAGGTGGCTGTATATTTCGCTTCGCCAACTGCATTTTGCTTTGGGGCAATGGTTCCATCCCTGTGAAAATGTATATTGAAAGTATAGCTGCTAACAATTTGTAGAAAAATTCATTCTTTTAAATACTGTTTACTGTAAATGTAAACTCTTGGTGGAAAGGTATTATAATAAACGAAAATATTTTTTGTCAAATTACACATGCTTGCAATAAACGAAACTAGTCCTGGTCATTTGATTAGTACAAAAGAAATGTAGTGTGTTTTACAGAAAAAAACATTCTTAATTTAATTTATTCATTTAATTCTTGGGTTTAAAAATATTGTAAATGAAAATGCTTATCCGCTTAGCAAAACCAATCCTAAAACTATTTTAATATTAACAGTAAGTCCCGTCCGTCATTTCAAATGCTTAGTCGTATAGTGAAGCTGTCTCTAACCATTGTAATTTTGTTTTAAATTTATAGTCAATCGAGTTCGAATGCCTGAAGACGCCGAAAGGCGAAACCCGGGTCGTTAGTGACGAGATACATGGAAATGTACAAAATCTCAACAATTCAAATTTTATATTGAAATTTCATCAAGCACCCTCAGTCGATGCCTTCAATTATTTATAATTAATATTTTTTTTGGTATTTAATTAATGTTTATTTTTAATGTTTTTTGCAATGCTTGTCAAAATAATTTTGACAACTGAGTAATGTAGATTTCATTAATTTCGCGTACTAATTATTCTGGAGTGGATTTCAAAAGATACGTAATTACAGTCGTTTTCTCTTATTTTTGTGAATAATTAATACGAAATCTATATACGTATTGTAAGAAAAATACGACATCCAAAGTTAAGCAATTAACTCGCTCACTAATATTGACTCGCAATATAATTATTCACAAATGAAGAGTCTATCTCAAGTATTCATATTTAATCTTGCTATGATAAAATGTATTTTAACATAATAACAAGATCCAAAAATAACATTACAACAGAATTTTATTTTTTTGGCGATTGACTGATATCAATTTAAATGATTCTTAAATCGAAAGTATTTCTTCATTAACAGAATACTGTTTTTTTTTTTTGATATCGTAAGTTTATTTTGAAAAAACTCGTAGGTACCTATATTATTAATACATAAAAAATTGAGCCTTGAAGTATTTTATCGTAAAGAAATAGGTGCTCCTCGAAATTTCCGATGTAAAATACCGGAGGATTTTAAAAGGATTCTACAAGTCACGTTTGGCAAGTCACAGATTTGAAATACTGCAGGATAAGCGTGGTGTTATATGCAAAACGGTGATTTTACTCACCTCATCTTCCAAAAGGATTCAAAAGCACGTCGCTGGTTAAAGTGGCAATGATCCTTAAATATAATTACACTCTTGAAATATTGTATTTGAAAAAGTTTCCACTACCATAATAGTATATCGTGCAAAAAACTTGCTAGATAGTTTTTTGGGTTTCATTATTTTGATGATGCTACTTTTTTACATTTTGTATGTATTGAAATCGAAGACAATTTTTATCAGAATAAACTTCGCTCAGCGGTTGAATATTTTGAAAAAGTCGATCTGAGTTTTTATACTGTGTATGATCATGTGTAAAAAATATTTTTATAAATAATAATCTCTTTTCATCTGAAATAGAACGTTATCAAAATTGACTTGTTATAGACGATATGCTATTACTTATATTGGTGGACGTTCTCTAAAAATGCATTTTTTTCATCAAAAAGCATGTAAAATGAATTTTTTTAGGGTAGAACAGTCTTTTATATTCAAAAATGATGAAAAGAAACATTATAACAGTGGTTTATCGCGTAATAGTTGTGTATGTCACAAACTTCATTTTTGATCGCCATATTGCAATAAACTCACGAGTGCCAACCTAAAAACCAAACATATTCATATATGTTGCAAACACATAAGAGCCTAAATGAAGATTCCTACGAATTCAACTATCTTTATTTTATGTAAGGCATTTATTTTGGAGAACTGGATCATACGACAAAATATAAAAGTATTCAGTTATACAAAGTTTTATTAGATAGTTGATAGCTTCATCGGCTTCACGCCGCGCAGATTCTCACGCCACGTGATAAACTACCGTTGTAATGTTTCCTTTCGTCGTTATTGAATATATTTAGCTTGACGAAAGACTATTCTACCCTAAAACATAACATTTCGCGCGCTTTTTCCTAAAAAAAATACATTTTTAGACAACGTCCACCAATACGAACATTTACCTTTATATTAAATAACAATTTAAAATGTAATAATTTTACGATTAAATGAAAAACATACACCATTTTAATGTATTTATTCATTATATGTGAGAAATAAAAAGCGCCGTTTTTAACAGGAACCTAATTATTGAATTTTATGAATACACAGTAAAAGTGAGAATCCGCAGAATATATTAAAATATCCTATCAACTTTGATCAATGAAAGAATATTTAAGCGAATATTTCAGTTGTATGCTATTCATTTTAATGAAGTAACCATAACTTTTATTTTTAAATAATATTCAAAAATAGGCAGAAAAAATTCAGTAAGTAAATTCCCCAACCTTATTTTGTCATCGCGACGATCCAATATTTATTACAGACTACGATGAAAACTTTTATAAATAAATAAGTCACTTTGGGCTTTTCCTACAGTTTTCCATTAGAAGAGCGGGCAAAGTGTTTAAAGAGCCAAGCTGACTGTCAAAAGGGATGCTATGCCTCATGTTTCTCAAACTTTTATTTGAGTTAAAAATTTGCGAAATATCAAATTATGTTTCTGTGAATTCAGCCAACTAAAGATAATTACTTTATACTTATTTGGATGGACTTTAAGGTGATTTTTAGGGTTTCACTCTTGTTTCGCATATATAATTATTTTCTTTAACCGTATTTGATCAATGTATGGATTATTAGATCTTAAAATTCAATATTTCCAAAATCGGATTTCATAAGATAAAAGGTAAAGGTCAGGAAGTCTTTAACTCTATCCGACCTCTCAAAGCTGTGTTTCTATGCCGTAGAAAACTATGGGAATATTTATTTAAATTTATACATACGCACTTGCGCGTGCATACGATTTGGTATAATATACTAAAATAAAAAAATATATCAAATTTGGATTATTGAGATTTTATACACTTCCATGTCTTTTGTAACTAACGACCCGGGTTTCGCCTTTCGGCATCTTCAGGAATTCGTTGCTGAAGATGCCGAAAGGCGAAACACGGGTCGTTAGTGACAAAATACATGGAAGTGTACAAAATCTCAATAATCCAAATTTGATATTGAAATTCCATGAAGCACCCTCAGTCGATGTCTTAAATTATAGCTAAAATAATAATTTGTTTTTCCTTTACCTAATTTTGTACATTTTTTTTATGACATTACCAATCTGTTCATGCAATATTTTATTAGTGGTGATATATATTTCCAGAGTGTATTAAATAATTCATGGTATGTATGTTATAATAATTAGGAGTTTCAAAAACACTGACGTAGGGCACGGGAGCTGGAGATTTACAGCAAGAGGGAAGCAGGGGCGTAGTGCAGAGGGAGGGGTTCCTGTGATGTTCGATAACCAGAAGGTGCATTATTAATAAGGTAAACAGCTGAAAATGTTTAAATGAAACGTAAATGCACGACTGGCAACTAATTGGCAGCGAGACAGATCAAAGAATTGCGCAAAAAGAGAGTGCATTTCATTTTTATTGCATCTCATAGAAAAAAAGGTCTAAAAAATTATAATTTACCAATCTAATACATTAAAAATAGGGTGTACCAAGTACAGCTCCGATGTCTATTTGTCTAATTACGCTGTAGTGAGAAGCGTTACTTTTCGTATAAATGATATGTTCAAGTTTTATGTAATATAGTATATTGTAATACTATATTTTTTTATTTTGTAAAATCATTTTGTAATTTACACTAGGTCCTACTGTTACATGACAGCATTCACACTCACATACACAAATAAATATATTGAAAATTATCTTTCATTAATTGTTTTATTTAGATACACATTACAAATATATTTATAGTCATCATCATCATAAGTTACTTTTTATAACATGCTTTTTATAACGATGGCTTTTAATATTTTGTAAAGAATATACTATAATTGTATCCCGAAACCTTTATATAATTCTATATGTCTTGTCACTAATGGCCAGCTTTCTCCTTTTGGCTTCTTCAAACCTTCAATTATATTGTTTTGTTCGAACTGATTTACAGCAGTTTCAAATTCTTACAAAAATAGATCAATTTTTATTTATCGATTATTTTAACACCCAATCTTTTGTGCATTAATAAAGTACGTTGGTATGAAGATAATTCAAATTGAAATTGATTTATGTTTAAGTTGGTTTGGTGAAATATTTAGTGTTACTATAACAATATTATACAGTATCAACAACGTATTATTCTTTAAACAAAGGTATTTATAGATATGAAATTCCTTTCATGATTCAAAATGTCTGCATGAAAATCGTATTTTTTTTATAGAATATCAGTAAAACTGATTTTACAACAAGAATAAACATAAATATATGTGAAGATTGCCATGCAATTCAGAATTTTACAATTTTATAACGATTTTATATTTTCATATTTGGAGGATTTGTAAAAAAACAATAAGAAAACAAAACTCATTTTATCGGGATACTTGTTAGTGACAAAACTTAAAAAAAAACGATCAATTAAAGAAAATGTATTCATCTAATATTTTTACTTAATTACTAAGTATTTTTTTTAACACAAGTAAATATTCTGCTTTAAAAATAAATCCAAAATAAATTCTGTAAATAAACGCGTTTATATACTATATATAAAGTGAGTTTCAGATATGGACTCAGATAGCCAGCTAGTTTGATAATTTTAAAATGGAAAAGCTAACAGTGTTGTTTGCTCAAGTTCCCTGAAGTCACCAGACCCCACTGTTCAAACACTCCACTGCATTGGCTTTTCGTGACTCTCAGAATTTTCCATCTCTCCTCTTTAAGTGTTTACTAATAATTCTATCGGTTGGTTACATTTGCTTATATTTTTATGTATCATGCTATTTTGTTTTGCTTACTCTTGCATTATTAAAGTTGAAATGTTATTCAGCGAATGCATAGTTAATTTCAAGTTTCAATTGAAAGACATAGCATTCAAATACATATCTAGCACTCAAATACACAACTGATGAGTTGATAATGCTCGTGATGAGCGAAACCGGTCCTGATCATTATAAATATGTGGAAGTAGTACAAATGAATTGTGTTTTATTTTTTAAAATATAATGTCTTTCCACCAAGAATTGACAGTTAACACCTTAAAAGGTATTTTTTATGGTTACTAAGAAAAATACGTCATCACTATGGATTGTATTCTCAATTTAAATGGGATTTATGATGTTGCTTTCTCTTAAAAAACATTAATATTAAACAATTTTGTTGTTTTGTAAAGAAAAGCTTTTAGAGAGTTTAAACGTGAAAGAAAGCATTATATTTTAAAATATGACTTCAAAATTGTTAGAGTTGTTTTCATTTTTATATGAGTAATATAACATTTTTTCAATGAAGATGTTGAATCGTTTTTAATAAACCTAACCTAACCTAACCACAATAATAAATACTACATGAAGTATTTTTAGTGTAGAATAAATTGTGGCTGAAGGTGATAATTTTCTAGCTAAGTATTGTTAATAACTTACTGTTTATAAAACACTGATAAAAACACAAGAAACGAAAAATTTTCTGGGAAAGGTAAGTAGGTGTATAAATAATATTATTTTCGCTAATAAAAATTTAAATACAACGGGATTGGAATACCGCACATTTCGTTCCTAGCTTTACAAAAAATATAATAAACCGAGCCACTGGCATGTGTATTTAAGATCCAATATTGACACTACACGTGGAAATAGACAACCCTCTTCTAAGTAGGGGAGACGAAAAGCTTTTGATGACGCAACTGTTTTTATGCAAACTTTAGAAAGACATGTCATTTGCATAGCATATGAGCAAACACGAATATATAATTGATATATTCTTCTGAAATATCACCATTATTCATCGCTGTTGTTTATTAAAGTAGGTTTTTTATACAAAGATTCTAATGGTAATAAAATAAAAAGCATGTGATTTTCGGGAAATCAAAATTATTTGTTTTGTTTATTATTTTTTTATTTAATAGTAAAATTCATATTTCATCCAGCTACGGATATCGACAGAAATTTAGGTGACGTTCAATATGCGCATGAGTAGGTATATTTCGAAGCAAGTGATATTATTGTTCTATGATTTTCTGTAACTGGTTTAAAGACATTGGCATAGACAAATAACGGACTAGGACCAGAAGTAAGTCAATGGTTCGTTATACAGTAAGTACCACTCTTCCAGGAATGTATTGATTAGACGGGAAGGTACAAAATCATCACCAACGTTGATTGCATTTGGATTCAAAACCAATCATTAAAAAAATCAATTTACAAATATTTGCAAATTTACACATTCTAATGCACAACCAAGAAGGACTAAAGTCATGTAGCATGGCGGAACTGACCATATTACATGAATATTTAATATTTGTTTTGTATAATTTATCGGACCGATAATATTGAACTTCGACAATAATTTATCAACTGTAGTACAGAATCGGGGTGAACTTTTGAATAAATCTGTCATTGATGAGTTAAATATAAGCCAAACAATATTTTTTATTTAAGCAAAAAAAAACGTATATATTTCTATATTTTTTAAAATGAAATAAAAATAAATTCCAATTAATTTCGTTGTGTACAATTTATTTATAAATACCCTGCAGTAAATAAAGTCACATCAAACATTGTTTATTATCTTAGCCAGAAATTGGGGTTCCGTTTTACCCCAAAATGTACTCAAAAATAACAGCATATGTGTTTTTTTATGGTTAAAGTATGCTTATAAGCAAATATATAACAGAAAACTTGAGATTTTGATGCCAATGTATATTAAGCTCAGCACAAAAATCAATACGAGATGTTATGTCATCAATTATATTATCATAAATTAAATTGACTTAGAGATCATTGAGAAATTGACATAGAGATTTATTTGTTTCAAGCTTTAATTTATTATATATTTAATAATATAGTATATAACATAAACATTATTTAAGTGAAGCAACGGTCAAGAATATTATTTGCCTTTCTAAATACAAATTCTATCAGAACAATTATTGCTGCTTAAAAATGAAATTACAGTATTTTCTAATACGAAAAATATCTTATCTATTTCTTGTACCAATATTAAGATGAAACATTAGAGTAGTATTTGAAACTTTAGGTAACCTCAATTACCATTGGTTGAAAAAACAAACTTATTTTTATTCGATATAATCATACCTAAAAACTAATAAATATTCTTTATTTATATGACAAATAATATCTGTATGAATTAATTGTCTATAGAATTTTGTTTCATATTAATTTATCATAATTTTGAAAATAATCATGATGTTACTATCGCCATTGTTGATTACTTTCGTAGGTTTATATCTCATACATATATTTAAAAATTTTAATTTAATTGAGTCATGCTTTTTAAATAATAAAAACGCTTGTTAAATATTTTTAACGAATTGCATGTTTTTAATTATTCAATTTTTGATATTCGTGAGAAATCTTCTTTTGCAAATACTGAAAAAAAACAGCCCTTACGCATAAAAATATTTTTATTTCATGATAAGAAAGGCTTAAAAAGCAATATGGTTTCTGATTTTCCCTCTTGCAAGAAAATAAAATTTATTTTATTAAACCAAGCAATAAAAAACATCTTACCCAATTTATTGTTTTATGTTTGTTACAAACGCATGAAATTAAGACCGCTCCTTATTCTTAATAAAACTCGACAGCAAGTAAAAATATTGTAAAAAAAATAGAAATTTTCTCCCGAGATATTTCCCAGCATAACCGCAACAAAGACAAGAAAACCAAAACAACGAAAGAAAAATACGAACAGAGAGAAAGAAAATATTTAATGAAAGGTTCGTGTAAACAAAAACTTTTGGAACAAAAAAAACAGTTACATAAAGTTTTAAAATTTATTTTTCACATTTTGGAAAACGCGTGCCCTTGCAAAGTAAAATTGTGCAAATTTATTTGAACTCAATGAAGAAATTTTGTAATTTTAATACTTAAAAAGTACTTTTGATACCTGTTAAAACTAGAAAACATGAGAATTTATACATAACAGTTCAATGTCGAATTCTCTTCACAAGTTTCTGAACATAGTGTGTGTTATGAAAGGTCATTTAGTGATTGTGTTTGGTATATTATTTTTATAACATGACGCAGTCAACTTTTGCCTATTCTTCGTTTTGGTTAATCTCTTGGTATTAAGCATTCACTACCGTGAAGACATCTATTTTCACTTTTAAAAATATGAAATAAATGTTATTAATATTTTTAGTTGAAAGTTTATTTAAAATGTACTTGAAATAAAACATGTTTACTTTGTATTAAATATAATATAATATGTTGAAAACAGAGCGATTCTTTCATAACGTCTAATATTCAGCAATACGTAGTAAAAGTATTTGTGCTTACGAAATAATAAAGATTTCCACTATGTTTAAACACATATTATAATAAAGTCCGACAAGAAATCATTAGAAACAATCCTATATATCTGGATTGCAGTCTTACGCTTTTGTGTTTATTTTAATATTTATTACCTTAATTGTCTCCATTTTTATTTCTCATGATATACCGTTTGGTTTACGTGCAAAGAGTTGTTTGTTGGATCCACATTTAAGATTCTTCTCTTGTGGTGGATTACCAACTTTTCCAAGAACATTTTCCGAAGTGTGTGGCTCGGATAAGGAAGCATTAGCCTGGACTAAATCTCTGAAGCAACGTGATGTCGTTAACAAAATAGCTCTACGTGTTTTTGAGAGATAGATTAATTTGCTGAAATGGAGGTATTGTTGGACTATTATTATAGACGAAAAGACTTTGTATAATATTTTATACGGAAGAAAATAATTTAAATGCTGTAATTATCTATCCCATTGTATAATATAATTTTATTTTTGTATAGCGCACGAAATTACCTTCCTGAAATAAAAAATACCTAATTTTTTTTCACTGAAAGTAGTTGAATGACTATTTTGATTTTGATTACTTTGGTACCTGTTGTTTAAAATGACAAAAAATAATTAGAAAATAGTAACAGTTGATATGATTAGTTGGTGGAAGAAAGATATGATAGCAAAGTGTCAAAAAAACTTCTGTAATATAATAGTAATTAATTGCTTTTTCGTATAATAATTTGTCTTTTTTTATTGATATTCATATAATAGGGAAAATGCATTCAAGATTTAATTTATAGTATCGTGATAAATTATTAAGTCAAGCATTTTTACGTATGAAATCATTATTCTGTCTAACTTTGACCTATAGTCAAGTAGTCAACGTTGATGTCTTTGTTTGCTAATAACGAGGCGCACCGAGAGCGATTAGCAAAAACTTTTTTTGTCTTAGCCGCATTTTCTCTCCTCGAAAAGAAAATGTTGAGCTACTGAATAGCAAGCAATTTTCGTAAAACAACTTCTACAACAATCTAAATATATGTTCCACACTGGTAGCGGTACTGCTTTTAGAAAAAAAACGTTTAATTTACAAACAATATAATTTTGATAAGTGGTTATTACAAATCAAATTAATCCAAATTCAACAAAAGTTATAACTACTTTCGTCATTGTTTAACATAAAAAAGTGCTTTTTACCCCAGTTATCGGTCATTAAAATCGGAGCACAAAACCAATTACGGGACTATCAAATAAACGTCACAGAGTAGATAGAGTACACACAATTGAGCCACGAGTTGTTGACCCGATGAACGCGAGAAGGCACGTCAATGACATCTCAATCAATTAGCCATCCCTCGGACTCGCATTGTCCGAAACACACCGCCATTGATCAGGGTGAACAAACATCATAGGAATACCAGCCTCAATCGAAGCTCTATGCAATTATGAGTGATTGGAGAAATGTCTTCTATTTCGGGTATACAATATGATGACATTTCTATGTGAGTATTTTGTATAGTGTCGACATATTTAGTAGCTTTCTATGCGCTTCTACAAAATATCAATTTAGTATTATTATGTGTATTATTTTATGTATTTATGCTTTCTTCGATCACAATTGAGTAATTAAATTATAAAACAACAATAAATTAAAATAGAACCAATTCGATACATTGCATATGATAATATTTAGTTATTATTTGGATATTCAAAAAATTAAAATATATGGCAGCATTACACAATAATAACCACGATACAATAATAAAAACAACAATAATAATAATTGAAATAAAAACATTTTTAAAATTATAAAATACAAAGAGAACATGATATTATTTATCTACAAGGAACAAATACCCAGAACATAGTGCTGAAAATTTCCAACTCTACAGGCAATGTATTTATTGATCAGCCTAACGGCTCTTGCAACTGGTGACTCAAATGACCGGCGCGAAGAACAAGTTTTAAGAATAAAAATTGCTTGGTTATGGTTTCGGTCGCGTTGGTAAAAATTGGGAGCATGTAAGTTATTAGTTATCAGAATTTCAGGATTATAAACTCGTCCCTGAAGAAAAAGAGAGAAATGCTTTAGAATCGAAAACGATCTTCGTGCTTCAAGAGAGTGAAAAAATAGTATTCCCAAAGAAATTTGGTTGGGTAATACTGTTTTAGGGAACTATTATAGGTAAAATATTGACATTTTTTGAAATAGAAATATCTACGATATTTCTTTTAAATTCGCTCCAATTTCAACTTGTAGAAATTTTCATATAGACTCCGGGTAATAGATCCATATTCAAGAATACTGAGAGCCAAGGAAATGTATAGAGTTCGAAACACAGTTGGGTTTTCGAATGGTTTACTTTGCCTAAGTATAAACTCAAGAAGTTTGGTAGTACGCAGAGTAATGGAATTAATATTTAAATAAAATGTGAAAGAAGAGTTAAACGTTATAAAACATTATTCGATATTACATAGTTATATCTAATAGGAAATCTTGAACGAGAAAAGGAAATTCAAAAGCATTTCGAAATGTTGAACTCAAGTCTGTTTTTTATATACCAATTCAAAGTCGAGTCTATATTATGTTGCAGAATAGTACAATCAGACTCCTTCTTGATAGTTAACAGTTTTAGATCATCAGCAAAGAGAAGATACTTTATTCCACTCATACTTTCCACAATATCATTAATAAAAATAAACAATAAAATTGGACCGAGATTCGATCCCTGTGGTACCCCAGAATATTTTGTGAAAATATTTGATTTACATCCAGCGTATTCAACATATTGTCATCGTTTTGACAAATAAGAAACAAAATATTTAATAAACTTGTTTGAGTTTCCTACAGCACTTAATTTATTTATCAGAATTTCATGATCGACATGATCAAATGCTTTCGAAATATCCGTGTAAATAACATCAACCTTACAATGTGAATCAAAAGGTTTCGATATATACTCACTATACGCCATTAGATTGGTGATAGTTGAGCGCGCTGTTCTAAAACCATGTTTCGAATCAAGTAACTGACAGTCAACATGCATATAGATATATCTATGAAAGATTGATTCAAAAAGCTTAGCCGGTGCTGATAAAATTGCTACAGTCTAATTTATTATCTCTGACAGAGAACCTTTTTATGGACCGGTCTCTTACTAGTCAAACTCCAGCATTCTGGAAAAGTGGAGGTACTTAAACATAAATTGAATAGATACATTAGAGGGGAACTTAAAAAATATTTGCAGTCTTTAAGTAACTATGGAGGAATACCATCAGGACCCACACTGAAGATTTTGGGTAGAGACGCGAGAAAGCGTAGGGCATATCGGACTCATCAAAATAGTTGATATTAAGAGCGGGCCAGGAAGAATTTGTGTACTCGGATTGTGAGTTGATGAAGTATGGTGGAATTTTAGAGTAAACTGACTTGAAATGTTACGTGAAGCCCTCAGCAATAGATCCATAACCATTCAATACACTGCTGTTAAGAGACATAGATGAGAGCTTAGCAGATATATACTGTCACATATATTACTGACATAAGTCCAGAAAGTACGAATGGAATAAAAACTGGTTAATAGTATTGCTCTGAAAAAAAAGGTTCACAACTTATTCAAAAATATATTTATTATTTCAGCATGTTTTTTATTTTGTTTTTCAATTTAATTTTAAAGTACTTCTTCTAGACGATCCCATGTTTAAAATTTCAAGTAACTTTTATAAATATTGTTTTATTTCGGTTTACAGAATGCATTCAATACGTAAAATAGTTAGGTGGATTATACAAATAAATCATACAATATATCACTTTTAAGGTGTTAACTGCCAATTCTTGGTGGAACGGCATTATATTTTAAAAATAAAACACAATTTATTTGTACTACTTCCACATTTTCATAATAAACATGTGGAAGTAGTACAAAAAATGTGTGTTTTATTTTTAAAACATAGAATATATTACAAGTATTTAAAAACAATTAATACTAGGAAAGTTGTGTTTTTTAACTGAATATCTTAGAAACAAAACATAATGTAATCTTAAAAGAATATAATATCATAATATAATATAATTAAAATATAAATTAAATGTATGATAAACGAAACTTAAGTTTTGATGATATTATTCGATTACCCATCAAATTTATTTCAGTAATGCAATAAACCTACTAAAATTCTTTCTTACATAATATTTTGTAGAAAATATTTACAAATTGGAATAGGAACGAGTAAGGGCCAGTAACTATGCGTGAATATTTTATGCCTTACTTACCCCTTTTAAAGACACGACGTTTTCCATAACATGCAAGCTTATGTCATGTCATAATAATTACATACATGCAATCCCATCAAAACTACTGATTTCAGCAGTAATGCACGGCTCTTGAAGAAAGTTCTGTGAATGAATCTTATAAAAGAATATATTAATTAATTTGTTACATAAGCACAAAATTTCTACAATAATGTGAGCAGAACATATATTTGTTTTAAAAAACTTAAAACATATCATTGATTTACTTTATGAAATTTTTGTATACCAAATTAAGTAAGTATGTATTATAGTAAAATTAATTCACAATCACATGTGAAAATATATGATATAACTTTTAAAGTTATTTTTTACTAAAATAATACCTACTTATTTCCAACAAATCTACGTGTTTTATCGGCAAAAGAAATTGCTGTGCAATTTTTCTGTAATTATTATTTATTTATTATAAAAATTGAGAGATTAAGGTTTAATATGCCCTAGTTACATTCATAATTAAAATTATTTTTTCTTTTGATTGAGATATTTTTTTTATTAAAATTTCACAATTGAGAGAATTTAAATACCATTGACGTTTTTATTATTAATTTCAACAAAAGAAAATGTTATTTGAGTAGTACAATGGGGAGAGATAGAGGCATATCTACCAAAAAAGCTCCTCCAGATATATTAATTGTCCATCTGAGTGAGTAAAAGCTGAAAAACAATTGGGCTGGGAGCTTTAGTCCCTCTTTAAATAGATGGCGATGACATTAAGCCTATTGTTTTGTAATTCGATCGTTAGGGACCGCTCGCTTCAACGATTGACGACTAAATACGCCCAGGCACGCACTTGTGTCTATCTGCCCAACGTTGATGGGTATTTTTCAAGTCTCAATTATTGGAAATCCTATTATGTTTGTAAAAATTTCAGAGATTTGATTTCCCGATAAGCGTTCGTTTAGAGTTTTATTCGACGGGATGTTTGTATAAAATGTATTAATTATTCAATTCAAATTTACTTTACACTAAGATTGATGTAGACACATACACAGGATTTAATTTAAAAGTTAATTATTTTTTTTTCGTGACGCTTCTGTTTATAAATATTGAGTAATGGGTATTGACTTGACTAGGGATTCCAAATATTCGTCATTATCAACTTTTCGAACATAGAATAGTAAAACAGAAACAATTCAATTATTTCAATGGTTTCTGAAATATGGAAATAACATTAAAAATTTGAATAATAAATAACATAATACATTATATAATAAAATAATAATTTAACAGCATATTAAACTTTTTCAGAAAACGAGCTCATCTATAGTAAAAATCATATATATTTAAATTTTAAATAATGATAAACACATCCGCACCCTCAGGTAACGATGAGATATTCATTGTATAATAATTTACGAATAAATCTTTTCCCACTTCTGTCAAATCCCACATAGAAACAATATTTCTGGAATTTTAATGCATGTTTAACC
Organism: Himalopsyche phryganea; assembly: GCA_022494535.1. NCBI lineage: Eukaryota > Metazoa > Arthropoda > Insecta > Trichoptera > Rhyacophilidae > Himalopsyche > Himalopsyche phryganea. The sequence goes on along the minus strand of JAGVSL010000010.1, from coordinate 5,179,082 downwards.
CTTCCGTACTCATTGTGTAACATTGCGTTACTTCGGCCTTTAAACCTTTAAATTATCTTTGAAAGAGGTCATACAAAAAATTGACAATTTAGTTATTTGTAAATAAAATAGTTCTATATATAATTCAAAATTAAAAATACATTATGGTTAACGTCTTCTTTGATTATTTGATGATTATTCCATTAATCATAATTTGAAAACCTCGTAAGTGTTACCATCGAAAAAGACAACATTACAGTATAGTATAGTAACGATCCGATATGCATGACCGTACCCTATGCAACCGTTTTGCTTCAAACGGCACTGAAACACGTCTCGAGCCTATTCTGCTATGAAGAATTTCGATTATTTCGTCTTTCAATAATTTCAGGTTTTACACACAAATTATGATGTAAAATAATTACTTAATACTACATAAAACCATATTTTACTTTTTGAAATTGTCATTTCGCTTTATAAATGCGTTTATATGACAAAACCCACACTGTAACGCAATATGACTGCATGAGATCTGAAGGGAATTGTTGAGCATGAAAACGGGAAGGTTAAAGGGATTCGTCCAACTCAAGCATTCATCGACTGAGGGCGCTTGATGAAATTTCAATATCAAATTTGAATTGTTGAGATTCGTCACACACAACCCGGGTTTTTCCGTTCGGCATCTTCAGGCATTCGTGTGTCGAAATACATGGAAGTGTACAAAATCTAAACAATTCAAATTCAAGTATTACGATTTATAACAAGATACAGAAAGCGCCCGAATTGGGTGAAAACAAAAAATATACTACCTAGTATCTGGGGTAATCATTATTGTTCTTGACATCTTTAGATGTTGTGATGTGATTATTAGTATTCCAATATCGGATAGGATATTATTAAAAAAGGGCTGAATATATTTGGATATTGATTTTTCAAATATTCGATTTGGTATTCCTAGTACTGACGTATAATATTTTGAAAGTAAGCCGTCAATTCGAGGAGATTTATTAATTCCAGGAAAATTAATTAATTAAAAATAATTATTGAAAATTAATCTGGTATTTTGTTGCTCATTATTATCTCGTGTTCATTTTTTTGGATTGCTGGTTTTTCTACATTTCGTCATGTAAGTGTGTGCATTAAAGTATAATCAAAAAGGAAGTCATAAACAGTTCATTTACTCCCGATTTCTGATTAAAATAAAATGGACGTTTGAGGAAATGATTCTGAATTATTATAAAATATTGCACCTATATACAAATAATTATTTCAACATTAACTTTAATATTAAACAGATCGTACCAATTCATTATAAAAAAAATACATTTATATAAAAGGGGAAAAATTACTAATACCACCAGTTGACTAATTTGTAAGATTAACAGCTGGGCTTGAGTAAAATAATTTCGTCTTTCAAATTCTCTCCCCTTAACTGGACACGTTTAGACTGATCTTGCTGCAGACATAACACGTTGATTTGAAAACAATAGCTCAAGTTGTAAGGGTGTGTGGGAGTGACGCCACCTGATGTTTTTAAACACAAAGAATACAATATCCCCTCAGGGGATGAACCAGCCCCTCAGGAGCTTTGTCTGTCTTTTACATATTTACTTGGTATGAACTGCATCGATGCACTCATGAATTATTCTTAAACAAAATCTTAAGCACGCCTATGCTTAGAATATTCAATGAAACAACTTGCACGGGATTGAAAAAGTTTTTCAATAAAAGAATTTGAAAAATGCCTGTGAAATAGGTATTATAGATAGAACAAATCTGATATGAAAAGTAATTTAGTTGGAAAAGTGTAAAGCTGCATAATAAATATGAGGGTAGATATGATCAATTTGCTGCGCTTTTCTTTGGAAAACAAAATTAAGCAATCGTAAGTAATCATTATTTAGAATAAGCTTAGTTGTACACATCTTCTTAGAGATATTCAATGTATTACAAGGTGTGTGAATTATGTTATTACCGATAGTATTTTATAATTAATGTTTGTAAGAAGCATTTGTGCTATAAAGTCGATATTAATAAATTCACTTTGTTCCTTATCATGTGCAGCGCGATCGAAAAATTCAAATTTTAGTAAAAGTAAAAAAACGTGAAAATATTGATAGGTGACAAGATTATAAACAGATTATAAGAATTTTTATCAGTTGGCAACTCCATGCTAATAAATTATATAAGCATAGAGTGGCCAAGTCTTAGGTATGTATTATTTAGAAAAGCCTTGTATTCATATGAAAGCGCTGACCGCTGCTGTGCTACGCAACATGCTCAGTAAGGACTGAAAGCCATAGCGGGTGGTGGGCAACACAACGTTGTATTGACTGAAAACGATAAATATTTGGTTACATTTTATAATTTAAGCCACGTACACTGTCAAAGAAGAAACCTCAGAATAAAAAAAACAATACTTTCAATGATCATACAGCAATAATATCAATTGTAAATACTCGCGATAAACCGAAACCGGTTCTGGTCATTTGAAAAAATTGTGAAATCACTACAAAAAATTTCCACCGAAAATTGTCAGCTTACAACATAATAATTAAAAACACTCGTTTTGTTTCACTTATATGTTATGTGTCAAAATAATATTTTCCCTGAATGCAATAAGGAAATATGAAAAAAATCGAATTGACTTTTTAGCTTGTTACTTTTTAAGGTACATATTTATTATTTACGAGTAATTCCGCTCACTGACTTCATTTAATACACTTCACGTGTGTCAACCTCCACGCCTTATAAGTGAATTTTTCTATTGAATCATAAAAATGTTTACTCCATTTGCAAAACTCATTGCTGATTGCTTTGAAAAGGTTGAAGCTTAGACGCTTTGCGTCCTGGAGGGGGGCCTGGCGTCAAGTCAACGACGTTGCATTTCAATTGCATGCCGACGTAAATGCAACAGCCGCTGGGTATGTAATGGATTTGACACGTGAGCTGAAGAAAGAATTATTGCAATAGTGATTTACCGTAGTTCTGGATTTGAGGGGAACTCTGATAACAAAATTCAATGTACTTGAGATTTGACGTGAGTGTTTTTGCTATCATTAAAAATGCATTTCACAATTGTATGATCATTAGTAATATATTATCTCGCTTTACAATTCATATTAACAGAGTATTATTGAGAGGAAATCATATCACATTTGTAAAATTGCTTTATATAGCTTCATGTTTTACATTATATTAATAGAAATTCACGTTTATGTGATTGTTTTTAAAATGTATACTTTAATAAATGATAAAAAAATCCTGTTTATATTTTAATATATGTATGTCCGAAATAATTATTAATATAAACCCTTTAATACTGCGGATACTTCATCGATATTAAAAATTGCTCTAGGGAGCTATGTGGATATTATATTTATTTATTTATAGTAAATTTAAAAAAATTGAAATGCATGCTGACGCCAATACACCATGCATTTCACAAACATAATAACAGTAACAACAATAATAATACATATTGAAAACAGTACTACTAATAAAAACAATAATGAAAATAAAAAACATTTTTTTTTACTTATTAAATACAATAAAAAAACAAGACATTATTAATTTAAAAGGAACAAATATTTAGTAAACAATGCTCAGACTTTTACGACTATTCCCGCATTTCTGCGTTTTTCGCTACGGGTCAACATTATGCCATTTGTTGAAATGCCATGATACATTTTCGAACGGAACTTTTTTTCTTTATTTTAAGAAAGGTTCGAAGTTTACACAAATTTCACAAAAAATACATAATGCCACTCAATTTCTCGGATGCTATGTACATATTATATTATATTTTTAATGAATTAAGAAATCAAAAAAAAGTAAAATATTATATTTAATTTTCAATGCGAACGATATTTTTCAATAAATCAAGAACTTGTGATAAAATGCCCAATCTCTAAAAACAGCCTTGACAAATTTTGAATCAGAAATCTCCTGATTGCTTATTACCATTGCAATTCTAGAGCAATAAATTTTGTAAATTATCTATCCTGATAAATCCATTAATTTAAGCAATTAATTATAATTACAATATTTCAGATCTTATAATAATAATAAAAAAAAAACATGAATTTTAATTAAATATTTTTACTACTATAATACTACATATTTCAAATTTTCTTATTTCTCCGAAAGAAATTATTCGATTTGTCATAGACGCTGTAGTGATACTTGCGCTTAACAATAAAAATCAAATATCTTGATAATATAAAAAATTTGACAATATCTTGCTCTATTCGAAAGGGTGGATATATTTTCCCGTCGATAAAAGGAGGGTCGGTCATTCTTTAGCCGTCAGGACCTAACTGTTAGTGGAAAGGTGGTAAAGGTTTTACAGCAGAGGTTAGTAACTCTCAGATCCATTTGGTAATAAAAAAACAACAATGAAAAATTTATAAACTCTAATAATTTACAGAAAACAAACATATCAATTCGTGAAACTAACGCATTATAAATCAAATGTATTTCTTGTATTGATGTTAATAATATTTCATAAATAGATACATAAAAAATGTTTTGGCTACAATTATGTGTTGGATGTAAGAAATTGGTAATTAATTTTAAGGGCTTCAAGAACTTTTACATGTGATCATTTTTATAATACTGTGTTTTGAAACTTACTACAGAAATAAACACTGTATATGTAACATCATATTGTTGTCTTATTTTTGTCGAGAAATATTTCAAAAAATTGTTAAAGAAATAATATAACGCAAGAGGTAGAATTACTACACTAAAACTATCAGCCTCTGTTAAAAATCATTCTAAAAAAATTTAACTATGTGCTGATCCATTAAAATGATAACAACTAGAGTACATAATCGGGGATCTGCAATATACATCAATTTATATGGTAAAGTAGGAAGGTCATACTTATAAATAGCAAAGCATGCAGTATTAAGATTTTACAACTATTGTATGATAAGATAACTGTAATAAAAATACGTGTATTATCTAGTTTTTACACGATAGTCAACGAAATGAAAGAAGCAATTCATTTTTAATATGATTGCTATTATGATTTTAATGAGCATTAGAGACCCTCCATGATCCGCGGCCCCGGTTAAGAGTCCCTATCGTAGAGGCAATAAGCGTTTTTGACCGGTCCCGTTATTAGCGCGTCAGGGTGCGCCGCCCTGCGTAATTTATGAAGGGCGCCACGTGCGTCAAATTGGCACAAAGTGTGTGACGTCATAATTCATGTTTGGCGCGTAAAAATGGCGTCGGTGAAAAGGTCGATTGTTCGCGTAAGGGTGGATTTTTTGGTAATGCGATACTAACACTCGTTTCGATACAAACGGTTAAGACTTTCTTGGTTTATCTACAGTTTGTTTTTGTTTTCGTAAGTGTTCTATCAAAACCTTGGTTTTTGTCATCATTTCAGATTTTTTCCAGGCCTGACATTACGTACTGTAGTAGCCAATACGTTGTTAATATAAAAATTCAATAAATTGCGTGCTCTTTTATATTGATTGCGTTTTTAAATGTACAATTACTATTTATTTATTGGAAAGGAGACACTAATGTTACTTGGAGTAATAGCAACCGACAATATGTCATGATTAAGAAACTATAATCCATAAACTCAATTAATGTTTAAAAACGAAAACTAATATTTACAAATAGTATGAGTTTATACAGTATTGAACAAAGGTTATCACTAAATATATCCATATCTCTATTCAAAACATTGATAGGCCGGACAGCTCTTACAACTGGTGTCTTATTCTTTGCAGTTTCAGTACAACTTGAGAGCTTAAAATCGAACAAAGCTATCTAGAAAAATGTGTGTTTCTTTTGATAACGTTATTTTACATTCTCGGCCACACGATAGTCATACAAACGTTATGTCAATCTATTCTAGCTTCTTTTTAAATCGTCGGTAAAGTTTAACGTTAAGTACATAAAGTGGTTTCTGTTTAATAAAAAAAGATTTTATGAGTGTTCTTGTCACAAAAAATCAAATTTGCAATACACAATATATTATAAATACGAACATTATGTTTTGAATACACGTCTGCTTTACTGAGTTTGATGAGAAACAAAAAAACGTTTTTTTACGAAGTATAACGAATCGTTTCGAAATTATATTCTGGAATCGGAATCTTAGTCTCTTAATCTCTACAATAAAGCTGAAAAAATAACTCCATAATACTTGACTCAATTCTTGCAATTTACACATTTACTTTAATAGACTGGAAATGGAGATAGTTGACCAGTTTGAAATAAAAAACGTGTTTGGAGAAGCAGTCACCAGTGGTCAAGCTGACACTCGTAAACCTACTAGTTTTCAGTCCATCTAACTTAACGTCTTACTTCTGGTCTTCGGGCTGTAAGGAAAATGCACTCGTGTTTTGTGACTGCATGAAACGGTCAAAGAAAAAGGAAATACGACGTTGATGGAGTGAAGTCGCTTTTACTGTCCAGAGAAAAGCGTGAAGTGAGTTTTAAAATTCTTTGAAGTACAGTAAAAAATGTGAATGATGTAATGCGTAATAACGTTTCTTTAAAATAACATCATACACATATCTTTTTGAAAAATTGATACCCAGCATATAAAAATAGCTCGGTTTTCATCCGAAAATATAGTTAGTGATTATTATGCTAAAACGTTTAAATAACAAGCATAAAATTTTTCTAAAATCTCTTATGGATGAATTAGTACATACATAAGATAATGAAATACTTCATTTCAAACTTGTATTGAGCGACCATTGATTTTAAAGTATGGTTTTCAATTTTCTTTTTGTATTATTTTTATCTTGGATCATAAATAAAAAATCCTAATGGAGTACTTCAACAGTATTCACTCAACTAAAACTAGTTTTAAGTCATTCGTTTAAAGAATGGTTAAGGATAATTACCTTGTTAAGACCACCGATCTGATAAAACGAACCCGACCTCACTTTTAATATAGTTTAAATAGAAAATATCGATATCAAAAATTAGTATAGTACTTATTCAAGTTTACTCCAAAAAATAGCAATAATGTGAACGAATGCAAACTATTCCAAAGTCATCTCAATTAGCGATAAAACTTTCAAAAGAAGCTTAAAGCTTGCAACCATAAATCTGCTTAACCGCTACCCGATTGCAGCCTCAAAAACTGCGACAAGAATTGGAGTCGAATATTTTTATCGGTCCTTCAGAAGTCCCGCGGGAGACATAAATTTCCAAGTTTTTAACTCTCGACCTGATACCGCGGGGGACAACCGCCTCTTCTTTCCAGACTTTCTTTTCTGGTATCTCTTGAACTTTGCCTTTTGACCGGACGGTAGCTGGTTTTACTATAGACGAGTGTATTTATTATGAGCGCACTCACTCAACTACCAGACTGCGTTAGTAGATTACCCGAAATATCTGACTGTGACATAGAAAATAATGCGGTGAATGTTTTGACAATGTCTTGTTAATTTTTTTTTACACATATTTATTTATTTAAATAGGTTTGTATAGAAAATTAAATTAAAAATTGATAACTTAGTTATTCCACATGGTTTATCACTAATGTGAAGCGTTTTGAGAATTTCTTTAGAATTTTTAGAAATCAATAAAACCACCAACAGTAATGGAGGATTAGTAAATAACAATTTTAAACAGAACAGGCGGCTCGCCATTATTAAATTTATTCCCCTTGAGTTTTTCACATCCAGGTGCCAGTAAATGATTTGTATATAGTGTAACAGTGTTTATAGCTTACTCCCTTCCACACGTCCAGTAGAATGTAATAAAACCCACCCCCACCCTTTTCAGAATTAAAATCATCGTTTACCTTAGAAATAAATAGCCTTAGCATACGGTTAGTCTAAAGATGCTTCTTCAAGAGGCGAAACGCGTTACGTTAGTGATAAACCACGTGGAATAACTAAGTTATCAATTTTTAATTAATTTTTATATTAAAAATGAACTTCCACAAAGTTACCGCCGAATCCATAGAAAAAAAAAGTTTGTATAGGCTTACACTCCAGTAAATTCTGTCAAGATTAACATAAATATTTCAAAATAGTTTGCGATTTGCCATTCGGTAATTCAGTTATTATTAACAGAGCTGTACCTGAGAGGTAAACTACATTTTTTTGTAAAATTGAGATATCGACAGTGTAAATATATCTAGCACCGCTCTTTCCATTGCTATACTCAACTATGTCGTAACCATACTAGAAAAGAAAATAATAAGCATATTACACTATGTTTTATATTATTCCGAAGGATATATGCATTTTCTTTTAAATTTCCTTTAGATATTATAGCAAAACACTTTAACTATGATTGCATAAATCATCATAACAAATAGTGGTATTCTAACAAAAACTTTGAACAGCCAGTCTATCTCCCAGGAATAGAGATGGAAAATGGAAACAGTTGAATTTTGATTTGAAACTATTGTATTAAACATAATATATTATAGTATTAAGATGTACAAGAATTATAAATTATATTTAATAGCTATTTTTACATCACGATATTGTCAAAAATAAAGCGATGCCTATTTTATAACTTTTGTGGAACTAAATAAAATAGTTTACCCATTATTCGCATACAAAAATATATAAACTTCCAATTTCTAAATAAATATTTTGAATATATACAAATATCGTTAGCATGTTGTTTTGCACCATTTTAGGGATAACATAGGTAAACAAAATAATTGGTAATAATTTGGATAATCTTAAAACACATACAACTAAGTATGCGAAAATATAAAACATTAAAGTTTTACGATTCTGAGGGAAACAAATTACTCTCATTTTATTTACTCTATGGCTGTATATTTTACGCCATCCTGTATTTCCATTTGACGCATGAGTTATCTTGGCAGACCAGATCCATTAAACATATTAGAGATTGGCTGCGTTTCAGAATCTAGTTCTACAGATAGAGACCCGTGGAAGCAAGTAGACGCCAGTAGACAAGAAGACAGAAGTAGACAGGGCTCGGAGACATATTGCGGACAAGTGCGACGTTGATGTATTACCTACTACGACCAAGATTAGCTTCTGTTGCAAAGACGGCTTCGAGCCATTTTATAAGAGTGACCATCATAGTAAATTAATTGCTCACTTTGGGACTATCGTAATAATTAAACATCTGCGTATGACCAAATGTTTGAATCTTTATAGATATTAATGAATTTATTAACGTGATTAATATTTGTTTTCACACGGTATTTAAAATCAGCTTCTGAGACAACGTCTTTATGATTGTAAATGTATATATTAATGATTAAAAACGAATCCTATTTAATAATAAGATGAATTAGCTTAATGGAAGTATTGTTATCTTCAGTAGTCTTTTTCATTACACAAAAAATGAAATTTGACCAATTAAATGCTATTTTATTTATTTTTATGAGAGCATGATCAATCCAAATACATTGCCAACTGACTATTTTCATGAATTTGAATAAAATAATTGTATCCTATAAAACAGTGGTGCACAACCTATTTTAAAAAAGTGCCAGTTTATCGATTTTCTAATTATTCACTGGTCGCAGAGGGGAAAAGTGTTGGAAAATAATAATGTTTTATATTAGACGGGACATGCATTTCACTATTTTAAATTAAATAGTTACATTATTTTACTACTTATTACTTGTAATTTTACTATACCATAAATGCCATTTTTGGCCGCATGCGGCAAACGGGCCGCGGTTTGTGCTTCACTGCTATATAACGATAAGATATTTGAATATGAATTGTATATTTTGTGATTGCAAATTTTCTTATAGAAATATCCATGATCCAATTTAAAATTATAATACATCGCATCAATTATGATGGTTTGAAAATTAAAAGCATAGGATTATTGTTAATCAAAAAGGCTCTTTATAAATAATTATTAATTAATGAATAATGTAAAATAATATTGATGTTTTTCCCCAATTCCCTCAAATTAATCATTAATGCGAGCGATGAGTACATAACATGCCATGTCCACTTCAATTCACTCGTAGAATTCTTCTTCCTACCGTGAATTTTCCATCAATACCTACGATGAGTACATTTTATAATAGTCTGTCAACTTGAGACTCGTCTCATATTTAGTTGAACAGGAAGTGGAATAATAAAGTTATCAATTTATATTTTATCCATAAATATAATGTTTCATAAACGCTTATTAATGTAAAGAATGTGTGTTAATACATCAGCGATAATTTTATAATGGATTCAACGGATACGTTTTATTCGATTGTGAAATTAAAATTTAAAAACAATTTAAGAACTTTTTTGAAGCCAACGCGTGTTTGCATTAACTTAAGTTACACGTGTTGGGCTCTGATGGCAGATCATTGTAGATGTTTTAAAATGAAATTTATTCTTTCGTTATGATTTGCATAACTCAAACACGTGTCACGCCACAATACATTTTGCAAAGTTAGTTAATTTATTATTTTTCGAAATTTGTCATTATTTTTAATATAAAACATTGTATTTTAAAGCTAAAGGATGGTATTTAATTCTAAGTATACTTTAATAATTATTATCAACCGAACTGCTGAGGAAGAAAGATAAGCTTCATCAAAACAATACACTGTCACATTACTTTACAAAGCATGTTCATTCCTTCTTCAATTAAATTGTAAACAAACTATACAAGCTCACTTTTTTCACTAAATCTAACAAGTTCTTCTTTTGAAGGAGCTATATAAAATAATAAGTAGATACAATTCCTTTCAAGGTGTTAACTGTCAGTTCTTGGTTCAAAGGCGTTATATTTATATTAAAAAATAAAACACATTTAATTTTGTATTATTTCCACATTGGTAATAATGCTCAACTGATGAAATATAAATCTTTGTAATGCTATTTATATAAAACTAGTATATTAGACTAGTGAGTACCCGGCATGCGTTGCAATGTCACTCAAAGAAAGAAAGGGTTTGTGTTTTAATTTTATTTATTGAAGTGCTTTTGAATTAGAGATTTGAATAAAATTACCCAGTCCAAACCTGGCCCAGCCCCGCCCGAGCCCGAGTTTCAATATCACACTTGTTACCCGAACCCGACCCGAAGCCCAGATTTATTTTTTTCAGCCCGAAAAAAACCCGATTTTTTAAAATATAGTAATTCATTTATACTTTTCAAACAACACATATTATTGTTTCCATATATTCTGTTTTTCCGACTGGTATAGAGATGTCTCTAGTTGTATGTATTTGATTCTTTTTTTTAGATTTTAATTTTTTTTCTTCAGGGTGTGCTCACAATAACTCATCAAAATTTCATCGAAATCAGATGACTGGTAAAGAAACGCATAGAAAACAAACAAAGAAACAAACATTCATTTATATATATATAGATTGAGTGTTAAATAATTACCAGGGATATAAAACAATTACTTAGATAAGATTGTTTTACTAATATTCATTATTATAAACAAATATATAAATCTTACTTGTAACTCTAAATTGAAAGACATGATATAAATGAATAATTAAAAACGTATGTAAACATCACTATAAAAGTAAACTATTTATCATTCATATGTCATAATGAAAATTTAAAAAAATATACACACAGGAGCTGAGTTTAACGGCTTTTATCTCTTTTAAAATTTAAAAAAATGTAATTTTTACCAATGATTCGTAGTTTTTTTTGATTGTTATAATCAATAATCTTTAATAAATGTACGCAAGTATTTGAAATACAAATCAAGAAGAGTGTGAAGTATTTCTTCTGGCACAAAAGGTATTGCTTTGTTTTTTTTTTCTTCGTTTCAGTTGTGCCTTTACGTTGTACCGGAAGCGCAATGTATATATGGTCTCCCATTAATTTTCTTGAAAACTCCAAACCATTTATCCGCTTGGCATAATAATTTAGGGCATAAAAGCGTTGCTAAGATAATCCTTCTCCTTTGTCTTAAATAATGTTTTAATATTGTCAACCTTTCGCTTGCTCCATCGTTCTTAATCGTTAAATGTCAGATGAATATGCGTTTTCTTATCTTAAATGGTTTGGTTTAATGCTTGAGTATGAAGTAACAACAGAAGTATATAATAATACTCTTATACGTATCATTGGGTCATAAGCTTTAATGGTGTTGCTTGGTTTAGCAATATTATAATACTAAATTATACGATATTAAGTTATAAGACACTGCTATAAGCATTGCTATTATATATTATACATTCATTTAATCATTTTCAGTGTGCTTATTTATGAAGCTTTTTATAATGTAAAGCATTAAAATTATAAATTACTCAAGAATACCAACTACAAGATACTGTAGGATTTAAGTAATCTTCTTTTTCTACTTCACTTTTTTTTTAATTAGCACGATTCAAATATTAAAATTTCTTTTCTTACCACAACTCTCATTTTTAGTTTACGTTACTTTTGCTTTCATGGCATAAAAAATATGACTTTTAAAATTGATAACTAGTGTGGGGAAACGAGTAAATACAAGAGAGCTGCCAACACATAAAGAAAACAGAGATACCAACAAAACGAGTCATACCATACATCAAGACCGGCAATAGACAGAACGCTATAGAACGTCATAGAAGCCGGACTACCTGGCACACTGAAACAGGCGACAACAATATCTCACTAGCCGTCGACCGCAAAGGTTGGCGGAAGATCTATTCTAAAATGTTAAAATTTCTGTAATTACAAAAGTCTAATAAAAGATTCAAAAATTATTTTTAACATGACCACTCCCAATGAGTAAAATAAGAACTGATTCTAAGCCAGTCTCTCAATTCTGTAGAAATAGGGTACGGATACAAGGAGGTTGGAGAAAGGCTGAATTTGCCTATTATTATTATTTCCACACCCCGTTTTTCATAATTAGAAACGGCGGAAGGGAAGGTATAAAATCACAAAAATCAATGCATTTTGATCCAAAGCCAACAGTTAAAGTATCCTTTTAATTAGTCGACCATCTGACTGGGCAAACGAATTGGAAAAAAGTCTTGGAAGTATTTTAAATCTCATACTAAAATATTTACATTTGTTATTATTTTTAATTACAATTGATTATTGGAACAAAATTTAGTCAAATTATAAAAATCCGATTAATATTTTTTATTGTATTAAACAATTCACACATCTGCTTAGAACTCATTTCAATTTTTTATTTGTTTCTTGCAGAAGCTTGGCATATATTTTTAGGAACTTATTAACAAAACTAGACAGCTAGTTATATAATTTTACAGAATTACGTTCAAGAATCACCTGAAAATTAATAACATTTTTTTATGAATATTGAATAATTATCAAATATATGAAGCGGATCAAATATTCCATTAAATAAAGCTAAAAAAACAAAGCTGTCGTTGTTTTTCATGCGATATAATATAATATATTTATACCTATAAGTATATATCGTATACAATTAAATCAACAAAGATTGCGTTTGAAGTTTTATTTAGTACATGAGTGAATATAGGGGATGAATTCTATTTTTGAATTGAATTCATGTGTTGCCCTTAATCTGCAAATTTTTGCCTAACCCACTTCGTTAGGTAAACAAAATTTTCTTTTCCAATATTTGTATTTTCACCTGAAATGTTTTCGGAGCGCGGTTTTTTTCTAGGAAAACACAAGTAAACCAAACTGGGCGGAAAAAATAACCTCAACTGTGGTGAAATATTATTTTTACAGCAAACAGAAAAAGCTCGCTTGAAACGTGGGAAAAATGACGGCAGTTAAACGCACCACTGCGGTTGTATTGTGACACCGTGGTTTATGGTTTTAACTTAATAAAATTGTCGTTACCCAGTTGAAGAAAGTATAGGTAACACACGAGTGAATAAAACGAAACCGGAATGAATAGATTGACCGGAATGAATTTTTAATTAAAAAAATTACCCACGATCCATGTAAATTACATTACCTTTCGATGAGAATGAAAAGAGGTAGTAGAAGTCTAGTCACTGTCTATATGTCTCATAGAGAATGTGTATGATATTAATAAGATATTTTCATAATAATTTGTATGAGGATAAATGAAAAAAATCATCGATTCCATTGGTCGCAAATTCTTTAATTGATTGAAAAATCATTTTTCAAATGTTTTCACACCGGGATTACGACTGTGTCACGAATTCAATGAAAGCCCAACAGTGTCTGTCGAAAATTTACTTAGCGATGTTTTAAAACTGCAGATTAAAGATAGTTTTAAGGACAAAACATTGATTACTAAAATCAAAGACGCAACAATAAGACGCACTATATAAAAACGCTATTAAAAGCGTAACCGATGAATTTAATTATCTGCGCTGTTTTCTACAGTGGGTGTTACAAGATTTGACTTCAATCTGCATTACGGCCAATTCTTACCAAGTTATTTGATATTGGAAAATTACATTTAATTTATATCTCCGAAAATCTTCAATAAAAAACGATATTTAATAGATTATGTTCATTAAGAGCAAAGGAACAAATATTGTTGACGATAATCAACAAATACGAGTGGAAACTTCTTCAAATTTAGAATTGTTATATGTGACAGCTGTATAGTTAGTTTTACATTTAATAAAAAAATCATATGTAATTTTTACTCGCATAATCTGTCGTGTAGAAACTTATCTTGCGTGTATGTTTTTTGATTTATTAAAATACAAAGATTTCATTTAATAAGTTGTATATAATTCAGATTAATTCAATGCCAATTAAAGATTATTTTATTTTCAATATTTGAGTTGCATCAACATTATTGCATGCAATATTTTTGTGTTGCTCAAAAGGTTAAGGTAAGAGTAAAGTTTTAAAGAAAGATTTGCACCGAGAATGATGGATGGGCAAACCTGTGTCATCAATTATTCATGGCGGAAAAGCGTGGAGCAGAAGGGAGGAGCCGAGGTGTTTTCCGGGGGCAGAAAGTACCCCGCGACTAAAATACTTTATTCTTTCGGTTAAAATGTTCACCTTTTACGGGAAGAGCCTGAAAGAAAAATGCTTCAGCCATTTAGCTAACGGTTGATTCTAATTTAATCATGTTACGTTTTGCCATTACTTACGTTGAGTATTGAGGAAGACGCAAAGTCGCAGTTGAACCGGTGATTTATTTTAAATGTAATAACTTTTGACAGTCTGTGATTACTGATGCGATATAGGCTTAGATTTAAATACTTAAGCCGCAATTAATGGAATATGTTCCTTACATTGTATGAATATTGGTTGCTACTGCTTGTGGCTGATTTTCTCTTAAGTATTATTACTTTATAATGGTGTTTACTTTCAATGGATATCCAGTCGTTGAAAAATATTATGTTTATCAAAATAGTAAATTGTATTTCGATAAACAAATTGTTATATATAAATAAAAAAGGGAGTTCACAAAACACTAATGTATGAAGAATAACTTTTTACCATGTCTTATTCGTCCATATTTAGGATACGCAAGGTCAGTTGTGTAATATACTACTTCATAAAATTACTGGTAAAAACGAAAACAACTATTATATAGCGATGTTAAATACTTGAGCTTAAGAAACTTTACGAACGTAGTTATGATGAAAGTTGAAAGTCCTTATGACTGAAAATAATTCGATATATTTTTTCCTATTCACCATTATAATACAAACTGTATATTTTCATTACTTTGAATATCTTGTTATATTCAGATTTTATTTAAAACTCTGTTTATGCAAACCACGCTACTAACTCACTGCATGAATCTTAAGCATCACTTTTGGTTAAATAAAATAATGTAAAGTAAGGTTTAGGCATGTCAAGATGCAAATTTCCCTCGTTCAATATTGTACACAATGTCTTTTGGCACTATCCGACTATGAACTAGACCATGAAATTTCCCTAAAGGCTAATTTAGCAGTGAACGGATCTCTCTTAGAAGAGGACCTGCCGTTTCCAGAGATTTTCCCAAATTGTATAGTAACGTAAATATAAAAACGGTTTCTTATTAGCTTTTATTGTGAAGCTACGCATTTACTTATTTGCATTTTAGATTTCAGGTAGGTAAGTACAGTGAAATTAAAACAAATTTTTATTCAAACAAAATTTTCGAATAACAATGATGGCGGTTTTAGCTTGACAAGATTAACCAACAGCTATTTAAATATGTAATTAGGCGTAGTGATTACCACGATTTCTCCCCAAGCCTTATTTTTATGTCTTTACTCTCTTTAAAGAAAGGTTGAGAAAATAAGAAGTTCTTGTAGAAAAACTTATGTTGATATAAGCTTTATTAGGAGTCAATATGCTACACATTGAGAGCATACATGGTAAAAAAATTAACTTTGGTAGCAGAAGTAATTTTGAAACGATTTCAGTCTTTAAGCGAAAGTAACCTTAAGAAACAGGATTCAAAAATGATTAGTATTTAACTTTCGTGTTCTATTTTTCACGATCTGTGTTTTCATTCTGCGATACGGGATTTTTGACTTCGTATCTGGGCATATTATGAAGTTTCTTTAACCCTTGATTGAATTGGCATTTACTTGGTAGAACTCCATTATAATAGGATAAAATAACAAAGAATTTAGGTCTACAACATTTTTATCAACTACCTGTTATTTTATTCTATTCTTTAACCCTCTTAGATAAAAGCGGATCACGCAATTTACAAACGCCAATTTCTCTAATTATATTTATTTTATCCTTGCGTTCACTAAAAAATAAGACTGCCAAAACACAAATATTTACGTCGATTGAATATTGTTGGTTGTTTATTGATATGTTCAAGCGCTTCATCAACTTTACAATCAATTTACTAACATATGTCTTAAATGTGTCCAACCGTTTTTATTATCCGCGTTTCTTAAAAACGGCTAGTCACTTAAACGGATGGATTTCTTTGTTTTTCTTGTGTATGTTTGCTCCACAAAACGGGACCTAGAAAGAGCGATAAGATTACAACAAGTCCTTTCCTGAACTCATTTTCTATTATTAAAAGATATCAACGAATTAACAACCAGTGCTCGTTAAAAGACACATTCGATTAAAATTTTGTATACCCAACATTCGAAGAGAAGTTTTTAAAAATGATTTTTAAAAATGATGTTGTAAATAATTTATGTTTATCTCTTTTCCTTTATATTGAATCAATCAATTGTGATGATTTTAGTACGACATATCTATATCTTATTGTAAAGCAGAGAGCGACATTCATAATAATTATTTTTTATTAAGATTATCTTAATCAGAATTTAATTTAAATACTGAACAGAGAATCATAAATTCATTAAATCATCAAAATCATTATAAATTTTTATGTTTTTCATTGTGATATTTAACATTTTAACGCAAACTGTATTTTCGAATGTAAAAAGTTTCTTTATTAGATTTTTTCAATGGCAATCAATCAAGGTATTAAAGAACAAATCCAGTTTTTCCAAAAAATAAGTGTTGTTAGACAATTTTGGCTGTAACCAGTTTGTAAAAATATTTATCTTGAATATTTCACGATTATTCTACGATAAATAATAAGAAAATGTTCTGCCAACTTTGCATTTTTATCGAAAACAAACTCTCAGGTATTTGAGAACTAATTTACTTAAGTGGCAACACGGTAGAAAATTTGCCAAAAATTTTGTTTAACAGGTTTGTTTTTTTAATATTGTTTTGCACAAATATTTTATAAAATCTCACAAGCCTCTTTGACATTGTTATAAAAGTATTACATGACATTTACATAAAGGTCCATTTGTATTATAATTGACTGAAAGAATATACACAAAACAACACGTTTTACAGTGTAAAAGAATGTTATTTTGGCACCATGTATTTGTCAAATAATATAATGTTGACATTACATAAAACAAAAAATTCAGAATTGAGTTTGTTTTGATCTAAACATTAAAATATAAAACTGTACTTAAAGTTAGGTGCTAAATATGTCCACATCTATCGGCAATGCATTAGCCGAATAGTCCTTGCAACCGACGTCTCATACGACAGACGCAAAGAGCCAGTTTTAAGAATAATAATATAAAAATGCTTGAATGATTGAATTATAAATAGTGAAATAATCCATATCGGTAATTTAAATGATTTCAAAAAGTAAAATTTCCCGGATATAGCTTTGCTTGTAATTATTTTTTTAATAATATATGATGTTTTTATAAATAGAGTAAGCATAGTTTTTTTTATGTCTATCGTGAAAAATAAGTTTTTCAGTACCTACTAATTTTTTGGTTTTTGTTGTGTATTATAGAATATTTTTGTTGCTTATTTTAGAATCGGTTTTCAAGATAAATTTGATTACTTTTTATAAAGAATACTACTACAAAGCGGCATAATGAATCATCGGTGACTCCTCATCCACTAGAACGAAGCCTTAAATGTCAAAAAGAGCAATCCGTTCACTATTTATATTTCCACGCTTTTTTTATGTTCATTCCCATATTTCATTAAGCCGGAAATATCATTTATCATTACAATGATTAAAAGAAATACGATGTTAAATAGGTGTTTTAATTTAATAAAACAAAAGTTTTTTTTTGTTTTTAACTTCTTTGATAATAATGTACCGATTAGAAACAATTTTATAAACTGTTAAATCAAGAGCTAATACATTGGAAGGAAATACTATTGATTATTGATTGAATTGGCATTAATAAGTTTAAATATCAAAGTATTTAGTTCTACAAAATTTTATTAAGTAGTCGATAGCTATTTAAGCTTAACGCCACCGTCAAAACTATACTTAAACTTATTTTAACTTAACTTTACATACTGTTAAGAAGAGATTCGTCTCACGTATTCCAACATTATAACATTAAAATATTTAATGTACTAATTGTGTTTTTTGGAAATGGGGATTCTGTGGTATTATTAATTAATCTTTAAAGCAAATGTCAGCCTCTCTTTGTCCGCCTCTGTGGTCCAGTGGTAAGTCTTTACCCTAGCAATCAGGCGGGTGTTGGTTCAAGCCTCAGCAAAGGCAATACCATTGATCAAATTTAGATTTTTTCAATTTAAATTTGTGATATTGGACATGAATTATTTCTAAAAATTCTCATCGAGCTTATCTCGTATGATTTTCTAATTTTAAAAATATTTGGCGTATTGGCTGTCAGCTGTAATGCCAGATTTTTTTTAATTTTAATTTAAAATGGGCAATGAATAAATGTAAATATTGTGATATCCAAATTGTTCACTAACTGTTGGTTTGAGTCCATCTGTGCACTTAAATGTTCGAAGACGCCAATAAGCTGAGCCCAGGTTGTTAGCGACAGAACTTAACACAAGTGTAGAAAATATGAACGATTAAACTTTAATTATATAACATTTATTCAGTGTTCAACTTTCTGGCAATAACAACATTCCTTAATCAAAAACAATCAACTTAAAAAAATATTTTTCCGTTTTTCCAGACCATGTAAAATAATCCGCATAAGACGAGAATCAGGGGTATTCACAAATTACACCACACCTATGATGCACACAAAATTGTTTCTAATGCTTTACGTCGATTTATCACAACAGCTTAATAGTACGATATCTAGTATCACGTTTAGCGTTAAAGTAGTAACTCTTCTCCGCCGCTCCCAATTAAAATAACAAATGCGTCTAGCTCTGCGAACGGACATCCGTTTAACCAGAGATGTAGAACCAGTCATTAGCGACGACATCGCAACCTGTTTTTCAACGGATATTATATTTTTCAATTAATTATATAGTATAATGGGACTACCATCATAGTTAATAAATTATTTTACTATACAATTTAATAAATAAAATGGAATGTTTATTTTGAGACTTTCACGGTTTATATATTATGATTAACGACAAATACGAAAAGTGTCAATGCTTTCTGTGTTTTATTCTTGAGGGTTGTTATTCAAAAATCATGTAATTTTATTTTCTTTTTTATTTACAACTCTTGAGAATGAAATCTACAATCTATCTTCCCAAAATAATGACCTATGGGACATCACCTCGCACACCTCTGTTGTTCATGTTATTGCAAATCAAAGCAATCTGGATACTGTTGCCTTTCGAAAAAGACTTGAATCACTCCTAGATGAGTGTATGCTAATTCATATATAGGAAACCACAAGGGGTATTATTTGTATTTCTTGAAGCTGTATTCCAGTGTTAATGCCGTAAATTTTATAAATGAGACATCTGTGATGTCATTACAACTAAAATATGCAACATTGTTGATGTCGCATAGGTACCAAAAATATTGTAGGTATAAATGTCAAAAATATTCGAATACTACAATAAAATGGTAAATAAAGAAAAAATCAGAAAAAATTAAAGTGTTCTTCGGCTCAAAAGATATAATGGAATATAGAATAGAGTGATGAATTTGATATGTTCACAAAAAATAACTTCCAACCACAAAAGGAAAGAAATGTTATTAATTTTTAATTTACACTCTCAAAATATGTATAACATATAATTATTTGGTAACATACATTTTTATAAATCGAATTCTAATTATAGTTATACCCCATGCATTCTTTAAATGGTGCTGTGACCAGGAAATCCAATCCTAGACGCTTTTTATGATCCCGGCACTTTGGGATCCACAATTTTTCAACACCGGAATCCCAAGATTGGTCATTAAGCGTAATTAAATCTTATATTTAAAATGAAATATATGTCCATTTATTCAATAAAATATATTGTTGTTAAAATTATCTGTTCTTTAGTTGCGACATATGAGAAGGAGGAAGACCACAATACATAAATGTATTATATATACAGGTATTATAAAAAAGTATATACCTACATAAACTGACATAGGTACACGTTGTTGTTATTTACGAAGAATTTAATTTGAAATATAATTATTTTTTTAATATTTACAGTGAATCTCGAAATTCTAGTATTGATATTTAGACAACCATAGGATTACGGAATCCCGGATCCCAGGATTGAAAGCCCTAATTTTGACGTACTTAAAGTTTATGCTTTTAATAAAAATGTTCATTTCACATTATTTAATGAAATATTAAGTATGAATTTAATACAACTTAAAAGATTTTTTATTACAATGGCACGTGGTTTAATGTAAGCGATTTCTGCCAATTAGGAAGCAGTTAACAAATTTTAGTTCAGGCTCTCCTTATTCAAGTTTGTTCCACGATGGCAATGTAGACATAACAACATCGTTGGTTCAAGACACCTGCGCGAGACTAACGAAGTGTTTCCTCTAACGGCGTTAAGCAACGGCGCCGCTAACGATTGCCCCACTCCCACGACGTTTAACTAATTGCAATCGTTATCCCACTTTTTTACATCCATCCAGGACACCTTGCCCCTTAAAAAGTATGGCATTTTTAAGAAACTTAGACACAGTTAATTGAATCTCCGGCTTGATAAATGTTTAGCTCTACTGGTTGAACACACCACGTTATATCCATCGTAAGTGCTTTGGGACAAATGATAATTACATAGTTTAAATCTTCCTTGTTTAAAAAATATTAAATGCGTTTATATGTTAAATGTTATAATGTCTTGACCGCAAATTATTCTTATTAAAGTTATTTACCTACAGCTTCCTTTATTAATCGCAATTTGAATAAAATGTGATACAAATAATAAATTCATGAATTTCGAACATTGATTGAAAAGAATGTAAATAAATGAATACGAAATTTTTGAAAATGTTATTTTATGAGTGAGCTTTATGTTTGATCTGTATATGTAGAAAGGGCTTACATTTAAATACACTTTTGTTTAGATCATATTCACTTTCATATAAATAGTTTTCACCTATAACAAATATATTCCACAAAAAACAAATTCTTTTTCACCAAAAATAAAGTGATCCCACATAATAAAATATATTTTACATTAAAGAAATACATTTAAACTTACGAAAAATATTTTCTCATATATAAAATAGTTTCAAAAAATGTAAATACTCATACTTTGAAATCGATAGTTGCACGAAGCTGCATTAGAATATACTACACAAACCAAATCAGACCAAGCCTAACATAACCTACTTCAACTTAACTCAGGTTGTTAAAAGAAGCCGTGACTAAGTGAAAACTATTAAAATCAAAGTTTGAGTGTCCTAAGTTAATACTATCTAATCCAAAGTGCAAACTATCGAAATAAAAGTTCAAGTGTACCAAGTGAATACTATCTTACACAAAGTGCAATTATTGATATCCCGATAAAAATGAATTTTTCTTGATTTGTTTCGTTTACTTTCATTTACCATGCATCCGATTTCGATGAAACTTTGGTGAGTTGTTGGGCGAGCACCAATGAAGGTTTCCAAAAAAAATCTTAAAAAAAGACTCAAATACGTACGAACAGTGACATCTCAGAAAAACCATCTGATTTATTCGTATCAGACGGGAAACGCAAAATTTTGTCTGAGGATACTAAACGAGGCTGATTGTGTGTAATGTAAATGAATTATTGTTGTGTAATAATCACAAATTTTAAATGCTTACCACATTTAATAATTATACATACGTTCGTATTATTGTTTTATAAACTTTATAAGTATCACAATCATATCAATAATGCATGCGGATTTTAGTAGTCAGTGGTTGACGCACTGTCTTATAATATCATAATTAAAAAAATAAAACCTGACAGTGGCCATATTAATTTTTTTGTTGAAAAATAGTTTTCACTTTTAGTCACTGGGCAAACTACTGACATATTCATAAAAATGCACGACTACTCAAAATATTTATTCTACAATTTCATAATATGACTGAGACCAGCTACGCTCAGCGGAACAGCATTTGATGATATGTTCATACCACTCAATTCATAATTGGACTTGATAGATTCACTGCCAAGATCCTTAAGCTTGATTTAATAGCAAATTGGTACGATTTTAAATGCGTTAATAGATTACATTATTACTATTGATAAGTAAAATACTGTATTGAAATCATTCATTTTAGATAATGAGCATTTCCAACTGATGTTCAGATACAAAGTAGTCCAAATAAAAATGTTTTATTTTTATAAATATAATGTTTTTAAATTTGTTTAATTACATTAATAAAGTATTTTATTTAAATGTTATCTGAAGATAAAATGCTTAACCAACATTCATGTAGTATTTTTTTTTCATTTGTACAAACATTGAAGCAAATAAATACAATAGAAAATAATATCAAATTTTTTTCATCAGCCCGCATTGCTCATCTGTCACAGTATCTAAGCGGCGTTTTTTTTGGCGAACCGAAAAGTAATCATGCCTGGAATATGTACGATATAGTATTGTTTAATTCCTATGCTTTACTCTGTTAATAATGAAACACGAAAAGGGAGGAGACAGCAAGCCTTCGTAAACCGCAAGAGAGATTGGCAAAGGGCAGACATGTTTTATGATTAACAACTCATGTGTCCTCACCAATTCCATATGGGTTTACTTGTTTATGGTTTGACATACATATTTTGCCATATTTATGAACTTTTAGTTTTTGAAATTGTGTTCTAGTTATGCGGTTGATAGAGAAACGTACACAAAATTAATTATTTAGATTCTCTCATTTTACAATGTAAAACAATTTTCCATTTTATACATAACTAGCGAGTACCCGGCATGCGTTTCAGTGACACTCAAAGAAAGAAAGTGTTTGTGTGTGTGTGCTTTTGGGTACACAGTATTTTTTTTTCCGTCTGGTGCGTACACAAATATATCAGAAGGTTTTTCGAGAAGTCGCTGTTAGTACGTATTTGATCCTTTTCTTTAGATTTAAGACTTTTTTTCAGAAACCTCCACGGATATGCGCACAACAACTCAGCAAAGTTTCATCGAAATCAGATGAATGGTAAAGGCACGCATACGGGACAAACATAAAACAAACGAACATTCTCTTTTATATGTATAAATTTATTGCAGATTTTAACCATCATCAGTTTTTTTATTGGGTTTGAAAAATGTCTTACACTGACATGAATTAGTCTACATTTCAGTTGCCAGAAATTCCCAACGCGTTGATTTATATTGGAAATCTAATGAGGTTGGGTTAACAAATTATTTACTTTTAGAAATTAGCTTAGCGTTCTGTCAAAGATAGAATTTTGTTTGGAATATTTATTAGTCTTGTGAAATTTGTGAAAATTCTTATTTAGAGTATTTATAATATATATATGTATATGATTCTCTTAGATATGTAACCGCAAAGTAAATTGTTTGTTCAGTAAAATTTCTATGGTGTAAGATTGATTCCACCTTATTTCTACATACTTATTAACAAAGATCTTTTTAATTAAATTAATTCTTCATAGAAATATCTAGATCACAGGTTCCTGGGCTTTTTTATTAGCGATAATTGGAAACAATTTTTTAATACAGTGAAAAATATCATAAAATGTTAATGATTCTCAAAATATTTTATTTGTGAGTTAAAATTTCAACTTACTTAACCGCTTTTATCTTCCAATCTTCATCATTCAATTATGCCAAAAGTATTCAGACGATGTTCATGAAATTATTTCATTCTATACCGGCAGCAAAAAGCATATCGACAAAAATATGGAGGCAATGGATGCGTTTTGTTCAGGAAGCAGTTTCTTTAATTTTTGTCTGAAACCTAGGCTTTCCTTTATCATTCATAATGATTCACCTGTATAAGTGTTTTAACAGTTTTTATAGTCACCTGGTCACATACAGAAATAACGTTTCAAACATCACTGATCAAAGCCTTCAGCAAAGCTTTCAGAGTGATTTATAAAATCGACGATGTTTTGGCTAATTGACCCTTAACAATTAACCGCTCGACAATTAACCCTCAAAACATACCAAAATGAGTTAATAATTGGATTTCATTTTAAAAAAAACAAAGCAGGTCTCGGCCAAAAGATGTAAATTAGAAAAATAAATTGACCACTTTTTGAAAGGGAAACGTCGTTTTACGTTGGTTTTAGGTTTAAAAATTCGGACCCGGCCACTTGATATAAACCACTGTTTATCGACAATCCTTACGTCTTACGTATAATTCCGTATCTGCATATATGAGAATTTAGAGGAGTGCATTTTGAAGATTCATAACGCAACTCACCATATAATGTTTTCGATAAAAACAGGTTTACTCTCTTCTGAATAATTTCAATTTTGAAGGTTATATCAATTGGCCAAAACACCGTCAATTATATTAATAGATACTCCTTGTGTGGTCATTAAAACAAATATGTTATTCAAACACCAAGGTAAATGAATTTGGCGTAATATTGAAAAAATCCATTTAAAACACTTTGAGTAGTTGGCGACCCCCTCAGAAAACCCCTCCGATCAAAAATCCGAGAAAAGGTCATATCCCTTTGTAATTCTATAAGAAATAATAAATAACCATATTAATAACGCAGATATACAGTTTTATTTAATGTTAAAGATACAATCATCCTCTATTGTCACTGATTCATATAATAAGCCGGATAAATACAATTTTTGTCAAAGTTAGACCATTCAACTCAGCAGGACATGGCTTCGCAGAAAATTTTTCCCAATTTTCCCCCAAAACATGGATAATTGCGTCTCTTGTTTCATGAAAGTCTTTTCAATGTCTCATAAAAGCTGTTTTGATAGCTTACTGATAGTACAGCATTAAGATGTATGGCGCCAGCAAGACGAGCTCGTGGCGAGATATGTGGAGCAAGACCAAAGCCATGGAGACAAAGGCGCATAAACAACTTTATTTAGCAATTGAAAATGTTTTATGATGCTTACTAAACTACACTAATAAAAAATTCTAATTAGGTACTTCATGTTTTTATTGTTATCTTATCAGCGTTTACTTGAAAAATAATAACATAAAGTGTGTTTATGCTGTCTTAACCAAAAACGAAAATAACAATATAATATATATATATATATATATATATAAATAAATACTCTACTTGAATTTGGATGCCTAACTGTTGATAAATTTCCGAAAATATTTACTGTTAGTCTCATTGTATTCTAATAACTATGTGTTAATACATTTTTAATATTTATTCAAATGAAATATAATAAATAATTTTTTTGTTATCTTCTTTTTAATATTGTATTCTATATCGTAGATTAATCCGTAAAAAATACATATCTTTTAAACCATGTCCTCTCCCAATGTGGAGCATATGGCTTCCTAATAAAATTATATCAACACAAGTTTTTTTACGAGAACTTCTTATTACTAAATTGCTCAACATGTCTTTTCTTCGAAGAGGGAGTATGG
The DNA here is from genome assembly GCA_022494535.1 of Himalopsyche phryganea. Lineage (NCBI taxonomy): Eukaryota > Metazoa > Arthropoda > Insecta > Trichoptera > Rhyacophilidae > Himalopsyche > Himalopsyche phryganea. The sequence goes on along the minus strand of JAGVSL010000010.1, from coordinate 5,153,032 downwards.
GCAGAAAAATAGGGCTAAAACAAGACTAGTGGTTAGGTAATCGCTGTCGCTACGCCCCGTTTTTAGGATTGGATGCTTACGGATGAACAGAAATCCATAAATCGATTGAATAACCAATTTATGAAACGGCCCGTACTGGGATTCGAACCTGTGGGATCCGTAATCGTGCCAACGACGTGATCACTGCACCACAGACCAAACCGGAAAATAAAAACTTATAGTATTATCAAATTAATGTCAATTCGAATTTTCAATTACATGGCAAATAGTAATGTTTTAACTTCCTACAAATCGTCGGATTTTCCGTAATGAGTGTTAATGCGTTAAATATATACAGTTAGTTCTCATAGACTATGTTGATTTTCGAGTAGAAACACAACACCATTACCGCAGGCAAAACAGGCTTCAAACACATGTTATGTTAATAACTACTGACCACTGTTTTGTGCAACTGCTTATAGCTCTATCGCTAATAATTTAACAATAATAAATAAGTCATATTAACCAAGGGAAAATAAAACACTCAATAGATTACCATTATTGTAAATTCTGTACCGGCCTACAATGTAAACCTCATAGTTGTTGCATACTTTCAACAATTTGTAGTTATTTGGTGGATATGTGAGATTTTCACTGTAAACAGACGAGGCTTCTTTCCTCTTTTAATAACGGTGTTGTGTTTTTAAAATATAATTAACACGTAACTTTGCCTCGGGACCGTTTTTTCTTTATCATGTCGATTGTGGAAAGCAAAAAGAATGTCACGTACACCAAAAATATAGTGTATAACTCACACAAAACGTGTTCATACATTATATTTATATAAATACAAATATATAATATATCGACTGAAGAAAGGCAAAAGGACATATCCCTCCGTCTTTTTCGATAATCACAATGTATACAAATTAATAGACGTTTTTTGTGGGCTATACACAATATTTTTTGAGTGTGGGTTAAATCCTTTTTCCTTTCCTCAGTCGATGTGGTAATTAATAGTTTCTCTAGAATCAAAACAAAAATCAAATAATTAGAAATCGTTCTTTATTATTTCTCATTTCAAGTGCAAATAATGTTTTTTTTTAAAACAAATAATTTGATGCAATTTTTTCTATAAATGATAACAATAATTGGTATGGTATTATAATATTAAAATTTTGGCCAAAAGTAGATCAACAAAATAAATAAGGAATTTGTATAAAAAATACTTTTTTTAAGCATTACTTTAAATAAATTTACAAAATATAATACGTAATGTAATAATATTGTTTCCATGTCATACAAATTAATACCCCTCAGCGCAATCCTGAAACATAAAGGAATTTTCAATCTCGCTCCCCGTAAGGAACGAAAAAAGAATACCTTTGAGACGTCAAGGTATTACAAAAGTGTGTGTGATTCTTACACAAATGTTAGTGTGCTATTTTCTTCAATATATTTATTTATTTACCTCAGCAAAGTATTGGCATTCCGCCTGAAGGCGGTCGACCCGCCATGCCAGACATGAGGAATCCAATAACACAGGTTCCCGACAATATAAACAGATCAATTCCTGCAATAATATTTGAAGTATGAAATCTTGAATGTATGATACTCCCAGCGAGAGTAGGCACGATGGAAACTAGCGCTCGCATATGATTGAAATAAATCCTGATAAAAATGTATCACGACCTCAAATGTATGCAGTATTGGAATTTGGAATATACTTTGTGTTTCCAAAGGAAACTTTTGATACCACTCTACAAAGCAACATAAAAGTAATAATTTTCATTTAAACTAAAACACAATTTGTAAAACTCATTCCATTTTATTGTTATCTAATAATATATGATAATATTTCCCCAGTGAAAACTTAACAAAGTTAATTAGTTAAGTAGATTTTATTTCCATGGCCTAAAACCTTTTATTTTAGTCAGATCAAACCTATCTTGGGAATATAGATTGATCACACACAACAAATATAAAGCGAGATAAACTATTCGATCAATCAGGATTCCAAACAAATGTCATTATCGGCTTTCGCTTTTCCGCCTACGCCCCTGAAACAACCAAATGATCGATTGACCGCTCAAAAATTATAGATACCAAATGGATACATAAGCAACTCAACAATCTATTATGGATATTAAAGGGTGTGCTTTATCATGATTTAATATTATGAATATGTTTTATTTAACAACTAACGAGCATCCAGCATGCGTTTCAATGCGACTCAAAGTGAGAAAGTGTTTGTGTTTTAATTATATTTATTGAAGGGCTTTTGGATACACAATATTTTCCGTCTGGTGCTTACACGAATAAATCAGAAGGCTTTTCCGAGATGTCACAGTTTTTTCATATTTGATTGTTTTTTTAAGATTTTAGATTTTTTTCCATAAACCTTCACGGGTACACAACAACTCAACAAAGTTTCATAGAAATCTGACGAATGGTATAGGAACGCATAAGGGACAAAAAAACATTCATTTTTATATCTTTAGATAAATTTTTAAACGTTTTATCATGCCTTTCGCCAATAAATTGTTTATTATGTGATATATATTGTGTAAGTATCATGTAATTTGTTTTTTATACGATACTTTAATACATTATCTCTTGAAATGCGAGTAAAAATATAGTTGAGAGTTATCTAGTAAAAAAGTGAAAATATTGATTGCAAACTAGTGTAAATTCAATTCTTTTCAATGTTTATTTGAAAATAGTCAGGGCACCTGTTTGCTTCAAAATTCTCGACCAGCGAAGCGAGCGGCCGCGGGGAATAACAAACCGTAAACTCGCCTCCTCAGGTGAGTCCTCACCGGAAAATCAAATTTACTAGCGAGCTACTCCTACCTCAATATTTATGCCTGTTTGTTCTGTAAACGCTTTGTTTTATTTTCCGTTGCAACAGCGCCTGAGCATGTTCCAGAAATTCTTGGATACTTGCTTTGTTTCGCATTATTTCATATATGGCTATAAATAAGTTTTACAACAGGAAGCAAAAGATAATATTCTTTAGATGATGACATGTTATGGCTTAGAATGTTTTTAGCAGTGTTCATCAAAATATATATGCATCGTTTATTTATAATATTATAATTTGAATTCCTTTCACTCCAAAAGTTTTATTTGTAATATGTATAATTCATCATTTAATCCAAGGTTCCCGAGATAATTATTTTTATGAGTGAATTTGAGATTTAAAAAGTTGTGGTGGTTGAAATAATTACTACGTTGTTGTAAGTCGCCATGGTGAAGTGTTCAACGTCGTTGACTACGCTTACGGATGGCTCATCCTGGCACGGACAGTTTCATGAATTGATTTCTCAATTTATTTATGATTTTCTCTCCATAGGCACGGATGTGTGCGATGTCTCAAATTCCCTTCCATCCATCCTATCCTTAAAACGGAGCGTAGTCAAAACGATTAGCTTACCACTAGTTCTGTCTTAGCCCTATCCTTCTATCTCTACTCTCTTTGAAAAGTAGAGATTGAACAACTGAGTAGTAAGCAGTTTTTGTGGAAAACTTCTGTTGAGATATCTCCATTAGAAGGAGTTGCGCTGTACATTTGGAGCGGACATGGTAAAAAAATGTACGCATGCAAATAGCTCCGAGTACAGGTTTGGCAATCCTTACTCTAATCTTTTCAATCATTATTATTTTTTATGAAACATCTAGCTGTAGAAATGTATGAATCCGTAAAGAAAGTTTAATACATTGGTGCTTGGAAGATGTATTTTTTTTAATAAAATTAGAAAAAATCAGATTATTTACATCATTAATCAATTTTCCACAGGCACTTTCATTATCCTGCAATCGACGAAGTCCAGCTTGCTTTTATATATGCATTTAGATTGCACATCAAGTAAATGGGAAAGCCATATGACTAAATACCACCCTTTGATATAATACTAAAAGAACGTATCAAAGCAAATCAGTAGTTTTCAATTGACGATAGGGATGATAATAATTCTCTTTCATCATTTATAAAGTGTTTGTAAGAATAAAAAATACGAAACTTAAGTTGAAGGTTGGGGAGGATTTAATGAGAATGTTTTATGATTTGTTCTAATGTAAACATTGGTACAAATAAAAATGAAAGCTTTATATTAATCAAAGTTTGTCATTTGGGATAAAAATTAATAAAAACGATATACCTTAATTAAATTAAAATATGTTTAATTAAATTTGATAACCTCGTTGTTCCATTGCGTACGTTACACGTGTAGCAGGATGTGTCGCCAATTTTTTCAGAAGAATCTTCAAAATAACGATACAAACTGACGATAGGCACTAAAATTAAATTGTTTTTTAATCGATATTTCAATACTTTGCTTATAATTTTAAGAATACAAAAAAAATATTTCGATGTTTATATTAATAAAATATATGTGACAGTAATTATAAAGTTGTATCATAATTTCATAGAGAATATGTTCATCATAGTTGTGGTCTTCTGGCGAATGTTGGTCGCCCATGAAGAATTTCTTTCTATTTATAAAAGTGTCCGTACAGGGACTCGATCTTGTGGTCACCGTAACCTTTAGAAGGTGACGTTGACAATTTTAGTACAATACCCGAAATCGTTATTGCGTTAGATAAAAAATTATAAAAATCCACTTTATTTACACTTTACGTTATTAGGAAAGATTATCGTATATTTCTCATTCCTGATAAAAAAAATATTACAATATGACTGATGTTTTTTTTTTCAAGCCCACATATAAAGTACAATAAGTATGATTTACTTATTGCTTTGTGCATTCTGAGAATCCCAAAATAGAAAAAATGCTATATTCGAACGGCTGTAAAAGTCAGGAATTTTTGGGGCCCAACGGATGATTTGTCACAGACATTCATTTGACGGCATCGGAACGACCGGTGTTGAGTTTGCATAGACGCAGAGTGCTATTTCGTGTTTCTGTCAATCGCTCGGTCACCGCTTCGAAAGCTTATGAATTATTTCAAGCCTCTCGTTGCATTCAAATTCTAATATTGTAAATATTGAATTTATATTCCAATTTTAATGGATATTTTATGATGGCGATATTTCCCCCAACGCCATATCATATTCAATATTCATTGTGATTTAAATTTTCAGTTCAATTGTGAGTGTTTTTTAAAATGTAGGTACTTGATGTTACGTAATTGAAAAACATCTCATTTGTCATCAAAGTGGCATAACCTAACTTTTCGCAACCAACGAGCCCTTACAGATATTAAACTTCATTTAAAAAAGTAAATTTCTATTGTAGAAATAAAAGATCTCTAAAGGAGATACTTAATTTAAGACAAAAGCATATCATATCAATTATATGATTTTTTACGAAATATATAATGAAACATTTTTTTTACAATGTCTACTTCCAATGTGGAACTAATGGCTTCCTCATAAAGGTATCTTAACATAAGTTTTTCTGCGTTTTGTGATTTCTCATTTTCCATTTCACTTTTTTATGATGTGTGCATTTTTCCCTTGTATGCATGCTCGCGTAAATATGAATCTATTTGTGATGCAATGTAGGGGGCTTCCAATGCAGATATTTTATGGTTGGCATCTATTTTCACTTATTTAAGTGCAGTGGTGTATTTAAAATCTATTTTTATCATTCTTTTATTTTCGTTTGTAAATTTTGTATAAACCAATAAAAAAAAGTAATGAACGTATTGAGAAATATTTTTAAGTATTCACAAAAGATTATACAATCTAAGCAAAACAAGTGGTATTAAAAATGTATTTTGCTAAGAAGAATCAATTTAAAAGAAATTTAAGAAAGAGCTACGTAAATTTGTCAATATCTGTAAAAAAACTGACAATAAAATTCCACATGAATGTTCACATGTCAGTTAATTCACAAAGAAATGGTTAAAAATTCCCCTCATATTTAAATTACTGGATAACGTTATCTTCATACTTATTTTTGACCAAGCTCTGCATACACTTTTTTATCTATATAATTGGTAAAATTTGTCAAAAAGTTAACTTAAATTTGTCTATCAAGTTAGTTTTTAACGAACAGTATTTCGACATGTTCATACACCGAATATGTATTATGAATAATCTCTTTTATTTTTCTTGATAAAGTCGCACAATCAATCTCATAACAGCTGCACACCTACGAATTTTCAATTAGAGACAAGAGATTTGCAGTTTCCGCGCTTTCACGGTACTTCCCCTTCATTCAACATCAGAGTCCTAAACTTCCCCTCTATACCCGCGCATTTTCATTCGAGCTTTTGCCATACCGTCCCATCCGATATGAACATTGGATTAAAAAGCAATCTTCAGCCACTAGATGCGAGGACAAAGTATACATATGAAATATAACGTATATACGAGGATATGACGTTTATACAAAATAAGGATGTAGTTATAGACATAGTTTTGGTTTCCTGCCAATAATGAATTTCCGGAAAACTTTTGTTGTTTAAAATAAGAAAACTAAAAACATTATTTGATTATTTAATTTTATTATTTGGAAATGTCATATTATGAATCGAAACGGCTTATTTCAAGTGATCAACGTCGTTGGATTCAGTTGCGGTGCTCAGTTCTAATCCTAGTAGATAGTACAGTTTTATAAATTGATTTTTAGATTTGTGTTCGAAGGCATCGATGTCTGTGATGTCTAAACTAACCTCTCAACAATCCGATTAGCTAACCATTAGTCTTGTCATAGCTCTATCTTTCTATTCCTTCAAGAAGGAGAGTTTGAGCAATTGAAGTCGTTTTTAGTTTAAAACATTTTTTGAGATAAACTACGTTAGAAGTAAAAAGCTTCACATTGAGAGCGGACATGGTTAAATAAAAGATAAGAGTTACCTATTGTCCAATCAGAACCAATTATATAGTTCAATTGAATAGTTTGTAAAATTGTATAGTTTAACATTACTCAAAGGACATTGACATAATCTATCTCCTTAAAAAAGTTCAAGATTTTTATGTAAAGTAGTGGGATTACAAGAAAAATTTAATGTTAAACAAATACTTTTTTATGTTCATAATTGAACAGTTATAAAAAAATATCAGCTAAAGCAATATAATTCAAAGTAGCGCTTATACCTTACAGAATTTAGTTCTGACAATGCTCAGTTTTAGTATCGTTAGTAAAAATTAAGATGCTGAATAAAACATGATTAAAATACAAAATATTCAAGTTTCATAAAATATTCTTTCTGCAATAACGACTGTAATATGTTACTGCCATATTCCTTCTACGTTATTATTTTATAAGGTGCATTTTCATCCCAGAATAAACCGTATGGAGAGTGATAAACCTCTTTACAAGCTTGTTACCCTACACTTTATTTTTACTGTCAATTTATTTTCAATTAATGTTTTGCAATTTTATGTTCGGGATACAAAAATTCGTCACAATCAAACTGTTTTTTATAAATGATGCACCTTGAAAGTAAAAATTGAAAACTTTGAAATTTTATATTATTAAAAAATTTTTAATGTATAATATTTTCTTTCAGACCATGTTCAGTGCCAATATGTAACACATTAAAAGAACTGTTGGTTAATCGGTCTCTCAACTACCATTTCCAGAATCGATATGAATAAAAGAATGAACATGCTGAAGCTTATACCTATTTACATATATATGTGTATATATCAGGCGCGTGTCGCGAATTTCTCTCTTTCTCGCTCAATCACATATAAGTTGAAAGGTGCAGCGAAATACAAGGGAATGCGGGCACTTTCTCTTGTATCCTACTTGCGTATACACAAGTTAGAGTGTGTGATAGAGATAGAAATAAATTCACCGCACACCGATGAGGGCTCTAGTATCATTACTCAGAATCCATCTCCATCAATGCTTGTTTTTAGCAAATCAAGAAAAACCGTTTTCATGCTACAATTACAAATGCATAATTTGATACAATAAAACTGTGGAATAGAACAAAACTGGTGGCTATTATAGTAAAATGCTGCACTTTCATTGGCTGGAATGGAGATTATTAGTTTAGAAAATTATACGGTATTATAAAATATGTGTTTTGAAAATAAACAACATTTTCACATTAATTTTATGTGGGAGTTTGTGAGTTTAAAAAGAAATTTTATAATTTAAATAGTAGGCGTGAACACGAAGAAAAATCCTGCATTCATTACTCATTTTTTGCATATGCTGGAGATTATGAGTTATGATAATAGATGCAGGGATTTAAATGTCACAAAGTCATAGCTTTAGATTAAATATCATAAATTTAAGAAAAAAATTAAAGATTTGAGAATTCGAAATGCCGATGAAGATAGAGGGCTGAGATCGTTTACACTCGGACATGGTGATAAGACCTCTATGTATATATTATTCATCGTGTACTTAAAAATATTTTTAAATTATAATATAATATATTATGTTTTTTGTCTCTCTCTTTGTAACGCACAACACAGACACATACAATGCACATCAAGAAAATTATGACAGGTAGCACTGCTACCTCGTAATTTAATACTATAGTAAATTTGATTTGTGATAATCACCGGCATCATCCAGCGAATAAATAAGCATTCGTATCTGAAGAGTGCATACCATTTAATACGGCTGTTTATACATTTTTTTATGACTTATAAGAAAGTATCTAAAACAAGTGCTTACAGAATTAATTGAATTCACAACAAATGTTCACATTGTCAAAAATGCATTATTTATCTGGAATAGCGTGGTAAGCAAAAATGTTTAACCTACTGAATAAATAAAATAATAAAAAAGGGTCTGTCATGAATCCGTTCTTGTGTTATAATACGAATTGGTTTCCTATGAGAAAATTGATTATGGTATTATATCAGTCGCTTTTTTATAAAGTAAGAACACAACACTGTAATAAATTACTTCAGTTATTCATAACGAGAAAACCAAACAAGAAGTTGTCGTTTGAGTGCGCCATGAACATTTTTCTTCTTTTCCCAAAAGATTTTGCAGGAGTGATACAGCACCGTCACCATCTGCAGGTGAAAGGTGGAAGCTCGCTCCAGAATAATGTCCCTCAATTTGTTGAAACAAACTTGTGAAAACTGTTGTCACAAAACTCCTGGAGCTCGGTTTCTCTGACGAAATTTCTTATAAATCCTCATCGAGTTAAGCGATAAAGTTTTCAGAGGAACGTGGTTCTGTCAAAGTTTAATGTAAATTTTAATAATATTTCTTACTTTCTTTTTATAAATTCGTAAAATTTATCAATCTCGTATACACACATAAAAAAATGATTCTTTATTATTCCCGTTTGCAATCAATAAGAGATGTAATATATTGATCCTAATGCATCAGTTTAAATAATAAACTATTTAGATGCTACCCCACTTGCATTCATCTGTTGCTATTATACATATGGCACTTACATCTTTATGTCATACCTTATTAAACCAGATAGGACCTGGAAGTCTCTGCCTCTGAGGTACAGATATTAATAAGAAGACTTATTCCCTTAAATTAAAAACTCTTTTTCTCTTCGCCTACAAGGCTGACTTAGCAGGTCTGGAACTTGAGGTATTTTGAATAATATATTTTCTAGATCAATGTGTATAATTTATTTTGTCAATTAAGAGTGGACTTGGTGGAACCTCAATATCTCATTTTATTACTGTGATAATTTTGTACTTTTCAACATATTTTTTTACTAACTACTCAGGTGTCAACTTTTGGCACCTGCAGGCATTCAAGTAAATGAGTGAGCTAGGTTTAAAAGATCAAAATACGATACTAAAGAATTCGCAGTTGATATCATAAATTCATTCATATCATTTATCATAAATAAGATGGAAAGTTTGAATTCATCCGTGCACTTAAATGTAAAAACATGTGGAATATTTATGGTCGTGTTAATCAACTGAAATATTGATTAAAGTAAAATGATACATTATGAAGAAAAATACGTTATTTTTGACTGAAATTCATCTTCCTTTAGGGTCGGTTTCATTTCGCTTCACGTGCACGTCATGCCGGAATGTTTTCAACACGTGTAAACAAATTACACGCGAATTTTCGCGGCCGCCATAAATTCGCACGTGGCACCAGCCGACTAAACAGCCTTCGTTGATATTTCATTTTATCTATGACACGTTCATATCTTCCACGCTCGCTTATGGTGTCAATAAATTTTGCATAAAATTCAATTTAAATTCCTGTTTTCATCACGCTAAGAGCAGCTGCTACGCTAAATTTATATAGTTCGATAAATCTTCGAGTTCAATTTAAAAACACCTTACTCCCGTACGATATATAAATTCATGAATCTCCTTTCCGCATTTTTCTACTGAAACAGCAGTATTAAGAGCATTTTCTACTTTTAAAGGTTTTTCCGGTCGTTATTATTTACCTGGAAGACACATAACGCTAGCAGGTGCATGGGACTTTTGTGTACTAAAAATGAACACTTAGAAAAATGAGAGTCGTTCCACAAACGAAGCATATGTGTGAAAACGTATATAATTATGACATGAAAAAAATTGCTTTGAAAATTCTATAAAATTTTGAAAATAATAAAAAGGAACCATATTTCATTTATTATTTTTCCTACCGATTAAATTTGCTTATGAGTGATTAAGAATATAAATAAGTATTTAAAGCCTCGTTCAAAAAATAGTCATTCCACTAACATATAAAAATAAGTGTGTCATTCCATACGGCAGAATTAGAAATAAGAAACGTTTTTTTAAAACTAGCTCAATATGTAATTTTGTCGATTTAGTGTTTTCTTCCAGAACAGTGACGATATAGTCCAGAGACTCCAGAGTGAGAAAGAAACTGAAACAAGTTTGTTTTATAATAAAACTTACACCATTGTGGCTTTCCTTCTATATGTTTGGTTAAGTCAATTGAAGACACTGCGCACACTACAACCATAGCCCCTCATTGTTCTTAAAAATATATTAACTAGAATTGTTACAATGTTTTGCTGTTCAAGGAAAACATTGTAACAATTCTCACAATGTCATTTTTTCCATATCCGCTGCCAATGTGGAGCATATAGTCTCCTAATGGAAGTATCTTAACAGAATTTTTCTATGAGAACTGCTTGTTACTCAGTTGCTCAACCTCTGTATTTTCGAAGAGAGTAGGGATAGAAGAATAGGGCTATGAAAGGACTAGTGGTTAGCTAATCGCTCTCCCTACGCTCCGTGAAGATGGGACGTGTGGGAGGGAGGACTCAGACTACGAACAGAAATCCATAAATCGATTGAAAGATCAATCTATGAAAACCGTCCGCACCGAGAATCGAACACGAGACATTTCGTAACCGTAGCAAGCGACGCTACCAACTGCGCCACGGACGCCGACATAATACATACTACGGAAAATATCTTTAAAAAATGGATTTAAATGTGTTGTTCAAAGAAATTTTAAATTTATTCTAAATTGCAGCTCTTTTTATTACAGAGTATTCATATGATGGAATATTGTTTAAAATTTAAGCCTTACTTCATTCATTAAATATTTCGTTAAAGTTATTTTTTACTTCATGCTTTGAAATGTTTCATGACTTTCTTTTAAAAAATCGACAGCTTTTCGAAATGAAGTGTTTTCTTTTCGATGTATAAAAAACATACAAAAGCGAATGTGCTTTTCTCAGGACGCAGGTGGTTGAAAACACATAAACGTATCATAAAGAGCTCTTAGCAGTCCTTTCCTCTGTACTGCCTTACAACTTGGAGAAGAAGCTTTCAGAAACGCGATAAGCTTATACGAAAATGCGTCACTTTGTATGCATTCGATGGCTTTAATAACGATTGTCTACGCCTTCGCGGGGTTTTTTACTACGCGTTACACATTTTTCCTTGGCGGGTTGTAAATTTTCCCGATGAAAATTCAGAAATATGACACATATGTTTCATCGCTAAAATATATATTCTTCTTTCAATTTATTTTTATGTTTTACATGTACTGTTAACAACAAACTGATCGTTCTTCAGATGTATGTATAATATTATATAATATAGGGTACAGCAGATTATTTTTAAAAATACTTTGAAAATACATTTTATAAAGCTCATGGCAAATTCGATGCAGAAAGTTGATCGCGCACAATCGATCGCATGAAATTACCGTGATTGATTTTGATGATATAACCATCTCATACGTAATTCATTTTATATATTTTTTTTAATTTCCTTAAATATTTTATGAAATACAATATGTCTTTACCATTTCATTCAATTCCATTGGTTGTATAACAAGACGTAACATAAATTGGATTACATTTATATATTGTGACAATGTAAATAATTTCCGTTCATAATATCGACATATTTCAAATAAATACAAAATTACTTAAGTGTCATTTCTTTTCTACGAGGCGATTTAATTGCTCATTCCACATTAAATTTTCCAAGATCCATTTTTTATACACGACGTAAGGTATATTTAAAGAATTTTTTTTTATGTATTCAATATGAAGAAAGGACAGAACATTTTAAATATGATTACAGACCATAAAAACTATTAAATAATTAATTATTCCAAAAGTCAAAAGTTACTAAATTATACAGTAAAATCGTGTTACAGTTTTTTTGACAGATATTTATAAGTTTTGCTTATAATTTCATGAAAACATGAATGAAATGTTTCACCTCGGCCTTTTGAGATATAATCAGTGACCGGGCATCGTATTGGTAACAAGTCATTCAGGGGCACATCAAAGGGCAACTGCCATCACTGGATGGTAAGGCTTCCTTGTGTGATACATTTGCTTATTGAAAAGTTACCGGTGAATAGGAAGGGTTCAAAAATATAAGTAGTATTATGAATGGCTTTGAGAAATTAATTACTGTTGAAATAGGACTTTGTTGAAAAGTCCTGTGACATCGAATAAACTTTTTTGGATTATATTTAAACTCTGTTATGGTTGAGGCATGAAAGGGTTTTACTTTTTTTTATTGTGGATGTTGTCCATATTTCAATTATTTTATTATTAGTTGATTCGTAAATAGTTGAAGAGAATTTTAAAATTTAAACATGAGAGTTTTTGCAAATTAAGTTTTCCTTGATTTATACCAGGGCATCAATACCGAACCCCTGGATTGGTCATTAAATGTAATTTCATGTGTTCAATTTTACTTTCAAAGTATAATTTGTGCCTATTATTGCTTTAATTGGAAGGTATATATATGACAAAATTTTTTTTGGGCATTGGAATGGTTTTTTTATTGATTGGGAATCGGATCTACAAAAAATGAGAAAAAAAAACAAAAAAACGTAATTATCAAAATAGTTTAATATTTTGTCTTATTTATTGCATTATCATGGAAGGTTTTACCAGATGGCATCCAAAAAGAGGACACGTCCTTGAATCCTACATCAAAATATTGTCTTCCATTCATTTAATAAGCGGTCTTCCTTTGTCCCCCATTTAATTTTTTTTAGTAATGGCTGTTACGAAATATGAGATGGATATGGACCACAATAAATTTATAATAATTATATAAATATTATAAAAAACTATGTACATAAACAATCCGAAACTGTACACATTTCAGTCATAAATATGAACCATTTTTTAGCATTTATCGTGAATTCCGAAATCCCAGAATTTTCTTAATAACATCTCCGGGATTACGGGATTCAATAATAAGTCCTAATTTATACGTTTTCATGGACGCTAGTCCCCACTTTTGATGTTTTCTATTGTACTAAAAGTAACGTGTGTGTTTAATTGACGTGCACATAACTAAATACTTGTCAAGTGGAAAAGAATGAAGAAAAAAAATACTTGTTTTTACCATACGAAATTTTTTTTTTCGTTTCTTTTGGGAGAGATGTTTATTTAATTTTTTTTTATAATTTAAGACATCGACTGAGGGTGCTTGATGGAATTTCAATATTAAATTTGGATTATTGAGATTTTGTACACTTCCATGTATTTTGTCACTAACGACCTGGGTTTCGCCTTTCGGCATCTTCAGGCATTCGAGCACACGAATGGACTCGAACTGAGAGACAGTAAACAGTTTCTAACGCTTATATAGAAGATAAAAATGCGACAAATATCATTTACGAGGCAATACATTATACGTCTGAGAGCCACACCGATACCTGAGTTAAAATTTCGGAAATCGTCCTAATCCTTATTTTGTAAACACCATATTACCAGAGTGGCGATTGCCGAAGGCGATTGCCGCTTTTCAACTTCTTTTAGAAATACCAGTGATTTTACAATTATAATAGTATTGTGGGTTTTGACGGGATGTAATTCGACGAATGGGTAAATATATACAATCATTCCACATTTAGTGAAATCTGTTAGGTGTTTCAACGTATCGGATATAATAGCGGAGAATTAGGAAGGTTCAGCTGCTCATTCAAGATTGGTAAGGAGTATAACTGGCCTCTATTAATTTCTAAAATTTCCTGATAAAATAATTTATGATCCCCCATGTTTTTATGCAACAGTTTAACCCCATCATCCGCATTAAACGTATGGTTCTCCATTAGCAAGTGAAATTTTAACTCAGGTATCGGTGTGGCTCTCAGACGTATAATGTATTGCCTCGTAAATGATATTTGTCGCATTTGTATCTTCTATATAAGCGTTAGAAACTGTTTACTGTCTCTCAGTTCGAGTCCATTCGTGTGCTCGAATGCCTGAAGATGCCGAAAGGCGAAACCCGGGTCGTTAGTGACAAAATACATGGAAGTGTACAAAATCTCAATAATCCAAATTTAGATGTTTATTTACTTAACAACTTTTAGCAATGAATGTTGAAATAAGATATTTAAAACATCGATATTCTTAAATAAAACATTGATTATATATAAAAGAAATGTTCTATGATCATGTACAGATACAGAATTTGTCTAAGAAAAGAGATCTTATTTTCGGAATTTTTAACGTGCACTCTAGAGTTACCATACAATATACCAATTCTTTTTCTTCTCAAACTATTAAATAATTAAAATGAAAAAAAGAATAAGAAATTTTCTCACTACAGCTAAAGAGTTAAATAATGTCTTTAACGTTAAAGTAATTTAAGGAGATCACGGAAGAATAAGTTGATCATTTACCTTAAATTTTGTTGATTGAAATAAAAATGATAATTTCTAACCATCCTGTACTTACAGATTCTCAAAGCTTATTCAAACTCCATCCCATAATGAAAATTATGAATATGGTCTGATTTTCATTCGATATGCGATATTGCGAATCTCATAGTAGAACCATGTACGTTTTATCTGAATCCAATTATTTTAAAAAGCTATACTTTGTCCACCATAGTCATGGAAGAACTCTAAAATTTTGAAAAAACACCTAGCAATCTATATAGTTCCACAAGAGTTATGTTATTTAGTTTTTGCTATTTTGGCATCACGCCATCGTCAGAACTAGGTTTGTCTTTATTTTTATCCTATTTTATTTATCTTTATAATTTAGCTCTCTTCGAAGAAGTAGATAATAATCAATCAACTAAATTACTCTTTTATTGAGATTTCTCTATTTTTAGAACATTTATACATAACAATTCACTTTATTTGAAGCACAGTTCTTGGCGGATTTTAACTATATTAGGTACTAAAGAATTAATAAATATTAAACTTACGTTTTAAAAGATTTTAAGCATAAAGACTAATAGTTCTGACGATGGCGTAAAACCAAAATAGCTATCAACCACCTGATAAAAAAAAAATTGTAGAACTAAATACTTTATCCTATTAGACTAAAACTATTACATGATTAGTCATACCGTTGGATCTAAATTCATATGATGCTTTCATACTGTTTTACGATATACGATGTTAATTATTCATCATCTGATGTTATTTATTATTTTATAAATAAAACACTATTTGTTTTGTACTACTAAAACGTTGTATAATTGTATTTGTTATATAATAAAATGATATAATATATAATATAATGAATTTGTACAAAAATTTGACAGTAGACAAATGAATTTGTAGGAAAAGATAAATGGTCTTTGCTTTAGATACAATTTCCTTCCAACGAATAATTATGTATAAAGATTCAGTTACCTGCATTACTGTATTGAACCGAGAAAACGAAATTTAAATCTCTTTTTTTCTAAATATTAAATTGATTACCATTAACTTGTTGTATAAGTAGATGAGACACGTTTTTCACATCTTTGATAAGCGAAATATAGTAATAACTATTTCTGCATCACACCACCTTCAAATCTATTGTAGTTCAGAATAATTATAATTGAATCAATTATATTAATATATTTTATTCTTTTTGAACTAAATAAATGACTGTTTATAATTGTGATTCATTATTAACTGAAAATTCAACCATCAAAAACAAATAAACCTAAAGAAATTGTGTCTGAAGACATCTCTGTACAATAAATTTACGAATATTTAAAAGATGAAACCTTTACGTCGCGTGCATAATATTAATTCACACATATAATATGCCTACAGCACCTCTGTTTTATCCATCAGACTAATTCACTCAGCTAATTTCATCTAATTGCCTAACGATGTTCTGTCATGTTTAGACAAGCCGTACACTAGACAGCAAAGCTTTCAGATTTCCAAGACAACATTATAAAGTTTCCCGAATAATATCGGTCTCAAAATCTTTGTTTACATTATAATCTGTATTTTGTGTATATCATATTTCAATTTAATTACCAAGTAAATACTTAAGTTTCCGAGATTTTTTAATATTCTATTTAATTACGGGATTCAACCTTTTAGCTTTTACTTGTAACATAATGTATATAATTTTTAGCGTCAGATAAAACATTTCATCGAATTTTCAATTATTGTATATGATGAATTAAAATAAAAAAATTTACGGTAGTATTTTTCTAAAACTTTAATCAAGAAGGGTTGATATCCGTAAAGAATTATTGTCAAACTCATTTGTACAGAGCCGTTAGACAGGGGACAAAATATTTTGTGACGAAATGTGCCAATGGCGGTTTAATGATACGAAAATTGTGTCTATTTACGACTATAAATTATAATGAAATAGGTAAATCTATCTACGAGTAATCTATTCTTTTATGAATTAATATAGAAAATTTAATGAAATACACTAGATCAAAATGTTTGGTTGATAAAAACCCTACTCAAATCTACCATTATACTCTCGGTTGAAGTTTATAGTTAATTAATTGAAAAATTAAGCGGGTAATTATGCCGTGTCTCACTAGCTTTAATGAGATATTGTATGCTTTATTTTACCGCAATTAATAGACGCATTGAGTAAACATTGCCTGGAATGAAAGACAAATAAGCCACGCCAATCAGACTGCATTAATTATATTATGAAAATATTGAACGCAATACGGAGATCGTTTTATGAAAATATGTAATTTGGAAAAATTTCAAATCAACGAAAAATATATTTTAATGTTATATTTTGAACATATTTATTAGTCTTTTGACGTCACATTTACTATAAGTGCACTCAAGCCATATCGAAAAAAATGTTTGCAATATATAATTTCTTTTAGTATTTTCATGGTAAAATTTATAATAAAAGTAATGTAAAAATATACACGTTTGGAAATTAAACATTCTGACAGTGTAATAAGATTAAAATATAGTTTGATTATTTTATTTACTTTACTGTGCCAAATAATTGTTTATAAATTATTGCAGTTATCGAAGAATTGAATAAGCTATTATTTGACACGCCCTGATATTTTTTCGAACATTTATTTGTATCTTGGAAGGTTGGAATGATCCAGAACGGCATTCGAACACTTTAATATGGCAATTCTTAGAATCATTTCTAAATAACGTTACCTGGCCTGACCGAGTTACGGTTATTAAAGAGACAGTGGCCGGTATGCGACCGACTAATTGCCTGACAACAACAGTAGCTATTGAATAAAGGGAGACAGCCTGCAATTTTGAAGTTTTAATTTTTGAATTCTGCAGCAGTCTGTTTTCGTAGGCCTCTGCCAGCGGATGCGCTGGTGAGGCCTCAGCCGCATCGTTATAAATTGTTTTGAAATTGGATTTAATTTAAATTTAAAATCGTTTGTTGTGTCAATTGTATTATAACTTAAAGGTAAATGCATGTGTTAAGTAAGCGAAATGTAGACTCAATTTTATGTTTTACTGGTAATTTTTGTGAATTAAAACACTGCATCTTTATTAATAAATAAGATACTGGACTGGAGGTGGTTTGATTGAGATCCTAGACATCCTGGATGGTGGTAACCAAGCATTTGCCCCACTTCAACCGGGCATTCTCATCTTTTTAGTCATATATGTATTCAATGTTTTGCGTTATCTCAGTTTTTTCGAAAAAATAACCATTCTTCAATGAGGCATGTCAAATGTGGTTATGACGGTTCAAAGTTATTTTTTATATATATTAATAAAACGAATATATCGAAAAAATGGTAATACATAGATGAATTATAAAAATAAACATTAAGAGAGTCAAATCCTTACACAACGACCAATTTCATTAAATATATGTTAACTAAATGGTAGTGCTTTGCGTACATACTTTGATTGTGTATTTTCATTTGACAAAGTAAACGTATTATGTTAAATGATAAATTTTAAATTATCTTTAACTATTTAAAGAAATCAGGCAAATCTACGATAAAGTTAAGCTTAGTTTTTTCTTTAAAAGTACCCTTTTCTAGATTCATTTTTATATCCTTAGCATTCGCGCAAAGTATTCGCAATATCTTACTTTTATTTTCTTGGTCCACGAGTTTACATTCCTCCCTTCCCAATCGTACGTAACATATTGAATTGGGAACAAATGAGAAAACTTCCCTTAGAGTCTTTCTGCCACATGTGACCGGCGGCCGGCAGCTGATCGGAAAATTTAGTTCCAGAAAAATACATTATCCACAGAAAATAGAAACGTATTTGCAAAAAAATAATCCAAACGCGTTTCCAAGCAATTTATTAATGCCCGAAATACTTTAATAATCACTTAGTGATATAAGCTTTACATAGATATAATGATTATGTTTTTTTTTAATGTGACTTATGAATATTAATATTCTTTTTTATTGGCATTTTTCAATGTGAAAATGTTCTGTGCTTGTGATATTTTTATTAAGACGAATGATAATTTTAATTCAATTCAAACACCCTTCAAATCCATAGTGCAGTGATCAACGTCGTTGGTTTCGATTACGTACAGTCTCATAAATTGCTTTTCCAATCGATGTATAGATTTCTGTTCGAAGGCATGGATGTTTGTAATTATAAAATTCTCTCCCACCTATCCGGTCCTAAAAACGTGAAACATGAAAGTAGCTAATCACTTGTCCTGACCTACTTATATCACTCTATTTTTTCTCGCTCTGAAAAAGAGAGGTTGAGAAACAGTAAAAAGCAGTTCTTGTGGAAAACTTCTGTCAGGATATCTCTATTATGAGTCTAAATGTTCCACATTGGAAGCGGACAAAAAAAACAAACCGTATTTGCAAGATAAGAATAATGAAAGTATTTTTAACCTTTTGCTGAGAAGATATACTTTTAATGAGTCGCTCAAAAATCTTTGTTTTTCAAACGCATAGATGATTATTCTCTATAAAGATTATTGGGACATCACGTCAAATATACAAGATGAAAGAAGTATGCTGACATATTTTTGACCTTAATTATGGTTATAATGTTTACTATTTGTATCATTATTCTGAGCTCACCAAATTTAACTCGCGATGTCTAGAGTATGCTGGAGTAACAAACAATGTTAAAGTTATTAGTCAAAATACGACAAAATCTCAATCACAGTAAGGCGTAGAATTAGTAACACATATTACTAAAGATCTAGGAATATGCGCAATGGTCACTCCAATTCACACTGCATGAAAAAAATACTTTTTATTTACAATACTAAAGGATAATATGGAATAAAATAACTCTATCAAATAAATAATAGAATCGTGGGTAAAATTTCATAAATATTACAAAAATTAAAATCTGTAGGAATCTGTTATCCGGTTGTATTTGTCATCAGTTGGAAATGATTACTTGCTTCTCTGAAACCGGCGGTAACTATTTTTTTACAATAACTACCATTTATTTATATATTTAATGTTACCGCACTAACAGTAAAATTGTCTCATTAAATTGATTTACATTAATATGAATATATAAATTTAATAATAGAAAACCGCAAGTAACATAATAATGATGTAAGTTGTTTTTGAGGTAACGCCACCTAATTCCGCAAATTCTTGTTGGCCGCTAATTAATTAGATTAATGGCCATGTTTTTAAATACATCAAAGTTTATACTTCGAAGTGAATAAAGATCTACAGACGCACTCTTAAAATAAGCTCCAAGGCACGCTTCAAAGTTTTTTTCCAAGTAAAAGTTCACCTATCTCCCGGTTCTAAATACTTAATATCGATTTACCCTGAAAAGTTTTACGCAAGAAAATTAAGGAAAGTTTTGTCCTCAGAGTTCGCTTTTCTACCTGGATGAAAGGGGTCTTAATCAGCATCTAATTTATATATAATTAGGAGAGAGTAGATTACTTCACTTCATACACCCTCACAAAGTTACTTTTAGCTTTTAGGTCTTGGAATATTCCTTTACAGAAAATACTACATACATTTATTTTAATTTAATTAGCTGCGATTCTTTCTTTGGGTATTTTTGTTTATCTTGTTTTATTTTTATAAAGACGTCGTTAAAAGTATTTACTTTAATTTTATAATGAAAGAAGACGCTTAGAAAATTTGAAGACTAACAAAATTTACGCTGAATAATGTGGTGTAGGTAGTTGGTCGTTTTATTTATCAATGTGTAATTTAGGTACATTTTAATTTTCCGTTATAATTCAACTATGGATATCAATGGCATCTCCAGTGTCAGGTTA
This sequence comes from Himalopsyche phryganea, assembly GCA_022494535.1. NCBI lineage: Eukaryota > Metazoa > Arthropoda > Insecta > Trichoptera > Rhyacophilidae > Himalopsyche > Himalopsyche phryganea. Next base: position 5,132,272 of record JAGVSL010000010.1, on the reverse strand, counting down.
ATCGAACAATTTGGAAGAAGAAGTTTTGTATGTCCATAATTTCTCGAGTAATCACCGAAATCAATCAAAACTACGTACCTGTACAAGTCATTTCATACAATATTTAACCACACATATCTTGCAAAACCTGATTAAAACTTTCTTATTTTGATTTTATTTATTGCAATTAGTAGTTGACTGGCTACTAACAACAAGCATACTTTTGTTAATTGGAAATACGACACGACGGAAAAAGTAAACTATCGATAAAACTTAAAAAATTTAAAAAAAAAAACATGAAAACGTCGTTTACTACAAATATTGTAAAGTGGACATATCGGTTTATGTTTCTCAACCCCTCATATTAAATATATATTTTTGTGCTAAGTGTAGAATTATTTGTTTGTTATATCATTCTAAAATCAACGATCGTAGTATACCTAAGCAGCAGACACATTTTTCTCCGTCTCCAGACACAGTTTTATAGCTCGTGTAAAACCTTGTGCAAAGTGCCATGAATTTTCGATTTAAAGGTGAATTGTGTCGATAGTTTGTCTTCATTTAGATCACATTTGGTATGTTAGCACGATTTCGAGTAAACTTTTGATATCTGCAGTATATTTGTGAGGAGATAAATGGTTCCTACAACATTAAATTGCCAATAAAAGATTTCGGTAACGTTACTCGAAATTTTGCTTCCGTTCAACTACCTATTTATATGCTTTTAAATAAAGAAAAATTCAATGAAAAGGTTTTATACATATTTATACATATACTAAAATGGAATGAAAGAATAGAGTACTCATTCAATAATTTTGGTTAATTAAATCTTTTAAAACCTTTCTAATAATGATTAATAATAAACAGTGACCAATATTATATTTATATAATACGGTTTTCAAAGTCAACTATGTGCTGAGAAAATAATATGGGGAAATATTCATTTTAAATCCGATACGCTTCTAAGCATTTCGCTTTGTATAGGAATTAAACAAAAGTGACTGATATTATTTCAGTAAAGAATTCCAAACGAATATTCATTTAAATCTACTGAATATACTGTTACAATGTCTATGAAAACCATTCGTTTTCATCAAATTCAAAAAACCTACTCTGCTTAATTCGCGTCGCAGACGAAATTCGCTGACTCTATGAACGTCGTCTATCACTGTCGTTGTAACCACAGCTGTCAGTTTCCATGCAGACGCACCAATTTAAAACACACACACAAGATAAAATACCATTTCAAGTAGAACAAATCTTCAGTAATTGTATGATGGTGATGGCTTCGAATGGTATTCTGTACTTTCATAAAATTCACTAAATCTTTCCCGGTTGTATGCTTCCTCTGAAAACCAGGCTCTATTTTTGGTACGTGTTTGGTATGGCATGGCTGGTAGAGTAATTGAAACGGCCCGCGGCATAAAATAATAATACAAACGAAGCAGGCTAACGTCAGATGTACAAGAACATCATCTGCATTTCATGAGTTACGTGACAGGTGATTTGGCTGCCTCTTAGCATGGAAAATTAACAAAAAATAATGCATTAAATACATTTATTATAATATTTAATTTAAAACTTTGTACGATAATAGAGTGTCAAGATAAAAATTACTTAGTAAAAAATTAGACAACGAATGAATTATATTTCAAGAAATGTATTTGCATAAAACCTTAATACAAGCGTTGCACATATATCAATATTTTTTGTTGACTGTATGAAGACTGAAATTTACTTTTATTTCAAACTGCCTTGATTTTAAAGTGGTTTGTTTCGGCTTGAAGAAAGAGTACCATAGCATCTCGTTACCTTACTTTGAAAAGGTTCTAACTGAAATTTTGGCCAAAAATGACTTTTCGATCGGAAAATGTTGTATTTACCACATTCTACCATATACATTGATTTCAGAGTAATATATTGTTCAATGAGAGAGTTAGCAGTATTTCGGAGTTCAATTCACACATTTTTTTTCAGAAATTTATTTTACACGGTTCTATGAATCGGATATAACTGCTTATTATCATCTCACATAAAATATACACATTACAGTTGTTTTTAAAAGGTTTTAATGTCATGTCGAACATTCTTCGCTCGATGGTTGGTGTGTGTTTTACCCTTTACTTCTATTGTTCTATCGATGTGGTCATTGACGAAAATTAGCTGAGCTCGTTGAAACATCCAAAGTATCTATGTATTATTATTTTGTTGTAATATAATATTATTGTTAGCTTATATGGTTTAGCAAGTCATGATAATATATACTATTAATAAATATCCTAAAAATCAGACTATATTGTTTGATAACATATCCGATAAAACCTTTTCAAACATACTATTGTTGTCAGTTCTAATTAATACTTTAGATACTTATTATATTCTAACATAAAGGCTTTAGTTAAAATAAATTATAAAAAAAACAAGCAGTAAATTTATATATTTAAATGTATGCTGAATCACTAATTAAAAATACACTTTTTCCTTCAAAATACAAGATATGATTAGTCAAAACTTTAAACACTCATATCCCAAAACATGTTCAAGGGCTATTAGAACTTTTTCAAAGTAAGGAAACGATTTGTCAATGAATAAATTATTTTTGTGTTAAATATTTTGTTTACTTGAAATCATAACCAAACTGCGATAGAATATATAATATTATGGGTCCCGATAATTATGAATTAATTTCAAAATATATACATGCATTTTAGTAGATTACCATTATTCTGCGCCGATTCTAGTCTGTATTTACACTACAATATTATCGACTTTTGTATTAATACGAAATGGCGTCTTGTGGTTGCAGAAACTTCAACCCCTACTTCAAGATGACGTGTGATATTTAGTGCTTTTAATCAGCTTTATTTGTAAGTTTCAGAATCTCAATTGGATCAATCGTTCTAAAATTTCTCGCGGAATGTAAAGTACACCCATCGGGAGCTGGGAATTTTCAGGTTGAAAGAGAAGAACCTCATATCGGTTGCTCTCTTAGCAACATCTTATCCCCTGTTCACTTAGCGTCATCTCGCTGAACAGGCTTTGGCTCGAATCACCCTCGGATGCTATGTGATATGCTTCTTAAACTGCCATTTTATGGAATAGAATAACATACTTTTTTTCAATACATTCGTTTATGACTACTTGACAATAAATCTTTTTAGCTATTATACATTTTCAATGTTAAAAAAGAATAAACAAAAATCAGAATATCAGGTTTCATTACATAACAACAAAATAATACAGTACTGCTTTATACAACGAATTTAAAAAATACTTCTAGCACAAAATAGTAATCAAATTAACATAACACAATATCAATTATTATTAAAAAATACCACAAGTCTACTGTTCATTTATTTTATAACGTAACATTTAAATATAAAAATTAATGTTTGTTTGTTGGTCCTCTATGCGTTCTTTTACCATTCATTCGATTTAGATGAAACTTCGGTCAGTCCGTGAAGGTTTCTGAAAAAAAAATTCCAAATCTGAAATAAAGAATCAAATACATACAAACAGTGACATCTCGGAAAACCTTCTGATTTATTCGCGTACGCACCAGATTGAAACAAAAAATATTTTGTATAGGAAATATAGGTATTGACGGGCCCTGACTCCGGCGGGTAAGAACAATTCATATTCGGGCTTGGGCCGGGCCCGGGTAAGGAACTAAAATTTAAGAAAAATATTTCTTACTATGTTCGGTTCATGACTCAGCCATAAGGCAATAGTATTCACAGCTTAAATAATTTCTTTCACATGTGCTACGAATATCGTTGGAAATATGGAAACAATAACATATATTGTTTGAAAAGTATAAATGAATTACTATTTTTCTGGTCTGTCTTCTGGTTACAAGTATGATATTGAGACTCGGGCTCGGGCCGGGCGGAGCTAGACCTGAAGATGACGGGCTCGGACCTGGTAATTTTATGGAATTTCGGCCCGTACAGACCTCTAATTCAAAAGCACTTCAATAAACAGAATTAAAACACAAACCCTTTCTTTCTTTGAGTGGCATTGCAACGCATCTTGGGTACTTATAATCTATAATATTTCAATACGTTTTTGACTGTCCAGGAAAACGTTTAAAATTCCAAATACTTCTTCATCGACGAGGCATGCAAAGGTCTTCTGATTGAGAAATGCTGATCTAAGCATACCTTTACCGTGCCCTTACCGTAGTCAGGTTTACGATACACGTTAAGCTCGCACTTGAAAATATACCCCAACGTGTCAGGTAATATCAAAGATAACATACTCGACAAATTCCGTATAAAGCAGGGAAAGTTATCATGATTTGAGAAGCTTATTTTCGAATAGGTATTATAGAGCATCAAAACTGTCTAGTACTTGAAACTATCGCATAACGTGATATGCGATAGTTTCAAGTACATCTTCAACGGAGTGCTAAAATAAATTTAATTATCATGAGCGATCACACTAAGACGACAAAAGTAAAAAATAGCTTAATTGTTTTTTTTATATATGTCACGGAAGATATAAATTTAAGTATCAACTCTATTTGAAGTGTGCATTGACTTTTTTATCAAACATTTTATCTTTAGCTGAATATGCTTGAAAATGTGTCGAAACAAATCAGTCGTTTTGCTTTATATAAAACTTTATAAGAGCTAATGGCATTCAATGAAGATTAGAGGGTAAAAACGAGTTTAACCCTTACGTACCTGTGGTGAAACAAAGCGTTACCTTAGCCTTTAAACCTTTAAATTATCTGTGAAATAGGTCACACAAAAAAATGAAAATCTTGGTTTGTAAATAAAATAGTTCTTCATATAATTTAAAATTAAAAATACATTGTAGTTTACGTCTTCTTTCTATAATTATTTATAATTTGAAAACCTCGTCAGTTTTACCATCGAAAGATACAAAGTTATAATAATATAGTATAGTATAGTAACAATCCGAGATGCATGATGTATCGTAAGCAACCGTCTTATTTCAAACGACACCATCACATGTCTCGAGGCTGTTCAGCTATAAACAATTTTGATTCTTGCGTCTTTTGATAATTTCGCATACTTTGATATGTATTCCAGGTTTTGCACACAACATAACACATAAAATAATTAATACTACATAAAACAATATTTCACTTTTGGAAATTGTCATTTCACTTTATAAATGCGTTTATATGACAAAAACAACACGATAACGAAATGTGAGTGTATGAGATCCGAAGGAATTTTTAGCATGAAAACGCAAAGGTTAATTATGACAAATTATTTTTTTTTTAATAAATAGAACTTTTAAGCATAAAAGTCAATGCTAATTCAATTACGAAAATTATAAAAGCAATTTTTTCAGCCCTTGCGATTCTTGATATGTATTACTTTTCTTTAAGCACCTACGACAAATTTGATTTAACGTATTACTATTTTTGCTGGTCATTGACAGTTTCTTGTTTTGAGAATCGGTTAAAGTTTACTTTTTGAATGCTTAAATTAACACACTAGTACGATTAAAACATATGAAGTTCATATATTACAACGATAAAAATATATACGTTGAAAATTCATCCCAATAACTTAAACACGCTTAACATGTTTTTAATGAACAAGCTGACTTTACGCCAACCTTTTGTATGTATGGCATCTTCAAACTTTTAACTTATCATTTATTCAGATACAAATTATGTTAAAGTATTTAACCTCGCCTCCGTAATTCCGTTCGGTGCACAATTCAATCCAGTTCCAGGGACTTGGCGGACTGGAAAATTCCCCTCGCGATTTTATCATTTTCCTCTTCACTCGTCGTCCCTTTTCTATCAACGTCTTTTACTCCACTTTATGATCCTTGTTGCTTCGCGAAATAAGGATGGAGTAGAAATTAAAATTTAGACAGAAGGGAGAAAGGATCTTTTCTCTCTCGATGTAACTGCGTGGCTTGTTCTATTCAATTATATATGAAATTTCATATATATTTATGACGATTATTAAACTTTATTCTAATTATTATGTTTACTAAATTATCATCATCTTCAAAATTATTTATCCAACCGTGTCAAAGCCGTGAATATTTTCATAGTTTTCTGTGAAAAAAAAGGAACAAAATAAAAATATTAATCAAATTATAATTGCTTTATTCAAAATGAATTAAATGTTTTTCATGGAATATTTATGCCAAGTCTTAATGGTTATGAAATATTTACTTCAAAATTTATATTGACTAAGCTGTAAACATGCGTAAAAATGATATCTGAATAGCTTCAATTACCTACTATGTATAATTGTTAATTTATAATACTATTTCATAGACATGAGCCCAACAGTATGACAAAAGGATTTATTTACGATTTTAAAAATAAATCGACTTTAATTTCTTATTAAAAAATGAAAAACGAAAAAGAAAGCTATTTCCAAATCTGTCTGAAATACTTTTAATGTTAAATATATTATAATTATTGCAATTGAAATTTAATGTACATTACTTCAAAATTTCTCGACCTTTTCCCGAAATATTTATTCATATATTTGCGTATTTTTTTGCAACCTCTGCCTTGCAATAGATTTTTTTATACGATACATATACATCATATTTCTTTGCAAGAATTTAATATTGTTAAAAGCATTTCAACAATCATTATTTGTATGTATCTGAAAGATATTGAATAAGCTCTCGAATAATATAGAATTGAGGCAAACTACAAATTCTTGTCATGCTGGTTCTACTTGAGGCAATATAAAATTACAAACTTTTTCCTCACAAAGCCTTTCACGAAAAGCTCAAACACGCAAGCTGTCCTTTAATATCAATATCCGTTATGAGTTTCAAAACTCTAGATATTCTTTATCACTGGCTTAGCAGAGATATTCTTTAACAGGCACATGTATGAAAATAATGAAATTTCTTTCTAAGAAACCTTCAGAAAATCGCGATACAAAAAATATACACATATTGTGAAGGCGCTTCATTTCGTTTAAAAATGTATTTTTTATTATATTATGAATATTATGATCTTTTATAAACCCTACAAAATGTACGTCATTAACATGTTGATTTTTGATGCTAGCAATATTAATGATTAAGTTTTATATTTAAGAAAATATTATAAATTGGACCACCATGATGCTGTATATGTGAATACTGAGTGATCTATAAATATGTAATATTGTATGCTTCTGTTTCAGAATTTTTGTGCTATACCCGTATTTTTTTTATAACCAAAAAATATGCTCATGTGCAATGGATGGGTAGATAGGATAACTGGAAAAATAATTAAAAAAACATTAAACATTTTTTTGATATATTTTCACCCAAAAACAATTTGTACTTTATAAACACCACCATACATTAGCGACACAAAATATGATAGAAATACAGTATTTTTAGGAGATTACAATTATAAAAAATGAAATAATGTTGACATTTTATAACTATTAAGTGATAATTTTATGTTTACCTTGTATAAAATAATTGGAATAAGTATTGTATATTTTCAAGTAAATGAATCCATAGAGTCGATTGCTCCTATATAGACTGATCAGTCGCTTTAATAATTGATTGATTTATAATTTGCTTGGTAGAAATCCATTATAATAAAGTAAACAATTGCAAAACACTTCGTTCAATAAAATTACACAATTATGGGATAGCTATGTCTACATCACATCATCGTCAGGACGTTGGCATGAAGCCGAAAAAGCTTTTGATATAGCGAAATAGATTTACCGCGTACTTTCAAAGCTAACAATCATGAAAATACTGTGTATCTAAAATATTTGCACATATAAATGGCAGAAATCAAAATTCATGTTGTTAGCATTGACACATGTTTTCGATATCTCAAATGCATGGTGTACTACAAAAAGTACTAATAAAAATTTCAAAACTTAGTTGATCGAAATTATTTTAACAACTGCATAATCATATATAATCAATTAACATGAATTAACGAATCCAGTAATATTTTTTTCATTACGAAAATTTAATATTTTTTAAATTAAAAATGAATTTAGTAAATGCTAAAATCAAGAATTAGAAATACTCCCGCATGATTTGTTTGATTGCAAATAACAACCGCGTATCACCACGATATCTGATAAAAAATGGATAATTTATATGTATTATACTATTGGATACAATAAATGGTAAAATCTATTTCAGTTTTCCAAAAAAAATAAACAAAAGTTTGTACTTTTCGAAGTACAGTACGCACTTAATGGCAAATGCCAATTTTATTGAAATTCAGTCTATTTTAATTAGAAAGTGTTAAGATTTTAGTCGTAATTTCCGTTATTACTTATGTAAAATAATTGAAAATAAATTGTAATATAATATATTGTTTTAATAACCGTTCATTAAGCAAAATTTTATTTTTTTAATTAAGGAAATATCTGTATCTTTATAATGACCCTAATTATTTACAGTCTCAGTCACCATTATAATTTTTTTACTATTTTATTGAATCCCTTTACAATGAAACCTAAAATGGTTTATAAACGTAACCACAAATCATAACGGAGTGTCTTCCCAAATTTATAACTTTATTATTTACACATAACAGTATAAATCAGTCTTATAAGCAAAATATTTAACGAATTCCATTATATTATAATATATAATCATTTTAAGCAATTACTTCGGTAAAAATATTTTTCATTAAACGTAATTATCTCTGTTATTGAATGATTTTACACTGATTGGCTTTTAACAGTAAAGTTCTGTAAAAAAATCGGATAATCCAATCAGTCTTATAGTATCCGTCAGGTTTACAGAACTGCTTCAAAAGTCTAGTAGTAGAATACCGTTATGATAATTTATAAATATCTGTAGAAATGTAAACATACATTTTTAACGATATTTTACTATTTAAATGGCTTAACTAATTCATCTTGTAATGGTGACGCTTAGACTGCACGAGATTCATCCATGAACGTCAAAAGAGGCAGTGATGCAAATAGATCAACCCTTTGGGTAAGGCAGAGGAGCCTTTAAGTCAGCTTGGAATATTCGATAGAGCAATCAATCGAATCGAAACGTCTGCCTGCCGCGTGATCAATCAGCTTGTCCAACCTCTGTCTGTTGGTTAGATGCTTTCAATACATTTATTTGTTTCCCTATCCGTAAAGTCTGACAAAAAGTTTTGTTTTAATTTTGGTATCGTATACGATTACTAAAAACTATATCACATAATGATTTTATTGGCAATCACTTAAAGATACCATTTTTATAACAGTTTAACTCCCCAAATATTTAATAATAAATATATAAATATGGTTAAACATTTGATTTTCAAGATGGAAAACATTTACTTTAGATTAATTAGGTTAAGTCGTTTATGCCTGAGTGTTTTAACATCTCATTTCTGTGAATTGATCTTGTCTTCACCTCGTTTGACTTTTGAGCAAAAATACCTCCTTAGTCTTCGAAATTGTTTCAAAATAAATATATATCGTATTAGTGTTTATCCATTATGCTTAATATATTAATGTAATGCCATATTTTTAGGATATATATATAAATTACCATATCCGCTCTTAATGTAGAGCATATCGACTCTTAATGGAGTCATCTAAACATACTTTTTTCGACGAAAACTGCTTGTTACCTCTCTTCTTCAATGAGAGTATGGATAAAAGGAAATGGCTAGGATAGGAGTAGCGGTTAGCTAATCGTTCTCGCAAAGCCCCGTTTTTAAGGTTGGATGGTTGGGAGTGAATTCCAGACATCACAAACATCCATGTCTATGAACAGAAATCCATAAATCGATTGAAAAATCAATTTATGAAACTGTTTGTACCGAGATTTGAATCCGAGATATCCAACGAGTAATCAAAGCCTACGACTTTGACCACTGCACCATGGGATAAATATTAAATTTATTTTCCACTTTCAATCAGGATACAATACAAATAAGCATTTAAAACTACTTATAAATTTACTATATTTTGTATATATAAGATATCAATAATGCGTGAACAGCAATAAAACATTTTTATTAAAATTATTTTATTCCAAATGGGGATTCAAACTATCATTATTTTCTCATAGCATATGGTCATACTAGAATTGGTTTGAACCAAGTCCTTTTAACATGATCAAAGAAAATCGGTTTTAAATGTTGAAACGTGTATTCCATATATAAGATTATATAAATATTAGCTGAATTGATTCGACTGGATCCTCGATTTGGCCAATATTTATAACGGGATGAAACGTTTCAACGTGAATACAAGATTTTCCTTGATCATGTCAAAACGACTTGGTTTAAGCCAATTCTAGTACGATGATATTGCTAAGTAGTATTTCAATAAAACTAATAGCTGGAAATTGTTTATAGAGTGAAATCCTATTCCAAACTGTTCAAACCGAATAAATATTCTCAATAACACCAAATCCCATTCGGCTATCAATAATTTTCTCAGGTGAAGAGGCTTATCTATCATATCGGGTGGTCGAAGCTATTACATCGTCTAGCCAGTTGATCCCCCAGGCTCTCTTATGATATTACCTCGGACTTATATATTTGCCGAATACACGCGGGATCGATTACCAATTTTCCGACTTCCACACTCGTTAGCACAGACGTGATGTGCCGCCCAATAAACCAAAAGATAGGCTGCCTTTTGCGAAACTCCCGCCCAACTTTTTACCGATATGTTATTATTTCATCAGAGCTTTGATTGAGAAAGTCTTATTGGGGAAAATTGTGGTTCACATGTGCTAGCTTTTACGTGTTCGGTAGATTTATATTCTTCTCGTTGCCATATTTTTGGAAAAAATAAGGTTTCTTAATAACATCAAAGATATATTATCAATATTGTTGTGTAACGGAAAACCAATATACAAATGTCTTCTCAAATTGGTAATTATTTTTTTTATTAATATATGTTACATAATATTTTTAAATATAGTTTGTGAATATTTTCTTTTTCATAATATATATGGTATATTCATATTATTTTTAATAAGGAAACAATTCTATATTCTTTGATTACGTAGTGATTATTAATATAATATTACATTGCAAAATGAAGTCGATATAGTACAAACACTACAAACGTCATTACTTTGTAAAAGTGAAAAGTTTTTTATTTTTTGTTATATATTATAGTGACAAGATTTTTATTTAATTAGATAAGTATTTAAAATTGTACTATCTAATTTTCCTGACAGTTCTTCATGATAACACAAATATTTGACAATTACATTCTTAATTTTCATTCTATGAAAGTTATTTACTGTAAAAAATAAGAAAGAATTTAATTAAACAATTTTTATTGAACAAAATCTACACGCCTTAATCGGCGTTTTGTAATAAAATTTGTTTATATTTAATCAGTATTTTGGTACACAGCTGATGAAAACGTGAAGCATTATAAATTTTTGAATAGAAACGACAGAAAATTATAAACATAATAAATTTAACATCTTGTATTAACGAATTGATTCTATGTTTATAGTAGAAATATTTTTTTAATTTTTAAAACTTTCAGTTTAATAGGAAAAAGCGTTGTATTTTTTACAATAATTATTTTTTTCACATTACTTTAGGAGTTGAGCATGTAAACTACAATACGTGTAATGCATTGCAAAACGTTGCAACCCAGTTAAACACGTTTTTGCTTTATGCATTTTCCTCAAACACTTTGCCACACTATTATGCGCCACCAGAGTCTTCAGCTTTCCAGCGTGAAAACTTTACTTTGGTTCTTTTAGAAAAGCGTGAGCTATTTTCTTCTATGGCAAGTTTCCCCTGCTACTCAGTTCACTTAGAAATCGAACTAAATCTTGTGAAATAAGCTAACAATAAATATATTAAATACGTATCAAAAAGATTGCAATAATAACGCAATGATCTTAGTTTACAATATATATATATATACTTTATAATTGTCGCAAAAAGGGAAAACCTCATATATATATATATATATCGACTGTTGAAAGGAAAAAGGACGTAACCAACACACAAAAAATATTGCGTATAGCTCAAACTAAAGTGTATTAAATTGTATGCATTGTTATAATTTAAGACATCGACTGAGGGTGCTTGATGGAATTTCAATATCAAGTTTGGATTATTGAGATTTTGTACACTTCCATGTATTTTGGTCCGGGCTTCGCCTTTCGGCATCTTTCGGCATCTTCGAGTCCATTCGTGTGCATCAGTTCGAGTCCATTCGTGTGCTCGAATGCCTGAAGATGCCGAAAGGCGAAACCCGGGTCGTTAGTGACAAAATACATGGAAGTGTACAAAATCTCAATAATCCAAATTTGTATGCATTGTGTTATCGAAAAAAAATATTTCTACAGTCTATATATTAAATATTTGTATATAAATATAGTGTATTAGCACGTTTTGTGTGAGCTATACACAATATTTTTGGTGTGGGTTATGTCCTTTTTCCTTTCCACAGTCGATATTATAATATATATATATTATTCATTAACACACAACAACGTGTTTTACGATATGGAAATATTATTATAAAACTATGTTATCACAAAATCGAGTTTTAAAAACCAATGGATAAATCAAGAAAATAGCATAAATATATATTTTTTACACTTTGAGCTATCAAAACCGCGTCAAATGGCTACTTACCGTGGCTTAAAAGATGACAGCCATTATTTCCTGTTATCACATATTTTTATAAATGAACGATTATAATGGTAAAAATGAAAAAATGTGACCAAAAACGTTTATGTTAACATATAATATGACATAATTTTTAAAATTGAATTAACACGATTGGAAATTGCGTTACTTAGAAGGCATTTGAAATTCGCTTTGAATTTACAATTTAAATGGTATGACACTTTCGGTGAATAAACAAATAGATTTATAGATAGTTAGAACGAATTTCCTTGTCTTTAATTATTATTTTATATTACAGTAATGGAAGAGTAGAATAGCAGAATCTGAGAATCTCTTTTAAATTATTTAGTTCATTTTTCATGAATTGGACTTTAATGCGAAACACGTCCGTGAGATAAAAGCTTCAACTCTTGCAAGCAGAGACATTTAAGTTGAAAGTTGAGCGAACCATTCTTACAACGCTTTTACACGAAATATTAATTTTACAACAATGTTAAACGCCACGTTATGGGGCTGTGTTTTATTGTACATTGTTAAGTTTGCATGAACAGCGTATATCTTTTCCTACTAACAGCAAGATTGTTCAGTTTGAACTTTCCTTAGGTCGTTTAATATATAAACACCAATAAATATTAGCATGCATAAAGACTACGTTGTTCCCATCACTGATGTTTGATACTAATGTCTTTCCAAAGCGTGTGTGCATATAATCTAATATATAAAAATCAATATGGGTTTGTTTGCATCTTATGCACTGCCATTCCATTTGTCCGTTCCCGATAAAATTTGTCAAGTTATTGCTTGCACTCGCCCGAACGATATAGGCATAGTACAATCAGGCCCGGCCTGGCCAAGCCCGACTCTCAACTTTTTAATTTTTTACTTACAGGGTCTTATTCTATACATAAAAATCAATCTCACAATCCAGATTTATCTGAAATCTAAAAAAAAATCTTAAGCAAAGAATCAAATTCGTACAGATCTCGGAAAACCAGAAAACAAAAAAAAAAAACAAAAAATATTGTGTGTCCAAAATCACTTCAATAAACAGAATTAAACCACAAACACTTTTTTTTCAGTATGCTAAGATTCACATTTGGAATTTTACTTTCACCTTGGAGTTTAGATATATATTGAAAATTTAACGACAGGTCAATGAAAATAAATTCATATGCATATTAATTATCACAGGTTTTATAATTCGCATAAATCGTTATTACCGCCAATATTTAGTGAATGATTTGCATTGGACTGTTGTACCAAATATTACTAAATATTGTCACGACAGCTTTTGCTCAGATGAATCGATCTGAATTTTTTAATCAGTTAGACAAACTCACATGAAGATCGATTTGATCGTTTATTTCAGGATTTTCCTAACCGTGTTTTGCTGAACAGGATTAGGTGTTCCGCAAAGACTTGGAATAGTGTTATATGAAACTGGAGCTGCAACAAATTCAAACATGTTTGACTTCTTATTCATATTATATACCAACAAAATAAACAGAGTGCTTCGTTACAATTTTACGGTTTGCAAAGTTTTCCCTCGCAAGAAAAGTTTGGAAAACGCTGGTTTATTTAATATGTTATTCAAAAATCGGACTCGGTTAAAGTAGCATTTATTTGAAAGACTTACTTACTTAATAGGGTAAAAACAACAAAGTATTAAGCTCAACAAGAATTTCATAAACTTATTGATAGATTTTTCTACTTCACACCATCGTCAAAACTATGAAACGAATAACTTGAAACCAATACTGAATTTTCTTAGAAATATTGAATGGTGTTGTTCTGGAAATAGTAATTTCATGAAAAAAATAGTACGTACTGTTACGAGAATTATAATAATTTATTCAAAAAGTTTTTTCTAAAAGCAGAAAAAAAATATCTTCAATACCACAGAATCAATAAAAATATTAAAAACAGTAATACCATATTTAACCCTAACTCTTAGTTCTAACTTTTTTATAGATTTTTAGATTTTTATACAAAAAGTGAGAATTAATTTTTACTTTTTGTATAAAAATCTACACCCCTCTTTCATTTGTATAAAGAGACGTCATTTAAATCATTTTTTAAGTAGTAATAATAATTGTTTATACATTTTTGTAATTATGTCTAAAGACACAAATTAAATTAAGAAAACACGGGCCTTATATGTTTAAAAATTAGTATATAGTAATATAAATATTACTAGTAAGTTTATAAAATATAAAAACGAAAAAAGGTACGCGAGTGTGTTACAGAAGCCAAATAATTTCTAGAATGTACTATTATATAATTTAATAGAAGTAAATTCATATTATTCATACAATGTTAGATAAACAGAAGGAAATGTTGGGTTTCTTATAATAATGGCATGCGTTGTAAACAATATTGATGATAATTTTATAGCTATTGTATCCATGATAGTTGCTTTTTTTATTTTAAATCAGGTTGTTTGCCATATAGCGCAGACATATTATTAAGGAAGATTGCCGCAAAGTGCGTAGGCCGTAGACTTAGCGTAGAGCCTTCAATAAGTAACAGGCGTAGATACGTGTGTATGCTTAAGCCAAACGATTCACTGTAGTTAGTATTCTGTATGTTAATTTAAGGATCTCTCACTTCATAAAATAAGTTTGTTTATAACATATTGTGTCGGGGATTCTAAGAGCAGATCCGGAGATGAATAATTTCAATTTCTCTGGACACAACTAATTAGTAAGTATGCTAAATATACTAAAAATCACGTCCTAGCCTATATTTCATAATTCAGCGTTCT
Organism: Himalopsyche phryganea; assembly: GCA_022494535.1. Lineage (NCBI taxonomy): Eukaryota > Metazoa > Arthropoda > Insecta > Trichoptera > Rhyacophilidae > Himalopsyche > Himalopsyche phryganea. Next base: position 5,116,967 of record JAGVSL010000010.1, on the reverse strand, counting down.
CCAGTCTTTTTTATTCACATGATAAAAAAATCTAACTGACATTTTTTTTCAAAGAAGTACATGTAAGCATTGTTACCACTTAATTTTTAACTTGATTAAATATTTATTTGATGAAATACTTTCATCAAAGCTTAGAGTTTGGGACACATAATTTAATATTAAGCGTCTGTGGTTTTGTTTCCTAAATTATTGTGTAGAGGCATTTTATAATGCTTGGATTGATTAGAGGTAATCATTCTACGTTTGGAACCATTCCAGGTCTCACTCTTGAGGACTGTAATAAATTTAAACAAATTAAACATTTACCTTTTTCCCGTCAGTAAATTATTTTTGAATAATCATAGTTTGCCATATTAAATTTAAAAAATGGAACACGGTTTAGCCGTCTGCATATGAATGTAAATTAAATCTTCAGAAAGTATGTCATATTTATATTTTCACAAAAATTGACGGTATTGATGGAATTGGATGGAGAATGTTTGAGATGGAATTTTTCTTTTAATCCGTGCGTTGATTCGCAACACTACGATTCATTTTCAGGAACGATTACTTGATATTCAACTTCGTGAATGAATTCTGTATTAATGGCCTTCAACCTGCACTAAGCGAACGTGTTTTCTCACAATAATGCTTTTTTTACCGAATAAAAGCCATCCGCACTAAAGGGGTAAACAAAATCTTGGTCCCGGCGGTAGTGCGCGTTGTAGGGCCGACAATAAAATTAATGATCTGGCGCTTTGGTTTTATTGGAGACAGTTACCGGGAAACGGTTATTTGGCATAAAAAATTACGGCAGATTCGGGGAATAAGCCTCTTGGGCCGGCTTGCGACGTTTTTCGAATGAAAATGGATTTGGAAAAGTGTGCTTAGAGCGTAAAGTATATTTTGGAAAATTGTCTCGCTGATTGAACTTATAAATCACAAACCTAGCTGAATGGCTACACTGTTGTATATATTATATACACGTATTATTTTTAAAATAAAAATATATTGACAATTTATTGAACATTAGTTAATCCACAAAACAAATTACTATGTTCCATGGATTCGGCGGTAACTTTGTGGAAGTTCATTTTTAGTATAATTTAAACTTTATATTAAATCACTATTATTTACAGCGAGGATGTTTTTATTCATCGCATCATCGTCAGCACTATTAACTCTACTACCTTAATAAATTGGAGTTATACCAAATAAAAGTACCGCTTAATAAATGAAAATTATTTATTGATTACCACTCTAATAAATTTAATGTGAATGAAACCTTTTTTTATATGTAAATGTGTTTTGTGGATCAACTTTATTTTTAAAGTATTTTTAATTGTTAACAGTTCGTTAATGCCAGTTATAGCTTTACAGTACTGATACAACTGCATTAATATAATTTTTTTTGTTCAATTGATTAATCATACTTCAATTGGCTACGTGACGCCTATATAAAATTAATGTAAAATCTTACATGCATTAAAAATTTGGAAACTCAACTTTTCCATCTGACTTTTTTGCTTTTGAATTAAAACAGAAAATGCTTTTTCTTGCATCAGCTAAAAGTAAGAGAATAAACAATTCTAGCATCAAACTTAAGTACTGTTAAAATAACGAAATAAATTTAAAAAAACGTGAAACTAGACGCGATGAAATATCATAAGCTCATTTAAATCCTTCATTTTTCAAATTTGTTTAGTTCGACGTTTGTGTAAAATTTCTTAACAAATGATTTAAAAGTCTATTTCTAAATTAAAGTATTTAATGTAATAATTTAGTGAAAATGAATAGCTTAAAAAATCTAGTAAGCTTATTTGGTTTATAAGAACGGTAAAAAAATATTCGTAGAATTAGATATTTCAATATTCTTGCACCAGATTCACCTTTTTTGGTTCACCATTTACCATTATATATAATGAAATGTTTTTTAAACAATTTCAAAGTTTTTTACGTATTATTGTGGCGTAGACTGTAATAAATTGTGAGCAAACATTATGTTATTTTATTTGTATTGGATGCAAAAGTTATTCACCGATGAACGTCTTATGGGAAACCTCAGGAGAAATCAAGTATTACAGGAAGAGCAAATAAATGCACAGCAAAATATTTTTGCGTTCGAACGCTAAGTTTAATTGATGTCTACATTTTAATGGATGGTCTTCGCAGCTGAGAAAGCTTTTAGTTTGATTCATGGAAATTTTCATTTCTGTCAAGTGTCGTCATAATTATTATTAACACAAAATTTCATTTTCACAGAAAATATTGCACTATTAAAAAGAAAGATAAATAAACGAGAACATTTTTTTCTAGAAACACGCTTGTAATAACTGCTTAGTTTATCATTTTCGCATTCTTCGTGAATTTACTATGTTCTTTAAAAATATATCAAAAAGGACTCTTTTACTGTCGTATGATATAACGTTTTTTTTTTGTGGAGTATATGGCCTCCTAATAGAGGTATATCACCAGAAGTTTTCTACGAGAACTGCTTTGTTACTCAGTTGGTCAACCTCTCTTTTTTTTCTAAGAGAGTAGGAGTAGAAGGATAGGGCTAGGGCAAGACTAGTGGTAAGCTAATCGCTCTCGCTACTCCCCGTTTTTGAGGATCGGATGGGTGAGAGGGAGTTTTTGGACATCACAAAGATTCATGACTACGAACAGAAATCCATAAATCAATTGAAAGATCTTATGAGACTCTCCGCACCGGGAATTGAACCCGAGACATCCGTAACCGTAGCCAACGATGCTACCAACACTACACATATAAAATAAAAGCAAACATTAGAACTTATTCATAACGAAAAATTATAGTAAATTAAAATTAAGTATTTTTGAAAAAACTACCTTAATATGAATAAAATAAATTATGTGGATCGGTCCTGCAGCCATGTGGTTAATTTTTACATTTATTTTTTAATCGTTCTATGAATTTGTAACCTACGGCATGGATGTCTTCCGTTTAATAAAACACACGCCTCCGTTATGAAACACTGATCTATAGTGACCTATGTGAGGCTTTACATGTAATTTATTACAATAATTGCGTTGTACAGAATAATCTAAAGTCCCATAGATAAAGGTCAACATTTAATTGTTGCATGTCACCAACTCACTGACTGCTAACGGAAAACAGGTTAAGTTTATTAATCAAGTCTGTCCATCGGGTGGGAAGTTGCACGCCACTGTACTATTATTATACCCCACCTAACAATAGTTAGCGTGACTTCACTGTAAAATGCTTTTCATACTAGAAACTAGCTTGCGTGTCATAAATAAAGCTTCATTTACACCTTACCTGCGACGAAACAACAAAAAAGATGATTGGCAGATTGTGTAGTAAAACCAAAATATGCTTTGCTTTTTGATACTTTTGTAAAAAGGCAGGAATTAAATTAATATGTAGGATTTTTTTGTATCTTTCCTATCCTAAACCAAAATGTACGTATTAAGGTAAAAGACAATAATGTATTTTGTTCCAAAAAAATTATGATATCAAGTTGATAGCCATTTTGGCATCACGCAATTATCAGAACTAGTTATTGAAATCGTTGTCAAATACATAATATAATCCATGTCGAATTAAATACGTTGCCTTTACATATTGAATTTACTTTTAAGGTGTTAACTGTCAATTCTTGGTGGAAAGACATTATATTTTAAAAAATAAAACACAATTTGTTTGAACTACTTCGACATATTTATAATGATCAGGACCGGTTTCGCTCATCACGAGCAGTTGATAATGCTCGTGATGAGCGAAACCGGTCCTGATCATTATAAATATGTGGAAGTAGTACAAACAAATTGTGTTTTATTTTTTAAAATATTGAATTTAAGCCAAAAAATACCAATTCATTCATGACATTGAAATAAATTCTTTTTTCAAATGTTCTTTAAATCTTTACCCAAAGGAATTGATCACCACGATATTTTTATATTTTAAATATCTTTATTATTTTATAGAAAAGGGGAGTGGTGATAAAGATTCTTCTCAAGTCTTCCACCTATACTCTCCTTCTCTGAATATACAGGTTTGACAATTAGCTTGAAATCACTTCTCTTTAAATATATAACATACTTAGTTCACATTAGATAATTATCGTACAAATACTCTAATTTGCTCCAGTTTTGAGAAAACTTGGCTTATAAATAAGCGTGAACTGTCATAAATATAATATATACAGAAATATATATAATTGTTAAAATAATAAATAATAAATCTTAATTAGTTTATTGTCACTATATAACGGACGACTTAATTACATTTAAAATGTAATTTTTCAAACGCAATTTTTTATTTATTATAATTAATAAATTTCATAAACGATCTATTGTGAATGAACCTTTTGTCATCAGCAAAACATGAAATAGTTTGATAAAAACAAACAAAAGCTCAGCTACAATGTTTTAAATTAATATTCCTTATAAGCTCTGTTTATCAACTAGTGTACAAACAACACGTAAATAAACGCTTTACTTGTTCTTTCTTTGATTAGAATAGAAATAATTAAATATTAATTGTTCATTAAATACGCTTGACATCGCAAATCATGATTATAGCTATTTGTAAATAAGACATTTAAAATTAAGTTTCTTTTTGTTTTATAAATCCATTAGATGTAATTGCCATACAATATTTATTGCTAATAGTACGTCAAAAGCAATTTGTAATTATTTGATCTATATGAACTTGAAAACCAAATCTCCAAATCTGGTATATAATAAATAGTTTTAATAAAAGATTTTTTATGACATGTATTGAAACAATTGTAATATAGATTATATCTTATTGAAATAATAAATCCTACCTTTAGTATTCTGAATATGTGAATAAAGAAGAGGTAGCCTGCCGCTCTGGATAATCATTTCGCCATGGCCATTTATATTTATTTAACCATGTATATAATAAAAATACATGTGAGAATAATTGTACACTATTTTTCCAACATATCCATCTGCCAGTCCTACATTACATTGGGGAAGGGTTTAAGTTAAGCTGTTAACAAACACAACTCTTACAAGAAAATTACCACCTTTTTAGTAAAAAAAAACATGAAATATTTACTATGGGATTCATATAAACATCGATAATTTATGAAAATGTTTATTAACGCCTTAAACTTATTCATCTTTTCATTCAATTGATCAATAATTGAAACAGCTAGTTGAGAAAATTTCATATTTTGTAACAGATGACAGTTTTATGACTTTTAAATGCATGTTGAGTAATTGTTTTTTAATAAAACCATTTAAGTAATCAATACAGTTTCAGTAAAAACACCATAAGATATTTCTGTCAAAATCATTTTTCAGCGACTTTGTTTTTAACCCATTAAGATTTATTTATCCATGTAATAACCTATTTCATTTTGAAACTCATCAAAATATCATGAAAAATTCCTTTAATAAAGCAAAAATAATAATTACGCATACCTTCAACTTTTAAAAGCTTTATAAATACAGTAGGTAACTTTGTCTGAGTTAATTATAATTATTCTTATAAACGCCAACATATTGTTAGTTTAAAATACAACGCAAAATTAATAAAATTATGTCAGCTCCTGTTTTACAAACATTCCAGTAAAACATCCCTGAGCGTGCAAATTAAGCATAAAGATACAACAATAGTGTTTACTTACTTAAAACTTGTTAGCTTTTAACTACCATGATTATTTTGCATGCATGTATAATTATGATAAAAAGAGGGGAAATGCATCGTCATTTCGCCTCAGAATTAAAAAGACAGTTGTGGACAGTTTTCCGAATTGGTACTTAAATGAAATGATTAATGATTAATTTTATTCTTTTAAAACTGTTATTTTTTCGTAAGAAGACACTAACTGAAAAATACTAGTTGTGAGTAGTTGGATTTTAACGTTTTTCAAATATTAGAAATGCTGTACGATTTTCATTTTAAACGTTTAATTTATAAAAAAAAGATAGTTTTTCACACAGTAGAGTTCAAAATTAGGAACATTTTGGTATAATTAACTCAATATGTCATTTTTTTCAACTAAATATTTTTTTTCCAAAACAGCAACGATATATTCCTTTGTCAAAGCTCATTGAATAATATACAAATCGATTGCAAGTGAAAATATTATTTTTATAAAGTTTAAGTTCAACCAAAAAATAATGTAATAACTTGTTTCACATTTTGCTTTCATTGCGGTCATATAGAGTCAAGATATTTAAACAAAACTTTTTTTTGTTTTATTTAAGTAACACACTAATAGCCATCGATTAGTTGAAACGAAAGAACGATAGAGAAAAAATCGAAACACTACTTTTTTGGTTAACCTTTTTAAAACGAAATAACATAATGACATATTGCTGAAAAACCGGACTAAAAATACATCTTTTTAATTCAGCCTTTTATTAACAAAACTGTAATTTTTAGTGTCTCAAATCTTGTGACTCAAACAGTCTGTTACTACTTAACGACAATTCACAGTTAGTAATTCATTTCGTCTGAATTTACAAACTGCTTATATATGTGGCATGATATTACGCGATTGTTTATATGGACTATAGTTGCTTGAATAATTGTAATCGTCCAAATGCATGCTTGAGTACCTCTCTGTTCATTGAATGGGAAATATTCTAACGCTAAACATCAAGCTCCGTATGCTGCATTACTTTGTTTCACACAACTCTTTGAAAAGGCGAAAATTCACCAGTATGATGATCAGATTTCAAATAAGCCTCAATTTGTTACGTTGAAAATTGAGATGTTCTATTAGAAAGGAAAAGTTGTCACAATGAGCAGGGACGACGGTGGAATAAACCACAAAATGGGATAATCACTTAGAATTTTAAAATTTCGACACAATTTTGTATAATTCATCTTACAATAATTTTCATTTCATTTTTATAAGTTATTATATTCTCATTCAAAGTGTTTTGTTTAATTATTTATAAATTTTTGTTCCTACATATTTCATGTCAGGCCTTTAGCTGACTGGTCAAAATCATTGACTTCAGCTAGTTTAATAAATTGATTTTTCAATTATTTTATGGATTTGTGTATGGATGTTTGAGATTTCTAAAATTCCTTTCCACAACATAAAAGTTAGTTTAAATTTGGATTATTGAGATTTTGTACACTTCCATGTATTTCGTCACTAACGACCCGGGTTTCGTCTTTCGGCATCTTCAGGCATTCGAGCGCACGAATGTACTCGAACTAACGCCATTCGTGCACTCAAATGCCTGAAGATGCCGAAAAGCGAAACCCGGGTCGTTAGTAATAAAATACATGGAAGTGTACAAAACCTCAATAATCCAAATTTGATATTGAAATTCCAGCAAGCACCCTCAGTCGACGTCTTAAATTATAAAAGTTAGTCAAAGAGAGAGAGCGATAGCCATTTTTAGAAACTGTCAAATCTTGAATTGATTTCTTTCACCTTTAAGCCGAGTCATTCCTAGATCGTTTAACAACTTTAAAATATTGTTCTCTTTTACCACTAACTTTTTTAATTGTATTTATTCACTTTGTATTTCGTTATTGTTATATAAATATTAACGGATGTTCAATCACATTTCCTATACTAAAACCTCAAAAAGTTCTTACAAATACTTACAGTCAACTACCATTAAAATACAAAAATAATTAATATCAAAAATATACAGCGTCAATGTGCACTTAGATTGATGGTAAAGAAACTTTTCAAAGAGAAAAATAACGATTGTTGCAAAAAGGATTTACCGTTTAGGGGACTTACCTTTTATGAGTCAGTACCTGTGTGAAAGGCTAATATATCATACGCTTGAAGAGATATAAATGAAACCCAATTTGCGAAATGTGAAGATTATTTAAAATGAACAGTATTTCTGGGTACACTGAAGTGACTTTTCGAATCGTATTATAACAATATTATACTTCTGATATTATCAAGATGACCTTAAATATAATAAGGTAAAATCTACATTGATAATATGTTATCCAATTAGGCTTAACTCAATACACTGAAGTCATAACAAATATATTTGAAGGATTTGAGATAAAATACTTACTGTTTAAATTTTGAGCAAAAAGTTGAGCCATGATATTAAAAAAAAAAATAATTATTTTCATGCACTGTTTCCAAAAATGTAAGATTTTTTTTCCATGTCCGCTCCCAATGTGGAGCATATGGTCTCATAATGGAGGTATCTTGACAGAATTTTTTCTACGAGAACTGCTTGTCACTCAGTTGCTCAACCTCTCTTTTCTTTTTCGAAGAGAGTAGGGATAGAAGGATAGGCCTATGAAAGGACTAGTGGTTAGCTAATCGCTCTCGTTACGCCCCGTGAAGATGGGATGTGTGGGAGGGAGGACTCAGACTACGAACAGAAATCCATAAATCGATTGAAAGATCAATCTATGAAAACCGTCCGCACCGGGAATTGAACCCGAGACATCCGTAACCGTAGCCAGCGACGAAACCAACTGCGCCACGGACGCCGACTGTAAGATATCATAACTTCTGATGTAAGATATCATAACTACAAATTGGTTAATATCTATATATATAAAAATGAATGTCTGTTTGTTGGTTTGTCCGGATTTTATAGGCTCCTAAACTACTCAACCGATCGTGACGAAACTTTCAGGAAGGACTTATTGTGATCATGCCGAGAAACATTATATAAAATAAATGTTTGTTTGTCCTTTACGCGTTCCTTTACCATTCATACGATTTCGATGAAACTTCGGTGAGTTGTTGTGCACACACCCGTGAAGGGTTCTGAAGAAAAAAATTAAAAATCTAAAATTGAAAAAAAGAATCAAATACGTACATACAGCGACATTTAGGAAAAACCTTCTGATTTATTCGTGTACGCACCAGACGAAAAACAAAAATATTGTGTTAAAACAAGTGTGATATTGAAACTCGGGTTCGGGAAGATGATGGGCTCAAACCGGGTAAGTCTATGAAATTTTGGCCTGTGCAGACCTCTAATCCAAAAGCAGTTCAATAAACAGAATTAAAACACAAACCCTTTCTTTCTTTGAGTGTCATTGCAACGCATGCCGGGTACTCACTAGTCTAATATATAATCGAATGGGACGATATGTACTTGATCGGAAATATTGATGAAGCTGTCAGCGTGTTTTATAGAAAAGTTTATGATGTTTTTAATAAAATTTTTGATTTGAATGTGTACTCGGCCATGAAGCGTGGGTATCCAAAATGGTTTTCCAAAAAAGTAATTACATGTATAAACTTAAAATATAAATGTCATAAAAAGTGGAAACGCTCTAAATGTCAGAGAGATTATATTATTTTTTCAGAGTTGCGCAATAGAGTGCACGAACTCATTAATCACGATTATAAAACATACATTAACCGGATTGGTATGAATATAAATTCAGACCCAAAAGCTTTCTGGACTTATGTCCGTAATATACGTGACTCTTCTGCTCAGCTCTCATCCATGTCTCTTAACGGCAGTGTATTGAATGGTTACGGACCTATTTCTGAGGGATTCGCGCAACATTTCAGGTCGGTTTACTCAAAAATTCCTCCAAAACTTATTCACTCAGAATCCGAGTACACGCATTCTTCTTGGCCCACTCTTAATATCAACTATTTTGATGAGTCCGATATGCGTTACGCTTTCTCTCGTCTGTACCCAAAATCTTCAGTGGGTCCTGATGGTATTCCTCCATGGTTACTTAAAGGCTGCAAACTTTTTTAAGTGCCCCTCTAATGTATCTATTCAATTTAAGTTTAAGTACCTCCACTTTTCCCGAATGCTGGAGTTTGACTCGTATAAGACCGGTCCATAAAAAAAGCTCTCTGTCAGAGATAACAAATTTTAGGCCCGTAGCAATTTTATCAGCACCGGCTAAACTTTTTGAATCAATGCTACATAGATATATCTATATGCATGTTGACTGTCAGTTAACTGATTCCCAACATGGTTTTAGATCAGCGCGCTCAACTATCACCAATCTAATGGTGTATAGTGAGTATATATCAAAATCTTTGGATTCCCATTGTCAGGTTGATGTTATTTACACGGATATTTCGAAAGCATTTGATAGTGTCGATCACGATATTCTGATAAATAAATTAAGTGCTATAGGAAGCTCAAATAAGTTAATTAAATTTTTTGTTTCTTATTTGTCAAAACGACGACAATATGTTGAATACGCTGGATGCGCATCAAATATTTTTCCAACATATTCTGGGGTACCACAGGGATCGAATCTCGGTTCAATTTTATTTCTTATTTTTATTAATGATATTGTGGAAAGCATGAGTGGAATAAAGTATCTGCTCTTTGCAGATGACCTAAAACTGTTTTTAACTATCAAGAAGGAGTCTGATTGTACTATTCTGCAACATAATATAGACTCGATTTTAAATTGGTCTATAAAAAACAAACTTGACTTCAACTTTTCGAAATGCTTTTGCATTTCTTTCTCTCGCTCAAGATTGCCTATTAAATATAATTATGTGATATCGAATAATACTTTACAGCGTTTATCTGAAATTGTTGATCTTGGTATAACGTTTGACTCTTCTTTCACATTTCATTCACATATTAATTCCGTTGCTTTGCGTGCTAGCAAACTCCTCGGGTTTATAGTTAGGCAAAGTAAACCATTCGAAAACCCAACTGTGTTTCGCACTCTATACATTTCCTTGGTTCTCAGTACGCTTGAATATGGATCTATTATCTGGAGTCCATATGAAAATTCCTACAAGTTGAAATTGGAGCGAGTTCATAAGAAATTTCTACGATATTTCTATTTCAAAAAATTTAAATATTTTCCTTTTAATAATTCCCTAAAAGTGTATTACCCAACTAAATTTCTTTTAGGAATGCTATCTTTTCACTCTCTTGAAGCACGAAGATCGTTTTCGATTCTAAAGCATTTCTCTCTTCTTCTTCAGGGACGAGTTTATAATCCTGAAATTCTCATGTCTATTAATTTACATGCTCCTAATTGTTATCTACGTGGCCGAAACCATATCCAGACAATTTTTATTCTTAAAACTTGTTCTTCGCGTCGGTCATTCGAGTCACCAGTTGCCAGAGCCGTTCGGATGATTAATGCACTGCCTAGAGAGCTGGATATTTTCAACACTAAACTATGGGTATTGTTCACTAAATATTTTTTCCTTTTAAATTAATAATGTCTTTTTTTTTTATTATTTAGTAATTTAAAAAAAAAATGTTTTTATTTTCATTATTGTTTTTATTAGTAGTACTGTTTTTAATAATTATTATTATTGTTGTTACTGTTATTATGTTTGTGGAATGCATGGCGCATTGGCGTCAGCTGTAATGCCATGCATTTCAATTTTTTTAAATTTACAATAAATAAATAAAAATAAATAATAGCCCAGACCGGTATGCAGGCGTTTTATTATTATCACATATCACATATAAGTATACATTTTGATTACATATTTTTATGTATGTATTTTTTTAATCAATTTGATTATGGTTATAGTAAAAAAATGAAGATTAACGTTGCAAACGTTTTTTTTTAACTAAATGATTCCATTCAAAGATTTATTTCAATTTATGTCAGTGCAATTTGTAAGTAACATAAATATACCCCTATTTCATAAAAATTTGTATGTAAAATGTTTTTGCCATGAAGTTATTTAAGCACTTCGATTAAACACACAACAATACATTTATTTATTACTGGCTAGACATTTAGTATATCAATTCCAATACCGTCATCTATGACGGGCGTCCCACTAGTAAAAAATATTACTGTAAACTTTGTTTTTGATAAAATGTTCGCTTTTAAATAAAGTAATTTTAGAGTGAATAAAATGAATTTGAAAGCTGTAAAAATAATAAATATACCTTAAAAAAAATTTTGATGAACGATATTTTTCAATACTTTGAAATCATGAAGTTGAAAATTTGTAAACTTCTTGGCTAAAAAATACTAACCGTTTAACCTGCATCGAAGGAAAACTAGTTACGACTTTCTCAAAATAGATACCAACGTTAACTGCAAAGCAACCCATATCGGTTTTCAATCGAAGCGTATAGGGAAAGTTGCACGCCTTGCTTGAAGACCTACTAAATCCTTTGCAAAGCCATGCAAAGTAAAAACAGAAAAAGGCACAACAAAATAAGCATTTTATTGCAAAGGGATGGGCACGAACCCAACGCGACAAGCAATAAGAAAATCTTCGACAATCCCCGTCAATCGCAGCTTCAGGCTGGGTCATTGGTTTTTTTAAACACAACTAATTCAACAAAAAGCCAAAATTTTTACTTAACATTAAAATACAGAACGGAAAAACGTCTTTTTTATCTAGTGCTTTAAAAATACAAATTTACTGTTCCGGATATTTTACATTTTGATAGTCTTTAAATAAAATATATTTATTTCTTAAAATATTTCCATACCTTATTTCTTACTCTATTTTGGATTATTGAGATTTTGTACACTTCCATGCATTTTGTCACTTACGACCCGGGTTTCGCCTTTCGGAATCTTCAGGCAATCGAGCACACGAATGGACTCAAATTGACTGACAGTAAACAGTGTCTAACGTTTATATAGAAGATACAAATACGACAAATATTATTTACGAGGTAAAATATTATACGTCTGAGAGGTACAGCTGAACCTTCCTAATTCTCCGTTATTATATCCTATACGTTGAAACACCTAACAGATGTCACTAAATGTGGAAAGATTGTAAATATTTACCATTTCGTCTAATTGCATTCCGTTGAAACCCACAATGATATTATAATTGTAAAATCACTGGTATTCTAAAAGAAGTTGGAACGCGGCAATTCGCCACTCTGTTTATGTGTTGCTTACAAAATAAGGATTAAGGCGATTCTCGAAATGTTCAGTGTGGCTCAGGTATCAGTGTGGCTCTCAGACGTATAATATTTTACCTCGTAAATAATATTTGTATCTTCTATATAAACGTTAGACACTGTTTACTGTCTGTCAGTTCGAAACCATTCGTGTGCTCGAGTGCCTGAAAATGGCGAAAGGCGAAACCCGGGTCGTTAGTGACAAAATGCATGAAAGTGTACAAAATCTCAATAATCCACATTTGATATTGAAATTCCATCAAGCACCCTCAGTCGATGTCTTAAATTACTCTATTTTATTATTTACGGTTATTTATTTCTTTGAAGTAACTGTTCTTATTCGATTGTAAGATGGGGGAAAAGACCATCTCTCTTGTAAAATACAATAAATACAATGTGGGCTTATTAACATAATATGTATTAAATTATCGCAAAAATACATATTTTAATTATAATATCAACCTTCGTGTACTTATGAAGCTGTGGAATGTAGTAAATAAATCATGTACAAGAATTTAGAAGTTAGACAATATTATGTTTTTTAATGTGTCGTATATACTTACGCGTTCACACATAAACTTTATTTATCGATAATTTAATCTTAAATCAAACTCAATTTTGTATTTTTAAAATGGTTTATATTTATGCAAACATAAATAACATAATAAATATTGCATAGATTGAAATCAAAGTATATATTGTCTAAAAAAATCATCTTCAGCCACAAAATTTACCATTATGGTTGAAAATCGTTGAAGGTGCACCCCGTCCAAAAATACTATTAGATTAGAATACATATATTTTATAATATTCTTATTGCATATTAAACAGGCATTTTTGGCATGAATTTATAAAAAAATATGAAAACTGTTGTTTTCACGGTGGAATTAAATGAAACAATAATATTATTTTTTTAAGCTTGAAAAAAATTGGGCTACAGAGAATACGCATTTCCTTACAATAGATGAATCACATTTAATATTATATTTCGCATAAAATAAAAACAATTTATTTAAACAACCAAAATCCTTACAAAACTGACAGGTGAATGCGATCTTGTCACTTTCTAACGTTTTCAATTTTAAAAAGTTGTCAGAAATTTTCAGCCGGCTACAGAAAGCTTTCAGGCTCCGTCGAAGACCGTGAAGTGAGCAAAATGTAAATCCGAGATGATTTCATCACACTGACAAGTCTGAGCCTTCGGGGTGGATTGCGGGGGTGGAGGGAGGGACGAAACGAGAAACGGGCGGAAGAAATTACTGGCTTGATTGCCTTGCTCAAGATCTAGTGAAATAAATAGCATTCATTTCGTTCTGCCTACTTTTTATTGCAAATACTCCAACGTATGCATAGATATAAAATACTTTCACGAAAATGAAAATCCAAAAAGTTACTTTGTAACACATAGCAGTTAACCGATTCCACAAAAATGTAGCACCGATTGGCGCAGCTTGGTAGTGAAGTACCTAGTAACATCGGTTTCAATTCACAGCGTTTTCATTAAAAAAAATATTTCCAAACGCAATTGAGCGCGAAGTTGATAAATTCCTTAATGGCAGCGGTGGAACATGAATTTTAAAGAATTAATTGATAACTTTTATTCATTATTTATTATTTTTATGAATAAATAAGCTTACATCAAATTATTAGGTGATAAAGAGATCTTTTTTAATACTAAAACAATTGACTTGTCACAGTGTTACTCGAATTACGGACGACAGAAAAGTAAAAACAGTTTAAATTCCAGAAGATTTTATGGAAAATGCTGATATTCCAGATTGTGCTAGTATTTACTGTTATACGATATCTAAAATCAGTGATTGAGATATCATTACGAGCGATATCGTTTAGTCAATGATATAAAAAAATATATTATTTCAAAATAAAATATTCAATAATTATTGATATTGTAAAATGGAATTCATATTGAACTGCACATCTACTAACGTTCATTCATAATTTATAAACTTTCAAAATAATGAATTTATTGTTTACTAAACTAATTCGATTATAATTTATTTAATTTGAATTCATAACAATCTATATTTAAGACAACTTGTTAAATATACTTTATCGCAAAAGGTACGCCAAATCTTATTTTTTAAATTTAGATATATATTTTTTCCACGGTATTCAAATCAGTTGAACAGCTTAAAACAAAATAGCAGATACAAGAGATCTATAAAATTAAATGAAAACTATTATGAACACGATACAATAATGAAAGAAATACGTCACTGCTAAATAATTTAACAATTTAATCTCCCTTAGTTCCTCTTATGGTATCCTTTAAATGAAATGAGTTAAAGTTAAAGTTTTTTATCTTTATAATGTCACCTTTTTGTAATACTCAAAACTTTTCTAGGATGTTAGTAAATACTAAAGATAAAGTTAATATTTTGAACCAAAGTGGTATTTATCTATTAAATTGTAATTCCTGCGAAGCTAGATATATTGGACAAACAGGAAGGCCTTTTAATATCAGAATCATGGAACATCTAGCTTGTGCTAAAAAAGGAGATGATTTGTCTACATTTGGTAACCATTTGTTTCGAAATAAACATACGTTTGACATAACAGAAAATTTCAAAATCCTGCACTTAAATAACAAATCTTTAAAATTAGATAAACAAGAGATTTTAGAAATAAATAGATATAAATTTTTGCCCAATTCAAACTTATTGAATAAGCAAACCGTCTTTGCATCTTCTCCTTTGTTATATCCGATTCATTAATTTGTATTATACCTGGAAGGTAATTTTTAACTTGTAAGAATTGATTCTGCCTCTGTAATTTTTGTTTTTCAGATAAAAAAAAAAAATTAATGGATACTCATAGCTGCTCTGCTTTCTCCACTTAAGATGGCTGTTTATTGTTAATATTAATAATATACTTAATATTTGATAAATGGTTCACTAATTTTTTCTTATAATTTTCCTGATTCATTATTGCTTATTGCATTAGTATTGTGATTAAAAATTTTTGCTAAGCTACTGGACTTTTAATGTAGCTATATTTGTGATTTCAGATTAGTATTTATTGATTTGTAAGAGGTCCATAACATTTTAATTGTAGACTGTTTTATTTGATTTATGTATAATTTGTTTTCTAATCAGTATTTTCTTGTCTTAGTTCATGAACCATCAGTTTTTTATACCTTCATTTTTACATTAAATTTTATATAAATAAGCCTGTTATGTTTGTATTTTTATCAGTTGATAATGCTCGTGATGAGCGAAACCGGCCCTGATCATTATAGATATGTGGAAGTAGTACAAATGAATTATGTTTTATTTTTTTTAAATATAATGTCTTTCCACCAAGAATTGACAGTTAACACTTTGGAAGTAATTATACTTTAATGATAGTTGGTTCTAATGATCATTTTACAATGTGTTTACATTGCGATTTTTTCCCAATTAAGATAGAAAGTCAGTATTTTCAAATCAGTATTGAAATTAATTCAGATATTAATAAAGTTCCTATACCTAGACAACTAGACTTTTATTAATCAGTCTGATAAATAAACGATATAAACTATTTACTTAATGTCAGTTTGAGTTCATCAGTATACTCAAATGCATGAAAATAACGAGTGAGAAGTTATCTGGATATATAGAAAATTTTAACAATTCAAATTTAGTATAAATTAATTCTAAAATGGGACTTAAAATTTGTTTAACAACAATATGGTAATTTTTCATGATAATTATATTAACACAGAATCTTTTTTATTAAGCTCCTAGTTTGAAACTCGCGTAGTCTAATGCTGTTATTTGCAAAAACATAAGCATGATCTATTTGTGTATGTTATTTGGCGTGACAAGCCTCTAGAGTAGTATTTTTAGCCCCTGCCATAGAAAGACGCGTTGGAAGAAACTGGAGTTACGAGGATCCCTGAGGCAGGTAGAAATTGAAACGTATTACACTGATGGCAAGCACTCGTCCGGAAAAATGGCGTAGACATCTTTACATGTAAGGTAGGGGTTTATGTTTAGCATGAAGCATTTTAAGATGTTACTTTATGTTTTGATACAATTTGAAGCAAACATATTATCTGCAAATTAATTGTAAGCTTTATTCTAACATCATCCATATTTCCTTATCAAATCTCAAAAGAAATGTTGACCGGCAGACTGACTGAAAATTAGTTCTACTATAAGAACTAAAATGTTGGTTAAAATTATGTGTACTATATACACGGCCTGGAGAAAAGAATGATTCTTTCGGAACGAATAATATTTAATTTAACTAATATTTTATCTAAAAAGTGTTGAATTAATTTATATTTAAGGTGTTTCTGGCTGCGGTTATTTAAATTTTATTATTCTTCGATTCTTAACTGATTTTTTGTATCGATTATAGCGACTTTCAGTTTTCCTGGCTGCGTTTTTATTTTATGGTTATAAAATAATTTTACTATTACATGATTTAAAATAATAAAAAACAAATTGCTTTGTCAGCTTTAATTGTAAACTAACGTCTAGAATTCTGCTTCGTTATTTATACGAACAACAATTTAAATAATTTATCGCAATTCCAATATGGTGGTTAATACTATGAGAGCCAGTTTATACACTGTTCCAGCGATAGATTATCAATTATAGCATGAAGATAATCCATATGTGTAAATGCAGTTAGTGAACAAACTGCGAGCATAATCAATTTTAACAGCAATATGGCGAAGTTTGCAAAGCGCCATAAATTTAAATATCTCCTCATATGCGCAATCTCAGCGAGAATCGATTGCCTCTCAAGCTTAATTGCATTCCGATTTTCTCATTTAGTTTATTTTCATTTCGTAATTTAAATATTCGTAAAAAAATGACATTGATTTGTCATAAACTCACAGCTTGCATTGGTACAGCTCTAATTTAATGAATGCATCGACTGTACTAAGTCAAATCTAAAATACTGAAAATAACATTTAGATGTCATCTTAAACCCTTATTATCTAACCGTATTTATTAAAACACTTATTTCATTCCTAAAGCACGCTACAATAAAAATTTCAATAATGATGACTTAAAATTTTAAAGGTAAATTTATATCAATTATTTGAAATAGACAAAAGTGTATTATTATTGCTACTGAAACATTTCACACAACTAAAAAACCGACGGTTGAACGATAAAAGATATTTATAAGTCTTAACAGTAATCCATAAATAAATAATTTAGTTAGTGAAGTTCTAGTAAGAAGATTGTGGTTATATAAAAATAAGAGAATATGGGGTGAGCTTGAGAATTAAATACCAATTTATATACTTCACATGATAAACAGAAAAATTATACATTTCATCGTAACCGATTGTTCTCGGAATTCTGAAAATTCTCGTACAGAAACCTTGAACAATTTAATTTCTATTGATATCTTTTGAAACCATTTTTGGTATTATCATAAGATAATATATTATGTGATAAAATTATTGTACATTATAATATATTATTTATGGTATATCCTCCTGATGTGCACCATGGTCTATGGTTGTTACACTCTTAACATTACTTTAAAATCCTTTTACAGTTGAAAAATAAAACATTTCAAACTGCAAGTTTCTTGTAAAAATTTTTAACTATAATAAAAAAAAAATCGTTTTTTTCTTCCCTTTTTTACTCTTGGATCATGAAAACTCTTGATGAAACGTTTCAAAAGAAGTTATCTAGTAAATCTGCCAATCATACTCTCTTTAACACAGGATACGGCTGCCGTAAAATATTAAAAGATAACTAGCAATACATTCTGTCTTAAATATTTCAACGTTTGATGTACTAATTATATAACTTGCTTTATTCTTTAAATACCTCTTCATGAGAAAGTTGCGTGAAAAGTCGTGGTGCAGGTTTGTTTTTATCATCCCCTAGCGAGCCCTTCGCTAAAAAGCCTTGATATTTTAACCGTGTTCTCTTTGCGTTCAACTACGCTTATAACAAGTCAGATCCGCAAAGAACATTCCCAGGGGTCAGCTAATATTAGTATCTAGAATCATACATTCTTAAACTGTATTTAAAATATTTATAGCACATTAAGAGTTTTATATAAATAAGTAAATTTAAAAATCTATGAAATACTATGAATCGATCCGATAATATTTATCAATTATAAACGTGTCGAATTCTATATTCAGTGATTTTTCAATTAAAAAATTGAGATTTCATCGCATCTCGGTTGAATTTGTTTAAGCTCTCGTTAATTTTATCTCAAGAGGTTTTAAAACATAAATATATATCAACTTTAATAATTTAGAGCAATCAATGCATATTTTAATTATTCCTGGTTTGAATATAAAATTGTAAATTTATGTAATTTTTATATTGAAAATCTTACTGACATTTTATGATTGCCTTTTATTATTTTATCATTTAATTGTGGCCTATTTACCTTTTCACGTTTTAACAAACCAATCAATAGTTTTTATTGAAAAACCAAATATTCCATAGTGCTCAGGTACGTGGAAGAATATTTAATAAATAAAAAAAGACGCGATAGGTAACATGTAATTCAACAGTAATATCAAACGTTTAATCTAACAGTTAATGTTAGAACGAATAACGATAATGACGTGTTAAGGAAAGTAATATTTGAAAAAATGTTATATTTCAATTTAGTAAAATCAAATATGATAGGATTTAGTGAACCCAATCTCACGAAAAGTAAATTTATAGCATGACCTACAACTTTATATTGTAGGAGTTTAATAGTTGTTCTTGTTGCCTTAGATATGAATTCACACTTAGCAACGCTTAAGAATAATATATTGTTACAATATTTAAACATCCCCGTTTTATAAAAGGGAAGGAAACGTAGATTGAGCACCACACTTATCTATAAAACAACGTGTTCAGAGGCTTTTGGTTCAGTGAAAGCTGACTGTAGTACTAACCGTTTGGCTGGGGAACAATGGAAGAGAAAGTTTCAATTACTCTAAGCATACGATCCGACATTCCACCAGTCATATAAATCCAAGTTTATTTGCGGTAAAAATGAACTACATAATTAACAAATATTAATTTTGATTTTTTAAACATCAAACTGTTTAATGGAACATCAAAATTTCACTTCCTTGATCATTCAGTGACATACACTGATATACCACTTAATCTATGAATAGTAATTCTGTGCTGTCACTTAACAATCATAATAAAAATATCTTCCTTAACCCTTCCGTGCCCATGGTGTAACAATGAGTTACTTCGGGTTTTAAACCTTTAAATGATCTGTGAAATGTGTCGTATAAAAATCGAAAATTTTGCTATTTTGTAAATAAAATAGTTCTAATATAATTAAAAATACATACAAGTTTGTGTGCACGTTGTATAATTAATCATTATTTTTAAATTTTGTCAATTTTACCATCGAAAAATATAAAATCATACAATTTGAGTATGCAACTGTTTTGTTTCCAACAGCACCGAGACACGTCTTGAGCTTGTTGTGCTATGAAGAATTTTGATTCTTTCGTCTTTCGATAATTTCGCTTATGGTTCAGGTTTTGAACACAAAACATGAAATAAAATAATTACTTATTACTAAATAAAACCGTATTTAAATTTTTGAATTTGTCATTTCGTTTTATAAATACGTTTATATGACAAAACCCACACGATTACGAAATTTTGACTGTGTGATATTCGAATGGATTTTTTTCTAGCATGGAAACTGGAAGGTTTACTACTTACTGTCATTTGACAGCAATGAGAGAAGTCTAATTTTAATTTGATTTAAATTGACCATCAGAAGGTTTATGGATTTATAGAGTGAAAACTGAGTTACTGCTTAAATTTGCTATCGAATATGTTGATTGTAAATAACGGAATTTTGTAAAGTGAATATTACTTGTCAGCTAACATGTAATCTTGACTGTGAAAAAACCGAAAAAATTATTAATATAACTGTGAAAGTTAGAAATCGCGCCTCATAGATCTCAATATCTTGTTTGTCGATAATTAATACTGTGGTAGTATGTTTTATAATAAAATTATTGTTTCCTAAAAAAGTTGCTATAATAATTAAAGGGAACACTCATGATTGAATCTCGTGGGAACCAATTTTCGAATATTTTTAATGAGAGTTCAACAAAATTTATCAGATCATGGCACATTACTTTCTTTATTATTTGCGTACAGTCGTTGCATTTCGAGTTATATAAAAATGTTTCAATATGTCAATTTTCAAAGTAAAAAGTAGAAGCAATCAAATTCCTATCAAATATGGCATTTAATTTATAAATCTCTACTATAAAGCACAAAATACATGTAGGAATATATATGTTTGTATGTCTGTCAGTCACAAAAACTCCTCTCAAACGGCGCACACTAGAGAAGTGAAATTTTCACTTCACTTGTCATTTTGGTTGCAATTTAGTTCAACTGCGCTATTTTCAACTCTCAACATTTAACTTTTGAACGTAAAACTGAAAACGCGATATTTTTAACGTTTCGCAAATAAAAATCAACAAACGCTGATCGCCTAGCGACCGCTTCATATCAAATATTCTGTGATTGTCGATGCCCCGTCGCTAAGCAACCATAAATGTTTTATAGTATTGAAGTCATAATTAATAATTTTTCATGCTTGAATCCTAAAATTTGTAAAAAATCAAGAGATTTACTGGAAAATTATTGATCACTTAAAATTATAAAACTTAAATCAATATTTCGTGTCTTTAACGCACCGGTGTAAATAAAGTTACCATCATCATTTGCTGGAAATGAAATTAAGATTCGTGATATTGTCTTGGCAATACGCAGACTTGACGAACTGTTCGCTGATTTAAAGGCAATTTCGTATGGTGGACATGTTTGCCAAAATTGAGATGCAGAGATTATTATTTTTCAAAAATGAATCAAAATAAGTTGCATGTCGATGAATATATATATATGAAAGATGCGACTGTAAATGATACCGATACAGCTCATCTTAGAAAATTGGTAATTTTACGCTCAACAAAATGAAAATGAAATCTGATAATGTTGGTCTTGATAATCGGTGGATCGTTCTTTGCAATCCTTTGCTCCCAAAGATGTTTAATGCTCACATCAATGTTCAATGCTGTGTCTACACTGTGCATTTTAGAAACATCAATTGTTATTACCTACGAATGTTGACGCACAGAGTCAAATATTCAACGAGTTTCAACGATCTCCGATCCGTCGATGGAATTGAATATGATATGTATCGTGAAGCGTGCTTGGCATTAGGACTACTTGACAATGACAATTGATAGAAGAAAGCAGTACATTGGGATTCACCATTCAAAAAATTAGCACTCTTTGCAGTAATCCTTTCATTTTGTGAACATTCCAACCCAAAAACGCTTTTGGAGAACAATAAGGACTGCACGTTTTATTGTTTTGTATATCTTGAGTCGAAAAATCTTCATGTGGCCTTTAACTATACTGATAGCTTCTATGACGAGGCACTCATAAAAATTGAAAGTGAGTTAATTTTTGTCTTTCATTATTTCTATTTTTAACTTTTAACATTATTATTAATTGATGGATTATTTGTTGCTAGTGTTTCAAGAGGTACGGTTTACCATGGTATTTTCAACTATCAACCAAATTATCCAACGTCTCAATAATCTAATGTAAGGGTCCTCTATCTTGGGCGAAGCCGGGTAAAAAATACTAGTATTGTATAAATGTCAGCTCCATGGCGCAGTTGGTAACTTCGTTGCCTACCGTTACGAATATCTCGAGTTCAAGTGTCGTTGCGGACAGTCTCATGCATTGATCTTTCAGTCGATTTATAGATTTCTCTTCGTAGTCATGAATATTTGTGATGTCTCATAATCCCCCCCACCTATCCGATCCTCAAAAACTGGGCTTAGTGAGAGCGATTAGCTAACCAATAGTCCTGTAATAGCCCTATCTTTATATCCCTACTCTCTTCGAAAAAAGACAGGTTGAGTAACTGAGTAACAAGCAGTTCTCATAGAAAACTTCTGTTAAGATACCTCCATTAGGAGGCCATGTGCTCCATGTTGGGAGCGGAAATAGTAAAAAAAATATGAATGTAAGACACGACAAAAAATATAGAAATTAACTTTGGATAATTTTCTAGCCTTCCCACGTCATGGATTCATTATTTTCTACACCTCCTAATTTTGGTGTTATCGATATTTTGTTTTAATTTTAAATAACTTTAACTACATACTGTGATGATTTTATTAAAGTTAGGTTTTTTAAAATTTGTATTCTATTTTAGTGTTTTTTTCATGTCCGCTCCCAACGTGGAGCATATGGTCTCCTAATGGAGGTATCTTAACAGAATTTTTCTACGAGAACTGCTTGTTACTCAGTTGCTCAACCTCTCTTTTTTTTTCGAAGAGAGTAGTGATAGAAGGATAGGGTTTTGACAGGACTAGTGGTTAGCTAATCGCTCTCGCTACGCCCCGTGAGGATGGGATGGGTGGGAGGGAGGACTCAGACTACGAACAGAAATCCATAAATCGATTGAAAGATCAATCTGTGAAAACCGTCCTCACCGGGAATCGAACCCGAGACATCCGTAACCGTAGCCAGCGACGCGTGTGTTTAGTTTGTTTAGTTTCTAGTGTTTTACTGATTTCAATATTAAATTTGTCTTCATTAATATTTGACATTCTGATAAAATAAAATTATACACGACTTCATCGTTTTAGTTGTGACATGCTTCACTGCAAGATGAATGAAGTTCAATTATCTTTAATTTGCATGCCCATAAAAAAGTAGTCTTACGTGAAGGATATTAAGTCTTTAACTTGTTTATCCAGTTAAGAATTTATTTTGTTTATATTGAACATAGTCGTTTGGTGCTTAATGGAGTTTGTTCAAATTAGTAATCAATACACATTCTCACTGTTTAATTTTCACAAACAAAGAATAGTAGAATCTACTTTTCAAGAACAAACGTACCGTAATCCTAGGCGAATCGTGGCATTAGTATTCAGCCAAATTCCTTTTTATTGAACTTTCGTCTGTAAACTGCTGACGAAAGCATGATAATGGTACGCTATTCGCATATTTTCTCGCTCTACGAATGATTTGCACCCTACAATAATTGTAACTTCAATCAATACAATTTACTCAAAGATATGGATTTAAAGAATCTCTGAATGTTTTTTTTTTTATTATTTTATGAACTTGTTATAATTTCTATAAACAAATCTTAAGTAACTCCCGTCCTACTACGCTACTACCTTCCACCAAAGCTTAAAACCTTTCTTACCTAATAAAATTCCTAAAGACTTTGCTGTATGAACTATTATACTGTGGAATTAAATAAACAAAATATCTGTTGAAATGTGCTTCTATGAGTTGATATCCAGTCACTCTGAATGCTAGCGTGAACTTCTTGAAAGTCTTGTGATTTGTTCTATATCAAACCAATTCGGCATTACCAACAGAGATTAAGATCCGACCTACTTTCTATTGACTAGCATAGCTAAAAGAGCTTAGCAGCCTTGGCCATGAATGAGAAGTGACCGTGGCCAGATTTGAATTGGCTGTTGCAGAAATCAGCAATCAAAACTATAACTTCAATTTCAAATTTGGATTATTGAGTTTTTGTGCACTTCCATGTATTTGTCACTAACGACCCGGGTTTAGCCTTTCGGCATCTTCAGGCATTCGAGCACACGAATATACTCGAACTGATTCGTGTCTCGAATTCGTGTCTCGAACTGATTCGATTCGTGTGCTCGAATGCCTGAAGATGCCGAAAGGCGAAACCCGGGTCGTTAGTGACAAAATACATGGAAGTGTACAAAAACTCAATAATCCAAATTTGATATTGAAATTCCATCAAGCACCCTCAGTCGATGTCTTAAATTATAACTTCAATTGTTTATATAAGATATCTTTCATGAATAACCGTACCAAAATTTAAAAAAAAAAATACAAGTTGAATTTTTTACATATGCAATAATATGTCGAAATGAAAAGTCTTCTATGACCTTTTACTAGGATCCTTAAATTAATTTACTTTGGTTTTGTAAACTAATAACTGTATATACTAACATCATATTATAGGTATTCTACCAAAATATTCCCTAATATTGAGAAATAATCATTTTTTTTTCAATCTAGATGTGTTTTGTGGTGAACTTTTAAAATTTATTTTTTTATTTGGGAAAGAATTGTCAAGGAACATATTCTGTAAGGGCAACGCAAGGCTAACTCCTTAAACAAGGCTGCGACTTGGGGCGTACAAAACAGCCACACGACTTGAATTCACAATCACCATTCTCATTAAACGAACATCCATTTAGGCCAAACTGTTTCTCCTTTGCCTGAGAGATTCATTACCTAACCATAGCGAAGTAACACGCAGCTTTTCTTACTATGAAAACGCAACTTTTACTCTCGTAATTTTATGGCAGTTATTTATTATATAATACATAATATTAAAATATTACTTGAATTTTTTATCAGTGTCGTGGAAAGGTATAAAGAGGAGTTTATAGGTATAAGAATCAAAATAAATTAAATAAAAATAATATATGGATACTGTTTACATAAAAATGAAATTTTATTAAAATGTACATAAATTAAAATTCTATTTTGTTTTAAAGATACTTAAGCGTATTCCTCAATTTATAAATACTCCATGATAGACATATAGATGGTATACCCATACATTTAAGCTTTTAATGCTTTGAGAGATTGTCTGTATTATAAATAACAAATATTAAAAAAAAAAAAAAAATTTCATGTCCGCTCCCAATGTGGAGCATATGGTCTCCTAATGGAGGTATCTTGACAGAATTTTTCTACGAGAACTGCTTGTCACTCAGTTGCTCAACCTCTCTTTTCTTTTTCGAAGAGAGTAGGGATAGAAGGATAGGGCTATGACAGGACTAGTGGTTAGTTAATCGCTCTCGTTACGCCCCGTGAGGATGGGATTGGTGGTGGGAGGGAGGACTCAGACTACGAACAGAAATCCATAAATCGATTGAAAGATCAATCTATGAAAACCGTCCGCACCGGGAATTGAACCCGAGACATCCGTAACCGTAGCCAGCAACGAAACCAACTGCGCCTCGGACGCCGACTATTTAAAATAATTAACAATAATTATAATCACAAGTAATGAAATATTTAACATAATATATTGTAAAGACTATAAAGTATAAAGATAACATTTCTCACGTCGGCTGCTGACGGAATCATTGTGTCTTAATATGACGCGCACGCGCCTGGCCCTCAGTCAACGCGTTAAATTTGTATGAAATAAATACCATAGTAAATGTACTGAAGAAAAATAGTTGGCGTGTTAGAAGAAAAACAGTTTAAGTTAACTGTACTGTGACTATTTTTAACTGTGATATATTTTCATATGTTTGAAGAAAAACTGGAAAAAACACTTAAATTTATTAACTAATGAGTCACTTGATATTAATGATATTTTAGATGCAATTCATTGGTCTGGATTTCAACTCCAAAACATTTTGAGTTGAAATAAAAATGTATCTGCTATAACTTCTCACACGTAGTAAAATCAATTAAAATATAGCCTACACTTTGCGATCATTCATTAGCACATTGTGATATTTTTTATGGGTAAAGTTGAAAGATTTACCATCTAAAAGTTGACCAACAGACTATTTTAAATTAACATAAGAAGGCAGAAAGTTTTTAACCATACATCCATATGTATGGTCAGTATAATACACCATGATAGTATATAATTGATGTCAATATAAGTAAACACCATTTTTATTAGTTTCATACTGCTTATGTTTGAGAATCGTACCTGCAAAGGTTTTGAAGACGAAAAATTGTCATTATTTCTTTCAATATAGTACTATAATATGTTTAATTTTCGTATATTATTTTAAATATTTCAATAATATACGTGATATAATGAAACGATAAGATCGTATTACATAACTGCAATACAAACATTCTAATATTGTATAATCCATGAGAGCTTTGTTTGCTAATTTTTTTTTGTAAAAAGATTACTACTGGAAGCAAGTCCTTTGAGGGAAGATAGAATCCGCTACGAGAAAATTTCAAAATTTAATGTGAAAAGAAATATTCCTAAAGCATAAACTGAGTTTTTATTCAAAATCGTTCTCATTTATGAATAATGTGAAAATAAAATTCTTTTCTCCGTGGGAAAACTTGTGACATTTTATTACCATTTTTTGAAATTCGAGTTCTTTTAATAGCATAAAGATTAAATATGTGCCTTAAATCATACTTTAAACATTATTTCTAATGCTAAATATTCACATATTTATTTAAAATAATGTACAAAATGACTTGAAATAATATTTTTACTTTTAAAACTGTTAATTCATTCGAATTTAAGTAGGAGAATAAACACATACAAAGATATAAATTAAATTTACGGAAATATGATATAGATTTTTTAATTTTATTTCTACAAAGTTTGAACAAAAACCCATAAACATAGCGATTGATATAATCTAAGATATCGATAGACGGTGCTTGCTGGAATTTCAATATTGAATTTGAATCGTTCAAATTTCGCTTCTATCGCCTCTCGGCATATACAGGCATTAAAGTACTCGGATGAAATAAAACTGACAGCCAGTCAATATTTTGTATCGTTTATGAATAAAAAAAATATTTCAAAAATTTAGTTTTACTATAATTATCACTTAGTCTAGAAACTATATTGATTGTGAATGAATTTACTTTAATACCTATCTGTATCCATATAAAAATATAACCATAGTGGAAACCGTTTAACGTGAAAATTTGTTTAAAACAAAATAACATTCTAGTCCAGCCTGATAAAATTCTATTTTATTTCTTACATTTTTTTTTAACACGAAACGAAAATCACTTAACCGGAAAGGTGTTTTTTTTTAATCTATTAAATACAGGTTACTTTTAATGCGCTAAACTATCAATTATTGGTGTAAAGGCATTATATTTTAAAAATTAAACACAATCTGTTTATACTACTTCCACATATTTAAAATGATCAGGACCGGTTCAGGATCATTATTCCGTTCCTGATCATTATAAACTTGTGGAAGTAGTACAAACAAATTGTGTTTTATTTTAAAAGAAAAGCCGTTTTGTGAAGTTTACATGGTGTACATAACGTGATGTGTTTGACGATAAAGACTGTCTACTTACTACTTATATATATTGTAACATCAGCCATGTTATTACGACACCAAAAGCATTCGTGATTTTTTTTGCTTTCATTGCTCAGCAAAAAATATTTCGGTCCTTATGATTTCGCGTCAAACGATTAACACATATTTTCTTATTTTATGTTATCACCTGAAAAACTGTTAAAATAACATCTTGGTTAACCCCTGCTCCACTAATGGTCCTTTTGTGAGCTACGCCTTTTCTTAGCTGTGTGCATACCTCCACTTTCTTAAAAATGAGGTGATAATCACCTTCCTTAGTACCGCCACCCGTTGACAATGAACAAATATGCGTAGTCACTCTGTGCTAATGGCGCACAATAATAGAGTGAACTATCGTCAGCTTTGGCGGATGTGAACTTAAACGGGGTCAAACAAGAGGCAAACCTGGCAGCTTTCTCTCACCACCCATTACGGAGTTAAGCATTTCCTTTGTGACACGAAATGTTGCCACTTAGCGAAATACTTAACAGTTTAGATACGTTGTAACTGTGGCGCTCTGAATCCAACAAACTTATGAGTTTAGTAAACCAAATTGAACTTTAATGTTGTGAAGACGATAATAAAATCAATTGGATTAACGTTAGTCAAGCCGTCAACTGAGTACATTCAATAATATATTAAACATTGCATGCATTGGACGAACTTCATTATAATAATACTGCTAATAGCTATTTTTAGATATTCGTTCATTAAAAAAATTGTTTTAAAGTTAATTGCTTTTTGCCATCACGTCATCTTCTAAGTTACATAAAGAAATAGGTTTCAATTATATAACAACACACATTTTTCTGTCTCTCTGAAATTCAACACACAGAGTTTCTCTCTCTCTCTCTATCAGCGCATGCGTAGAGAGTGTGTTTGTGTGAGAAGGCGTAAGATATGAGTGAATTTTAACATATATTTATGCTGACAGGTGGCATTATAACTTGTATAAATATATATATTGACTTATTTTTTGGTAAATTTTCCTTCGTCTAGTGAAGCATTCGGCGTTTCAGAAATCTTATATATTATAGTTTGCTAGTTTTCTCTCTTTTTCTCAGCTCATGTTAGGATCTCGTAGCTTCGCCAAATAAAATCTATGAATTGCATTTAGTCAGCTCTTATTATTGCAATCTCGCAAGAAGAGACTGGGTTCAATATGAAAGGATTTTCGGGAGATCTTAATAAAATAATGAGGGCTTCTATTATTTTGAGTAAATAACTGTAAGCTAGTACATAACTTCTGAATTACGATTACTCTGTTTAAGTTTACGATGTATAAAAATGAAATATCAATGTAATCATAA
Organism: Himalopsyche phryganea; assembly: GCA_022494535.1. Lineage (NCBI taxonomy): Eukaryota > Metazoa > Arthropoda > Insecta > Trichoptera > Rhyacophilidae > Himalopsyche > Himalopsyche phryganea. The sequence goes on along the minus strand of JAGVSL010000010.1, from coordinate 5,087,765 downwards.
ATCATGTTGGGCTTGACAGGAAAAATACGATTTTTACGCTTCTGTGCAAATCTAACTTTGACCTCAAAAGTTTTCAAGTGGCATGAGAAAAGTACAGCAAAACTCAGAGAAAATGACCAAAAACTTTGAGTTGGGCTTTTCCGCCCAAAAACCTTAAATAGATCTGAAATTAATGATTTGGGGAATAACAAATTAGCAGTGCTGGCAAGTTACGAGCGCCATAAAGCGGTGACTTGGCTAAATGTTTAACATCTGTAAAGTTGCGAAAGAGCCGTTTATCATCCCCCTACAGGTCCCGTCCAATACAACCCGCGGCGAACTCAACTTCTTCGGCAGAGGTTACAACTTGGCGTGTCACCGAGCTGGCTGGTTGGTGGTTTGGCGACATCGGCCCATTTATGCTAAATACACACAAGAAATAGCAATGACGTGCTTCGAATTGTTAGTGACCATATATAACATACGCCTTCATCGCTATGGGAATTCTTATGGTAAGGAGACAGATATCTTTTTAGATATCCACTCTAATCTTCCAAACAATATTCAAGGAAGTATATCACCATGTTTAAATGAGATTTCCGTAAGCTCGTCAAATGTCACCTCAACTGAAAAATTAAAAAACCCCTAATTATTAAGCACGTCAAGTTCTGAGAATTAATTCAAAAAATAATTGTTATACAAACTTCATTCAATATTAGCAGTTTTCACATAAAGCTAAGCTTTAACGTCTGGGAGATTTGAATCAATTTAAAAAAATTATTTACATGTAAGCAACAGATTCTTCAATGACTTTTAAATACTAATAATCACCAGGTAAAATTTTCTGATTGAATAGTTGCAAAAATGTCAATAACTATGACCGGTTTCAATCCACAAATGGATATTTGTTTTTTTTTTTTTTCATTCGTTCTTGTCCACGATTTGGAGAATGTGGTCACCACAGGGTGCTTTTGAAGATTTTCTGTCATTGGCTCAATTTTTCGTGGACATAACAGCTTCTCACAGTTTTGTCGAATACACCCTAGAGGTGGTATTTAGTTTTCTTTCATCACACTAAAATCTTGTTGGTTTTAAAATTAAACGGGAAGATGCAGACGCATTCAGACACTGATAATCACATTCAAATAATGATTTTTGAATCGATCTATGAACAACGATCTCTTAGAGATCTATATTGCCCTTCTTATAAGCAATAAGCAAATTTCAACTACTAGAGAAACACAACAAAAACCAGTATATACCTATTTTTACAGTGCCCTCTGACGAGTTTATATGCATCATAAGAACTGATAAGTTTTTAAGGTACCGATAATTTTTTACATTGTAAATGCTGAACTGAAAGGATCAATTAAAGTATTTGTAAAAAGTATTCGATCGATTAATCCACTATTTGGAAACTTTAATGCTATTTTTATTCTGAATAAACATTTTTTTTCTACTTTTCATGTTATAAATAATAATAATATTAAGTGCACATTTTTTAAATATTTACATAAGCAAGTTTGCTTGGTTCAGTCGTCGATGGATATTTGATAAAAAATAATAAAAGTCCTTAACAGAATCTAAGTTCAAGAATGATAGTATATTTATGCGATCTGTACTGTCTTATGTGAGCCACTGAAAAACAGTCTTGGAATGGGTGACTAAACACAACACAATACTGTTTGTTGGCTTTTATACACAATACTAACTGAGTGTCACTGTTTTGTTGTATATGGCAAATATTTACGCAACATACGTTCTCTAGATTTATAGCAATTCCTGTGACATATAAAGTGAGCAGTACGTAAATATTCGCAGTATAAATATAGATTTACTTGCTTAAATAATTATAAAATATAGTTTATTTATTTTTTAAATATTGTGATTTTTTTTGCATTACTTCCATATTTTTATAATTATAAACTGATAATTATACACTACCTTCCCACGCTTGGCTTATTTATTAATTATAAAAAGGACAATGCATAAAATTTCAACCGTCATTAATGCGCTTTACACTTGCCTTCTATTATATAATTAAGATAATACACGAAATAAAAATTAACAACAGAGTTAAGAATGGACAGAAGTATAGTGAGAGAGAAGTATTTACACAACGGTAAGGAAAAACTGTTATGAACGAAACGGTATGTACGAGTCATTTAATTAAATTTTTAGTAGGATAAAATATCAACGTATTAAGTTATATAAAATGTTGTTGAACTAAATACTTTGATATTTTATTCTATAATAATGGAGCTCTACAAAGTAAATGCCAATTCAATCAATAAACTTTTAGATCAAAATTTCATCACCAAATCATTTTCCAGTAACATTTGTTTTTATTTTATTTCTTACTAAGACTTTTCTTCTTTTAATGTGGAGTAAATGAACTTATGAAGGATCATTTCTTTACTAACGAGGCTTGGTTGTTATTTAATAGCTCTACCTCATTTATTTGGAGAAGGTACTTATGAAAGAATGAGACTATGAACGAGTTAGCTAATAGGCTTCTCAACGCACTGATTTTAAGGTCAGATGAATACAAAGAAATTTTATCACAGTTACCTATAATACATTTTGAGACAAATTGATAAGTTGATTGCAAATTTTTTATCAGAATGTATCCGATCAGGGATTCGATACCGTGACCATTGTACTTGAATAGGAATACCAACTATTTTTGAATCTTTGTATCAATGATTGTTCCACAATTAACTTTCCTCGGTTTGTATTGTAACGTAGTGTTCCGTTTAAAACTTGAATTGGATACAGATAAATAAATATAATTATCTCTCTCACGAATTTGCTCACTCATCCAGCTCTGTCGAGTTCAACTGATGGAGAACTTTCTTAGACAGCGCTCGTAAGAATTTGCTTAATTGGGGTAAACTTAATACGAAGTAACATTTGTCATTTGGAGATTAAGCGGAAGACGCCACAGCTTTTGGGTGACGTCGGTGAATTTGACACATGGTTGTTATGCTTTTTGTTGCTTTAGATGTTGTTATTAATTACATTCTACGTAGGTATAATATTTCAAAGATAAAGATGGAAAATCATGCAAATATAGACTGCTCTAACGATTGACGTAAAGTTTACTTCCAATGGAATATCTGGAAAGAATCATTATTTTCTCGGCTTAAAATTTATTCTTTGAAAGCTAGTGAAATACATTTTATTAAAATGTTTACATAGTTAAAGTCATCAAGTACTACTGTTATGACTTTTAAGTGTAAGCTGTCGATTCCCAGTGGAAAGGCATTATATATTCATAAAAATAAAACACAGTTTTTGTATATTAATTCAACAATCTTACAAAATTTTTAGGACCGTTTATGCTTATCAAAAGAATTTTCAATTGATTGAAAATACTCCTTGAGAGTAAACCTGTTCCTGATCATTAAATAAAGTTGTGTTTTATTTTTTCTAAATACTCACACGTTTGTCCCTCGTTTCCGAAAAGTCGCAGGTGAATTATTATCAAAGATCGAACTTAACTTAAATAATAAAATTAAATCTCAAATTTTGTAAAATAATATTTGATATAGATAGCGAGGAATAGAATTTATAGCAACAGACAGAAATACCCACCGCCCCTAGGGCATATTGAATCGCCCACTATTGGGCCAGTTGTTTTATATACTCTTTAATTTTAACATTCAATTTTATGTAAATAGCGTTGTGTTTGTATTTTTATCAGTTGATAATGCTCGTGGTGAGCGAAACCGGTCCTGATCATTGTAAACATGTCGAAGTAGTGCAGACAAATTGTTTTATTTTTTTAAATATAATGCCTTACCACCAAGAATTGACAGTTAACATCTGATTAAATACATGTTAAACTATAGTTCACGTTTACTTTAAAACTCTCATTTATCATTTGTACACATTTTTGTATTACTTAAATTTATTGAAATACGAGTCATATATTAATTTCGCTTACCACCGTAAAACCCTTATATCAATAATCAATTATTGAGCATAGCGAAGATAAATCTATGCTTTTTATTTATGCAATATTTTGTTTTTGCTAGGTTTCCTTGAACTTTACAAGTGTATTAGAAAATTCGTTCATTAAAATATAATAATATCTCGAGAATTTTCTATTGAGATCCCCTATTGTATTCAACATTATTTTCCGATACTCTTGAAAAAAGCTTTGTGTAATCCTTTAATTAATACACACTCAATAAGAAAAGGGTTCAAAAGAACAAAATCTAAACCCAATGAAGACCGATTTTAATATAATACATTCAACTAAGCCCAGGACAATAAAGCAGAAGTAAAATTCATCTTCTTATTCAATGTTACAAGATTTTGTCAATTTAAAGGGCTTAACTTCTCATCATTCTTATAAACAAAAGAAACCCAAGGTCTTCCGGCTGCATAATACATCAAAGACTCGAAATGAATGCAATATTATGATTCAGGCTCCATTCCGAGTATGATGTAGTCACTTTCATAGCATAGGCACTCGGTATCTTTAAGCTTCGACTTACGTGCTCCTGCAGACGGTGAAAGACAACACAGGCCACCTGAAACACTCATGGGAAGTAAAGTTCTTCATGAAAGGGGGATTTACTCGAGTACCGAGTATATGCGATGCTCGAGTACGTCAAATTCCATTACAAGGAAAATTTCGAGAACGAAAAACACGAGTGTTATTTTAATAAGTCCTTAGACATAAGACTATAATTAGTTTATTGAATGTTTATTTTTATTAATTCATATTTTAAGGGAATATTTGAGGGTTCTATTAAAATAACTCGTAATCTCCAGCATATGTCAAAAATGAGTTATGAATGTAGTATTGTTCTTCATGTTCACACACACCATTTTAATTATAAAATATCTTTCTATACATACAAAATCTATCACATCTAAATAGATTGTGAAAATGTTCATTTTCAAAACTTATTTTCTCCAATTCTCTATAATTTTCTAATCAAATAATCTCAATTCCAGCCAATACGAGTATAGCATTGAACTATCATTGCCTCAAGTTTTTGTTTACCTATCATGATTTAGGCGTCTATTCCACAGTTTTATTTAGTTTATCATGAAAACGGTTTTTCTTCGTTAGTCAAAAACAAGCATTATCGGAGATTCTGAGTTATGATCCTCATTCATTTGATCGAAATATTATGAAAATTATCTAAAAACTTAAATATTCATAGCTTCTTTTTGCAAAACTGAATTACGAAATTTTAGACTTGCATCTGAAAAAACTGATAGATCTATTGATAGAGTCCATACGTACATTAAAAATATATTTTATTGAAAAATCACCAGGAGCGTGCTTAACGACTCAGCGACTCATATATTATCTCGCTAGTACTCAACGTTGCACCCACCACCACCTAAAACCGTTGCACATAAAACTATCAAAAATTGTGAAATAAGTACATGCGATGATTTCTTTTATTTTATAAACGTATCATTATGACACTGAAATTTATTTCAAGTAAGTATAATACTAGGATAAAAATAACAGTGTCAAGTTGTACAAAAGTTAAGTAATTAGTTAATAGCTTTTTCGACTTAACACCATCGTCAGAACCAGTTCTAAAGCTCAAATTTTTTTTAGAACTGAATAATTTACTATCTTTATCCTATTATAACTGATATTTACAAAGTAAGAAATTCAACCAATACTTATAATACTTTTGTTTCAATTATTTCTTAATCTATGTTTACAAATAGAATAACTGCAGCAGTCATTTTGATTGAAAAAATGTGACTTCCGTTTATTTCAGATTCACTCAAGTTGGTCGTAATATATTAAAAATTACAATATTTATATTTTTATTTTGATAAATCTTAGTTAATTAAAGATTAATACATCAAAAGCTAAGCCTAAAATATTTTATGAATAAACCAATGTGTTATGTAACTTTTTTATATGTTAATATCAATAGACCAGCGCTGTGTGGATGAAAACATAAAGAAAAACAGATACAGGAATTCAAGCGTAGGATATCCTGACCACAATTGTCCCTAAAGTATTGGCTACTCATATTGTATTCCAGCAGCGTAGTCAAATGGGTTCCCTCAGTCCCAAATGTGCGTATATTTGATTTTTTATTTATCGTTTCCTTCCTATTTTCATGCAAAGATTTGAATTGGCCTTACCATATTGCTTGCAGTAAAATACAGCGAATGAATGATATCCCGGCAATGGTGTTATCAAGCTGAGGCATTACATAACATTATACTAAACTACACTAATTTTATTAAGTAATCGCCTTGGAAATGGTCTGTGGGTGAAGCTATTATATGTTTGGTATATATAATATATAACCAGTATTTATTTATTTATTCTATATGTCTTTTAAGGTGTTAACTGTCAATTCTTGGTTGAAAGACATTATATTTTAAAAAATAGTACAAATGAATTGTGTTTTATTTTTTAAAATATTCTATATGTACATAATATAACTACAATACAAAAATATTGCTTTTGAAATGTAAAAACGAATAAGTCTTCATAGTAAAAAAAAATGCAAACATTGAAAATGAGTAACTATGTAAGATCAGACAATATCTACTTTAATAACAAATAAAAAATAAACATTAAAAAATAGTACTCACTCGAGTTTATACTGAATATGTTGACATCCGAAGCATTGTCAAGTTCTTCTTAGTGGCATCCCCGTTGGCAGGCTGATTCTATACATTGGAAGAACAAACAATTCTTTCTCTCAATTCCTCAAAAAATTATTAGAAAAATAATACTGAAATTTTAAATCACATAAAGCTTTAAATGATTAGATCAGTATAAAATAAAATATTTTCGTTAGACCAAAGTACACCGGAGGAAACTTTTGTGATAATTAAATAGTACATTGAGACATATTTACATTAAAAGTACGAATATTTTTTCATATTACAGTCCTGAAATCCCGGTATTGGTTTGTAATTAAGCAATTCCGGCATGGTATGCCTTAGTTAGTATGTTTTTAGTGAAAAAAAATATTTTCAAAGCTTAACCGGCTGCCTTTTAAAAAATGGGAACATTAATCTCGAAAATCAGACCAGTGCATGGTTGAGATTCTCGAAATAGTTATTCCACCATGAGTCGGGAATTGCGACTTTGTATTAACCATCTATTTAAACAAATCACCTTTGAGGTGTGAACTGTCAATTTTCGATTGAAAGCACTACGTATATTATAAAAATAAAATACATTTTTTTCTAATCCCAAAATTGTATATAACATGATGACCAGGACCGGTTTCGTTAATCGTGAGCGTTTGAGCAAAACTATTTTTTTTTTTTTTTTTTCCATGTCCGCTCCCAATGTGGAGCATATGGTCTCCTAATGGAGGTATCCTGACAGAATTTTTTCTACGAGAACTGCTTGTCACTCAGTTGCTCAACCTCTCTTTTCTTTTTCGAAGAGAGTAGGGATAGAAGGATAGGGCTATGACAGGACTAGTGGTTAGCTAATCGCTCTCGTTACGCCCCGTGAGGATGGGATTGGTGGGAGAGAGGACTCAGACTACGAACAGAAATCCATAAATCGATTGAAAGATCAATCTATGAAAACCGTCCGCATCGGGAATTGAACCCGAGACATCCGTAACCGTAGCCAGAGACTAAACCAACTGCGCCACGGACGCCGGCAAAACTATTCCTAGTCATTAAGTTTATAAAATTGTGGATTTAAAAATAACTGTAATTAATTTAAGATTTTTGCACATTGTGTAGAAACACAATATTTTATTTGGAAAGAATTTCTTTTCTTCTGTTCTCACTATGAGCCAGTTGAATGTATTTGAAATTTTCTCACGTCTCGTTGCAAGCGGATGCTTTTTCTATGAAAAATGCGAAATTTCTTATTGTTTAATATAAATCTTCAGGATTTTCTTTATAATGTTTTTTATTCCCATTGCACCGCAAGCATTAACTTTATTTAATAATCGAGCCTTTTTGTAACATAACAGATAATTTATTTGCATTCATGGCACTGATAAACTTAATTAACAATGGAAATACATATTTATATTCCGACATATTATATCCCTAACTCTAAATGTAACAGAGATTAGTATTTTTGTTTGAAAAAAAAAAAAAAAACTTTTTTCAATATTTAAAAAGTCGATATTTTGTGAAAAAATATATCTTCTATCTTAAAAATATTTACATAGAATACGAAAGCTTGCAAATATGATCTGTGTTTTGGTCAATTGATGTAAGCCCTAAAAAATTTAAATTGCTTAGGAGAGATTAAAAACTGTTGGTGAGTTGCGTTATGAATCTTCAAAATGCACTCCTGTAAATTCTCATGTCTGCAGATACGGGATTATACGTAGGGATTTTCGATATAAGAGTAGCTTACATCAAGTTACCGGTTCAGAATTTTTAAACTTAAAACCAATGTAAAATGATGTTTCCCTTCCAAAAAATGGTCAATTTATTTTTCTACATGACATCATTTGGCCAAGACTTTCTCTGTCGTTTTTTAAATGAGATGCAATCATTAACTCATTTTCGTATTTTTTTAGGGTTACATCGAATGGCCAAAACACCATCGATATGCAGTAGCGGTATCCAAAAGATCACCTGGCCAAGGACCTGGACTAGTTGTGTGTTCATGACGCGAGTAAATTTACTACTCATAGTTAGAAATATATACATGAAAGCATCTGTCAGCTTCTGTAGTCTAGTAATAAGAGTTTTACCTTAGCAAATAGATGGAGTGGAGAATTGTGAGTTCAAGTCCGGGAAAGATTAATTCAAATTTAGATTTTTTGTAGGTGTGGGTGTTAATGATGTTTCTTCTCCTCGAGTTTATCTCATATTATGGTTAAAAACTTTTCATTTATTCGGCATCTTGTCTATTATTAGATGTAATAGTAAATATTTTTATCTTGCCTAATGTATGTCTCAAGAATATCAATTTTTATGCAGCACTAAATGTCTATATATATATATTTTTTTTTTCTAAATCATTTACAATACTGAATGATTTCAACTTTACATTGCATAGCTAACATTCAAATAATATAATAACAAGAATAATACATTTTATGAGAAAAAAACCAAAATGAAACACCTTGTGAATTATTAAAACCTTTCTTGAGGATTATTTGTAGGGGTTTTAAATGCCCCTAGATTAAATGATTAAAACCCTTTCAGGCGTCCCTATAGCGGATGATAATTATTTTATAACGTTTCCCACCCATTAATGCGCAAACAAACTTTTCACTTATTTCTCAATCTAAAAGTTCTTATTTAAGCCCTTCAAAACGACTTCATATAATAAATAAAATACTCATTTTTTATACGACGAAAATTCTTTAGCGATTTTCTTTAATACCCGCAGAGATTAATAGTTTACCGTCACCATTGTATATTCACTGTCGGAAGACGACTACTTAAAAGTCTTCAATACATATGGTGATCTACTCCCAGTGAGGAACATGTAATGCATTTTTCAAGCTATAGTTATTTCATTACATGATTGATGTACACTAACCACTCTCACTTTTAAATGCTGTCAAAATTATCAAGAATTGTTATTAGCCAATTAATCTACCCCATTTCAAGGACCAGCAATATCAAATTTACCGTTTCTTTGGATACGACTGTAAAATAGTGTAGGTATACATTATAAAATAAGTTTTCAATATTATATCGGAACACAAAAAGGTCACACGTTGCCTAAAATAAGGTTCCCAAACAAAGACATTTGACGGTCTAGACTAGAACTCACTTAGCCCCGAAAAACACAAAGTTTTTTCATTGAATATGTACTTATAAAATATTCTGAACTAATAAAAACTTCCAATAAATTTAATTCACCATAACACTTTCCAAACAAATATTTTTAGTTGGTAGAGTTTTACAACTTACATGATGAATTAATTCGTACAAGATATTGTACATACCACATGACCGTTCTTTGCATCAAAATTTATTATAGACTAGAAAAAAACTAGTCCTCGGCAATGTAATTACTGAAGCATTTGTCCAAAACACGCGTTAGACAGTGTTTAGTTAGCTATCTTGCAAGCGACACGTGTGCAGGCCGCTTTGAGCTGTTCACTATCACGAGCGAAGGGCAACTTTCAAAGAGATTACTGCAAATGGATTCACGTGCCATAGATTGCAATCCTGATATGGAGTATTTTGTCATTCTCGGAAAAAAATCCTCTTCTGAGATGGCTTACTACGATATACTTCTTGACGGAAAATAATAGTTGTTAGGATATTGCCACTTTGTTGGGGTATATTGTACACAAGCTAGATTGATATCTAAAATAGAAAGTGTGTCGTTTACTCTTTGTGGCTGTATCTTGACTATTTATTTTTCTTTTTTTTATACGTGCCAAAATTTATAGTGAAATGAAACGAAAACAAAAGTATCTTTGCGAAAAATATACAGTCATTCCGTTATACAAAGGATTGCCCCAGAGGTCATCGCTCAGGTGAGATGAATAATTTCTGCCAAAATGCGTGTTAAAAATAATATGACAAAGGAGTGGATGTCCAACGATTTTCTAAGCCAAAAATATTTAATAAACATTCAGAATAGTGTATGTGGCGAGTCATCATTATAGACGATGCAAATTTACAAATAATATTTATCAAACATAATGTTTATAAAGGCTTACGATGTAAATGTAGTCAGAAAATTCAAGAGCTGACCGATATATACGACGCCAATTAACATGATAATGATAAAGGTGAATGCCCTGAAAAAGTGAGTCATCAATGCAAGTGATGAATAAAACAGAAATCATACCGCTGACGACCGTATAAATGAACAACCATATGAAAGGATCGATATTCTGTCGTCACGCCCCGAACTGAAGACATCTCTTCGGAACATAATCGTCACTTTATATCGTCTTATACCAAAAGTTAGATCTCTTCAATTATGCAAAACTTGGAATCGAATTCGTAAATACGTGCATTTTTTAATCAGTTTGAAAATTCTTCCACAATTTAACACATCCCTTTATAATGTGTACTCCAAATAAAAACATCTAGTACTTCTGATTTAATGAAACGTTAAGGTGAGAAGCTATGACGGCTGGTATATAGTCAATAAATCTAATTTTTGCTTGCAAACTGAGTGGACGAGTAAAAATATATTACATGCTATACAATTCTAATTCATATGTTACCGAAATCTGTGCTATTACAAGGTACTGAATATTTTACTAGCCACCGATACACGTCTCATAATACTGAGCTTATATCGTAAGAGAGGTGCGTTAAGTGGTTTCAAATTATTCTCAGGAGCGTCTCAGGAATAATTACCCTGACATTGATTTGTACCACTAATATGTGCTTTAAAAATTCTACATGGTTCCGGATAGTTATTTAATACAATGAATCGAAAACACGCAAACGTTCCGCATCGATCATTGGCTTTAAATTTTTTTGATGGTTTCCATATTGTATATTATATCCATGAGATCTGCTCTGTCGTCTTTAAAATGATATCCAATCGTTAACTCATTTTCGTATTTCTTGAGGGTTACATCAATTGCCCAAAACACAGTCGGTATTCTTCATTGGTTGAAATTTAATATAAATAAACATTAAAAAAATATTTTACTATTACTAAGACTTTCAAGAGTGTATTTTTGAATTATTTTGTTACAAAAGCTTTCAATTGAAGCTGATACTAAATCCAAAAATATAAACAACGAAATAGGTTGTAATCTATTTTATGATTCTAATATAATTTTCACGAAAATTCTTTAAAAAGTAATTGTCTGCGAAACAGTCTTAATGTGACATTTTGTGGCATGTTGCTTGTTCTTTGTTTTTGTTAAAAGTAGGCTGTCATTTGCATTGAAAGTTACAATTGTAATTACTCGGGCGTGTTTCCTAGTCATCGTCATTGCATTTTACTATTATTTGCTATTCAACAAACAAAAGATGACGTATCGATATAATAAGTATTAATATTCATACTTTAAATAAAGAAAATAAAACACTTCATACAAATATAACTCAAAATTTTATGAATTTTAATCAAACAACATTTTATTTGTATAAATAATCCAAAGTATAATAATCGTAAACTTAATTAAATTGCTTATTTGATATAAATAAGCTGTTTCTTATGACAAAAATGATATTCATTGAATTAGATATTTATGTCACCGATAATTTATATATTTATAACTGATATTACATTCATATGATAGGAGTTCTAGATAAATCATGAAATTCCATCCACAGTTTTATATTAAAATTGTTAAACCTCAAAAAGTTTTCATACATTTTTGATTATGTGGTAGCTATGAAATTGTTTTAGATTTTTGTCCCAATATATTTTTATCGATATTCTTCATACTAAACTTAATTCTAAGCAATTCCAAGTAAAATCTATGCAGTGTTTTTTTGCAATACATCAATTTAAAACTAGAATAATCAATGTATGACATTTATAAATTTACGTACGACAGACATGACAATTGAACAGAATAAAATAAAACATTTAAAATTAAACACTTTCAATACTTCTATAACACTGAAATTATTGCCATTTTTTTAACGGATCTTCTTTGTATGTGAATCAACAGTTTAGTCTTTTTTAATGAGTAATTGATTATATTATGTAGACTAGAATTAAATTAATATTTGTTACATACCATTTTCAACATGTTATAGCGAACCTAACATCACACAGCAATAATGCTCTTCGATAATACATTATAAAACGTTTTTTTCAATCATGCAATATATTTACATGTACAATCGATTTGAATCTGGGATTTTTTCAGTTTGTTTTAACTAAATAATAGTCTAAAAATAAGTCTTTCAAAAAAAGTAAAATATGTATATTATATAATCTTCTATTTAACTATTTTCTGAGATCATTTCATTTAAAATACAGTCTTACTGATTACATTATTATTTTTTAGTGGCTACATTATTTATTACTGATATTTCATAATACATCACCATTTAAAAATTATGCAACACCACCAAACTTCAGCGCATTCATTCATTAACATGTCCGTTGTATGCAACTAGGAAGCGATGCGCTTCGCAGACCACTGCATTTTTGCTGCCATTGCACTGTTTGATATGATTTAGTTGAATTGAACAATTATTGTTGCTATGCCACAGTTTGAAGCCAAAATTTATTCATCGTCAAATGATAAATTTACATTTTTTTTCTTCTAACAACTACTGTTGTATCACAATAATTTTGTTAATATAAACTTAGGATGAAATTTATTTTTGTTATAATATAAGTTGAAGTGTAAGGCTTAAATTTTATTTTTTTAATTCAAAACACAATTTTTAAATTCAAGTATATTTATATTCTGGTGAGACACCCTATAACTTTATACATAATTTCTATGACCATGGCAAATTTTGATAATGTGAATCACAGTAGTTAGGCACCTTGATGAACCGTGATGATTGTGTCCTCTACGACCAAAACTCCATTGGTTGTACTCCATTCTTATAAAAATATCGTGTTGGCTGTAAAACGAGCATACTTACATAATAATAATAACATTATTAATATCTACGTTTGCCTCAAAATTAGTGTTTCTTATAAGAGCTGCCAAGCCCGGTCCAACCGTCTTTTAGATCGATCGACTAATATATATTACTAGTGAGTACCCGGCATGCCCTGCAATGCTACTCAAAGAAAGAAAGGGTTTGTATTTTAATTCTGTTTATTGAAGTGCTGTTGGATTTGAAGTCTGCATGGTACAAAATTTCATAGAATTAAACGGTCTGAGCCCATCATCTTCAGGCCCAGTCCGGTTCGAGCCCAAGTTTCAATATCACACTTGTTACCCAAGCCGACCCAAAGCCCAGATTTATTTTTCTTACCCCGAAAAAATCCCGATTTATTTTTTAATATAATAATTCATTTATACTTTTCAGACTATAAATGAAATATTATGTTATTGTTTTCATATTTCCAACGATATTCATAGCACATGTGAAATAAATTATTTAAGTTATGAAAACTATTTCACTATGGCTGATTCATGACCCGAACATAATACGAAATATTTTTTTTAAATTTGAATTCCTTACCCGGGTCTGAATATGAATTGTCTTTACCCGCCTGAGCCCGGGCATTTTTGTTTTGCTTTATAGTTCAAAGACGTCGCTAGTTGTAAGTATTTGATTCTTTTTTTTTAATTTTTTTTAGATTATAGATTTTAGAAAAAAATATCAGACCTTCACGGGTGTGCGCACAATAAACCAACAAAGTTTAGTCGAAATCGAATGAATGGTAAAGGAATAGAGGACAAAGAAACAAACAAATCTTTATTTTTATATATGTAGATGTGTGTCGCTAATCAAGCAAAATACCAGGCCTTAAATAAAAACGATTTGATGAAAACGTCGGTATACAAATATTTTACAGCCTATGGCAGCTGCTCATAAGCCAATCCCAATAACTACGAACAAAACTATAAAAAAGAAGCCAGTAAATTTTGTCACGCTCCTGGATTACATCATACACAAATTTAAAAGCAGCATCGTTTCGAGAAATATACTTATTAAATACGTTGACGGAAATATTTCTACTTAAAAAAATGCCATAAATTTAAGCACGTTAAACACAACAAATTTTATAATTTTATTTTTAAGAGAACACCATAAAGATCATATAAAACAATCATGTTAGCTCTCTACTACTCTAGCTGTCTCATTATATCTGTAATTTCCAAAAATGACAGAAGCGACAAATTGTTTGAAATCATTACGATAAAATGTATATTCTTGAAACATGCAAAGTGAAATATGAAATGTATACAAATGGTCCTTACCCTAGCAATCAAGAAACGAAAAATCTGCATAATTGGATTTCAATTTCTATGAAGGTTTTCACTATTCCCCTAATTCAGCAACTAACGGCTAAAACGGTGAGGCTAATGATGCCTCTAGAATTTTCTCACATTGTATACATGTGAATACTACAATTACGTCATCAACACTAAGAAGAATCATCTTCAACCCCTTTTTCAGAAACATACGCACTAGCAAGAATTTAAATGTCATTAATTGGCCATACTTTGATGATTTCAAATGATTCTTATTTTGAAATTATTCATATTTTAATTTCATTCAGATTTCTCAACTGTATGTAATTACTAAATTAAAATACAAAATTGTGGCACAGTTAACCCTTCAATGTACTTGCTTTTAAGTACCATATTTAAACGTTCCCAAATGTGTCTTTCAAAAGACATACCTACCAAATAAATTAAATATTATTTACTTTCACTATTTAATATAGAAAGATCGTTTGAAAAAATTTTACGTTTTCCATTGGATGGTTCTAGTTCTAACACAGTCAACATCAAAAATTGTTCATTATTTTAATTGAACCTTTTTCGTCTACGGAATATGTCTTCTTGATATCTTAGCTAATATGTATGTGCTAAATCTCAAGTGGTTTTATTGAAAACGTACATTACATTAGCAAGTAGTGGCAAAAATATTTTTAGCATTAAAAATACATCGACTGTGGAAAGGAAAAAGGACGTAACCCACACACAAAAAATATTGTGTATAGCCCAAACAAAGCGTGTATTAAATTGTATAAATTGTCATTATCGAAAAAAATATTTTGGAAAGACGGAGGCATAAGTCTTTTTGCCTTTCTAAAGTCGATATATTATATATAAATATAGTGTATTAGCACGTTTTGTGTGAGTTATACATTATATTTTTTGGTGTAAGTAAAGTCCTTTTTCTTTTCCACAGTCGACATGATATAAAATTTGAAAACTAATCCAAGAAATAATTCTAATACAATTTGATTCAATATAAACATTTTTTATAAAAATAAATTACAGTTTTTTTGTACTGATTTCACAATTTTAAGCAACGATTGCCACAGGTTTTTTTCTTCGCATGCATTTCCCACTGAGTCGCTTTATTGTTATAAATAAAACTAGCGGGCCGCCCATCATATATGACAGTATTGAAATCGAAATACTGAATGTCTAAAGTAGCTAGTAATGAATATATGTATTGTTGTGTGTGACAATAATAAAACGCCTACAAACCTTTTATATACATTTACAAGCTATAACATATATATAATAGCCCAAATCGCTCTGTAGACGTTTTATTAGTATCACATATCACATGTAGATATGAAATTTTCCCATGACCTAAACGTTAGCGGTGTATATATAAAATAAAATGTTATGCAATGCACACAGCTCTAGCTACTTTAGACATTTAGTATTTCAATTTAAATACCGTTATCTATGACGGGTACGGTTATACTAGTTATATTATGAACGCTTTTCCACCATTAATTGACAGATAACGTCTCGTAAATGAAAGAAAAGTAGAACGCATTTCATATGTATACTATTATGTGAAGCATAATATGTTTGTTGTGTTTTCATTATTTTGTAAAGATACTGTCTTGCAATTAATGAATTAATGGTAATCATACACAGTACATAAGCCATTATGCGTTTTATTCTCAAGAACTATAACTAAGCAACGAAAAAATGAGACAGTTGCTCATTTACAAACTACAATGAATCATTAGAAAAATCTGACTACAATAATAACTGTATAAATAAATGCCGTTAAAATTTATATTGGTATATGAAATGGTCTATATCAATTAGATTAAGTGGTGGTTGTAATGAAACATGCTCATCTAAATCGTATTGATTTGTTGTGATTTCGGAGTGAATTGTTATCTACAGTTACTTCTCGTTGCCTACGAATTCAATTTGATGTCGCGCAAAGATAAAAAAGACATGTCTGCGATTTTTTTTCCATTCCGAGCTAGTTGACAATCAATAGTCATGCTCGAACACAACGTTTCTCAAAATACCATGTCTCTCTGTAAATGGATTACATTTTTAGTCCATTGTTAACACGATAATAGAGTGCTGTATTTTTTCAATTTCTTTTTTTTAAGGACAACATTTTAAGAAATACGCAATTAAAATATGTTGCCTAGACTTACCTCACCATACCTAACCTAACTTTGCCTAACAAAAGCTTATATAGCTACGAAGTAGCTATGAAAAGATGATTGAAATTATGTGCTTTACTTCTGTCAATTAGTATAAAAATATGTTAAGTTATTTAAAAACGATAGTATACATTGTATTTTTTGTAATGCTTATAGTTGTTTTTACGGTGTGGAATTTCGTAGTTCGTTATTTTATGTAGATACTTGTATAATAAAAACAATCATTCATTTAATAAAATATTTACTGTGTTTTAGTTACATATATGTAATATAATATTGCACATCCTTTTGAATTCTGTGAGAGTGGGATCTTGTTCATGTAAAAAATTCCAAATATAAAAAATAGTCGAAATCTTTTTAGTCACGGCACATATAAATTTTAATTGAAAATGCTAAAAGCAAATAAACATAAAAGATATAATTTAATATAGTATGCTATATTCGATCAATGTTTCATCAATAACGAATTTATTTACCGATTGGCAGCATATTTTTTTGTTATTTAACTTTTTACTACTCTCATAAGAATGGATCCCGGGTAGCTAACAATTTTTTTAAAAACAAAAAAAAATAAATATGACTACTAACTTATCTATACGCAGAAACAAAATAAATGGCCTCTATGGCTTAGCAGTGGTAAGTGCTTTAAACTAGTAATTTAACGAGTTGGGCTCATGTCCCGGCAAGATCAATATCATGTTCAGATTTTTTCAATAAAACACATCTAAAATCTTGGACAAAGGTGCTTGTGATTGCTTTTCTAGTTGAGTTGATCTTTATCATCAAATATTATTTTATTGCTATAGATCTACCAATTTAACTTGGCCGCTAGTGAGGGTGCCACCGTCACCTTATGAATGTTGCCATACTCAACCAGAACTGAAATTTCAATAATTTTCAAAACTGATATTTTAGCGACGGTTATTAAAATTAGATAAGATATTTATTTTGCATAAAATGACAATTGGAGAAATTTATTCTAGACTGACAATTCTAGTTCCGAATTCGGCGGCCCCAAATAATGTTGGTAATACTATATTAGATCGTATTGTATTTATGCCATGCAATTTCGTATTCAACGTCGATATTTTATGATTGTTAATAGACTTAAAACGGAAATTCATTATGATTTAGAATAAATATGACTGCGAGAAAAGCTAATATTTCAATATTCCATGAATGAGTTGAATAAAACTGTTTAGGTAATGCATAAAAGCTTTCGGTGCTCGCTATAAATATACTGGTTACGGCGTAGCAATGTGCTGATCCAATCCAACGTACGTGAGTGAGCCATTACCTTATTGCAGCGGCATTCAGAGCGATTTGCTAAAGTACATCCCGGCGCTACGATTCGTCCGATGAAGTCGGTCGTAGACTCGGACGAGTGCATCGATATTCGACCTGGATATGGGCTGCATCAGCCTTTCAAATGCAGTTCAAATAAATATGTTGACCAGTTTTGGGATAAAAGTCTATTTAATCGAATAATTCTTTTCAGATATATCACTAACACTACATAAAAATGAAAGGTAATTTTTATTGCTACATTTTTAATAATTCATTGATTCTCTTGCCTATTTAAATAACATTCAATGTATACAATGAAACAATTTCGTTACAAAAAACTCATTAGAAACACAATAAATACCTCTTATATTAACTAATTTTATCAATATAAGCCTATCTGAATACGTTTAATTTTGACCTCTAGTAAGTAGACATATAAAATATTTATATGCACGCGTGTATTGCACACATATTTAAAGTTTATAAAACGAAATCTAGATGAAAAATTTTACAAATTTAGTTGAAAATCAACAAACAATTAAATTATATTTTTTTTAACAGCCAACATGACAGTAAATCAGTTACGCTCACTCTGATCTCACGACAATTATGCTGGTAAAAATACGCATGTATTTATATGTGCTTAAAAACACAAAAATTACATCAACATAACCTATAATTCCTGGTATTCAAATCAAGTCATAATATTATGTCAATATAAATATTCTATATTTGGATGTCGTAAAATAATTTATTTAGAAGCTGAAACTATTTTTATTTACTAGCACTAATTCATTTTTCACATCGGCTGGACCGCGAACGTTTGATGGACAAATCTGACAATTGCACTCACGTCCGAGTGAGATAATCTGGCGGACAGTCTCGGGCAAAATCATACAGCTGGAAAATTGCACCTTTTGTATGAAGAAAATCGAGAGAAACGCTAGTTAAGCTTGGACAAACATGGACAAATTGTCTTTCATCTCTCACAAAATATACTTGCAAAGACTCTATTCAATAATATATGAATTGTTATCGTTCTATAGTTTACTTATTTATAAATATTTTGTTTTCATATAAATTTCAGCTAAATATATTTATTTTAATAATGATTTCTTGTTTTTGTAAGGAGTTTGTGTAATTTTATTACTCTCACATTAACAATAAATTAAATGAAATTTTCATATTAACGTAGAATTATCCTTGATTCATTGTCTTATTTTAAATATTCAATAGACCATAAATTATTTACAGGAGGATATTTCTTTATGTCGGGTCCGTGGTGCAGAGGTCAAAGTCATTGGCTTCGGTTACGGGTGTCTGGGGTTCAAATCCTGGTACGGAGAGTTTCACAAATCATTTTTTTCGATTGATTTATTGATTGCTGTTCGTACGCATGGATATTTGTGATGTCTAGAATACCGTTTCACTCATCCGATCCTAAAAACGGATCGTAGCGAGACTGATTAACCAACTTGTTCTAGCTCTATTCTTCTATTCCTCGACTCTTCAGAAAAGAAAGGTTGAGCAACTGAGTGGCACGCAGTTCACATGGAAAAATTTCTGTTAAGATACATTAATAGTCCATAATATACTCTACTTTAAATAATCTTAAATTATTGATATCGATTTGTTTCAATCAATAAGGCATAGTTATTTTTAGTTTTGCATATTCATTATGTATATTTACGAATCGTTGAAATGTCGATAAAATGATTCCGTGATAAGTCAGTGGTTGTGAGTGAATGCATTTACCTGTCAGGTAGGCTTGCTTTAATCATAATGGATGATGACGTGTAGCTTATTGAGATTGATGAATTGACGCCTACAAATAAATGGAGATCCATTGCAATTAAATAAATCCGTTTATAGATAATTTCATTTGTATAATTTTCTGCAATGTAATAGATATTTATCAGTCATTTTTGAATCAAATATATTACAAATTATATTTATTGACTGCAATACGAGTAGTTACTAATAATAACTAGTTACTTGAACCAATTTTGTTGTTTAAAGTTAATCAATTCATAAAAAAATACATTCATAAATTTAATTATATCTAATGACAAAAAACAGGTTAGTGTGCAAAACTTTAAGCATTACAACTTTGTCACAGCTTAAAATATGAACATGTTTTCGAATTTCAAAGGTACTTAGTCTGTTAGTCGGTCAGTATATTAGTTTTATTTTTGATGAAATATTAATTTCTGACAATTTAGTCAAAAACAGAAAAGCCCAAAGGTGAAAAGTGTGTTATTATAAAATCGGAGCATTTAGTAGGAGTGGGTCTTGAATTAAATTAACAAAAGAAAAATAAATATTGACTTGTCTCAGAAGGCTTGCGAAATAACTTCGAAACACTCAGAGAAAGGAACAATGGCTCTCAGGATTTAATTGAACGTTGAGACGAGAGACTGCCAAAGTTGTTGTGTAGTGGAAACTTACTGAAAATTTTCGCTCACTTAACATGAATTAAGTTACAACATACAGAACACTTCCAGTAATTATCGTTGTTTAATCTATCGACATAGCTCTTGCTATTAGTGAAAGACGAAACTATTATCTACACAACTATTTATTTAAGACATTTTCATATGTATCATCAGAAATAATTCTTAGTTTTTAAATATGCAAACCACACTTGATATTTTTTTAAAATTCAATGAAAATTTAATTAAACATAATATTATACGCTGTGAAACAAGTTTGAACAATATATTGACAACTAACTACCCGGAATTCCTTTTTTTATCTTCATGAATTCGTGTACTTAAATGCTTGACGATGCGGAAAGGTGAAACCCGGATCGTTAGTGACGAAATGCACGTAAATGTGTAAAATTTGACCATTTCAAATTTTATATAGAAAGCACATTTTTTACGTTCGTTCGTAAAAAGGCCGGTGGTTTTAATTTTCAGTAGAGGTATAGATTTCTTAATTTTTCGAATCGGGCGTTGGTTTAAGTAACAATTTGTAACTCTACCAATTTTTTAAATTTATTGTTAACTGTCATTAATGTAATTGAATCTAAAACATTGTATTTATATCTATTACACTTGCGTTACATATTGAATCATAAAGCTAAAAATTGCTTTTCAATTCGGAAAACTTTATATATGTACGTTCCTTCTTGGGTATTATAATGCAAGTTTTAAATTGCCAAAGGCGTGCAGAATAAAGCGCATAGTTTGCAGTTTCATCAGACACATCACGAGCTACCCATTGTTAAGCTCTGATTAAACTCAAATGAATGGAAAACCGTAGTTGCTATGAATTTTTTTCTCACATTTTTTAGTTTTTCTTTCATCGGTCTGGTGCATGTCTGATAGGTGGGTATGTATAGTCGCCTTCTAAAATCACATTATGAATATTGCATTGAAACCATAACAGATAGTGTGGTATGTTTTGGAAATCATTATTTTTATTTTTTTGTTCATGTTTCATCAAATTTTGAGTACGATACGGCTTTCTCGGTAACGAAAACTGCATGAATTTTGAATGTAGAAACCTTAATTTTTCGATAGATTGTGACAAGCGTTTCGTTTCTTTAAGAAGCATTTTCAGATTAACTTTATTGCAAGACTATTTATTTCTTGACAAAACAATGATTCTCATTCTCGACTTAAAAATAATGAGTGGGGTAGGTTTATATGATTCTACTAGACGTGGGGAAAGGGTTAGACACAGACAATAAAAGAATTAAAAGAGGATGCCACTATTGCTTTAGAAAACGTCACATAGAATTGGACATTATAAGAACGGGGGAAAAGCAAAGAATTTTTAAAAATTTAAAATTAGAACTAGACCTAGTTTGCAATTTATTAAATGAGTTGCTGAACTAAACACGCTGCCGAAGGTTTTTAGAGTTTTGAGTAAATCATGAAAAGCTGTTATAGACAGTATGATTGTTTTAAGTATAATTTAAATATTTTGTGTCTTCCGGTGTATACAAAAAGTAGAATATTTTTTTACACTGTCGTTTTTTTCAGTTGATAGTGCACATACGTACATTAAAAACTTATTTTATTGAAAACACGCCAGAAGCGCACTTAGCGAACTCAGTGACTCAAATAGGCATCCACCATCATTTGGTATAACTCTATTATATATATAATATTTAAATAAAAATGGCACAGTATTTATTTTCGCAATAAATTAGCATCAGTGAAATATTGTTTTTATCTATATTACGCTATTTTTGTGTAACTTAGCATTTTGTTACATTTTATCTTAATAAATTCTTCATAATTGTATTTTGAATTTGCAAATTGCGTCTTATAATTAATATGACAATTGTAGATAGGCTTCATAATATTATAATGAATTTACTTACGCTGCTGTAATATACTTTTCAGTTTAGAGTGTAGACTCTGCGGGCTCTATCAGCCAACAGGCAATGTCAAAATCATTGTTATTACCATGCCAACACATTTGTTTCGCAAACATAATTACG
The DNA here is from genome assembly GCA_022494535.1 of Himalopsyche phryganea. Taxonomy (NCBI): domain Eukaryota; kingdom Metazoa; phylum Arthropoda; class Insecta; order Trichoptera; family Rhyacophilidae; genus Himalopsyche; species Himalopsyche phryganea. Next base: position 5,065,080 of record JAGVSL010000010.1, on the reverse strand, counting down.
ATGGTAAAATAATGTACAGGTGTGGTTACATGCTAGCAGTATTAAATGATTTGTTACCTACATTCCACCATATAAGCGGTTGAATTTATGATTTTGAGGCACTTTAAAGTATTGGCGTGATTTATTAATCTTAATTAATGTTCGCATAACTGAAATGACCATTAAAAACACTATTTTCATATTTTTAACTCATCTAAGTAAACTTGTGTGTTTCTTCTATTATCCATATCGGACATTATTTGAAATATCCATCAGTCTAGCCTTCGATAACAATAATGACAGCTGATTTCTGCATGACATCATTTCCATTGCAAAATTATATGTCAACCAAATCAATTTTTTCGTAGAATATAAACAAAGATTAAAAAAAAACTTCTTCTAATTAAAACAATAATGAAAATCACGTTATTAACATGAAATTTGTAATATATATAAACATACATACATAAATAAATAACTAATTACGTATTTTTCATTTTTGTTCAAATGTTAAAAATCTGTTTTAATGCTCTCCCGAAAAATTTTGGTTTTGCAGATATGCAATTTCGCAATGGAAACGACGATATCCTCCTTTTTTCATTCGTCTTTCTGAGTGTACGTTAACTCACGTTGCGTTAATTTTTGATTCTATGAAGGTGAATTACAATTAAAGAACAAGTTTACAAAATTCTGGGTCCTTTACTATACCTATTTCCTTCCGGTCCCGACTGAGCGTCGTTGATGTGTCTGACAATACAATTAAAACTTTAACCTCTGAGAACATTATTTGCATTCTGTCTATATGTTGGACTATGCATCAGGTTTTCATATAAATTTTGATGATGTAAAAATATGTTATCTTAACTCAATATAAGTATTCAAAGCTAATTTTTTCTATAAACTCATCAATTAATATTTCTATTCAATTGTTTAGTCAGATTTTAAAAAAGCCTGAATTTATTTTAAATATCTCTTAGAAAATTCTATGTGCCAGTCATTCTGAAGATGCATATGAAAGAAGCAAAATATGCGTCGCTTGCTGTAATAAATTAAGTGTTGCCAAATCCATGAATAATCCATGGTCTTAGTGACGCAATTATCAAATTTAAATTGTTGAGATTTTGTACATTAGGTACTCGGAGTTCATTCATATGCTCGAATGCGTGAAGATGCTGAAAGGCGAAACCCGCTTCGTTAGTGACAAAATACATTGAAATGTATAAAATCTCAACAAATCAAATTTGATGCTGAAATTCCGTCAAGCACCCCCGATATCTTAATTTACACAATTATCATTTTTTATATTTTAGTAATGAATTTAACTTGCTTCTGGTAACATTATAGGCTTCAAGAATACAAAATTTAATTTGATAATAATTGATTAACTCCGTTAAGTTTTAATCGTTGGCGTCCGTGGCGCAGTTGGTTTCGTCGCTGGCTACGGTTACGGATGTCTCGGGTTCAATTCGCGGTGCGGACGGTTTTCATAGATTGATCTTTCAATCGATTTATGGATTTCTGTTCGTAGTCTGAGTCCTCCCTCCCACCAATCCCATCCTCACGGGGCGTGACGAAAGCGATTAGCTAACCACTAGTCCTGTCATAGCCCTATCCTTCTATCCCTACTCTCTTCGAAAAAGAAAAGAGAAGTTGAGCTACTGAGTGACAAGCAGTTCTCGTAGAAAAAATTCTGTCAAGATACCTCCGTTAGGAGACCATATGCTCCACATTGGGAGCGGACATGGAAAAAAAAAGTTTTAATCGATGACAAAAAGACCTAAAATTACAATAATGTACGTAAAGAAATCTAATCCAATTCGGAGACATTAAAACTAAGCAAAATAATTTTTCAAACATAAAAACACTGTGTTCTTCCATAGATGAGAAAAGTTTCATCAAATATTGAAACAGTCTTATTTTACCCTATTCACTAAGCATAGGTTTTATTTTGTTTTATATTATTTTTAATATTTCGAAGATAAAATTTCATTTTCGCGATACATTAGTATTTAGTTTCTGAACACCGCAGATGTTACCCAATCTAAAATTGTATCATGTTTTAAATAACCACACAAAAAGTTTTTAATCAAAATAATGTACATAATCAAATTTTAACGCGTTATTATGAAAATGTATCAAAAATTCTCAGACACACCGAGCAAACTAATTCACAAAGCATAGCATAACACTGCCCTTACAACTTGAACCTTTTCACAGCGTGTAACGATGTTATCAGAAAAAAATAAGCTCGGCGGGCAGACGATTCTGAGCGGCGATTGTTTCGCTAACGACATCTGTAAATGAATCCCACTGCGGACAACCAACAGCACTTTACTTAATTATAATTAACACAACGTTTTTGGCAACAAGCTCACAGTTAGGTGGCCCAGGCTGCGATTGTTTTTGTCTTATCTGCGTTAACAAAGACCTAATGGTATTATCTTTATTTTTGCTTTACATTTTTGCAGCACAAGCGATATTATTGTAGCTTTGGAGCTAAATGTAATTACATAATTACGTGGTAAGTTTAATAACACTGAAGCACTGTAGGTCTCATTTATTCATTTCCGCTCTCAATGTGTACATCCTTTTATGTTTTTAGGAATATGTTTCCAATGTTGAATGCGTGACACGATTAAACAGCAGGACGAAGAATGACGATTATGAAGTTCGGCTAGTGACGACATAAATCAAGTTCAGAGGGTGGTTCCTACATTGTTCATTTATAATGTCGCGTCGACTGTCTGTGACCAACTTTCTTTATCATGACACGTTTTGAAAAGTGTTCACCTGTTACGCAGCGTCTGCAAAATATCGAATATCGGTCAAATAAAATATTATTCAACCAATAATTAATTAAGCTTATTCAATAATGCTGACGAAAATGACAAGCATAATGTTTCGCTACAGGCGAGTATTACGTTTCGTAATCTAAACCATCATCTATCCTACATATTACATATTATTAAAATAATAAATTCAATCCCTCAGCAGTCGTTTTCAGATAAAGTACGGTGGAGAAATATTTTAATTTGATAAAATCTAGCTATAAGCTACTTCCTGGAAATCACTTTTTGTGTATTTCCTTTAGAAGTCTTTATTTTAAAAATCCATAATCTCTCTTAAATAAACACACGTACCCAACATAACCTTATATTCATACATTATAAAATATCAGCTTAATCTAAGTGACTGAACGAATGGGAAATATTCGGAAATTTCTTCTTATCGTATTTTAAGCATAAAGGTGAATTGTTAAGAGATCATCCCCGTTCAGTTCTGCATTGACCAGGAGCTTTCTCAACGCATTTATTTTTATCGTTATTGCCGTACAAAAAGTAGTCATTACCATTTTCAAAATTACTTTTATTACAATTGAAATTATACCACCATTATGCTGTTAGTGTTTTACCAGAACCATCATTATTATTCGCCATCTATACCCAGTAAGGCGGACGGAGCTTTATATTAACTACACTATCAATGAAAACTTTAAATATTATGATGAAACATTCTACTTATTAATAATTATTATAACTAAAAAATACCTTAATTTCACTGGACTCAGTTTCCAGTTAAAATTGAAATTTTACATAAACTGACAGAGTTCCCTATCATAATTACAGTGATATATTATAAAACTATTTTTCTAATTAAAATATCACTAGCCTCCTCGAGTTTTGAATCTTGAATTAAAAGCCCAATTCAACCGGAAAAAAACAATTTATTCATTTTTCCGTATGCCCGCGATATATGAGTCATTGCTGAGACCTCTTGAAAAGTTTAATTTAGCACAAGAAAGGGGAAAGGTTTCAATCATGCAGACGAGCGCGTGTGCATAATACTCAGACAAATAGTAGAAGAGGAACGGTAACGCACCCGCGGGCGGTAGTTTGTACTTCCATTTCCGCAAACAGGTTTCAAGTGGAATCGAGTTAAGCGCCAAAGGGCAAAGCGCTCTGATCGCTGAAGATGTATTTGGGAAATCAAATGAAAACAACACTTAAATACGTAGTTTGAGAAAATTACAAACAGGTTTGTACCTACATTAAATTTAATAAACACTTAATTTGCTTTTGTATACAAGTCACTTAAAAGGCTTTCCATGTTTTCAATTATACCGTCTTTACAATTATTGTATCATTTCAAAGTATTAAATTTGATACATAGTTTACCTGAATGTTGAGGCGAATTAATTATTTTCAAATTATATAATACATCGGTTTCAATTTACAATAATATCTTGTAAAATGATTATATTTATGTAATTGAAACGTGGCTTCTATATTATTACCATCAACATTGTTTCTATGTAATGGTTTTGCTATTTACTTTAAAGTTGTGGCGAGAAATATTCATAATACTGTGTATTATGGTTTAAATAATTCACTCAGCTCTACGTTTTTCAAAATGATAAAATATGTAGTTCAAAACAAAACGTTTTAATGATAACATGTAAAAAGAACTACGCTATTTGATAGTTTAACATTTATTTTTTAATACTCGCATCTAATAAACGGAAATGATGATACCTTCCAATCAACATTACATGTAAGGTACTGTAAGCATACACTACAAAGAAAAAACGAATTACTTGGCCATAGACTTTGTAATTGTGAGTATTCCTTATTTTATTTATATTAAAAAACACGTTGATAAAACACATTAGTAAACCGAGTATTTACAGTTGAGAAAAAGCAAATTCGAGAATTAACATCGTTTGTTATCAAATTTAATTTGGATGCTTTATCTAGTATTTAGTATTTGAGTAATCGTACAGATTATATATCAGATAATTTTGAAGGGTAATAGGACTATATATTTTCGACGTCCGTGGCGCAGTTGGTAGCGTCGTGGGCTACGGCTACGGATGTCTCGGGTTCAATTCCCGGTAAGGACAGTTTTCATAAATTGATATTTCAATCGATTTATGGATTTTTGTTCGCAGTCTAAGTGTTTGTGTTGTCTAAAACTCCCTCCTCACCAGTCTCACCACCCACCCATCCCATTCTCACGAGGCTTAGCGAGAGCGATTAGCTAACCACTAGTCCTGTCCTAGCCCTATCCTTATATCCCTACTCTCTTCGATAAAGAAAGGTTGAGCAAACTGAGTAACAAAAAGTTCTCATTGAAAAAATCTGTTGAGATACCTCCATTAGGAGACCATATGCTCCACATTGGGAGCGGACATGGAAAAAAATATTGTTAATAATACATTACCATAATATTTATGATACTATAAAGAATACTTCTGTTAAGTATTCAAGAAGTCATTTTAAATCCAACTATGCACCGTTAAACTACATAAAAATGGTGATCTGGTTTGAAATAAAATAATAGAAATACACCAATAAAATTGGTACGTTATATGATCTCTCGGCTATTAAATTTCATCAATTATACGCATCGTTTATTATAAATCATCGATAAAAATATAAATAGCAACCTAAACGTATTAAAATTTTAATTCGCAAAAATCATTTGCGTTTTTCACGACGATGTAAAAGAAGATTGTGTTAAAAAACGGTTAACTATTTTTCAGTTACTCTTCTTACATTCAATCAGAATATTCCATAGAGACTCAATAATCGTAATCTATTTTGAAGCCCAACGAACTTTCTCGTTTCATCACACACGGATTTAATACACTTTAAATCAAATTTTAACCGACCCCAAAAAAATCATCAAACAGTCTGCCAGAATCGAGAGCATAATCGGCAATACTTTGCCGCGGGGGGACGCGCACCGGGGGTATGTTCTGTTTTACCCCTACGCTATAAACAAAAAACCAGGGATGAAATTTAATTACTGAAGCAACTGCTACGAGAGGCAATATCGCTTTTTGTACGCTAGTTAAATAATTTTCACTTCAACACGTGGCGATGAAACCATGTACGGAGAAAGTGGTGAACTTTCGCTGAAAATTGTACACTAAGCAATAAAAATACTAAAATGAGTACCAACTTTTGAAATGAAATGGCTCTCCTGAGCATCATTACGAAAGCTAATTATAATTACGTAGAACTACTTACACCAACCAACTTATTATTCAATTATCTTTTTACACAGTTAACTAATTTTAAATTCAGGTGGTACACTCATCAGTGTTCGATAAAACTCATTAATTATCTTGTTGCGGTATCGAATGGTTTATTTTTTGAATGGAACAAATGGATTACTTTAGTTGACAGTTTTTGCAAAGTATGTTTGTTGACGATGCGCTAGTTTACAACAATTTATTTAAAAAATGATGTACTGAGATATAATTATGGTGATACATTTTATTTTTATGTTTTTGATAGATTTGGTGGTATCATTGAAGTTCGTATACAATATTTAACTAAAGACTTTGTTACTTCGCTGGTTTTATAATTAAATGTAACACATATTTGTCCATATTCAGACACATAAATTTATTTTTCCTTATTAACCTATGAAATTATTGATGTTGTATTGAAGTTTAATATTAATATTGTATTTTTCTGAAATATTTTCATAACAAATCGTGAGATCAAAGTGTCTACCATTAAAATAAGATGTATTAATAAAATAAAGTATGAGACTAATTTTTAAAGCAAAAAATCTTTGTTTAATAGTTTATTGACAGTATATTTGTGTTTAATTACATCTAGTCGTTAGTTTGTAGAGTTCGTTCTATTAAGTCCTGTCATAAAAGTTTGTTTTTATTTTGACAAGGAGTTTTGCTTAATTTTAGTCATCTATCATCAACGGGCACAGGAAAGCGTAAACAAACCTTGCTTTCAACGCCTCATTCTAGTTTTGTTCTAGGCACCACAAAGTCTCCGCGTGAAATATTGCCTCTCGCAAATGAACTAATTCCAATATTTCAATAAAAATTGTATAACTTTCGCTAATTTAATATTTATTTGTTAGAAAAAATACCTTTTGAATCATTTAAATTAATAATATGACATTTTGTAATTTTTCTTTGAAATAAATTGCTTTTGTATTCCATTCCTATAGTAGAGCTTTTTCATTATTTATTTCACCGTATAGTATATTAAGGATTTCACATATCATTAAATGCGAGGTTACTCCATCATTAAACTGGTTTATATTTCTCTATCCGACATGATTGCTGACTATAGTTTGACGAGTAATAACACAATGCACTCCCTGGTTTGAACGGTGGCTTAATATGCATATTGCATGCAACGAACAGCTGATAAATCGATAAGTGTACTTACCTGTGCACTGAATGCAACCTGATGGTTAAAAATACAAATCGGGTTCATGTAAATAGTCATATACAGATACAAAGACAGAATAAATAAAGATCTACTACTCGTGCCAACTCTGTTAGCTGACAAAACTAATGGAATCTTGGCCTTAACCAACACCTTAAGATTATCATTAAAGCGTTGTCCATTTTTATGTGAACCCATCTGTTCCTTTTTTAGGAATTCAATCCACACCGGGATAACCAAGTACAGCGTCGTCAGAGTAATCAATGATTCTATAATTTAATCAGTAAAAATTCCCTAATATAAAGTCTATAAAAAATCGTACGTGCAACTTTCTGAAAGACGGTTTACAAACAATCCTAACAATCACAAATAAATATTATACAAAGGGGAAAATTACCAAAAGAGTTATGAAAAACAATAATTTTAACACATGTGGTTTTAATTATGTTTTGAGGGATATTGTTCCTTAAATTTCAATTTTAAATTGAAGCCCGTAAGTGGGCTACAATTTTTTGTTTATAACAAATAAAAAATACTTATACTTTATTCATTTAAACAACACTTATCTAATCGGATTTATTGGTTTTCAATAACTTCATTGTTATTAAATCGATTTCCGTTAACTTTGGTTTTTATTGGAAACAAAGTTGTTTTCTTTTTGGTTAGAAGCATACATTATTTTTAAAAAAATGCTTAAATTTCATATAATTCGTAGAAATCAATTGATTTTTTCTTAGATTTTAAAACAGGAATGTTTTTTAATTAAATAAAAATAAATATCTCTTAAAGCTATATATTATATATTATATTTGTTTCAGTGATCCTGTGATGAGACTGAAAAAAAAACAGCCCCGGAAACGAAGACTCCCTGCGTTTTTGAAAGCGCCAAAACGACGTAGTGTTTACTCAGGATTCTTTTTTAAATGTAGTCCGCGAGGCAATTCAAGTGAACAGACTTATTTTATTTGTTATTTTCAATCCTATTTGGGTTTTTTTAATTACTGCCGTGTGTTGTTTACTTCATTAGGGAATTTCCTTTTATTTGCTCAGCATTCATCATGTAAAAATTTCTTCGAATATAAATTGCAAAAGTCAGAAGTGATCAAGTAATAGATATTTATTTTACATATCTATTTCCTGGCTGAATCATATTGCTTTGTAGGATGAAAAGAAATAATGATTAATGATATTGCTTATAATGTTTTATTTTAGGGATCAGAGAGAAAAATAATGACTTTTTAATATACTTCTGAGCCGAGTGGCAAACACTCTTATATTTCTATTTTACGCGATTGCATGGTTTGTACCCTAGAGTACCAACGTTAATTTATCATCCCAATAAGTTTGTAGAGTCTTGTAAAGAAATGTCAGGATGTCTATGGTACTTCAACTCTAATCCAATCTATCCTACCCAAAAGAAAGAACATTTAACCATCAACTACACACTTTTAAGGTGTTAACTGTCAATTCTTGGTGGAAAGACATTATATTTAAAAAAAATAAAACACAATTCGTTTCTACTACTTTCACATATTTATAATGATCAGGACTGGTTTCGCTCATCGCGAGCATTTTATTTTTAACTTATTAGAATTGATTATGTCTATTTAATTTTTGTGTTTCAGATATAAAAAAATTTAATGGATACTCATAGCTGCTCTGCTTTCTTCACTTAAGATGGCTGTTTATTGTTAATATTAATTACATACCTAATATTTGGTTGTTTTTAAATGGTTCACTAATTTTTTTCTTATAATTTTCCTGATCCATTATTGCTTGTTGCATTAATTAGGTCATTAAAAATATTTGCTCAGCTAATGGACTATAATGTAGCTATATTTGTTATTTCAGATTAGTATGTATTGATTTGTAAGAGGTCTATAACATTTTAATTGTACACTCTTTTGTTTGATTTATGTATAATTTGTTTGATAATCAGTATTTTCTTGTCTTAGATTATGAACCATCAGTTTCATATACCTTCATTTTTACACTCAATTTTATATAAATAAGTCTATTATTTTTGTATTTTTATCAGTTGATAATGCTCGTGATGAGCAAAACCGGTCCTGATCATTATAAATATGTGAAAGTAGTACAAATGAATTATGTTTTATTTTTTTTAAACTTCAACATTATATGTCCTTGCATATTCTTCTATTTACCCTCTTTTTATAAAGATGTTGGGTGTGCTAGTCCGTCTGGCATATAAAACAATACTTCTTATGATTATCTGTAGGTACTTACAAAAAATACAGGATTTGTTATTATTTACCTGAATGTTTCTGCCAATAAAGATAATTCGTCTTTATAAAAATAAATTCAGATCAACATCAAAAAATACCTAGGTTTATTAGTAATAATATAACGTAATCTCTTTTATATATAAGCTGGTCAGTACCCGGCATGTGTTGCAATGCCACTCAAAGAAAGAAAGGGTTTGTGCTTTAATTCTCTTTATTGAAATGCTTTTGGATAAGAGGTATGCAAGGGCCGAAATTTCATAAAATTACCCGGTCCAAGCCCGTCATCTCCAAGCCCGGCCCAGCCCGAGCCTAAGTCTCAATATCACGCTTGTTACCTGAACCCGACCCAAAGCCCAGATTTATTTTTTTATAAATATATATTAAAAGTATATGTTATGTTATTTTTTCCATTTTTCCAACGATATTCATAGCACATGTGAAATAAATTATTGAGAGTTCGAATGCGAATTGTCTTTACCTACCTGAGCCCGGCCTAAAGGTCGGGCCGGGTAAAACTACTCGGGCCAAGCCCAGACCCATGCAGACCTCTATTTTGAATATAATTTTTTTTTTGTTTTTTCGCTAGTTGTAAGTATTTGATTAATTTTTTTTTAGATTTGTTTTTAGTTTTCAGATTTTTAATTTTTTCTTCAAAACCTTCACAGGTGTGCGCACGACAACTCACCAAAGTTTTATCGAAATCGGATGAATGGTAAAGGAATGCATCGAGGACAAACAAATCTTCATTTTTATATATAATAAATAGTTGATATAAACGTTGATATAAACGCTTGTGATTATGCTCATGAGAACTATTCAAAATTGAAAGATTCAAAATAAACAATTATAATTTAGGCTATTCTTCAGACCGTTTGATGTATTCAACAGTGAAAACTTATAAATTTAGGTTTTCTCCTTGCATAAAAAGTCAAAAAATAATGCGTATTATTAAAATATTAAGAGGCCAAATTCCAAATCCCATAATAACTTGAATAGCCATGCTAACATAATATGGTAAAATATCTCCCTGATAGATAAATAATATTTTCCTGCGGTATTCAAACGAGCCATATGTGAGGTTTTAGAATAAAGGAGCGCTAAAGCGTATTTAGTTTTGCTTTTCCTTTCATAGTAAATATTCGGTTTCCGTTTTAGATCAGTTTTGATATCACACATATTATATATACACCAGCAAAAATTTGTAGGCTTAATGATTACTCACTAATAATAAAGGTATTATATTTTTTTTTCACAGTAACTGTTAATTATCCAGATTTCTAAAAGAATAACAAATATTTACTACTAATACCTCAAAAATCAAATCCGATTTTTTTCATTCTTTCATCATTTCCGCTTGATATAAATCAGAAACCGGTATTGTTCTTTTGATTAAATTACGTGGTGATAAAAAACAAAATAAGTTTTTATCATTTTTAAATATTATTAATATTATTATTTTATAATAATAAATAAATATTATTTTTTTCCATCAATGTCCGTGAAATATTTTGGACATTTTTTTTATTCTTTAATTTTAAACGAAAACGTGTACAACAAGGCACTCATGTAAAAAAATATTTATTTCCGAATAAAACAATTGTTCAACTTAAATATTTTTAAGCCTTATCACCTCCCAAAATACAGTATACTATGCATTGCTAATTATGGACCATGTCGATGGAACTTTTTGAGCAAAAACTATTTGTATGTCAGTCGTTCAAGCACTGTCTTCTGCGAAGGTGTGAAGACATGCATACCTTTGCGTAAAGATTTATTAATGGATTTTTGAAGGTTACCATTCGGCATTGAAACGCGTAACTCCACAACCGAATAAATAAAAACCCAACAGTATTGATGACCAGACTACAGCACCGCAAACTTTATGATACTAGAAATCAATAACGCGTTCGCATAATACATTTTGAGGTAAACACTTTCATTTATGAATCTTTAGGGCATGATCTTTTCCACAAAACTTCAAACAGTATCACTTGACATAGGCAATGACCTTAATAAATATTCAAAGGCCCTCTGTTCAGCGAGGGTTGTGCGTTGCATCCAGTACTACGAGTCGAAAAGGGCGGCTCTAGCCATACCACCGTGACGAATAACTCTCGTGGGAGAACTTAGGAGAGGGAACTTTCACTACTCAAATCGTTGTCTTCAGAGATTCCTTACCAAGATTCGACAGCCATGAGCACATACAAAAATGTTTTATCTTTAAAATACTTAATACCAAACTAAAATTTACTTGAAAAAAAAAGGTCGGTATTTATTTAGTCAGAACCTAATTCGTTTTGTATCAAACACATTTTCATGTAGCAAAATGGTAAATTTTTGTATACCCTCAGTTATATTATTAAGCGAGCAGTATGTAACGCAAAATTGACAATACACATTGAAATTAATCTGTCAAATTTCACTTATATTTTTTATTACCTACAATAACATAACTTAGGCTAAGCAAATAATTGTTAAACATCATAAATGACAATGATTCCTAGTCTACAATCACCATTTTTATTATATTTCATTCACTAGTTTGATTTACATGTAGAACGAAGTGTATGTAAATCACGCTTAAAAATTTAAAGCAATAAATTTTTTTTGCTATCAATTCAATGCTTGTGTTTTATTGCTTAAAATATGTCGTTGACAGTTTATTAATTTTTGACCGCTGTAAATTATCGTTTCCTTAACAAATTTCTTAAATTCTTTCTTAAAGTCTATCACATTATTTTCTCTTCTATTGTAATTGAAAATCTTTCAAAATTGTTGTTCACCAAAAACATCAAAGATGAATTAAAACTTTTGTCTTTCTAGATTAAATATAACGTAAAATAAATACTTCATTAATATTTACTACTGATATTGATTTACAATCTATTCAGAATTATTATTTTGTTATCAGCCAAGTCACATGCATATACGTCATATAATATGATGAATGAGTAATGAAAGAGGGTGCCGAGGAGGCCCAACCCCTAAATCTTATTCATTTGAGTAAAGCTATCGTTATTTGAAATACAATTATTATGTAGTGGATACCAACAGAAAGAGAAAGCCGAAGTTTTATGTTTGTCATTTAAAAATACATATGTTCATGATTAATCGTGTAATAGATTTTTTTATCGAAAAATCATGAATTAATAATTGTCAGTCATCAATTTATATTTTGTCCAATAATATGTTTTGGAAACTGTGGACTCATAGGGTTAATATTGTTGCTAATGGATAAAAAACATTGAAATATTCCAATTCAGTAAAATGAATTTTAGTGACTATGGGGACCTGCCAATTATTTGTTCCATCAAAATATTTTCGATGAAACCTTTACAAAAAGCGCTCGAAGAAAAATAGGTGGCAAAACATTCGATATATGATTATGGAGAAATTTTACGCCTAAAAAAAATACGTTCAAAATAGTTACACGATACATTATAAATTGTATAATTATTTTTATAAAACTGACCAAAAAACCATTTTTTCATATTTGCGGGATATTGATTAGAAATTTTGGAAGTACTCTATTGTGATCTTGTTTTTCAATCCCTTAATACTTTTTTCCCGTGATTAAACATAATATGAAGACAAAGCCAAAACACAGTTATTATAATAACGGAAAAAAACTATACAATTATAGAATATACCTCCATTGCGTCATATTTAAAACAAAACAGGCATTTTTTTCTAAAAGTATAACACAACCTTTAAGTCATTTGGAACTACATGGGATATTTATATTCTTTATACTACTATTGACTGCAGTTAGCAAACAGTAATATTTTACTGTAATGACACCAAATTACATTAAACGTGTGTCTGTTAAATTTACACAAAACTCTAAAGCACACGTAACTCCCAGTTAGCAAACTGCCATTTATAAAAAAAACACTCACAAAACAGAGCGAGGCACCTGAAAAGCATCCAGTCTGGCAAAGCATCCTTGTTTATTTTTAATTTCCCCGATGGAGTGTGGTAAAACAGCGTGTTTTACTGATGCATTTTTTTTTGTAGCTGTATATTTTTTTGGACGAATATTTTTCATAGATAATGTTTACTGAACTCAAATATCATAAATGTATGCGTATTTCAGACTAAAACAACTATTTTTTTTAATTCATCCTTGAATTTAGGTATTACTAATGCGTACATAACAATTATTTAATTCATGCTACTGAATGCGATTATTATCAGTATCATTAAATTACAATATATATTTGCTCAAATATAATTACACTATAAATTTGTTTCAATTTATCTATTTGTCTGTATGTAATTCACAGCACAACACCGACTGATTTATGACGGTTTTGAGTAAATGTTGCCAGGTGTCACTACTACCCCATATGTAATATTACTAGTAATATAAATGAAAGTACTAATAAACGTCATCCGATAAAGATATAATATGCAGTACTAAATATTTTTGACTAAAAATGTATGTGAGTCGACCGTAGAACCTTATTTTTAGTACCAAATGTTAATACAGGTGGAATTGGATATGAAAAATATCTCCCAGTCACTGGATTTGATCTGGTCCCTGAGTAAATGTTAAAAACGTTTTCAAATTCCAGCTTTACAATGTGATATGTATGCTTAATCAAAAGGTACACACAAATGTTAGGATTGTAGAATAGCCGCACAAGGCATTACTAGTAAGCAACAACGATCAGCGAATGCCCATTTACTGTCTAGTAGATAATCATGAAAATCAAGGACACAATATCAATGAATGAAAAACATAACGAGGCGATGGTGATTAGTTCACTATTAGTCCTGCCTTAGCCTCATCCTTTGTCCTATCTTCTACGAGAAGATTGACTGAATAAAATGCTTTTCTTGCATAACAACTGTCGATATCTGCACATGTTTTACGTTGGTACTGGATATTGGTAAAAATACGTCAAAATAAATTAGACTTGCATTTATATCGAATCATAGGGTGCTTAAAATCACCACATGAATGGATAATAGATCAATAATCAAGAGCGATGGAGGAAAAGATTGAAAATTAGATGACTTTTTTTTATTTTACTGTGCAGAAAATTCAGTGCTGTAATTTTTCTTCAACCCCATTTCAGTAAAAAAAATATAGCCGATTCAAAGGATTTCATTTTTGTTCACGAACAAATTTCATTTGATAAAATTGAGTGATAAAAATTGTCATAAAAGTTGATGACTTTGTTTATATTTCATTGTCATTTTCAGTTTTTTCCTCAATTTATTTTGATACAGCTCATTAAATTGCGAAGTTATCCGGACGGGCAGCAACAACCTCAATGACTTTAACGATTTGTGATAAACTTTTCTTTGATTGGCGTCATTTCATACCGCAATAAAAGTCGTCCGAGCCATTTCCTGCCCAAAAGTTTCTCTTTAAAAGGTTTTACTGCTGGGGTAAATACATTTGAATAGAACATATTTGGGAATCCATCACAAATTTTCCATGAAGCTTCTTCCCATTTGTCTATTTTACTTTAAATATCTCTTGATTCATTGCGCTTATCAAAGTCCTATAACTAAAAATTGATTGTTTTTTATTAAATGATAATTCATTTTTTGAGTGTGGTTCTTTGATAGTATACTATAATAAAACTTATTTACAAGAAGTTTTGAGATTAGCTGCGTGATCGAACGATTTTATAGAATTTGTAAGCACTACACAAATGTGGATTTAGGATTTTTATATCACACTTAAAAATAGGACAATATGTTGGAGCAATATGAATCGTTTAAAAAAAGCTTATCACGATTTGCACTTGTGAGCATTTTAAGACTGATGGTTAACATTAAGAGGATGAGTTAACTACATTAGATAAATACTTATTTTATAAGAGTAATGAAGTTCAATTAAATTAGATGTATATACCCTTAATTGAGGTTTTTAGATATCGCTATACAATATTATAATAACTGAACGTTAGTAATTTGTTTAATCTAAGTTTATGTAAAGATATAAAAGTAGAACTACGAAATTTTTTCTTTGCTACGTTCTCAATATAGGAAAGGATGGTTTGGAATGTATCAAAAATCAATCAATCAATTTATATTCAATTTTCTATTAAGGATTCATATCTTTGATTGAAAAACGGAATTGGTACGGATGTCGTACAGCATTACCACTCGCCGACAGTGGCATTTAAATTTGATTCTGATCGTTGAAGCAAACATATGTATTTATATAATTTAAAATTATATATCAAAAAACACTTCAAGACTATTTTATCACGTTTTATTTTTGCATGGGTGTTTTTTTTATAGCAGTGCTCTATATTTTTATGTCACATTCTATCCTAATAACATGGGTTGATTGTAAGCTTCTAAGGAGCAACAGGTTAAATGTCATGATGACAGCTCGTAAAAGGCTGTGGTGTCTTAGCTAATCAAAGCCTTATGGTTAGCCTATTGATGCCTAGAGAAAGGGTCGACACATAAAAATGCGGAAGGGTGAAGGCAAGCTTTTGAAAGCTGTGAGTTACCGGCAAGGAAAAAGACGGCGATGTGTTTAAGACGTTTCAGTAATTTGATGTCTCCATTTTGATGGATTTCCTGTTTCAGCAAGTTTTCGTTCAGAAAAAGTGATAGCAAATTTGCTGCAGTACTTCAACCTTAAATTACTTAGCATCGACATAAATATAGTAATTAAATTACATATCGTCATATTACTATGATTTTTTTGTCATATTTCAGTATTTTCAGTTTTTTTTTAGGTTTATCGTATTTATTCAATACTAAAATAATAACAAACGATCTGATTTTAATTTTTTTTCGGTGCTGTTTTTAATGTTGCTGTTTTTTTTTTGAAATTAACAACAAGATATATTTCAAGTAATAATGTGTATCGATTTGTATCAAAATTTATAGTGGTTTCATAGTCACTACGTACAGTGAAGTAAGTACATTTTGTATTGCGTTGTATTCCATATAAATTGTGCTGTATTTTCACCAGTATGTGCTGTATTCATTAAACGCAGCCTAGATCGATTTGCGAAAAATCAGTCCTCTAAAGCCAATCCTTTCACTGATTCTCACTAAAAATAACTATTGCAAATAGAGCATAGGTATGCATCTTTCGGATACTGTATTAAGGATTAATTTATATATATATCATCATATTATATCAAAATCACGTAAAGTAATCATATAAATTAAATTATGAATTACCACCAAGTTCTTCAAAAATATAAGCTGTTATAATTAAAAAATTATGACTCTTGCGTAAAATTTCATCTTCATTACATTCTACATAGTATGTTTCGAGTCATGGAGTATCACTTTCTCCCGCGTGTTGTTACTCGCTGAAGAAATACTGAATATTAAATGTCTACTTATAATATGCATATTTCAAATGAAATACGTAATTTTTACAATCTTTTTTTCTCTGTGTTTATGAAGTATTTCATTTCTAATATTAATTTTTAAAAGATATAACGCAAAAGAGAGAACTGTTTCAAATTAGTACAAATCACCATGATTGTCTTTATTTACCCTTCATGAATTATAAAATTTATAAACAAACTCTAAAGAATCTATCATATAATATGACATTTATAACGTCCATGTGAATTGGATGTACTTAACTATTCTTATTATAAGTAATTTCCAAACAAAGCTTTTAAATGCAAAGCACGGAAAATTCCCGTTAACATTTGGTTATATCTGTGCATTAAATTATTATTACCTAAACTAATGGTTGTGTATTTAGTTGGCCATTAGTTGCTACTCGTGCATTAAAAATTCATTTACGAAATTGCAATTAGCCGTGATTTAAAATTCAAATAGCCAAATAAGTGTTGAGCGCGAATGTACTTCTGTTTGGCAAGAATTTATGTGAAAACATACATAACAATTATGAAAATTTATAGCATATACTAAATATTAAATATAGACTTTATAATGATTGATCAGTATTTCATATGTTGGAAATTGTTTGTGAAGCATTTTTTCCGTATAAATTAACCTTCAAATTATCATTTTTGTACTGACCAATGCGTAGAAAAATCGGGAGAAACTGTAAAATTTAGTGATTTAAATAAGCACTTCTGTTAATTCTAACTTTTAAGTTATCTGTTTTTTAACATATATATTATAATTATAAGTATTCCAAAATCTTGATGATAAACCCTGACTTGCTTATTATCAAAACAAGTGTTTTTTCAGTTATCCATGCCCACGCAAAAAGAGAATCAGGTGTAACAAATTATTTTATGTATCGTACGGCTAATTTTCAAAATGAAATTATTATAGCGTATATTCAGTCTACGTAAGAAATAATGTATTATTCTTACTACTTATACCCTATGTTATAAGATAAATATTGAGATTTTTAACAGAGCTGAGAAATAAACACGTCATTTAGTCATAAAAATATGAATTATATATTTTAAAAGGGAAGTCTTCAAATGAAAATTGATATGATTTTGATGAAAAAGTAATGCTTTCAAAAATATTTGAAATATGAACTACACAAATGAACAATGAGATCACATTTTAAGTGATCCGTTTCAGATTACAGATTTCTTCTTAAGAATTGTTATTTACTTATTTTTCCCAAACGTAAGTGACGTCATGAGGAGGATGAGTGACGTAAGTAGGCAGGCAACTGACGTAAGACTTCCTTGTCATATTTTAGATCGACCATTAGCAGAAGGAGCAGCGTTGCGTGAAAAAGGTACTGAAGTTGTTAACAATTTTCATAAATATAATATTTTCAAAGTAAAAATCTCTTTGCAAACATTTCAAAGAGCTTAGTATAATTATTTTTCATCATCATAGTATACAATCATAATATATAATAAACCTCAAGTATTATCTTGATATTTTATTTTCACGTGCATTATATAAAAGTAGATTTATTTAAAAAATGATCTTAAACTTATTTTTTATGTAGTGCAGTGAATTAGATAATTGCCGATCTTTGGAATAAAATGATAAATCATTACTTTTTATTGGGAACATCAGATTTGGATGGTTAATTTTTATTATAAGCTTTGTCATTATTGACTAGGGTTTTGCCTTTCTAGATCTTCAGTGATTCTTATAAAATTAAACAAAATCTGAACGATTCAAATTAAATATTGAGATTTTATCAAACATCCTAAATTGTTATCTTTAAAAAGGGATAACATTAGACTTCATATACTTAATCAAATTTAAAAAAGAGTTCTCTACGCATTGTATACAACATCTGATTTGAAAGCTTTAGTATCCGTACGTTATGAATCGCAAATCATATGAACCGAATGTTAAAAAAAAACGGTTTTTATTTTAACAACTAATACGTACTTTTATGAAAAACATTCTTTCTGAGAAATCCACGGTCAATCAGTACAACCTGTATATCGATTTTATAAATATGATATTTATATATTATAAAACTTTCTTTTTATCCAGCAAATATATTATTATCTAGAAAACTTTTCAACTGTATTACATAAGTTATAAAATGTTGGTAACCAAATATAATGCTCAAAAGATTGATGTAAACATGACGAATTATACAGCATTCGTAGTTACAAGTAATTAATTTTAACTTTTTAGCAATTGTCATGGAAT
Source organism: Himalopsyche phryganea (assembly GCA_022494535.1). Taxonomy (NCBI): domain Eukaryota; kingdom Metazoa; phylum Arthropoda; class Insecta; order Trichoptera; family Rhyacophilidae; genus Himalopsyche; species Himalopsyche phryganea. Next base: position 5,046,089 of record JAGVSL010000010.1, on the reverse strand, counting down.
CCAAAATATTATATGTTAAGAGTAATAATGATTACTTGCCAATAATTTCACAAATTTTTGCAAAAAAAAACATGTATCGGTATTAAATCTGAATAATACTGCCAGTAGAATTGTGTTCACAACTCCATTTTCTCCGGTAATTAAATCTTCTTCGTACATGAAATGGATATAATATATTTTGTATCGTTCGAGTCATATCTACAAATTCTAAGTGACAGGCTTAAGAGATTCCTCCCGTATATTCTGAAGGGAATTTTATACGTCTAAAAAATAATTTGGGGTACGTAGCTGAGGGGTAGAAAATTTTATAAGCGTCACCTGTCAGGTTTGGATTACTCCACGGGGATGGGCGAAACAAAAGATTTCGCCTTAATTGGGTTAATGCGAATTTAAGATCTGGAAATTTTAATATAACTGACACAGAGTTTTGTATGTGTATGTGCGTTGCTACTTTAAAACAAGCACGCCAATCTAAAACCAATACACATATGATATTACTCTCTTACGATAATTGTTTATTAACTAGTAACCGTACCCGTCATAGATGGCGGTATTGAAATTGAAATACTGAATGTCTAAAGTAGGTCGGCGTAAGTAGTTTGGCGTCCGTGGCGCAGTTTGTAGCGTCGTTGGCTACGGCTACGGATGTCTCGGGTTCAATTCCCGCTGCGGAAAGTTATCATAAATTGATCTCTCAACTGATTTATGGATTTCTGTTCGTAGTCTGAGTGTTTATGATGTCGAAAAATTCCCTTCTCACCCACCCATCCGATCCTCACGGGGCGTAGCGAGAGCGATTAGCTAACCACTAGTTCTGTCCTAGCCCTATTCTTCTATCCATACTTTCCACGAAAAAAGAAAGGTTGAGCAACTGAGTAAAATAAATTTCTGATAGAAAAATTCTGTTTTGATACCTTCATTAGGATACCATATGCTCCACGTTGCGAGCGGACATGGAAAAAAAGTAGCTACTACGTCGGAACTGTGTGTGCATTGCATAACATTTTATTTTATATATACACCGCGAGCGTTTAGGTCATGAGAAAATTTCACACCTACATATGATATGTGATATAATAAAACGTCTACAGAGCGATCTGGGCTATTATATATAAGGTATCTTAATAGTGAATAAATAAAAATGTGACACCCAAGTCATCACTTTTAAATTTCTAACCATACTATTATTAAAATACTAGTTCTTCAAAGCGACTGTAAAAATATTTTTTAATTAAAAAGTTTTTACTTCGAAATTTCAATGAGAATGCTTGAACTGGAAATATAAAAATTCATTAACCAAAACACACGATAACTTTTAAAAAATATCAATATTTGAGAAGACCCCGGATCGACGAGAGGCGAGCGGCTGGTTATCCGGAGTCCTGGAAGGGCTGATCTCAGACAAACACCATTTCACATTTCCATTCAAGATGCAGTGGTTTACATTACACAAATATATAAATCCTAACATACATTTACATTTACTTAGCAACTGAATTTAGTTTAAGTTATAATACAAATGGCACGACAAACGATTTTAAATTAAGTCCAACGCAAATCAAAACACAAACAACTCGCATCGTTACCTCCGCCGCAACTCGCCCGGCTCGGCGGATCGTAATCGACTATCTACAAATAATTAAAAAATCTCCCTGCCAAGTCGGAGCTACCCCTTTCCGTAAAAATGGACTCGTCCAGCGGACGTAGCCGAGGGCTATTGAACGCCTGGCAACAAGAAAGAGCCTATTCTGCGAAATATTGCTGTTGCCGCTGGCTTATTTCAGTTCTGGACATTAATGACACTTATACTTAACAAAAACCAGGGTGTGTCATATTGTCCATAATTTCATCGACAATAGCTTATATTTAATAAGCGTTTTTTGATAACTTACGAACTCAAATGGAAGCTTTGGTTTTTACGACACCGTGCGTTACTCTCCTTTCGTAAAACAGCGCTCCTCTTTTGTGCACTCCAATCAGATTTGGGTCGTTGCACCATGGATATGATCACTTTATTTTTCAGTAGGTACTTTATATTTTTTTCTACGTTCGAATCAGGAACTTCACTCATTCAATAATCTAAAATAAAACGTATCCTAAAATCTAGCCAAATATGAAATACAAAATACCTACACGTATCTATTTAAATGTCACAAAAAAACTCTCAGGTTTGTATTTGTTACAGTTAGCACAGATTATTTGCTTGAAATTAACTACATTCATTCCCGAGTTATAAGTTAACAATCTCTTATGTGATAATTTAAATTTCTAGTGGTTCCGGTAATAAGAGTAGTATTATATATTATGTATCATGTTTAATTGTAACTTTGTATTATACATAGGTTCAGGACCACTTTTCGGAAAAAGCAAAAATTTTTAAAAGATATTGATATTATTATGAGTGCCCATTTTGTTTTACTTTTAATCTAACAATGCTCTTTATATCAGTATTTTTTTAAATAGTCATTTAACTCGAAGTATAACAAATAAAATATTTTTAAGCATATCCCTATAGAATCAATAGTCATTCAAAATAAACAAAGTTTAAGGACCAATTTGCTAATTGATGACGGTAAAAGTTTGAAAGTCCATTCTGACTTGTTTGCGTAAGTCTGCGGCTACGTTGTTTTTCCAGCGCTTAACAAACTTTTTGTAAAATACATCACTCGAGAAGTGAAAAGCAAAGAAAATTACATTTTAAGGTGATTATAGAATAATTTTGAAACTAATTTAAGCAATTCTCTCTCCAGTTCTAAATATAACAAATATTCATACTTTTATATTCATGGGCTTAAGAACTTTTTTTTCAATCCTTATTATTAATTTTGCTAGACTATTTGCTATTTATTTGCGTAGTACCTCAAAGGATAAAGTGTGAAAATAAAAGTAAACTCTAAGTAAGTAAGTGAAAAACATTTTTTGGTGTGAATTTTTTATCATGCAGGTTTTGTTTTAGTGTAAGCTTTTATCCAAATAGTTTGTTAATTATTTATTATTTTACATATCTACACACTAAAGCTATGAAATAATGTAGATTCACTATTATTCGGTGCCACCCTATTCACATGTCTTCAACATTTTCTTATTTTTAAATAACGCGTCATCGTACAACTAGAATAAGTCAATTTAAAATTCATTTTTTAATAAAATTTCTACATATATTTTATTCTTTGATACCTTACTTGACGGAAAAAATAAATATGCAGTTATTATTTCATAGTAATTTATGGATTTATAAATATCCACACAATTTCCTTTAGTGTTAAGTCAGTAAAGATGTAATAGTGTAAGATATTGTGTTTGCTAGGTTATTTGCAATAAAATATTCTGTGAATTAGCTTTAACCGTTTATGTGCCGCTTCATATTTCCGAACTGGCTGAACATACAGAATAAGTGAATAAACGCACTCTACATTTTATTAAATTTGCTTGTAACATTAAAGTGTTTTGTAGTATAGCAAAATATTTAACACACTTCTACATCTCGTGTAATAACGAATACATTTTAAAATATATGAGATTACAAACAATATTTATATAGCAGCGATCTAAATAAGAGCTTCGCTTGACGCTTCCATACACCGCTAAAAAATTCACGGTCGGTTGGGTTCCGCTATATTTATTACTACATTGCGGAGTGTGGATGGTTAATATGAAATGTAATGTTTGATCGTTGACTCTATATCTACAATTTCCATTGAATGTTTCAAAAGCTCTGCGCTACGTATTGTTCATTCCATTATAATAATTATTTGACCAATTGATTCTACACGGACGCTGAATATCGCTTTAATGTCGTTCATATCGATGGAGAGAAAATCAAATAGATCTTCAAATTTGCTATTAAGAGTGATTGAATTTGATCTAGCCAATAATTGTTTACTAAAATTGAACATTTTTTTTGTACAAATATTTTTATTTTGCCAACACTCAAAAAATTAAAAAGACTTTTTCAGTTATACGATTACGTATTACTGTATTAATTTTCAGCCGGGGTCAATACACTGCTGGATGAAGGCTTCCCCAGCTCCCTCCACTCTTATCGGTGTCTAGCTTTACGCTGCCACTTACTTACACCGAACCTGCCAAGTTCTTCAATCCAGCGGGTTTTGGGACGCCCTTGAAGCCACTTAGTGCCCCTCGGGTACCACTGAATATTATTCTAAGATTATATATTACATAATATAAAAGATTATTCTATATTTTCACTTTTTTTCAAGTTCTTTCGCTCTAAACCTGCCAAAACATTACAAATATATCATGTAGAAAAACATAAAACTTCATAATTAAATAGATGTATGTGATTTAAGTTGCATGATTAAGAGTCATATCAATTACTGAAAAAAAAATACATTTTTTGTGTATCCAACCACTTAAGTGACTTAAGTAATGTAGCTACTATACCTGATAAATACTGTAATAATTTTCTATATTAAAAATCTACATTCTTGAGACACACTTTCAATTATTCTATAGCATCAATTTTATAAATTGATTTGACTGATATTTTAGTTTATATATTGATTTAGCATTGACTTGGTAAAACTCTGTTCGAAGGCATGGATCTTTGTGATGTCTAAAATTCCCTCTCACCTGTCCAATCCTAAAAATGGGGCGTAACAAGAGTGGTGCGCCAACCACTTATTATGTCCTAACCCTATCCTTATAACCCGAAAAAAAGAGAGATTGAACGACTGAGTAGTTCTAAGCAGTTCTCGTAGAAAAAATAAAGTTCAGATACTTCCATTATGAGTCCATTTGCTCCACATTGGGAGCGACCATAAAAAAATAACAAATTATTCAAGCCGAAATAGCTATATACAAACTGATAATATTTTTGTAAATCTGAATACTTTGTTACTTTACCCTATAATATTTTAGTATCCAAAAAAAAAACAAATTGAACTTCTTAGAAAAATGTGGCAAACAACCTTATGCTTACCTCTTCTTCATTTCTTAAAGAATATAAACAGATAAATTAGAACGGTGTCTCAAACTGCCAAACTAAAACTTTTCAATATGCTTTTAATATCATTGAAATATACAAAAAAGTTTTCTTTATTTGGTTCACAAAACTGATTTTCATATTGTTGCTGCGGCAAAGCGTTCCTTCGTTTTCATCACAACTTTATACAAAAGCTTATTGTGTGTATGCCTGTTGCTAAAATTGTAACATTTTGCTCACGATAAATCAACGCCCGTAGCAAAAACGCTGCAGTCACGGACCCTTGTCATGGGATACTTTGCTGTGCGACCAAGTTAAGCAATGGAAAAAACGGGTTAACAAAAGAAAAGCCTGACCATCGTATATCATGTTATGAAAAAGCTTAACAGAATATTTCTGCATACAACACAACGGATAAATATTTGTGCAAACAATGGCGCTATCTAGCAACGTCTCAAATTATGCATGTAATTTTTCAAGAAAAATTATTTAGTTTTTTTATAACTTTGTCCGCTTTCCTGCAGACCAGGGTTGGCAAACCACACACTGTCGTCTGTTTTGATTTAACGTCTTAGAATTATTTAAAATACTAATTTATTTTTAAGCCATGTCCGCTCCCATATGTCTTGTCATAGGTATATTATTTATTAGTACGCATTATTAATTGGCAAATAATAATGCTTACTAATAAGCGTAATGTTTCGGTGCCGGTGAAAATTCGAAACCTGCAGCGTTATTTCTAGCCATAAACGTATTCATTTCTTAAGTAGGTGTCATGGTTTTAATGAGACATGCAACACCATTGAATAAATTTGGTCAAAAAAAATACAGTGGAGTCACAAATATGTCTTTGAAATATTCACCTCCACCCGCCACGACCGCACGTGTTGGTATTAGCTGACGTTTTACCGTGGCGTAAACGATGTGAAGCGTATTATTTCAGTTTTTGTGCTGTGATTGTCTCGGAAGCAGCTGCCCAAGACTAGGCGGCTCACACTTTGCTGTGATGATTGTCCCTGATTTAATAAATGATTTAGAATTACCTGTATAGATCCATTCTCTTGTCGTATGACACCGCAAATTTGCTGAAGGGTCTGTGGGATTGTCAAATACGACTATATTAACTATATTCTCTTTTAATTTGTTTTTAACTGTAGGCGTTTTAAAAAAAACTAGTTGTTCCATTCAATTCATTAGCTTAAGCCAGGGGTGACGACGTTTTCCTATCGGAAGGCCGCATAAATTTATTCGCTTAAATCATATGAGACCGCATTTAAGAAATATATGGACATTATTTTGTAAATGAAGGAAAACTATGATTTTTTTTTTCTTTAGTCAAAAGGCCGCACTTGAGACCATACAATTCCGCATGTGGCTTTAAGGCCTCAGGTTCGTCACCCCTGGCTTAAACATTCTTAACAAGCCATACCACTATGATGTTATCATGTTTATAAATTGATTAAAAAGAATTCTCAAATATTTCAGAGATTGTAAAACAAAGACTTTCGCGAATAAAAAATGATGTCTGTCATTATATTATACTGTACTTGAGGCATGTCACAATGTACACCGACGGATTGGGATGTAAAACTGAAAAGAGGCCATAGACGACCGATTTTTGTTAGAGGTAAAGACTCATTTCAGGGTGTAACTTTTTCATATCTTTTTGCTACGGAAATTTTTTGGTTTGTCATCAACTACATTTATTGAGGAACTTACACTAACTCAAAATGGTTACGCGCATTACGTATCATCGTTATGATATCTGTTTACAACTTAACTGTTTTAGGTAGTAAATATTTTGACTGTTAATAAAAATATTTATTTACAAAAATATACGATTTATTGGCTTAAATATATGGCTTGAATATACTTAAATGTAGAATCATTACACATTTAAATATTCAATCTCATTTCTCATCCACTTTATATTCTTACAACCAAACATGAATTTTATGTAAAAAAGAACTTTTACAGGGACCATCAACAATTCAGTATCAAAGAGGGTGTAAATATAATTATTCTATATATATTTATTTTTAGAGAAATTGATGATTATAAAAAACGGCTAAATAATTCTGAAAGCTGTTTCTATTTCAAAGCTTTCCAAATAAATTTAATATAACAGTGAATTTATTCATACATATGTCAAGAAACTTGATCGTTCTTTCTTGCTTTAATATAATTTATCGATGAATGTATTACAAAATATCCATATCTTGAGAAAAATCTAATCTATATATGAAACTTTTAAGAGCGTTTTTTATTTATACTCTATTTCACTTATTCAGTTGATTTTGTTTTTATATATTTTGAACGGAAATCGTACTGCCTGTCTTCGTGTGTATATTTCATGCAGTAACATAATATTATATGTAGCACTTAACTGGCGTTCATAAAAAATTTCGTGATATTTACGCCTCAATTTTATGACACAATCGCGAACATTCACAAATGCCCGTAGCGCAACAGCTGCGTCCGACGTATAATGTCAATAAAATAACATTATGAATATTGTGACCGCAATCGCAGATTCTTAATTTGCCCCCCATTTGAAGTATAATATCCCCAAACGTAAATCCACGTGCAGAAACTAAATTACTGTAGCAATTTTTTCGGTAGTTCAAAGCACGTGCTACTCGTTTTGCCCATAAATTATTTGTACGCGGTAGACATCCCCTTTTTTCAGACCACGGTGCAGCAATGCCACCTCTCGGACTCACCCCAGGTTTACCTGTGACTTCCCTATTGCTCTCAATCACTGGGCCCCCTTAAGCAAATGTCGAAAAATTACGATACAGGTTCTCATTACTGATCGTAAAAAGCAACAATGTTTTTTTTTGTTTTCGTTTCCTGTTCAAACCCCAAAGGCTTACGACGTTTTTATTGAATTTACGTAAAACTTTAGCTGTAAATAACGTTTGCTGGAAAACGTTTCGCTTAAACATACCTTCACGTTTTAATACAAATACGTTCCTGTCTTTTTATATTCTATACTGATTACGAAAAAAAGAAACTGTGACGTTAAAAACTACCTTACTTTTTTCGTCTGAAATTGTAAATACTTAAAAAAAAGATTTTTTTTACTTCATTCGATGTGAGATTTATTTCTGATTTCACGACGTAAAATTTAAGGTATATCAAGCTCTTCTGATTCTCATTATCTTCCGTCCTGCAAATGACACGTGTCAATGTAACGTGGCAAATCAGAAGCTTTAATAATATACTACATTATAATTATACTGTAATTTTAATCTTTGAGTTAGGCGTTGTATGATAAGACAATTGCATTGCGTTATAAATATATCAGATAAATTTAAGCCTATATCATTTTTGATGGAATAAGCAATCACTTATCATTATTAAATATGATTTTTCCAAATATGTAAGAACTAAAAAGCTAGTAGAATAAAATATTAAAGTATTTAGTTTTACAAAATTCTGTAGTTTTATAATTTTGTAGAACTAAATACTTTCATATTTTATTATATTATAATGAAGTTCTATAACGTAAATTCCGATTCAACCGATAACTGCATAAGTAATTGATTAAATTGAATCACGCTTAATCGAAATTATCAAAAAAAATCATTTGTGTACAAACACCATCAGTATCAGTCAGATTTATATAAATGATGTTTTCATCTTGACATTTAAACAAATTTTCATTAATTTGAATGGGTATAATAATTGGTAAAGACATGAATGTTTAGATTTTTAAAAGGTTTTTGTGTTGCGTATTACGTTTTCTCTAGATAATCGAAGAATACAATATTATATGAAGCGCTTAAAAGTGTTTACTGCTTATATTTAAATGATACAGCTCTGTATGTACATAATTTATTCTAAAATGATTACTTTACTTGAAGAACTAAAATTGCCTGACATATATTACAGTTGATTTGCATGTCTACTGTTGCTGTGTAGGGAAACTCGCTTAAATTTCGAAGAAAATATAATTTGCGATGCAAAACATTCTGAAAAAAAGCATATCTTCACAAATGCTGTCAGCAAACATGCCCCTTGATGAAATTTGAAGATTAAGAAACAAGTAAAACGGTACACTTGAATGTGAATGTGCATGTTTTAAATAAAATTCTCCAAGGAAACTTGCACTACAAATTGGACACAAGTACTTTGATGAAATGCTCATTTTTCTATATGTATAGTTAGTTATCACAGTATTTATGATATTCTTCAATAACAAATAATTCACATAAAATAATCATTTAAGAGGGAATATTAATTTAAAAAAGAAATAATGATATTGTATAGCATTTACGGAATCCCATATATAAATATAATCGTTAATAAAGAAGGAAAAGAATTAGATTTGAAGTTGTTCCACTAATTTTTTTAAGACAAATCAGCAATTTTTATGATTTCAATGAATTCAGTAATAAATTAAAATTGATAACACTGTCATTCCACTGGTTGTGTGAAACATATACAATTTCATTTTTAATTTTTCTGTCATCATGTTTTTTAGCTTCAACGTAGACATGTATTCTTGTTCTATGCATCGATAACATAATATTAATATGATAAATTAAGATTGGAAATTTTTCATTTAACAAGAAGAAGAAGATACATGCAATACGAATACTTATTATATAATTAACCAATAGTTTGAATCGTAAACAAATATCTGCGTTATGAACACTTGATATTCCTGAATAAACGAGAGGAGTGGAGAAGAAATGAAAACACACTCAGATTTTTCTCCCATTCGCAGTAGAAATCGACTTCAGGTAAGGATGAACTCTCCAAGCACAGTAAAACCCCGAGTCCTACGGTGAATATCCTTTTTTTCCTTTTCATTGCTTGGTAATAATTGATACAGTTTACAAATGATTTTTTCTAGCTTTTGACAAGACAAACTCTCTCTTGCGGTAGTGAAAACCAATTCTCACAAGGCTGCCAAGATCGAGTCGTTAAGCTTATCTCGGACTAGTCAGGGCAGACTAAAATTATATATTTAAATATGCAAATGCGACTCTTTCGAAGTCATGCCACTGAAAATTTACACAAAAAAGTGCGCAGATATGATATTATAGTTATTGAATATATTCGCCTTGTCCCAAGCTATTCATATTATTGTTTTGTAACAGAAAAGCGGTAACTATTAAAAATGATTTTTTAATAAGAAGCGAGTGATGGCTGTTGTGGACACTTTGATAATTAATGAGATTAATGCATGAATTTACTAATTGCATAAAGATGTGCCTTCTCAAAGAATTTACGTATAATATTCACCTTTTAGAGACGTTGACGGTTTTACATTTTTGAAGGCCGCCCAATAAGATTGGGCTGTGTCACACGATTACGAGTTCGTGTGCTCTACTGACTAAAAACTATAATCATTAACATTTTTTGTCACTACACATAAATAATTAAAAAACTGTATTTCTCTGTATAATCCCTGCATTAAAATAAACGACGTGAGCGTATATCGTAAATCCATTAACATTTCGGTTGCAATTAATTGCAACAATGCTGGGCTTGATGGCTGGGGTAAGCTTGTTGTACCTTTTTGAATAATCCCATGTTTCGTGGATATATTACACTGGATTAAGAGGGTGGCATAGTTTCGTTTTGACATAATAGGGTAAATAATAATCACATCATTATCCTAATGAAAATTTTACTTTTATACAATCGTTTTAAATATACTTTTACACATAATGCTTCATTTTAATATCACAGACACCTATGACTGTAACTATAAATCCATAAAATAATTAAAAATTCAATGCATGGATAAAAAAATGTTCATTCGGAGATTCAAACTTTTGACCGCGCAACTGAAGCGTTGAAGCTACTCAAACAAAGGATCGAAAAAATCAATGTTTAGTATTATTTGTTTACAATAAAATATAATCACGGACTTATTTGTTCTTCCAAAGCTTAGAAGCAGCCTGCCATTGGGAATGTTACTGAGAAGAGTTTTAACAATATTGAACGCTATTGCGTTCGGATGTCAACATATGTCGAGTTTCGAGTTAACGTGAGTGAATCAGACGAGGACTAGTTTTTAATCAATAGTTTTAATAATTAGAACTTACTCGGTTGACTTTCCTGCCAATTTAAAATGCATATGTATTGTTTTACTTTTTTTCAATCGTTTTTTACAATGCTGAAGCAATAAACTTATAATTTACAATTTATGTTCTCAACTTACGACTGAGATACGTTCCTGAAATTTGGGTGTTAGTCGTATCTGTCATAAGTCGAACTCCATACAAAATATTGAAATTAAATATTGTTCGGTGCAGGTCATTTTTAGCGGAGTCAATTTTATTTGTGGAAATAAAGCAACTGCAACCAAAAATGATACGGATACATTTTAGCACATCAGAGCGCGCTTTTCAAAACTTATATTGTAGCTGTCAAACGACAATCACAATGATCATCTGTTTTTAATAAATGAAACAGAGAATAAAACGTTGTTAACACGATTTTATTATTTTTTTTTGTAAAACAAGTGGATGAGATAAGTTTATGCCTACAAGAATTACGTTGAAATTCCTTTCTGAGTACAATATTGTTTTACTTTATGAATATTATTCACTTCAAAAAATTAAAACGTACAATTGCTATATTTATATAAATAAATATCCAAATTTGTAAATGCTGTTACTGATATGTCTACCCATATGTATCAACTGTTGGCAATGGTGCACTATGATGCAATATATATTTTTTTAATTTTTTGTCGTAAGTGCAAATCCTTGTAAGTCGAAGACGACCTGTAATTTATATATTGTATAACTTAAATATTAACTCCTCTACGATGGGATGTCCCGTGTACCCCTAAGAAGCATTACCCGACAGGTAATATAATTATTAAAGTATCATTGAGAGCCTGTACGGATAATAAATCTCACAAAAAATATCTTTAATATCTGCGTAATGATTTCATATTATAATACTTTCTCACTAGCCTATTACATCGATACAAAAAATATAATACACAAGTAAATTATTGATGGAATTTTTATGCATCAAAATTTTCATTCTCATGTTTTATTGATAGTGGCAGAATGCCAAAAATATGATTGAAAAAAACTTGCGCAAATATGGAAGTTTTTATGATTAAATTATAAAAAGATACCACCGTATGATTTTTTACTGGTGTTCGATATTCGCATAAAATAAAATTATACTCGTTTAGCTCAAATGGTAGACTTTTAGCTGTATTTTATTATATCGTAAACATATATTCTCAAGAATGTCATGAAAATACATAGATGTATTTCCTTCCTTTCCATATTTAGCTGTAAAATTTATTTTCATAAAGATCTGTTATCGCTTAGAAAAAACGCTTGACTTATTGTAAGATCTATTATACACTAAATTTGGAAATACAAAAATTTATCAAATAAACGAAAATTTGTTTTCTTTTGTAGCAAAATGATGTAAGAAGAATTATGTTGTAATTTTACAACTAAAAAAGTGGCTATATAATAATATGGTCTGTTTCATAATCAATCTTAAGTAGATTGTAATGTTTTTATCATTTATTTATTTGACAATAGCCGTTAAGATAATATGAATTCATTATTATTGGACAAACACGTATATCGATAGTATTAGGATAAAGAATAGTAATGCTGAATCACAATTCTGTTGACATATTTTTAATCGTTTTGTATAATTAATTTAGAATATATTTGAACTGTTAAGATTATTTTCAATAAAATTAAAATAATAATTACCTTTTGAACAACAAACATTTTAATATTCTAGAACTATTATATATCGTCGATATAGTGGCAGAATGCGTTAACTCAAAAATCCTTTTTCTAAGATAATCGAATTTAAAAAGTAACATTAAATTTAAACCTCTCTTTTTATCATATTAATTAAACTGACAACTTTAAAAGATTCATTTTGGAATTCGATTTAAGTATTAGTGATTCATTTGTAAATTAACATTGATTATAGTTTTTCCCGCTATTAACTGTGAACGTAATTGACTTAATTCATATTGATTTCTTCAAATTACGTACAAAATATATGAAATATGGCTAAGCTTGTTTTTTCAGTCGATAGAGCGTCCTAACATCAATCGTATTACATTCATTCCTCAAAACAGTTTTTTGACTTGTCGCTTTCTGACACAATATCAACAATATAATCCACATTTGGAAAAAAACGTCATATAAAAATACTTTTTTCAAGTTACTTAAAGCAAAATATGCCTTTTATGAAGCTTTATAAAGTCAATCGTGATAAAAGTGTAATTAAAAATATTTTAAATGATGTAGGATCTTAAACAACATATACAAATAATTTAAGACATCGACTGAGGGTGCTTGATGGAACTTCAATATCAAATTTTGATTATTGAGATTTTGTACACTTCCATGTATGTCAGTTCGAATCCATTCGTGCGCTAGAATGCCTGAAGATGCCGAAAGGCGAAGCCCGGGTCATTAGTGACAAAATACATGGAAGTTTACAAAATCTCAATAATCCAAATTTGATATACAAATAAATTGAAAATGAAATATACAACTCTTTGCATTGATCATTGTTTGACAGTTATTATTATAAGTATATTTTAACCAAAGCATATTACATTGGATGCGGTTTACACGCATAATACTCATCATCAATTTGCTCAAAACTACTATTTCCGAAATAAAGTTTCTTTTGCAGAACGATGAGGAATTACTATTCTACGAAACCGAATTGTGGACAAATATTCAAATGGAGTAAGTACATAATTAGTTTATTTTCAGTTAGTGCATAAGCAATCGTTTCAAAGCACTATGTTCAAAAAATAATTAGAACAATAAGGCCCATTCAAACATTAAACAAACATTGTTCACATGTGTTCAAATGAAAATAGCCAAATGAACAGCAGATATTTATTGCCAAAGTACAGGCGGCGACAGTAATGCACATTATAACAGGTTGTTTCGAACAACTCGTTGAAAACTTTTACATCGGGTACATATGTCATTTTTCAAAATAGTATACATCTGTACACTGAGAACTCTATTTTATTTACAGCTAAATTTAACATTGTTATATAGAGTACGTCATATTTTCAGATTAATGAAAAGATATATTGAGTTTATTGATAAGATTAGAATACTTCAATGTAAGATACTTTCAATGAGGAATTCGGAGAATAGGAAGCGAAACAAGCAAGTTTCTTTTTACATCAGCCGTAACTTGCCAGGTACTTCTTGCTTCCCGAGTCCAACGTCGTGTACTATCCATAGAATGTACCTGGCAGGTTCGAAGAAATCCAAGTAATCCATCTTCCACAATAGCTGCGGATATGGCCAAAGACGAAGATGATAATTGCTATACGCTTTATGACTTTTCAAATTCATACAAGTATGTATGTTGTGCCACCCAATTACAGGGATACTTTTTTCCATACTAGGAAAAAGAGATGTATCTCATTTTCACAAACAACAAAAATATATTGTTTCTTTATTTTAAGCAAACTTATACCAAATTTACCTTTCCCAATATTTCTTTAGGTACCGTTATGTTTGTATCGAGTAGTCTAAAATAGACGACTCAATAACACATTATAATAATATAATGTACGTACATATTTAGAAAGGAAAATATAAATTATAATTTTTGTTTCAAATAATATGATAAAACTTCATCCAGTTGTGTTTCTGTAATCCAATTCTACACAACTTGCCAACGAGGTCAAAATACATTAAAAGAAATATTAACAAACTATGGAAATCAAAACTAATTATTTTTGCACTACTTTATAATATTATCGATGAACTGTTATATTCGTTTCGCTGTGTTTTATTATTATTTTTTACACTATTAGATATTTTTTAATTGAAGGTAATGTTTTTTATTTAAAACTGATCAGTGTGAAATGAAAGTACCATGATCTTGACAGAAAAAAATTTTCTTTACTTTGCTTAACGCAAACGTCCTACAATCATTAAACTATAAATTCCACAATTTAAAAAAGACTTACTTCACACGATATTTTTCATTTTTTTTTTCAATTAATACCATCCTTATCTGATGAAGATCTTTTGTAAGTTAGGCTAAGTGATCACATATATATAACCTGTGGAATAAAACCACCCTGTTAAGTGCGTATGTATGAAAATCACTACAATCACGCGACGGTATATCGGTGTTACCCTTTTTACTGACGCATTAAAATTTAACAGCCCTCTTTTCACACTCGCATTGTGTATTGGGATAAATGCCTCGTAATCCTACACGGGAATCAGCATTTTTTACATCGGGAATTAACGCGATTCCTAAATGCAAAATCTGTCAAAATAGGGATTTCGTGTAATTTGAGAAATGGGTTTTGTTAAGGATGATCATTCAAATACCATTACATATGTGTATTTCAATGTTTCTGAATTTGTCAAAAGTAGCTTAACTATAAATTCAATATACAGTCATAATCCTGTTTTGTCAAATGAATTAAATCGTAATCATCAAAATAGACATGAAAAAATGTTTTCAAGCGTTCTGTTTTTCTTGAAGTATTTGTTTTCTTTGTTGCAACATTTCATTATTAGATGTGAGAAATTATTTGAATAAACTATAATGAAAAAGAAGTTATGTTCTGTTTTTTCTCAATAGATGGGCGCCTGAGAAATAGGCGGCGCCCTACACCACCCATAATAAATCATACCGAAAACCAATATCGGATACACTCTTACCACTTCTCGCTGATACTTGTGCCAAACAGCCCTTTACAAATTTATCACCTTATGGTGCGGGTGGAATTATAGCGGCGGCTGACAAAAAGGCGACGGCATGAAAAAAATAACATACATCAATTCTCGTGCAGCCGAAAACATCGTGTTGGTTCAATTACCAGTTAAGGTGATTTAAGGTTTTTAGATGAGTTTTTTTTCATATATAACTGTCATCAAAAGTTTAAAATTATACCGATATTGATTCCTTAATTGTATCTGCATCAATTCAAACAATAATTTGCGTATTTAAAAAATTTACTCTCACAATAGTAAGATGATTGCTACATGCTGTTTTTAAATCATCATTGAAGCTCATTTTTTTTTATGTTGTAATATTAATTATACTCAAATAAATATCAACTTGATAACCCAACTTATTATTTGCTTTTTGTGTGCTAGCTTATTTAGATTTTTTAAATGGATTGAAACAAAACAAATAATAAAACGAGCATTAAATGTTGTTAATTATAATTACTTTTTCAGGGAATACGAATAATATAATATATAAGAGAGTAAAATAGCAGCATCATTCATAAATATGAACACCATAACTTATTGACAAATCCATTAGAGGCAAACAATATATACACGGTATATTTTCTGTAACGCGCAGTTTCCTCGTATATAAAGAATATGGCCAAAAGACAAGAATATATTCTTTATCTGATAAATGAGGATAAAATAAAAGCAATATTTAAGAAAAAATTGCACATTTTTTTTAAATTCATTCAACAGTATATTTTCATTATTTTAGGTAAAGTTCTACGACTAAATCATTTTAGAAGTTGGAGGTATTTATTTCAACTCCCTGAAACGTTGTTTTAGATTGATGAATTTAATATTACAAAATCTGAGGAAAAGAGAATTTTTTTCTCAAATTGTTTTCATTAAATATTTTCTCGTCAGTTCGTTTGCTAAGCTAAAATCATTATAATAATAAAAGATATTTATTTATGATTTACTATACGTCGAGATTTCAGTTGAAAATTTGGTGACGTGCGTGGTTTTATAAGCAAGTAATGCTTCTCACCAAGTCATCATTTATTAATAAAATAATGTTCATTTCATTGTATCCTTCAAGGTAAAAAAAATAGAAAATAATTAGATACATTAATGAAAAGTAAGGCTTAAAAATTTTTGTCGCAATTTTTTTGTATTTTTTTTCTGATTTGAAAAGAACCAAGCACCGCTGCCTAGTGCAGATATTGTCTGTGTATTTGAAAGTGGGAAATGTGTGGCTTACTAGTTAGAGAGAAAAGCTCTCATCTTGGAAAAGCTCGACGTTTCTTTGAATAGACAGCAAATATCCTCTCGGGCGTAAGAATCGTGAACATAAAAGAACGATGTGCATATTGCAATTTTCTTTGTCTCGAGAAAATTTTGCAATATCACTGTTGTTTTGTGATAAGGTACGTAGGAAAAATTAAGGTCACTGTATATTCATATGAAAAATCCGACATTCACAGGCATTGTGAAAATTATTATGACGGGTAAAACACTATGTAATTGATGAGCTAGGAAAATCACACAACTGATTGTAGATGATTAAAGATTCAACGGTACAAGCGATAATAACAGCCGCTAACATAGGGATGGTATCGGTGCTTAATACAGTTGAAACAACTCACGTTGATCAACTGAGATACAAAGCGAAGGAAAAATAATATGTATTTACATGAAGTACATTCCGATATATTGACGGGCTAATCTTTGAGTTGACATAATTTATTAATAAGTAAAGAAATGGGATCCCTGGAGTTTTTTTGGTATATTTCTTTTCATATTGCATTTCATTTTACTCTTAACACTTAATTAAAAATTATTTATCACCATGAAAAATGCTCTTCCCTATTGCTTAAAATCATATTTAGTGATCATGCTGAAACCTGCAATGGTTCCGAAATTTTGAGTGATTAAATCACGATATCTTCCCAATATTCATATAGTAACATTTGTTACTCTTGTGTAATTATTTGAAATTACGTAGGAAACTTAAAACACTGTTTGGAATTGTTAGAATTATTTTTGTTATGTAGGGAAACAATTCATTTAGGTTCGTTCAATTAATTTTTTTATATTATGCACCACATAGGGTATAATATAAAAATAAATATCGATGACCTTTTTTTGGCCGAAAACGATATTGTAATATAAATTGTGTAACCATAGTTTTTCTTCTCTATTCCGTTAATACAGCCTGCTAAAGAATGCTTATATCTTTCATTACGTAGGAAAAACAAATAAATATGTCTCAATTAAAAATAGTTTGGTTTTAATGCAGTAAAACAACATTTTTGTGTGATATTGAAAACAAAATCATTTACAGCTTTGAGAAAAATTTGAAGTTGTAGTAGAAAACACACAACGAATTAGTTGAGTTTTAAATTCTTGGCTGACGATATTTATGTTTTACATAATCTGTATATCCTATGATTTTTTATGTAACGTCATGCTATGATTTATGGTAGTTAAAAGCCTTCTCAACATATTTAAATTTCTGAATAAAACGCATAAAAAACAGCTTAATCATTCTGAATTACTTTTAACTGCACTTTTATCGCGTAGCCGCCGGTACATGAACATCGGCTAGACGCGCATCTGCAGTATTCGCTGAATCATCATTAAATTCTAACCAGATTATTTCATTAAAGTCTCATTAATCACCCGACGCCTATGATCCAATTTTACTATCTGCCGTCAAAGCGTACTCACGAAAATCATGCTCAACACAAATAATAATCTCACAAAGTGTCGTTTTCATATTTACATGAAACGTTTTCAATTTAGTGATTACATACCTTGTTCAACTCAAATACAAAGTAGTAAGCAAGCAGAATACTGATATATGTAGGAGTATAGGGTATTGCCTATACAATATACTCACTGAAAGCATAGGTTTTCATTTACTGAGAAGTTATGATAAGTTTCTTAATGAGATAATAATATATAATTTATAATGGAAAATTCAATGATCTCTCTCTTACAAACATATTAATTTAACATCATTTTCAGAGGAATGTGTTTTCGTAGTATATTTTTTCATTAAACAAATGGTATTTAGTTATGAATGTTTTACGTATCTGTGTTATTTTCTTATAATGTAGGAAATCGTAATTGTTTGATTATCAAAGGCATTGTGCCAATGTTTGAACTAAGTAAGATTTAACAATACCAAATTAGTTATCCACTGTATTACATTATTTATATCGAACATTATAAGTTTTACCTTATTTTTTACCAGTTAGAATACATTTGTGACAATACCGAAGTAGACGTTCTTCGCAATTGTTAATTTTTATCAGCAAGTGTCTCTGCTGTCTGTGAAAAATGGCATCTAATTACTTGTTAGCATTTATATTCTGTGTTTTAGAAATAATCGGAATATGGCGTCAAAGAGAAACGGGTAGAGAAGCTACACTAAAGCTGCCAAATCTAATCCCAGTTATCCAATCTCTATTTATTCACAGACTCCTACGCTGTAGCTATCATTTCCAAAGGATTTATAGTCCATAGTACTAGACAAATCACGTTCAATAAAATCATTATCAAGCGATTTCAAATGATTATAATGAGGCAAAACTTTGTTATTATACTAAATTATGATGTTACACTAGTATGACGCCAAAAATCATTCTGCCATGATCCCTTTATGTCAGATTTCGATTCCTGCATGATTGTTTCTCTGCATTAAAATTTATATTCATAGCATTGTTTAATCTTGACGTAATATTTTGTTCATAAATTGAAATTAAAACATAAAGTTATTCAGACAACGGAACAATCTCACCAGACAGTATTAAAAAAGTGAACTTTTATCATTGCTGCATTGTTTCATTTAATATAAATATAAAAATAAAATATTTGAACACTTACGTCTATATCTGTATAATACTTTAAGTAGATTTCTTACTGAATACGTACATTCTGATATCCTAGCATCGCAGAATGAATGAATGCTTACAATATAGATGTTTCCTTTTTGTGTTCGCAGATTTCTCATAAATGGAAGCATTCAACTTTAAATGGGATTTTTAATATGCACACGTTGGGGATGAAAAGCAGAGTGCATTTAATGGAAACTTTCTGAATTGAAGGTAGCTCTATATTAATTTCATATCATACAGGCGACTATACGCAGGCTGGCCGAGCTATCATGTAAGCGACGTTTGTTTTTTTGTGAAATATTCGGAAATTTTCAGAAAAATAAACCAGTAGCAATACAGTCACAGTAAAAACATAACTTATATATAGTTGGAATGTGTTATTTAGAAATGATTGAAGTTATTTACTGTAAGCAATTGCATTATAACATGATATGAATTGAGTAGCCTCGCTATTGATTGTATGATTGTTTTATTAAAACCTTACTTTTTAAATTTAAATTTTAGGCATAAAGTTTTTTAATGAAAATTGTTTGTATGTAAGTCGCTTAATCTCTATGTTCATAGAGTGTAAGAAAAGAACAATGCAATTATTGAAAGGACAAGAAGTAAGTTTATCGGTCTATCTTCACCTAGGATTAGATAGAGGGAGGATGGGAAGATTATCAAACATCATAATTTCAGAAACCCATGCGAAGAATTTTACTCACGCACCCAATAATATATATTGTCTGTGTATAATGGTTATGTAGAATTGCAAAAATCAATTTTCTATTACTGTTTTTCAGAAAAATAAATATCACCAAAATTCGACATTTCTAAAATATTTTGAAAGTCAATAAGTAATACAAATTTGGAATCACGAATAGTGTTTAAAGAAAACGATTCGTAAAAAAAATTCAAAAATATGTAATCATTACTTGGTTAATGAAGTTTGCCCTGTCATCTTAGTTAATAGACAGCTTACGATCCCTCGTAAGTAAGGGTTGTAGAGAGTATCGGCTTTTGGTGCCGCGACGTGTGGTAACGCGTTCGAATGCCCCGACGCTGGAACCGAATTCCCGCATTCCTGCGAAGGCAGTTCGCGCCCAAATACCTGTGTTATTGCATAACTTAGCCGCATCCGCCAGTCTGAGGATCTCTTGGAGATTTCCCGTCCACTTGCATATCTATATAGCAACAATGGGTTGTCAAATAAGTAAGGAGTTTCAGATAAGATCGATTTTTAATTTACGACTAGTCATTGTTTATAAACAAAATTTAATTTTAGTTGTGTTGATGTTGAGCTTAACATGAGATAAACTCGACATCAATCCAACGAGAAATGACATCACAAATTCCCATGTGCAAGATCTCAAACATAAATCGAAAAAAAAATATGATATTGACCTTGCCGAGTCTTTAACACAGACCCATCTGATCGATAGCTTTTACCATCAGGCTTCAGAAGATTAAAAAAGTAACATAGTGTTGTTATATTGACTGTGTTACTATATGTAACACGTTTTTTACTCTTTGAAAAGCATTTTCAGAATTTCAATTCACAAAAAAAAATTTCCATAAAGTTGCCGCCGAATACATCGTGAAACATTTTGAACGTATTTTGTGTGGCGATTATTTATTTATTTTTAATTCGTAGAAATAAACTTTTTTTAAATTCATTGTTACAAATTTTTAATATTGAAATGCCTTAAAAAACAAAATCCAGTAAAATATGACCGTTGAAATCAAAAACTATTTTTATTCATTTATATTTAACCACCACTATTTTTGACTCCGTAAACCTGAGACAAAGAGTTTTTCATATTTTAAGTGTAGAAAATCATAAGACATGACAGCTTGCCTCAGATTTACAAAAAGATTTTTTTTCCAACCTAAGAAATAAATTGGTTTTTCTCTTTTTAATATCCTTAGTGCATTACTTATCTAGTTAAAATAATTCTCAAGAGCACAACGACATTTATTGTTTTTAACAATTCGGACAGGGAACATGACGTCTCCACAATTATAAACAACCACGAGTGTTATCTGGCCTGGTTGGTGATTATAATAGTATATATCCTTTTTAAACAAATAAATACTGGATCGCAAACTACTCATTAAAATTGCTTTAAATTATAGCATCTTATGCAATTTAAATCAGCAAATAATTATATATTTATATTACAATTATGAGAAGAAAAAGGAATTAAAATTGCTTATTTTATCATGAAGAACGCTCTGCTGCTTGAGACGTAAAATGCTATTTGATGAATAATCATGATAATAAGTATTCGAGTACATATTTATCGAAATGATAAAGTCAGATTTGAAGCCAAATTTGGAGTGTTTTTGCTATAATAAACTAATATTTTACGTACCAGGTACGCTGTAAAGCAAAATATAAAACGATTTAGTAATGCTTCCTAAAACAATGAACGGCTTGTTGCAAGACTCCGAAGGGGATGTTTTATGTCCTGACGTGGAAACAAATTTATTTGGTTCATCACGACAGCTTGTTTTATTAGTTTTCACTGCTTTTCAATCTTACTGCCTACTAAATTATTATAAAAGGAAAATGTCTAAATTTAATAAAGCTATAAAATACGATACTAGTTAGAAACTTTTATTGTTTGAAACAAAAGACCTAATAGTAAAATTCCTTTACTATGTTACTATGATTGAGTATTTCTATGTAATTACAATTTGAAGTAAAGACGTGTCTTTTGTACTTCTTCCAGATAAAATAATATATAGCACATAACGAAGAGTGTTAACAATCCAGAATAATTAAATGTTTAAATTATCACGTATTAAATATATCACTGTCTATTGAAATTATTATGAATAAAATTGATTTTCAAATATTAGTTATTCAGCACCGTTAATAATGGTGGAACAATTACGTAGAAATCCATCGTTTTTATTCAATAAAAACTGTAGGATAGAGTTGATAGCTATTTTGGAATCACGATGGTGACAGTATTAACTGTGGTAGAACTTTTTTGGAATTAAATTATTTCTTATTAATCTTACTATAAAACATTCATACCAAGTTAATTCCAATTCAATCAAAAAATTGCGTAACACTCTTAGATGTTGATCAATAAGCTGTGAAGAGGCATACAAATCATACAACGTATCACTACAAACGTCCAAATTAATGTAAAACATTACATTGCCAGAATTAAGATTTTTAAAACATCAATTGCTCCATAAAAAATATTGTATGATTATTGAGAAATACTAAGGACCATTTCAAAAATTTCTGTGTTGAAATAAAATACTAGTTAAAATAAATAAAAATTACGTTGTTCTATGAAAACTTTGTCGTAGCATTTTGTTTTATGGCAAAAATATTTCAGTGCTTAAGCAGCATCGCGGGGATAATTTTCTGCCGACTATGTTTTTTATAAAATATCATGTTCATTTTATATCCACATTGTATAGTAAAAAGGTCAGAATAAAATGAATTAAATTCTAGCCGTATACTTCCAGCTTCCATCATACCCATATAAAGTAATCTAAGAGAGATGTTTTAAGAACAAAAGATTATAATTCATTCATTAAAACTCACAATCACGATTACTATTATATATAAGTCGTAATATAATAATTTTGATAGTGGGTGATAAATCTTTGACGTTCACACTCTTTTTCATTTTAATGCTTTTAACATATCCTAAATAATAACAACGCCTCATTTCAAAATATTGAAATAAAACTTCGTTACTTTCAATCAAATTTAGCTATTTGATGGTATGTAATCAATAATTGATCGCGTAACTGAGTATGAGATTATATTGAGAGGATTACACCGCAGCTGCAATGACCGACATTTGATCATTGTCAATCTGAAAGAAAATATTAAATCATTTATTTATGAATGCGTACATTTATTTTTTAAATCACACAAGTCGCATTCTGTTGAAATGAATGGTTTGATAATTTTACTTTTAAATCAATTTTCGTCTACAAAATTAACACCGATATCCTTTGATGAAGTGTTTCAGCGAAAATGATTCAATTTGAAGCTTTAGAATACTATCCAATTAACTTTACTAGTGAATATTTAAATACCCATTCTTAAAATAAAACATTGGTATAAAAAGGATTAGAGAAAACGTTTTCTCCTGCCAAACATTGACATCAAAGAAAGGCAGCAATCGTACTTGGCACCCACCGAGTCAATATTTAAATTGACTTCGCCAAGAACAAGCGGCATTTTGAATTAATTGTATTTACCTTCCTTTGGCCTGAAGGACTACCAACAGAACATCAAAGCCAACACACAGGCACTCACCACTGCCATAGATAAACTCAAAGAATTAAAGCAACCAACTACCAATGGAAATTTCGACATATTTGTCTGCGGCTTGAATGCACAGAAAAAACATTGGAAAAGCATTAGAAACCAACGCTCAGGCATATTTTTCATTCAATCACTGACATATAACTTCTTTATGTTTATGAATATTTTCTTACACAACATTATTTTTTCAACAATTAAATGTCAACAACTTTTTGATAGTGACGAGCTGTAAACATATTTAAAAAAATCAAAAATACCTAATATAAATAAAATTTGAGTCCATTTTAATTCATATTTTATTCTTTTTTTTACCTATCTTAGATTTTGTCACTGATCTACGAGTAAAATCTATGGAAACATTACGAGGAAGGATTCATCGCCAAATCTTAAGTTTATTTTATTATATGAATAAATCTCGCTAAAACGCGGTTAAAAAAGATTCGGGGCATTAATTGATAATCCAGAACGGTGCTACGAATTATCGTTTCATGATTTAAGGTGACTATTGCTTGATTAAAGAGTACAATTCATATGAAAAAAATGAAAATAAATATAGTATGTTAATCGACAGTGATTTCAAAACAATTCATTAAAAATTATCGATTCATTGATAATGTAAGATGATTTAACTTTTAAAAATCATAATATAATATAAGTCGGCGTCCGTGGTGCAGTTGGTAGCGTCGCTGGCTATGGTTACGGATGTCTCGAGTTCAATTCCCGATGCGAATGGTTTTCATAGATTGACCTTTCAATCGATTTATGGGTTTCTGTTCGTAGTCTGAGTCCTCCCTTCCACCCATCCCATCCTCACGGGGAGAGCGATTAGCGAACCACTCGTCCTGTCCTAGCCCTATCCTTCTATCCCTACTCTCTTCGAAAAAAGAGAGGTTGAGAAACTGAGTAACAAGCAGTTCTCGTAGAAAAATTCTTTTAAGATACCTCCATTAGTAGAACATATGCTCCGCATTGTGAGCGGACATGGAAGAAAAAACTCTTTTTTTATTTTAATAAATTGGAAAGGACGCCTAACAATTAAGTTCGAGAATATACATTGTGTGGCGATCTATGCGATATTATAATTGTGAAGCAATGTTATTAAAGTGTGTATTTTAAAACTCTTCCAATGTCAGCCTATTCCTACACTTAATTAGAAACAATTCATATCAACTGCCCATGGGATAATAACCGCATAAAGTAAAACCACCCAACAAAAATATGCGACCAGGTAGATTATTCTTCAAGCTTATAGACTTACCAAAAAGACTCTTTTTGAAAAAGATTATTTATTATTATTATAAGACTAAATATATAACTAAGTCCACGTACCTGTTCTCAAAAATCACATTGGTGAAATCAGATGAAAGTATGCCGTTATGAAAGAAGCGTGCGCCAAATCTCATGGGAGCCAATTAGGATGTATGTTATTGCAGTAGAATCTGGATGCATGAAAAAAACTGCTAGTCATTTTAAAGATTTTTTAAGTGATCAAAACTTCCTAAAATGTAATATTAAATTAAATTCATTAAAAAAAAATCTACTGAATCTAACTATAATATCTAATTACTCCACACTTGCAATTTTCAGGCTTCCAATAAGTATGAAAATTAAATAAACTTGTATTGTACGATCAATAATAAATAGGAGGACACAATAACAGATGTCGTAATTTTCAAAAAAAATCATCTATGATGCATTTGAAAAATGAAAAATTATTTATTTCTGCACCAAGTTATTCAACAATCCATCCTAAGCTGAACGGATTCCTATTTTTATCCCAATTTAAGATACATGTATTAAAATAATTGAGTCACTGATAACAATAGCAGTGCTTGCTAAAAAGTTATTTATGAAATGAACATAAGAATTCTATAGTTCAACTATTCGAGAATGATTCTACACACTACGCAGGCATTTTCATATGCCCTATATTTGCAAGAAAATGCTGAGTATCAAATTTTACTTTTGGAAGATATAACATTATTACTAATATGATTAGAAATTATTACTTATCATATGCTTGATGTGCAGAGAGATAGATTTTTGGGTTGAACACTAATTTCCTATAAGAAATCACTCAGCACTTCGCTCACACACACATTCTCCCTCTGCACATACCCAGGTCGAGAGTGTGTGCTGTATTACAAATAAATAGATAGATACATGAAGACAAAAAATATGTATTGCAATAGTAACTGTTTAGTTTTCGGTCGATATGTTTCAAGCACATACATAATTCATGATAATTTATTTTTAATATTTCACAGGTGCTTAAGCATATTTCTTTTATAGCTTATTTTAGGGGTATAAAACGATTTTGTTTTTCTACTTTAGCTACATGGAAGTACTATTTTCCATTGCTCAAAAGATAAGGTGACATGACCCATTATTATTTGGTGTGAATCGTGCCCGGATTTTCATCGGATCATCTCTTGTGGCGCAAAAGACAACATTTTTATTTGTTAAATTACTCATTTGGCAACAAGGCCTGGTTTAGAAATCGGCTACAACCTTCGCTATCACATTCTGATTCCTTGGCAGGGGCGCGGGGTAGTAATTTTATTTTGTCAGTCGAACGCAGCGAGTGGTCCAGTCTGGACTCCAGAGCGCGTTGCTCAATCCTTGGCACTGATCGTCAGCTAACCTTTTGCCGTCGCGTAACAATTCCGTTGGCTTGATTTTTTTAAATGTGTTTTTTTATTTGTTTTTGTTTTTTTAATTATAAACTCTGTACATGTAACAACTAACTGGAATAAATGGTGATTTGACCAAGTGAACTAGCGCGCTTGATTATACCTTAGAGACATCCTCATCATCAGCACAAAGTATGATTACTTTATAGTATTAGGATCTTTTAATGAAAAAAGAAATCAAACATATGGAGATAATTTAAAAAAATGTACCAAATTGCGATTGCTGCTAAACATTCAATGTTTCAATTGTTTCAATCTACAAATTTCAAATCTTAACATATTATTATACGCTCAGCGATTAATGAATGATGACAAAACCCTTAGTAGAATTATTACATGCTGAATAGAAGTTAATTTTTTTCTGGTTACTTTTGGAGAAAAGCTGCTTCTTGCAATCCACCAACAAATATAACCAGCTGGATACGAAACTTTATGCCACACAAAACACCGACCGAAGTTTCACGTTTCCAATGAACGCGTCCAATTAGGAAGCATTGAATGAAGAAAAAAAAACCAATAAAACTGCCGTATTGGGTACCAGTTACCAATTATTTTGTACTGAAGTCTGTAATGGCAAAATAGGCATACTGCAATCGCAACGAAATTGCATTTTTCCTACTGTGACTCAATAGATTTTTAATCCGCTTATTTATTGTATCTATTTCTTTCTGCTGAAGAAAAATGTTAGCAATAACAACCGTGGAATTGGTATATATCTACAAAAAGATTATTTTAGAAGTTAAATCTATAATAGTAGTTTAACTTTAGTGATTTGATATTATCAGTGTTAGATTTTAATGAATTTATCTGTAATGGAAAGATTAGCTAATAACAGATGAGGAAATAATGAATAAAACATCTTTTAAAAAATTTTGATTTGCTGCACATTAATGATCATTTCAAAATATATTTTATTCTCTATTGAATTCATTAGAAACATATCAACAATTAATTTTGGAAAACAAATTCTTTTACTCAATTCGTTGCGTCCATGGTGCAGTGACGAACAACGGCTTTAGTTACGGATGTCTCTCGTTCAAATCTCGGTACGGACAGTTTTATAAATTGATTTTTCAATTGATTTGTGGATTTTTTATTCATAGGCATGATTGGTTTTGATCTCTAGAATCTCTTTCTACCCATCTGATAAAAACGGGACTTAGCGAGAGCTATTAGCTAACCAATAGTTCTGTCCTGACACTATCCCTACTAGTTTCCAAAAAGAAAGGCTTAGAAACTGACTAAAAAGCAGTTCTATTAGAAAAAATACCTCCATATTTTCCATATTGGAAGTGGAAATGGTAAAGAAAAATTAAACGCTAATTTTAAATCGTTATTAAATAAAATTCGGTATTATCATACTATGTTAAATTGTTCACTTATTTGGCTGAAATATTATGCTGACATTGTAATGATGTAAAATAATATAGTATGCCTATACTATATACAATAAAAATATGGTAAAATATTATATTCCCTGGCTTATATTTTAACGACGTGAAATAATCTCGTGGGAGTTACATAATCCCCCTGGACTGAGTTAGTCGCAGACGGTAATGCCATTAGGGTAACAAGTGTCATACTTTTTCTACTACATTGAATAATATTCTACAAATATATGCCATCTCATTATTCATCTAGATACGCACAGATCAGATTCCTACATTATAATTTTAGACGCTTGGTAAATGAAATTTGAGAACAACAATGCACTGCATTACCATTACATTTTTAATATTTCACAAATTAGTCAAAAAAAATACGAAATCATTTAAATATAATTGTCATTTTGACTCTACAGCCATGGTCTTCATGTCACATACGAGGATTGTTTATTTTCAATAACTAAGTATTCTCCGAAGAAATTTTCTCGCTACTTTTTTCAATTTGAAGTATGATCGTCTGGCACAGTGGCTCCCAACCATTTTCGACTTGTCTACCACTTATAACAAAAATGTTTTTATTTTATGTGGTTGCTGTTATTTCTAATTTGTACTTTCTGATAATAAATAGCATTAGCGTGGTAAGAAGCGTGTGAGCAAAGTAGGCGCAATCGGCTCTGCTTCGTGGAGATTTGTTAAAAAAAGGTTGATTTATACAAGGAGAAATAAAATTTTCTGTTTTATTGAATCGTTAGAAAATGTAATTTTTTTTTTAATTTGATAGTTATTTTCTTTATAGATAGGTAAGGACTCATGCTGCCATCTGACAGCATTTTTCCAAACACTACACTTGGGTTCTGAACATTCTACATAGCCTGGGTACGAAAATATATTTTTTTATTAATTCGTCATAGTGATTTTTTTTCTACCTTCGTGACGTTTCAGGAGTTTTCACTATATCTTTAGACGTGTTTTGAGAAACACATTATGTCCACCATTATTGGTTTACCTTTCGCGTACCTTGAGTTGGGAAACACTAACGTAACAGATAGTCAAAATGCCAACATTATTAACTTTTTTTGTTCGAAAATCCTCAAATCCCTTGTGGGTCGTGGAAACCTTATCTCTCTTGCCCAACAATGGTGGTCGTGTGCCTTCAGGAGCTGCGTATATAACTCGGCATGTTAATAACTCTTCCAGAATTACATATATGTGACTGGCACCTGAATTATTTTATGCCACGTAATTGATTAACCACCGCAATACAAATACAGTAATTCATCAGTTCTTGGTTGTCAAATGTTACTTTCCTTAACTGTTAAAAATCTTCGCACGATTCTGCTCGTGTCGATACGAACGTGAGGAATCGAAAAGCGGACTAAATTTAAGTAATTTATGAATGCACGATAACTTTTTGCAATGCAAATGCAAGCAACTATTTTATTTAATGCTTTCTCAATTTGCCTTGTATAGAAAATTAAAGGGGAACATTATTTCTTATTATTGGGTTAGAAACGAGCACCTCTATTATTAAATATCAAATGCACTCAACTGTGAAACAGATTAAACCAATATTTTTTCCAACACTTGATTTTGGAATACAAATATCATGAAATAATAACTTTGTTACGAACAGTCTTTTTGCGCTGTTTCGTAATTATTTGTAGATAATTTTAACGACTACAAAGATATATGTGATACTATCTATTTTGTTAAAATTACATATTATTAAATATACTGATTATAAAATGCAATGCTTATAACTCTATCCGCAACCATTTTACAGTAAGCGTAAAATTTGATCATCTCTTAAGCGGATTTTAGGCAAACAAATCCGTCTAAAAAAAAAAGTCCTTGCATTCATTGTATGGATGCAAATAAGATTACATTTGAATTGCTGAGATTTTGTACATTTCCATGTATTTTGTCACTAACGACCCGGGTTTCACCTTTCGGCATCTTCAAGCATTCTAGCACACGAATCTCAACAATTCAAATTTTTTGATATTAAAACTCCATCAAGCACTCTCAGTCGATGTCTTAAATTATAGAAAATAACATTATTTTGCAAAAGTGATTGCTATAAATATTTTTTCATTTATATTAAATGTATAAATATTATATTCAGCTGCCGTTAAATTTCGATATGTATTTTATTCATATCGTTTTGCTTCCGATTAAATCAAAAATTCAGAAAGGCAATAAAAAAAATCAATCACTCATTACCGGACAATAGGCGCTTATATCCTTAATTCTCTTTCAAATACTGTGTATTATAGTTAAATGGGTTTCCAATGCTACTAAATCCCCACATCCGCCAGAATAATCAACTTTAGTACTGATTATTTCGGTATATTACCAGAGTAGGGTGACATTACTTTATGGCGACTGATAGTAAATTCGTTGCTAATAAAAGTAAAATAGTTTACTTTTGAATGTTAATCTTTGCTGGGGAAATATTATGTGAATATTATAAATGACAATTGTCCATAATCTTGAGCACTGTATTTTTTCAATTTAACTGATGAATTAGAATCTTATGATAACACTTTCGTATGAATAACATGTTATCAGATCAAAATTCTTACTAAGTGAACGAAACGGAATCAGTCGTTTGAAAAAAGTAATGAAAATTTCGTTACAATAATTTAATTATTTAAACTAAATATTTATTAATTACTTTAAGATTAAATAGCTAAAATACTGAGGCATGTATATAATATTCATGTATTAATTATTAATATAAACAATGTCGTATAAAAACACGCTCTGTAAAATACTTTAAGTCCATATTAACCAAATATTGACACCCTATTTTTATGTGAAATTTTTATTTATTTAACCTACATCTAATTCAGTTGTGCTCTCTTCAAAGAACTGATTTTTTGTTGTATTCATTTACAATATTTATATTAGATACACTTAGATTCAAATATTGTTACAGTTAATGGAGACAATAATTTAAAAAGAGAATCTTTTCTGTAATAACCCAGACCGCTTGTAGACGCTTTTTATTATTATCACATATCACATGTAGATATAAAATTTTCTCATGAACTAAGCGTTTGCGGTATATAGTAAAATAAAATTTTATGCAATGCACACACAGTTCTGACGTACTAGCTACTTTTGACATTCAGTATTTCAATTTCAATACCGTAACTATGACGGTTACTGTTACACAAATAAATGATAAAACGCCACAGTGTAACTCGAATGGTCTGCAATAATGCAAAACAAAACATAACATTATAATTTAAGACATCGACTGAGGGTGCTTGATGGAATTTCAATATTAAATTTGGATTATTGAGATTTTGTACACTTCCATGTATTTTGTCACTAACGACCCAGGTTTCGCCTTTCGGCATCTTCAGGCATTCGAGCACACGAATGGACTCGAACTGAGTCCATTCACTCAGTTCGAACTCAGTTCGAGTCCATTTGTGTGCTCGAATGCCTGAAGATGCCGAAAGGCGAAACCCGGGTCGTTAGTGACAAAATACATGGAAGTGTACAAAATCTCAATAATCCTAATTTAAACATAACATTGTATAAAAAATCAGAGTTAGATTGTTTATTGAAACATTACTTTATTAAGCTCTTACGATTGAAACCTGCAGTGACTTCAAAACATCATGAGATAACAACCAATCATAGTGTTTATTATAATAACAATTTTGAATAAAACTATACGAATATAAGTGAATATTCACCCTACTATTCATTGCCTCCCCTCTCGATTTTTCCGTGATATATGTGACGTGCATGAGAAGGGGATGTCCACTATAAATAAATACGAAATCATCTGCAACTGACTGTGTCAGTGGGTCGTATTTCTAAGCGAGACCGATCCCTTCTGTATTATCATACATTTATTCTAATGGGGAGACTGTGTTATATTGCAAGATTTAATATTAGGGCGAGAAAACCGGGCAAATATCTGACAAAAGAATAATACATTTTGCCAAAGACATTTAGAATTGCATAGCAACATATAACAGATATGCTGCGAAAGAACTATGTTGAATTTCATTTCATTTAACCCTAGTCACTATAAATTATTTTATAGTTTCACTCAATCAATTTGATCAAATCATATAATCCTCTATTTCAAGTTTTTTTTTTTAAATCATATTTTACGGAAGGCAAAAATTATTTGTTACAATACATTCCCTTCCGCATGTAATATCATACATAAACGACTTTTTAAAGATTTATCGTACTTCTAGTTATATCAACGCTCTTTCTGTTTTTAAAAAATCCGGTCTCAATGTGGAGCATATGCACTCCTGGTGCAGCTTATATCAATAGATCTTTTTAAGAGTACTGCTGGTAACTCATTACTTCAAACTTTTTTTACGGATAGATTAAGAATAGACCGATTTGGTTAGAATAGAATGGCTAGCTTATTGTTCTTGCTACGGCCCATTTTTAAGATCATACTGGTGTGAGGAAATTGAGGCATTACAGACATCCATGCTTTTGTACACAAATTAGTCCGAAGTAGGATGCAAAAGAATGAACTCCGTAACCGAAGCCAACGGTGCTGGCCTCATCCTTAAATTCTTATCTTTTCCAAGAATCAGAAAATGATAGACTGAATATCAACTATTTCAAACTGACAACACTACAATTATCATAATACCTAATGCATTTTTCTTTGTATAATTTACTTCTGACAATCCAGATGATTTAATAATATAAAGCATTAAGGTGAATCTTTATTTCTCCTTAATATTCAGAAGTTATGTCAACTTCGTTTGCACTGTAATATCATATTCTTAAAAACTCATTTTTCAATAATAGTAATAAAGTTCTTAAATGATATTCTATGTTCGAGGATTTTTTCTTCACATTAAATATCTCTCAGAGATATTATGAGTGATAAAAACATCCCATAAAGCGATATTAATCTTCATGATTTCGATATGAATTATTTGTGACACATAAATAGGCCGTAAATCATCTTTTATTATAATTTTATTCATAAAGCTGATGTTCTTTGTTTGCACGTTCTTACTGGGTTAATATTTGCGATCTATTGACGCTTTTATCAAAATCTCGTGGTATTATAAATGTCGTATAAAGAATTAATAATAATATTATGATTTTTTATTGAGTGAATTGTGTATTTATAACAACAAATTCATACACTCAAACACGGTTTCAAGATTTTGATTTTTATTTCTTCGTCAATTATTTCTATGAATTTTGTTGTGATATCAACAAAGTTGAACAAATAAAAAGGCACTAGTCTGCTTGAAGCTAAATTTTATTCCGAGATACTCGCTCTAATTTTTCGGAGCGTTTTAATTTTTTTTCGTTGAATGATATACTGTAATGTTTAATTTATTATATTCAGCTACATATATTTTTGCTTGAAATGTAACGTTTTAATAAGTGAAAATATATTTTGTTTGAAAAAATATGGCTTTTTCCTATCCAACAAACATTGACTTATATAATTGAAGACATCGACTGAGTTAGTGACAAAATACATGGAAGTGTACAAAATCTCAATAATTCAGATTGGCTTATATTTTTATGAAACTGTACATTTTATGATATTGATGGAATTTACCCGTTTTCTTCACCCATCTTTTTACATTACCTGTGTATTAACATTGATTTTGTTTCATTATTACATAAATATTCAAAGAAGATTCATCTAGAGTTCGCTGCATCCAAAATGCATATAGAGAGCACCTGATTTTTTTTCTGTGCTATTGGTAATCCAGAAACCGGACAGTATTTATAATATCTCGCTAACAACATAATTTTCTGTTTCAAAATCGTATTTAATTTTAATATGAAATGTTATATCAATATTTTTAAAATAAAAACGAAAAAAAATCAAATTAGTGAATTATCACAATGAAAAGTAAATATTTCTGAAATTTCGGGCTACAGCAAAAGACGTAAGAAAATAATGATGATTATTCGAGATAACAATCTCAATACTTCCTCATTATAAGATGAAAAAATAATTGATATACCGACAAAACAGTGAAATAAAATTGTAGAAAAGCCACGAAGTCTAATCATTTCCTTTTTTAATTTTCTCATCTCCGTTATTTTCAAAAATACGTTTATCAATTAAAAAATAATTACTCCATTCTATTATAATTTGTAAATGAATATATTCCTGAATAATAGAAACATCTTTTTGGTCACTTCAATCTTCAGGTCTTATTTACCTGCGCTGCGCCCTTTAGAACAAATCCTTGAACTTGGAACCGTCAACTTTTATATAAGACAGAAATTTTTGCGAACACATAACTTTTCAAGTAGTTTGTTGAAGTTGAACAATAATTTTTCCATTCTTCATATGCTCAAGTTCCTGAATTGTTCCTAAAATCTATATTAAGTTGACGAAGAATAAACAATATTTACGCGATAGAACAGTGTCGGCGTCCGTGACTTTTTAGGGGGCGGCATTTTCGAAGATGAATAGAAAATTTCGACGGTAAAAAATAAATATTTTTTTTTATATTTATATAATAAATGCAAGTGATTTTCCATTCATCATGTTCTCTTCTATCTAAAATCTAGTGAATATCTTGTACTAAATTAATTCACAATTTTGAATTCGTTTTTATGTAGAATATAAATATACCTATTAATCTATAGTAGATAAATAATTTTATATTGCCATTTTAACAATAAATTTAAAATTTATTTTAATGAATTTTTGACATATTTGAAAAACAAACCTGCAAGACTACAAATTTAATATTACATATAACATTTTTAAATGACAGGATTGTAGAAATATCGTACATATTTTTCAAGAAATTTTATTTATACATAAAAAATTTAATCAACGGCGCAATCTTTTTCGTCCTAGTGTTAATAAAAAAAAGAGTAGGTACTTGTCAATATAAAATCCACATTTTTAGAGAAAAATTATTAATATTAAATATAAAACTTGCATGGATTGTAAAAATATAGTATGTTTTCAAAAAATTATATTTATTCTTCAAAAAAAATTTCTACAAAAAAATTGAAAAAAAATGGGTGGAGGGGGGGGCAAATTCAAGGACCGCCTGGGGCGGCACAAACCCTAGCTACGCCACTGCTCGTATGTATATTTTTTACAAACAATCAGTTTTAACATAAACTTTTTAAGACGTTTCAAAATTAAATCTTGTTGCATCTAAATATCTATAGCTTGTAGTAATACTTGCAATCATTATATTTCTGTGAGTGTACATATCTTTTGTCATTTGAAATAGTATCAAATTTTCAAGGTTGAATGAAGAATTATTTCTATTTTAGTTTTTATGAAAAGGCTTTCAAACGACTAAACACTGTTTTATAAGTAGTTAAATCCAGTCGTCTAGACAAAATTTTAAAATGCGTTTCGGTATCTTGTTTTGGAAATAAAATTTTCTGGCAACGGGTCAAACCTCTTTGTTCCACACTGGCAGCGTTCAAGTGTCTCGACTTTTCAACAAAATATGACAAATTTCCTTTTACGCTTTCTTAAGCGCTAAGTTGTTTCATAAATATTAACTTCAAAAATAATAATTCCACTCAAAATTCTCATCTTAATAAAGATACTTTTTCTGGGAAACTTTTTCAGATAGGCTCCAGGATTAGCTTTTATAGGTAGCTCTAATTAAAATTTCAAGATTTATTTTGCAAATTCTGGAAAAATGTTGAGTCGAAAATAAAAATTGAAAAGTATATCTTAATGATACGTCCGAAAAAATGAGGTTACTTTTAATATTTCAAAAACACATTAATGTTTTAAAGTGAAAAAAATGTTTAAAAACGAAATACTGAATAAGGATATTTTATTGTGCTGACTAAAATTTTTTTATAAAAATAAAATACATTTTTATTGTACCAATTCTACACTATTTTTTGTAATGATCAGGACCGTTTTCAGTTGAAAATGCTCGCAATTACCGAAACTGGTCTTGATCATTGTTGAAAAAAATTGTGTTTTATTTTATAAATATAATGCCTTTCCACCAAAGAGTAGTATATGCCGATCTACACCTTAAAATTGGTTCACTCTTAATATTCAGCATTTATTGAAGTTTATTGACGCATGATTAATTTACCATTTACCCTATTTTGCTAAGGTTGAGATATATGAGTAAATTGAAAAGGGCTCGAAGTTACTCAATAGTTTGCTAACGGGAGAGATAGAAATGGTAAAAAAATTTTTTAGACATCCTTCTATACAAATTCTAATATGGAATTAAAAACAAAAGATGCAGAAGAAACCTATCTACCTGGAAGTAATCAAAAACCTTTTTTATTATCTTCCATATGTAACAACGACTAAAAATTTGGTATTCTACTCGTTATGTAAATTGGTTTGACACTTTTTCGATTTTTTAGAAACATCATTAAACAAAATATTACCAAGAAGTTCTTTTCATTTAAAATTTTACTAAATAAAACTCTTGCTCTACTTGTTGCATATGTAGTAGGATATGGGTATTTTCATAGTTAGCAAGGAGCAGAGGAAAACACTATACATTATATTATTTACTTGTGTGTATAGGAGGGGGATAATATATAAATTTTACAAGACATCCATCTTTTACTTTTACACGATTGAGTCCTTCTACTCTATCTCGATGGTCCTTTGATAAATTGATGTAACCCTCAAAATTAAAATTGTTCAGGAGAGTTAAAAACTGTTTTTATCAAAACATTCACTCCTGTAAGTTCTCATGTTTGCAGATACCGGATTATACGTAGAGAGTGCGATATAATAGTGGCTTACAACGAGTGGCCAGGTCAGAATTTTTAAACCTAAAACCAATGTAAAATGATGTTTTCCTTCGAAAAAGTGGTCAATTTATTTTTCTTATTTACATCGTTTGGCCGAGATCTTCTCTGTCGTCTTTTAAATGATATCCAATCATTAACTTACTTTCGTATTTTTTTAGAGTTACACCAATTGGCCAAAACATCGTCAATTATGTATTATTAACATTTTCAGTATGAATGTAAATTATCGATAAAGTCCAATTAAAATATTATTAAACAATCAGTTTTTTATGAATGGATAAAAATGTTTGTAGCAGAAAAAATTGCCTGTGGAATTGGAGAAATAAAAATTTTAACCATTTACCTACGAACGAATGTTTCTTTTGAAATATAAAATAATATTCGAGAAAACACTTTCAGTTTTATACAAGTATCTAATAAGTCAGATTACTTCGTTAATTATTGCAAAGTTATCCCAATTGCACTTATTTGTTTGATGTTATCCACAAAACAAGACGGTAAACGAAGTTTATTTTTCTCCGTCTGCGGTAAAACTTGTTAAAACTTTTGCGTTTTCCGGAATAAATAGTTCGTCTTTGTTTTTTTCATTAGTTTTATCATCCAACTCTTGCTCTTTGTTTCTCGGAAACTCATAAGTTATTTTTTAACAAAAAATATACAAACTACTTACGATAGTTTTATTTAATAGAAAACACTATAAAAGAACATTAATAATAAGTATAAACATTTTTAATACAAACAAAACTACAATAATTATAATTTCATTTTTTTATTAAAATACCAGTAATAGTATCACAGTTGCGACGTGCCTGTAGTTTTGTGCTGCATTCACAACATACAGATTTCATCTGAGAATATAATATTTTATAATACTAAGTTCATAGATAAGTGGTTGTGTAATAGTGAAGCTTTTTTTAGTGTGTCATGTAATGATATAAGATAGATAGTTCAATTATTAGTTCTTGCCATTGTTTTGTATATCGTCGTTGTTTTGGAAGAAGCCACTAACTGGAAAATACTAGTTTTGAGTAATTCGACTTCGAAGTTTGCCAAATGCTTTTTCGGTTTATTGTTTGTACAAAACTGTTTTTAAGTAAAATTGTAATTTATAAAAATAAATGTGTTCTGTCATACGGCAAAATTTGAAATAAGAAACATTTTGGTATAACTAACTCAATATGTCATTTTTTCGATTTAGTCTTCTCTTCCAGAACAGAGACGATATTATAATTTCACTAGTGCAGGCGAAGATCACGACCCTCACACGTGATGAATACGACTAAGAAGTAGTGTAACTACAAGAATTAAACTCACTCTGCTGTTGACAACGTCTTAATCGATATATTACTTATAATCTCATACACACAAGATATGATAAAAAAATATTATTTAAATTATGTTTTTCAAAAAAATATTTTGTGTTATTCATTCTTCGCTTAAATTATTTACATTGATATATAAAAAAATAGTCTAAATAGTAAGAAAAATGATATTATGAAACAAAAAATATTCACTTATATTTGAAAGATAATTTATTTATCTAAGATTTTGCAATTATTTCAAGATTAACTTAGATCGTTGGGTACTATTTAAAAAGATACCTACATTAGCTTGTTCACTTCAGCTTCATCTCAAGCAAACTTAGTTTAAGGTTTTACACTTCAAAAACTTTCCAAGTTACTGTTGCTCGGTTACTTAATGAGAATATTAAATTTACTTGTCAAGTCGTAAACATGAATGTTATTACCTTTGAGTCCATCACGTATTATTACTCTTACAAACGAGTTTAAAATAATTAGAATATGTTTATACCTTTGCTTTCCACAGTTGTTAATTAAATGATATCTGAATATACAGTAATGTATTTCGTAAATAATTGATGTGACTTTTAAATTACTTTATTTAATTTTCAATTATCCGTTACCGATTGTCAATATATTTTTTAAGAATTTTAGTAAAACTAATCTGATTATATTTTTGTAATAAACATTCTTTTCTTACACGTGCTCTGATTTCAATTGGTGTTACTCATCTGAACCCATAAGTATTCCCTGGACCGTACAGACGTCTATTTTAACCTAAATACGTTCATTCAGTAAGGTTAACAAAAATATGTTTTTGGTATTACGGCTAGTAATTTCCAATGCATAAAATATTTTGAGAAATTTAAATCAAGGAGAATTGAATCACCCATGTCCAAAATCTCAAATCTTAATTGAAAATATCAAAATATGATATTTATCATGCCAGAACTTGATCCCATGTTCATCTAATACCTCTAGACCGACATATTATGCTTTGACGGTATATCGCATTTTCCGTAAAATATTATCAGCTTTGTTGAATATTGCATAAAGAAATAACTATATTTACATACTAACTAGTTTGATTAAAACGAATATTCAGTATAATAACAACCGCTCATTAAATCTTTATTCATACGTTTGTTATTTCCGGGAAAACCTGATTAAATTGAATAACCGACCCACAAGTTTGCTAACCCTCGTCTATTGCAAATTGCAACACCACGTTCCGGCACCAAATGAATATTCAGCAGACGGACAACTGACAAGCCTCCATGAAAAGCTTGTTTGAGTCATTAAAACGAGTCATCCCTGCGTCGGCTGAATTTCAGCGAGGAGCTTTTTTTCAATCACGTAAAATGACGTACGGGGTTGCCATTCACAACGTATGGGGTTTGTGCGACTCGTATGTGGACAGCGTAATGATGCTGCTTCAAGGGGTTTTAGTCCATTAACCGTCATTAGCCTTTTTATGGTGGGCTTATACAGGTTTATGGTGTTTTTTCAAGCTTATTCAATAAAAAAACTTTACCACATTATTTGTTGAATGCAATGATAGATAACAAAGTAATAACCTTCTATTCATTAAGCCAGTAAAGGCAGAGTAATAAACATCCTTAGAAATATTATTGAATATAATCTGTTCTGTTAAAAGATTTAACTTTCAATGTAGTCAACAGTGAATAGTTCTTTGTATTATTTTTAACCTTTGGATTCAATACTGAAGCACAAAATTAGGAAACGGTTCCTATTAACAATTTCGTTATAAAGGCTTTTTCGAATTCCATAATTTTTGAGAAAGGCCGTCTATAAAGCATTTGAAAAAACAACTCTTTTTTCAATATCAACAATTTGTGAAATTGGTACTGTTGTTTATGTTGATTATAATTTAATTATGTCTAAATAATTGTACCTTCAAATTTTATATCCTTAGTTTTAAAAACAATAAAGATTGCTTAAGAAATATTTTTAATTTGATAAACAAATTGTAGTTATGGTTAATAATATTCATTGATTGAATTAGCATTCATTTGGTAAAACTTCTTTCTCGGTAAAAATTCAAAGTATTTACTTCGAATATAATCTGTTGGTAATATTATTCACATTTTTTCGTTTTTTAATGAATAACAGTTGCTAATTATGTTGGTTATTATTATTTGCTTATTATTCAAATATTTCATCAATTACTAAGAAGAATTATTATCATACACCAATCGGCAGTGCCACCATTCCACAATATCTCAACACTTATACTCACACAAGCATTTTCTCTCTGTTTGCGTGCACAGTGTTGTTTTATACATTCTACATAGATAAATCAAGACTTACTAATCAAGTTATCCTTCGATTCGGGTCCATGGTGTAGTAGTCAACGTCGTTGGCTTCAGCTAATGATCTCACAGGCTTGAATCCCGGTACGGAATGTTTCATAAATTGTTTTTTCAATCGGCTTGTGGATTTCTGATTGAATGCATGGATGTTTGTGATTGCTAAAACACTCTCCTACCCATCCGATCCTAAAAACGGGACATAATGAGAGTGATTAATTAACCTATAATTTAAGACATTGACTGAAAGTGCTTGATGGAATTTCAATATCAAATTTGGATTATTGAGATTTTGTACATTGGAAGTGTACAAAATCTCAATAATCCAAATTTGATTAATTAACCGTTTGTCCCATCCTAGCCGTATTTTTAAATCCTTACTCTCTTCAAAAAAGAGAGGTGCAAGAACCGAGCAACAAGCAGTTATCATAGAAAAAAACTTATGTTGAAATATCTTTATTAAGACGTCAGGCTCGTCATTTGGAGTGGCTATGGTTTAAAAAAACCTCAAGTGTACATGATTTCATAAAATATAAGCAGTAGTAAAGATATATTTTTAACTAAAAACATTATAAATCTCGAAATATAATAATATGGTTTGAATTAGATTTGAAAAATTCTCTACAATTAGCCAAACAAGTATAGAAAATTATGTTAATATTACCTATTCTTAGTTTGTATTATTAATAATACTGAGAATACACATGATTCTATTAAAGAAAATTTAGATATGTTCAGCTCTCATGTCGTTTGAAAGGATCTAAAGGAAAAAATATGAAAAGATTGTTATTTCTATAAAGCTTCCTTTATAAGCTTAATATTATCCGCTTTGAAATTTTAACAAGCTTATGAAGATATTGAATGATTTAATGATGTCTTTTCAGACAAGTGGGTGGGCTTCCATTAATACCCGGAAAACATGCATATTTTACATATCTTTTTTTAGATGTTTTTTAATTTTGAAATACATCGATAATGAAAGTAGAATATGATAAGCCAATTTCATTACCATTTAATTTCAAAATGCGCAGCAAGTTACTTTTTGGTTTCATTTCAAAGATAATTTACATTAACCTGCCCGTTTTCATGTTAAGAAAATCTCTTCGGATCTCATGCAGTCACATTGCGTTATCCTGTGGGTTTTGTCATATTAACACATTTATAAACTGAAATGATGATTTTAATAAGTGAAATATGCTTTTATGTAGTATTAAGTAATTATTTTACTTCATATTTTCTGTGTAAAACCCAGAATACATATCAAATTATGCGAAATTATCGAAACACGCAAGAATCGAAATTCTTCATAGCAGAACAAGCTCGAGACGTGTTTCGGTACCGTTTGAAACAAAACGGTTGCATACGGTACGTCATGCATCTCGTATTGTTACTATACTATAATTTTGTCTTTTTCGATGGTAAAATTGACGAGGCTTATGATTCATTATACAAAGAAGACGTAACCTGTAATGTATTTTTAATTTTCAATTATATGTAGAGCTATTTTATTTACAAATAGCTAAATTTTCAATTTTTTGTATGACCTATTTTGCAGATAACTTATAGGTTTAAAGGCCAAAGTAACGCATTGTGACACCATGAGCACGGAAAGGTGAAATACTATAAAAAAACATTTATTAGTTGCGAGTTTGACTATCTATTATTCCTATAGCATTTATCATAATTAATATTCAGATATGCTAATGTGGTTAGTTAGAATATGCTGTAATTTTTTGATATAGCATTAGTTTTTTCACAGAAAAATAACTGAAC
The DNA here is from genome assembly GCA_022494535.1 of Himalopsyche phryganea. Taxonomy (NCBI): domain Eukaryota; kingdom Metazoa; phylum Arthropoda; class Insecta; order Trichoptera; family Rhyacophilidae; genus Himalopsyche; species Himalopsyche phryganea. Next base: position 5,004,015 of record JAGVSL010000010.1, on the reverse strand, counting down.
CAGAAGTATCATTTTTGACTGTTCACCACCTTTCTCTTTTCCTTTAGTCAAATAACGATAGTCAGACTTTTTAAATACATTTTTTTTGTTATTTGTTCAAATTAAAACATAATATATACAGTTTTCAATGTAACTCAATTAAATAATTTTCGCTAGATAATAATAAAAATAATTCATAGTCAATTTCTACTCATTGTAACAAATCAGCTATACACTTTTAAGGTGTTAACTGTCAATTCTTGGTGGAAAGACATTATATTTAAAAAAATAAAACACAATTCATTTGTACTACTTCCACATATTTATAATGATCAGGACCGGTTTCGCTCATCACTGATGATCAGTTGATAATGCTCGTGATGAGCGAAACCGGTCCTGATCATTATAAATATGTGGAAGTAGTACAAATGAATTGTGTTTTACTTTTTAAAAAAAATCAGCTATATTAAATTTATCACAACATAGTTAATATTTTTTCAACATGATTTTCTATAATATTCATTTAAACATAAAAACTACCATGCAAAGAAAGTGTAAAGTGAAAAGATATATTTTTTATTAATTTGAGTATTTAATTTCATTCATCAGGTTTCGCTGATTTTGGAATACTTGCTGACAAAAATAAATCGATAAATGCTGTATAAAAATATAAATATAACAACGCTTGTTCGTAGTGACTAGAAAGCAAAATAATTTCAGATATTTTATAAGTGGGAAGTTGGTAATACTTTGAAAAATTCCGTTTGTTTAATGCAACGGTGTCAAAGCCTTAACCTCGAGTGAAAGCTTCGGTAGGGAAAGTCCATAGAGATTTATATTTGAAAAGCATGAAACGTATGAATTATTTATGTCTGAGAGCCTCATCCATCATTTTTTTCGCTCACTTTCCGGCAAATCTCAGTTTCTACGCTTTGTTGTTTGGTAAACAATCACCACGGGAGCCATTCTTCAAGCGAGCAGAGCCGTTGGAGCGACGCGCGACCTTAAAAAATTGTAAATGAGGAAAACAAACTCGTCGTTTCTCGTTAACTATAAGGCCATACTAAGCTTCTTACGGCCGTTAAAAAGTGCGCACGGAAAAGCTAACGACAGGCTTCAATTTATTGTGAAGAACGGTTTCCAAAAACCTTATTATGCTACACGCGTGTTGGCATTACTAAAAATAGACCTCATGAATTTCACACGCGTTATGAAAATATTTTCTGTCAAAACGGACGAGATTATTTACAGCTTACAGGTGTTTTCCATTACGTTAATAATGACCGTGCTGATATTCGTTTATTGAAATTGTAAAATGCTGCTATTTTGACATTATTATATTTAAGTTTAAAATAAACATGAAAAAAGATATTAATTTTATAATTAACAACTGAGAGTGCTTGATGAAATTTCAATATCAAAATTAAATTGCTGAGATTTTGTAAATTTCCTTCTTTATTTTATATCATATTGCATTAATAAAAAAAAAGCGTTAATTAAATAGTTTTACAGTAAAAGATTTAAATCATTTATGATTTTTGCATATTTAAGCTTTGTCGTTTGATTGTTTTTTTCATATTAAGGCCACTCAAATAATTTTTTTTACTGCCTGCATTTTTTTACGCATTTTTATGTTGCTTCTAATTTATTCTTCATCAAATATTTAGTATTATATCAGTTTATAAGTAATTTATTCTTGAACTGGTGGGTTTAAGTTATATTTGATATTACTTTGTTATCTTTCATAATTTAAACTTATATTTGTCATGATTTTTATGTATATCCGTCTATCAGCGCATGGGCAGAGATAGTGTGTGTGAGTGTTAGTTTTGAGGGATTAATTAACGTCAAGCACACACATACACTCTGTCTGCGCATAGTTTCTTTCAAACGTTACAATTTATTATTACATTTTAGTTGCTAATATTTTTTCTTTGATAATCTTTTACTTCTAATATGCTTATTATAAGACCAATTTTGTTAAGATTGCTTTTATTAAGTATTTTCGTGTCTAAATCTTTGTCGTAGAAAATATTTCTACACATATGACTAACCATTGGATTTTTATCAAATACATCAATACTCACTTCTAGACTTCATTAAAAATATATAAACCAGTTCATCGTAGGGGATGCTATTTCCATCAATCAGCTGAAAAAAATTGCAGTGATTTATTTTTCTTCGTATATACTTATGCATTGATATTCTGTATAAATATATTTATGACTAAGGGTGAAAGGGTTATTATCACGGTCGATTGACCGGAAGCCAGTAAACATTAATGATCAGTGAATTTGAGTTCTTTCACTCCTGTTGAACAATAAAGTACGAAGGCACTTCTGGGCCATGTTCAGTACGCATGCGTACTTCAACTGGCTTTATTAAAATCTCAACAAGTTGTCGGTGAGTCAGCAACCGCCTCTTCAAAAGTTTAATTTACCATATGTAAGGGTTGAAAGCTCCAGCTAGTAAGTGCCACTATGAAGACTTACAAATAATTGCTATTGTTGTATTTCTTTTACAAACAACAATAAAGTATATGTTTCACGAGGTTGTTTATTGAACTGTTTTATAAAGCAATAAATAATTTGTAAACAAACAATATCCTTTGTTATATATCTAAAATATTAAACCTCTAGCATATGAAATTGGTTGGATAGTATGTGTTTTATTTTTCCCCCGTTCTCAATTGTCATAGTTCTGTTTATGGCTGGTCAACTCTGTTTTTTCATGTTCTCTTATTTCTTGGAACCTAAGATATCCATGCCTTTCGATAGAAATCTATAAATCGAAAAAAAGCCCATATTATGTGAAACGGGCTATAATCCGTGAATGGACACATAAAGTCATCAATTTTTCAATATATTATAGTTACGGTTTTAGATTCAAAGCCTGTTATATAAGCAAACCTTTCAACCTACAACTAAACCGATCTTGAAATCGTTATGTAAATAAGAACTAGTAGGCTGCTTGTCGTTTTCTAACTCTTCTTCTAATTAATATTTTTGTTCTTACCCTTCTTGCTCTCGAAGTATAAATTGCAAAATTCAAACACTCTGGCGACAATATTATACGTATGAGGACCGTTTATTGTATCAATTTTATTAATTAGATTTGATTGTTTTCTTAATTTCTTTACGGCATCACATGGAGAGTGAATGAAAGTGTTATATTACTTAAGTAGTCACAAATGATTATTTGATCATGAATAGTACCGCCCTTGCGTATGATTGCTATAAATCTTATTCAAAAGTTGGTAATGGCGGGTAAAATGTTGAGTAACATCGAAAGACAGCGATTAAAATACTTATATTTTGACGTGTGAGCGAACTGAGTTGAAATACTTTCTTGAGAAAAATATTGACAGTTCTTGTTAATAGTGGTAGAATGACGCCGTTCACAGGGGCAATTTGATAAGCCCATTAAGCTATGTTGAAAGCTTTCACTTACCATGTAGTACGTTGCATATTGCACTCTGGTCAGCTCGAAGCAAAGGACAACGGGAAGCAGCGGCCAAGCGTTGATTATCTTAATGGAATACAATTCAACTGCATCATCCCTTAGGTCGTTTGCATGTTGGACGTTGTTATGTTTACGGTGTGGCTATTGGTTACATATAAGATGGTTGAGTGAGGGAGACTGTTTAATTTTGACTAGAAATAACGTACTACAAATAATTGGTTACCGAAATCTTTCGTTTTTTACAAGTGATGTTGAAATAAATTGAAAAAGAGCCTACAAATATATTGAAAAAAAAACAGGATCGGTTTTGCTCATCTATTCGAACTAATTACCAAGGACTATCATATACACGGTGTTCCTGGTGCAGGGGTTAACGTCGTTGGTGAGGGTTATCGATGGCTCAGGTTCAAGTCCCGGTACAGACAGTTTCAAAAATTGATTTTCAATTAATTTATGGATTCTTTTTCTTTGTTTTTTTAGATATCACAAGCATTCATTGCAAGACTCAGACTATGAACAGAAATCCATAAATCGATTGAAATATCAATTTATGAAAACTGTCCGCACCGGGAATTGAACCCGAGACATCCGTAGCCGTAGCCCACGACGCTACCAACTGCGCCACGGACGCCAACAATATTTATGTATAGTGTATCTTAATATACGAAGATTTTTGAAGTATCAAGTTTTATTGTATCAAAATTAAGCATTATTTGAGAAGGGATAAATTTTCAAATTAGAATAAATAATAATTGTTACATTGAAGTTCGTTAGCTCTGAATCCAAAGGAAACATCATTAAAATTATATTTCGAATGACTTGAAAAAATTATCAAATGTAATATACCACCTATCTATTCAACTAGTGTAAATTGTCAGTTCATACAACACGTTTATGAAGAAATCGTTTTCAATTAATTTAGTCAACTATTTGTATATGGACATAATAACGCAGACCAGCCTGTAGGCATTTTATTATATTCACATATCACATGTAGGTATGCTATTCAATGCACACATACACACACACACCCAACAATACACGCAGTTCCGACGTGGCGCAATTACCAAGGCAAACAAACAAAAATAACAATCAGTCGAAGATTAATGTTGCAAACGTTTTTTCAACCGAATGATTCCATTCAAAGATTTATTCCAATTTACGACAATGCATTTGTAAGGAACATAAATATACTCCTATTTCATAAAAATTGGTATGCAAAAATGTTCTTGCCATGAAGCTCTTTAAGCATTTTGATTAAATACACACAACAATACATTTATTTATTACAAGCAACTTTAAGCGTTCAGTATTTCAATTTCAATACCGTCATCTATGACGGGCGTCCCACTAGTTTAAAATACGCTTCGCTGTTAGAAGAAGCGGCACATCATTTTTGAAAGGATATACATTATATAATATTTTCATCAACATAAACAAATCCACCTATATTAATTTTCAAAAATAATGATGATTATTAATAATAATGAACTATATGCTCCAGGTATTAATAGATCCTATTACGTTATGCAATATAACTAAACAAGTGAAATATCTGCAGAATGCAACAAATCCCTTGTGTTGAATATTAAATTGTGTTTTGTGCGATCGTTGCATCTATTCAAAAAGGCTTTGTTGCATAAAATCATTAGGATGGGTTTGCGAGTCTAGAATAGCGGAGCGCGTTGGTATGTATTCATTCTTCCTTTGAATTGCTTGCACGTAACAAAAGTATATCGTTTCCTGTAAAATGTCACAAAGCAAGTTTACCATTTCTCCTACTTGTGGCATTCTATTTTGAGAGTACCACGCCTTATAATAGTGCGCGTAACCCATAATGCTCTGCAATAATATTTTGACATACTCATAATATGAATGTTAATCGTTTACCGTTTTGCTACAGCGTTCTTATCTCAATAAATCTCCAGTGTCTATAGTTTTATAGAATTAAACGAAAATATCCATCACTATAAAAAATACATTTTAGATAATATAACGTAACTTTTAAACTCGGACAGTAATTTAACTCTTACAGCGTCAACCGTTTTTGAACGAATTGATTTTCAGTCAATTGATCTGTTAAAACGCTCACTTTGGCTAAAAATAGATGAATTTTAACATTAAAAAATTATGCGACATATATTAGTTATTCCGAATACACCAATAAGAGTAAACTAAGCTCATCGCATTCTCGCTAAAATAAATCGAAAATGAAGAAGCTTAGAAATATTTAATCTACGACTTTGCTGCAAAATGGCTGCACCCGATCTTCATATACACCGGTAACACGCACATAAGCAAGCGCGTAGCCGAATGAGTATTGTAATACATAGGGTTGATGATTAATGTTGGGTGACGGCAATTAAAAGCTGAATATCGAGAGCTCTTTTCATATATTTTCGTGTGTTCTATTTGACATTTTCATGATCTGTTGCCTAGTTTCTTTACCGAAAGGTTTGAACTCTTTTTTAAAGCATATACCAACAAGTGTTTTTTTCTAGTTTGGCCGGAAATATGAGGTAAAATCTTGAACATGTAAACATGTCCAGCGCGATCATCGGGTTAAATTAATTCAAAATTTTTTTTTTCATTTTACCGTGCCAAAGAGTTAAGAATTGAAACATACGTTGTTGCTGCTTTGCAACCTGGATAATAAATAATAAGCATCTTGTGTTATGTTCGTTTACCATCCCCTATATACGTCAGTCATAATCACGGTTGATATTCACTCTCACTCTAGTCCCAAATAAATTATGCAAGAATTTAAAATTTTATGTTACACATTTTAAGTTTACATTATTTTAACTAAACGTTGTAGATGATTGTCATGTTTCTTATGTTGTTCTCTCTCTTTTTTAATATAAAAACACACATTTTATATTACATTTCACACAAAAATGTATGCAAAAGTTCCATTGATTTGATGTGGTTTTAAATATTTAATAAAATTATAGACATCAACATAATATATGTTGAAATAATCCATTGCGAAATTAAAATATAATAACACAACTCAGGAAGAAATTTCATCTGTTAGATATTATATTCATACTTTTTAAAGTTTGAAACGTTTTTGTGTAAAACACTTAATAATAGAATATTAAACTTTTTGGAAAAAAAACACTTTATTTATATCCAATAAATTAAAAAGACTTATCATTGAATTTGCTGTGGAATATAATGTAAATATATTCCTATCATCTAGCAACTGATTTCATTTTGTACCATTAAAGACTTGTGCCCTGCTACTTAACAATTATTATGTCACAGCAAATAATCGTTAATATCTCTGGTTGTTTGATGATTTCAGGGTATAAAATGTCTTGTCAAGTATAGGACATGTCTCGGATTGTAAGCTTTAGAATGCATATTACTGCTAGTGTCGGAGCCCGCGCGTGAAATTCGCAAAGCGTGCCACTAAATAATATAATACTACATACAATTCCGATAATTGCAAGGCGAGAAATTGGAACTCGCGGTTTAGTGAAACATCTCAGTTCTGAAACGCAGTTAAAGAATAAAATCACACAACATGCTTAAAGCTATGTACAGTAAGATCAATTGTATTCTAAAATATCGTATTTTTATTGGACCTATAATATAATTAATGGTTTTTAGTAGAATGTGTCATGTTTAGAATTTAAAATACATGCTTTATGTGTAGCAGCATAGAACTCGCCTTAGTAGTATGTATCTATACTATATAGCAGAAAATACATGTATAAATCTGTCTATCTGTCTGTCATAAGAACTACTTCTAAATGGTTAACCGTAGCAAAGTGAAATTTGCATATATCGTTCTGGCTACCATTTTTTGGTCAACTGTACTATTTTTAGCTGTTAAAATTGATACTAATTAATTGACTATATTATTTTGTGTGTGTTACATAAGGTAAAGTCTATGGTGATATTTTAAAATATCAGCAGTATTATTAATTGATGGATTGTATTTTGTAGGTTTTACATAAAGTACGGTCCAGGGGATATTTTCAAATTCAAACATAAGCTTACACCAAAATAAAGCTATAACAACGTTACGCCAATGTGTAAGTGTTGGCACCCTTGGATGAAGCTGGTTTATAAATACTAGTGTCATATAAAATTAAATTTGAATCGTTCAAATTATGTGCACTTTAATAAGTTTATGTATTATTGAGTCTACAAGATGCGTATTATTACACATTTTGTCAGAAGAATCTCAAAGCACCACTCCATTTACGAAATGGATATAGTTAATAACTAAAAATAACAAAATTTCTTTTTCTACCTCCATTATGTCAGTTACGAATTTCAATCATATAAACTCCCAGTGAAGTTTCTCTAAACAGAAGATTTTACTAACCAAAACTTGTGGATAGTCTGTCGCTTATCACATTTTTAAAAAAGTAAGGAAAGAACTATCGTGATGAAAGATTACACGTCGTAAGTTATTTTTATTATCTACCGATTCAAATTTATTAATTTTTAATAAATTTATTTAAAAATGGTTTTAGGTATTGGAATTCATGACCACTCAACCCAGTAGTAGATGAAAGCCCGTGAATATTAACCAGTCGATTACAACTTATAAAATAATTAAGCCTCCAAAGCTTTCAATCCCCATAAAAAGGCATTCATAAAATTAAAGCTTTCAGTGTTGAAATAATCATGTTGGTCAAAACTATAATATATTATAGTATTACCAACATTACTTGGCCGCTGCCGAATTTGGAACTAGAATTGACAGTCTAGAAAAAATTCTCTAATTACCATTTTATGCAAAATAAATATTTTGTCTACTTTTAATAACCGTCGCAAAATATCAGTTTAGGAATTTATTGAAATTTCTGTTCTGGTTGAGTATGGCAACATTCCTAAGGTGACGGTGGCACCCTCACAGTTACAGTATGTAGTGATAGTAACAACATAAAATAAAACACCAGTAGTTTTATAAATAGTATTTTATTGTTATACAAATATCAACTGCAGAAAGTAACTTATATTCAATGATAATTTACAAACATGGACTTTTAAGGATATGCATTATACAGTATAATATTCATAATACTCAATAATAAACTGATTATATACAATTTTAGGATATATAATATTTTACTTAGGCAAGTTTTTAATTTTAGAGTTCGTAGGTATTCAGTTACTACTTCTAAAAGCCGACTTTATCATTCGTTAGTCAATAAATGTTATGGCTTAATGTTTTGGCAACGAAAATTTATCTATACAGGTTAATCTACATAACTAGTTTATTAGATTCAATCATATTTATGTGAATCCTACAAACCCTTTGCATTTTAAATTGTTGAGCTTTACTCTACTATCACTGTCTATTATTGCGCGATAGGCTTAAAACGAAATGTTTTATCAGCAAATACGCTTTATTATAAACATTTAAATATCATTAAATTAGTCTTCGATATAATTATCACATCTTTACGGTATTTTTTATTTACAATAGGATTACGTATGAAAAATAATGTACAAAAGTTTTGGCGATGAATTTCATATAAGCTATTTTAATTATATCGATTTAATTTTATTCACAGGCAACTCACGCGTTTTATTAATAAAACAATTGTTTAAATTCCTTTAGTAATGGATATTTAATTTGTTTGACCTTTAAATGGATATTTTTAGACACTCGTAGGATTTGTTCTTTACATAGGCCGTGGAATAATCAGTAATGCAGCACTTTAAAAATCGTAAACAAAAATAACATAATGTCCAATAAAATATTCGTCATATTCTTACACCAAATTACGTATTTTTTTACGAAATCATGTCTTTCAATTTAACACGTTAACAAATAATATTTTAACAGTTTTATCAACACTCATCACAGTATAAAAATGTTTTCGTTACTTTTCAATCACCATCAACGATATGTCATATTCACAATAACAACGGTCCATTGGTTATTCTTAATTATAGTTAATAACTTATAACTTCTGTCCTGGCTCGCTTCGCGTAGAAGCGTGATACTCTGGTTCTTTGTATCTATTTTTGAATGATGCAAACACTTGTACTGGGTTAGGTTCTGTAGTTTTTAAATTTGTTGGACGAACATACTGATGATTTAGTAATCTCATAGGTTGCACATTTGCCTGACAATATTCTCCACAGTCGTCTTTTAAATAAGCGCCGCAGGCATCATCCGGTAAGCCGAATGTAGGATTTTCTAGCATTCTTATGTTACAAGTCTCGTTTGTCGAATTTTCTGCATTCGGGATGCAGTCTGTGGGTTGAACATCAAACTTGTGACGTTTTTGCCTTTGAGGTCGCCTGGCAGTGCCGAAGTGATTTTGTGGCAAGGAATACGATTGATCCGAATGGGGTGCACCGCCTTTGACACCAGGGTATTGAATGTTATTACCCTCGTTCTGCAATGATAGATTGGATTTGTCTGTACTGCGTGGGGCGTTAGTGAACTTGGGCGGGTTTGAATTTTGATTCACGAAATATGACTCGGTGAATAGATTTCGATTGAAGTACCCGCCGTTGCTTGCCGGGTATATCTCTTCGTCTTGATCTTGGTTTGATTTGTTACTGGCATTACTTTTGGTGTAACGGTTCGTCCATTCCTGTAAAAAATACTTGAATGAATATCTAAATAAAGTAGCACATAGGAATAAAAAGGAAATCTCTCTCTTTAGTATTTATGTTTCATTTAAAATTTACATATTCACTACAATAAACAATTCGAAATATCATTAACACATTACAACAATAGATAATGTAGTATTTGTCTAATTTAAAATACCGTTATTATGAAAAATTACATTTAAAGACACTAAAAATAGCAATAATTATTACTGTGGCTAGACAATATGATTAGAAATTGATTGTAAAGTGAAGAGGGGCCGTCAATTGTTACACAGTATACTAAAAACCTTTGAAAATATAATTTTAACTGTGAATGAATGTATAATAATAAAATATTTGCAAAATTCTGACGATCCGAATAATCGAATTTATTTTGAAATGTAATATGTGATAATATTTCTACTTAATTAAGCCTTAAAAGTAGTTAGTAAGTTTTTAAAATAATATTAAAACAATAAACTGTGGTTTTCGTGTTATTGAATCATTTCGAAATTGTATCAAATTTTATTTATAAAACAATGTTGAATTTAAAGAATTTTATTAATAATCGTCTTGTAATTTGAATTAGTAATAAATCATGTAGTGTTTCTAGGGTAGACACTTTTGAAATAAATGCAGTAAAATACTTTAATAGAAGAAAGCAAACAAGGATTCCTTATATAATATTCTATGCTGGATAATTTATACTGACAAAACATGAAACTATAGATCACTGTCCAAAACATCTTGGAATTCAGAAGAAAGAAATTCTAAGTCAGGTACTCGTACATGTTGTCGCTGAAATGTTGGCAAGCATTCCTCTCACAAAAATATTTTTGGAGAATTTAATATCAAAATTCTTTAATGCGGAGGACAGAGAGATTGAGGAATTTCAAATCAGAAAAAACCATTTTTCAATATTAATTTTTGGAAATTTAAGTAGGTTTAAAAATGTATTGGAGCGAGTATTTTCTAACCGATTTAATCAAATCGTTCTCCTACAATATATAATTCAATATTTTAGCCCTTAATTATCGATAATTGATTTTCAAATATGCCTTCCCATTTTGTAATATACACAAAAAAAGAACTTAATATCAAGCTGAATTTATTTTACTTGATTTGCAGCTGTTTTTTTTTAACAACAAAATATCGATAGAAGATTCACTGTTGTAAGTTAGTACCTAATGCGTACTGTGCAATTTTCGGTATCTTAGATAATTTACTTTTAAAAGTACATTGTATTTTATTTTAATATTTCTATGGCTAAAACTTTTCATAATTTCTTTCAATGCAGTCGATAACATAATTTCTTTTATTGAGATTAACAAAATAACGCCAAATTTTGTCCGACAAAAAATGTCAAATATTTAATATTTACTATTTCGGCATTACGCATCTTCAAAAATCTTTTTACAAAGAGCCAGAAGTTATTACGTCCAAAATCTTAACTTTACAGGGCGAGCATTTATGTTTGTGATATGGGATATATTTTTAATGATTTTGATTGATAAAAATTTAATGTAATGAGAACTATTATGTTTGGTCACAGTGAATTAGAAATGACATTATGTATGGTAGATATGTCAGCTTTTGACAATTAAAAAATATCATATAAACCATGACATTTTGGATCAGTTTTTGGCTCTCTGCCACAGAAATATGATAAAACAAATTTCTGTCCAAATGGTTGAATAAACGCAGCAGAGATTCAAAGTTTAACTAGATTTTAATATATATTTATAATTTTAAAAAATGAAACACAATTCGTTTGTACATGTTTATAATAATCAGGACCGGTTTCGCTCATCACGAGCATTATCAATTGATGAATTGTGTAATAATATCTTTCCACCACGAATTGACAGTTAAAACCTTAAAAGTGGTATATTTTTAAATAAAATAATACTGTATATCAACTTTCTTCGGCTATCACGTTTTTTTTTTTTAATTTAAGTATAATTAATCTAATATTTACATTACATTACTCAAGCTAAGCTTGTTCTACGAAAAAAAATTTGAATATATTCATAGAAAAGCCAGACTTATATACTATGCTATAACAAAGTGCACTCAGATAATGGCTGATGCATATGGTTTATTTGATAAGTAATTGATTTATGTCCAGAAATCAAATCGTTTTATTTATTTTATAAGTCGGTAAATAGTAACTATAAAAATGAATATTATTTCAATTACTCACCATTGATGACGTGTTAATTCCGGGGCTCGGTACCAGAGTAACAGATGCGTAGGCGGCTGGAGACGTAGCCGACTCACCCCCAAAGCTTCCCTTTCTGAACGTGATCATAGAAGCGTCGACCTCCGCATAGTCGGGCATCGCTTGTTGATTGATTCTATCGTATTCTGACGCCGTTTGATGGTTGTTGATCTTGTCGTATTCAGGCAAAGGTGGTTGATTATACTCAGGCATCCCGTATGTTTCTTTTGCACTTCTCCAAGAATCGGGCCTTGATTTTACCCAAAGTAACGAATCCGTTTTTATATTATTTCCTTGTTTAAAACCAGTTGCCACCGGATGTGGTAGCCCCATTGCAGCTTTTATATTCAAATGATTTACTAGACTCTTGCCACCATTTCTTGGATCTGTTAATAAAGAACAGTTTTGTAATTTTTCATAAGACACTTTAAATTAAGTTGTATATTCCCGAAAAACTATACACCGTATTTCCTTGACTACAAGACGGACATTATTTCTTATTTTGGTGCTTCTGAATTTGGGATGCGTCTTATAATCGATGGCGTCTTACAATCGCTGATTACTAAGTTGGGGGGGGGGGTCCAATTGTTCCAGCGCGACGCAGCAGGTAATCAAGGTACAATAGCCACTGCTTTAGAGGTAAAAAGTGTGATATTAAGACTCGAACCGGGAAATTTCAGCCGTGTAGACCTCTACACTGTTTAACACTGCTCTGCATTGCTAAGCACATTGGAGTTGGAATAATAATTGTGTCCCTACTACATTATGATGCTGCAATGAAAAGCAAAGTTATTCTGTATGCAGAAGAGCACGGAAACAGAGCTGCAGGACGTAAATTTGACATAAGTGAAGCGAATATTTGTTGTTGGAGAATCAATCGTATTCTTATATATATATTGTTATTGGTGTATAAAAATATGATAACGTCTTATAATCGAGGAAATACAGTACAGTGAAAAGACTTACCATATAAATTCGGCAACGGATTTTCCTTCATCAGCAAATGTCTTCTTCTCACAAAGAGCATGGCAACAAATAGGAGTATCATTATTGTAAGCATTGAACCAAGTAATGCAAGGAACCAAGTCTCTGATAAAAGATCACCGGATACAACAGATTGAAGATTATGACCAACTTGATGCCTAAAATATGAACAGTAAAAAGAATCGAATATTTTAATTTATTCATTAAATCTGTCATAAATATTTAAATGATCATAAAATAACAAACCTGTTGTGATGATTGAGTATCTTAGATGAGGGATTCAAATCTGCAGGTAACCTCAAAGCTGCTGGAGATGTGAATGGCCCAAGGCCTCTGCTAGTCGCGGCAGCAAGTCGCAACCAATAGGCTGCTCCAGCAGTGAGTCCTCCTAAGCGTACACTTCCTCCCACAACAGAGACATTGTGAACCACCTTCGATTCATTGTTTTCAGCTTCTTTCACAACTACCTGATAATATTGTATGGCACCATTGTGCGTGCCCTCAGGAGGCGGTCTCCATTTTAAGAATATCGCTGTTGAATTTATAAGTGACGCTTCGAGATCTACTGGAGCTGATTCTGGCACTGTAATAAAATAATATAGTTTTTTAAATTTGCGATACAAAAACGTTTCAAATAATTTCGTTTGGAATATCAAAACATAGAAACTTACAATCTTCCAAAGTTTTCGTTATTTTTGAATTAGAAGGCTTCCCTTGAATATTTTTATAAAATGGTATAATGAAGAACTCGTATTCGGTGTATTTCATTAAGTTAGTTATTTGGAAACTGGAGGGATCACTGGAATATAATACTCTGACACTTTTATATTCATGGTCGGATGTGTTGAAATCATTTACTGGTATATAGTATATGTAGAACCCTTCTAAGAAGTCTGAATTTGAAATCTGTAACCGAAATAATGTTTTAGCATGTTTTTAAAATCAATAAAATAGTTGCATTATTTCATTACTTAAATCAGCACTTACTCTCCAAACTAGTTTAACTGTTGTTGAGTCAAGTGAAATAGCTTCTAACAGTTGAACAACATCTTCAGAATGAAGACGGGCTCTAGCGTCTGATAACTTTGTCATTTCAATGCCATTCATAGGATTCGTTTGTATATCATCACTTCCATCAATGAGGACTGTTTCTGATAAAGCACTTGGAGGTGAAAGTCCATGCGAATTTTCTGCTCGAACCAAAAAAATGTAAGCTCCTCCTGCAGCCAAAATTCTTTGAGTGTATGTTGTTTCCAGAACTCGGCGAGCGACTACAGTCCAACCGCCGTTATGGTTAACATAACCACTTTGTCTAGAAAACATTTCCACTCTGTATCCCAGAAGACTTGAAGAACCAATTTTGTTATTTTGCGTCCACGTTATTGTAACACTCGAATCAGACTGATTCCTTATTTGTGGTCTACTCGGAGGACCTGGCAAAGCCGAAAGGTCAGGACCTCTAAAAAAGTTTACACTTGGATTCGTTGGTGCATCAACTATTAAATATCCACTCCAAGACGATTTTCCGTTCTTTGATGAAGCTGTACATGTATACAAGCCATTATCGTCACTGTTTAAATTTTTTATTGACATTGTTCCAGTCTCATCTATCTGAATTCTCTCTGATACGACGATTGGGGAAGAATGGTGAGACCACGTGATCACAGGCGTGGGGTTTCCTTGAGCGCTGCACGGCAAAACTGCCATTGATTTATATGGAAGTGTTTGATTTGATGGTCCAATGATTATAACAGGAGGCGGTCTGTCATCTTCTGACGTCACTACTAATTTTGTTCTTGCAATCGCTGATCCTGCTACATTGACTGCAGAGCATACAACTACTGTATTAGAGTCAGTCTTAGAAGCATTCTTCAAAACAAGTCTAGATTCACCCTCTTCTGTCTTTGAGGTGTAAAACCTACTCATATTTGTACCGGGGAATATAATTGTATGATTTGCATCTATTGACCAGTGAATTTTTGGTGATGGTGTACCTTTAGTAAAACATTCAAAATGAGCATCGTGTCCTTCTTCAATTGTTTGCGTTAAAGGTCTTAGCTGTACTGTAGGTAATGCTAAAAAATGCAACAAAATTTTAGGGCACAATAAACATAATACTACAGTTGACACTGAAATAAATCCGACCTGATTATCAATTGACAAAACTAATTATACTTACAGTGAACAGTTAGAGTACCCCAAGCTGATACTGTGCCAACAAGGTTATCGGCTTCACATATATAATCTCCTTGGTCACCAGGAGTGACGTCATCTAATCTTAAACTCCTATCTTCGAGAATTCTAACTCTTCCCAGTGGCATATTGCCACCGTCAGCTGTTCTACGCCAAAGAACATCAGGAAGAGGTTCACCACCAGCACGACACGAAAAGGTCACACTGCCTCCTGATAATGCAGTGGCATCTTCTGGGCCAGCAATTAGATAAGGTTTTACTGTTGGAAGATAACAAAATTGATCTCAAATTCATTTGAAGTATTACTGAATTATTCGAATTTTTCGGTATATTGAATGTTTATAAATTTTAGAATAAAGCTTACCATAAACACGTAAGCGTGCAATTATCGATTCCCTAGTACCAACAACATTCATTGCAAGACATTGATATCTTCCATCATCAGAAGATCTTAAATCTTGAATCACAAGATTTCCACCATCCACAATTGATATTCTAAAACAAAATAAAAAGTCGTTTAAAAGAATTTTAATTAAAATTCTAATTATATAGTGTTGTCAAACCTGTAGAATTTTTTACAGGACAATTATTGAAATTAAAAAAATATTTTGTTTACCTGTCGCTTTCATCCAAATCCATGACTTGGCCATTCTTGCGCCATGTGACTGATGGTTCTGGGGTTCCACGTGGAGGGGCACACTCTAATAATGCAGTGTCACCTACTGCCCCACGTGTATCTACTGGTTCAAGGCGAAAATCTTCTCGGAGAACTACGAAAGAAAGGAATTAATTTTTCACTTAATCGTATTTCTAAGATGTATGTTTTATAAATACTGTAAGAATAAATTATTCTCTGACAACGTATATATTTCGTATTTCTAATGTAGACAAAACACGCTCATCAGAAGATTAAGAAGTATAAGATAAAACTGATAAGAATTACAAAGATAGGAATAAACAGCTAATTTATTAAATCAGCTCACACATAAATACACAACAGTCAGATGGAGGATATAATAAAGTTGTTTCTACAACGTTTTCAAAGGCAGTATAAGGAATTTATACATAATTATTTTACTTTTCATTTTCATCTACTGAAATAAAGATTAAGGGTTTCCGATCTAAATATTACAAATTTCTATTTCTAATTGGCTGCGTTCATTTTATTTTTTCATTTTTTACCATGTCCGTAACCTCAACAGAAGCTTTCTACGATAAGTGCTTCTTACTCAGTTGCTCAACCTTTCTTTTTCGACGAGAGTAGGGATAGAAGAATATGGCCAAGACAGGACTAGTGTTTAGCTAACTCGCTATGCCCCGTTTTTAGAATCACGTGGGTGGGAGGGAATTTTCAATGTATTATCTTATCTCAAAATTATTCAAGATTTTAAAAGCGTGAACATAAAACATTACTTCGTCATTGTAAGTATTATTTCTATGGAAGATTATAGGTACACAAATTGGTTATAAAAGTGGTGAAATATTCGATATAGTATAAATTAATTATATTTTAAAAAAACCGTATGCAAGGAATCATTAAGTCACATTAAATTGTATAAAAAATGGTTTTATGAACCAAATACGTCTTCACTTGACCATTTAGATATCAATACGAATGTATACTCATAGGAAGCGTTATTTCGATCTGTTTTAATATTTTTTTTTAGTTTTAGTTAGAACAAAGTTAGAACAAAGCCTACACAAATAATTCTAAATTTTATTGTAACTACCTATTTGTAAAATGAACAGTATATGCAAAACCTCTGCGCCTGTTATAATCTAAAATAATATAACCTCTCGAACATTATGTAATAAAATAATCAATATTTTAACTGATACCAATAATCAAGTTGTACAATAAAATTTAAGGATTTGTCAACGGTTTTGGGCCATTATTTTATGAAAAAATTCGTATTTCATTTTCCATTGTTTTCTTTAATAATAAATAAATCAAAATATTTTTAATAAAAAAATCTGGAATGTGATTCAAACCAAATAGGTCCATAAATAATTTACGACTTTTCGGTACTACCGTTTCCAATACCGTGCATGATTAATTTCAATATAAACGAATAAAAACATTTACGCTAGCGAAATTTCCAGTCTTGTGGTCGAAATTGAAAAGCGTATTGGCGTATGATTTATGCTCTACATTTTCGTGAAATGATAACATTGTTTAATTAAGCTCTGGTATTTGGAAATTCTTCAATATATATAATATTCAAAAAGCTCTAGTCTCTCAATTAATTTGCTTTGAATATTACAAATACTAATTTCTCATTAAGGGTATTTTAATTGCTTAGTATTTTACTGATTACGACGAAAATTTCACAAATTAATATTAATTTATATATTAGTATATTTTTAAACCTTGTCTGATTCCAGTAAGGTGCATATGGCTTCCTAATGGAGGTATCTCAACAGAAGTTTGTCTACGAGAACAGCATATTACTCGAATATAGTAGAGATATAAGGGTAGGACTAGAGGTTATCTAATCAATCTCGTTTTATGAAAGGGTGGGTGGGAGGTCATTTTAAACATCATAAACATCCATGCCTTTGAAAAATAATTGAAAAATTAATTTATGGGACTTTCCGAAATAGGATTCGAACCCATGAGATCAATAACCGAAGCCAACGACGTCGACGAATGCACCACGAACCTGACTTCGATCTTACGATACCATATAAAGGAAAATAGAAACACACTATTCTGAAAGTTACCCAAATGTAATTTGTACAAAAAAAAGTTTTCTCAAACAATATCTTATTAATTATTGACTATCTTTTACGCGTTATTTTCTGGGGAAAACTTTGTATTTGAAATATCCAATTTGCAATTTCTATCCAAATTTGGTTGTTGTAATCTTCTTTGCGGCTTGTAATACTGAAAACCCTTTGTTTTTCTTGTTTCCCTCTTATTCTGCGGTAGAGGGAGCCTGCAAGCCCCGGCTGTTTGTTTTTACGAACCAGTCGCCGTGTTTACTTCCAATTTTCGCATAAAATGTCACAAATTTTATTCGTAAAAGCCTAACACGTAGGGTTTTTATGGCACAGGGTAATAATCGTCTAGAGCTGCGTATGTTTTTTGGATTATGATATTATTTGTTTGAATATGGTCCATAAATTCTAGGAATAAAAATATCTAGATTTCCCAATACAAAATCAAAATCGTAAGTTATTGTGGAATAATCAAAACCAACGTTTTTTGTAACCATGTCCGCTTCCAATGTGGAGCACATGGACATCTTATCTCAATAGAAGTTGTACTACGAGTAATGCTGATTACTCAGTCTTTCAACCTCCCTTTTACGGAGAGATGTAGTTTATAAGGATTGAGCTCTAGCAGGACTAGTGGTTAGCTAATCATTTCCACTACAACCTGTTCTTCGTATTGGATGGTCGGGAATATTTTTAGACATCACAGACATCCATGCGTTTCAACAAAATTGCAAAAATCGATTGAAAGACAAATTCTTCTTTCTTTTATCTGAGGATGAATAATAAGTCTGTATAATTATTCGTTTAATTAATTGATCTCTCAATCGATTTATGGATTTCTGTTCGTTGTCTGTAGTGGAGTGTTTGTGATGTCTAAAAACTCGCTTCTCACCCATCCATCCAATCCTCACGGAACGTATTGAGAGCGATTAGCTACCACTAGTCCTGTACTAGCCTTATCCTTCTATCTTCGAAAAAAGAGATGTTGAGCAACTTAGTAACAAACAGTTCTCCATTAGGAGACCATATGCTTCACATTGTAAATTTTAAGACTAAGCCATCTGTTACCAACCTGCAACTTGCAGAGTAGCATTTCTACTCCTAACACTGCCATATTGGTTGGTCGCTTCACACCAATAAATTCCCGCATCGGAGTCCCTCCTCGCGTGAGTAGCTCTTAGGAAGAAAAGTCCTCCAGCAGGTAAGATGACTCTACGAGAACCGGTCCCAGACGCTGCTCCGGAGCTCTGTAGATCTGCACCGTCCTTAAACCATTTCACTTTGGGCGTAGGATTCCCTTCTGCCCGGCACTCTAACGTCGCGGGCTGGTGACGACCCACTACGGTATCTGCTGGCTCCTCCACTATTCTTGGCGCTTGCTGAGTTTGACCTTTATAAGAAATGATAAAAATAGTTTAATTAAAAGTAAATTCTGATTAATGTATTTTTTTGCAACCACACCCACTCTCGGTGTAGAGAAAATGGAAGAAGATTATCTCAACGTATTTTGGCGAGAACTAATTTTTACTCAGTTGCTAAATCCCAGGTTAGCGCAAGCCTAATGATCGCTCCCGCTGCGCTCCGGATTGCATGGGTGAGAAAGAATTTTAGACATACATTCATGTATATTTAATAAAACGCTTCGGTCTTCTTTTTCAAATTCATGGATAAATATTAAAACAATTGATAGCTGGAATATTACGGTTTTAAAGTGAATAAGACAGAAAATAACATAATATTACCATTGCCCGCTCTTAATGTGGAGCATAATATAGTAGTAACTAGTCATCCATGTGGATGATATCAGTATAAATTATCAATATTTGAAGATTGTTAAGTAAGTTATTCAAGCTCACTTATAAAAGAGTTACGATACAATTATGAGGATATATGGTTAATATTTAGTTAGATATATAATATACACGCCCCGTTTTCAGGATCAGATAAAAGGTGGGAAAAAAGTCTGAAGAAATGAAAATACTAAAGTTGTTCATGTATTTGGCGACAAATTCATGGACAAATTAAAAATAATGAATATTATTATAGTACTTTGGAAGATTCGAACTATTTAGTGTGTATCATTTGGCTTCGGTACTGACATATTAGCATATTAGCATATGCTATGTAATATAGTAATATGTCGTAATATGTAATATGTCGGCGTCCGTGGCGCAGTTGGTAGCGTCGTGAGCTACGGCTACAAATGTCCCGGTGCGGACAGTTTTCATAAATTGATCTCGCAATCGATTTATGGATTTCTGTTCATAGTCTCAGTGTTTGTATTGTCTAAAACTCCTTCCTCGCACACCCATCCGATCCTCACGAGGCGTAGCGAGAGCGATTAGTTAACCACTAGTCCTGTCCTAGCCCTATCTTTCTATCTCTACTCTCTTCGATGAAGAGAAGTTGATAACTAAGTAAGAAACAGTTCTCATAAAAAAAAAATCTATTGAAATAATGTAACATACAATATTTTATACTTTGAATTACCTATAACATACTAAAAACGATTGAGATAAATTTAATGAGACACAAATTTTTTTTAAAACTTACGATCATAACTAAGATGATATGAATAGTTCTGTATCGGTAAATGGTATGGTAGTAGAATATAGAATATAACTTTAACAGTATTTCACTATGTTCTGATAAGGTAGTTAGCAAGCAATCAATCAAATTTTTTGTGTTGTACAAAACATTAGAATGAAATTTTCCGGTTAAATTCTAACTCGTTTGAATATTTTGAAGGTTAATTATTCTAGTATTCCAAATCTGTACAAATGTAATGTCATGTTTTTCATTTCAGAGAAACTATTTCATGCTGAAATTTTTCCTCGTTAATTTAATTCATGTTTACAGTACTATAATAATAACTAGTATAACCGTACCCGTCATAGATGCCGGTATTGACATTAAAATACTGAATGTCTAAAGTATACGTCGGACCTGTGTGTGCATTGCATAATATTTTATTTTATATATACGCCGCGAACGCTTAGGTCATAAGAAAATTTTATATCTCCATGTGATATGTGATATTAATAAAACGTCTTCAGAGCGGTCTGGGATATTATATATAAGATGTATTGGATGGTTATGTTATAATATATTTACAACAAAAATACATTGAAAACATAATTTGTCTCTTCTGGACTTAAACGGGTGTCACGCCTAAGATCGTTTGTATTGTCATGGAATGAAAGATCCCATTCAGCATTTCCCTAAGATAATATTAAAATACTGCTTTAAAGGTGTCAATTATTTATTGTCAATAATAATTGTCGGTGGAAAGACGTGATGTGTTATAAAACACAATTTGATTTTTACAAATAGTAAATTTTTTTATATCTTCCAGGATCGGTTTCGTTCATCAGTTGATAATGGTTTAAAAATATTTAAATATTGACTTCCTTATTGGGTAAAAGTGTGAAAGTATTTAATTATTGTGATCTAACAATACTGTGATATTTTTTCCTTATGTTAATATTAAAATGTCTCAAGCTTCACGGAAGGCCACATGACAACATCACCCAACTCTTAAAAAGCGTGCTTTGTAAATATAGTAAAATGTACAAACCAAACAGTTACTGCATGTCATACCCAACGTATTAACCCGCATAGAAATATATACTATGTATTTCAATTTCTCTTTTGAACCACATGTCCTGAAACTGTCTCAAAAATAGTTGGCAACCCTAGTCCCATTTCAAACAAAATGTTTGTCTACCGTCAGTATGTCCGTATTTTACAGTACTAAACAATGTATTCGATAAAGTTGAACGAAAATACAATTTTCTATTGCTTCGGCACTTGGTTTTTGGTAGTTAAGCTTCAATATAAAATAAAAAATTTGAAAGTTTTTCATATAGCTTGTCGAATAACCAAATGTGACACTACAAGTTAAAGTTTATCAATTTTATGATGAATACGAATTATACATAACTCCATTACAATATGATAAAAAATAACAACGCATTCAGTTTTACAAGAAATACATAATATAACTATTTCGGTATTAATCTGACGATGATATGGTGACATTAACTGTAGTTATTACATTATTTTTACATTGCATAATATTTTTAATTTTCTATTATAAATATAATTTATAATGATGCACAAAAATAACTTAACCAATTTTATTTCTTGACAAATGATATATCAATACAAAAATAAAATATGTATATATTTGAATTATTGAGATTTTGTACACTTCCATGTATTTCGTTCATGTATTCGAGCGCACGAATGCCTGAAGATACTGAAAGGCGAAACCCGGGTCGTCAGTAACAAAATACATAGAAGTGTACAAAATCTCAATAATTCAAATTTGATATTGAAATTCCATCAAGCACCCTCAGTCGATGTTTTAAATAATATGTATATTTATGGGTGCAATATTCAAGCATAGCATTCATATCTATATATATATATATATATATAAGAATGTTCGTTTGTTGATTTGTCCTCTATGCGTTCCTTAACCATTCATTCGATTTCGATGAAACTTTTGGAAATTGTTGTACGCACGCACAGCCTTAAGGTTTCTAAGAAAAATTTAAATCTACAATCTAAAAAAAAAACTATAACAAAGAATTAAATACGTACACACAGTGACATCTCGGAAAAACCTTCTGATTTATTCGTGTGCTTGGTCGGCGCGCCTTTACCCGGCGCAATACTATTCATAACTGAAATAATCTATTTCACATGTGTTATGAATTTTGGCGGACATATGGAAACAATAAGACAGATTGTTTGAAAAGTATAAATGAATTTCTAAATTGAAAGAAATCGGGCTTTTTTCGGGCTGAAAAAAAAGTTGTTTTTTTGTTCGAGTTCGGGTTAACAAGTGTTATATTGACGCTCGGGCTCGGGCCGGTTTGGTCCTGAAGATTTTGAGTTCGGACGGGGTAGTTTTATAAATTTTCCGGACCGTAAAGATCTCTAATCCAAAAGCATTTCAATATACAGAATTAAAACACAAACACTTTCTTTTTTGAGTGGCACTGTAACGTATGCCGGGTACCAATAGTTATGATATATAATTCAATCCAAAATATTTTAATATCCCATATAACATAGTACTTACGTATGTATTTACATTGTCTATTTACAGTTTTTCGTGATGTGTGGTAGGTAGGGATTCCATGCGAATATTCCAAGAACTCTTTTGACATGTTCAAATATTTCATAAATTAATCGAATAGAAGTCGTTAATATTGTCAAAAACAATATTATTAATTCTGATCTAATAGAAATAGTACCGAGACACTGAATATATAATATTATGCAATTCTCTTCTAGCAGTCCTAGACATAAAGTCTACGTGGAATTTAAGCTGTAAACAAAAGGCAGCATGATGAAAAAAGATAAAATACCAACCTATGTTTGTGTTGAAAGGATTTAACTATTTTTCTGACATGTTTTCAAAATTATAAAATTACTCAATATTTTATGATTTTAGTATACACTATTGGAATAATTTATTTAAATAATATTTGGTATCCCTTGTGGTAGGTGACTGTTGACCCGTCGAGTTAAGCAATTGAAATATACTTCTTCGAATGTCAAGACGTCTACCGCTAAAAACTTCGCCTCCATATGAGTGCTTTGTACATAGCTTCAGGAAAACATGGATACTTACTTTGTATCATTGAGCTTCAGTTTATAAACTTCGTATTGCAGTCAAATCACTTCAGCCACAAAATTACGTCTACAACGACGATATTTTCATACAACATTTATATAACATTTACCAAACCAAGCCATTCGTGAAATTTACCGGCACGTTTATAAAAATGTACTTTATAAGATCATTTATAATTTATTATTTATGCCAAATTATCTCTCAATCCGTCCATATGACACATCGCTGATATGAAACCTAAACCTTTCGATTTTTTCTGGTGTTATAGCTTCTGTTGTAGTTAAATAAGTCGGGAAATTAATAAAATTCTCTTTTCAGAAGGTTACGATGGAGAAGATCAAGTTGTCCGATAAATAAAGACACAGTATTTTTACAACTAATAAGTTTCTTAGTGGCACCTTGAAACTGTAGGTTAATTTCATTACATCGTTTGAAAATATCTGCTAAATAAAAAGCATCATGTTTAACTGTTTTCAATTGTTGGTAATTTCCTCTTAAATTGCATGTTACTATTATATAATGCTACAAAGCGAGACAGGCATGCACCTTTAGAGAGCCAACGAACTTCTGTGTGTAAAAAACAATGTGAAGCATATTTTTCAAAGATTTTGGGGTCAAAGCAAAAATCGCCCACCGCCCACCACGGAAGCCTTACCGCCCACTGGTGGGCGGTACAAACCAGGTTGACAACCCGTGTTTTAAACCAACGTAAAAGGCAACAGCGACCATTTATAAAAAAAATATTTACAATCGCTTGGGGGTAATAATCAAACAACCTCAATGCCGTCATGAAAAATTATCTGTATCTGTAAAACAACACACACATACTCTCTACATCAATCATTGAATACGCATAGAAAGATAGTGTATGTGTGAGAGGAAGTGTTAAATGAATATTTATACCAGTGAATTTTTAATTTCACACACACCAACGCTCTTATCTGCATATCGTTCGCAACAAGCTTATTTAGTGAATGCCTATATCACTTTTAAGGTGTGAACTGTCAGTTATTGGTGGAAAGACATTATATTTAAAAAAAAAATAAAACACAATTCATTTGTACTACTTCCACATATTAATAATGATCAGGACCGGTTTCGCTCATCACGAGCATTATCATCAGTTGATAATGCTCACGATGAGCGAAACCGATCCTGATCACTATAAATATGTGGAAGTAGTACAAATGAATTGTGTTTTTTTTTTAAATAGAATGCCTATATGTTGAACTTCCAATTGTTAATAATTTCTAAAATGACTTTTTACTTAATATAATATTAAAAGTAAGCATTATAAGTAGACCATAATTTTTGTTACTAAGCTAAACAATTAACTGCTATAAGATTTTATTTACCTATAATAATTAGACTTTGTCTACAATAACACTTGAAGATCTCCCTATTAATATGAAGTCTTTATATTTCCCCCTTGAGTATATACCTAAATATTCAATGCTTAGATTCCATTGACGCACCACAAACCAAGAAAATGCTGAAGCTTTGAATAGCATCTTACTTAGAATTCCGTATACCCTAACATAGACGTTCATCTGTTGTTTCGCTTAAAATATTGGTAAGTTAACTCGTGAATAGACCATATTCCAGCCTAGAATACCACAAGTGAGTTATGACAAATTTTCCACCATACCACCTCAGAAAAATATTTCACTCAGCAATAGTTGCATGTCCGGATGCGTATTAAATAATTTTAATCAATTATTATTTTGACCAATTTGAATTAATTGCATTCAATGAATAATATAGCACCAAAGTTATTGATGGAATATTAATGATTTTTCTATCGAGTGTTTTGGCTAGATTTCATGTAGAAATTACCACAAACTCACGTAATTACTCCTATCATTATGCTTTCAACGCAAATATCGTTTAAATCAGTACATATATGTAAGCTAAAAACAGTTTAAACATATTTCTGACGAAGGCATGAAGCCAAAAATACATACCAAACTATACGAAATTATCGAAAGACGCAAGAATCGAAATTCTTCATAGCAGAACAACCTCAAGACGTGTCTCGGTGCTGTTTGAAAAAAAAAGGTTGTATACGGTACGGTCATGCATCTCGGATTGTTACTATGCTGTCCTATATTTTTGTATTTTTCGATGGTAAAATTGACGAGTTTTTCAAATAATGATTAACTATACAAAGATGACGTAAACTATAATGGATTTTTAATTTTTAATTATATGTTTTTTAACAATATCCGCTCCCTTTTCGGAGCATATGGCCATCACGCAGTTTCTTCAAGCTTCTCTGTCCCCCACCAGTCTCCTCGCTTCCTACCAGGTCATCCCAGCGTCCCGTAGCTCCGCCGAATACATCCTATGGATGCTCATCAGCGGCCTTCCAGTGCGACGGGATCCATCTGGTTGGTGGAAGAGACAGGAAGAATTCATGCTCCTCTGGGGCATCCGCACCACGTGTCCAAGCCAGGTCCATCGTCACTTTTTTATTCTGGACATAATAAGAGGCTGGTTCGTCCTCTCTCTTATCTCCAAGTTCCTGACAAAATCAAACGACCGTACCCCTAGTATTCGCCGCAAACATCTGTTTTCCAAGCACAGTATTCGGTTACCCTTTTATTTACGAATAGCAAAACTTTCAATTTTTTATATGACCTTTTTCACAGATAATATAAAGGTTTAAAAGCCAAAGTAATTCATTGTAAAACCATGAATACGGAAGGTTAAAAATACTATTTTAATATTTAATGTACGAAGCCGGTATTTTTAATGCAATTTGCGAAATATATATATTTATATGTACGTCCAATATAATAATTAATTTAATATTTCTTATAACAAATATCCGCTCCAACAAGAATGAACACTTAATAATATTAAAATTATTTTTACTATGTGTTTTTCTGCTAGTAATAATGTACTCACGTTACATAGAGAGAGCTACACGACCAATCGTACTGAGATCAAATCACTCCCTTGAGGTCTATGAAGACAAAGATTTGACGCCTCAACTGTTATGTGTTCCACGTCTGCTTCACGAAATGTTCCAAGTGGGTTGTTTCCTCCATTACATCGCAATGAAATTTCCGGTATTTTTATCTATACTCTTTCTATTATTGTCGCAATGCCGTGACCTTTTGGTTCTTATGTCATTATGAGTTCTAAAACATCAGTAGCGTTTTTGCGTTTGTTTGTTTTAACAGACGATATTAATATATCGACCGTGGAAAGGAAAAAGGACGTAACCCACACACAAAAAATATTACGTATAGCCCAAACAAAACGTGTATTAAATTGTGATTATCGAAAAGATATATTTTGAAAGACGGAGGAATATGTCCTTTTGCCTTTCTACAGTCGATATATTATGTAGAAATATAGTATTCGCACGTTTTGTGTGAGTTGTATAAAATATTTTTTGGTGTGGGTTACGTCCTTTTTCCTTTCCACATTCGATATATTAATATGTTCGCATCCGCTGCTTCTTGGTTTTTGTGTACACCTACAATGCATCAAATGTATATTGTTTTTACTAGTCGATCTTCATGCAAAAAAGAATATTTTATTCTGGCAACTACTGCCAGTTTACTTTTTGTATGTGTGTAAACTCACCATTCGCTATTATGTTTTGGCAAATAATTATCCCCCTTCCTTTTGATTGACTGTGAATATTAAGAGAAACAATATATTTGTTGTTTTTTGAAACAGGAAAATAAATTATTATTTTAATGTTTAAAATGATCACTCGCGGGGTTAAATTGATCGTTTTACCTAAAAAAAAGAAGCCTAACGACCATGTTTATTATTCGAAAAATCGGTTACGTAATTATTCAGAGATCTTCATCTTTAAAGATATCGTAAAAATATTTTCCGCTTTCTTCAAAATGATTTTGGGTAGTTCTTCTTAGTATTTAGTCCGTCTTATGTTGGATGACTTTAAAATAGATTTTAAAATAGTACCGTTACGAGAGCGATTAGCTTGATTCTTGCAATTTTCTACCCCTATCCTTCTATATTTACTCTATTAGAAAAAAAGACAGGTTGAATGATTGAATAACAAGCAGTTTCCGTAGAACAACTTATATTAAGATACCTCCAATAAATGTCCATATGCTTCACATTGGAAGCGGACAGGGTGAAAAATAATATATATAATTTATTCAATTGCTTACAAGTTAAATGGCATTTTTATTATAATTAGTAAGCTTTCTGGAATGTGACTTTATTTACTGACTTGACAAAGTCGAAGCTTACAAATGTAGTTAAAAATAGCAGCTCAAGTACAACTCCATTACAAATTTGGTATAAAATCTCCTCCCTGATTTAATTAACAAAAAAACCCTCTTTTCATTTCAAAGACGTCTGCTTATACACATTTACATGCAAGAAGCACTCAAATATCAGAATTTTTCTCCCTTTTTTAGGGAAATATAAAATAGCCCTAGAAAAGTTTTCTTTTTTATAGAAGATCAGTTCTTATTGCGGTATGAATATAAAACGCGGTCGGCTGTTGCGTAGAGCAGAGGCTTCCGATTCAAGAGCCGCAAAGCTATTTGTAAAATACATTTAACGCAATAATTACTCTCTATAAACTATAGCCACGTCTGATGGAAAAATATAAGACTTTACGAACAGCAGATCTCCCAATCAAATATCGACTGTTATGTACACATATGATTACACACTAACTACCTGGTTATTATGGATGGAAGTGATTTATTTGATAAATATTCATACTCAATATCGAAAGAGACACATGATTTAGTGTTCGAATCAATGTGACGTTCAACGACGGTATATTTTTATGTTTTTTTAAGACAAATTCTAATTCAAAAAGAACTTATAAATTATGATTTGACACAAAATTACAAAAATGAAACATCCAATAAAATTTTTTCAAAATAAAATAATTCCTCCAGAGTTAGATAATTTACTTTTCAACTATTTTTGCTCCCAATGTAGAGCATATGGCTTCATAATGGAGGTATCTCAACAAAAGTTTTCTGTCGGAATTGCCTGTTACTAAGTTGCTAAACCTTTCTTTTTCGAAGGCAATAGGGAAAGAATAATATGACTAGGACAGAACTAGTTCTTGGCTAACCGATATTGCTACAGTATGCTTTACTGGATTGAATGAGTGGGAGGAGACATCACAAACATCCATGCCTTCGAACGGAAATCCACAATTTGATTGAAAAATCAATCTATGCAACTGTCCGTACTCCGTGTACTCCGATTCATCTACGTTGACCACTGCATTACAGACCTGAAGAAACATCTAATTATTTATGAATACTGTTTTTTTATGTCTTCATTAATGTAATGTTTGCATTTATATAGTGTACTACTGAGTCGAAGTTTCTGGACATACAAATTATACATTTTAGTGTGAAGAAATGATAAATAAACAATCTTAATATTTACTAAATATTATGATGAAAATTTATAAATTCTAATTATTTGTCATAAAATCTAAATCATTTAAGTAACAAGCCTCTGGCGTAGATGGTTGAGTGAGGATAGCCGGGTAGTTATGGATGGCGGAAGGGAGGCAGCTTTCAGGGGGTGGCCGGGGGTCGCCAGCTGTTTTCCTTTTTATGAAAGGCAAAAGGTAGAGGGAGCAAGCCAAATAACAAGAAACTTGACTTTTAGTGGACGCATTATTTTGGTGAATCTCATTTTGTGGAGGGCGTGAGGATTTGCAAGCGATCTAGTAAAAATCCCAACTTGAAAGAAACTGAAACTGTGGGGTAATATCTGATTGTTATACTTCGCTTTTTTCCCCTTGCGATTGTTTTTCACAATAAAAAATAATTAAATAAGTGAGACTTTTTTATTTAGTGTATTTTTTATACATTTACATAGTTTAACCCTGTGATCATAAGAAAACTTGTCAGTGCACTTGCGTATCGACTTTCGTGGGCCAGTGGGTAAAAAAACAAATTGTGTCAAGACTACTTTGAGGTATCAATTTAAAATAGACAATTCTCCCTCTTCATATATCATTTTATATCAACGCAATAGGTGGTGATTATAAAACAAATTTATTATGACAATATTTGAAATAGCAAAATTTTATTATGCCTTAACGATATCTCACAAATTTTATCTAAACAGTTCTACACATGCTTGTATTTTCGAAAGATGATGAATGGAGAATAATGGATTGTGGTACATTTAAAGTAACATAATGCTTACAAATCTTTGAAATGAATGGGAATCTAAAACATTAATTAAAAGCTCAATTTTCTTTCTTTAATCTATAGTTGAATTGAATAATTGGTTTGCCAACAGTATCCGAACAATCTCAAATTTTGAAGACTCCAGATACTTAATCTTAGAAGCGAATATAGGTTAAATGATGTTTTACTTCAACATCAAATAGGTAGGAATTCGCATCTGCACCGTTTCTGAGTTTGAAAATAAGTCAGAATTGAAGAAAAAATTCCACGGGCGTTTTATTTATTCAGAGTAAACGCTGAAATTGACAAAGTGTGGCCGTGAGGCATCTCGGGCTCTTTCCCTTTTCAGGGGTGACTTAAGACGACGCGTCGCGACGTCGAAGACGCTGAAGTTATCGCAGGAGGACGCCTTGTGCAAGTGTACGTTCGAATATATTTAACGGTACAACACATTACCACTTATTACTTTTAATTTTGTCAGATTATAGTGATATTTCATTTGCAATCAATTGCATACTAACCATTGATTTGGAGTGTAATTATTAATTAATAACTGTGGATTTTTTGAAATACAGGAAATTGTACCCTAATAATATGTACGACATGCTAAACTAGAATTGATCTTATACATAGGTAAAAGAACAACAAAGGGTCGATACAATTTCGCCGCACCTTCAAGGGGTAGGTTCTGGCGCACAGATACCTCCCCGTCACCGAAAGGTAGGGCGTTTTAAGCAGGATTTACGAGACACGCTGTAATGTAGTTTTCAAGTTGTTTGGAAATTTTACAGAATTATATGGCTTTCGCTGAAGTTTAAATATTCTTGAGCTTTCACTACAGCTGCATTATTCATGGTGTTAGTATTTTTATTGTTTCTAGTGCAGCTGGTAACATAATGAAAATTTTATGGGTTTGATTTTATGAACCGTATTTCTTGATTAAATGGAAATTTTAAGAATAAAATAGAGATGGGTTCTACACGTCAATATCTTATCAGTCAAAAAGCTTCTTCGATTATAAGCTACGGCTTAAGACGGTTTGATTTGCTTCATATGTCGATGATATTGTTGATCCAGAAATGTAATAATATTCAATAAGTTTGTAAAAAACGAAAAACCTATAACTATTAGCAATATGAAAAAGTCCGAGGTCAGAATAGAACGGAGGATTGTTTAAGTTGAAATCTATATATATAAAAATCAATGCATGTTTGTTTGTTTATTTGTCTTATATGCGTTCTTACATTCATCCGATTTCGATGAAAATTTGGGGAGTTGTTGTAGGCACACCCGTTAAGGTTTCTGAAGAAAAAAATTTTGAATCAAATACGCGTGAATAGCGACAACTCTGAAAAAACCTTCTGATTTATTCGTGTACCCACCAGATGGGAAAAAAATATTGTGTGTCCAAAATAAAGGTCTTTACGGGCCCGGGCTTGGCTAGCGGGTCTTTACCCGGCTCGGGCCGGGCTCGGGTAAGGAATTCAAAACTCAAAAAAAAATAGTTCGTACTATGTTCCAGTCATGAGTCAGTTATAGGGCAATAGTATTCATAATTTAAATAATTTATTTCATATGTGCTATGAATATCGTTAGAAATAAGGAAACAATATCATGTATTGTTTGAAAAGTATAAATGAATTGCTATATTTTTAAAAAATCGGACTTTTTTCGGGCTGAGAAAAATAAATCTGGGCTTCGGGTTGGGTTCGGGTAACAAGTGTAATATTGAGACTCCAGATCGGCCGGGCCTGAAAATGAAGGGCTCGGACCAGGTAATTTTGTAAAATTTCAGCCCGTGGACCCTCTAATCCAAAAGCACTTCAATAAACGGAATTGAAACAAAAACCCTTTCTTTCTTTAAGTGGCATTGCAACGCATGCCGCGGACTCACTAGTAAATTATAAAATATAAAATACGTGTGCGTGAACCAGATTCCTAATAATAATTTATTCTAACGAATAAATTATTCTACCTGTGCAACAAAAAAACCGGTTGTTTTTATTTGAGAAGAATCTGTATACCAAATAAATTGAAAAAACTATCGATATATTTAGGTATTAATTCTATCTATTATATATGTTTAATTTTTAAAAGAACTAAATTTTAAGGGTTTGTAAATGTGGCACGATTTAAATTCCTACGCTAGGCTTACGAATAACTACCGAGAGTCAAAATATAACAAAGTGTGATAGGAGAAAGAAAGAGAGAGAGACAAATGAATCTACATTCTCTTAAAATAAAGATTTCAGTTCAACGATGTAATTAATAACCACTCCGTTTAATAATTATGTAGTACAGTTGAATTGCAAATAATGATTATTATTTCAAAAGTCATCCGATTATTTGGATTTATGATTGCTGGTAATCATTGGGGTCATATATTTTTCAGGTTGTTCAATTATAAATGAGAATAAAACCCGCAACAGATTACTACCAGTCAATATCTTTAAAAATGTATCTTTTTTTTTAAATAAGCATTCTTATGAAGGCACTTTTGCTTCTTTATAAATTCGTAACCTACTTATTAATTGACTTGTGCTATTTTAATTATCTTTTTTTAATAATTCATCGTTTTTATTTCAGAAATAACTTTCCTTATCAGTAATTTAATTAAGAAGAAACTTGAACAATATTTTTCCTTGTTTTTATCTTGAAAAGGGAGGTAAATAAACATCACGCAAGGTAACAAACGCAACATATCGGACGCGTTAATAAATCATAAGATTTAAATACACGAACGTATTTCTTGAACGCTCCCCAAAGAACAATAATAATTATCAACGAATTACGTTTCAAAAAGGGCGTGTGGCGTATGCTGAATATGAAAGTTTGTTTTTGCCTTTTCTGAAAGTGTTAATCGAACATCAAAACACAATTCAAATATTCAGTTATATAACACAAATTAATACCTAATCGCTGTCATGTTAATTGGAGAAATATATGTTTCTGTGATAAGTTTAATATAACTTTAAGTTTTACAAGAAAACAAATTATCTTTTTTAAATTTGAAATATTTTTAAAACAATTCAATTTTTAGTAATTTGAGTGTTATATCTTACCTCTTACTTCTAAGCAAAGATTTCGTATTAGAGGACTGCACGGGCCAAAATTTCATAAAATTATTCAGTCTGAGAACGTCATCTTCAAGCCCGAGTATCAATATCACACTTGTTACCCGAAGCCCAGATTTATTTTTCTCAGCCCGAAAAATGTTCGATTTTTTTAAATATAGTAATTCATTTATACTTTTCAAACAATATATGTTGTTGTTTATAAAATTTCCATAGATATTCATAGCACATGAGAAATAAATTAATTATGTTATGAATTCTATTGCCTTATTTCTGACTCATGATATGAAGATAGTAGCTTTGAATTCCTTACCAGGGCCCGGCCCGGGTCCGAATCTGAATTGTCTTTACCCGCCCGAACCCGGGCCCGTGCAGATCTCTACTTCGTATACAAAAAGCCTTGTTTATTTTATTTTATTTCTGGTAAGTATAGGATTAGAATCAGCACCGAGAGAATATTTAAGATCTTACGATACAAATGGAGATGTTTCTCCAATAAGTCGTACAGTGTAAGCACATGAGATAAACGAAGTAATCAATTTTCATTTTAAATTGAAAATGGATTTCTACAAAGGTATTACTGATAAGGTCTAAAAAAATTTTTAATACAAGTTTTGGAATTCGACTTATTTTTTGTTGTCAATTTTCTTATACCAATAAGAAATAATTATTATAAATCTTAATTTCTCATTTCTGTTAGACTAATACTCAGTTTAATCATTCCTAAATAACACATTAATTGCCATCATGAGAGAATCTCATAATTTTTTTAGTGGAGAAAAACAATGTTGATTTGTATTACATTAAAAAAAAAACAACCATCTGCAGAATTTCGTTTTCTTACCAAGCCTCGTTTCTGCATACAAGATCAAGTTTTAGGGTGTTTTAAGCCCCCATAAGTGCATTTCAGAGAAGACAACGTTTAGAAAGAACACGCAAACGGAAGGAGGAATGCCTGTAAATATAAATCAATAGGGTATTTCCCGAATTACACACCAAAAGTGTCACGTTCCTTTATTTATAACAATACGTCAACATAACTCTTTCTATGCACAATCTTATCGTTCTAGTGCTGTGATAACTTTCCAAATACATGAAACAATTCAAGAAAGAGAAATATCTAATAATTACGACATTGCAAGGTTAATGATAATTTATTGCAAAAAAATGGCATGATTTTTCTCGTCTTTAATATTAAATAATCTTTTTTGTATGCACTTATTCCATAATTTAATGATACAATATGTATGATCTGAACTTGCTTCTCTCATCGAATGAGCACAGTCATCATTTTTTGTTGATTGAATTCGCATTTACTTGGTATAACTCCATTATAATAAGATAAAGTACCAAAGTATAGAACTAAATAGATAGTTCTGACGATGGCGCCAAGCCAAAAAAGCTATCAACTACCTTATAACATTTTTTAGAACTAAATACTTTGTTACTTTATCCTATCACTACTTTGTTATTTTATTATATCTGCTTAAAATGCTCAGCCACCGAACTTTATTCTCCCAAATCGTACTATAATATTGATCGTTTAATGAATATATACTAGAAATTTTATTTTCATTTTTATTATAAAAAAGAATATTTAATACACGAAATAAAAACTGCTTGATCTTATATTTAAGATTGCATAAAATTGACGCTTTTATTTAAATTATTATTTTACATTTACTTCAACAAAAATTATCAATAGACTTTCAAGTGAATACATATCCTGCATTTTACCTACATAGAATAAATGAGTCTTTTGCTGGGTCGCTTCACACGCTCCTGAAGATTTTTCAATAACATAAGTTTTTAATCTATTTACGTATGTACTCTATCAATAGATTTAACAATTTTTCCAGTGTAAAAAATATTAAACTTATACACAGGAAGACACAAAATTAATTTAAAATATACTTAAAACTATCATACTGCCCACAACAGTTTTTCGTGGTTTACTCAAAACTATACAAACCTACGCGTGTTTAGCGACTCAGCGACTCAAATAATGAATTCATTTTTTTAGAATAGTCACTTTATCATATCGCAGTGAGTTATGAGTAGACAGTTAAAATTCCAATGTAAAACGTGTTTCTTATTATTGAGACATTAATTAATTTTTATCGCACTAGAGTTACTTTTACAAAAAACTGTCCATGACGTGCAACATAACGGGAAATGGTTGTATCGATCCCACAATGTATTTTTTCTATGTGAACATGAATACTGCGATTGTAAACATGCACTCCTATTATTCTTGTATACTTTATATGTAAACATCATGCACCTACTTTGTTTTTCCTACAAGGTAAGGTAACCAAACAACATTAGTTTCCTTTTTATTTTTGCAATTTACAAAACCCATTTGTAGTGTTTTAAATAAGTTAAAAGAAGTCAAATAATTTATTTTTACAAGAATTGTTATAAATATGTTTAAATTGATTTCAGTTCACTTGTATGTATTGTATACCCGCTTGAAAAAGAGTCTCTGAAAGAAAAAATCTCTTTAACCTTTCCGTTTTCATGCTAAAACAATCCCTTCGGATCACATTTAGTCACATTGCGTTACCGTGTGGGTTTTGTCATATAAACGAATTTATAAAGCGAAACGACAATTTCAAAAAATGAAACATGGTTTTTTGTAGTATTAAGTAATTATTTTACATCATAATTTGTGTGTAAAACCTGAAATTATTGAAAGACGCAATAATCGAAATTCTTCATAGCAGAATAGGCTCGAGACGTGTTTCAGTGCCGTTTGAAACAAAACGGTTGCATAGGGTACGGTCATGCATCTCGGATCGTTACTATACTATACTGTAATGTTGTCTTTTTCGATGGTAACACTTACGAGGTTTTCAAATTATGATTAATGGAATAATCATCAAATAATCAAAGAAGACGTTAACCATAATGTATTTTTAATTTTCAATTATATATAGAACTATTTTATTTACAAATAACAAAATTGTCAATTTTTTGTATGACCTGTTCCACAGATAATTTAAAGGTTTAAAGGCCGAAGTAACGCAATGTTTCACCATGAGTGCGGAAGGGTTAATGACAAAATTATTAATACATCACAATTACTAAAGCCGTAACAAGATGCACACTTGATTACACATTGTCGTTAAAATTTCATCGAATTAGATTTTATATTATACTAATAATACGGTATGTGTTCCCCTTTCGAGGAAAACACAAACCGAAGTTATCGCATTGCATAAAACATTTTTCAAATTAAATTTGAAATGTAAGAGTAAGTAAAATGATAATATAGTCTAGGTTTATTATATTTTACAAGCCAGGATATAACGATAAACTGAAATCAGTTAGACATAGTTCTGACGATGGCGTGAATACCAAAAAGCTATCAACCAATTCCTATAATTCTTGTAGAACTAAATATTTTGATCCATTAATTTATTATATAATATAAAACCGAGAACAATATTGTACCCAATGTGTAGTAGGTATAACATAAATAATGTTATAATTTCATTATAAATAAAGATTTACAAAAAGCTCGCACGTATTCTGATCTCACAAAGAACACCGTTGAACTAAAATTATTGTAGCTATGTTTTAATTAATAAACAGAATGGAAATCCCCAAGCGAGGAATTCTCCATTGCTTCTAATAGTTTTCCGGTATTGTATTACTGAAATATACAAAAAATATTGAGCCTAATTACAAGAAATATTGAAAATATGTTAGTTTTTGTCTGATACTAAAACTGTTACTAAGTGATACTAAAAGTATCAGATAGTTTTACGGAATGTATTACTTTAATTATCAATCAATTTTGTTTACATATTTATTGATTGAAACGAGATTTCAGCTATTTGTTAATATAACCATCATTATGCCAATCAG
This sequence comes from Himalopsyche phryganea, assembly GCA_022494535.1. Lineage (NCBI taxonomy): Eukaryota > Metazoa > Arthropoda > Insecta > Trichoptera > Rhyacophilidae > Himalopsyche > Himalopsyche phryganea. Next base: position 4,967,115 of record JAGVSL010000010.1, on the reverse strand, counting down.
TCTTTTCTTATATTGAAAAAAAAAAGTTCTCACGTATTTTTTTGAATAGTGAGATTTTAGTTCAGCGATCAAAGCTGCTATGCTTTCCATACACCACACCCCCTGGTGGTTTCAAGGGAGAAGTCATTTTAAAAATAAATGTAAAACAAAAACAACGTGTAGAAAACAATACCAATATTATTGTCAGTTTAAACGTAAACGGAATGAATTGAATGATATAACATCGACAATTATGTTTACATGGAATGACTATACTGACATTAATAACTGGTGTTATAGAAGATATTTCACAATCGCAATGTATTTTTTCATGTGATATGAATCCATCATGTGCGTAATTAATAAGGCAGGCAATATAAGAAGCACATAAATTTTGGCAAGGAATGATTTCCGTATTAGAATATTCGAAGATAAAATAATGCCGAGCGTTTATAGTAAATACTATAAGGATGAGATTAATACGCATAATATAATATATGACACGTATTCTTCCTTATCCCATGTCTTATTTTCCTCCATTGGTTACCTCAACGTATTGTAATGTTTCGACATGCAATCATGCAACGATAATGACAGTGTCGCGTGCGCGGTGCCATTTTACACTCCATTTGACAGCTCTTTTCGTTTTTTTTTTGCCCACACGCTGCATTTGGATTTTTCCAATTAATATAGTTATATGCTCACGTTTTTTATCAAGACGATTTAGTTTCATTGGTCGACAAATGACTACCAATTTAGTAGATAGTTGTGATCATATTAAGCATCATAACAACACTAACAATCTGCTCATTTTTCGCTCAAGTTGGCTAAATTTAGGGATAGTTTTCATTCCTTTTCTTTCTTAAAAAAAACAGCGGATATACATTTGGTCCATATTGTTGGTGTAACAAAAATTGTGTGATCTAACTTGCACATTTGTATCAAATATATTCTGCACAGAAAAGGTTAATATGAAAGTTATTGTCAGACCACTCAGTGTGAAAATATGCCGTATTAAACTGAAACCCTGTTAACGACGCACAGTAGACATAGTAGCTAAAATATTAAAGAATGCTATAATACTAAATTCTTCATCTTCTATATTCGCTCTCTATGTGAAGCATATGGCTACAACGCGGCGTCTCCATGAATCCCTGTCACCCGCCAATCGCTTTGCTTCCTCCCATGACATGCCAGAGTCCCTCAGCTCCGCCGAGTATAGCCTATGGATAGTACCCGATGGTTTTCCAGGACCCTGGAATCCCACAGGTCGGAAGAAGAGACAAGCAGGATTGAGACTTTCTGGAGGCATTCACAGCACGTGACCCAGCCAGTTCCAACGTCTCTCTATAACCACCGATGTGACAGGGCGTTGCCCGGTCCGTTCCCCAATCGCCGAATTCCTTACGAAGTCAAACCACTTCACCCCGGTATCTTACGATACTGCGATAAGTGGTTTGACTTCTCTAGGATAATGGCAATAATACTAAATACCGTAATTTAATTTAAAACAATTTGAAAATCATTGGTGAGATAAAAAATCTCATTAATATATACTTAACTATTTCACACATTCTTTGTTGGATATTTATTTCATATACATATTACGAAAATTGTCATAAATAGTTCAGCCACAAGACACTTTCTTGAAAATCAGAGTTTTACATGAATCTTTGAAGGTACATCTTTCATTTTTTTAAATTTAAACGTAGATATACTTGAATTTACTAAAAATATAGGTAACCTTAATAAAGTCTTTAAATGATTTTAAATACTAAATTTCATAATAATTATTCTTTGGTATGTCTTGAATTTTAAATGATCAATATGTTTTTTTTTTAATATTCCTATACCGTTTATCATATAATTAGAATTGTCGAAAGAAGACGATGTCTCACCTCACGGAAGACAAATATGCGACGTGATAATTACGAGTTTTCAGCCCCAAGTACCTTCCCCTTCGTAACACTAGCAGCTGTCCGACACCTCTCTGCCTTCGTGCAGTAATTTGTTCGACTTGTACTACCCTTTAATTCTTTTCATTTCTGCTACCCTGATACTACAGCACCCTCAGTAAGGCTGCATGCACGAATTAATGACCTGCAGTGTTGAGACAATGTTGTTTCATTGGCTAGATTAATTTTTGTCACGTTGGAGTGTACAGGTTGCCTTAAATGCAATAGACCATTGAAAAAAGTTTAATATACAGCAATCTTTTTCTAGTGACTGCACTGCATTCACTTATATTCAAAGTAGTTAAATTAACTTTTATCAGGAACAGAATTTATTTCTTGTTTATTATACGAATCAATTTGAAAGTTTATTTTATTAAATAAAGTTTCAAAACGTATTGTCAATTATTGTTGATAGGTTTAAGTGAATATTAGAAAAACGTTTATTTATTACCGAATAGGTGAAAATATCTGTATATATAAATATCTGAAAATATTGTTAATATCGGTTTCAATATCACGTCGTCAGGAATTACCCGATCATTAATGATATGTGATTTAAAAAAAAATACCAGTTACAGTTATACTTCGAGCCCCTCAGACTTTTCTCTATCCTTTGAATGCTTAATCGTAGTGTCGTAATGAGCGCAGTCAATCACAGGTGGTGTCTGGGTGAGGTCATGCAAGCGCCGCGACGCCTGGCGACGTCTCCTGCCAGCGACGCCGACGTCGCCCAATCTACTATACATAATGTGATTTCTTCTTGACGTAATATGACAAGAAAATAGGCTCAAAGATTTTTCGTGGTGTTTTGAAAAATAGCTTATATTGTGTATGAAAAAATGAGTGAAATCAAAGCATCACACTGATTTCATTTAATTAATTTGATTTTTTCTAATTGTTACTAGTAAGTTGGTATACATTTAAAGTCGTTAAAGAAATAATACTCGTCAGCAGTGGCGTACTAAATGTTGTCAACATTTCGTGGTAGTTTACCAAAATTTGTTATCAGTATTATAAATGGAAGTATTATAAATATATCCCTGAACAACTAACTGTCAATGAAAAAGATACACTAGCATTTATTGGGCCATTAATATTACTTGTGATTTTCAATTTGCCTTAAAAATTCTCAATACTAAAATCACCATCCATTACAACTTTATTGAAAACATAATGTAAATATGTTTATTATTTGATACAAAACGATCGTTGTAATAGCATTTATATTATATTCGAATGTAAAGCAAAAGTCATTTATTTTTAAGAGAGTATTAAAATGTTCGCCTCTACGTCAAATGCTATATTTAACAATTAAGATGGCACTCGCTTTGTACGTCCCGTGTTAAAATCGTATTTAAGCGTCTCGTTCTGCGAAAATTAAGGTCGTAAAACCACTTACTGCCTTAAAGTTTGAGCTGTCAAGCCAAAATCGAGACCAAAATAAAGGGGGAGAAAAGGTTTTAGTATAAAGTTGTCAACTTTGTCTATTACTTAAGGAACTAGTATCGACAACTCCAACAAGGCGTTACATTTGTTTAGCACAATTATTGATAATTTAACAGTGAGTACCTATAATTTTGCTGCATATATATAGAAAAGGGAAATAAATGAACGTAATCAAACAAAATGTATTGAAATAAAAAGAAATTATGAAAGTTAAAAATTTGAGTAAAATGTTTTATAACACGACGATCTAAAATAAAGACAAACTACAAATTATATTTATTTACAGGATTGGGTTGTCCAGAAATGAACAAACTAAATCCTGCTATTTTATTACAAACTGTCATGATTACAGTAATTTCTTAACAGGATATACATGTTATAGATTTATTGTTATATAAAATAAATCTAAAATTATTAAAAATATTGCACGTTTTTTTCGCCTAAAAAAGCATCATCAACATGTAGATATTAATTCCATTAAAGATATAATAATTAACATATTTGCTGCTCATTTTTATTTATAGCTATATACTTATCATAACATAATTGCTGTCTAGTGGTACAATCGGGTTACTCGGTAATAACATTTCGTAAAAAGCTACGTTTACAATATTATTAACTTAGTGGTGAAGTTTGTCTCTTCAGAACAGAACTTCGATACTAAAAAACTGTCTTTGTTTTTTTGGTGCGTATAAAGAGGATTTTTTTTATAAACTTGTTTTACAAAAATACGACTCTCTTAGTTGTAAAAATACTAGCTCAGAACAGATTTAATCGATTGCTAGAGAAAAGATCTTTCATCGGCACACCAACTATTTTACTTTTTCAAGATAGGTATCAAGTACTGATGGAATAATAAAACCGGAAATTCATATAATACAGTGTAAATATTATGTAGAATTATTCTGTAATTATTTTTGAATAAATGAAAATTTTACTAACCAGAACTGAGTTGTAGCATCACTGCTGCCACTGTGAGCATGTTTCTCCATCTTTTCGCCATCCTTCACTGACACATGTACGAATTTATGATTTCATCCAACTTCACTGCACTTTAATTGTAAATTCAGCGGTACTTTTGGCGCATTTTCACTTCCGTCTTTCTGATATCTGAAAATAAATAATAAGCATATTAAAATAAGGCCAGATGGACAGATTTTTGTTGAGAACAGTATAACCCCATTAAATATAATATATTCGTTTTCTTTCAAAAAAATATTTCTTTTAAAAGATATCGTTCATACTTTATATGGACATTTTTTTTATTAAATAGTGGTCTTAATACTATTTTACTTACCACTTTCATTTTACTAACCAATAATTTTTTTTATTCTAAAACTGTATTTTTTTCTTACTATTTGATTCAATTTAAGTCATCGATAAAAAAAATGAAATATTATAACTTCTAAACGAAAGAATCTTATTGGATTTACTTATATTTCAAGACATGTGAAAGAAACTACTTCAATTCCAAAAATATAATGCGATGATGTATTATAATTTATAATTTTTATTTCGATATAGTATATGGGTTTAATAAAAAAAGGTGATCGGTATTATTGCTTCTTTGCTAAAAAAAGTTCATCCAAAACACAGATTTATATTCATAATAAAATTCTGACACGAATATTTTTATTTTTGATTGTGTACGATACGTAATTATATTACGCCTTTCGGCACCTTCAGCTCATGAAAAACATGAATGAATTAAAACTGTAGAAAAAAGATAATAACGTTTATATGCATAAAACGATGAATGAAACATGATAGGTATCTACAATATAAAACCTGCTCACCTACATGTTATATTGAAATTTGCATTCGGTACATTTTTTTTACTGTCTATTCCACCCAATTATGTATAAAATAAATATTTAAATTTGGCAAAAGTAAACACAACCCAAATATGTTTAACAGTAAGCTCTCTAATGGTAGGGAGAAATTCTCACTTTAAAAAAACAGCTGTTTACAGATCTATCATCGAGGTGACACCTCACCTTTAAAAAACACGAAAGTATTTAAGGGCGATGTTGGTTTATCTCATGTATTCTATCAAGTGTGTGTCAAGACACTTAAAAACGCGTGAAAAAAAACGTCAGAATAAATAGGTTAATGCATGCACTTTAAACAGTTCTAGGCGTAAGAACTTGAAGAAGCCATTTTGTATTTAGCTTAAAATAACAGATCATATTATATAAAAATAATTGTACATCTCCTTGCCTTATAATGTTTTGTCTGTGATTTGCTTTTTGTACTTATTTTGTTTTTTCTCCAACAACCACTACACAGTTAAAACTTTTTGGGATATTGGAATATTATTAATCAAAAAGAATCTTGCTATCTTATTTGACTCGTTTTTATTGGTTAATTTGCAATGTATGTAAGATTTGAATAAATTCAAGTTTATTCACGACTATATTTACCGCAAAAATAATATTAAATTGAGAACGCGCCAGATATTTTTTATATAAAATCATTTAAGATGAACGAATAATTGAACTAAGTCTTCCCCGTAATGAATTAAATCGAAATAACTTTGCCATAGAGCTTGTGTTAATTGTAACATTTAAAAAATAAACTATAAATTTTCTTTTACCATATCCACACCCAATGTGGAGCATATGAACTCCAATGGAGGTATCTCAACAGAAGTTTTTCCACGAGAGCTGCTTGCAGCTTAGTTGCTCTACTCTCTTTTTTGAAGAGAGTAGGGATAGAAGAACAGGGCTAGGACAGGACTAGTGGTTAGCTTATAGCTCTCGCTACGTCCCGTTTTTAGGATAGGATGGGTGAGGGGGGCAGTCAGGGTGTCAGCTCGGACCCTTCGGATCCCCAAATGGAGTTTATCTTCCGCAAATATGACATATTGTGACTTAAATTAAATATATTGTTTGATGGGACTGATGAGAACACCTAAAACGATTGACATTAACTATTTATGTAGACGGATTTAATGGCTATACATTTTTTTAATCCATCCGTGGAGCATATGGCCTCTTAATAGAGGTATCTCAACAGAATTTTTCTGTGAGAACTGCTTGTTACTCAGCTGCTCAACATCTCTTTTTTTAAAAGAGAGTAGGGATAGAAGGATAGGGCTAGGAAAGGACTAGTGGTTAGCTAATCGCTTTCGCTATGCCCCGTGAGGATCGGATCTGTGGAAGGGAATTTTTTAGACATCACAAACACTCAGACTCCGAACAGAAATCCACAAATCGATTGAGAGATCAATTTATGAAAACCGTCCGCACCGGGATTTGAGCCCGAGGGATCCGTAGCCGTAACCAACGACGCTACCAACTGCGCCACGGACGCCGACGAAACATTAAAACTAATATAAGGTGCGAGTTTTCATATAATAAGAAACTCTCTGTATTAATCAATAAAATACTACGTGATACTAAAAATTCACAAAAACAGGGTGCGTTGTGTGAAGAATGATTTACAAGTTAAAAAAAAACTAACACTCACTTATCGAATTTCAATTTACAGTACACACGATCTTCCACTGTGTGCGGCTGTGGTACTCGGCAAGATTTTTTCTGTTTTTTTATGTCTGTTCACAACATCTACCTCCCCGATTTCGTTTTTTTAACCGCATGACAGTATCTGCTACTGAAAGCATTGCTCTTTTAAATTTCGGAGATTATTTACATTATGATATTATGATTTTGTGGGCCAATGTAAACGAAGACAGCATGTGTTGTACACGTGATAAACTCTGCTGATAAATTAATGTTTAAATAACTTTATTGTAAAGGGCATCTTTCCATTTAAGATGATGACATATTTTCTAAACTGGAATGTATTATTTCATGGCTGAGTAAACACATGTTTTTAACATTTAACGTATTGACCCAGCTGCTCTTAAACCATTTTTAAATTCGTTCTGCTAATTATTCAATCTTAAACGGAAATTAGAATTTTAAGTTCAGTTAAATTTTGAACATTATAACTGACGTCCAAGAATCTGTTTTGAAGGTCTATTGAAAAAGTATCCTTGAATATTGCTTCTCAAACCTAGTATACCTGAAATAAAATCGTTTTTTTTTTTAAATTCAAGCTTATAGTACTTTTAATATTGCAAACACATCAATTCTTAATATACCAAATATACCATATCACATAATATACCGATGGTTTTCATTTATTGTGACACATATTTATATTATTTTATTTTCATATCCGCTCCAAATGTGGAGCATATGGTCTCCTAATGGATGTAGATCAACAGAATGTTTTCTATGAGAAGTGTTTGTTACTCAGTTTCAGTATACTATTATTATACTAGTATAACAGTACCCGTCATAGATGACGGTATTGAAATTTAAATACTGAATATCTTAAGTAGCTAGTTCGTCGGAATTGTGTGTCCATTGCATAACACCGCGAACGCTTAGGTCATGAGAAGATTTCATACCTACATGTGAAATGTGATAATAACAAAAACGTTTACAGAGCGGTCTGGGCTATTATATATTATATTGTAATATATACATGTCTCATGCAGTGTTCGATTCAACACATAAAGTAAGTTATCGGCTTACGCGATTAATTTGCTCTCGAGTATTATTAAGTCGCAAAATCACGTTATTCAACTACATATTTAAAATAAACGACTAAATAATATTAATAGCTTACTATAAATAGTTAGCCAATAATTCATCTCCTTTGTTTCAAATTTTGTCTACAGTCTTTTCTCTCTACAGTCTTCAAGTTCCATTAAAATACCGCTACACATTTCTATAGAATAATTGCATTTTTTAGCGTAAGTGCGCACTTGCGTAGGTCGACGACTAGCAGTATAGAAAAAATCTCAAAGTAACATTTGATTCTACTAAAAATAGTTCGTCAATAATTAATAGTTTACACATACAAATTGAATCGCTGTGTTGTACAATTTCAGTTAATATTAAGAATAATACAGTGACAATGCTCAAACAAATTTCAAGTACTAAGTTCAGTCTTCTCGGTTATAATGGTTGATCGTTATACTAAAGTGAGCAGTGTTATATCGAAACACATAAAAATATCTGTAGTATTATTTTAATTTTAAATGGCAAACATGTTTATATATTTCTTTTAAATAAACTTAAGGTTTGAGAGGCGCTGTGTTCCTAATGTTCCAATCCATTTAGTATAAGCCCTGATAAATCAAAAGTCGAGCAGATGTCTTTGGCATCTTTGACTTTAAGTGCGACACGTTGTTTTTGCATAAGTACCTAAGTAAACATTTTTTTTGTCAAACCTTGGGAGAGGTAGATGTGCTAAAAATACCCTTGAAATATTTATTGGCATACTAGAAATTCGTTGAGCTATTTTAAAGGTTAAAAGCCGACAAAATGTTTTACAACTTTAAAGCTTTGCAGTCAATCATTTGCCGACTGGTGTGTATTTGTATAAATGCAACCGATAGGTGGTTGTACTATTTTGAAAATCGGATTTTTTTTAATAGACTTCATTTTTACACTATGCTATGAAGAGACGGATACATCTGTTTTTTAATGTGTATAAGATACATACATAGCATTTTTTGTATTCATAATGCATTTTTAAAATAGAAAATCATTAACTTTATCATAGTATATATACCATAAACATTTTTAAAAAATCTAAAAATTGTAACCCACAATTGTGAGACCAGAGTAAGCGTATATGTTATTTAAGAAATTAACTTCAGCAGTGGGAGAACCGACTGTTTTGTGTAGGCATGCATCGTATCAGTGAAATATAAAAAAAAACACGATACGGTCTAACTGTATTATTCTATTCATCTAAGTTTGTAAAACTTCATTCAATGAAAAATAAACATTGAATTATGCGTTTGTCGACAATACTTTTACCACCTTCATAATTTTAAAGACAGCTAACGACAAGATACGTAAAATTAATTCTCAGCCACAAAACCTCAACATCGATTTCAGTAATAAGAAAGTTTTTTGACTGATTTGGCTTATAATATCTTTATAAAGCGAAATCATCAATAAAATTGTGTCGAAAAAGACAAATAAGAAACATTGTTGATATTCTGCAAGCTGTCCTATTAATATTTCATCACACGTAAGTGTGTATTGGGTAGCTGCTCCTAAGACACTCATTTGAAAGTGCTGAACGCTAACGTGTTAAAAATACGCTACGCGTAAAATTTTTTGTAAACTGTGAAGATAGAGATTTGGTAGAAGCTGTTCTATTAATTTTGAAGGAAGAATGTGTACCTTACTTGTCAAAAAAATATTTAGTAAATTGTTGAGTATTCAAAGAAGATCATTCATAATTTGCTAACATCCCTGTAATTATTGTGAATACTTTTTCATGCCCGAGCTGTATTCAATAAAAGTATATTTACTTATGCCTCTCACAAACGGCGCATTTGTTTACATAAATAACATCGCTTTTATAATTTCCATAAAATGGTTAATCTAAGTGAACAATCCAAACAAAACCAAATATCTTGATAAGAACAAGCCATGCGTTTTCCTTTACAAAACACGATTTTTATACAAAGCACACGAAAGTACCTAAATTTATCACGGTCGGGATATTTATGTAATCCGTTTGACCAGAGATAACAAAATAATGCAATTCTATGCAACTAAAAATGCATCAGGGCATTCGTTGCACTGAATGAACAAAAAAACTGTACCCGCTACCTAGATTTCAGGCGTTTTCAAGCAATGTGAAAAGGTTATAATATAATCCTATTGTCAGTACATTTAAAATATCAAGCCTTCAATGAAGTTACAACATTCTTGTTCATTTTCAACATCAACTTTTAAATTCATCGGATAAAAAATACGCAATAATTTGGAAGTATTCTTTTTTCTTACCATGTCCGCTCACAATGTGGAGCACATGTACTCCTTATGGAAGAATCTCAACAGAAGTTTTTTTTACGAGCTGCTTGTTACTCACAACCTCTCTTTTTCGAAGAGAGTAGGGATAGAATGATAGGCCGAGTAATTAGCTAATGTCTCTCGCTACGCCCCATTTTTTAAGATCGGATCGGGAATTTTAGATATTACCAACATCCTACAAACAGAAATCTATAAATCGATTGAAAAAAATATTTTTGAAACTGTCCTTACCGGGATTTGAATCCGAGACATCTGTAGCCGAGGTTGACCCCTGCCCACGGAACTGACGAATTTATGTCACTAATTGTTGAATAAAAATTTATGTATTTTTCTACATTCTTATTCCACTTATTAAGTAATAAAAATTTTATTTGGTGACCAAGCCGCATCCAGTATGTTTTTATATTTCGTTATTAGTTTTATGATACTACAAAATTGATTAAGTAAATTTTGTCTAGACCATAATACATTCCATATAACAACACATTTTTTTTTTGCGTGACTGACGAATTCATGCTTTAATTTGAGAGCTTACATCAGATCTGCAAAAATATATGCAGAAGATGAAGATGATAAAGCTGGTGTCATAAATACGAAATTCTGCGACTTTCATGTGTCTTGTTTCTCTCGTGATTTTACTGATAAACATTACAATTTTTGGAAAACGTTATTAACTATATTAAAAATTACAGCTATAACAGTTCACTTAAGGTGTATTGAAATATTACTGTTTTCTATGCTAACTTATAATTTTCATATTGACAACGTTAAAACATAAATTAATTTCTATATGTCATATTAATTTATCTCATTAAATTGATGACAATATCAACAAATTTTTCAGTTGGATAATGCGTTATGATATTGGTATTCCCTGAATTAGGGAGTTACCTTTGAATAGGGGGATGTATCACAATAGAGACATAGTAAATAACTCGGTGGCTTACAAAAAACACTATTTATATTAATAATCCAGACAATGGTGACACAGATATATTTTACAGCAAACTATGACACCCTGGACAAAAGTTGAATAAGAACAAAGTCTATAAAATGCCATGGGTAGGTATTCGTTTTTATATTCTATTCAATATTTTTTCATTGAGCTTTTTTATACGATCATAACAATGGTGACATAATGAACACGATGTTCAGGATTACAAGTTTCTGGAGAAGGTTTGATTAATATAACGAAATATTACATAAAACGGGCCCTTCTGTAATGGGCAACTCAATAAAAAATGGATATTGGGTACATACCACTTTAATTATATTGATATAAAGCGTGATCTTATCGATGCTACGTAAAAAAATCATTTATGTGAAGGACACATATGACATTTTAAAAATATATATTATAACGTAATGAAAAGATTGTTGTACTGAAAGTGGACAAGACTCAAAATTTTTTGAACATCTACACGCTGGACTTTTACATAGTAATAATTCTTTTTATATTGTGTCAACTGCAAATTCTTGGTGGAAAGGTCCTATATTTTAAAAATAAAACACAATTTGATTTGTACTACATTCACCTCCCACATTTTTATAAGGATCATGACTGACGGATCATTATTACTTTAAGATAACTAGCTTGACCTTACATATTGTTTCAATCGCTTAGAATCCATCATATAATAATTTGTACATTGTACAGTAAAAACCATTATTATCACTCAAAATTAATTTTTTGAAGTGGGTAAAGCTAGCAGGATGTGTTATGGAAACGACTAGTAATTAGCTATGAGTTCTCGTTGCGCTAATATATAAGCAACACAGACTTTCGTGTTTTTGAACTGAGTACAAATTCATAAATTGATTAGTAAATAAATTATTAGTGCCAGTCTAAGGGGTTATCGGTTTTGAGCGTCTGTTTGTTGGAGCACTCACATGATCAAATCCCCGCATGGACACTTTCATAAAAAGGTATTTTGTACATTTCCATTAATATTTCAAAATTTCGACAAGTCAAATATCACTTAAGTCATCACTTTAACACATTTTGGCCGCGTAAGAAAATAATTCTAACTATAAAAATTAAGATTATGTAAGTATGTTTTGATTATTGGTGTATTTTTCTTCTAAAAATTTAAAGGGAATATATTACATAACACAAGAATTGCTTGAAATTGACATAATGTATATTTTATGGGAAACTTTCAAAATCAATCATTGTTATAGCAAAAAAAATGTTATTTTTGAGATAAAATACAGGATACTCCCAAAATTCGAGCAGATGTTTTGAAACATTTGTTGTAGTGAAGGCGACACCAATCTCTTTGTTAGAAAATGTACCGACAGGAGTGTTACCTATTATTATTCCTTTTGCAACAAAAAAAATGGTTACACCTCATAAAGGCCATGTTTTGTCAACGAAGCGGACCGAGGGAAATTATGCGATTTGGTGCAGTTTCTCTTTATATAGTTTTATGGCGTACCTAAGATGCAAGCGAGTAGCTATTGTTGTGCGTAAATAATCGCAGACACCCATTAATATTTCAAATACGACTTCTTCAAGGATTTCATAGAACAACAATTTTATGATGTAAAAATAACTTACATAAGATACCAAGGAACAAAATATAATAGCTACATCAATGAAAAAAAATGTTTAGAATAGTATTCATTACTACTGGCAAACTAAAATTTATATTGCACGCAATAAGAAGTAAGGTTAAATATTTACTATTATTTATTAACATTAACAAGAACTATAAATAAAGCTTGATTTTTTTTTATGCGTAAAATGAATCATAAATAATATTAAATTGAATATTTGCTCACAAAAGGCGGTTTAATACAAACCTACTTTACTTTCTAAGTGGTTTTTGGTTTATTGCCCTCTATTTAGGAGTAGTAGTGCAGAAGGGTTCAAAACATCATAGAAACCGCTGCTCTTAGATATTCATTCTAATGAAAAACTGTATTGTTTATTGTGCAGCTGAAAACAAGTATTATAATTTTATATTATTTAGACGGAATTTATTTTAATAGCAACAAATATCCGGGCCCATGGTCGAGTGGTCAACATCATGGGGTTTGGTTATGGTGCTTACGGGTTCGATTAATTGATTTTTCGATCGATTTATGTATCTCTGTACGAAGGCATAAATGTTTTTGATATCTACAATTCCCTCGTCCAATCTTAGAATCTAGCTAACCACTAGGCACGTCCCAGCATAATCTTCTATCCCTACTCTGTTTAGAAAACACTGAATTAGGAGTCTATAAATATGTCTCCACATCGAGAGCAGACTAAAAAAATCGATTACCATTAAGTATTTAAAACATTAGAACTAAACTTGTGCACGATTGTTTTGACCAGGGTAATCCATTTTTTCGATATGAGCTATGTATTTCTTGTTAAATTGATAATAAATAATGGGATTAATATATTCTTGGTTTTCTCATATACGAATCTGCCGGATAATATCTGCCGAAAATATTTTTGAAAAATAAGGCAATGACTTCTTACCATTGTATTATAATATATTATAACGATCATCGCTCTTAATGTGTGCAATATGGACTAATAAAGCGGCATCTCAAAAATAGCAGTTCTTTAATTAAAAACAGTAGACATTCAATGTCGATAGGATAATAAAATGACTTCGAGTTAACCAATAACATAATACTAAATAACAGAAAGGTGATAATAATAGTTACTAACCGTAGCCATAAGAATAAATTCTTTAATATTAAGATATGATCATAATGCCACTGGACATTATTCATAGTAAAATAATTTAGATGAGAGTTGCTATAATTTTAGAGCTCTCATGCTGCATAAATAAATTTAATAGACCGCAGCCAAAATTTCAACTGTTTTAGGTATATTGAAACTACTACACTGTATAGTGAAGTGACCATAAATGTACACAATTAAAGTGAACATAATGCTACATTATTTTTAAATCTAATTTTCGTCAGTTTCAATATTGTATGAATCTTTTAAAGTAAGGTAAAACGTTCTGTTTATTAAGTTACAGAGCATCTGTTATAAAACAAACAGGCCACAACGTTAGCGTATTATTTTGTTGTGCAAATATGTTGGACCAATTCATACAAGAGAAAATAATTAAGAACTAAGAATTATTTGCTTCTTTCTTAGTGTTTTTAAGACCGACAAGCGTCTCCCTTTTATATCTATTTTGTAGATACTGAAGAAGGTATGAAATTATATGTAGAGTAAACGTGTCGGTATGTTACACGAATATCGACCGCATTAAATGAAAATTTGAAAACTTACAAGACTTAATAACATATTATCACTTTCAACAAATATCAACTTCCTGTAATTGGTCCAAATCTATGTTATGCTGTGACACTTGTTACTATCATTTTACCGAAAAATAACAGCAAACGATTACAAAGATTCATTAAAAAAATTGTATTTATTATTCAAGAAATCACTTTAGTCACAGACTTAATAAATTTTAGGCAGTTCCATTTGTTTGGTTATAAAACTAAAACCCTACAATTTAGGATATCGACTGATGGTGCTAGATGGTATTTCAATAATTAAATTTGACATTTTTACCTTCAAGTGAACAAAATTTCAACAATTTAAATTCGAAAACATTATATAAAAATGAATTTTTATAATCTCTTGTATTATAGCTCAACAAAATAAAAACCTTCATAGCGTCGCTCCAATAATGTTAAACTCGAAATAAAACTGCGAATAAACATTGGGTTAATTCAAAATAACAAAGAATAAAATATGAAAACAGCTCAAGTGAGAAAATTTAAAACTGTAGAAGTAGCACTAATGGTGGCAAAAAGTTCAGTAAAGTCAAGAAAAGTGCTCAAAAGCTTAAAGCTATTTAAATGGTCACCTTACTTATGGGATAATAGTCGCGGAAGGTTGCGCTGCTGTCATGAATATGCATTACAGGCTTTAGCCACGGGTAATTTAGTGAGCAGTTCTCTTCTACCGGATCTTTCATAATGTGGCCCAGAACCCAAACCACCCCCACTCCTAATGACTCATTGCCTTATTTACATCTTTATGGTTTCACGTTAAAAATAAACAAATTTTTATGACGGTAGCCATTACATAGCAGGTGGACAAATTAGTAAGAAATCTTGTTTATGAAGACAGGATGTAATTCCGCAAAATCAGCGAAAGTGAGCAAAAGGTTTATTTATTTTTACCTAGCCTACAAACATTTTTACACGAACTTGTAATTTTGAATAAATTAGACCAAGCATATCGACCTTAATTTGAAACGATTTAGTTTTATGGCGTTGTTTTAAAAATAGACACCACCTTCCACCAGTTAGGTCTAAATAAAAATACATAAAACAAATCTTGCCGATTTGGATGACGGATATTAACTATCATAATAAAATCGTTTCACATAAGAAATAACCTGGTTTGCACAAGATGGTACTGCAGCGTTTTCCAAATCAGGTTCCGAAAAAGAAGATGAAATATTGTAGGTACGGCAATACCAAATAGGATGTAATCGAAGAAGCTGTCCTCCTATAGTAGTATTATTTTACTCTTATCAACGATCTTATGATTACACACAGTAGAAATTCTGTCTGCGAAAGAACAAGGGCGTTAAGTCTAAAATTTGTACTTTTCAGGAGAGCAATACCAAGATTTGCGTTTGTTTAAAGATGAATTTTACTGAATCAACAGCATTAATTTTACCCGTCCTTTTTTATGTTATATGCATATATGAATCGTTGTTATTTTGGCATATTCAAAACTTCAAGACATAACTCCTTTTTCACACAGAATTAAGACTTATGTGTGAATGTGTAGAGTGCAGTGATAATGTCAAAGAAATGATCGGAGAAACATCAGGCCTTTTCAAAAAAAAAAAAAAAAATACAGCAAAAAAAAATCCCGAGAAACACAGCTCTAGTTGATGTCCAAATTATTAAATTTATTTAAAATTAACTATTACAATAGAATTTGTTTGATATTACATGTTAAGGTATTGGCAATAGTCACTTGGGTCTACTTTTACATTTACAAGTCGTGACCTTACTTTGAAAAGGTTTTAACTGACATTTTGGTGGTAAAATGACGTTTTGGTTGGAATATGTTGTATGAGCCACATTCTACCATATACGTTGATTTCAAAGTCATATATTGTTCAATGAGGGAGTTGACAGTATTCCGTAGTTCTATTCACACATTTTGTTTCATAAATTTGTTTTATACGGTTTTATGAATTGATATAATTGCTTATTATCATCTCACAGAAAAAACGTACACATCAGTTTTTTTTTTAAATGGTTTTAACGTCATGTCGAACATTATTCGCTCAATGGTTGGTGTGTATTTTACCCTTTACTTATATTCAGGGACGGCTCTTGTAAAGGAGCAAAGGGTGCAATGCACTCCAATAAGTTCCATCAAAATATTCCATTAATAAACGATATTCAAATATAATAATTATACCAATTCACTAATTTTAAAATTTCCTCGTGTTTCCCATAGGAAAATATTGCAGGAAACGATGATCAATAAACACGACCAGCAAACGTATTCTGCGTCGATTCAGAATACGCATGAAAGTCGGTCGATGACGCGGTAAGTCGGTCGATGACGCGGTAGGAGCATAAATTCTTTTGCACTCCTTAGACGTCTGAAATGTTCCATGTATTTTGACATATTTGTGACGTTGCAACAGTATGAACTACGCGAAGGGGGGATTTTGTATGGAGTGTTTTTGAGCATTGATCTCCCTGGCGGAAATTCCCGAACGTAACCGAAAGCGACTTGACGTTTGCGTTTACAAGCCTGTAACAGTCATTTGTAAGAATGAAAAAGAGCAGTGGAACAAGCGTAGTAAGCTCATTTAATTTCAATATGATTCTTTAACTATACGCTCTTCAATAAGAATAATATTTACCTACCATTATAACTTTTGGAGTGATGAATACAATTTATAAAATTATAACTATGATCGTGTATAATACCGAGTGGATATAATTGAATATTTAAAATAGGATAGTTTCAAGTTTTTTACCTGGCTGGCCTTACCTATTCCATAATATTCAACTGTGTATTTGGTTCAGTTTCGTAATACACCTTCCTCTAATATTTTTTAAATTCTTCAATATTGAATTCTACAAATTACTTTCCCAAAAAATACTTAAGCGAAAAATTTCCGGTTTAATACAGAATTATTCCAATTGCAGACATTAATACGGTAACCTTAACATACGATTTCATGGAGGAATTTAAACTTAAATTGAACTAACTGTCTTATACAGCAGAGAAGATTTTTACGATGTTGTTGGAGCCCTGTCTATACTTCAACTCTTCACGAATAAAAAATACATGTAGTATTTAGCTAAACCGTTAAGCCATTACAAATAATTTATACAATATCGATGACTTCCGTCGAAAGTGAGTGTTACTTCTAAAATTTAAAAAGGATCAATTCATTTTGAGAAATACCACGACTAAAGACAGACAAGGTTTCCCAAACTATCATCCGCGACAACCTGGAATGGTTGTATATGCTGCTAGGGCTGCAACAAATTTAGACGTACTCAAATTCATATTGATATTTCCTACCAAAAAAAAGAAAAAAGGTGGTCCGTCGAAATTAATCCGCAGGAAAGGTTTGGGATACCGTGGTGAAGAGAAACAGTTGATATCGCCAATATCAGACTTATATTTTCGTATATGTCTAATAGTACTTTCAAAATCCAATATGTGGAGGATGGATTTCTTACATAAATATGTGAATCTTTTTTTGCACTCCCTAATATTCCTGTCACCGGCCGCCACTGCTTATATTGGTCTATCGATGTGGTCATTGACGAAAATTAGCTGAGTTCGTTGAAACATCCAAAGTATATATGTATTATTATTCTGTTGTAATATAATATTATTGTTAGTTTATATACTTCGGCAAGTCATGATAATATATACTATTAATAAATATCTCAAAAATCAGAGCATATTGCTTGATAAAATTGAAATATCCGATAAAACTTTTTTGAACAAAATATTGCTTGCAGTTCTAATTAAAGCTTTAGATACTCATTATTTTCTAATAGACAGGATTTGGTAAAATAAATTATAAAAAAACAAATAACATATTTATATATATGCTAACTCACTAATCAAAAATACTTTTTTTCCTTCAAAATACAAAATATGATCAGTCGAAACTTCAAGCGCTCATATCTCAAAACATGGTCAAGCGCAATTAGCACCTTTTCAAATTAATGTAACGAAGTCCTATGGTAGCACTCGAAGAATTATAGTAGTCAATTAAAACTGTTTGATTGACATATTATTTTTATTCAATTACAACATAGTTAAAAACCTTACACCCGATCCAATTGCTATGTTCGATATTGATCGTCATCATTTATTAAAACATACTACTCTGGCGACATTGTGCGCAATCTTCTTCTAATGTTTGTATCATCCTCGTCTCACGCTTTTGTAAATATTTGAGGATGTTTATATAAATGACGCAGATGTTAATTAGAATTTCGGTGACGAGATTGACAATATCACAAACACTACTGTAGCAACCCGTCTTGATTGTTGTAAATTATTTTAATAGTTTGTTAATAGTACAACTTCTTTTATATGTTTAGTATAAATGCAATTGACTGGTGTAACGATTTGGTAATTGTGTGTACGTATTATATTCATTAGGGGTGTACCTAGATATCATTAGTTTAAGATGTTGCACTAATAATGTTAGAGACAGTGTCACATAAAACTTAGTCACTTATAAGCTTTCTTAAAAAAATAACGAAAATCTGATAAATTATTACAAATTTACACAATAGCTAAAATATCCTCATAGACACTCCTTGTATAACTGCTTTTATTTCTACAGAATGTTCGTTTTATTATTATTTGTGCAACGGAAACAATTTTATAAGCCTATTTTGATAGGTTGATTGTTTATTTCGACATTCTGAAAAGTGAAGAGCTATGAGGAACTAAAATGATTGAATTTGTATTATTAAATAATTTTTGATATCATGCATGTATTCTATTCACCATAGTAAGATGTTATTTTATTTTTGATGGGTTCGGCTGTAAATTTCTTGTTATTCTAATATAATATGACGTTCTTACTACACTGGTTGTATTAGCTAATAGCTAATAACATAACTCTTCAGATTGAAAGCGTGTCACAGCTAGAAACCAGTTGAATAACAAAATTAGCAATTTTATTTTTTTATTAAAGTAAAATTCATACTTGCTGGGATGACCTGGGAGGAAGAAAAAATACTGGCTAGTAATAGAGAATCTAAGAGGAACCGTTTGATGGCCATATGCTTTTTTTTTTTTTTAATTCTCAGATGTAAGCGCAAGATAAAGAACCGTTCGGTCATAATGAGTCCTCGCCAAGAATTGTTTGCCTATACAAGATACTAACTACACCAATAGTAGTCAAAATGCGAGAAAAAACTATACTGGCAGAAAGCATGCCTAGTCATGGAGGCGTATTTGTTTTGTGAAATAAATCCAGCATTTCCATGCAAGGTATTTTCTAGATATTAGAACAAATAATAATGAGATATCTCCATTATTCATCCGCAATGCATCAATTAAACCGATGCTACGCTCGAACAAAAGCATTCAATATTCATAGCTTATTTATTCGCTAAAAGCTGCTTATTAATATTCCACAAAGATTAACAGAGTTGAATATCATTTCGTGAACAACAACCCTTTAGAAATTATTAAAACAAAAGCTTTCCTGTTACAATAGGCAGCAGTTGCGTGCAGCTTTGCCGTGTTCAGTACACTTTGTATTACCCTTAGATCTCGGATACCATCATACCTGTTACATTTATTTTATGTGATTAAATATGAATTAACAACAAATGATTTTTTTCTACGCGACACTAACTATATTTACTCATACATATCATTTTCATACCAGCGTTACGAACTGATAAAAACGGGTTATATTGTATTCTATTCGCCACAGATGTCTTGTTTTTGGGTAAAAATAATAATGCGTTTGTTATACAAGAATATTCAGATATTGTTGATAACTATTTCAGACTCAAAGTCAAAACTAAATATGAACGATTTTTTTCACTTATATAACATGATGCTTCTCAAAGAGGCGTAATAAATGTCACACCTAATATCAAAACTAGAGGAATAACACAGTAGCAAATTTTATATTAAAACTCATTTCCACTAAGTTATAATGGACGTGCATACTCATTGTAATTTAGAATAGATAAGCGAACAAAAATATGTTTTATCATAGTACCTTATTCATATTGAGTTAATTCTTAAATAATGTAAGTACAGTAATGAAATAACTAAAGTAAACTTTTATTGGTTGATATTTGTGTGATGATTATTTGAAGCATAAATAGTCCGATTAGAGTACTTTCACATTGGATTAAAATCCTAATCAGGTAAGAAGGATAAGTTTATGAGAGAAGTAGTTAAAATACAATAATTCCATTAGATTTGATAACGATAAAATAAAAACATTACAGATATACACCTATTTAACCACACCCACTCCCAATGTAAAAACTCTTTATAGAAGCATCTTGAAAAAAGTTTTTCAAAGAGAACTGCTTATTACTCAGTTGCATAACCGCTTCTTTTGAGAGATATTAGAGATTAAATGATAGGGCTAAGACAGGACTAATGGCTAGCTAATCGCTCTCTTGAGAGAATTTTAGACATCACTAAATTCCATGCCTTCAAACAGACATCCATACATCGATTATAAAATGAACTGTCCGTACTGGGAATCGAACCTGTGAGTATCGCAGCTGAATCCTATGACATTGACTGCTCTGGCACGGACCTGACCAAAGAAAATTTATACAATTGAAAAAAAAGCGTAAAGCGGTTGAAAAATAAATACCAATAATCACCATGACGGTGAAAGTAAACAGCTAAGAATGAGGTGTTATTAGTCGCCGTAGCCGATTATGCTTTCGTTCTACCCAGTTGCGCAGGCAAGGATCCGATCTCCGAGTATACAATAATAATATAATTATATTTATTTTTCGGTAAATTTTTTGATAAGTAAAGCGTTGATGTCTTTATACGGTTGTATTCATCATTTCCGATTCTAAAAACAGGGCGTTGAGAGATAGAGAACGATAAGAAAGCTACTAATTCTTCCACCTACTTCCTACTTCTACCTTTTCATCCTTACCGTGTCTGAACGGCAGGTTGACCAACTGAATTACAAATAGTCTTGGTTTTAAAATTCCATGTCCGCTCCCAACGTGGAGCATATGGCGTCCTAATGGAGGTATCTCAACAGAACTTTTTTTATCAGAACGGCTTGTTACTCAGTTGTTCAAACTCTCGTTGAAGAGAGTATGGATAGAAGAATAGAACTAGGACAGAACTAGTGATTGGGAGAGAGTTTTAGACATCACAAACATTCATGTCTACGAACATTAATCCATAAATCGATTGAAAAATCAATTTATGAAACTGCCAAACTACGCCACGGAATAGAAATGCTACACTATAACTCCATATGCTACACATTGAGAGAGGACATTATTAAAAAAGTGTAACATGACTTAAAAGTTGCTTACTAGAAATAGATATTTGCATAGTACAGTGTAACTTCGATACATCAAGTGGCCCTAAATAAACGGTGAATGCCGGACAGTTTCAAAATTACGATTTAAAGATCAACATCAAATGTGGGAAAACGATGATTGTGAGAACTTATGATCAGAGTTCCACTCTAAGGTAACATTTACGAGTTGAATCTACAAAGTGATGATCAGAAGAAGGTAATTACTTTGAAATTAGCATTTGTGGTGGCCAAAGTTATAAATTTTTATTGAAATAATTAGCATAAATAATTTATAAAGATGATACAAAACCCAAAATGTAACCTAAGCCAAGCTAAATTATTACATAGTTGCAATAATTAAAACATGAAAAGATTAAGAAATATCAGCTGACAACGATATGAGTAAATATAGTCAGTCATGTAGATAATATTAATAATAAGAGGCGCTATTTTTTATATTTTTTATTTAGTATAGATCATTTGTGGTAGCACTGTAGTAACACAGATATCTAAACTAGTGCACAATTTCAAAATATAAATGTCGATTCGTTTTCCAAATTTATAACCTTTATACCGCTCCCAACTCAACGATATGCAAGTATTTAAATAATTAATCCGTTTGTTGTGTTTGAAAGTATTAACTTTTCATTAGTTTTCTATTTAATAACAAACTATATTAGAAATTTTGAAAATCAATTTAAAATACAGTGAATTATTAATTATACAAGTGCTATAAAATCAAACATATTAGTATTACAAAACATACCTCAATAAAGCTGCCGGCAATTTGAGTCATCCATCGAAAAGAAAATCCTCAAATGGTTATTAGCACATAATTTAGAACCAAATCAATTGTCTGAAAACACTTTTATACAGTCATTATCACCCACAAGCTTTTCCGGCGTATTGTTTTTATCCCGTAACATGTGCCATGTACCCCATCCACTCAACAAATTGAATAAGAGTCGATGTTTTCGCAAAAGCTCTCTTTCGACACACACACTCCGTACGGCGGCTTCTCTTGAACTGGAGCTTCGGCGAGCTTATTGGACGCATGACAAGGAAGGGATGCTTCCCGGTAGAGGGGATAACAAAACTGGGAGGGGGTGGCGGATGGAGAAGACCCAGCGATGAAAATAGGGAAAAACTTTGATACATTAAAAGCAAGGTACGCTCCGCGGCGGTGTTCGGGCTATAAAAAGGTAACGCATTTTTATCATGAGAGCTTTCCCCATCTGTCAGTCTGTTTCTGTAAATTATTGCGCTTTTTTAAACAGTTGTTTTATTAACTGGTTGGCCAAATTTAGTGTTTTTACGAAACGCATTCGAATGAATTTTTCCGCAGTCTTTCCTAATTTTAGTACAATATTTTAATACCTTTATGTAATAAAAACAAACTTAAAGTCGTCTCTAAAGCTATATAACATAATCTTTTGTATACTGAACACTGCAAATTTATTTTTTACTTATTTTAAGCTTTTGAAGGAATCAAAAAACACCACATATGTTGTATTACATAATATGAATAATATATTAATTAAATATAAAAATAAATCTTCTTCATCTAGCACAAGTAAGAAATGTGTACTTACCGATCGATGTATTCTGTATTTTCACGTTAAATATATCTGACACTATTTAGAAACCAGGGTGTGAATCTGAAACGTTTCTTTTTACCATATGGGAACGCTCTTCGGTACTTCTGCAAAGATAGGCTTAAAATTGTAGTAGTTTAGAGGTGTGGAAATGCGATAAGTTTGTCCAATTTCAAAGCTATGTTTGCTATTTTGTTAATATTGTGAATTAATTTGTTTGTGTAAAAGGAAAGGGGAGGGCACTGCAATGAGCATGAACTATTTGAATAAATAAATTCGCGTTCGAGAATAGAATTATAAAAAAAAAACAATAGATTTTCATAAAATACAAACATTGTAGATCAACTAATGTTTAGCTTGACCTCGACTTTTTCCCAAATACGTGTTTTAATACATTCTATGATATTTAGCTTACAAATTTAGGCAAGGGTGTAAGTAATGTGTATATGTACTGCTTGATAGTAATGAATTTCGACTTATATTTGACATTTATCTTAATAATTTCTTTTTACATTTATTTTTTTATGGCCAAAATAATATGGCGTATTTCTACACATTAAGTAGCTGAATTTGAAAATTTCATATTATAATATAAGAATAAATTATAATACCATTATAAAAATTCGCGAGTGATTCTCTACAGAGCGCTTTACTCACCCCTCCCACAGGAAAAATAACATGCTTTTTTCGAATATTTTTACCGCTAAAAATTATATTATTTACCTTACGCGTGGAACACATTTTCGTCGAGGCTTTCTCAGCCTATCTCTCCCTTACTTCCTCATAAACAATGATCATTATTCCCGGAAAACCTTCAAGTGGCGCGTCCTGCTAACCACTTATACCTTCCCCGATATATGAAAACCTACCCTTGTAAGCGTTTGAGATCAAATATGCCTAACAGTTCACTAGTAACCTTTTCCTAGAGTTTGCTCCCTACTACCTACTAGCATACCAAATCGACACACAAAATGGGTACAACAAATATCAATTTAAACTTTCGTAATGAATAATTATTCTTCCTACAAATGTGATTTAGTTAGTAAAAGACTATCCCTATTTCAAATTATATTTTTATTATAGGCTTAGAGATATTTTCATTTCAATAATTATTACAAATAAAACACTAAAAAATAAAATTCAATTGCTATTTGTTACTCAATTGCTCAATCTTTGTTTTTTTTTTAAGTGAGTAGGGGATAGAAGGATAGCGCTAGGACAGGACTAGTGGTTGGCTAATCGCTCTCGCTTTATGAGGATCGGATACGTGGGAGGGAGTTATTTTAGACATCACAAACACTCAGACTACGAACAAAAATCCATAAATCGATTGTAAGATCAATTTATGAAAACCGTCCGCACCGGGAATTGAACCCGAGACATCCGTAATCGTAGCCAACGACGTTAACCACTGCACCACAACTTTACAATTTTACTTAGATATTTTTATCCTGTCGTAATTAAACGTATCGCTACTCTCAAAAATAATGTAAATAAAAGTAATTTGCTCACTAGACATGAATTTTTTTGAATTTCTATTATTTTTTGACGATTGATTAAATAAATTTAATGAACAAAATTTTAATTGGGCTTACAAAATTTATGAAAAATGTCCCGAAAATGCAAACAAGTAATCTGACTTTTAGTATTTAATAATTAAATTTGATGTAATTTTAGACATCGACTGAGGATGCTTGATGGAATTTTAATATCAAATTTGAATTAAATTTGAGTTTTTGAGATTTTGAGATTTTGTACATTTCCACGTATTTTGTCACTAACCATCCGGGTTTCAACTTTCGGCATATTCAGGTTTTCGAGCACACGAGTGGGCTCAAACTTGATCAAACAGATAATTTACAACGATTATATACAAAATAAAATTGAACAAATCTTATCGCTGCGTCTAAGAAATTAACATCTGGATTAGTGACCACCTTACGACTAAACAGAGGGGTGAGGGTTTTTTTCCCATGTCGTTGGTCACAAAATAAATGGAAATGTACAAAATCTCAATAACTCAAATTTGATATTGAAATTCCATCAAGCACCGTCAGTCGATGTCTTAAATTTAATAACTAGTTATATTAATTCCGTCTAACACAAAAAAATAGTTTCTACATCAACTAACTGCTTAGTGTATATTTCTTTCATTTGAATTTCGGCATATTGATTATGTAATATTATGATTTCTTTAACAAGGGTGGTTTCCAAAATATACGTCTGTATTACAAGGCTGAACAGGCTTTCAAATTAAAAATATCTTAGTTACCCACTTCATAAATCGCCTCAATTTCCCAGACGCTAGGAAACGTCTCCAGACGCAGATAATCCAGGATAGGGAGGCAGCAAGCAGCAGAGTTCGCGAAGATACGCAAGCGCGATATTGCAACCCCCAGGCGGGCTTTACAGCTACCCTTATTCGCTATCTTGAGCTACAGTGTATTGTTTTAGGACACATAATGTCATCGTTTATCTGCGAGACCATCTTCAGGGTTGCTATTTAAAATTATTTTACTGCTGGATAATTTTTAGGCCATGCTTTGATGACCACGATGAGGATCTCATCCATTCAACGTTTTAATATAAACTGAGAAAACATTAAACCATTTTCCTGATATTCGTTTATCATGCATAATCGATTTAATGACCGATTAACACTTCACATACGTATTCCTTACATAAATCACAAAACATAACAAATTGAAAGGTTGTAACAAATACTCAATAATTTTATTTATCAGGTACCTATCACATTTTTGTATGAGGTTTACTAAAAACTTTTCAATTATATTTCTGAAATTAAAAAACACTGCTGTAATAAATTTTATATAGTGTGCCATATAAAATAATGCGATATTCTTTTGTTAAATAAACTCAATTTCCGAAAGCATCACTCATCTTGTGAACGGTTGTAGAATTTGTTCTTTACAATGTCAGTTCTCGATATTATGTAGTGGTTGCACTTCTATTGGAGTGTTTAAAGAAAAGTCGTTTTATAAGAATTGGTTGTCATTCAATCGCACAACCTCTCCTCGGATATATAATAAGATTAGATTTAAAGGATGACTGTTAGCTTATTTTGTACTTTGACAAATAGATTGGTATCTGTCATGTAGGGTGGGGAATCTTTGCATTTAAGAAAATTCAACGTTTATTCTTACATCTGAATATATTGCAATGCTGCCTCTATACACTTACATACCTTACTTAATATAATTCCACAAGAAGACACTAAATTGAAGAATACTACTTTTAAGAAATTCGACTTGGAAGTTTGTTAAATGTGTGAAATCTCATACCTTTTTCATTTTGTTTGTTTGTAAAAAACTGTTTTTAAGTAAAAGTATCTAATATATAAAAATCAATGTGGGTTTGTTCGTATCTTATGCACTGCCATACCGTTCATACGATTCCGATAAATCTTTGTCAAGTTATTGATTGCACTTGCGCGAAAGATATATGCATAGTACAATCAGGCCCGGCCTTGCCTGAGTCCGACTCTCAACGTTTTGATTTTTAATTTACAGTATTATTATATATAAAAATCAATCTCACAATCCAGATATATATAAAATCCAAAAAAAAAACAAAATAAAGAATCAAAATCGTACAAATAGCGACATCTCGGAAAACCTTCTGATTTATTCGTGTATGCACTAGACAGAAAACAAAAAATATTGTGTGTCCAAAAGCACTTCAATAAATAGAATTAAAACACAAACACTGTCTTTCTTTGAGTGACATTGCAACACATGCCTGGTACTCACTAGTAATTTATAAAAATAAGTGTGTTCTTTAATACCGTAAATAAGGAACATTTTGGTATAACGTATAACTAATTCAATATGTCATTTTTTCGATTTAGTGGAGCAACGATATCTTAGTACATTCAAGTAAAAATGTTGTAACAAACAATTTTTAGTATTCGCAACGCATATGTGTGTCATGAATAATTTTACGGAAATAAACATAAACAACCATTATTTTAGCTGTCTTCAAATAAAAATTACAGGAAAACGCTATGTGAGAACGCACAGACTTTTTAGGCACAAAGCCGTATCTTTATAATATTTTGTTTTCTCATTTGTCACACCAAAACAAGTTTTTGTGTTATTCACAATGTAGGCGGGCAAAAATTTTCAACGCTTCAGCTCGAGCATAAGCTAAACAAAAAAAGTCCCCTAATTCAAGAACAATAAGATCATTGTCAGATACAATATAAGCGCCTGATTGTTCGACACAGTCGTCCAAAGATAAATTCATTCCGAGAACAAATTCATGTGCTAAAATACTCTTGAGATGTTAGCCATTTATTTCTTAGAATAAAAAAGCTCCGGATGAAAGATCGTATCTGTTTTATTATGTGCGAGTTTTTGTCATCTTAGATCTGATCTCAGATGAGATTTTATAAAAAATGAGCATAGGCAAATGAAATATAATACGTAATAAATAAACAAGGTAATATCTGTACAGATAAATATGTATTATGGGTATTATTATTGAAATGAATGTTGATATAAATTATTCTTTATACAGGAAGTAGAGTTTTACGTAATATTTATATTTATATTGCGGAGAAAATTTCATATCTAAGATGAATATTGCCGAAGCATTCCAGTAAAGAGCTTTCTAATTGCTTAATTTTCTCGATTACTCCGCAAAAGTTAGATGAATATTTAGTAACCAACATGATATATATCGGCTAATCAACATGTCAGCTCCATAGTGTAGTGGTCAACGTCGTTGACTACGTTTACGGATGGCTTGGGTTCAATTTCAGGAACGGAGAGTTTCATAATTAGATTTTCAATCGATTTATGAATTTCTGTTCGTAGTCATGAAATGTCTAAAATTCCCTCCCACCCATCCAATCCCAAAACAAAATAATCGAGCGTTGCAATAAGCTAACCATTAGTCTTGTCCTAGTCCTATCCTCTTATCCTTATATTCCTAATCTCTTCGAAAAAAGAGAGGTTGAGCAACTGAGTTGTCTTAGAAAAAAACTCTGTTAAGATATCTCCATTAGGAGGCCATAGGCTTACAAACAATAGGAATACGGTACTTTGACCCCATATTCATTATTACTACATCCCGTCAAATTGTTGGATCTATTTTAAAGCTTTATGTTATTTTTAATAACACCGACTAACGCATTAGTGATATTCATAATATCATATTTGATTTTAAAAAAATTTTTACATCAAAATTCGTATATTTTAAATAATGGAATATACTGACACATACTATCTGCAAATTAAATTATTGGTTGAACAATATTCCTACCTGCGACTAAAAATATTGTTAAAAGCTTATTTTCTTTAATTAGGCGTGTTTCAGTAAGATATTAAATTTGTAGAGTTTTCATTGGGACACGTTAGAACGCAAGATTAAGTCACCGATACAATACTTTTTGAGCAGGAGAGCGTATGATGATCATAATATTAGTATACTATTGTTTCGAAATATTTCTATTTATCCACTGTGTTACACCAATATACTTATTATACACAAAAGCTTACTATAATAATGATACACATCCGAAGATAGAATAGTTATTGGGCTTCATTATTTGAATTGGCATAGTATTTTTTAAATTCAGATCATTTAGAACTCAGTTATATTGATGTCAAAGAATGTAAAGGTAACGTTCGTATATCTTGATTAAAATGTACGGTAAAAGGGCTCAATATGAAACATTTTCACGTTAAAACGAAATCATACGTATTTTGAGAAACAATATATCGCTTGAAACCGTCAAATGAAAAAAAGATTTTTTGCGTATCATCCCTTCTGTGAATATTGTTGGATTAAAAACTCAGTAAAATTATTATTCGGAATTACATCATTTATCATACCAACTTACGTCTTTATTGTTTATTTTGATTAAAACATTCGCGTGGGGATGAAATTTCGTATTTTCATTTGAAAACACAAAATTTAATACACGCGTTTCATTAGTCGGCATTTAAAAGATCGTGTTACACACGCCGTGCGAGGGTTGTTGAATAAATGAACCATATAATTATCCTACATCAGTGATAACAAACCAGTAACTCAAAGTCTTCATTGCAATCCTTTTACAGTCATTTGATTATTTTTTGTAATTATAAAAATTTTTAAAAATATCTGGCATTGCAGCTGACAGTCAATGGGCCAAATATTTTGAAAATTAGAACATCATACGAGGTAAACTCGATGAGAATTTTTAGAAGTCATTCATGTCCAAGATCCCAAATTTAAATTGAAAAAAATAAAATTTGATATTGACCTTGCTGGGAATTGAACCAGGACCCACCTGATTCCTAGGGCAAACACTTACCAGTAGACTACAGACAATTATTTTATGACTTTTTTTTTATAAAAACGCTAAAAGTGAACTGCAAACCTCATTATTTTTTCATATAATGTTTAATATTTAACAAATACTTCATTCATAGAATTAATCAAAAAAAATGACGACTATTTCAAAAATATATCGGATATCGCAAAAAATATATCCATACTTAAATAGATGTGTAATTTTGTCTATTTAGATTTTAAAAAAAACAAATTATTGTAAATATATATTTTTTTCACACCGTTACAAACATGACCAAAAATAAAAAATACAGTAGATTTTATCTAAATATCTGCATCTAAAACAGTTGTTCCCAAACCTATTATGCCCATGAACCCCTTCTTAAAGAAAAAAATAAAATACAAATAAAACATTTCGATATTTAAAGTATGATGTGGTTTATAAATACACTAAATCCACATTCTATTGAATAGGAAGATGGGAATGCAACAACAGCCTCTGTACAATGACCAATAATGCACGATATAAAATTGATATCTGTTTTTGTAACCAAAGTTTGTGGTTTCTATTTTAAACATTGGTTTCCGCTCCTCATTTGTGGATTATTCAACAAATTACTCCTGCATAATTCTTGGATAAGGGTCCACAAATCGCTACCAGTTCATTTATTGCTATTTATTTCAACATTCGTAATAATGAAAATGTGTCAAAGACATTTTTTATATTAAACCTTTCGCGGACCCCTCCAACATTGTTCACGCAGCTCCAAATTATTTATAATTTTCCACAGACCCCCTCAGCGGCCACACGGACCCCTGGGAGTCTGTAGAAACCTCTCTGGGAATCACTGATCTAAAATATACAGAATAATTAAAAACAGTAAATTTGGTATGATGTGTTGTATAAAAACATTCGTATGAAAAACACGAAACTTTAAACCAGTTTATACATCCCCCTTTACATCTATATTACTACCACACACAAAATTTAACATTTTTTTTACCATGTCTGCTCCCAGTGTGGAGCATATGGCCTCTAAATGAAGTTATATCATCAGAAATTTTTCTACAAAAACTGCGATTACTTAGTTGCTCAACCTCTCATCTTATTCGAAGAGAGTAGGGGTAGAAGTATAGGGCTAGAACAGGACTGGTGGTTAGCTTATCGCTCTCGGTATGCTCCGTTTTTTTAGGATCGAATGAGTGGGTAGGAATTTTAGACGTCACAAACATTCATGACTACAAACAGAAATCTATAAATCGATTGAAAAACCAATTTATGAAACTGTCCCCAATTTATGACACATCCGTTACCGTACCGAACGACGCTAGTCACTGCACCAAGGAGTCAAAAATTTAGTAACGGTCAATATAACTAATTTCATTTCAAACATTTTTATATTTTTGGAGTACGATTCCATTATAGGTGGAATGTGTTTTTTACATTTTAAATTATAATTTAAACTAAATATTATGAAATAATAACGTCTTTGACTTTGCGTGTTCAATGTAGTCTGTACTAGGCCAAATCTAAAGATAAATTAAATTTATGTGCGTAACTAAAAAAGGTTGGCGAATAAAATGTAATGTCCTACTTCAATCAAACATCTGCGCGAATCGACTCCGAACTCTTTTGTAACTTCAAAATCTCGCTCGAGTGTTTATTGCTACGTATTTCTTACTATAATAATAACCCACTATTTGTGCTTTCAAATCATTCAGAAAAAAGTACAAAAGAATTCTACAAGTAGGTGAATGCACACATAAAAAAAAAAAAAAATCTACAACATTGAATAAAACTTTATGTTATTAATTTTATTATTCAGAATGTTAAGGACCAACTTTCAAAAGGATGTTGCAAGATGAAGTCGAAATCATTGACGCATGATGATATTTTTTTTATTTAAAGAGAAACTACATTAATGCATTACATAATATATTCGTCGACGTCCGTGGCGCAGTTGGTAGCGTCGCTGGCTACGGTTACGGATGTCTCGGGTTCGATTCTTGGTGCGGACGGTTTTCACAGATTGATCATTCAATCGTTTTATGGATTTCGTGTTATTACTCAACAACTCATTACGTGCATGCAGCTTCAAAAACGAGTAAATTTATCCCTCATCGCCTTGACCTAATGCAAAGCTGGATGAGATTAGTTCATTTGCCCTACTCATATAAAAATAATAGTTCTACGGTTTTATCAATACATTTTGCATGCACCATAGTGTACAGAAAGCGCTTCTATAAGTTGAGATTTAAAAATCTAATTTCTTTCCATTGGACGTAGTGAATTTTTGCAAACGCCTTATAATTTAATAATACAACCAAGCTGGCATATCCGGAGACAGGTCTGATTGATAGTCGTGTCGTCTTGAGCAATTCTTGGCGCTTACCATTCATATTCGGAATATTATCATCATTCTGAACCATATTTTCGCATTTAAAAACTACACGATCTACTAACAGTCCAATCTGTAAGAAACATTAATAGTATTTATGTTTATAATACATTTATTCAAAACATATACTGAATGAAGTCTCTGCCCACATTCAAAGTTCCTATATATCTCGTCAAGGTAAATTATTACACTATTATTGATGAAGGTCAGACGCAATGTGCAAACGCCAATTCTATAGACTTTTAATACCTTTCCAATTGTAAAGCACCAAAGTTATTGACTGCAACTCTATTATATTTGAACTAACTTTTGTTTGTTATGCATCTATCATTATCATTGTGTCTTTCAATACAGAATATACGTATTGTATACAGTAAGAATAAAGACTTTAACAACAATATATTATATAGATATCTATTCACACTTCAAAGTGTCATCTATTCACTGTTTTTAACGTTTATTAAATCATTTTATATTCCTATTATTATACTAGTATATATATATTTTCCATGTCCGCTCCCAATGTAGAGCATATGGTCTCCTGATGAAGGTATCTTAACAAATTTTTCTCTGAGAGCCACTTGGTACTCAGTTGCTCAATCTTTCTTTTTTATTAAGTGAGTAGGGGATATGAGGATCGGATACGTGGGAGAGAGTTATTTTAGACATCGCAAACACTCAGACTATTAACAGAAATCCATAAATCGATTGTAAGATCAATTTATGAAAACCGTCCGCACCGGGAATCGAACCCGGGACATCCGTAACAGTAACCAACGACGCTACCAAATGCGCCACGGACGCCGACATAATTATATATACATATTATGTATGAAAATGAATGCAATGCAATTTTTATAATAAAAACCTTTCGATATTGAGACAACCCAACTTTTTATTATAATAATTATTATAGGGCTATAAATAATTGCAGTGTGTATTAGATAATATTCACTTGGTACACTTGAAATTTTATTTCGATAATTAGCACTTTGGATTAGATGGTATTACCTTAATACACTAAAACTTTGATTTTTATAGTCTCCACTTAGGACGGTTTTTCTTAACAAAGTACCACAGACTAATTTTAATAGCTTCGACTTTGAAATGGATTGCATTAATTTTTATTTGTCGGCGTCCGTGGCGCAGTTGGTTTCGTCGCTGGCTACGGTTACGGATGTCTCGGGATCAATTCCCGGTGCGGACGGTTTTCATAGATTGATCTTTCAATCGATTTATGGATTTCTGTTCGTAGTCTGAATTCTCCCTCCCACCATTCCCATCCTCACGGGGCGTAACGAGAGCGATTAGCTAACCACTAGTCCTGTCATAGCCCTATCCTTCTATCCCTACTCTCTTCGAAAAATAAAAGAGAGGTTGAGCAACTCAGTGACAAGCAGTTCTCGTAGAAAAAAAATCTGTCAAGATACCTCCATTAGGAGACCATATGCTTGGGATTATACACATTGGGAGCGGACATGGAAAAAAAAATAAAAAATTATGGATATTGAAATAAATTATATTGTCCACTATATTGCATGTCCACTTGGAGCTCGACTTCTTCATTAATACCACTCCTGAGCGCACGTGCTTTCAAATTTAACTTATCAACAAATCTGTCAAATTTATTATTGAATAGGTTTCTATTATTAAATGGTTGTGATTACAGGAAAAATAATTAAAAATATTGAATAAAGACTTTTTAATTATCTTATTAATGATAATTACTAACATGTCATTACAATAATATATATCTATATTATATTCTTATGCTAACATATTAACGAGTCTATTGTATTGCATTAAAACTCTAGTACTATAATATTATATTATACATAATAGTCGCTGATTTGTATATTATCATACATTTCAATTACCGAACTTTTAAACTTATTAAAACAACTGATTTAAGACTAATTCTCTACAAAGCATATTAATGAAATTCACAGAACCATCTTAAATGATTATTTTTTTTGTTGAAAGTAACATTATTATAATTATTATATCAATGACAATAACCCTTTTTTTTAAATGTCCATAAAACCCTTTTTTGCAACTTCGGAATTGTGTTTCGCTGAGGGAATAACAAAAAAATATATAAAAATGAAATATATCACCAATTTCTTAACCAGTATAATTATTAAATGATTGTGTCATTTGTATCTATCTATAAAATACTTCATATGAATACTTATTACTATAAAGGCTCTTGGCATATCCATACTTCCTTTTACATAATTGATGTGCCATTATTAATGGATGTATGGAAAATTCGTGACGCGTATAAACACATTGTTTTCTCAATCAAGATATCACAGAGAACAGTTCAACCGCCAAGCGTGGAGTGCGCCATTATTTCCAACAACCTTTTATGGACCTTCATCAGCTCACAGCTGCCTACTTCACAACAGAAAAGCCCTTTAGTACAGTGAGGTCCTCAAGATATATTATTATCCTCTTCTCGGACTTCAAATTATAACGATAAAATTAATTACTTTTCATATATTACGGCCCTTGTGATCCGTCATTTTCATTCAATGATACCTATATTGATAGTAAAGTGTTAATATATCACTATAAATAGTTAAATATTTCACCTCCTAATATATTCTCCGTAGCCGAATGGTTAACGCTTTTGACTACTAACATATTCTAAACAACTTAGAATCAAACAAGAATATGGCAATTTCATTGTTTTATTCTGTGGTAGAAAGATTCTTATTGGAAGCTCACATTTAAAAAAATGTTTTTCTCCAGTTAGAATACACTTGGGCCTCGTATAGCACGGCCATATGGTTCGACAAAAACGTCGTGTTATACAGATCCGTGTTATACGTGGCTTGTAGTTCATACAAAATTCGGTTATGCGTTCCAAATAAATGTCGAAATTTGTTAATATCCTTTTTTTCAAATAAACCATCGAAAAAATATACATTTACGTATGTATTGAAAAAAACTTTAATATCATATCGACTGTGGAAAGGATAAAAGATGTAACCCACAAACAAAAAATATTCCGTATAGCACAAACAAAACGTGAATTAAATTCTATCTGTTGTGATTATCGAAAAAAAGTATTTTGAAAAGATAGAGGGATAAGCCCTTTTGCCTTTCCACAGTCGATATAATATATATTTATCCATATAGATGGTGTATTAGCATGTTTTGTGTGAGCTATACACACTATTTTTGGTGTGAGCTACGTCCTTTTTCCTGTCCACAGTCAATGTAATAGATTATCCATTCATCATCGCTATCACTTACAATTCTATATGTTCGATTCGTTTTCTGTTCGGTTCAAGATCGTTTGTGAGTTTCCATTATCTTCCTTGGAGTATTTTTGGACTCAGGCTTTATAAAAACTGTAATAAGCGATTGTTTACTTTTAGAGTATACATCTTTACGTAATTCGTGATAAGGGGCCAATATCTATTGTTATTCCCTTTTTAACATTAAACTTCTTTCCATTATAGGATCATTTTCTATAAAAATTGCTGAAACTGTGTTATATAAATCGTGTTGTACAAAAATATGTCACAATTCATCAACCGTGTTGTATCAACCAGTGCTATACGAGGCCCAAGTGTATCTCGTTTCAAGTATTCGATACTTTATTTTTTCACATTATTTAGATACAGTTGTGATTTATTTTTGATCCAATTTGCACCACTTAAATTCAATTGTTTACAGTTTTAAATAACCTTTTTCAGTTTACTTATGGGTACAACTATCTTAATGTCTTTCTTCATAAAAAGCGTTATGTTAAGTCAAAAGAAATATTCAGCCAAATGTGATAAAATTCAATTTTCGGTACCTTATCTTTGAAATTGAAAATATGTTTAAAGTCTGGCATTTTTTAAATTGGTTCTGCATCACTAGTAGCCATATTCATGCACATATAAGTATACATATATATATATAATGAGGACACCACTGCCTTTAATATGAAAACAACTGGTGATTTCAGGACATATCCCTGAAGCGAAACAGCCAGTTGCCTGAATATTACCCGCCAAATGGGCCGCAATCGGTAATTAGCAGGAACTACCGCTATTTTCGAATAAACTCCACAGTAGAGGCCACTTATTGCGTCGTAAAGCTCGCCTCAACGAATTTAGCGATAAAACAGAACTTAAAGCTTCCCAGAGCTTAAATAGGAATTTGTTTTCATAACCAATGACAAAGTTTTTTATTTGTGTTGGATCGGATCGAGGTAATTGGATTGAGATGAATACAGCGTGCATTTTTTATACGTTTTATTATCTGGATTGGTACTGATATACGTAGATGGATGTTTCAATCATTGCAGAATTTATTTTCATTCAACTAATTTAAAAATCTCAATTGTCTTGTCTGCACTCTACTCAAAAAAACAAATACTAAAATGAATTATCCTGGATTGTGTGAGTCAGAGGACACCAAACTTTTTGAGAAATGAGCCGGATTGAATTTTTTAAAAACTTGGAGTCCGGGGCGAATAACAGACAAATTCGAAGTGGAATCCAATTATAATGTTAATTTATATAAATAATAATTGGAAAACATCCTATTTAAATAATTTATACACATAAAATCGGAAATTTTTGTAGGACCGGCTTAAAATCTTTGACGAGCCTTAGTTTGGTGACCGCTAGTGTAAGTAACCGATTACATTAGCAAGAAAACTTACAGTACTGACAATTTCCGGCACCCAAGTATCTGGTAATAGTATATGAATACGTCATAAAATTCCAACCATCAATACTAATAACAGTACCCGAAATACTGAATGCCTAAAGTAGCTAGTACGACGGAAGCGTGTGTGATATGTGATAATAATAAAAGTCTACAGAGTGGTCTGGGATATAACTAAAATACAGTCTTTGATTGTAGTGTTTTATTTCAGTATTGGTCGGGTCCGTGGAACCCTCGATTTATGGATTTCTATTCGTAGGCATGGATGTATGTTATGTCTAAAAACTCCTCCAACCGATCGGATCCTAAAAACGGAGCGTAGTGAGATCAATTAGCTAGCAACTCGTCCTGTCTCAGCCCTATCTTTCTATACTTACTCTATCCGAAATATAGAGATTGAGGAACTGAATAACAAACATTTTTGTTGAGATGCCTCCATTAGGACTTCATTTCTTAAAAAGTATGAACAGAGTTTCTTTCTTTACGAAGAATCTTCTGAAGACTGAAAAATATATCAATAACTAATTTTATATGCTTGTGCTTACATAATGCCGATACCGTATATTGCATGTTGCAACGCGATGTCTGTATGCTACACGGCATAGGAATGACACAATGCTAATAAATTAAAACACAAGACTTACGTTGTAATATTCATTCATATTTTGACAAATCATTTCAAATTGTCTTTATTAATGTCACACGTCTACTATATTAATCTGTAATTTATTAATTCCATATCTCTACTTTATTTGAAGAAATGATTTGCAACGTGTAACTGTTTATCATTAAAACACTTTCTGTTGAAATCTAGTGTCTGTATTCTCCACTTTAGGAGCCGACATAGCTTATAAAAAACGATATCAGATAATTATAAATAATAGGTTCATTATCTCTAAAACTATGACTATTTCTATCTAAAAGAGGTACCGTTTAAGTTATACTGCATCGTATAGATTTTTATTTACTCCTAACCTTTACAGGGGTCGTAGGCTTCCCTTGGAATTCATTACCACAGGAGCTGTAAACATTTGGAAGTGCGTGGGCAGACCCTGGAATAGCTGCAGAGCGTTTGCGGTGACCGACAAACCTTCGCGACAAACTGTACCCAGGGGACCTGTAAAAACAATAAATCTGTTCTGCCTGCCTACGCTCAAAACTGAAATACCATTGTTTTTGTTCAAGTGATGTGAAATTAACACCATGTTTCGAAGGACAGAGTATTTCAGTAAAACAAAACTACTACCTCCATATTTCTATTTCATAGTATAGAACTAAATGTTAGGAAAGTCTAAGATCTGTATTAAAATTATCTTATTAGAAATTCAATCCTTATTATTCATCAAGTTTTACTATTTACTAAATAATCAATCTGATGTCACTGTATTTATTTTTACGGAATTCGACAAGTATACTGAAATTAGTAAGATGGCAAAAATAAAAGTACGATTGATTAAAAACCACAGTATTAGGCTATTGTAACGTGATTCTTCAGTAGTTGCATACAAGTGCTCATAATGTATACTTTGGATCGTGTGGCTTCATTATCTTAAATGTAATAGCTCAGACCGGTCTGTAGGCGTTTTATTATTATCACATATCACATGTACGTATACATTTTGATTATAATCAAAAAATAAAACTAGCTACATCAGACATTCAGTATTTCAATACCGTTATCTATCACGGGCATCCCAATAGTCTATTAGGTCTAGGGTAGGTTTCCGTAGTCGTGTACTAATTACAAGTTATATTTAAGGTTTCTGTATTTCTTCGTTGCTTGGTAAATGAGAAGCATTTTGGAATAGGCGCTTTTAAGCGTTTATTTTTCAACGAATTATTGATTTGAACCCAAGGCATGAAATTTTAATTCATTCCCACCCACCTCATCCAAATTTAATAATTCAGATTTTATAAACAAAATTAAATAAAAACTATGTAATTTCGTTTATACAAAATTTGTTTGATTTTCTGTAAATTATTATCATAGTTCTTCAACCAACTGTTTGTCATACCTTGTTATTGTTAACATTCAAATGTATATAAATAGCCTTGTTATGATTTTTATTTTTATCAGTTGATAATGCTCACGGTAAGTGAAACCGGTCCTGATCATTATAAACATGTAGAAGTAGTACAAAACAATTGTGTTTTATTTTTTAAATAAATACTAATCGTTTCTTAACCGAATACATGCGTTTATCCTTATCTTATCTGAAAAGCCAGGTTGAGCTTCTTCAGTATATAAAAATGTTTTATTTATAAACTTTTTATTTGATACGAACGAACCATATAATATTTGGTTTGAATTATGTTATAAAACTAAGAAACAAAATAATTTTGAAAAAATACTGTCATGAAATGTTATTTTTCCAGAACATGGTGAAATATGGATCGGGAGTACCCAAACTAAAATAACCTTTCTCGCCAATTGCACAGTGGGGAACAATAACTTCCAATTTGCCAGTAGAATCGCAAAATATATTTTAATTTAATTTCAAAATTTTGGCCTAGTTTTACGTTTTAAAAATTCAAATAAGTAAAATATTATGCTAAAACTTTTATAATCATACCATGGTTAGCACTTTTAATACGCCTATCGGTAAAAATAGTCTTCAGGTAAATACGACAACCTTTTTATATAAAATTATTTGTTGACGTTTCCATTATTTTTTGAACGTAGTCGACAAGAATAATTGTTATTTGTAGCTTAATATATAAAAAATAACAACGCCAAACCCTCAAATACAATCAGAGGAAAACGAAAGTTCATAAAATATCAAACCTATGCATCTTGCAATAATAGACCAATCATGTAGTCGAGTGGTCAAAGGTATTGAAAGTTCGTCCTATTTGGCTGCGGTATATTCGGACTCGAATTTTCTTACGAACACTTTAATCGATTTATGAATATTTATTCAATGGCTTGAAATATGGAAGTCTGTGGTGTTTAAATTACCACCTACCTCCTACTCAACCAATCCTAACAACTCAATATAGTGAATGCGTTAAGCTAACTACAAACTTTTTCCTAGCTTCATTTTTTCATTTTTACCCTCCTCGAAAAAGAACGGTTGCGCGACTTAACCTTCCCGTTTTCATGCTAAAAAAATCCCTTCTGATCTCATGCAGTCACATTTCGTTACCGTGTGGGGATTGCCATATAAACGCATTTATAAAGCGAAATGACCACGTCAAAGAGTGAAATATGGTTTTTATAGTATTAATTAATTATTTCACGCCATATTTTGTGTGTAAAACCTGAAATATATATCAAACTATATGAAATTATCGAAAGACGCATGAATTGAAATTTTTCATAGCAAAGCAAGCTCGAAACATGTATTGGTGTCGTTTGAAACAAAGCGGTTACATACGATACGTCATGCATCTCGGATTGTTACTATAGTATAATTTTGTATTTTTCAATGGTAAAATTGACGACGTTTTCAAATTATGATTAATTATACAAAGAAGACGTAAACTATAAAGTATTTTTAATTTTGAATTATATATAGAACTATTCTTTTTACAAATAGCGAAATCTTATTTTTTTGTACTACCTATTTCTCAGATAATTTAAAGGTTTAAAGGCCGAAGTTACTCATTGTTACACCATCAATACATGTTAAAAACGACCATATGCTCCACGATGGTAACGAAATTGGTTATAAAAAGAATCTTTATCATAAATAAACCACCAATTCTATCGAAATGAAAACAACAATATAAATTATTATTATAGCATAGCATTTATGTATACTATATTATTTATAAAATACTATTTTCGGGTGTACATTCAGATTAGCATAGCTTGATGTCAAATGGCTAGAACTACATAAGTTTAATATTATGTTATGATTACTTTGCCTCCTCAAATCTACATGTGAGATTTCAGTCATTAAGTTTATAGAGCAAACATTTATGTTGGTCTGTTTGACTATCTGATACAAGTTGTGTGTTATTTGAATAAACGTTTTTGACTTCCTAAGCCATTTCCAAGATACACATTTATAACTAAATGCATCATCATCCTACCCAACTGAAGTTCATGTATCGCTAGCTT
This sequence comes from Himalopsyche phryganea, assembly GCA_022494535.1. Lineage (NCBI taxonomy): Eukaryota > Metazoa > Arthropoda > Insecta > Trichoptera > Rhyacophilidae > Himalopsyche > Himalopsyche phryganea. The sequence goes on along the minus strand of JAGVSL010000010.1, from coordinate 4,926,319 downwards.
TGTTCAAGTGTATGTATAATTTTACAAAACGTCGCATTTGAGTTATAAATTATGAAGCATGTAGTATCAGTATCAATAAAAGTACTTACAAACGTTTAATGTGTCATTCATATTATAGAAATAACGCCACACGTCCTTGACACATGGATTATTGTCATAACTATAAAAACCTCCTCCGACAAAAGTATTAATTATTTTAAGTCATTTTCTATCGAATATTAATACTACAAAAGAGATATGTACAAATATATATATATATATATATCATCGGCGTGCGGTGGATTTATCACTATCTCTAACGCACAACCTAATTTGTGTATGAGCAAGACGGATACCCTTGTATCTCTCTTGCCCCTTCACTTTTCATGTGACTGAGCGAGAAAGAGATAAAGCCACCGCACGCACTTGATATATATATATATAATTGCTTTCACTCGCAATGGTTTTGTTCCAACTACTGCTGACATTATGTGGATTTTGTCTAAACTCGAATCTAAATTTGAAAAGTTATATGAAAATATTTTCACATTTAATATGAGAATGATTAAATTATACGCATCTATTGTACATTTATTACGTATCCTTTCTTTGGCTGTCTAGTCTACTGCTTTTTAATGATACATATTATAATAAAAAAGTTCTTTCTCATCTATCTAAGTTGTTATTCTGGAAGAAGAAGAGATTTGTTAGCAACAGTTCATTACAAAATATGAATATTAACCAGTTAATATTCCATTAATTTTCCTCACACTCCATTAACGAATTGTTAAAGCAAAAAATAGTTTTTTGAAGTACTATCAAAACCTAATAAAAATAATTGATCGCAAATAAAAATATAAGGCTACATAAATCATTTCATAACGTTTTCTATGACATTTATTTTTAATTTAATTGGTATAGTTTTCTCTGCTCATTATGACGCAGTAGGCAATGTTTTAATCTTTAATCCAACCTTTTGAGATCGGGAGCCACTTTTAATTGTAATTTCATGGCGATTGATTTCTAACAAGAATCGTACAAGAATTTGTGATGATGATTTTTTATTTCTAAAACTTTACTAGCGAAATTGTCTAAGAAACTTTCTCAAACAATACCGCAAAAAGGATCCATCATTACTTTGACCAGTAATCAGTTTCATTAATAGATTATGACGAATCAATTTGTCCAAAGACCAGGATATTATTTTTTTAACCATGGTTGTAAATTTAAAATATGAAAATCGTAATGATTTTCAAAATTCCTAATAATAATTGGGTTCGAACAAATTTTGCTTCGCAATAGACTGGTTGCGCACTCGTGCTATTATCTATCGAAACTTAATATCGAATGAATAAGACTATTTAACTATGCTACTTGTTGATATAGTGATTTCTAAACATAGAAAAATACTGATAATTTGATAATGAAAGTATTTACAAAGAATATAATAATCCTCATATTAAAAAGAATACAAATACTAAATGGGTTTTGTATTACTTACTTTGTTGTATAATTGGCATATGAAATTCCGCTTTGATTCTTTGATCGTTGGTAGGTACATATCTTGTGTACACATACGTACGTGAATTTATTATCAATACCCGTATATCAGGGAATGATAGGACCCCTTCAAAGGCTTGACAGGTATAATGGATCAAGTTAATTTGTAATGTAAAGGATAGGATACTCACCTGGCATAGTGGAGGGATGTGTAAATATTTTATCTTAGTTCCTCGTATCCCGCGTCTTACATGTTTGTCATTTTCGACTATTATCGTTAGATCTGACAGGACTGACGCAAACTGACAGTCTTTGCGTTCAGCGGACAGATACTGCTTATCCATAAATGTTTGGCCACTAAAGTAAATAGAGAATAGGGAAAGGGGTCGAAGAAAAAGAATATTGACAGTGAAACTATCGTATCTAAATATAATGTAGATATTATCTATTTAATATATTATGAATAGTAAGCTGTTTTTAAAATACTTACATATAAATAGTTTTTGCTATAACTAATAACCGTTTTATAAGAAAGATCTTTTCCACTTTGGCAAGTAATGTTAAGTAGAAATAAATGAATTTTGAGTTATTTACACCTTTTATTTGATCCCTATATTTTGATTCATATATTTTTTCCCATGTCCGTTGCCAATGTGGAGCATATAGTTTCCTAATGGAGGTAACTCAACAGATTTTTTTTCTATGAGAAGTGTTTGTTACTCAGTTGCTCAACCTCTCTTTATCGAAGAGAGTAGGGCTAGAACAGGACTAGTGGTTAGCTAATCGCTCTCGCTACACCCCGTGAGGATGGGATGGGTGGGTGAGGAGGTGAGTATTAGACAACAGAAACATTCAGACTACGAACAGAAATCCATAAATTGATTGAAATATCAATTTATGAAAACTGTCCGCACCGGTAATTAAACCCGAGCCATCCACCCGAGCTACCAAATGCGCCACGGATGCCAATATATTTATCGTTTGTACAACACACATTTCAAAAAAATCAGTTCTCTTTAAAAACAGTAACTTCAAACGATATAGATACTCATATATTTTCAAAGTTATCTAAATTTACTTATAAACTTTATTTAATGTATAAAATTTCAAACTAAAACTATCTTGAAGGTTGTCAAGCAAATTGACCTATATATTGCCTTTAAAACATGGATACCGACAAACACCATATTACAAAAGATTGACTTTACATTGTAATTTCAACCATTGTATTATTTTTGGTTACTTCAATTCATCATAGTGTTTTAAGCCAAAGAAGTAAATAACTAAGTATAATATATATATATATACATATATAGCTATGGTTGATTGATGGCAAGACAACAACGCCCAAGACAGAGAGAATTGAAAAGTTATCCTCCTTATGAATTTAAAGACTCCTTTCATTTATTAATTGTTGAAGTCGACTATTAGATTAAGAATATGTGTTGGGAAAATACTCAAATTATCCTGCCTCGTCTTGCACTGGGATCCCTAATCCTTGCATCGTTAATCCTTCGAAGGATTCTAAGAAGTTTCTAACTGTCAATTTTCGGTGGAAAGCCGTTATTTTTTTTTAAATATTTTAGAAGTTTCATGGAAGCAAGTGTGTATAAAAAATGAGATAGAGTATAATATATTTGATTTAGTGATTTATAAATAGTGTAATGTCGACGGTATACGACCAACTGATGTAACCCTCAAAATTGAAATTGTTCAGGAGAGAGTAAAACTGTTTTTATCGAAAACATTATGTAATGAGTTGCGAAATGAATCTTTGAAATGCACTTCTGTAAATTCTCATGTTTGCAGATACGGGATTATACGTAGTGATTGTAGAAATAGTATTGGCTTCAATCAAGTTTCTGGGTTAGAATTTTTAAACCTAAAACCGATGTTTTCCTTCCGAAAAGCGGTCAATTTATTTTTCTAATTTACATCATTTGGCCGAGATCTGCTCTGTCGTCTTTAAAATGAAATCCAATCGTTAACTGATTTTCGTATTTTTTGAGATTTACATCAATTGGCCAAAACACAGTCAATATTATATGCTTAGCTATTTTATAATACATGGAATCGACACACCATGCAATTGAAAGCAATAGCTCTGACATAATGTATGTGAACAAGCTGCTATTAAATGATGGTCTTCATAATTATGCTCGATTTAAAAATAAACGTCAGAAAGATAGGTATTTGTCATTTATCATTAAACGTATGTATCAAATGAGGCCATCTTTGATAAAGTTATTAAAGATTTTTTGCGTTTTGGAAACAACTTGATGTTTTACAAAATTCGGGTAGTATTGAGTTGCAAAACCAGGTGAATAGCGTCATATGAAATATATCAATATTTACTCTCAAATAAATATGGGACTTATTAGCTGGAGGCTTTATATGTATCGAAAGCTCTGCCTGTTAGTAGGTATAACAAATCAATAGGTGATTGAATGAAACATTTGGCTGTGGGCGACTCAACTTTGAAGCGACTGCGGCGGCAAATGAAGGCAATAAATGTTTCGCTTTGCCACTCGTCTGTTTGTGTTTGATTCCCTCACGTCGATTCAATATTTGCTTTTGCCCTCCAACGTTCTTTCCCTCGCCCTCTTCACTCCCCACTATCATCACCGGCAGTAGCGTTGCGAAAGCTTTTGCAAGATCAAGAGAGCATTTGCACAACCGTTTCGTCCTAGCTCTGTGTCTAATTTATAAATTAACAATGAATTAGATCGTAAAAATGATTAACTTTAGTATATGAATTGTTTTCAATAAAAAAATTATTATTCTACAATAGCTATCATCGTCAATTGTCCACCGCCGCATAAATCAACCACCGCCTCATTACAAAATATGGCCAGATAAAATGGTATTTATTTGAGATATTCCATTTAACAATGTCGACTGTAGAACGGCAAAAGGACATATCACACACAAAAAATGTGTATAACCCACACAAAACATGTATTAAGTTGTATACATTGTGATTGTCGAAAAAAGATATTTGGAAAAAATTTAGTGTTATGTCTTTTTGCCTTTCTCTAGTCGATATAATAATAAAGCAGTTTCGTCTTAAAATTTGAATTTCAATCGGTCGTCATATAAAACTATCATATTTTACCGATACCACAGTTCCAACGTGTAACAACTCAAAAAGCATAGTTCTGAGACAATTAGGAAACAAGATTTTAAACAGGCCTGCCTACTCTTCTACTGTGCATCTTAATTTGTAGATTTTAATGATATTTTAGGAGTATATGAAAAAAATACATTAATAATACTAGAAACAGCATTAAATTTTTGTCTGATATTGATAATAAGAGTTTTCAGAGGTTTTCGTAGTTGTTACAGTTTAGATTGAAAGTATTAATAACCACAGATTACCACTTGATACATTTTGGAACTGGTAGACATCGGTAATCTAAGCATGTCCACATACTTAACTTAAATCTGAAAATCTTTGACTTGTTAGTTTTGTTACACTCTGGAGCTGAGGTATCAATTCCATGAAAACGCCGTTTAATATAAAGCATACTTATGTTTAAATAAATAGTATAATATAATTAAAATACGAAAAATCATGCCTTTTAAAAATATTTCAAAAATAACATTTATTCGTCGCGTGACGTGTGAGCTGTGAAATAAATTTCTTGAAGAGAAACTAACCAATCTCTAAGAATCTATCTTTATGTTCTCTTTATTCCTTTTTAAATTATTCACCTTCCAAAAACTTAAAGGTATAGGGGCATACTGCAATCGTGTTCTAAAAAAATCTTCTTAGTAGGTTCGTAAAAACATAAATTTCGATTACTTAGTTTCAATATCTCAAATAGGTCCTATTCTTTTTATAGGGGCCAAATCATACATCCAATATTTATATTTGATGTTTTTTTTAAACCATGCTGCACAATAATACGCCACAGTTCATCCGTGCTATATTGATGCTATATCAAACGAAGTATATTTGAATAAAAGATATGTTTCAAATTGTATTCATCCTTTTCGGGACAATTAAATATGTATCACTATCTTATAAATTCTTGTTAGAATTAATAGACTTCATACGAATATAAATAATATTGTTTCAAAGTAACAGATGAAACTGCGTTAAAAAACTGTCTTTTTCCAATAAATTTGAAAGAACAAATGACCGTTTTCTCAGGAATACCTTTTAAATCTGCGCCTCTGGTCGCCTTGGTAGGTAACTTTTATTTTTCCAACCTAATTTTTCGGATGCCAAACGCGGAATTCTGATACTGCTCTATATTTACTTGTAAATAACTAAAATTCACCTCACCAACAAAATAATAACCATTTTTCACATATTCATAAAATGAAGGATATTTATTCAAACCTATTTAGTTTATTCCGAGTGAAGATTAAAAATCTGTTAAAAAATTTGTAATATAATTCAGAAAAAAACATATTTATACGTCGCAAATGCTTGGAGCGGTGACGGTTGATCAAATATTTAAGAGCAGTAAATATTAAAATTACTCAACAATTTTACATGAGTTCTAATATAAATATGTAAAGATAAATAAAAAGCAGATTCATTTATTGGGACATTAAAATTACTAATTATAAATAAATGTATTACACATTATTTTGTTCAATGTATAACATGGCGGCTGGGAAATAAAATTAACATCATATACTGTCTTCAGCTTATCGATTGTAGACTTCTCGGTACATGGCATGAAAATCACAATTAATAATACATGTTACATAATTTTGTGTTATTACTAGAATCATTTTCACTCTACAATTATACGAACAACTGAAATTTTTTTACCAATCCTGAAAATTATATAAAATATGTTTTATAAATAGAGTGTTATTTAAAAAAAATTAGCTGATACCGATAATTCTACATACAGAAAGCCAAAAAAAAGTTTAACTTTTCCTCATGTCCCGGAAATCACACTCAGAAACCGATAAATTCAATACCAATATATAAAATTTTATCTCACTTATATATATCGCAATCAGCTTTCAACTGACAAGTATAAATAGGATATTGTTCTTAATTGAAAATACAAAACGAATTATTTAAGCGACAAACAGAAAAACATCACATACTACTAACATTGCTAAGTGGACATATTTATTTTTGCTTTTAGATGCCTAAGTAATAGTATTTAATTAAAAATATAATGCAATTGTTATTAAAACTTTAATGACATCCTAATTTATGATTTCTTTTCTTTCGAATAATTGTTTTTTTTATCATTCTACCTTTATTAGTGAATGTTTTTATTATCATCTCTTTATCGAACCATGATTTGGCTTGTTCAACATTTCGAATGTTATCTTTATGTTAATATTCACCTTGAACGTCAACAACGTTACCTACTGCTTGATGATTTCAGATGTCGACATTCTGTTTTTTCCCACACGACTCTTTTATCAAATATTCGGCTATGCCCTGGGGTTTTTCATTTTCACTGCGTTGCTTAGCACAAATTAAATTATCTTTAATATAGTTACTTTTTTCGGAGTTTCCGAGGAAATTTCAGTCAAATACTTCTTTGCCACAAGGCAATGAGATTATAAAATATGTGCTTTCATCTACATAAAAATATGCGTATTTTTGCAAAAATCTTTTAATTTAATCGTTATTTAAATACTTTTTCAGAAAATGTCCACTCACAATGTAGATCATTTGGACGACTAAACAGAAGTTATCTAACGAGGATTTGTTGTAAACCATTCACACAATCTCTCTCTTTGGAGATGGTACGGAAAGAAGAATGGTGATAGTATCTATTGATTGAATTGGCATTTAGTTGGTAGAACTCCATTATAATAGCATAAAATGTCAAAGTATTTATTTCCACAAAATTTTTATCAGGTAGTTGATAGCTATTTCGGCTTTACGCCATCGTCAGAACTATGACTATATATAGTTCTGACGATGGTGTAAAGCTGAAATAGCTATCAACTACCTGATAAAATTTTTTTAGAACTAAATACTTCGTTATTTTATCCTATTGTGATAATACCTGTTGAAGTATTTTGCTAGTCATTCTCTGTCTGCGTTTTGTTTTTCACTATCGGGTAGATGCGGTTGGAGATACATACATGAAATAATCGTGCGTTTTAGTTCCAAATCCATTGATCAATTAAAATAAAACAACTCCAGGCGAAAAAACGTCATAAGCTCACATTTCCAAGATTTCAAATTTTAATTGAATCTCGAAATAATTGATCTCGAGTGACTTCTGATTTCAAAACATCTCATTTGAATTGATAAAAAATTTATAATATCTGACGCCTTGGCTGTTATTTGTACCTAGCGCCAAAATTTTTTATCAATATTTAAAAAAAAATTCAACTGACTTTTTCAAGAAATGCTATTTTCTGCTAATTGAAGAATATAAAAAAATTTCATTTTCTCCACTCTATTGAGAGATCGGTCCCGTGCAACTCTGTATCGGGCCCAAAAACATCAGGAGTAAATTCTTTTTTATTCTTGATAGTTATTTCGTAATGGAAGGCGACCGTGAAATAGTGGCTGCATACACATAGCGGATTGAGCTTTGCGATCAACTTCTAATTGAATCTCTATTTCAGTTCGTAAAAGCAAAACTTTATTTATGTATGTTTTTTTAATATTAAAAATAAATGTGGCTAATGACTTAAAAAAACAGTGAAACAATCTGTCCGTACTACAGAATATATATATATATATATATATATAAATAGTGGAGTCTGCGTTAATCGAAAAAATCGATTTACTTATCATTGTAATTGTTGTTGATTTACTTAACACGTTACGCTTTCAACAAACGTTGTTTTAAAATATTGTTATATATGTTACAAAGACTTGTTTAATCTACATTTGATATATTTATGGCATAATTCATCTAAAATTTTACACTGTGTCTCAATATATAGGCTAATTTAGAGGGGTAAAATATTCTACCTTCTGCTTGGATTAGAAATTCTATCTCCCCCTAAAGGTCAAAGTACTACGACCCTATACCTATTCAATGCGTTCATAAAGCCTTATAAACTGTAGTATTTCTGAATGTATCCAGCTAAGGCAGGGAGAAAATCTTTTGGATATGCAAGGAAAACGCATCCTAGCTTTATTGCATTTTGATATATATTATACTAGTGGGGTATGATTTTATGGCGATTTTGCGCGTTTTACGAAATAAGGTGTCAAGAAATGATACATAAACATCAGATTAATGCCAAGAGACGATTTCCTAGTCACTAGCGTAGAACGAATTTTATTTGAAGCAAACTAGAAAAATTTTTGCAAGATCTCATAAAATATCATATTTTTTGGTCTGTCTTTTTAAGCAAGTTATACTATAATTTAAGACATCGACAGAGGGTGCTTGATGGAATTTCAATATCAAATTTGGATTATTGAGATTTTGTACACTTCCATGCATTTTGTCACTAACGACCCGGGTTTCGCCTTTCGGCATCTTCAGGCATTCGAGCACAGGCATTTCGCCACTCTGTAAATGTGGTGTTTACAAAATAAGGATTAAGGCGATTCTCGAAATTTTAACTCAGGTGTCAGTGTGGCTCTCAGACGTATAATATCTTACCTCGTAAATAATATTTGTCGTATTTGTATCTTCTATATACACGTTAGACACTGTTTAATGTCTGTCAGTTCGAGTCCATTCGCGTGCTCGAATGCCTGAAGATGCCGAAAGGCGACACCCGGGTCGTTAGTGACAAAATACATGGAAGTGTACAAAATCTCAATAATTCAAATTTCAAGTTATACTACTTTTTCCAACTACAAATTTTCGTAATTTTTCACATTGAATTTTTTCATCATTGTAAAACTTGTCATTCACCTGTCCATGTAAAATGTAAATATTTACGTTGTCGTTATCTTGTCATTTTTCCAGGTTCATTTAAATCACAACACTTGTATATATCGACTGTAGAAATATGTAAAAGGATGAATCACTCTTTTTTTAAATATTTATTGTTGATAATCACAATGTATACAATTTAATATCCGTTTTATGTGGACTATAAACAATATTTTTTGTGTGTGGGTAACGTCCGTTTGCTTTTCCACAGTCGATATGGAAATGATATATTTATTTTAATGAATTATTTTAATGAAAAATGTAAAAAAGTCTTGAATTATTGATAATTGGACACAATGAAACCATTTACAAGTAATTTAAATGTAATATGATCGTAGCGAAAGACAAAAAACGGCTTGACGCATTTTAAATGTGATGCTGGAGAAGGATGCTCCTTATACCATGAACCATGAAGCGACCAAGTGAAGCGACCTCACCTTACCGATGGCCCTCAGAGCAGCGGAGTGCAGGAGTGAGTGGCGAAGGATCGTCAAAGGAAGTAGAGTTGTTGCGGTATGCGGAGTTACTTATAAATATTATTATTTCAACGCATTGATCCGTCGAAGGTATAATCACGACTATAATATTCGAACCAGTGAAGTAAGCGGAGTTCTATATACTGGTTAACTAGCCTGGTACTACCACGTTAAGTTTATGGCATCGAAATGGTGATTAGATGAATTTAATGTAAGACTAAATAGATATATTTTCGATGTATTCAACGGTAACTTTGTGGAAATTCATTTTTATTAGAAAATTAACATTATTATCTTTTTTGTTTCACTGGTTGGGTTTACGTTAATTCCTGTATTTTAAAAATAAACCACAATTTTTTGTACTACTTCTAAATGTTTATAATGAACATAATCGGTTTCGCTCATCGCGAGCATTATCAACTGATAAAAATACAATCACAATAGGGCTATTGATATAAAATTGAATGTTAATAATTAAAAGGAACATAAAACAGTTGGTTCATGAACTAAGACAAGAATTTATAATAGGTCATCAAAAATTGATATATTTAATTGAGTTTATAAATACCTGTAAATTCTTGTAATAGTTCATGAACCAACTGTTTTATATTCCTGGTAATTATTATAATCTATTTTTAAAATACAAGAATTGACGGAAATCCAACTAGTGAAACAAAAAAGTTATCAATTTCAATTTTCTAATAAAAATGAATTTCCACAAAGTTACCTACATCGAAAACATATTTATTTAGTCTTACATTGAATCCATCTCATCACCATTTCGATACCGTGGACTTAATCAACGATGTGGAAGTAGTATAATCAAATTGTGTTGTATTTTTAAGAATGAGTTGGAAATAAAATTGTAGGTAAAATATCTATATATTTACTTTGTTACACCTACTCTCGACCCATGTTTGTTATTTGAATGATCTCCTACGCTTTTTTTTTATTTACTTTGAGGTATGACATTCATCTTTATATTGCAATATATGGACGAGCACAACAACTTAGATTCCTTCCGTATTCTAAAGGACAATAAGTGTTAGTTTATTATATAAAATAGATGGCACCTGTAAAATATAAAATAAAATTGCCATCCACATAAGAGACGATATCGAGAGTTTTATTTCTTTCGCGTCGCATTTATTGCCCTCTCATAAAATCAAAGAATGATTTAAGAGCAGGTTTCATGTCGACACGTTCGAGGAACCGATATTTTCAGCGAATGTCAGAATGATAAATTCACAAAAAAACATATACAACCACGAAGTAATGTAGCCGGTTGAACCAAATATGAGCGATTTATTTTACGATACCACTCCTTTACATAGAAATTTTCACTTAAATTAGACGTATCTGTCAAATAAGGTTCTAGGAAAAAACCGTACAGGAGAAATGCAGACGGAAAAAAGTGAACCGGAAAAATCCGGACACAGAAAAAAGCGGACATGGAAAAAATCGGACACGGAAAAAACCGCACACAGAGTAGAAAAAGAAGTATTCATATTTAAAATACTTCTTATCGTTTCTTGAGTTTTTCAACTTTAAAAAATGTTAAAATCAGATTTTTATTTTTAAATAACTGTACGTATTTATGCAATAGAATAACACAAATATTATTATATTTACTTACACTTACTGGTATTTCGAATTGGTTAAACTCTTTTCCTATCTAAAAAAATCATACTTCTGACGATAACGTCAAGCCAAAATAGCTATCAACTACCCAATAAAATTATGTATAACTAAATACTTATTACTGTTACTTTATCTTATTATAATGGACTTCTATCAAGTAAATGCCAATTCAATCAATAAAAAAATCCTTATTACTGAAAATAATTATCATCAGATTTTGAGTCACATCATCATTCTTTTCTTTTGTTGATCGTTATTAAGTTTTGGAAGGTGGCCGTGAGATAGCAACTGCATACGCATAATGAATGGATATGGGAAAATTTCAATTCAAAACGTATCCAATTAAATTAATGATATAATTTACTCACAGCTCAATTATAAAGTGATATCTCTTTCATATCCACATTAGAATCTTTTTCAAAATTGATTAGAAGCTTTAATATATATGTAAATATGTTTAATAAATGCTAGTGCATCTTTTATCCACATCACACAATGATGTATACAATTGATAAAACATGTTAAATTACGACGATACAATTTGTCGGAAAAGATTTCAAAATTACCAGAAATGTTCCTGAAAAAGTATCATTTAAAATTACGACAATACTATACCCAGATAAATGGAAAGCTCTCAGTATAAGTCATAGCCCATTACTCACAGAAAAAGCTCTCTCTGGATTGGAAGCATGCACCTGTATACAATATTGGTTTTTGGTATGATTTATAGCCACTCGATGGCATCTAGTATAATGGGATGGCGCGGTATTTTGGCCTAGATTCTAACAAAACTCTCGCCGTACTTAGGTAGGTACATAAAGCTTGTTACGGTATTTATTTTTTATGCTTTACCCGTATTTTTTTATCATTAATCTCTTCTTTTATATTTCTATGTAGAATAAATTTAATGATAAATCATAAAAAATGTTTTAATGAATAAATGACAAATCATAAATCACCACAGATATACTGTCAAATTCAAGTTCAATTAACAAAGAGAACATGTAATTAAAACTGAAAATTTTGCATCGATACTTATAGTGCCTACCATATAAAATAGTAAAATCTAAAAATATTAGCTATGCAGTGAGAATTTAAAATAGATGTTGGACAAAATGTTCTCTTGCAATTGGCATCACTGTTTTGTAATTGATGCTACTTTCAAGATAATGCGGTTGATTAATAATTATGAGAGATGAGAAAAAAAACCAGTCTCTGTATACTAGCTGTAAGAGCGTCGCTCTCCGCTCCTAACGTTCCTGGTTCAAGTCCTGACAAAGGCAATATCCATAAAAAAATATGTAATAGTTTGATATCTCGAGCATGGACATTTTTGATTTATTTTCTGCTCTACTTGATATCGAGCGATAATTCTCCTTGGATCACTACAAAATATATTATCTTGCAGTTATAATAATATGTTGTTATCCGTAATATTTATTATCGTTTCTAAAGGAAAACGTTGAACGAAGTCGATAACAGTTAGTAAAAACACAGCTTAATAAATTTCATGAAAATATATATTGTGACGACATTATATATAGTAATGAATCAAAATAGAATGGTTGTAAAAAAAATCTTTCATATATTTTTATGCACATTTCACATATATATATATTTTTATTGATTCAAAGGAAAAACTGTGACAGGTGTAAAACGTGTTTCGCCTTATTGGGGAGCATCTTTTTGGTAACCCTAAATCTACTAATTCATATATTATTTAAGTAAAGTCATCTGAAAAATAATTCATCATGATAGAACAATAAATATATTGGTTTATCAACACCGTTTGCCTAAGTTTTGTTATATACAACTGGTAATTTGAAACCATATGACAACTTTCTCGGTAAAATATGTAAATTTAACTTTCTTCTTTAAAGCTTTCAAAAAAGAAATTCTGATTAGCACCAGCTACAATTCAAAATCAAATACATTAAAGAAATACTACCCCACATATTTGTATAATTCAAAATCCTCCAACCATCGGATTTTGTACTTATGGAAACTGATTGATTTTTTTACAAGCGGAAAAATTTCCACGGAAGATTGAAAAGAACATGCCTAAAAATTCAAATCAAAAAAAATCACCCATAAATTGCTTAATGTATGCATACGATTATAATTCCTTGTAAATCCCTATATCCTCATGTAATGTATCGTAAGCGAAAAGGGTTTTCAGAAGGGCGTGGAAAAATTTCCCCCTTTATAGATTCGTTCGTTTGTTTTGATGTCCTGTTGTACTTTTTAATTAAATTAGCATACTTGGCTTAAAATCCGACGTCAAATTGAGTGGTTTTTAACTGTCAAATATGCTTCAAAATCGGATCGAATCAATAAGTTTGTGGAAAATAAATAAAACATATTGAAGGATTCTTTTTTACAAAAGAGTGAAGCTTATAATTATATTATATCTAGTACAAAACATATATTAAGGAAAAATTGCTTAATCAAAAACCAAACTTCTTTTGCTGTATCCGCTGCCTATTCGGAGCATATGGCCACCACACGATACCTTCTGGACCACCATTTCTCCTAGAACATTCAAGTGCATCCTATGGATGGTCGTCAGCGACTTTCTGTGACGACGGTAAACGTCCGGATGAAAAAATATACAAGTTTCCCCATTGTAAGGCATCCGCGTCATTTTGTTTTCACCAATGAGCGTTATTAATAATTGGTAAGTTTTCTCTCATATCTCCGATTTTCGGACGAAATCAAACCGCCGTACCCCTAGTATTTGCTGCAAGCATGTACACGGACCCTGAATTTTGTGATATGCCATGACTCGCTACCGTAAAGAAGTACCGTTAGAACACATACATTGAATAAGTGATACTTGGTTCTGAGCCCATACAAATATAAGCTTCATATTGAATTGAAGCATGTTTCAGCTTTCCCTAGTGGAATAGGTAATTCAATGCACGAATGGCCATATCTTGTGATGTGTACCCTCACGTTGAATATATGCTTCATAATTCAGCATTTTTTACTACACAGTCTATTAGTATGTATGGATCCCGTTATCCTAGAGAGCAAAGTTATAAAATGGCAAACTCTACCTGAAGCCAGGCTCGTTACCAGGATTCATTCAAGGAGGGGATCTTCGGATGAAAAAAATGCATTAATTTGTTATAAAACTCAGCTAGATACGTGTGTTTAAAATCCGTATAAGTTTTTTAATGAACAATGGAGTAGACACTTACATGATATAATAAATACCTAAGTTTTTACAAATTTAACCCAAAAAAGAAATATTGCCAATTTATCTTACTTCAAAATGGTGAACTAATCAATCGATATATGAAAGAAGTTTTGATATTTATACGAGATGAAATCAAATTGTCTAAATATTTTGACTGCATTGTAAGAACTGGCAAGACCAAATAAATATATTTTATTGTTTTGAAAAGTAATTTAATTCTTTATGAAGAAAAGCAAATTTTTCTGTTGATTATTTGCTCCGTGCACTTTGTATTCACAAATCATACGTTTGCAACGGAAAAAGAATGCCTTTGTAAATCGTGTAACAAAGCAGGAAATGGGATATTCATATAGATATGTATCCCCACCAAATAGAGTGGTTCACGTAAAATGACCTGCCCTTTTCCTCTTCAGCACAAAGGAGCTTTTTGATTGTCTACGCTGAAGCTGTATATGAGCTTAAGTTTTATGTTGCCAAACAGTTTGTCAACGACGGCATTAGTCCAAAAATTCTAGGGCTTATAGTATAAATCCTAAATAAAATACTGTTTTGATTGTATCAGAATAAAATATAGCGCGTAATTTTATAAGCATAAGAAATAGATTTTGGAAAAGTTAAGATTCACTTCCATACTTATAATAAACTTTATTTCATACTAGTATAACCGTACCAATC
Source organism: Himalopsyche phryganea (assembly GCA_022494535.1). NCBI lineage: Eukaryota > Metazoa > Arthropoda > Insecta > Trichoptera > Rhyacophilidae > Himalopsyche > Himalopsyche phryganea. Next base: position 4,911,002 of record JAGVSL010000010.1, on the reverse strand, counting down.
ATAGATGACCAAATTCAAATTGAAATACTGAATGTCTAAAGTAGATAGTACGTCGGAACTGTGTGTAATGAGAAAATTTCATAATTACATGTGATATGTGATAATAATAAAACGTTTACAGAGCGGTCAGGGCTATTACATATAAAAAAAATATATTGCGCATTCATATAAAAGCTTTATTTATTTATAATAAAAATCGTGATTATGATAGTTACAAATATATTATTTTCTACAACCTAATAGAGCAAGGGCTCGCAATCATTTTTTCTCCATATTCACCAATGTTCAGTATATAATACTTCCTTCCCAAGATAATCAAACTCTACTCAAAAGGTGCTTTGCATATATGCAATTTTGAAAATCTTTAGTAAATGGCAGCAATTTCCACCCCCGAAACTTTAAAATTCACTCCTAGAGCAAAGTCTCTCCCGCTTGGGAACCGCTGTAATATAGAAGTACAAAGAAAAGATTTTTTGGGAATACTATATAAAACAATCTCTAAATTATGTTTTTGAAAAATAATTTTCTCATATAGCTGCTAAGCACTAAGAGTAGGATTTCCTTCACTTTCGCAAACAGGGCATCACCGTGTATATTATTGGCTGGCCTCCCACATGCAGGATTATTCTTAGTACACAAATTTTCTGCTCAGAATTTTGGCAATCATTTTGTATTACTTTACAAATAATATTATTGTTGGCTCTTATTGTTGAGTTTTGTTTCTACGAAATTCAAAACATACAATATACAGTATCGTACAAATTGATTGATACTTATTTAAATATCGAATATCAAAATACATTTTCAGGTAGTCTCAATTAACCATGAAAGCTGAAACTTTGGAGTTATTATGCGATTAGCAAATGTCATACTTTATCTTAAACTGTGTTTATTAATGAGAGAGTAAAAACTGTTTTTACCGAAAACATTAAATGGTGAGTTGCGTTATGAATCTTTGAAATGTACTCCTGTAAATTCTCATGTATGTAGATAAACAGACTAAAAGTAGGGAGTGGCGATATAATAGTGGCTTACAACAAGTGGTAGGATCAGAATTTTTAAACCTAAAACCAACTTAAAACGAGGCTTCCTTTTTAACAAATGGTCAATTTATTTTCCTAATTTACATCATCTGGCCAAGACCTGCTCTGTAGTCTTTAAAATGAGATCCAATCATTAACTCATTTTCGTATTCTTGAGGGTTACATCAATTGGTTAAAAAACCGTCGATTATGATAATACTCATTCTACTAAGTAATATCAGGCTCTTTTTTCGTAGTGCAAAATGTTTGAATATCGCATTCACAATTTTTTTTGTGATTTTGTTTTCGAGTAAAACACTTGATGATATTGCAGCAAATGAACTGAGCATCTCGAAGAACTAAGTTCATGCCATATTAAGACAATATGCTTTTCAAGAGTTCATGCATGTGTTTAAAACGTACGTATTTTTAATTAAATATTTTTAGTTTACTCTACGAAATCAATAAAAGTGAATTTCTGTTTAAAAGCAAGCAGAAAATCTTCAAAGCTTTCAAAAAATGAAACTATAGAAATATTGGGTAATGAATTTTTGAAATAATTTATAAAAATAAACAATATATTTTTTGGAATTATTTCACAATATTTTATAATGATAAAAACCGGGTTTTCTCACAGCGAGCATTATCACCAGTTGATAATGCTCACGATAACCGAAACCGGAACATGACCATTTGAAAAATGTAGAATTATTTCAAAAAAAAAATTTTTATGGAGGTAATCCTTTCATACCAAGAATCGAAAATTAAAACCTTTGAAGTTATATAAAAATAATGTATACATTTTTGGCATTTCAGCTGCTATATTCATTCAGGCATTAATTTGTCTGTTGAGATTTGAGATTGATTCAATTAAGAATTTAAAAGAAAGAATCTAAGAAAAAATGACTTAAGATCAACTCGAGAAGAAAAAGACAAAAAAATACTCGTGCCAAAGATTATATATATATATAACTATATAAAAGGTTTTTTTTGACGTCAGGAATTAAGCCCGAAACCCTCTGCTAAGTTAGCGAAACTCTTTCCTCTAAGTTGAACATAACATCAAACTGATTTAAAAAAAGCTTGTTCTTCAATAATTATAAAAAATTCACCATAATAATAATATGTATATGTAAATTTGTTTAATTTTCTGCATATTCTGTGTAGGCTAACCACCATGGGTGGTGCGGTTTATTTGATTATTTAACACAATATACAAACGCAGCATGTGTGTTCATGTAAAATTTAATAATGGGAATTCGCTCTTCACACTCGCCGCGAATAAGTGACGTTTTTAATACAACGGACCCTCAAATGATTGGTGAATATAGGCCGCAGGTCCTAGAAATCCAGGGGCGTAACAATATTTTCGAATATGTATTAACTTTACACTCACAAAGTTTGCTTTTGAGAATGCATCACATATATGCATGTGTATTTTAGCTTAAAAGTAACCCCATTAAAAAAAACTCTTGTTTATATCATGTTTTAAAACCAGTAGGAAAACACTTAAAGTTTCTACAATATAGTATATTTATAGTAAAGAAATGAAGACAATTTCGTGTTATTATCTACATATGTAATCTGTTTTATCCCTGTGATTCAGCGTCGTCATCTTTCGAATTAAGGACCATAATTTGTAATTCAAATGCAATCATAACAGGACTAAATGTATTCATTGTTTGCGATTTTAATATGGTATGTAAGTATTTACTAAATCTTATATCATTATTATATTTTGGGTTGCAGTGAATTCAAAAAAGTGTCATGAGTTCGCGCTTCAGTTGAAAGGTATTGTAAACGAAATACCAAAACTGACAGATGACAGTAGAGTCTGAGAGTAGGTATTGTTTATTCTTCGTAAATTATTTATGGATGTCATCTTAAGTTACTTTACAGCAAAACTTTTTAAATTTCATTGCGACCCGTTCATCGTTCTCAAAGTCATGTTTTTTTGAATTCAGAAGAATAAATACATTACTTCGATGGTCGAAGGGTATACTGGAATACCACTCTACAAAAATCAGATTGATGATACCAGTTAAGTTTTTCTACTAATAATTATTGATACCAAATCAAATTTTACGGCATTTAGTCTACATCAAGGTCGGTGGATAAGTAAATATGTGATTATAAAAGAAGACTGTCTGCAAGCGTGAGAATCATCATATGCGATTTTTGTAAAACGCAATACAACGAGAGAAAAATCTAGAAAAGGAATCATTAGTCTCTTGCCATTGTCCGACCGTGAAACGTGTATTCCAGACTGCATTACCGACCTTGTCATCATCATCATCCGTCCTGCGGTTTAATCATATCAACATACAACATTGGAATCGCATATTTATAAGCTGTTGTAAAATTACCCTGAGTGTCTTTCATGAGGTCGCAAGCTTGCCGGTCAACCCTGTTCAGTGTTCACACAATGTCTATGGTGTAGCGTTATGTAGAGTCACGGCCGACAACAGTTTTAATTGAAAAACGTGTTGCCGGACCGACATACCGTCACAACCCCGTTATGATTAATGGATTCCATGTTATGCACGTAACCCGCAAATTATTTCCAATGTGTCAAGTATTGCTAAAATGTTATCATAATTAATTTTTGATCTCCCGGGAATCCACGCATTCTGCATAATTAATTATATCACTGCATTGTCAAAATTTGGTTATCAAATACTAATGCAGTTTAATACACATATATGCAAGAATAACGATTTTTTCCGAAATAAAATGTTATTACTAGATAAAAAATAAGTATGTACGTATGTCTGTATGTATTTTATTTTACTGGTTGTGTTACTAGTTGTGACATGTGTTTCGTCTCTTTGAGAACCATAGCCTGAAGACTAACTTTAACGTAAAATTCTGGTTATAAAAGATTTTTTGAAAAATTAAAAAGTATTTAATAAATAATTTACGATATTAAAGCGCCTCTTTTGCCATATTGGCTACTTTAATATTTTCAACGGATTCTTACAGATAAACTAGTAACATAGATGAATAACATGATCATCAATTTTAATTTTATATTAAGAATGAATTTCACAATGTTACCGTCGAATCCATGGGTACGCCTGAGTTCACATGCACTTGTTTACTAATGGAAAATCTCAACAATTTATTTTGACGGTAACATATTGTTAGTCAGTTGCTGAACCTCACTATTTGAAAGTGGAATAGGGTTAAAAAAGAATAAAAAGTTAATTGCTCTACATGCATACTGTTTCCAGGTTTGGGTAAGGATTGGGTGATTAGCAAAGAATTTCCTACCACCTATCCGATCCCAAAAACTGAACGTAGAGCGAGCTAACCACTTGTCCTGTCATACCTATCCTTCTATCCCTACTCTCTTCGAAAAAGAGAGGTTGAGCAACTGAGTAATAAACGGTTCTCGTAGAATGATGTCCGATGAGATACCTCCATAAGGAGTACATATGCTCTACATTGGGAGAGAACATGGTAAAGAGTAATGAATGTAACACAGATATACGTTCATTTAAAAATAAATGTGTGAATCTATTCAATAATTCTAATCTTTGATCGTGCATTCGAATAAAATCAAAGTTTAACCGTTTGGTAACGAGATTGAAAAAAACAGTTAAAGAATTGAGCCCTTCGATAGAAATTATAACTGACGAGTACCTAACGTCATATTTTAAAATTAGGTACAGCTTTTAAAAATATATCACTAAGCAAAAAATCTGCTGATAAGAAGCTAAATCACACTGATCACTTTTGACAGTCTTTTATGTATAGTGTGATTCGATTTATGCATATTAATATGACAGTTTTGTAATCACACTAACCACACTGCAAGCATTTATTGGAATCGTTTGTTTTGAGGTACTGTGGGAACTATTCTAGACGGATGGCAACCCTGACGAGATGGCGATACCCTTTCTGGGAAGAAGCACGCTGCTTTACACAAGGATTAGTGACAATTGTGTTTCCCAGGTTGACGGCCGCTCTATTCTTAAATTAAGTCTCTGTAATAACACAAGTGAGGAAAACGATTCTTAAATATTATTTATGACGTTATAATACTATTCAGTATTGTATTAACAATTATATAACAAAACAAAGTTATATAAGTTCACAGTACAATTTTATATTATGATCAGGACCGGCTTAGAGGTGGAACATTGTCAACTCATCTTTTCAGTTGAAATCGTTGACTGATATCATAGGTTTATTGAAAAGAAAAATAAATTTTTAAATAGTTTTTTCTTAACAATGAGACGGGCTTGGGTTCAAGTCCAGGCAAGTTTAATATTAATTTTAGATTCATTTCAGTTTTACATTTGAAATCTGAGAAATGGGTGTTTGTGATGTCTTTTCTCATTTTTATCTTAAATGATTTAAAAATTTCAAAACATATGGAGCTTAAGATTTATTAGAAGTTAGGAATGCCATTTAAAAATTTAAATAAATGATGATCATTTTGAAATGGTATAAGTCCAATAAAAATACTAAAAAATCAAGTTTTTGAAACGCATAATTGTACAAAAACATTTTTTTTTTGAGTTTTTTAGAGTAAAATGTATAAATGTAGAGTGTATGTATATTTTGACTGCTTCTGAAAACATTGAGCTTAATTGAGTTTGGGCCAAATCAACAATTTTAATTAATTTACCGACTATTTGATTGAAAAATACCAGCAATAACGAGCCATGAAGTTTATGAGTGGGATTGAATGCACTTATTGACATGCATATCCATCGAAATTTTACGTCAATATCGTCAAATTTTTTAAACATTTCAAAAATGTAATAAAAATTCTGATGAAAAAAAGCATTAAATAATTCAAAAATACTAATTTTCTTAAATTTGGATTATTGAGATTTTGTACACTTCCATGTATTTTGTCACTAACGACCCGGGTTTCGCCTTTCGGCATCTTCAGGCATTCGAGCACACGATGTCACTAACATAACAGATGTCACTAAATGTGGAATGATTGTATATATTTACCCATTCGTCGAATTACGTCCCGTCAAAACCCACAATACTATTATGATTGTAAAATCACTGGTATTTCTAAAAGAAGTTGAAAAGCGGCAATTCGCCACTCTGTTAATATGGTGTTTACAAAATAAGGATTAGGGCGATTCCCGAAACCTTAACTCAGGTATCAGTGTGGCTCTCAGACGTATAATATCTTATCTCGTAAATAATATTTGTCGCATTTGTATCTTCTATATAAACGTTAGAAACTGTTTACTGTCTCTCAGTTCGAGTCCATTCGTGTGCTCGAATGCCTGAAGATGCCGAAAGGCGAAACCCGGGTCGTTAGTGACAAAATACATGGAAGTGTACAAAATCTCAATAATCCAAATTTTATATTGAAATTCCATCAAGCACCCTCAGTTGATGTCTTAAACTAATTTTCTTAATATTATTTTAATATTTTCGGTTATTATAAAACAATCTATGAAATAAAAATTTCATATGTATACGATTACGACGGGCTTCGCTCAGTGGCGTCTTTTTTCTAACATAGGATCTCATGAAAATCGATAATATGTGAATATTATGTGTTGATTGTAGTGTACAAGAGTGGTTAACGCCGTTCAATCGGGTGTGGGGTAACGGGCTTGAATTGTGGAACGGAAATTTTCATACATTGATTTTTCAGCGAAATTTATTTTCATACCTCCCTAAAACCCCCTATAACAAAGATCGACTAGTGCACTACTAGTCTTCTCCTAATTTATTACTATTCTCTTACTCTTCAAAAATACAAAACTTTAGTAAATTATTCATAAACAATTCACGTAAACGAATTATTTTGAGATTCTTCATTTCGAGTATATAAACTCAAAATTTGGATCCGTACTTAATGTTAACTAATAAAAAATTATTTTATTATAAACTTTTAAACCATATCCAACACCACGTATATTATATGAAAAATAGCTTATGGTCATGATACGGACTTACACGTTGTTTAGTTATTTGTTAAAGAAATCCGAATAATTTATTTTTATTTGATTAACAAATGTTATATCAAAGAATTTGTTGTTCTTTTTTAATAATAATGTTACCTATCTATCTCTGTTCGTTCACACATATTACTGTAGACAACATTTTATTGCAAACCAAGTAACCATTCTCTTTCATAATTCGAATTAAAAAATTTGAATGTTTTTTCAGACAGCCATATATTTTGAAAAAAACGTAACAAACAAAAACAAAAGAGCGTGTGATTTTATTTTGACGTCTTCTAAAAGTAAATGGAAAGAATAAAACAAATGTGAAATATTGTTAAAAATATTAAAACAATGCTATATTTATGCATTCACATTGTGTAGTTTAATGTCTGCTTTGCTTGAAATAGATTAAATATTGTAAGACACAAAAGTTATTAGTCTGTAAAATAAAAACACTTTTATGTGCATTTATACTACATTGCCATAAAATATGACAACATTTTTCCAATTTCTTACAATAGTCTCAGACTTGAATAGAGATGTTGTTTAGATAAGCCGCTACCATATTACATGAATAAAACATAAAGTGCAATAAAGCGGTCTCATACATTTGAGCAGGCAAGGAGGCAAGAATGAAGTAAGTACTATTTGCCAAGCGTTCTGGCCGACCGCCAGCCACTTCTTAAATGATCCGAATTATTCCGCCGACGAAACACGTCGTATGGAAACTGGCTTAATCTTTCAAATTGCAAACGGAATTATTTTGCATTCACCCCGCCGCCTCCTTATTGTGCGATGCACTTTCGGGAAATTCACTTGGCAGGTGAAAATTTCAAAGTTTCTCAAGAATCATTGACGTAGAATCAGTGCGTTTCAAACCGATTACTATCTGCGCTTATTGTATTTAAAGCAGATATTTTTTTTTATTATTTTAGAAGAGAAACTTTGAATGTCTTGAAGTAACATAGTGGCTTGAATTTTTAATGCAAATAATATTTTGACAAGGCTAATTTTTATTTATTGTATTATGTGCATCATAATATAATATAAACTTTTCGCATCATTCCGGCATGTAGTTTGTTTCACCTTATCTTAAATTGACGATTGTCTGCACAGTAGTGAACAACTGTGTAGGGTTTCATTTTTTAATTAAAATTTTCAGACGTACAGGCATACATATGTACACACTTTACAAGAGAAACCAGTCGAATAGTAAAGTTATCAATTTTAATTCTATATTAAAAACGAATTTCCACAAAGTTACCGCCGAATCCATAGAAAATATAAAACTTTTAACGTCTTCAAGTAACATAATGTGTTGAATTTTTATTGAAAATATTATTGAGACAAGACTGATTTTTAATAATATTATTTAAACATAAATATACATTATAGAAAGCATAATTAATTCTACTAATAAATTTTTACATATTGTCAGCAAACATGACAACTGTAATGTTTGCTGACAATATGTAATATATAATATTAATCGTCCCTGATCATTATACAACCACGAAAGTAGTAAGTTGTGTTTTATTAAAAAAAAGTTATTATACTATTTTGGTGGTTGCGACGTTCTCACACCGAAAAACATACGCTAATAAACCAATTTGAATAAAAGGATGTATAATAAATTACAATTTCCAAAAAAACTTCAAATTGAAAATGACGTTTATTGAAGAAACTACGGCACTGGTTTTTATCCGCGAACATTGCAGGGAACAAAATTAGTTTTGGAAAATTACCCTCCAAGCGGAATACTCAAGCTTGCCATTTCAATTTATCGACACAAACTACAAACAAGTTACATTGTAAGCGTGTTACATGTAGCTGAGAATAACCCAAAAGGATGCACACATTGTATACAACTCTTTACTTAAAAAGTAATACCTATTTTGAATTAAGGGACAATAATTTCTATTCATGGAAAAAGTAATATAAATCAGATCACGGATAATTCACCGCACAAAAATTGTTGTGACAGTGAAAGTGATTCTGATGACAGTTGCGTTTAATGATTTTTAACCACGAGCGAGTACCCGGCATGCGTTGCAATGCCACTGAGAAAGTGAGCTTTAATTCTGTTTATTGAAGTGCTTTTGGATACACAATATTTTTTCTTTTTCCGCCTGGTACATTAACGAATAAATCAGAAGGTTTTTCCAACGCGTGAGCTGGCCACATACAGCTGTCCATATGAGAAGCATGGATTTTTTTAATTTAGTCCACACACTTGTAGCGATTGTCTCTGTGCTTTGTGGATGGTCACCGGAATCTGCGGACATTTGAATCCGACTTACATATCTGTCCAAATTATTGGGATGCGTGGCAACAGTACATCTTCCACTTTGAATTTCCATTTAAGACCGACAGTTGGAATTTAACAATTAACACAACTTGTTATGTCACACGCGAACTGAAATGTCGCTGTTTGAACCTTTTTGATTTTTTTTTATGTTTCCAGAAACCTACGCAAGTGTTCGCACAACAACTCACCAAAGTTTCATCGACATCGGATGAATGTTATAGGAACGCATACCTGACAAAAAAACAAACATTCATTTTTATATCTTTAGATAGATGTCCGTTACTGGTATTTTTATCATCCTACAACTCTTTCTGCTTATCATATCTTATACAATTTTGACCCGATCCTCGAAATAGGACATATGTGGGTGATAAGATAACTGATAATGTAAAATAAGTGTTGATTTAAAAAGTATTTTAATGTTTGTGTCGTTTTTTTTTCAATTCCAATTATTGAACTTTTCTTTCGTGTTCTGTCTACATTAAAGTTGTCGTGTGCATGTAGTTCTATCCGTCTTCCCGCAAAGAGGGAGAGATTGAGTCAATAACTTCCTACTATTTCTTCTTAAAACAACTAGTGTTGCTCTATTCTAACTATTATGAGCCCATGTGATCCATATAGGAAACGTACATATCTTGAAAATATCATATTATCGAAAACGAGTGAAAATAATATATTTTATTTCTGAGGAATATAAATCTCATCAACAGCGTATATTAATTATATTTTTAGTTTCAAAAAAACAACATGGTATCAAATCATGTCTACTTTTAAAATATGAAACACTGAAATATACGAACATACACGGTTGATGTATAGTTAAAATAATAAATAATTCCACCAGGTGCTTGAATACCTTTAATATGTTACTATTCACTTTTATTCCCGATCACTATCTGTCACTCGAAATTCAACTTACGTATTTAAACCGGAAAAGTAATGACTTTTTTAATGTTTCTCCGTTTTATTTGTTTTTATTTTATTTAAAAACAAAACGCGGCCGAAGAAATATTTTATTTCTTTTTTTACGAAGCGCTTAATAAAACGAGAATTTTTAATTCATGAATTTATTGCGCAAAACGCTGTTTGCTTTTATTTGGCGCAGTCAGATCCCAGAATGTGAAGTATAAATGTGTTATTTAATATTGAAAGAAGCAACTTGAATTGAAACTGTTCCTGTAAGTATAAAACAAGTTCATTTTTTTATCTATGAAGAAATTTGTATTGTATAAATAATGTGTTTTCTCGTCTAAGCAAATAATCAAATAAAAAAAGTGGTCCATTTAGATACAAAAACCAAACGAATCAAACCATATCTAATGTCAAAGGGCAACTTAATCATTTTCTATTCCCTGAAAAAAATTAATTACCATTTTTTTTAATTTCAGATAAATTCATTAGCTTTAAGATACTACATTGCTAAATAATATGTGATTTGGGCACAAATATTCTACATAAAGATAAATCACTAGGAGAATTCTTAACTTAACATTTCTTGTTATAACTCATATAAATATATTATGCTTAAATTTCATTTATATTGGTATACGCCTGTGCTTAGTTTCAACTTTCAATGTATAGAGGAAGCCAATTATACAAATGAATTTAAACTAACACACTGTCAGCATCTGAGCAAATATCTCTTAAATGCCATGAAAGTTGAAGCCCGGACGATGAATAAAATACTCATAAAATATTTTAGAACACCCGATATAAGTAATAATAAATGATTTGATATTACTATTAAGAACTATGAGTTTATAATGCAGCTCAACTTTTGTGGGTTTAGCTGTTAATATTATTGCGTGTCCACTGGGCAAACAAGGTCTACGATTTCCGGTGCACGAAACACCTCTACGAAGTTTGTTGCCTAGAGATACTGTCAGCTTGTTGTTTCTATGTCAGTCGACTAAGCATTTTGCGCAAAATTTTATATTTTCACTTCTATATCTCCAAATTTGGTTGAAATTTGTCACTATAAACACCATGTATGTCTTTAAATTTAATTAATTGCTTACTTTATAATGGTTTCAGACACAATTATTAAAGCATTTAGAATTATTTTTTTTTACCATATCCGCTCCCTATTCGGAGCATATGGCCATCACACGGTTCTTCCAAGCTTCTCTGTCTCCCGCCAGTCTCCTCGCCTCCTCCCAGGCCATCCCAGCGTCCCGTAGCTCCGCCGAATACATCCTATGGATAGTCATCAGCGGCCTTCCAGGGCGACGGAATCCACCTGGTTGGTAGAAGAGACAGGCTGGATTCAGGCTCCCCTGGGGCATCCGCAGCACGTGTCCAAGCCAGGTCCATCGTCGCTTTTTTTATTTTGGACGTAATAAGAGGCTGGTCCGTCCGCTCTCTTACCTCCGAGTTCCTGACAAAATCAAACCACAGTACCCCTAGTATTCGCCGCAAACATCTGTTTTCAAAGCACAGTATATGGTTACCCTGTGCCTTGGTGAGGTGCCATGACTCGCAACCGTAAAGCAACACTGTCAGGATGCATGCGTTGAATAAGTGGCACTTGGTTCTGACCGAGTACAACCGTGAGTCCCAGACTTTCCGCATTGAGTTAAAATTATAATTTAGAAATAATCAATCCTTTTTCTCACAAGTTTTGTGATTTGATTGATTATTTAAACTCATCTAGCATCAAATGAATTTATTGATAATGAAACACAAAAGAGATATTTTTTATCCTCAGACAAACTATTTAATCAGTTAAATTTGATGATAAATCATGCATTTGCAGTAGAAAAGAATTTATTTGTGTTGATTAAACAAATAACATAATATGAATATAAAATATATTTATTTACTTGATTCAAAATAAAGGACATATAAAAATAAAAATGGTCTGAAAACTAAGTTCCATCTTTTGCGATTGATCTTAATGTTTAACATGAGACATTTCGATCCTGAATTGATACAATATCCCCCAAATAAGCATACATTATAACGTAGGTATGTAAGTAATTTAAAAATTTAGTTTATGTCTTTGGAATATTTAAAAAAAATGTAGAATGACGAACCAAAGCAATACAAACGTAAAAAAATGACTGAAAAATCATAGATATTATTCACATTTTTGACTTAAATATGTTACCTTCAGTCCTGTAGCCGAGTGTGTCTCTCTAACTTTCCACAACTCGTTTGCGGGGTGAAGAATCTCGTAATCAAATTTTCATATATGTATAATTCAATCTATTTCCAACGGTATGGATATATATGATGTTTTTATAACATCTCACTCATCCCCTACCCGATCCTAAATATGACAACACCTCCATAACACTTTTTATGACATATTCTGACTTCATTCTTTACCCTCTCCCAAGAGAGAAGTTGAGCCACTGAACGATCAGTTTACCTTGAAACAAGATTATTTTTAAATGTTTTCTCAGGAGTCCATACGTTCACGTAAGTAGCAGACATGGTTAATAAGGTTAAGAAGACCCTCACAAAAGAGTTTTAAAAAGATAATCATTAAACATTTTATATGAATTAACTACATACTGAATAATTTTAAGCTTACTTAAGTTTTTAAACTAAAGATGTATTATTTATTCCGATTTCATATAAAATCTATAACACTAAGAGCATGAGAAAGAAATATGAGTTTTTCACAATAAAATTAGTTAAAAGTGTTCCGAATTATCAATTGAAACCAGAAACAATAAAAGCCGTACTTTCAAAGGTAAGGCTCCCTGAAGATGAGAAACGCCTTGCGCAAAATTAAAGACAAACAAACACAAAAATAAACAAAAACAACAAAGGTGTGCTTATGTTCTCATTATACTGAACAGGCAAAGGAAATAATAGCTTGCTACCTGTTCCCTAGTCGAAATTTTATACCCACCTGCCTTCCAACGGATTCGTAAACAAATATTTGTGAATCGAACATAAAATTGACCTTTTATGATAATGTTTAATTATTTTTATTAGTTTTAACGAAACCTTTTACGAAACAATAATATACGTGCCTAAAAGGGTAATTGTTCAATATTATTTTACCAACTTTACGGGAAACAAAACAACAATTCTCAACGGTGGGCGAACAATTCAAGGGCGCACGGGTCAACAAAAATCTCTGTTTCATAATATTATCTTTCTCATTTTCCCGTGAATTATATAAATATTAAATTTCAAACAAACCGAAAATGGTTAAAAACATATTGTAATTGTAGCGTCATTTTTAAACGTTCTTCAAATCGTTATTCAATTAATTTAAACTCAGATTTTAGCTGAAACTTGATATTTATTGTATTAGTCAGTAATAAATACAATATTGATTACAAAATATCCAGTATGAAATGACGTCATAACTATACTGATAAAGATGTATAGTGCATAAAAATAATATTAAATAACATTTCAGTTTCTAAAAGAGTTGTAATTTAATTTTTAAATGATGCATGAGCGCTTAGATTTCATCATCATGAATAAATATTTGACAACAAGCAATTGCGTTGGGTCAAATGAATTTATTGATCACCAGAATAGTGCTGGATTAACAGATTAAAAAAATAATGTTTGATTTCAAAATTTGTTGAAGGCTGCATAAGTCATATTTGTAATATAATGTTGTTGAAAAGTTCAATTATATTTTATGTTTTCTTCATTTTTTTTGTTAATAGGATGAAATTCGATAATTTTCAAGGCAGGGCTGTAAAAACGTAAGATTCTACCAGAATAACTGAGAAAATAATTATAAATTAATTGATTATTAGAACGTTACAAAATTTCCTCTTTTTAGAATCAGAAAAGTTTTCATATTGTGTAGTAATTTAGTATTTCTTCGATTCAATTTGTATTTTGTGATTATTTGAACGACAAATTTTATTCATCAATCCGATACTGGAATAAAAAAGACTGGTTTATGACTTGAAACAAAAACTTTGTCGCAAATCTGTAATATGAATATGCATTACTCATACGCCGATTCATAGTCTCTAGAGAAAAAAAACTGAAAGAATTTCCACCCCATGTTTGTGCTGGCATATAGGATAGACGCCTTGGCAGCCGGAGCTGGAGGGGAAATCCCTTTCAAGAAGGTAGGCACGCTAGACAATGCACTCCGAGAGTCCTCGGTGCCATACTTGACGGAAGCATCTTGGTGCCAAGGATTCACAACCTACGCATTTGAGAACTGCTATAAATAAATTACCATTGTAAAATTTAATTGTATTTTAACAACTTTGTATTTATTGACATTGTTATTTGTAGTAATTGTTTTATTAGTGTATAAATATATATTAAACTCGTAAGGGATCTTTCATAATATCTATTTATAACCGTCTCGTATGTTTTTGTGGTTATATCTCTATCAGTCGAGATACATGCTTTCGAAATGTACTGTGTTGGGTAGGTATTTTATTATGAGTGTCATTTATATTATCTATATGTTTTGACTTGCTATTTCAACGCCCAACGATACTGCAATTTCAACAGAGATTTTATGACGACATCACGATGTCACATTAGATAGCTTTAAGGCATGTGCAATGGAAAACGGCTACATTAAATAAAAAATATGCTCTATGACAGTGATCAGCAACTCTAGTTCAAAAGGTAACAGTTTGACTGTGATTAGCAATAACATGTAGACAGTTCAACGAGGAGCTAGTCTAAAATTTAATAATATTAGCCATTAAAAAAAATTTTGCTCATTTCGGTAAGCTCACTAAACGATCAAATTTTTTTCTTACTGTAGCATTTTTTATAAGTAAAGTTATAGTGGAGTAATGAACAAAAATATTTTGTTGTAACCTAATAAGTAGCATTTCAATTTTGCAATAAAGTTCTTAACTTATTTAATTAATCTGACAGGTTTTACCAATATAGCTAAGATGGTCAGAATAATAAATCCAAATGTTCCATTCAAAGTGTAGCCTCGCACTTTGAAAATCTGCCGCAATTTGCCAAAAACCATTTACAAACAAATTTAGAAGATCCAATCTAGAGCGATCGAATTGTCAATATTACTTTTTAACTTTACCTACGATTGAAACAAAGCTTCGCAATCTTACTAAAAGGAAAAGCAAATATTGATTAACACTCCGGTGTAATGAAAAGAGATGAAAAACAAAGAAATTTCAGAGAACATCGATTAAACCGTGTTCAATTTACAATTGGGTGCTTTTACTAACTTTCTATTCAATTATTAAAATTAAAATAATCATCATAACTACAATAGGTAAATCAATCAAATATCTATTTAATATTTACCAATTCGCATTTTTTTTAAAAAACAACATTACATAGAATAATAATTAAAAATATTCATCAATATCAAAGCTGTATGTATTATGATTTTTTGTTGAATTTCAGTGGTATGTTTTATTTATTGGAAAATTTGTGTTTGTATCGCTGTTATTAGGCACGGTTAAGATAAATCTACCAACGCAATTGAGCAATTTTAATTTACATTGCGAATTAGTTTCTAACTTGAATGATTTTTTCAATTTAAAAAACAGTACAGTTGAAAATACATCACTATTTTGGAAAGATTCAATGATTGCTTTAGAGAAATCCCTTTTCAATATAAAACTTAAATAAACTAGCTTCATATTCAACGTATTGAAACGATTGTTGTAATTAATTTTATTTTATTTTTGTGAATTGAAAATATATTTATGTTTCAATATTCAAAATTCTGTAAGCTTTGTTTCCATTCTTTTCCTAATATGGGCAGTATTGTTATTGATGTTAATATTGCATTTGATAATGAGAATTACTTTTCACTCACAGATAGCATCATTTTTAAAATATTTAATACAATAATAATGATAGTTAGAAAAAATGTATTCATTTAAGCGTTTCCTTTATTTAAGGTCCTTAGGACTGATAATAGAATAACTAATCTTTTGATAAGTATATATTATATACATGTATTAGGGATTGCCATTTTAACGATGCATTAGGTACAAAATGTTTTTTCTCCGAATAACAAAAACAATTTTTAGATCGAATCCCCACATTTGAAGACTTGTTAAAAAAATGCACTCCCCACTTTCAAATAGAGAAAAAAATATTCTAATAATATCTTATAACGTAGCATGAATTCATCCACCCTTGACTTATCCCCAATCCCTTTAGCATAAGAGTTTCATTCATCCCTCTGACCTCGTCATTTTCTACCCCATCTAAGTCCCGCAGCCTTTGCGATTTGAAGCCCAAATAATAATCAATTAGCACAAGTCAAAGATTGACACGGTGAGACGAAAGGCGTGTTCCTTCAGACTTATTGACAAAATTGAATCAAGTTGAAGACAGGAGGGTGGCATCCAATGGCGTTCAAAGTTTTAGTAGTATTAGAAATAAAAAAAACCGAAATAACGCGCGGTAACATTTGTTTATATCACACAGTTGATAGTGCATTCATATTGTATGATGACAGATAGTTTAACCTAATTTTTACCACCACTTTATAATATGGTTCTATTATGGATTATAGTAATTCATAGACAAAATTATGTTATAATTTAATAAATACAAAAGTATATGGTTCAACAAGAACTATTTTAAACATGTTATTAGCTATTTCGGCATCATGCCGTCGTATATAAACAATTTATAAATTAGGTACCTTAACATTAAGCTTAATTTAAATGTATATTTTTAACGAAATGTCTTCAATTCAAGCTGTTTTAGAAATAACACAAACATAATATACTGAATTCGTTTTAAAAACCAATTAATGCTGCTCATTCAAGATTGGTAAGGAGTATAACTGGCCTCTATTAATTTCTAAAATTTCCTGATAAAATAATTTATGATCCCCCATGTTTTTATGCAACAGTTTAACCCCATCATCCGCATTAAACGTATGGTTCTCCATTAGCAAGTGATTTGCGAATGTCGAAGTTTCTTTTTTTAATCTAAAGGTAGCTAAATGTTCTGATACCCTTATATCTAATGTACGTGTGGTTTTACCCACATAGAAATGTTGGCAATCATTGCATTGTAATTTATAAATACCAGATTTGTTCTTAAAGTTTCTTTGCTGAACCTTCCTAATTCTCCGCTATTATATCCGATACGTTAAAACACCTAACAGATTTCACTAAATGTGGAACGATTGTATATATTTACCCATTCGTCGAATTACATCCCGTCAAAACCCACAATACTATTATAATTGTAAAATCACTGGTATTTCTAAAAGAAGTTGAAAAGCGGCAATCGCCTTCGGCAATTCGCCACTCTGGTAATATGGTGTTTACAAAATAAGGATTACGACGATTTCCGAAATTTTAACTCAGGTATCGGTGTGGCTCTCAGACGTATAATGTATTGCCTCGTAAATGATATTTGTCGCATTTGTATCTTCTATATAAGCGTTAGACACTGTTTACTGTCTCTCAGTTCGAGTCCATTCGTGTGCTCAAATGCCTGAAGATGCCGAAAGGCGAAACCCGGGTCGTTAGTGACAAAATACATGGAAGTGTACAAAATCTCAATAATCCAAATTTAATATTGAAATTCCATCAAGCACCCTCAGTCGATGTCTTAAATTATATAATAAAATAATGACGAAAATATTGTTTGGCCCCATGTCTTAACTTGCTATTACACCGGAAAAATAAAAATGCGTTCTATTTAAATAAAAAGTAAGTAGAAAAAAGATAAATGAAAATTTTTAATAATTTTCTTTTTAGTAAAATAAAATCCACATATTCCTTAACTATATTCGTTTTGGAGACCATTAATAAGCCATTGGACGCTTTCAGGAAAGCATATAAGGGAGAGAACGTCATACTTTATTTATAATATTTATAGTTTTTAAATGTGCTACTGTTTTTTGGTATTGTATAATGTAGGTATGTTTATAGTTAAATACGAAAATACGCTTTCACAAAATAATATCTTACAAATAAAAATGAGATTGTAGTACCACCAAAATTGCCGCAAAATCTTAGATAGAAGAACAACTTTAGAGGTGCCTTTATTTAAATGACTGTAGCGTGCTCTATTAAATAAATACAGATATAATTTTTTGAGAGTCAGTAGCTATGATGCTAAATACACCATAAGCATAACAACCACTTAAAGGCCTCTAAGTTGTTCTTCCACCAAGCACCTCAATTTATTTAACATGCAATAATAATCGTTTTTAATTTATTGTACTTCTCGGGACTGGGTACACGTTGATTTTGGTTTGATCATTGAGAAGTTCATTCGCGGGAATGCTTCTCAACTGATATTCACCGTTAGAAGCTATAAATTATACTTCCCTATACAAACCAGCAAAGTGTTGATTTTCTCCTAATTACACGTTCGAAATCGGAACCAATCATCAAACAGTAAATTGTGAATTTTTTATGACGTGTATTTGCATAGAATATTCTATTTTTTCAGTCTTTTAATTTAAAGTAGTTAATTAATTTCGGCATCCATGGCGCAGTTGGTAACGTCGTTGGCTACGGTTACGGATGTGTCGGGTTCAATTCCCGGTAAGAACAGCTTCAAAAATTGATTTTTCAGTCGATTCATTGATTTCTATTCGTGGTACGAGTGTTGGTGATTTCTAAAACTCTCACCCACCCATCCAATCCTTACGGGGCGTAGCTAGAGCGATTGACAGACCACTGGTTCTGTTCTAGATTTATTCTTTTATATCTACTCTCTCAAAAAAAGAAAGGTTGAGCAACTGAGTAACGAGTAGTTTTCATAGAAAAATTCTGTTGAGATACCTCAATTAGGAGATCATATGCTCCACGTTGGGACCGAACATTTAAAAAAATAATGTTAAAAAATACTAATAGGGAAAAAAAATTATGTTAGAAAATACCAATTCCTTCGACACAAAATATTGGAGGAATATGTAATATTTTCTAATTATCAATTGTCTATTACTTGTTCAGCTAAGAATTTTAAGAACCATAACCGTGGTTTTTTATGTACGGAATTGGCATATTGCAATTACAATGTCATTATTTCAATTACGTTGTATTTATATTAGTTGACATATAAGTATAATAAATAAATATTATAACCACTATTAAATTCCATTTTAAATAATAGTATTAAATTCCTACAAAAAACTGCATATATTATTGTTCCTTTCCTTATACTGTTGTACTGAATATATTTTATAATTATTATACAGTATTTTTTAAAGCTCCAGTAGTTAAATTAGCATTAAATATTTTATATTATCCTTAACTTTTTTCGTATACGAATATCTTCCAGCTACTTTTTTTTTATTTTAAAACAAATCAATAATATAAAATAGTTCGCTTTCTATTGATTAATCTCGTCTCTTCGTGTAAATATTCCCCCTTGATAATTTTACTATCATGGAACACTCCCCATAGACCAGGGTTAGTATTATTTGGAAAATAAAATGAGAAACTTTTTCAAATTCGTATTTTCACTACGTGTATGCAATAATATATTTTATCGACGGTTCATATTCACATTGTATTGAAAACCAAATAAATAGTATTCTAAAAAGGTTACAATATTATATATGATTTAATTATTAAAATAGAAATAGCGACCGTATTAATTCCATTTGTTATTTATACCCAAAAAGCAGTATTGTTTTGCTAGTGGTTAAGTATTTTCAACAGATATAATACATTGAAAACACTCGTACTGAAAATAATGTGGAATACCTATATATATATATAAAAATGAATGTTTGTTTGCTTGTCCCTTATAGGTTCCTATGCCATGCATCCAATTTCGATGAATCTTTGGTGAGTTGTTTCGTGAAGGTTTCTGAAAAAATCAAATACGTATAAACAGCGACATCTCAGAAAACCTTTTGATTTATTCGTGTGCGCACCAGACGGCAAAAAATATTGTGTATCCAAAAGCTCTTTGATAAACAGAATTAAAACACTTTCTTTCTTTGAGTGGCATTGCAACGCATGTCGGGTACTCGCTAGTAATTTATATACTGTAACAACGCGTCTTCCGTTTTCATTACTTTATATATCGTCATTACATCAAGAATTTACAATATTGGTACATAGTAACAAACCGGTATTGTTTTCTTATTGTTAAATGTTACAAATTAATAGGCACATATCAAACAAAGAACAAATAGTTAAACAAAATAAAGAATTGCTTGCAATTAAGCTTCCCTTGTATGTATATAACATTATATTGATTAACCGTTGAATAAATTTATTAATCAAGTGATATCCTAAAACCACATTAAGAACTCAATGACTGTCTCAATTGATTCAGAAAAAAATATGTGATAGGAAATAAATTAATTAACGCACAGAAATAATAATCAACAGAAGCTAATTCTGTGAAACACTTAATTAAAAACGCATATTACCTGCTTTTAAAACACATTGTTTTCCAGAAGTAACCATGTTGATTACCGGATGATGCGAAAAATTGGTTCAAATTTTTTTATTTTTAATATAATGAAAAGATTGATCATGAAAAAATAAAAACTCATCCCTCGCATTAATGATAGCGTGTTTTTGAAAGGAAAAATGTGGGTTACTGGCGCTACTATCTCATTAGGGAGCATTGTGTGCACATCTGTGCACTTGTTTCCGTTACCATAACAATGGAAACTATTCATCATGCTGCATGGTCGTAATATAGAAGTTGAAAATATAAAAAGGATTTACTACATGGATCGCTTATATCACTATAAAGAGAAATGTTCGCTGTTTTTGTGACCCGTCGTTGGACTAATAATTTTTTCATTTTTAAAAAGTATTATACAGTCTTAAAAAATGACATTCAAAAAATTATGGAAATTGCTTAAAAGCAATTTTTTACTTTAAGTTTTCCGTGTTGTATTGACGTGTGGTAGATTAAACTCTTTATTGAACTATTTACTACACCTATACATTTTGTGTTAACTACACACAGCGTCAGTGTATTGGTATGTATGGATCTCGTGATTCTAGATCAGTTTATGGATCCCGTAATCCTAGATCCTAGAGCCGGCGTGCAAAGTTATAAAGTGGCAACTCTAATACCTATCCGGGCTGATTCCGGTGATCACCATAACTTCAATCGATTCTTCAATTCTTCGGTGTTCAATCGCCCTTATTGCTGAAGCAGAATTGCAGTCTTTCTATACTTCTAAAGAGTATCCGCCCACTCTTCTTCATTTTTTTGTGACTTAAATAAGTTTAATTGAATTCCTATATCGTCGTTTTGTCTTCATTATATCCAGGAAGAGCGTTTTGCTACAAGCGTAAGTGAGATATCATTCACTTGATAAATAAACACCTGCCATAAATTTTGTCAAACACATATTATAGATAGTATTTAATTGGTCCAACAAGAGACTTTAATTCAATCAAGTAGAAGAAAAGACCCTTGAGGCACTAAAAATCCGGAAACTAACTAATAAGACCAGATCATGTTCGACGTTACTATCGATACATAAATTATCACTAAATACATCGAAAATAATACTTTCATCTTAACTTCATAGAAATAAAATGGATTCGCTTTTTATTAAATCATTACTTAATGTATTTTGTAATATTTCCGTTGTCAGTATTGATGATTAGTTTATTTTTTCCATATCTTTGTTCTGTAAATATTATAAATTTTGAATAAAATAAAATAATTGACGTTTCCCAAAAACGTGTGTTTGGACATATCACTTCTGTGCTTTAAATCATCGAAATGATTTTTGTAATTCATTAATATTGTAAATCATTTGAATAATAATACACACTTTGAATCTTTTGCAAATATTCCAAAATGTAAGTGTGCTATTGTATTGAAGGAATACGTCTTTGTTTCGATTCAACAATCTGTTGAGCGTCGATTTTAGTATGAAATATATAAAATGTCGGTGAAAGTAAAATCGTAAGAACGCAGTTTGGGTGAAACTAATGGCCAGTCCTTAATCTCCACTCACTTTTTAATTACCTCCAGTAAATCTTGCGCCATTACAATGAATCTTTTAGTAATCAGCATTGCTAAGAATTACTGGAAGATGCTTTTTATTAGGGGATTTCATCATCTCATAATAGATTTTATTCCCTAAAAGGGTTTGTTTAATTACATAATAGTACTTCATTGAAATTTATTGCCGTTATGCTACGAAATATTACATTACTTTCATATTTAAACGTGTTTTCTTTAATAGGAAAAAGTGCTTCAAAGGCTGAAGTAAATATTAAAACTTATTTCAAAACTCTTATCCAAACGGCTTTAGTAAGAAACAATTGTTTTTGATTTATATTAATTAGATTAAGATTTTTAACAACCGTCATCAATTGTATAAAATAACATTTCTTAATTTAAGTTTATTGGTGTTTATAATTAAAGGTAATATTGAATGCTTTTTATTAAAATGGTTATTTTATCTGTCAAAAAAATAATTCGTCACACCTTAAACTAAAACAAAAAAAATAAAATTAATCATTCCACTAATTGAATTAACATTTACTTGGTAGAAATCCATTAAAATAAGACAAAATACTAAAGTATTTAGTTCTACTAAGTTTTGTTAGTTTCGAATTATAGTTGTGTATATTGCGTTAATGCGAAATAGCTATCAACTAAGTGGTAAAATTTTGTAGAACTAAATGCATTGAGATTTTATCCTATTTTTATGTTTTATTAATCAAATTTAAATTAATAATCTTTTTTATGAACAACAATGACCATGATTTTGTGCTTTGGCACCTTTCCTCATTTTGAGTATTCGATATCATTATGGAACCCTGAAAAAGTCTTCATTAGTTAAGCTACTAAGTGTTAAGAATTAGACTTAGACACAGAGTTTAATTCTTTTTACTACTATATATCTTTATTTTTGGTAGCATATTGCTATGTTAGACGATCACTGTATCTGTCCACCCTATTCAATTTACATCTCCAAACTGTGAAGTGTGGAATATCTTCGAACAAAAGTAGTTCTGCAACTACAGTTGCAAAGCTTTTTTTTAAAACTAGCAATATAAGATGCCTTTCAAGGCTGTATTCTGATCTAGAATTATTGTTTTGAATGATTTGTATATTTAGGAATAAAATTTCAATGTTGTTGAATGCTTGCACGATTAAAAGTAGGAAGGATGATGATGATGACGATAATGCAGTTAAGAATAACTATTTCACGCTCAGCGAGTAGCGACAGAATGATGGTCTCTTTCTTTATTCTTCACTCGTGTCTTTTTTTCTTATTCCACCTTAGTTGTCATATTGTGTTTTCCAAATATCGAATTTGATAATCCTCACGCTTGTAGACGGTGTTCTCTTACAACCACATGTTTATTTATTTTTGCACTTAGAAATATCACGTTTCGTAACTGCTGACACGACATAATGTTCTGGCGCAAAACAAAACTTTTCCTCTAATATCACATTTCGTAAACCTGCAGCGTCATGTATCACTAAAATGTATTTTTACTTGATGACCATAAAATCATTTATCGTCTAAAAACAGCCTTATTTTATTTGATATGATCGTATTTAGGAACTACATAATTATTAATAAATTATTATGTTAAAAAATAACCAAATACGTAACTTCAATCAAAATACGAAAAACTTTGAAAAATTCTAGACCACGAGTTTACACTGTTGGATATTATGTTTTGGTATCAGGCGACGATAAGTATTTTTTGAGAATATCTGGGCTAGACAAAGTATTTATTCGGTCATCAAGCCAAGGAGCCTGCCACCCGCCTTGAGATTACTTGCATTTATATATTTTTCCAATATGAAAGTAACACGTGCGGTCCGATGTTAGAATAATCGACGCATTTGTATGAAAGAGCTGAGACGGCATTTGCTCGGTTTAGATCTCAGTAACTTATGGCAACTGTCTGGTGAAAAAATGGGGTTGGAAAATTCAAGTAAGCTGTTCACGAAAGAAATCATTCAAATGATTAAACCTACCAGTATTCGTGACAGTAACATGGAAATTTATTTTATTTATCAATTTCAAAGACCCAAAATATTCTTTCATACTAAAATAATGGATACTACATATGTATTACATATTATCAATGAATGAGGTGAAAAAGTAATCTTCATAATTATAAAACAATTTGAATAGTCCGATTTTCTTGAAAGAATATTTTTGAAAAAGAATGCTATATTTTGCTTTACATTTAATTCTCAAGTGACAATAAAGTTTTAAATTTTCAAATCATTTGACGATTTCTTAACACTCATTGAAAATATATCAAAACATCAAGGCCCAAGATCTCAACAGTTTACTAAACAATGGCTTTAAACATAACGCAAATTCAAGATGCAATTTGCAATTATAATAAATTGAAGAAAAAATCATGAAATAGTAAAGGTAAAATAAAAATAATAGCATTAATGAAATTCAAATAAGATAATTACAAAAATATAAGTACAAAGTTCATCGTTGAATATGTCCACCATTCTAGGTAACGTATTTATCAGCCGGATAGCCTTTAAATATTGATCTTGCCTGGGATCAAACTAAAATCATTCTGATGATTCTCTAGATTCAAGAATCACCTAGGTATGTCCATATAAATATTAATTTATTCATTGATAAAAAAATTGAATACATGTGGGTGGTTTGGGATAGACTTCAGCTTCGAAATCCTTTCTTCTTACCAATGGGATTCTGGAGTCTTTGCAAGCTGTTACAGAAAGACCATCCATAGAAAATTCTTTAAGTTTGAGCTACTTTAATCTTAAGATATCCAAAATATCTTAATTACGCTTAATCAAGAGAGAATATAAGAATAGCTTCACAAATTGTGAATATAAAACTGTCTTCAGGCTAAACTATGACAATTTTTATGTGCGATGTATTAAATATATCAACACATCAAAAATTAAAATTAAGACAAACACACGTCTGTCAAAAGACAACATGTGTGCACTTTTTTACGAAGATAAATTATTCATTACGAATTCTGAGGACTACTTACAAACTTGAGTGATAAAGCAATTAGCATTTTGAATTACTCGCAATAAAATCACACGGTTGAGATGATATGGGCCAATGATAACAAAAAACCATCTGCTTGGAAGTATTTTTGGTGAGTCATATACTAAAAAAAGTGATTCATCACTTTTCTTTGATAACATAAGAAACATCATTCTCGATATAGATAGTATTTATTATAATATTTTTTAAAGATGTACATATTGTATTTAATAACCAATTTTAAACGCCAATATTTTGTGGAAATACACAACAAAAAAACGATATAAATATAAGTCGTAAAAACTTAGTCCAATATTTTTATTTAAATAACATAGTCATCTGATGTATTTAAATAGCATGAATAGTTTTCGTAGTGAATTGTTTTTAACTTACAATGTTATCTAGTTTACAGCATCACATAGGTATTATGCAAATTTATTTACTCTAAGTGAAAAAAGGGACTTATAAATTAAATCTATGTACTTAACTATCTTACAAATCAGCCGCTATTGATTTTTATCACAAATAAATGTGCAGTGAATGTAATTAATTGAATTTTAATTAATAGGGTAAAAATACCTGTAAACTATTTAATTCAACAAAATTGACAATAATTTATTGATAGCTGTTTCGGCTTCACGCCATCGCCTGAAGGTGAAATCAAAAAAAAAATATAATTCTTATGGAACTTAATATTTTTAACTTTTTAAAATGTAATTTAAGACATCGACTGAGGGTGCTTGATGGAATTTCAATATTAAATTTGGATTATTGAGATTTTGTACACTTCCATGTATTTTGTCACTAACGACCCGGGTTTCACCTTTCGGCATCTTCAGGCATTCGAGCACACGAATGGACTCGAACTGAGAGACAGTAAACAGTGTCTAACGCTTATATAGAAGATACAAATGCGACATTCGTCGAATTACATCCCGTCAAAACCCACAATACTATTATAATTGTAAAATCACTGGTATTTCTAAAAGAAGTTGAAAAGCGGCAATCGCCTTCGGCAATTCGCCACTCTGTTAATATGGTGTTTACAAAATAAGGATTTGGGCTATTTCCGAAATTTTAACTCAGGTATCGGTGTGGCTCTCAGACGTATAATGTATTGCCTCGAAAATGATATTTGTCGCATTTGTATCTTCTATATAAGCGTTAGACACTGTTTACTGTCTCTCAGTTCGAGTCCATTCGTGTGCTCGAATGCCTGAAGATGCCGAAAGGCGAAACCCGGGTCGTTAGTGACAAAATACATGGAAGTGTACAAAATCTCAATAATCCAAATTTTTTAAAATGTAGTTTGACAAACAAATGACAATTCAATCAACTACTCTTAAATCTAAATCTTTATTATTTCAACGACAGCTGTTTATTTTCTATTACTAAATTAAACTGGAAACTATTATATAAGTAAGTATATAATAATTTTTATTTATTTAAAGTGTCTTAGTACTTCTCAAGTTGATATGTAATTTTCAATATCGTAATTAGTTTTTCATTGGCGATTTCTAAATACATAATAAAAATCGGAACTATGTTTTCAAGTGAAATATTTATATTAAAAAGGAGTAATAATTTCCAGCAAAGAAACTACCAACACCGATGAAAACGATAAACCCTCGATTTTGATTTAATTAATATCACTTAAAAAAAAAAAAAAACACAATCCTAGGCTTTGTAAACAAATTTAATTATGTATTAAATTAAGCTGAATTGAGTGTGGTAATGCTATACGAAAATGATAGAAAATCTTGAATTCATCGGAAGTCATTTTGAGAATTCACTATTACATATTTGTTATATTTAAAATAATCGATTGAGTTTATAGAGGCGATATAATATTACGAGTAAAGTTTTACTAACTATCATCAAATAATTAACATAATATCAGGTATCCAGTATAACTTAAACCAGATAATGGATTGTAAGTAATTGTCAATTACTTAACCAGCAATGGCTATTAGTATTGCTCGTAATTCATTTGTATTGTTCCCGTTAACGTATGCAAAGCTGAAAGATTAATTGATTATACCAAAATTACATAGTTACGTTGATGTATATTAAATTAATTGTTTATTTGTTTCATGATATCACCAATATCAGATTACTATTAATTAAAAACGTAATATGATTTAAATTGATTTGGAGAAACATTTCAGTTCGTATAAATAGTACTGTAAAAAAATTACTCAGCTTCACCAGGGAAAGGGTGCGCTAATAAACGTTGGAGTTATTTTGGTGTAAGCTAATGTTTTATGTTGAAAGACGAATATATTTTCGTGGGCCGTACCTAGAGCATACAATTTACCGGTTTTCGGTGTTTTTTTGACAAATAAACCGACTAACCGGCTTAAACCGAAATAGCTCGTTTCATTATTTTCAAAAAAATCTTTTTTTTACTACACAAAATTAAAACAATGAGTGTTAAAGAAATAACAATAATACAAGATTTTAATTTTAACAAAAAAATTTAAGCTTAAATAATAAAAAAATAATATTTCTTTTTTTAATACACAACATTAAAACAAAAGGGTTTTAAAATAAAACTCATAAAAACCGAGTAATATTTGAATGTATTTAAAAAATATTAACATATAAACTGGAGAAAACATAAATACTTAGATTAAAGCAGAATGTACTAAGACAATAGCAAAATATACTATATCTCATACAAACCGTACAAATGTAGTTTTACACACCGAGCAGAAATAAAATGAAGTAGTCAAAAATATCGAATCAAAATCAAAATGGAATGAATAATAATTTTTATATTTTTTTTCCATGTCCGCTCCCGATGTGGAGATATGGTCTCCTAATGGAGGTATCTTAATAGAATTTGTCTACGAGAACTGCTAGTTACTCAATGCTCAAGCTCTCTTTTGTCGAAGAGAGTAGGGATAGAAGAATAGGGCTATGACAGGACTAGTGGTTAGCTAATCGCTCTCGCTACGCCCCGTGAGGATGGGATGTGTGGAAGGGAGGACTCAGACTACGAACAGAAATCCATAAATCGATTGAAAGATCAATCTATGAAAACCGTCCGCACTGGCAATTGAACCTGAGACATCCATAACCGTAGCCAGCGACGCTACCAACTGCGCCATGTACGACAAAATTAAAAAAGACGCCGACAACCTACATTGGTAATATGAACAGAAATATTATTTCCGTATGTTAAATGATAAAATTATTAATTACGTCTAAAATAAACTATAAAATTGAAGCATAGCTTGTATGATAAAAAAAAACGTTTGAAAATTTGTCTATTTATTGAAATAATAATAATATTTAAAGTTAATTCTGACATTTTGCAATCTTTCATCATTCACCGTGCGTCGTTGTGATTTTTGATTAACAATCAGAACAATTGATATGCTCTTACGCATTTCATTTAAAGTATTGGTCTCGATATTAATGATTCCGGTATTCCATCAATTATAATTATATCTTTTGGGTAAAGTTATTTCATAATAATTTTTGCGAACGATTCTATGGAAGGTTAATTTAAATTTAATTGACTAAACTTTATGATAGTTTTGGGAAAGGTTCTGTTGTTCAAATATTTCAACTAAGAAATCAGTGGCTTATCAAATTTCTTTGTTCCAATAATCACGGTGTTCGTGTCTCATTACTGAGAAAACTTTCAATTATTTGGATTTGATATTATAATAAAAATAAAATTTCTTTCGTAGTTGAAATATTTACCCCCAATTTCACTAAATTTTGTAACAATTTCTAATTGCCGTAAATCAGACTAGATACATGTATAATTAGTAATACACACGATTGATAATTTTTTTATGAGTATCTATACTTCGGGCAAAGAGGTGTTTTGTTAAAATGTGAACAAAAGAATATAATAAGAATCAAAATGTACGTCCTATAGTCGAGAAAACATCTGGTTAGGTAAGGTGATACAACAATTTGCCGCTCGAATATTTATTATTATTTATGACAAGCCGTATCTTTTATGACGATATATTTTGCCAAAAACCTAAATTTGCGAATGCATATATTGTATGACCTGATCATCCGACTAATTAGAGTGAAGTAAAATAGAGATTTATTACACAAAATTTCTATTGCTTATTCTTGAAATAAAACTTTCTCAAGTATTACTAGCTACATAAAAAATTAGCCCTCATGTTTTTCAAATGTATTTTAGTACAGCGTCAAATATTAACAATATATCTTTAAATGTATCACTTAAAAGCAGCACAAGAATTGATTTTTATTCCAACAAGCAAGAAAAGGAAATATCCATAAAATATCTAGCACACATAGACATGTTTAATGAATTGTAGGTTATATATATAATCAGCTCTGCGGTTCAGTGGTTAATGTTGTTGGCTACGGTAACGGATGTCCGGGTCTCAAGTCCCGGTGCGGACAATTTCAGAAATTGATTTTTTAATTGATTAATGAATTACTGTTCGTAGGTATGAATGTTTGTGATGTCTGAAACTCCCTACTACCCAACGGGTCCTAAAAAACGGGGCGAGATTTTAAGTATCACTAAGTAACCTCTCTTCCCAACGGACCTGTTTAATATGAATAATATTTAAAAAAAATTATAATCTAAAATAAAACTTTATACGAATAAGTCTTGTATCGGTTATTTTAAGAAAGAGCTTTTCTTACCTGTATTCAATATACTCACGATTGAATGTTAAGAACATAAACACAGTATAAATAATACCATAACTCTGCTTCGTAAAGATTTGGCTGGCATTGAATTCTTTATTCTCACGTTTTAAGACAGAGGGAATCAAACTGATAGCTGTGGTCTTCATTAGGCCTACGACGTAGAAGCGTAGGCCAACTTTGTTGCTATGGGTTTCATTAGTTATTTTGATATTTGAATGTGATTTACTCGATACTAATGCAGTATATAAAAAGAAATACTTTGCTATAAAACTGTGTGGTAAAAAAATAAAAATCATTTAGCGATGATATTATATGATTATTCGACTGTTAATTTTTTGAAAAATTAAAGAGTGACCACAAACCATTATTTTTAACTGTCTAAATAATAACAATGTGATTTTAACGAAATAGAATGTATTTATTTGTTTATTATGTAACATTATTTTCACACAGAAAAACATGTCTTAATTACTTTATTAAACAATAAATCACAATTTTTTTGTACTAATTCCACATGTCCATAATGATCAGAACTGGAGTCAATCAGTGGATAAAGTAGATAACGCTCGTTATGACCAAAACTGGTTCTGATCATTATAAACATGTTTTATTTTCATATTATAAGGACAAATTCATTAGAATGTAATATAAAATATTCCAGAAAAATCACTGTGTACTTGTAAAAGATTTGAGTTCTGTGATTTTTAGACTCTGGTGGATAAGCTTGGTCACGAAGCGGTACTCTTTGCCCAATGTTTTCGCGAGATTCTTATAAATAAATCAGTGGAATGCTTCAAACGAAAGTGGGGGTTTACAAAAGGATCACATCTGGCGGGAACAACCAGCAAAGGCTCGACGTGCTGAATACCTGATGTGATAAATCCGCTCAAAAGAAACGATCGTCATTCGATACACGATCGCGAATACGAATAGAAAGTTGCCATTGATCAAAATCGAAGAATGATTCTAAAAAATATTTCTTTATGTGAATCACAATAGTTTCCCTTATATTTCAACGCACAATGGATACTTGCTACATTTTCAAATAGTTATTCATTTCAGATATTACACCACATTTTTTTATTACTCGGTCACTCAACCACTTTTTTTTTTGAAAGCGTAAAGATAGAAGTACAGGGCTAATACAGGATTATTCGTAAGCTAATCTCTCTCACTACACCGCATCGTTGGCTTTTTATATCCGCAGGGATATAACAATAAAAAAATTATGTATGTAGACTAATTTTAAGTTTTATTTTTTGTTATGTTACAATATATCGGCAGACATTTTTTTAAAAACTATAATCGAGTTTATGTCGTCAGAAAAAATACAAAGCGTGTTGTTACAATCAATCCTACTATTAATATGCCTCATTTCGATGGTGAGATGTATGCATGATGATGTTTAAGCCGATGTTACGAATTGTCATAATTACAAAATCTAGCATTCAGGCTAATAATGAAATCCAATTTGTCCCCATGCTTTGAGCTAAGCTTCAGAGTACCCAGTACCCCAGTACGACTTCGTTTCAGTCTCTCGCTCTCTGTAAATAATAATCAACGACTCTATGGGTCCTCCATATTTAACATTTACTATAGAAAATGTCGAGTTTATTTTTTATCCATACATTTAATACGCTTAAAATATAATTACGTAATTGAATCGGGGTCAAGAATCATATAGGATGAACTCTACATGGAAAAGCTAACTATTTTTCTGTATTTTCCTTTCGCTATGCTATTTAATTAATTAATTAAAGTCTGTTATTATTTTTGTCAAATTAAATAAGATTTATTTTGAAAAAAATACTCTTTCAGGGTTAAGCATATTAATTTCAAACATAATTAAACAAAACAATGTAAACAATTTGTAAAGAAAACGTTAGAGTAACTATAGAATTTTTATGAAAATTGCAAGCGTTTTAGAGTAACCAAGATAAGAGGTAGTAAAAAAACAGAAGTTCTCGAAACTATTTATTAAGACCTACGTTATAAAAATGGTTTGTGAAAACAAAAGTTAGATAATGTTTTCTAATAAAGTTTGTTTCTAGATTTTATTTGGATATGCGTTTTAGTTTTGCTTTTGATGAACATTTATTTTATAATGCTAGCAACTTATTACCTAATAGTTATGTCTTGACGGCGCACTTAAAGTGAAGTAGGTATGTACTATTTAAATAAATGTAATTTTTTTTTATAACGTTTTATTTCTTCTCACTTAAGGTCGAGTAAATATAGATTTTTTCAATCTAATATTGAGATCTTGGACATACTTGTTTGTGACATCTTTTCTACTCGAGTTAATCTCAAATAATTTAAAAAATTCTGGCAATTTGTCTATCTATAATATAATGCTAAGTATTTTTATTGAACATAATATTAAATTTGTCTGAACTAACTCTTTTAAAAATGAATGACCCATAAGTCCCCGTGCGTTTGCTTATTTACGGTATGGCTAAACGTTAAACGTTATTTGTATGATGCGTTGAGCAAACATTTGCAGTGGAACATGTAGCTCTCTTGTTTGGTCATTCGATAGCTGTACGTCGGCTTTTCAGTAATGACTTGCTTTGTTGTTATGTGTCAGGACTTCCCTCGTCTAGCCCAGGATTACCTATATATTATATCTGAAGTGTGTATCTTAAAGTTCTGAAAGGAAAACGAATAATCTTTACATCATGACAACAGAAATACCAATTTTATATCAGTATTATATAAAGAGTCTTTTTGGGTACTTCCTAATACTTCGCCTTTTAATTCGGTTGTAGCTAAGGTGACATGTAAGTTAAATGGTATGAAATAGAAAGACAAATCTAAACAACAACCGATACATTGTACAGATACAGGATTATAGAGTCGATGTTCTCAATGAATAAAATACTATCTTTTAATTTAGTACTGACATAATCTATGAATCTCAATAATTATCATGAGTCAATTCATGAAACCACGAATGCATTAATATTTTATATAATTGATCACACAAGCTAGGTTCATGGTTTCATTAGTTTTCACTATATATTGTCTAAATGATATTTCAATTGAAAAAATCTTAGACAGGGCTAATACCTTGTATTTATTTGTAGTGAATCAACGATAGCTCGATAAAATTCCTCCTAATTAAATATATTAAACAAATTATTATTCTAATTTTTTTTTTAAATTTAAATTTTTTTTAAAAATTTTCTTTTTGGATGCAAGTTGAAACTGCAGTGAAATGAGTATGAAAAACAACACCTTCTAATTGCTTCTAAAAGCAGCCTAACTTTAAGTAATTCATTTTTTTGTTTTACCACGTCCGCTTTCAGTGTGGAGCATATAGTCTACTAACAGAAGTTTTCCACGAGAACATCACAAACATTCATGCCTATGAACAGAAATCCATAAGTCGACTGAAAAACCAATTATAAAACTGTCCGCACCGGGACCTGAACCCGAGACATCTGTAACTATAGCCAACGACGTTTACCACTGGTCCACGTAGCCGACAATCATTTTTTTTAAATAAAGAGGAAAAATATTACATCAACTACAGTTTACAGAATCTATGATTATTAATAAATAATCATTTGACATTATATTTAATATTCGCTGACAAAGAATGACTGATAGCTTTCCACTATTCTATTATATAAATATGCCTATTTTCAACCCTGTTTTTTGTATCACAAGAAAATTTGCATCTTATGCAAAATGTCGCCACTTTAACAGCAAACCTAATCGCTTGTGACACCATGTGCTGCCAAAGAATTAAATTTACATTAAGACAGTTCAATATTAAATTTATCGGAATCTATTTACTTGTTTGTATAATATAAAGAAACATAATCTAACATAAGTTTTCTAATAAATTATGTGAGCGTTTTATTAAGATGTCAATTTATATTTACTAAATTTTCAAATCTTTATATGAAGTATGAAAACGTTATCTCAGGTAGATAAATTATTTTCACATTTTGAAAGTTGTGATGGGCAATTAAAAAACATGAAAGAGACAAGATTCGAATTGCATGTGGTTTGGAATTATATTGTAAAACTCTCTCATTTTTCATTTCTGTCAATGAATATTTATGAATTATTTTTAAACTAACTATGTTTTTCACACATGGTTAATTGACTTTTGTTTGGTTTTGAATTTTGAATATAGGTTAGCAGTTATTTATTGGTAAGACGTCATTTATAATATTAATTGTAATTATACACCTTGTAATTATTCATATTAAATTTCATATAAATAGCCTTGTTAGTGTTTATATTCTTTCAGTTGATAATGCTCGCAATGGGGAAAACCGGTACTGACCATTGAAGTTAAAAAAATGTGAATGTAGCACAAAACAAATTGTATTAAATGTTTTTGAATATAAAAGCTAAAATATGTTGTTTCAATTTTTCTGTTTTCAATAAATAAACAGGGTATTTGATTTACCTGAAAATATCATTGAAAATTTTATTTTTATTTTCATTTATAACATGCAATAATAGTAGCCTTTTAAAATAAATATCACATATTTCATATATTCAATAACTACGAGTATTCATTGTCGTTTCATCAGAAAATTAAACGATTCTATTTGAAGCCAGCATTTGAGTTAAAACATTAGGAATTACACATATAGAGTATCAATTTTTGTTAATTTTTAAATTAAAACTTACATAATATATTTGATGCCTGAAAAATATGTTTGTATAAATTCGGCAACAACTCTTCAACGATAAACATTGTATGTTTCCATTACTCAAATATGCAATTACGAAATTATAATCAAACAATTATTTGTAAAGAGGTATTACCTGGCAGAATTATTACTTTCCGATAGCTTTAAAGATAAAAGTTACGCCTCAGTGTTTGTTAGTAATTCAGTGGTGTCTTCAGTGGCAAGAAAGTTTTCCGCTAACTTCCACCAAAGCCTTGGGCTATACCAGGAAATCTAAATTTCTGTAACGTATCCCCGTTGCTGGATACTAAACAGTACTTCCAGAAGCTTTCACAAATGATGTTGAAAATTTCCCTTCAGTATTTATTATCAATGAAAAACAAGAACAAAACTTGTACCTAACATTCGTGTAAAATATAAATTATACAATATGCACACAGTACAAATACTTGCTTTTTATCTATAGAAATTTCTATAATAGCAGGGAAACTTTCTAACATGCAGTAATAATTATTGCACGATTTTATTAATATCATGATAAAATTATTATTTCAAAGCTTCAGTTAATGTAAAGACGAGTCGTTTTTTTGGAAATACATGTACTTTAAAATATAATTTTCTACAAAAGAAAAATGTTGAAAAAAGTAACATTATTTCTTACGTCAAAATAACCAATAGAAAACTTTTCAGTTTTCTATCGGTTGAAGTCACAATTGATTTAAAGTAAAATTTAACGAAAACTAAGAAAACGAGCGAATATTGTTGCCCCAATATCATATAATCATGGCCATAAATGTTTTGCTATATTTAGATAATAAACAAGTTCTTTTGTCATAGAGCTATCTGATTAACTAGAAAAATAAATTCCGTGACTGCGTAGTAAATGGTAGCTTATTTTAGATATAGCTTTATTTATTTATCGTTTAGCTAAAAACAAAAAGGTCAAATTACTTTTTATAAATCGTAAAGATTTTGACATTTGGAATATAGCTTTTATATCCCGTAAGTATTAAATAAATATCATTTTAAAGTAAGTTTTAAAATACCTGTCTGATCTTTATGGTAAATCTCTTATCACTACAAGAGAAAAACCTTAAACAAAATAATAACACTATCCTATAAATTGATTTATAAAGTAATTCTACTTCCTGTAGTATGTGAATATTCTATTTTCTAAATTTTATGACTGCAGAGCATTGTATTCTTGGCCTAGGAAATTTCTTAAAAAAATAAATATAAAATCATATTTTGTATT
This sequence comes from Himalopsyche phryganea, assembly GCA_022494535.1. Classification (NCBI taxonomy): domain Eukaryota; kingdom Metazoa; phylum Arthropoda; class Insecta; order Trichoptera; family Rhyacophilidae; genus Himalopsyche; species Himalopsyche phryganea. Next base: position 4,875,305 of record JAGVSL010000010.1, on the reverse strand, counting down.
TATTAAATTATTACCGTGTGATTCACAGTAACACATTTAATACGTTTTAATATTATATTTATGAACATGAAGTTTAAGTGGTTAAACAATTTCAGTAGATTACCACTAATCATATCAAGATGTATCCCTGAAATAATTATTCTCTATAAAAACAATGCCATGTTATGCCATATTTTTCTGTGTATTTACAATAGATTTAATTAAATAAGTTACGAAAACATTGTTGTAAATTCGCCTATCCCAAAACTAGTGTAAAACTATGGAAAATCCAACTAAGTTACCTATATCAGTAAGCCCCAGGATATTCTGTTAACTTAGTGAAGCACATGACTCGACTGCGGATATCTATTACCTAATTGGCCCGCCATCCAGCAAGTTTGTCTTTACAGTGGCCAAAACATCAGCTTATTTACCTGGATTGTTAATATTTGTTTTTTTTTATTAAGTTTATATAGATATGTGTCGGTTCTTATTTTGAAGTTTATTCACTTGTTACTAAATTATTCATCGCGTAAAAAGTATCGACTGTAAATTAATAAAACTACTAATTGCATGCATTCTTACTAAGAAATTTTTTAATTGACTTTTTAGGATCACCTACACATACAAATAATTAGTTATACTAAATGCATCTATTATTCCTCTATCACAATTCCAGTAGTAACTATTATTAGCAAATTTTAATTAGCAAATTATCTAAACTGGTCTTAATCATAATACAAATTTGGAAGTAGTACATATCAAATTACGTTTTTTTTTATACTGTGCTTTTCCGCAAAGGATTGACGGAAAAGATAAATAAATTTGTTATATACATTCGGCGTCCGTGGCGCAGTTGGTAGCGTCGCTGGCTACGGTTACGGATGTCTCGGGTTCAACTCCCGGTGCGGACGGTTTTCATAGATTGATCTTTCAATCGATTTATGGATTTCTGTTCGTAGTCTGAGTCCTCTCTCCCAGCCATCTCATCCTCACGGGGCGTAGCGCGAGCGATTAGCTAACTACTAGTCCTGTCATAGCCCTATTCTTCTATCCCTACTCTCTTCGAAAAAAAAGAGACGTTGAGCAACTGAGTAACAATCTGTTCTCGTAGAAAAATTCTGTTAAGATACCTCCATTAGGAGACTATATGCTCCACATCGGGAGCGGACATGAAAAAAAAAATTATGTGCATGCAGTGTGAAGATATTTATTAAAGAATTAAAATCTTTGCCTGTTATACAATAGTAAGATGAAAGAGATACCAATTTTAATTTTAAATTAAAAATGGAATTCTACATGTCCACTAAAATATTTTTATGATCGTATTTCAAATGTAATTTTATCTGAGTTATACATACCGAGTTATTTTTTTTCACATTCTAAATTTACAAATTTGAAATGCTGTCAAATAATAAATTAGCAAAATGAAACACCATGAGTTTAAATTATTGAAACAATATATCGAATTCCTAATTGTTCATAGCTTATACCAAATTTGAAATAGTTTAGCATGGAAAATAGTTGTTGGACATTCTACAATAATATGCGCGAATTTCACTGTACGGCAACTATGCAGTTAAAACAAAGATCTAATCGAGGAAATGGTTTATTTTGACTTCATATAAAAAAGTATTTCATCGTTCACGGTCTCTCCATTATGTACGTTTTTTTAATTTGTATTAAATTTATCCATCTCATCATGCAAGGAATGCATAAATCACGTGTTATGATGTAGTGCCCGATGACGGAGGTTAGTTATTTTCGTAACGCTATGCCACACAGAAAACTAAAATAGAATCAAAAACACGCAAATGGGCGTACATTTTTTAAAAATAATTTTGTAAATAATGGAATTGTATAATATCAAAATAGAGATGGGCCTTTTATTTTAAACAGATTGCCCTATTTTAATCTTATTTTTAAATAATTGTTATCGTGCATGTTACAATGTCATTTCATAAAATGAATCTGTTTACTTAAAACGCTCATCAGATCGTAGATTTAATATTTATTGGAGCAAATTGCCAACAAAACATAAAGAAACAATATAATTATATTCATATTAAATAGAAAAATAAAACAGTTTCTCCTAAAATTAGTTGCCAAGTTAGCATTAGTATTATATTGAAATTCCTGGGATACGATTTCCGTTTATGTAATTATTTAACATTTATTTAACATTCAATCTTCGATATAACAGAGTTTGGATGCAAGTGAAATAAATCTGGTAAAATTATTAAATTATTAATCACGTCCAGTTTCAATGCACATTTTCAAGCTAAAGAATCACTGCTCGTCAATAATTTTCTTTGCATGGTCAACGCGTACCGGCCGATGGTTTGACATATCTTCATCATCATTCCAGTCAAATGTAATAAACCACATTATCTACATTTTAAATCCATATATGAATATTTCGCTGTTCTTTTATTAGTAAGATATTGTGACCGTTGTTTTGTCAATTATTACAGAAAAGCACTTGAATAATTTACATGTAGGTACCACATTATTACATGAAGACAGTGCCTCACCCTCATTTGTCGGTTATTCTGAGGTTTTACTTTAATAATTTCGATTTAAGCATATATGTTTTGTATTATATCCTCATTCCGATCTATATTGTTTGTGTACTTCAGATTATAGTGGATATTATTATTGGACAGAAAATAAAGTTCCCGTTTGTTGTGTTAAATAAAGCATGGAGTTATTGATGAAAAATAGTTACTAGCTCATTAAATTAGATTTATTCATAATCGTAATAAAACAATGTTTTAAAATACATAATACAATACATACGAAGAGGCGTGAGCTAAGAAAAGTAAGCTAAGTGCTAAGCCAGTAATATGCCATAACCACCACCAGAAACGAACTCAACGGGTCACCACAGCGATGAATGTTGTGCGGCGTGCCAATTGTCAATATGCTGTAATGCTGAAGTAACGGAAATGGATTTATTAGATGAAGAATGCTCAGATGGTGATTTTACTCAACACACAAAAAGTGATTTATTAAAATAATAAAAATCAGATATTGGTTGAGTAGAAATTTTAAATATGGGTGTCTTATCTAGTGTACAAGACGTTACGCTTTAAATAAGTGTTAAAAAAAGGGAAAAACAGGGGGGTTAATGTCTTAAGGAATTGCGTTCCAATCGCTTTCCATACGACGTCGTAAACTCTTTAAATGCCTAGTAATTTTTCAGAGATGCAACCAAGTCGGCATGACCGACGAGGCCGACAGATCCGACTGATAACTCGTAACGTCTTGAGTAATTTTTCCCGTTCGTCGTTCATGTCTGGACATTCTCAAAGGACATCAGCATCCTGAAACATATTGCCAGATCATAGTGGACTATCTACCAACCGGCCAAGCTGGAAGAGCTCGGTAGAGAAGTGACCATGGCCAGTTATGAATTGGCTGGTCCAGAAATCAGGAGTCAAAACTTTGGTTATCTCCACTTTATTTTCGGAAAAGAATTATAAGTATGCCTGCCCTTAGAAGAATTATCCCATCGATTCTGCCAAATCCGCATTGCAGCATCCATTGCTACACTACGAGATGCAATTTTATGAACATTAGGAATGTATGGATTTAGTCGAGGAGGAGGCAGTAAAGGTATCCCTCCCATCTCAGATTCAAGACCCTTATGCAGCATTACTGTTGCCCTTCTTACTTGAATGTGTAGATCTAACGGAAATATACCAGCCAGGACCGGCAATGCATCTGTCGAAGTAGCTCTGTATGCTTTGGTTAGGGCTATCAAAGCACTACGTTGTCCGCTTCGAACGATTTTCTGGATGAACAGAAGGTCACATTGCTTGTACCATGTACTAGTGGCGTAGCTGGCAATTCCCATATAAATGGAATCATAAGCGATTTTAAGAGCACTAGCTCTCAGACCCCAGTTACTACCAGCTAAACGGGAGATTCGGTAGAAGGCAGTGGTAGCCTTGCTTACCGATGTTTTGGCATGGTGTGCAAATGAAAGACTGTCATCCAGAATTATTCCAAGGTAAGTGACCCTTTCAGAAAGTTAAATCATGGTAGTTCCCATACGGATAGTGGGAGACCTTTGTCTATTAAGTCCAACACTACCCTTAAAGAGGATTGTTTCAGTTTTTCTGGGAGCGAACGACAGCTTATTGGTGATACCCCAAGCTGAAATAGATGAAAGCGCCACTTTTGCTGTTTTTTAAGGCTGCGTGACTATTCGCACTTACCAGGAGTAAGGCATCATCTGCGTAAGCAAAAATTTTGCAGTCAGGTGGAAGAAAAATCTATAGAAGATCATCGAATAAAATATTTCATAAAAAAGGGCCAAGAACGGAGCCTTGTCGATAGTCCATTGTGGTGTTCCGTTTTAATATAGTTTTACCAGTTTCATAAAAAAACCGATCTGTCGTTGAAGTAGCTTTGGATTAGAGCATATTTCCAGGAATCAATCTCAGTCTATGTTTCAGCAGAATAAATGGCCAAAGAAGCACTGTCAAAAGCTCCAGCAATATCCAAAAATATCCCCAGAACATATTTGTTCGGAGAAGATTTTGCAGTGGCAAGTACAGTGAGGATTACATCTTCTGTAGACTTGCCTGGTCTGAACCCAAATTGTTTTTTAGATAGTGGTGCTATTCCAGCCAAATGGGCCTCAATTCTGGAACATGAAGTCTTTCCAAAAATTTTCCAAAAATCGACAAAAGTGTTAAGGGTCGATAGGCTTTTGGGTCCGACGGCAACCGGATGCCAGATTTTAGAATTACTATAAGTATCCCTGGTTTCCAGCAGTCAAGATGCTAAGGGGCGGGGGGGGGGGGGTTGGCAGGGATAGCTTAGCTTAGCTGGCGTCGCAGTCGACTGGCCAAAATTCAAGCCCACTCAGACATAGCTTAGTTAGCTCACATTGCTAGCTTGACTCGCTCGTGGTGGAGATGGAACTATAAAAAATTCCCTTTGCTATGTGATGCGGTGGAGATACGGCTTCAAAATCACAAATGCTTTCCATGATTGTAAACAAATTTATGTGTTCATCATTTAACCTAGTTGGAAGAATATTTATAATTTCATATAAATAAAGCAATATACGACAATACAAAAAGCCGATTTCTAACAACGTGAGCAATCGTTGAAAAGCTCTTTTTAGAAGTTCAATAAACTTATACATGTGATTCTAAAAGCCCTCATTTATTGTTCGCTGTGTTTATGTAAAATTACAGTGAGCTTTGAATGCATATTAATTTTGAAATCAAAAACGCCGTTTAATATATGAGTATTTGAATAGTTTTGCAGAGTTTGCTTCCAACAGTAGCATTATATTTACTGTAAGCTACGAAAATTGCAGTTTGTGTATGAAAATTGCTTGCGTTCTCGATGCTAAATTTAACGGTTGATTTACTACTGCCTTTTATTTAAATTTGCAGCAGAACAGAAAAGCTCATATGAAATCCTGACACAGTTTAAAGTCCACGAGTTTGTCTTTATCATGAAATAACCAGTAAAACATGATTGCTATGCGAAAACATTCATTAAGAATTTAATCATATGAAAACAGTAAGCAAAGCTTCTATCGTTAATAAACGATAATTATAACGATCAACAGTAATAATGCAGTCTTAACCTCTTTTTTAGTTTAGCCAAAAGCTAATCCTATGATATAAATATAAAATAAATAACTATTTTTTAGTTTTCATTTCAACTTAATATTTTTTTGTCTATATTATAATAGAAAAAATCGTCATCGTTTTGTGTAAAAAAGATTTATACTGAATCACACAAAATTAAAGAAATTGTTCAGGCATCGTTCAAATATAAACTGTATTTATGGAATTTTTAATACTTGATGGTTAAATTATTATACAATCCTACAATCTACGTCCTGAAAAAAAGTGGAGTTAAGCGGCGAGTAAATGAAGCAATATGCATGTTTTTTTTACATTTAAATAAAAATATCAAACGTGAATACAAACTATAATATATTGCATTGCAATATTCACTAATAAAAAATGTAATATTCTTATGGACATATTCTGAACAAAACAATGCCCGTGTTGAACGAAATCATGTATTTTTGATCAATAGATTTGCCAACTTTGATTCAAACAGTCACAAGAGGTTGGTCTTATAAAAATCTTTATTTGAACCTTATTTAATCAGATCTAAAAATTTACTCCGTGGCGCAGTTGGTAGCGTCACTGGATACGGTTACTGGATGTCTCGGGTTCAATTCCCGATGCGGACGGTTTTCGTACATTGACCTTTCAATCGATTTATGGATTTCTGTTCGTAGTCTGAGTCCTCCCTTCCACCCATCCCATCCTCACGGGGAGTAGCCAGAGCGATTAGCTAACCACTAGTCCTGTCATAGCTCTATCCTTCTATCCCTAATCTCTTCGAAAAAAGAGAGGTTGAGCAACTGAGTAACGAGCAGTTCACGTAAAAAAATTGTATTAAGATACCTCCATTAGGAGACCATATGCTCCACATTGGGAGCGGACATGGAAAAAAATTTAAAAATTACATGCATTGCAGCGTTAAAATGAAAAAAAAATGTTGATTTGTTACATTTGAATCTTGAAATTTTGAATTATATCAAAGCGATGCATTTCAAACATACCAATTTCCATGTCAAGAAAAGTGCTATGCTGTGATGATAACAAGTCTTTTCTTATAGAATTTATAGACTATGCATGTTGGAAGCGAATAAATTCCAGAAACCACGTATATCTTTCGGAAATATTTTTGGAATTTTCAAAACAACTGTGGAATCAATAGTATTAAAACTAATTGCAAGCATGAATTAATTTTGTCTTGTATTTTCACGGGCTTAAGGTATTTAGAATTGATATCCTTATCTTATTTACAATATACAACTATTAAAAACGCATTAAAAATATTTTTTTGCTCTACAATAAATCCTAGCGACAAAAAAAAAACAAGCGTAATATATGACCAAAATTGGCCACCCTTTTTATTCCTCGTTACCCTAAAAAACCGTTTACGCTTCAAGATATTTCGTCAACTGATTGCATCGCCATCTGTTGTATCTAATGTCAAAATGATCTATTATTAAAAGTCAAATAAAGAGAGCACAACTTGTCACTCATTTTTTTTAATATAGAAGGGGCATTTACCTTCTAAAGCTACAATGCTTCAGCCATCTCTAATTTATTGTATCTCGAAATAGCTGTATTAAGTAAGAATAACAATCAAAATTTAAACAAGTGCTATATATTTAGTTGCAAAGATGTACAAAAACGTCAAATATTGTTTATAACTATTTTTAGATCACACTTATATGTTATATTATATCATGGGTTTAAATTTAATTAGAAGAAAACTTTCTTACATAATAATATTTCATTTAATTAAGACGTTATTGCTCAAATGTCATATTTATTGGTAAAGTTTATCTCAGGAAAAATGCTCTACGTCAATCGATAATCAGCCTTTTCAACAAAAATTGACAGTTAACACCATAAAAGTAAGTTTTAAATATACTTATATATGCATTTATAATAAATACAAATATATATATTAATTCACAGGAATAGTATAATAGTAATCGAGCAATACAATGCCAATGGCTGACTTCTTCTTAAGCCATTATGGCATGCGATAACGAAAGTTTCCAAGAACATGTTATTTGCGTGTTATTTAAATGTCATACATAACCTTTCACATCATTACAAAAGTGTTTCCTTTTTTTGTTCATTTAAATAGACAAAATAGAGTAGTATTGCGTGGTATCTTTAGTTTCTGTAAAATGTGTCTTAACTACATCTATCCACTGTATACTAGCAACAAAAGGTGATTTTTCAATTGAAGAAATCTCTTCGGGCATTTTTTTTTATCGCATAAGTGTTTGCAAAATAGGGATTCATAATATTTCAACCCCTATTCCGCTCGCTAAATCTCCTCACCGCCCTTCATAACTCTAAGCAATTTTAAAATGCATCATTAGCGAACAAGTATTTAATGAAACGCCAAATTGGGGAAACGTAATGAAATACGAACGCAATTAAGTATGCATTATAAAAAGAGAATATTAATTGGATGTGAATTAAGCAGAGTCCATTATCCAATTCATCAAAATAATAAGGAAATAAACTAAAGACTGTTGTATTTTGGAATGATTTGTTGGCATTTACCATGGAATAATTCTTCATTTATTTGTAGCTAACTTAGTAACTTAGTTTTATAATTAATTGTATTTTTAATTATAATAATAAATATTGTTAAATTTGAATTGCTGAAACTATGTTAATTACTTTGTATTTCGTCACTAACGACCATGGTTTCACCTTTAAGCATATTCAGGCATACGAGTAATAACTGCCAGTTTGAACTCATTCCTGTACTGCCTGAAGATGCCGAACATTTAACAATACAAATTTAATTTTGACTAACTCCATCTAGCACTTTCACTCGATATCTTAAAATATTTTTAACTTTAACACATAAAGTTATTGAATACAAAAAGGACTTTAAGAAATAAAGTCGTTTTTTTAAATATTGAATACCACTGCTGAAGTCTATCCAAAGCATATTACTTTGATACAATCGGATACTCTTACTAATCCTTGTAAGACAGGTACGTTTTTTGCACCAATGTTTCCGATGTATTCTGCATTAAGCCAGCTAAATCATAATTGGCACATTTTCAATAAGTAAATTTTAATAATCGTGTATTTAAAAAAAAAACATATTTTTTGAGAGTATTGAATAATTTTACTATAAGGGGGGCAATTGAATCAATAAGACTAAGAAACATTGATTTTTATTTTATAATAGTAGTATAGCTTCATTACAGTTTTACCAAAGTACCAATGTAAAGAATCTATGATCAAGAGTTAAATAGAAAACGGTTATGGAATCACCTGATGATCGCAAAGGAATATTTGAAAATCTTTAAATGCTTTTGTTTATATCTACTAAAATAAATCGCTTTTGAAAAATAATAGTTTTATAAATGTTATGGAACGTGAAGTTTTTTCTAATTGAAAAAATCTTGAACATTAACTAAAACAATATTTCTCTTAAATTCGTTTAGGTAATTAGAATTTAAAAAATAAAGACGCTTGGATAATCAGCTAATGCTCAAATTAGTTTGATGTTTACCGACTTTTCCCATGGGACTGATAAAAAGAGCGCCCCTATGTAAGTGGCAGTAATGTACATCGAGCGTAGTTATTTCAATAAAACATGTTTCACTATGATGTGTCAACTACCGCTTGATATTATGATAATATACGCTTATCTATTAAAAATACATGAATTATAACAATCGTAGGTCAAAGTAATGATTTGACATATAACACAGAGATAACCAAAAATGTATTATTATTTAAATGTAAGACTGTTTAAATATTATAGTTTACATTGATACTATTCTTTTATTTCAACACACTTGAACCTATCAAACTACACACGAAATAACAAGTTAAACGATAAACGCAATGATTACTTCTTAATTAAATAGCTTATGTGACACAAACTGAATTCACCGTAATATCAAAATTAATAATATAAAGCGATCTGCTAATATATGATAAAGTAGAAAGAATTTCATAGTAATCAAGTCACATACCTTGTATTGATCGATTGTCTATTAGTCTTTGTCGTCTCTGTGTTTTATTATAATATTTTAAATAATTATTTTATTATTTCAATGTAAAAGTAGCCCTTGGTCTGGGGTCTCAACCGGTCAACTCAATGAAAAAAAAAGCGTCGATGGACCTGGCTTGGACACGTGCTGTGGATGCCCCAGAGGAGCCTGAGTCCTGCCTGTCGCTTCTACCAACCAAATGAATTCCGTCCCTCTGGAAAGCCGCTGATGACATTCCATAGGATGTATTCGGTGGCGCTACGTTACGCTGGGATGGCCTGGGAGCAAGCAAAGAGACTGGAGGGGGACAGAGAAGCTTGGAGAAACCGCAAGATAGCTATATGTTCCGAATAGGGAGTGGATATGGTTAAAAAGGAATGTAAACCTATGTATTTAATTTATACAAATAAAGTAAATGATTTGGTCAATTGAGAAATTAATTGGTTACTTGTCTTTTTAAACATCTAAACTTTTAATCAGACATAGCAACATGTATGAAACTCTTACGAAGTATGCACTATATTCTTTAGTTATTATTATATTTAAATTATAAGAAAGATTTTGGCTTTTCTTTTGTAGATAATATTATCAATAAGGTAGTTTGGGTCCTCGAATGTGGACACATATTTTTAGCAAATATGCATACATCAATCAAATTAACCATTTTGAAAAATAATTATTCATCATAGATAAATGAAACTATTGCTTAAAGAGATTGTGATTTTAATCTCTCCTTTAAAAATGAATCCACAGTCATGTCGAAAAGGTGAGATTCACGGCGATTGACGAAGCAACTAATTTCAATGTGACAATCATTCAACTACTTTATCAGCACTTTTTCTATTTTCCATATTAATCTTTTGATTGAATTTGACAAATATAAATAAAAATATTACATGTGATCTCTATAAAAAAAAAATAAAAAAACTATGAATTCAAGTGTAAATGTAGGGTGTAAAATTATATATATTTGATCTTGCTAATAAATCCTAAAAGACCAAAAGCACAACACCTGGCTAAAGCAGTTGTACAAACAGCCTTAAATTTAACAACCCTTCAAGCAACAGCGTCTTCGAAGGATTAAAACTTAAACTGCCATTTGGCTGTCATGCCGTGAAACGAGGGAAAAACTTCTGCAACAAAGTGGGCTTCACTCGAGATGCTGAATTTAAATTGCGTTATTTTTGCAGTGTACGGCGTCGGTAACGCCAACGTCGGCGTCGATCGTTGCGTCGTAATATGCATCGTTTTATATAAACAGCCAAACTGCCGTGTTTATTTAACTATCAAAATGTAGACAATGTTAACACAAATACTATTTTTGAAGCATGCTAAGAATCTTAATTATTGATGGTTTACTTTTCATAATGAGTTATTACTGATCATTTCTATGGATTCGATGGCAACTGTGTGGAAAGTTTTTGTAATACATTGATTGCGATAGAGCCAGTGGAATAAGAAAGTTATCGATGTTTATTTAATATTCCTGATCTCGTTGTGAAAAATGATGCCGCGAGATTTTATGTAATTTGCCATAATCACTAAAATTTGTAGCTATGATGATGGCGTGATGCCGAAATACGTATCAAAAATATGAAGTTGTTTTAAACTAAAAATATTGCCATGTTAATTATGTCTCTAAACCAAAAATTTATGTTCATGTTTTGTTGCAATGAAAATTTTAATTTGACATTCTCATAAAAATAACGGAAATTTTATAATAATTTATTAACTCTCACGTCACAGTTTCTTACCAGAAAACATAAGCTTTGAAAAGTTGATACATAATAAACAAATACTCAGAAAGCTTTCGGAAGAAATTTTCATTCCGAGAATTACCACAGTATTATAACTAGACAAGACAAATGAGTAAATGCCAAACGCTGTAAAACTTTCTAATGAAATGTAAAGTTTTTCCCCTCTTGAAAGATACCCCAAGCGGTTTTCATGTTTGTAATGAATCTAGCCCTGAACTAGGTAACGAAAACTTCACCATACAATAGCGAATTGGTTTTCTTATAATATTCGAAGAAAAAATAAAAATTATTATATTTATCAAATTTTAATATTTAAGTAAATCAAATTAGTAAATTAGTAAGTAATAATTGAATTTAAGTATACTATAAAAAAGATCAAATTTTTGTTACTATAAGAAGAGTTTCTGTACCTGATGGAAACAAATAGAGAAGACGCACAGAATGATTCGTTTTGAGACGATAATTTATATTATTTATACAGTTATAGATGTACTGATAAAAAATTATACCTTATCAACGAAAGCTCATTTATTAAATAATTAATCTTAATAATCACGAAAATGATTTTAAAATAAGCAAAACACGTGTTATTTATAAAATACATATATATATCAAAGATAATATTTAAATACCTATCCAATTCAAATGATTGTTTTGTAATAGTTCAAGTGCCAACTTAGAATTTGATTTCATTGGCCCTACTTTTATCTTGGAAATATTTCTCTCAAACAAACATCCATGTTTTCTAAGTTAATCCAACGATATACTGTTGTCCTATTGCTTTCTACACAATTATATGCAATATAATATATCATTTATTGATAACTTTTCCTTACATATATCGTTTATTTATAATTATTATTCTTGAATTTAAATCTTCTATTAAAGTAACATTATTTTTTTTTCCAGTTCTTTATTACATCAATATCATTGTTGATATCTATTTTTGATAGTTATTGAAGAGGAGAGAAAAATATTTTGCTCGTATGTGCTACTGATAAATTACTAAAATTTATATTACGATTTTCAGAAGTTTCTTATTCATTGAAATAATTATTTTTAATTGGGATGCAATTAAGAAACATTCGTGTATGACTTTCTGTTTAAGTTTACAATTTCTTCACAGTTTTAGTATTTCGAATGCAAGACTCGACACGTATTAAGACGTTTTATTAGTATCTTTAGCTTCGAGAGTTTAATGAATCGTGCAAATACATTCAAATGCTTGCTAATATTGTAATTTTATGATTATTACAGATATTTAGAAATTATGTTCTTCGGAATATTATTTCTTCTTTTACTTTACTAGTGCACTTAAACTGAATAGATATAATGTTTATGAAACTTTGTTTGAGGTTGGTATTTTATAAATTTAATTTTCTTTCACACTGGTATGGAGTTTTTTTAATTAGAAAATATGTAGATACTCCATATTTTTTTTATGGCTTATTGTTCGTGGTGAAGTAGTCAACATCGTTGGATTTAGTAACGGATATTACGGGTTCAATTCCTAGTACGGAAAGTTCGTAAATTGATTTTTCAATCGATCTATAGATTTCTATTTTAATGATATTTGTGTCTAAAATTCTCTCCCACCTATCCAATCTTAAAAACGGGGGGTAGCGATAATGATAAGCGAACCACTAATTCTGTCCTATCCTTATATCCCTACTCTCTTCTAAAAATACGGTTGAGCAACTGAGTAACAAGAAGTTCTCGTAGTTTTTGTTGATATACCTCTATTAGAGGATTTTTCTATTGAAATGTTAAAGTTAAAACAATGGTGTTACATAATTTAAGACATCAACTGAGGGTGCTTGATGGAATTTCAATATCAAATTTGGATTATTGAGATTTTGTACACTTCCATGTATTTTGTCACTAACGACCCGGGTTTCGCCTTTCGGCATCTTCAGGCATTCGAGCACACTTCATTTGAAATGTTAACTCAGGTATCAGTGTGACTCTCAGACGTATAATATCTTACCTCGTAAATAATATTTGTCGTATTTGTATCTTCTATATAAACGTTAGACACTGTTTACTGTCTGTCAGTTCGAGTCCATTCGTGTACTCGAATGCCTGAAGATGCCGAAAGGCGAAACCCGGGTCGTTAGTGACAAAATACATGGAAGTGTACAAAATCTCAATAATCCAAATTTAATGGTGTTAAAATTTTGCAATTTAGATGTAGATTTTCAGTTTAACTTGTGTTAACTTGTGTGAAATGTGTTAATTGTCGAAGTGACACTCAATACTTCCCTGTTTATTTCATTTATTTGTGCTTCCATCTGAAATCAATCAGCAAATACAAAATCCACACAAATTCACTTAGTATTTAATGATATTTGTATTTACATAGTATACCATCATTGTGATTGCGATATTATTAGTTCTACAAGATTCTTGTAGAAATAAATACACACATATACTATATTTAATCGGTTGCCTTGGAAATATAATTACTTCCTATATCGAATTTCGAGTTTCAAAAATTAAATCTCATTATACCGTATCGAAAATTTGCTGCATCAATAAGTTGGCTGAAATTTCATTATCGTCGAAATTATTGGAGTTTCATAATAATTGATCATAATCTAGTAATTTATTAGACTTGAATCGGCTCACGAAAATGTAGAAGGGCCTCGCCACAAATAACTTAACTTTGGAAAAGCTCAGTCAATTAATTTAAAGCAACTTCATTATGAAATAACTTTGCCGGTAGGAATTATGCAAATTTTTGTAATTATGTACTTTCATTGGTGGCACCAAATATAATACTCATATTTATTTTAATGGGAATTTTCATACTTACAATCATATATGATGTCTGAGTATAGAAAAAACGGATAGAGTTGATTTTAACTCTAGATTCTAGATAAAAGAAACAAAAAATAATTTGGTAAGTTGGAAACAGTGCGTCGTGTAAAGTGTTTTAAAAGTAGAGAAACCAACGAAAAATTGTGTAAAAACTAATTCTTCAATACTAAGTTTTCATTTATTGCATAATGTTGTCCAGTTCAGTTTAGTACTAGTTGCACTTAGAGACTATAAATTTTGTTTATCAAAATCATTCAGGCTCGTTTGAAGAACTTGTTATGTCGTCGTTGTTCTGGAAGAAGACACTAACTGAAAAAAGACTAGTTTTGAGTAATTGGACTTTGAATTTGACAAATGTTTGAAATGTCATACCCTTTTCATTTTTTTTGTTTTTGTTTATAAGTAAAAGTGTAATTTATAAAAATAAGTTTGATCTTTCTTACAATATAGTTTGAAATAGGGAAAATTTTGGTAAAACTAGTGTTTTCCTTCAGAACAACGACGATGTTCGTTCATTTCAACGCGTATCAAGTTAGTTACAAATTCATTATACATCGGAAAACGTTATAATTTTCACTACATAATGTTTGTTTTAATCATAAATCAATTCCATTATATTTCTATTTATCCAAACATGGGACAGGTACCTCAATAAACCACTGAAGTCAGCGGTGAAGGCAGGTTGGAAAGCCTAAATTTAGATAGTTGGACTATTTAGAAACATACGCCAAATCACTGGGGCTGAGGATCGGCGAAGAGTCGCATGAGACAGACATTACGTTGTATGATGTACTGATGATCTTTTATGTCATTTAATAATAAGTTATTTTTTCCACACTGATTCAACTAAAATTTATCGTAGAAATGTTCGTCAATCGTGATCCGTGTTTATAATCAAAACAGATATTATAATTTGAAATTCTAGTCAAAACATTACAAATATGAAAAAGGGGCATACTAGTTCACTAACGAAATCCATTAAAATTAATTTTTTCATGAGTATAACACTGTTAAAGAGATACACGTGTTAAATATATTATGATTCTTCCTTTCAACAATGTATTTATCAAAAACTATAAACAAAACCTAATGTAAATTGAGCATAACATAACCCGCAAGTAGATTTTCACACGGTGACGACGCCTCGACAAATACGTTGACTTCCAAAAGATTCATTACTTAAAAGCGTTCGCCTGTCATTACTCGTCGTAAGCACATAAATATTTGTGTTGACTGAATGTGTTCGTAGAAAAAATCCCTTTGAAGTGGGAACTTAAATAACGATATCGTAAATCCTTTTGGACGGACGCGGAAAAAAGGATTTTGTTTCTGAAATGCCATCTTATTTTATTGTGAAATATGTGGCGCCAATTTATTTTGCGTCATTTTTTCACGGCCATTGAGACAAACGCGGTGTTTTTATAGGCGTCCGCGAATTTCTAATGAAAAAAGCTTTCAGGTTTATTGTCGTGCTGTCAAAATATTTGCGGGTGGTATTTTTTCTTATTGTAAATGAGCGTAATAAATACACATGAATATGGCGTTATTCTATATAATTTCATATTTAAACATAAGACAATAACATGATTACTAATAGATAAATGTTTTAATAAATTCCTAGAGATGTCAAAATGCACTCAGCAAATGAAAATAACATATATAACTGTTAAATGAAGTGATAAACATATTTAAATAAGCCATATGTTTACTGATTATGGATATTTACACTCACTTACAATTCAACAAAACTATTCTGTCTTAACATTTTCCTTATTACAGGCAACATTCTGAGACTTTTTGTTAGATATAAGTAGGTAAATTAAGTTATTTGATATTTCTTTTAACATATAAATAGAGGCATATTTATGACTTTTGATGAAGTAACCGTAAAAAATAATAAGAAACAATATGAACAATTTTTGTGTATTCCGTAATATTTTAAATAATCACAATCTATAAAAAAAAATTATCTGCCGATTTAGTTCTATGAAACGATAAAAAGTAACTTCAAACATACAATAATATTATCAGTAGTCATTACATATACCTTTATTTACGTTTTTTGGACTTCTCTTCTTTTAATGATAATATAATACTAAATCATCGATTCCTCTTTCATTATTCTACCGCAAAAACAATACTTATATCAACCGAAATAAGTAATTTTGGCCGATACCAATCAAATAAAGATGTTCGGGATACCTAGTTAATTTTTTACATTGATCAAAATATTGTGAATATATTATTTCTTTAAATTGCAATAAAGTCACTGTGTTATACACGATAGATGTTCTACTATTCGTGTGATGGTACAAATGACAGTAAAAAACCTTCTGATGTTTTTGTAATTTGGAAATACATCTTGACGCCCTAGAAATTGTACAAGAGGAGCGTCAGTACTTACTGTCACGTCCTGTAATATGGAAAAGGAAGACGTGTATCATAAAAACTCACCGAAAGTAATTTCATGCACTTTGATATCGAATCAGATAATAGTCGCGGCAGTTAACTTTGGCGGGAGCATCTGCTGTACGTTCAGAGTTTTTTAGTAGCTATATCAATGTCGATTAGAGTTGGTCTAGTTTTATAAAAAAAACAGATCATTCATGAAAATAGGTATTTAATTAAAATTTGAATGTTTAATAAAATTGCTTTTTTACAGATACAACATGGGCTTCTTTTCTAAAATCTGATACAAAAAAGGGTATGTATTCTTTTCAAGGTATCATATTTTGTGGATAATGATACTCGATACACATTTGTATATATATATATATATTTAACATTAATTCATTTATTGTATGTGTGTTCGTGAATTTAACATTAAATAATATATCACAGCTTATACTGAGTCAACTATTCTAACAGTTTTAAGCGACTTTATAATAAATATCTACCTAATAAGACATTTTTGGTATAATTAGAATAATAAAGTGATCCTTTAAAATTTAAAAATTAATCGTAATACCTTGTTTAATAATTACCTTTGTATGTCGATGATATAGATGTCACTTAATAGAGGTGTTCAATAAGTGTGTATTCCATTAATTAATTAAGCGTTACTACGTCAACCCCGTAAGTATAATAATAATAAATCATTATTTCAAGAATTACCAAGAATCATTTTTTTTTGATTCTGTTATACATTAATTTTATATTGTACATATAAAAAACCAACTCTGAATTTTATTAATATGAATCTAAATTGTTGAGATGTTTTTACATACAATGTGTTATTACCATATAACGAAATATATTGAGATTCGATTCATGAAATACTTTCACTTTTAACTTTTATAATTCACTTCGACACCTTTGTTATATAAAGCCAACCTTCAAATAGTATTTTATTAATAGAGAAAGCAAATGTTAACGTATACAAATTAATGAAATGGCTTGCATCAGCTTTCGTTAAGTTAAATCTATCTTGATAATACTTGAAATACGCTGAAAACTGTATAGTCTCCCCCAAATGATAGCGGAAACCAGGAAATTGGTAATCGATGCTTGGCGCACTGTACGAAATGGAAAGTTGTTATAAAAGTGCTGGGGTTGAGTCTGCTAAGGAGGTTCTTGCGGGTAGGCCGGGGTGCAAGGGCAGACCGTGTAATAGCTTTTCCTGTATAAGGAAAGTTTCATGTGAGATAAGTTTGGCGATATATCGATATGTGAAATTTTCTGCAATTGGCAAACGTTTTGCCGGTCCACGGACGTTTAAGAGCAGAGGAAAGTGAAATTACAGGAATTAATATGTATTTTTCTAATTAAAATTTCTTATAAATTGTATTTATAAAGCCGAATCAACAGAAACGATAAATGTATTCAAAAAGAAAAGAAATTTATTTCTGAATTTTATTTTAAAACAGCTTAATGGCCGCATGTTTTTTATTGAATTTAACCTGGCGACCGGGCAATTTTGCAAAAAAATCGCAAAAAAAATGTCATTTCACTAAATTCACTATAATTTGTAAACCAATTGAGATATCTTAACCAAATTTAATTTGATGACTTCCAGATACGTTGCCGCATAAATCAATGTCATTTCAGGAGTGTTTCTATATCTTTGGGTTGCATACTTATGTGGTGTAGTTAAAAAAACTGACATCTACTAAAAGGTCTTTTTTTTTAATATGTAAAATCTGCTTTTTCAAATTGTTTTCTTTTCTTTTGTATTCATATATGTGAGATTTTAATTGGATAAATCCTTTAAATAAAAGGTACATATATTTTAAAAAATCACGAAAAAATTTACTATGGATAATAACAAATTCCACTTATCATTTATGGGTAGATGATACACAATTGTAACTTGTTATAGTAGTTTAATTATTGTTAAATAATGCGTTGATGTGTTTATTATGTATTGTTAAATAAAGCTCGATTATAACCCAGTAATTTTTCAATAGAATGGAATGGATGACGTAGAACGAATATGAGTCCACGGACAGCAACCAAAGTTCTTCAAGGACTCAAATACGAGTCCGCGGCCATTAAGCTGTTTTAAGTGCATTCGACAAATTATTAAAGCATTTGCATATTATGATATAATGAATATAAGTTCAGATCTTCTTTTACGAATCATCTTTATTTTATTTTTCTCGATGATAAAGATTCATCGATCTTTTTGTAGCAGTATTTTTGTTACAATTTGAGTAGATCTTAACATGTAAAATCATCTCTAAAATACTATTTTATTGCATTCAACGCAGATATCGAATTAACAAAAACAATTCTTGGAATATTTTATACATTTTTTTGGAAACTTAAATAAACGCATCTTTGTTATGTAATAATTTATAATAATGCCTTTTTGGCAACTTAAAATAATTTTTTTACGAATCTAACAAGCTACATAGCTAATTTTAGACAGATGTCCACAACGCCTTTTTTCAAATAATCAAAATACGCTAAAAATAAATAAACAAAACATGCGTTGTGTTGTGTAAATAAAAAATGCTGCTTTTCAAAAATAATTACTTCCGCTCAACCGGTTGCTCAATTTTACTTTCCGTTTTTGGTACGGTCTCTCTATTTCGCGAACACACAAAAATACACGCAAGTATTATTATATCGACAGCCGTCACTAGCCTGTCTCCGCCAGATCTTATTTCCTTTTCTTAAATTCTCCCTCCACACAACAACTGTGCTCACACATTTACATTTTCAAATCACAATATGCCTTCCCAGCCTCTGTTCATTTCACTTTTTTGATTGCTTGAAATATCTCAGATGTGTCACCAAAAACACCCGTTCAATTTTCCCCAATTACCTCGTTAAATTCAAAACGACCTCATCAAAATTTGCCGATCAGGAAATCTGGTTTAAAATTAATGAGCTGGCAGATTTTTATGGACTTTTTGAAGGAGTTTGACATTTTATATTTTTCACAGGATGTAATCTTTTACAATTTCTAGACGCTTTAGGATATGCAAGTACCTTTTGATAAATTCTCCAATTCGAAGTAAGGTTTTATCATCATATGATTTTTTTTGAGTTAGGTACTTGAATTTTAAATCACTATCACTAATAATAGTAATTATGTATAATATAATCTATATTCTGTGAGTAAATGTATAAAAAATTAATGTTGCAACACTAGAAATTAGTTTTTTTCAGAAACATTCTAGTTTGTGGAGCAAATAGCTGTGTACTCTAAGGTCAGCGATTGGCAAATTTTCCCACCTCACAGACCACTTAACTTAATATTTTGAACAGGTCGGAAAACTCACAATAATGATTTAATTAAAAAAAAATCCAAATATATAATAAAAATATCATAATAATTATTTTTCTATTTTGAAATGGATTATAAAACTGTTTTAATTATTACAAAATGATTGATTGGATAATCATTGCTGCGTATTTAAAATATTTTTAATCATTCTTGTCTCCACTAAGGTTACTGCAACAACTTCGTGGATTATTTAAATTTTCTCGCGGGCCACCGGCTAGGGACCGCTGCCCTAAGCAGGCCATTTTCGTCATACTTTCAATTATCAATATATTGATTGCATTAAAGTCAAAGCCACTAATGCTTTATTACTCTATACTGATAATTATCATTTATATCATAGGAGGGTACCTAGACAATTCGTCAAAATATATTTTATATACTATTTAATGAAGTAGAAAGCTCTGCTTTTGGCAAGTTCTTGAAATAAAATTTGTAAGCATTCTAATACTATATATTGTAAAAAATTGTGTATGCATATGAATTTCAATACAGGAATAAATTGTTTGAAATGCTTGCCAGTCAATCAAAACTAGTTTTATCAATTTTTTCAGAAAATATAGTAATCACAAATCTCGATAACATATGAAGAAAATTATTATAAGCTTTTCAAATGTGTAAGGAATACTGACGCTTTTTTATACGAGACAAACTGAGGGTGCTTGATGAAATTTCAATATGAATTTAAATTGTTTGAATTTTATTAACTCATATTTGTCAGAGTTCATCCGTGCACTTGAACAACTTAAGATGACAAAAAACTAAACACAGTAAATGACAAAACTTATTGAAGTATACAAAACTTGAACGATTCAAATTTAAATACTGTCATATTGAAGATTTCGAAGATTAGAACATAGCATAAATATATGAAATAATTTATAAAACGAAAGTGTTTTTCCATATACGTATACAATATACCTAATATATATTATATTATGTGCATTTTCAACATGTCAAATACAGGATTAATGAAATGCATTGTCTACAAATATGTTTCGAGACTTTGCCTGCCACATACTATTATTGTGCATGGTTGCATCTACTTTAGAAAGCTTACACTTTTCGATTTCTCTACCACAACAAGGTATTCTCATCAATTCTTTATTCACGTTAGCTTTAAGCTCAACGAGAAACTTTTGCGTTGCAACTTGCAACACTACTTTTAAGAGATTGTGTTCAGCCGTCAAACTTTATTTACTCATCGTGAAGAGAGATCGTCTCGTAAAATCCATGCCCCGTTTTCCAGTATAGAACATTGTTGCGCTGTATACTGACTGCAGACTTATATTTTATATTTTATGTTTAAATTTAAAAATGTAATGTTTCACAAGCATGTATATTTCCAATGTGGAGCATATCAAGTACATAATTTCTAAATTTTCTAACCATCGAAATTTCAGTGGAAGTTAAATGTATGATAAATATTTTATTTATCTGAATCTTCTTTTAATGAAAATTTATTCATATTAGCATTTCGTATTTACAAAATTGGAACACTTAAAGATCGATATGGACTCTTTAAAGATCATGGGAACAGTAATTGTTTTACGAGATTTGTATTTCAGTCGTTTTTGGAGAGGGTATTGACGAATGGATGGATGGTAGTAGGAAATAATTTCTAGTAAGCTAATTACTATTCTCGTCTCATTTTTAGATTGGATGTGTAGGAAGGTGTCTCACGATCTTTCATTCCTTTGAACAAAAATCCATAAATTGATTGATAAGTCAATGTATGAAAATGGGAGTTTGAACAGCTGACTTACAACGTTCATCGTTAAACCAAGAGATTGGTTATCTTATTCCGTATAAAGCACCATTTTTTTATTTTACCTTGTCTGAAAATAAAGATCAAGAAGCTCCGTTGGAAAGTTATAAATTATACTCCACTTTGGAAGTGGAAAAGGTTTATAAAAGTTAGTCAAACTTTTGAGCATAATACCCACGCATTAGAGTACTAAGACATGATCGCCTTTGGAAACAATATTCACTGATGCATGATAGACTTTTCAATCTCAGCTAAAAATAAAATATATGAATGAATGCTATAGATTAAAAATATTTTGATTATTATAAAATATTTTTGTACGATATTTTCTAATGAAATGTTTTCCAAAAATCTGTAAAAAGTCGCTTTCTCAATGTAAAAATCAAATAAAGTTGTTGTTAACGTCAGAAAAAGTTTGATTGTTTTGTATCCTTTATTTAATTCCTATATAACCATTTACTAAGGTATAATATATTATTTGAATAACCTACGTGAGGTAATAATTATTACGAAATTCAAATATTTTCATTAGAAATACCTTTTTTTATATGATATGTCTGCAATTGATATCTATTGAAAATATTTTTTCAGAAACATTTGAAGACGTTGTCAATCACACGCAACATTGACGAAAATCCAATAACGATCATTGGATAAAAATAAACTCTTGTAATCGCAGGAATCCGTTTTAAGATTAATTCCAATTGCCACGTGCTGTCCGTTGAAGGCGCTGGTTCTCAAAGCACACACAGTCTTGTGGAATTTAAATATTTAATTGAAAATTTTTTATAATGTAATTCATTTTTTTGGCGAAAAATATTTTTATAATCATTTGAATAGTTGAATGATATCGCTTATTATTCGTTAAAATTGTCAGCCTCTGTGGTCTAGTGGTAACCGCGTCAATATTAAATTAAGATTTTTTAAATTAAAACTTGAGATCTTGGACATGTCAGATGATTCCCTAGTTGATATCGAGTAATTTAACATTAATTCGAATGGGAATTAAGTACATTTACTTTCATTTAAATTTATCACATGTGATTTAAATAGAGCCTACCTTGGATGTTAGCTGTAATTCAAGATATTTTTTAAAATCTAAAATATGTTTTAGATAATTCGTGGCTACACTCTATAATACATATCGATGGCCTAATGTTATAATCACTTTTTACAAATTTTACAGGAGGCTAAAAGAAGCTGATTATTTACGTTAATATGTATATTAGACCTTTTTTCTTCTAAGCATTAAATGGATAATATACTAGGTTATATGAAAATTATTAAAAAGTTTAAATTTTTTGCATTATTTTAAATAAACGAGATACAATTTACAAAGTCATTTTTTTCAAAATATCAGATACAGGTTTATAGCATTAGGCCATTGATATACAGAAATTTTAGTACCTATACAAACTTTACATATATATAATGAGTTTTATTAAGTAAACATAGATTTTAAATAGTTCGTGATAATCTATAGAAATAGCGATCCTTGAAAGTTATTTTTATTATAACGGTTTTGATGTTATTGGTTTGTATGAAATTAATTAAGTTCTCAATAATTTATGCATTAAAGTGATATAAAAGTTTGACTAGTCAGAATAAAAGAATGGTTATGTGTGTCGTGCAATTGACATGAATGCCTGAAATTTCCCTTTTTTTCACATTGAGACGTCCCCTAGAAATGCTTTATTTTTCGTAGTTATATTTTTAAGGTTTAATTTTACTACCAAATAAAATCTGTCTTCTACGAAATGCATTATAGTATTTATGTTTAATTACAATTTATTTAATATTCAATTTCATACCATATAGGTTAAGAAACATTGGTATTATATCACAAGCGACTGATGTACATATTTTTTCCACTACGCCGTCTGAGATATTAAAAAACATCGCGACAACAAAGTCGAGGGGTTGAGCTTTTGTCAACGTAGCTTTCCCTCAGAGGGACGCCAAACAATGCGTCCCTCTCGCCCTGGAAGCCTGCAGACGTGACAAAAGTATTCAGCTCGGAGTAAATTAGAGACAGCCTCTCGCGTGATGCCGGGGAGGCTGTTCAAGTTGCCTCACAGAGTGGCAGGTGCGTGCGTTATGTCAAATTAATGCGTAAATTTACGTATGAATAGTTACGTTATATAAGAAAACAATGCATTAACAAAACAATCCAAATGAAGAAAAAGAAATATAATAATTACATGATTCTTTGCGAAAAGTATTCGTGTTTGTATTATTTCTGTAAATGTGTCTAACATATGATTATTATATTAAAAATATAATGGAAAAATAAATCACGAATACAACATTTTGCATATTCTGAAGTAAGCATCTTATAAACATTATAATAGCCCAGACCGCTCTAAAGACGTTTTATTATTATCACATATTACATGTACGTATAAAATTTTATCATGACCTAAGCGTTTGCGGTGTATATATAAAATAAAATGTTATGCAATGCACACACAGTTCCGACGTACTAGCTACTTTAGACATTCAGTATTTCAATTTCAATACTGTCATCTATGATGAGTACGGTTGTACTAGTATTGCAGAAAGAGTTTATTAGACTGTAATATGGATCACGCGCAAACGTAATTTCATAGTGTGCATTATCTGTAATTTAATAATAGTAATTGACAAAATATTTCTGACCTTTTGTAACGTTACTCAACACATTAATGTACGATATTATTCTATAGATGTAGATTAAGAGATATAAATATTAAATGGCTGATGATTACAACGTTAATAGGAAAAACTGTAAAACAAAGTCAATCGCAGTGCGTTACCTATAATGGGTAACGTTATACTAGTAATAAAATTAAATATGAGCGTTGAATTGAGATGTCAAGAATAAAAAGTTCGGTATATTTTCTATGTTGTTATCAAGGAATATTTAAATGTAAAAAAAAAATTCCAGCGAATAGCTAATACGCTTGATTTTATGAATTGAAAATAACGTGCTTTGCATTTAATGGAAAATAAACAATAATCGCTCGGTAAAAACACTACACCTAGATCTAAAGTTAAATCGTGAAAACAATTTTTTTATTTTATCTTAGGAATGAAACTAAATAACTTTTGATTACTAAGTAAGAATCTTGTCGCAAAGCTACATGTTAAATATTCATATTAATAACGAAAACTTACAGCAATTCTTAGTATTTTCGTGCATGCAATAATACTTTATATTCAATACGCAGTACACGTGAAGTGCATTGCTAGTACCTCCGAATTACCATCAATCACCCTTATACTAGGGTCAATGCGACATAAATCCCTTATATTTATTCTGTTATGCATATTCATGCAGACAGTACACATTAAAGTTGTAAGTTAACACAAAAGCCTGGTAGCTGCGCATTCTGTCTTGTTAGGGGCGTAAGTGCAGTTGCCAGGATCGTTGTCCAACGTCTCCTTTTCGTTACCACTATTTTATCTATAAAGATTAAATACAAACCAAATAACAATACTTTTCTTTTTCGTAATTACATATTTTTTAATTTTTATGTTCATCGCAATCCTATGCTGCCATCATATATTATGTTAAAATTCAATTTACGGGAAACTGCTTATTCTTAGCAATGAAATTAGAGCGGCGATTTTAACGCTTTGATATCTATTTTAATTTTATTTATTAGAATATCAGACAGAATAGTTAATATTACATTTATTTAAATTTCCTTCATATCAAATACATTGTTTTTTGAATGAACTATACATTATATTGAAAGAGAAAAATTGTCAAAAATAGATGTGGAAGACGAGACATATATCATTTGTTTATGTAATTTAGTAATTAAACCAAAACATACATATAAAGCGTACGCTTTCAATTCTTTGTGACATTAAATTTATGCTTATTAATGGGTAAACAAATCAGTAACCAAGTGTTTACTTTTCGTTTTTCGTGATTCAATTTTTAAGTAAACCTTGTAATAAAATACTACAATGTAAAACCTGTTTTATTATAAAGATACTTTCTCTATAAATAGTGTTGATTGAGGCTTTGTGGGAGAAGGGCGTTGCGACGTCATGCTTCGTTAATTGCCAGCGTCGCCGTCGCCCAGAAGGACTTGATGTGTCTGAATGACGTATGAATATTCATGAGAGTCCACCCTTGCCTTTCTGCCCCGAGCGGGCACTCTCCAAAAAGCCTTCTCGGCTCCCTTACGTACTTCAGCTTTTTGCTTCAAATAAAGGAAATTTGAAACTCTGAAGCCGCTAATTTCTTTAATATTACTCTCATTTTCTTCAAGAACACATTATAATTGTTAATAAAAAGCTATACTAATTTTCTACTTGATATGAATTTTTAAAATAATATTTAAACCCGAAGAATATCTCAAAAATAATATAGTGCTACCATTTTTATTTTTTAATATTATTATGAAAACCTAATTTCATTTAAAATTCGTATTAAATAAATAGTATTTTAAATGGTTATAATATAATACGAGCTCCATTAACTGTTAAAAATGGGTGAATTTCTAAAATGAATGCTTAATTTAAATAAATTGCAAAAGATTTTAATTTTTAAAAATCGTACATAATATGTCGTTAAATGGTGATAATTTTTCATATCGTGAACATATAATGAAAGTTTTCCATTAAATATATTAAGCTTCTTATCAGTCTTCAAAAAAAGTGCATTTTTCTCAATTTTAGATTTATTCGGAGTCTTTCTTACATACTTATATAATTATTTAAATAATAAAAATAAAACATGAAATCTTGAATCTTATTGATTAAAAGCGCTAACTAATTATCGTAATTTTAACAAAATCACTTATCTAACTTTTTTCTTTTATGAAAATTTAATTCGCAACATCGATGACTTTCTAATTTGTTCAATTTTTATTTTCGAGTGAAATCAATGAACCGTTGACGAACACTAGAGGGATCGATAAAATGATTTTTTATTTTGACATATTTTACTAAGCATCTCGTTAGTAAGAACGTCATCTAAATGAAACGAGGATATTTGGAGAAATTTAGCGGAACGTTTAAATTTGAGATCTTCGTTAATTCTACAAATATTTTCGACGCACGTCAGAAAATCAAATCACTTCTGCCAAGGATTTTCACCCTTGCTTACTATGCAAACTTGCGTCATTAACCCCCCGAGGAGCAGATGCCTCTAGTTGTTCAATGCTCAACCCCCTGTTGCGATTTGGATACACTCAATCATAATCAATTTGTTATCTTTGTCCTGAGCGTCGGCGGGTTAAGTCCGATTCCGTGTTTTTAAAGATTTGTCATTTTTTAAAGTGTCGCCATGAATAGAAAAATAACTCAGATAAGATTTCGAGGGGTAGTTTTTTTAAGCAGGTCTTTATTAAATAAAGTTATTTAATTTGTTTTTCGTGTTTACTTGCACAATAAATCTAATTTTCTCGAAATAAAAGTTTTTTTAATTTCTAGCAGAAACAAAAAAAACAATGTTTTGCATCCTTTTTAAAACTTTTTTTTGTTTTATTTTAAAAAAACAGAATTTATCTTGGCTATTTGAATAGATACGACTTTGGGTGTTTTGGTAAATTATGAAGCGTACACCGAATAACAGTACCTCATCATTAAGCCAAAACAGTAAAATTTTGACTCAATTTTTTTTCCATGTACGCTCCCAATATGGAGCATATGGTCTCCTAATTGAGCTATCTCAACAAAACAATGAGAACTGCTCGTTACTCAGTTGCTCAATATCTCTTTTTTTCAAAGAGAGTATGGATAGAAGGACAGAGCTAGAATAGGACTAGTGGTAAGTTAATTTCTCTCGCTACGCCCCGCCCCGTAAGGATCGCATGGGTGGGAGGGAATTTTTAGACATCACAAAATCTCAGACTACGAAAAGAAATCTATAAATCGATTGAAAGATCAATTTATGAAAACCGTCGGCACCGGGAATTTAACCTTAGACATCCGTAAGCATAGTCAACGACGCTACCAACTGCGCCACGGACGCCGGTAACGCCTCTCTTTGTT
Source organism: Himalopsyche phryganea (assembly GCA_022494535.1). Classification (NCBI taxonomy): domain Eukaryota; kingdom Metazoa; phylum Arthropoda; class Insecta; order Trichoptera; family Rhyacophilidae; genus Himalopsyche; species Himalopsyche phryganea. Next base: position 4,847,658 of record JAGVSL010000010.1, on the reverse strand, counting down.
AATAAATTGACTATATGTAAATTTAAGATATCGACTGAGGGTGCTTGATGGAATTTCTATATCAAATTTGGATTATTGAGATTTTGTACACTTCCATGTATTTTGTCACTAACGACCCGAGTTTCGCCTTTCGGCATCTTCAGACATTCGACCGCACGAATGCCTGAAGATGCCGAAAGGCGAAATCCAGGTCGTTAGTGACAAAATACATGGAAGTGTACAAAATCTCAATAGTCCAAATTTGACTATATGTACATTAAAAAAAACATAGAGATAAATAAGCAACATCTGCAGGTGAAGCGTTAATCATATCAAAATAAACACTCATACATGTGTTTTAAATAGAATTTGGAAATTTCGCATTGGTAGAATTACAGCTTTATGGTCCTTATCTCATAATTTTTTTACCAATCGATAAAATTTTCTTGAATTGTTCTGGAAAAGTACTAATTAATTTTTAATAAGATGTAATTTTAGCATACAAGTTATCATTTATGTAAGTAAAATTCTTTAGACGAGCAGTCAATTATACAAAAAATCTTATATCGCGCGTTAACGTCGGCGCGCTAAGGTCCCGCGCGCTAAAGTCGGGGTGGAGTGCCTTTAAAAAGAACGTAAAATCGTAGTTTTTTATCACCTAGTTGATTTTTTTTTTCATATTATTTGCTTATTATGACGGACTTTTTCCATGAAATTTCATTTTACTATATTAGTTTGCCTTTCCCACATTATTCAAGTGAAAAAAATCAATAAATATTCATATTCATATTATGTGATCTTGCTCAAGAATAATTTTTGTGTTAAAAATGTTTTTATATCCTTTCCTTCAAAAATAATCAGTAGCCGTTATTTTATTTTGTTAATTTATAATAAAATTTATTAGCTAATGGTTCTTCAGTTTTTAAAAATTGTTTCTCTTATAGAACAGCTGTATTGAAAGAAAAGTAACAACGAGTATAGTGAAACGAAAAGGTTGAAAAATAGGGGGACACTTTGATTTATCACTCTCGCACAGAAAGTTTTAAGGTGGGATTCTATTTAGAAAGGAAATGAAACGCACCATTCCTTCGCAGCAGGTTCCCTCTGACTCCTTTTCTAGGATTAACTGTTACTATAGGAAGCGATTTTTTTATGAACTTTAGCGCTTGCCCTTTATGAGAAGAGTTTAAATCAAAGTTCAAGTCTGTTTATCAAAAAGTTTCTAATTTAAATGAAAATACAACGATATTTCGTAATTTTATCCATTGATTGTATAAAAAGATGAATTGTGATAAGGGTATTCAAAAACGGTATTAAAGTAACTGGAATTTCGATTTTTTGACTGCGTAATACCGGAATACCGGTGTTGAAAATGCAAAATTTCTATGATACAATCTAATTACGTTACGTTAAGCGACTGTTTATCCAATATGCGTTGAATATCATTTTCAGTAGGGGTCGATCCACTGTTGTTTGAAGGCCTCCCCCAGCTCCTTCCACTCTTCTCGGTTCCTAGCTTTACGCTGTCACGTACTTAAACCGAACATGACAAGTTCGTCAATCCAGCGGGTTTTGGGACAGCTCTTTTTTATTCACATTTTAATTCAAAGACACAATAAATTAAAGGTTTGTACGAATATCAGAACTATTTGATTATGCAAAAGATATATTTTGAATACCGGTATTTAATATGAAACACTAGTATTGATATGATCGACCAATATTGCTATTCCCATTGTGATGATGGAATCATTTAATATTCACAACACTGAAATCAAAGTCATGTTTTCTGGTATTTTTGTTATAGTTGACATATCTGTTTTTTAAATTGATATGTCATTGTATAAAAACATTTTTTTTTCATACATACTCAGCTCACAAATCTTACACATATGTCAATATAATATATAAAACTGTTGGTAGGAACCACGTCTGCTGGACGCAGTGTTTGCTATATAAGACCATAATAATTATTCTTTTACAATAAGATATTTTGAATGACTAGAAAACTCTCCAGTTTACCTACAGTAAATTACTTGATATATTTAATTATTTTTCATATTCATTTTATCACTAACTAATTTTTTTTTGAGGAAATAATATTAGGATTCGAATTGTTATGTAATATATTACGAAGGCATAGCAATGATTTTAAATGTAGTTGTTATTGATACATTTCTCTTATTATTCGTATTAAAATGCAATACTTACAAATGAAGACAAAAAAGTCGACTGTTATCAGACATGAAATCAAAACATAGTATTTTTCATTTAACTGGTCAAGTCATATTATATAATTAAAATAAAGGTTTAGATCCGTGGTGCAGCGGTCAACGTTGTAGGCTTCAATTGCGGATGTCACGGACTCGAATACCATTACGAACAGTTTGATGACCACTAGTCCTATCTTTCTATACCTGCTCTCTTCGAAAAGGAGAGCTCAGTGACTGAGTATCAAGTAGTTCTCGCAAAAAAAACTCAAGAGTCCGTATACTCTACATTTGAGCGGACATGGTAAAAACATCTTCAAGCAACTGAGTAACATGCTTGTTTTTCGGAGAAAAACTTCTGTTGAGATGCCTCAATTAGAAGTCTATATGCTACACATTGGGGGCGGACATGGCTACAAAGAAAGTATTAAATTGCTATCTATTTTCTTTTTTTAAATTTTTAGAAGATTCGAAATACATGAAATTTTTTTGTTTTTTTGAATAGAATCATAAAAATAGAAAGATCCTTTTACTATTTCGATATGTTTTTGAATGCAAAATCTCCTTACAATGTTGTCAAATACCAATTTCTCGGTAAAACGATTTTCAAGTCACGTTTTATACTGGCCACTTGAATAATTTTCTCATACAAAACAGTTCTACTACTTTGTAATATTTCATTTAAAAGCTTTACAAATGCGAAAGCTGTAATTTATACATTCATCGTGAATATCGAAGTCTCATTATAAACCCTTTTATAATGTTACTTAATGTTAAGTGGCAATATCACTGAAAATACATTTTGGGTGCTGATATTTTAACCTATCAAAACATGGATAATATTAATTATCAGAAATTTTTGTTTTTAAATTTTGATTTAATGGCTGATCAAATTGAACTAATTAAAATCATTCTCCCATTTTTTCAAGAATGAAAATAAACCGTTAGCCGTAAAATATTTAATACCATAAAACTAAGGCTTACAATTAAATGCACTTTTGTTTAGATGATATTCACTTTCGTAAAGATAGTTTTCACTTATAACAAATACATTCCACAAAAAACAAATTATTTCACTAAAAATAAAATGATGCCACATAATAAAATATATTTAAACATTGAAGAAATATGTTGCACTTACGGAAAATTTTTTTCACATAGACAAACTAGTTTTTACTCAATATAAATACTCACAGTTTGAAATCGATAGTTTCACAACGCTGTAATGAAATGTCACTTATTCTTTACTACTTGCAACATAGGATTTTCCACCATAGACTAGTTTACTTGTCGCAACTCTATATTAGGCCGCCTGTATTGTCTTTGCTCCACGCATTAGAATTTATTCACTAGTATATTATATGAGTGGTATTTATGAAGAACTAGGGTTCTAAGTAGACTTGCAATATGTTAATATAATTTATTTCAATGTCCATAACATACAAAATTAAAATAATCCTTTTCAAAGTCAAGCTATCAAAATTAGTCTGTGGTACTTTGTTAAAAGAATCCGTTTCGAAATGAAAACTATTAAAATCAAAGTTTGAGTGTACTAAGGTAATACTATCTTATACAAAGTGCAAACTATCGAAATAAAAGTTCAAGTGTACCAAGTGAATACTAGCTTACAGAAAGTGCAAACTATCGAAACAAAAGTTCAAGTGTACCAAGTGAATACTACCTTACATAAAGTGCAATTATTTATAACCCTGAAACTAATTGAAATCAAACTTTTAAATAACTTAGTATAAATATTGAACAAAATATTATTTGAGATTAACTCAAACATTAAATTTTAATTAGGAAACCTACAAATATAGACTTTTTATAAAACGTTTAAAGTATAATTTAAGACATCGACTGAGGGTGCTTGATGGAACTTCAATATTAAATTTGGATTATTGAGATTTTGTACACTTCCATGTATTTTGTCACTAACGACCCGGGTTTCGCCTTTCGGCATCTTCAGGCATTCGAGCACACGAATGGACTCGAACTGTTCGAGTCCATTCGTGTGCTCGAATGCATGAAGATGCCGAAAGGCGAAACCCGGGTCGTTAGTGACAAAATACATGGAAGTGTACAAAATCTCAATAATCCAAATTTAACGTTTAAAGTAGTTGTGGTTAAGCCAAAGATTAAAACAAAAACCTTTAAAAGATTTTTTTAAACCATACTCACTTACGATGTCGAGTAAATGAACGCCTAATGGCTCTTATCTCCACTGAATTTGTACAAAGAAAAGTACCAGTTACTTAGTCTCTCAACTTATTTCCGAAAAGAGTTAGGATAAAAGGAAGGAATGAAAGACTAGAACAGGACCAGTAGTCCAGATACGCTCATTTATAGGATCGAATGGATTAGAATGAATTAAAGTATCACAGAAATCCATTTCTTCAAACACAAATCCTTAAATCGATTTATAACAATAATTTATAAACTGTTTGAAAAATTCAATAAAAACATATACAAAACGAAATATTCCGTAACATTATGCAAGTGAAAATGAAATAAGAAGTTTCTATTGCAGCTTTGACAATTAAATGTTTGCTTTCATTTTATTTGAGTATTCTAGTTTCGTTTCGTTGTGTTTTCAGTGTGTGTTTGTAGTGACAATGTCAATTGTGTAGTGTAATATTTAAATATTCGTATTTGAATGACCATTATACTATTCACGATTCAATCTTTATTATGGACATTTTTCATTTGCCTATACATATCCCAAAGATAGTTTTCCGCATAGTTGAAAGCTTCAAGTACCAAAGAGTAAATAAATCAAACTATTTTCCATTAGCAACTTAAACATTACGGTAGAAGATTTTAACGTTGAAAATTTCTTAGGTATAAAAATAAGAGCGTTGCTTTTGCTAACGTGATAATGATAGCCGCTATAAAGCATAAATAATTTTTGTATTGCACTTCCAGACTGTTATGTGCTATAACCGGAAACGTTTCTGCATTTTACTCAAAAGTGTCGGATCCCATATACCCAACCACATTACCTTAATAGTCAGCCACACATAAAAGGTTTTTTTGGGTTTTTTCTTTAGATCAGATATAAACAAGGTATTCAGAAGTCGTGACTTTTTCCATGTCCAGGAACATAAGACATACAATTTTAAAGTCCTTGAATATCCCGGGAATCGTGACCAAAGTACAGAGGTAGGAAATCTATGACCTTTTGACGGAATCGAAATCATACAATCAAAATCATATTTTTTATTAAGTACTAGTGAGTACCCGGCATGCGTTACAATGCCAATCAAAGAAAGAAAGTGTTTGTGTTTTAATCCTGTTTATTGAAATGCTTTTGGACACACAATATTTTTTGTTTTTTTTTGGTGCGTACACGAACAAATCAGAATGTTTTCCGAGATGTCGCTATTTGTACGAATTTGATTCTTTATTTTAGATTTTTTCTTAGATTTTAGATATATCTGGATTGTGAGATTGATTTTTATATAAATATATTAAGACCTACTGTAAGTTAAAAATTAAAAAGTTGAGAGTCGGGCTAGGGTTGGACCGGGCCTAATTGTTTTATTCCCATATTCTTTGCGCATGTACAAGCAATAACTCGACAAAGTTTTATCGGAATCGGATGAACGGTATGGCAGTGCATAAGATACGAACAAACCCACATTGGTTTTTATAGATTAGATTATATACCAAATTGAAGTTTCTTGATCGTTACTAGAGGAGTCTGGCATGTCATAAAAGGAAGCTAAGCGATTGGCAGATAACAGGAAATCTTGAAGGTGCTATATGGTGTCCATATACTCAACATCTGAAGCAGATGTGGTCAAGGAAAGTAATGTATTCTTAAAATGGAGTACATATGTTAATAGTTGTAGGCATTCAATGTAAGCGATTTGCGAAGTTAAAATTTTGTTGAAAAGGATCATAGCAAAATAACTCTTAAAAGTATTTCAATAGCAATTATATGAGCGCTTTAAATGGTTTTTCTTCCTCTGGTTTCCTATTGTCGCCTTTCTTAACCTTTTTTCCAAGGTCGCATTCAAACGTGCAGTTTAAAAAAATATGAATATTTTTTGAACAAAAACCAACCAAAAAATAAGGTCTTAAACATTGATCAATGCAAATAATGAATAATTATACAAATAAATATCATTTATTATCCAACATTGTCTACTTGGGTGCTCACATAGATCACCCAGTTTCCTGCAACACGCCTACTAGAAATTTTCGCAACAATGGTCAGAAAGGGGCTTTCTGTCATTAATTAATTCGTATGAAACATTGTTAGATTAGAAACTATTTGTATGCTCGCATATCTTCTAATTATTTTTAAAATTAAAACAACTCTCGCAATAATCAATTTAGGAGATATTAAATATGAGAACTCTGGCTATATTAAAATAACATTTCTGAAAAAGTATAATAACCATCAAGAGATTATGATTTTTGTTTTTTTTAAATAAAACACAATTCATTTGTACTACTTCCACATATTTATAATGATCAGGACCGGTTTCGCTCATCACGAGCATTATCAACTGAGACTTGATAATGCTCTTGATGAGCGAAACCGGTCCTGATCATTGTAAATATGTGGAAGTAGTACAAACGAATTGTGTTTTATTTTTTAAAATATAATGTCTTTCCACCAAGAATTGACAGTTAACACCTTAAAAGAGATTATTATTTCAGTGATAAATGAATATTTAAATAAAAAATTGAGTCACAAATGATTATATTTGAGATTAATTCTTTTGAAACATTTCTCGTGAAAATTATTTTGGTAACTGAAGAATAACCGATTTCTTCTTTCCTTTGTATGTCTCGCTTTTTGCGTCAGCGAGGATCTGTATTACGCGGTTAGTGGAAACATAAAATCTGGCTTAATGTTCTAATAATTTATTCCGTGGCTTTCAGGTGCTTGAACACTTTTTTGTGGTAATTTTATCTGCGCTCATAAAAAAGTTCTATTGAAATGTAAGAAAGGGCCCTACAAAGCTCATACAATGAGCTGCCAGCTAATTTAAATACTGAAGTACTTAACAGTTCAATTAGTAAATATTATCACTAATTTACAACACTAATCTAAACAAAATTTTTAATAAAATAATTGTTTTTCTATTTATATTGAGATTAAATGTTAATAATATATTTTTAAATAATTATGTAACATTGCTTATAACTATTTGAGCTTCACACTTGAGTAAAAACTACGTTCTTTTACCATGTAAATGTCGATTCATTCAATAACTTAAATATTCACTTCATATTGTTTTTTTTTCATCTGTAGCTACACTCACTCCCAATGTGTAGCATAAAATGTTCAGGAGAGTTTTAAAACTTAATAATTTCACTTTTAACGAATGTTATTCTCTAGTTATGTAAATAGTATTAAATCATTAATCATATAATATTTTGCTGAAATGTCGATAGGCATTTGCTGGTGAAGACGACAATATAGAGTCATAATCGAGCTTATATCAACAGAAGTTGTGCCACTAAAACTGCCTGTTACTCAATTACCTAAACTCAGAAAGATGGAGCTAGGCCATGTGTAATAGTTTTTTTTCTCTACATTCCAAAAAACAAAATTTATTTGACAAAAACCAACTGATTTACCATCATCTATCTAATTAGTCGTATGCAGCCGGCGTTACATTGAATATTTACAATAAACGAATAGTATATTTTTTTACCATCCAAAGGAATGCTTCACGACTGGTGATATTTTTGTAATTTTATCAATGTTTATTTTCATTGATGACAGTTTATTTCAATTATTCAAATATTTAGTGCACGTTGGATATGACTATTGAATTCAAGCAACAAACAACATGCAACTTAAAAACTCATTACTACTTTAATACGCATAACTTAATATAAGTATTCAAGATAGCTTTATTTAAAACGTCTTTGACTTAAATTTATTAACAAATTCAAATTTACTTAACTATCAGCGACATATTTAAACCTATATAGACCAATAAAATAAAGCAGTTTCCGCATTTCGTGATTTTTGGGGACGTTATTCATTACCTTAGAAGGGCTCTCCCAAGACTTCCACCCTTCGATTCAATCAACCCTCTGCGCTCTTGGGCTTCCCGTGGCCACCCCACTCCGTCTCCTACGTTATCTATGGTCTTTATGTACCAATGTGTCCCGGGGACTGGCGTGACAAATGCCCACGACTTACAATAAACAGGTGAACGGCGAAGCCAAACTTTGCCATCAAAAGAATCACTTTTGAACAAGTCAACGACTGAATGACATTGTGAAGGCATTGAATTTTTTTTAGTATTTTTCAGAAAGTTATTTGATCAGACAAATGAAAGACAAAGAATCATTCGTGGAGGCAAATAAAAGATTTCTCGTTGTTTGCTAATGGAATCAATAAATGGTATTGACTAATTAAATAGGAGATAAATAAGTACTATCTATAATAATAACGGCGAGCCACCTGTCTGAAGTCCGTTTAAAATGTTTGATTACCAGTCATTCATTTTTATCAGTCGGAGTAAGATTCGTAGAGTCACGCTGTTTTTACCGTAGTCGGAGTTGTAAAAAACGAGCGACTCCAACTACTTTTTCTATTAATGAATTTTTGCCTGTATTAATGTACTTGTTTCATTTTTATTCATGCCTAAAACATTTTTTGTCCTACAAAATACATATATGTACATAATATGCAAAATTTTGCTGTTTGCCGGATTAGTCGGTGTCTAATTTGTAGACAAATTACACTTAAATGAAAAGATAAGAAAACAACCTGACGAAATTAGACTTTTTTAGTCGTAATCTGAGTCGCAATCGGAGTCGGGATGTTTTTCAATGTCGCTGTTGGAGTAACGTTTTTTTTTTTGACGACCCGACACCGTCGGTTTTTATTAAGCTTTAATGTATTTCCAAAAAAATAAGGTACTAAATCTTAATCATTTACTACTCGCCGGAGCATTTCTACACTATTAAATTAGTGATTTTTTTCGATAAAATGATTTGTAAATTCTGAATATTAGTTTACAATATTGTTGCGATACATCATAGATATCAAATCAATTACAGTTACGGTGAAATGGAGAACTTAGCAAACACTAACCTCAAATAGATAATAATAACATAATATAGTGCAGCGCTGCGTTGAATGGAGGGTGCTTCAATAAACTAGGAAGTGCCTGAGGATCATCAAGCAGAGTAATTATCACAGAATACAACCAAGAGCGCCATCTTTTACTAAATAATAACAAACAGGAAACGGAAAGGGATTTATGGTTCTATAAAGTCTCTTCAGTTTTTAATTACTGCGTTGATTTTTATTCAGGCATAGTTATGCATTATATAATATCCTGACATTTTAAGAAGTTTATATACATTCGCAACTCTTTTGGGGTAAAATATAAATACTTTTTAGTAACTAGAAGGTTTCATTGCTTTATTTGCGTAATTAAGATTCAGTGTTTCATTTATTGCGATTTTTTCTGTTTTTAAAACGTAGCAAATAAAATCAAGAAGATTTATTTCTCACATAAAGTAATATGTATCATTATATAAATTACTCTCGAAAAACAAACATTCTGAAAACTCTTTAGAAAAGCTGATCTGAAAATACTATTGGATCTAACAGACAAAATAAATAATTTAAAGGTACATCTTTATATACTTCTTGTAAACTATAGTTTTAAATTACTGAGTCCGAGGTGGCACCAAGGTGATAAATCCAACGTCGTTGGCTTCGTTTACGGAACTCACGAGTTCCCATCCCAGTTCGGACAGCTAAAATAGATAGCAAGAGCGATTAGATAACTTGTCTTCTCCTAGCCCTGATCTCTTACCCCTAATCTTTTCAAAAAATAGAGGTTGAGAAACCGAGTAACAAAAACTTTTCGTAGAAAGGCTTCTGTCGAGATGGCACCATTGCGGAGTCATATACTACACATAGGGATCAGATATGGTTAAAAAAATAACTTATGGCAATACTATCATGTCAATCTAAAAATGCGCTTTAAGCGCAAGATCCCTAAACATAGAAAGCACCCTCAGTCGATGCCTTAAATTATAATATTATATTTATTTTTTATTTCAATTCTCTTACGTTAGACCATCATTATTTTGGAAGAAAATACTAAATCGACAAAATGACATATAGAGTTAGATATACCTAAACATTATATTCAAACTCTACCATATGAAAGAAGACAGTTATTTTTATAAATTATAATTCTACTTAAAAATAGTTTTGTACGAAGCAAACTAAATGAAAAAGGTACAGTATTTCACACATTTGAAAAACTTAAAAGTCCAATTACTCAAAACCAGTATTTTGCAGCTAGTGTATTTTTTCAGACAACGACGATATGCTGTTATAATGGGTTTCAAAGTATCCATTTTTGTACGCATAAAGAAAAGTGCTACAAATACAGAAGCTGTTTTTATGCATAGATCAGGGACATAGTTATCTGAAATTAAATCACCTTCATTAGTAATGATGAGACAAACTGCCTTTGCTCCGATAATGAATTTAATTGAATACTTGGAGCAGATTCCAATCGCGGGATGAATATTAATTCGAAGTTTCTATCTTTCACCACACATCAATGAATTGTTAATACAACGCTACAACCACTTAAGTGAAAATGGAAGTACACGAGGCATTCAAGTAATAAAGGTTAACGCCTTTAATAAAGTTTTCAAAAAAAGAATATTTCATATTTATTTTTTACTATGTCTGCTCCAAAAGTGGTGTATATGAATGTAGAACTGCATTTACTCAATTGCTCAACCTCAATTTTCGAAGAGAGTAGGGGTAGTAGAATAGGGCTAGTGGATTGCTAGTCGCGAAGGATATTTTAGACATCTCAAACATCCATGATTTTTTGCCGAAATCGGTAAATCGATTAAAAAATCAATTTATGAAAATGTCCCTACTGAGATTCTAGCCCGTGAGCACCGTAAACAAAGTCCATGACGTTGACTACTCGGCTAGAGGACCGGAAATTGTTTCTTTTGCTCTTTAATATTTTTTACATGAGCGTACGTACAGTTATTTTTAACATAATTTGTTTTATATTACCTTTTGTTGACACATTTTTTTCAAATCGTCTTTAAAGCGCTTGTTCGGTAAAATAATTCAGCCATAATAAGAAAAAATAAAGCAAACGCGTGTTTTTATGTTGGTTATACTTTAACTTTTCAAACTTTCATTCATATCCTGTTTAAATATTTAAAATCGTCTCTTTGCTCTTGAAATAAGAGATTTAGCCAAGCAATTGCTATAGTATTACCAATATTACGTCGCCGCTGCCGAATTTGGAACTAGATTTATCAGTCTAGAATAAATTTCCCCAATTGCCATTAAATATCTTTCGAAAATCCATGTTTTCTTTTAATAACCATCGCTAAAATATCAGTTTTGGAAATTATTGAAATTTCAGTTACAGTTGAGCTTGGCAACAATCCTAACGCAACGGTTGCGCCCTTACTAGTGGCCAAGTTAAATTGTTACACCTATGGTCTAGATTCAGTCCAGCATGTCCAGTAACAAGTTTATATTGTTTTAAATTAAACATTTGAATTCTTGAAAATGGTTGCTTTTGATCGTCTTTTCTTCTCAATCGAGTGTCAAGTAATGATTGTGATCGAGAATTCTCTAGAAATACTACATAATTTGGATACTATTTTCTCTAGAATTTTTTATTTTGAAATTTCGAGATTCTTGTTTCTCGAGAAATTGTTTATAAGAATCTCGAGAATATTTCAAAACTTTTAAAATAAATTTTAATGATCGATTAAGTACTAGTCAAATATGACCAGCTTAATATGCTTTCATTCACAATACTAATTCACTGTTGTTTTGAAAATAGTTTGAATTGATAATTAAACATTTATTTTAATACCAAATTGTCAATTTTTGGTTTTAACTTTGAAGATTAAAAACAAAAAAAAGGCTTCATTCCAATATGCTTAGAATTATTGTCAAAAGTTTTAGCAGTAAAATATTTGTGTCTAAATTTAGCGAATACTTTGTCTTGCCCCAAACTGCAGAAACATAATCGATATAACCTTTTAGTTTTTCAGATCATAGGTTTCTATATAGGTTAATTGAACTGTAACACGCATCCACTTTTTTATAATGGACATACATACAAAAAAGTAACATTTGGCAATTTCGAAAGACTTGCTTTTAGAAGAAACCAAATTGCTATCTATCAAAATAAACGTTTTTGTACGAAAATAACAAATACCAGTAATATTGATATTTCATATTTATAACAGTAAATATTTTTTATAACAACAAATATCAAACATGTATTATATAAAACAAAATTATGATCTAAAGTATTTCGTTCTGATTTTTGTATTTTTCGTATTAATACTGACATAGATATCATTATTTAATTCATCCCAATGCAAGTCGGTAATTTAAAAGTTTAATTTCCTATATTTAAAGACGAAAAGTGCATTTGTGGCTGGAATTGCACTGGCAAACATTGTTTAAGCTTTTATACGAAAAGTGAAAAAGCGAATGATGGCAAGATTTCAAATATGAATTATTCAAAAGTTTACTTTGCAACATAAATCTCGTTTGGCTTCTTCTTGTTATGCGGTCAAAAGATTTCTTGGGAAATGAAAAATATTGAAAAGGGTTACGGACCGAAAGCAATAAATTGGAGTTATGAAATGTTTTCTTATGGAAATATTCAACTGAATCAATATTGTATGGTTACATAATAACATTATTTTTCACCCTTGAAAGATAACACCATTTTTCAAAAACGTTGTAGTTGTCTATTGATTAATTTATTAATCTTCTTAATTATTTTTTAGAAACACTTTGTACTAATCTGAAGGTCTTTCCGTGATGTCGCTGTTTGTACGTATTTGACTCTTACTTTTTAAGATTTTTTTTAGATGTAAACACGATTAAACACGGTTTAGATGTAAATACGATTAAACACGGTTTAGATGTAAGCGCACAACAGCTTATCGAAGTTGCATCAAAATCGGATGAATGGTAAAAGAACGCATAGCAGACAAACAAACAAACATTCATCTTTATATAAATAGAAGATTGACAATGATGCCGTATGGTTTCTAAAAAATATGTCCTTTCCCCACTTAACAAATAATGGATACGGAAATTCATAATTATAATATAATTTTATTTTAGATAAGGTAATTTTTTTTAATTATCAAACTCTGTTAATTATACTAATCATGTTATTATTGTGTTTTAGAATTTTCAGCAGCTTTACTGTGACTTATATATGTGTACTAATATGACCAAATTCTTCAAAGTGACAAAGATGTTTTATGACTATTATTTGATTTTGAACGTTAAATGACTTTAAAAATTCGTTCCGCAGTTGACCATGGTGTCCACATCGAAACACATAATATAAAAAATCCGTAATTTAATAAAACTGCATATTCCAAATAATCCCATTAATTAATAATAAATCGATTTTCATTCATATATTATGATTTAGAATCCTTAGTAAATAATTAACAAACCATTAATATTGAATCTATACACTATTATTCTCTTCATACTAACGAGGATTTGAATATAACGATGTGAAACACGATGAAAGCAATTCATTTTTGAACGCAACAGATAAGACGACTTCCTATAGGTTTATTTTATCTTCTCATAGAATTAAATCTTTTGAACGAAAATGTTTTTATAAAACCGCTCATTCGTTAGCGTCATTAAAGATTTTCGACACGATTCCCAAAATCCCACACTATTTAGCACTGGTATATTTTTTCAAATGCGCTCAGAAAAGTTTTACCAAAAGAACGTGCACATTAGGTGTCTCCTGATAATCCCAAAGGTGATCCGGCGAGCTTTCGTTTCTACGTGTAGAGAGTTCTGAAAAGGTTTACCATACATCAACTCAAAAAAAAATGGTATGATGTCACTCGCATATTATGAGTATCTTATTAATGAATAATAGCGTCCGCCACTCAACCACACTCATTTTTTTTTAAGATAACTGTTCTTACGATTTCATAACGTCTTTTTCGATTTCCTCTTAGAATTTGATGTTAACTCTTTGATCTAACTTATGAATGCCCATTTTTACTCCAAATCGCAAACGCAGATACCTAATTTCTTCTTATAGCTTACGTACAGCTTTTAAAAAACAACTTCTGGAAAATTTACTCACATTTATTAGTTCAATAATTAAACGCGATTAAATTAAACAACCAGTGAAATAATCAGGTTATTAATTATTAAATATTAAAAATGATGTCCTATAGATTAATTGTTGAATAAAAAGGTGAATAAAAAGGTCAATACAAAAAATTAGTAACACAGTTAAAATATGCAGTCAACCTGTCAAAAGAGTACCCAACGGATATGTTTTGATACCGAATTTATATGACTCCCGAAAACAGTTTTTTATAAATGGGACGGTTCTTGATTATTACATCTATTCAATACCCATCAAATTCATTCATATTAATAACATCATCATTTATTTCTATTATTTTGTCACAGAAAACTGCTTTTGTTTTTATGTGTTCATACGAGAATTGAAACTGGTGGTCACCCTATAGTATAACCATTTATCGTAGAGAAAACATCGTTCATTAAGGCTCGACTCTAAACGGATTATACTCTCAGTGGGGCTAACCAGAGGCTGTATGCCGGAGGCCGTAGTGACCGCTCATAGAGCGAGCCGATGAAATGCTTTGATGGGATTAATCGCAGGATCGGATATAGGACAAAAGTATGCACGGCAGTCACCTAACGGATTAATTTCATAGCTATAAAACTCTACACAAATTATATTTATGTTAATTTTCAGGCCCAATAGCTATTTTAACGTTACCGAAATATTGTTTAGGCATTATTTTTTGATTTGTTTGATTATGCAATCTGTCAAAGCATTTTTAAGTTGTTAACTGTCAATTTTTGATGAAAAGTTATCATATTTTAAAAATATAACACAATTTGTTTTGTACTGCTTTCACACTTTTACATTGATCAGGACCGGTTTCTCTCATCGCGAGCATCAGTTGATAGTGCTCGCAATAAGCGATAACGGTCCTGAGCATTATAAAAATGTAGTAATAGTACAAAAAAATATGTTTTATTTGAAAAAATAAAAACAAAATAATGAGAAAACTTCAATACAATGCTACGCTCACTGAATGATAATAAAACATTGTTTTAATTTCAACTAATAGTTAAAAAATTGTTCTAAATGCATTAAGAAAATTAATTTATAAAACCATTTCTCGCTTCCTTGACATTTTTTCAACAAATTAATATTGATTGATACCAAGGCATATCAAGCAAGGCTAGACATACAAAGTAGAAAATAGACTTCCACCATCATCTAAAACTGAAGATTACATGCAGATGGATATTAATCACCTTTACAAGTTTTTTAATCTAAACAAGTTTCCAATTAATTAAATATAAATACATACCAATTATACGTTTTAGTGAGCCCGTAGCTGAGTGGTCAATGTCGCTATCGTTGGCTTCAGTGTTCACGAGAACGAATCCCAGTGCGACCAGAAGGCGTGGATGACTTTTATGTCTCAATTCTAGTCACACCTTTATATTCCTATTCTTTCCGAAATAGAGAAGTTAACTGATTAACAAACAACTCTTGTAAAAACGCCTCTGTTGAGACAAGCCATATTAGTCTACATAATTCACATTGGCAGTGAATATGATTTTAAGAAAAATATACACGGGTTTAATGAGTAAAAATGATTCAATTAACGATATTTTGATTGAATGCTTCAAAACTGCATATTAATTACGTTTATTTTGCCATTCATAGTATTTACCAGAAGCAAAAGTTTCCCAATTAGTGGCGCATTGCAAATTCTAAATATATTCGTTTTCTATACCCATTAGCTCAATATGAAATACAAAACCATTCTCAGTTTTTAACTAAGGGTTGCTCTTGAAAATTGTGATACTTTTTATGGGAAACAATAAACTCTTATAGATTACCATCCTATATATTATATTGCGGACCATACTTCATGATTTTATTTTCAATATATTAGGCACTATTTATAACGACTGCTCCTTGAAATAGACATATTTGAAAGAATATGCTAGCAAACCAACACAAAGATAGATGTTACCAGTTGCTGATTAAATCATTAAATCTTTCATTGTTTGTGCGAATTGCTTAAAAACCAATTTACATAGTTATGTACAAAGCCATGAGCTTTGAGAGAGGGATATATTTGTTTGTTTTTATCATTCGTTATTGCGTTATATAAGGTGAATGGTGTGACAACAAAATTATTGCATGCAATCTCACAATATCTCTTTTACGAAGAGTCTAGCCCAGCCATCGATCTGGCATTTTGTCAGCGCTCATATGGTTTATAACTTGTGTTATGCTGTGAGTCTCCAATCGTATTTATTAATAATAACGCATTTGGAAAACATTATAAAATATTACTTTATAGAGTGATAATGTATATAAAAGTTTTTTAAGATATTGACTGAGCGTGGTTGATGTAATTTCAATATCAAATTTAAATTTTTCAAACTTTTACATGTAAAATTCCATGCATTTTGTCACTATTGACCCGGTTAATCAAATAGTTCAGTCAAAAGTGAAATGTCAGCTCGAATTCATTTGTGTACCCGAATGGCTGAAGGTGCCGAAAGGCAAAACCAAGGTTGCTGGTGAGGAAATGGATAAAAATTTACAAAATTTGAGTGATTCAAAATTGTTTGCAATAGCATTTGAAATTAGAATTTTAAACTATTTATTTTGTCACAATAAATAGGATTTTGGACGAAAAAAAGTTTCAAATAGAACTGATTGTTAGCTGGTCAGTTTACAGTTATCTTCGGAGAGGACTAGTAATTATTAAACCACTTCTCGACGCCCTATTTTCATGGCTCGGAACGTGATTGGTAAGAAATAATGAATAATCATTAATCGATTTAACAATAAATGCATGAAACTAGTATTCGGGAATTCGAACCCTAACCTCTTATACCACTTGGTTTACGGGACTGCCTAATATATTGTTTAAAATAAATATTGAAAATATTGAATATTTTTATTGTGTAAATTTGGTTTTATTAAAGCAGCAACCCTAGTAATACCCCGGAGCTTGTAGCAGTTAAAACTTTGCCCTTAGTCGTGTTTATATTCCTTTTTCAGCCGGTTTCAATAACTCCGGAACAAAATCTTGCGGGTCGCATTTAAAATGGAAATTCAAGATAACTTTTAAATGAGGTTATAACGTTGACTCGGTCTAATATCATTATAGGCGAATTGAATCTTCTTTATGCATACTACTATCTGCGGGCGAGAAACTTTGCAGCTTGTGTTTGCAAGTGTAATTCGAGAGGGATGCTTATGTATTTTAATCTACAATTTAACTTGTTGGTTAGCTAACCAATAAACTAAGGAATATAAAGTGAGGAAACAGAGTAGCAACAAGTTATTAATACAATTTTATTTATTACATACCAAATTATAGATTGGCTACTGATGAAACATATTTTTGTTGATCTCAACTTTCTATTTGAAAACGGAAAAAATTAAGATGACACATGTTCCCATAAAACCGGAATTCTACAGCCAAAATCACACCAAACGTTCAATTGACGTTGAGTGTATTTTAAAATTTGAATTATCCGTGAATAAAATTTTAATAAAAGTTTACTTCAATGCTAGAAACATTTTATTTGATTTTAGAATAACTAACAATTCGGCTTTTCATAAAGTACGCTGTAGAGTAGGTAGTTTATTCTTAAAAATACGTTTCAATTCCATATTAGATGTCAGTTTCTCCATTTGTCAGTTTCGCCTTTATCATTTGAATTGAAAGACGTTTTGACAATAAAATTAATTATAAAGGTATTATTTAATCCAAAAATTTGTCATCATTGTAAATAAAATGAATAATCAGTTCAATATTTATACATGGTGGGTGGAAACGGTTTTGTTATTAATTGTGTAATTGTTAAAATGCATTATATAGTTAAATATATGTAAGAGGATTTGTGACATACACAAACACAAAATTTTAGCTACATGTCGTCGTTGTTCTGGAAGAAAACACTAAATGAAAAATTCTAGTTTTGAGTAATTAGGCTTCGAAGTTTGTCAAATGTTTGAAATGCTATAGATCTTTCATTTTGTTTGTTTGTACGAAACTGTTTTTAAGTAATAGTATAATTTATAAAAATAAGTCTGTTCTCTCATACGGTAGAGTTTGAAATAAGGAACATGTTGGTATATCTAACTCAATTTGTCATTTTTTCGATTTAGAGTTTTCTTCTAGAACAGAGAAAATCAATTTTACTTAAATGTTAAAAGAGTTTCTTTTTACGTAAAAGTCTGTTCATAATTTGGTTAATTTGTGATCTGTTAAGTTCTTCAATCCCACCAAATTTTGAAAAAATATTTTTTTGCGACAAAAAAAACATTAATTCACTTTTATTATGACATTGTTTGATGAGAAAACATTTTTTTTATACAAAAGTACGAATATTTGCTAAAAATACATTTCAAAAGCATTTATCATCCACGGAAAAATCTGGCGGAAAATTTGGTATCCTCAAAAAGCTTCTTACACAAAACACACCAAAGAGGAATTCTGTCAGTCTCTGAAAACAGATGCAATCTCCAAGAAAAATGAACTTTTTTCTCAGCTCCACATAAAAAGCGAAAGATTAATTCTCAGTTCGTACAAATTCGCCATACTTAACAATGGGCTTAACTTACGACGTTCAACGAGTCTTTAGACAACCCAAGCTTTTATCTCTTTCAATCTTAACACTTCTTCTTTCACACATTTTCTCCACGCGTGTGAAAATACACACACGGTTTGTGAAAAACAATAGTTTTTTCAAATATATAGGGTAAATGCTACGCGGAAAAACTTGTAGCCATATTAGAACATATACATTATAAAATACTACTAGAGATTTTTTATACGTAATGGAGTCAAGATAACAAACCTTTGTTTCTTTATTAGAAGTATATTTTGAATTAAATGTCGAGATAAAAAATCCTCTTAATATGCGATTAACATGAAGTTTATTTTTTAAATTAACGAATTATTTATGAAAGTTATCTTCATAAAAAAAGATTTTCAACATTGACAAGCATCTCATGTCTCAATATATTAAGAGTTATGGCATAAAGAAAACTTTTTTAATATATTATATATGTTTCTTTGATGAATCATGTATAAATTAAGAACGAATAAATTAAGTTACATACGTTTTCAATATCTTATTATAATACATACTTATTGAGTTTGAGCAATGACTCGAAACTAAAAAAATCTTTTAAGCATGTCGTTATTTCAGTAATTGATAAAATATTGTTGTAGTAATCCGACGTAGCTGCAAACTTTAAATATTGTAATTCAATGAAAAGGTATTGAAAGTTGTATTTGTATAATTATTCATTATTCAAATCGAATTTTTAATAGTATTTTCATGATTCAAAAACTAATCAACTATCCAAATATATTTGAATAGTTTCAGTTTTACTATTCGATATCCGAATTGTTCGAAACCCTGGTAGATATTGCTAACGCACTTGGTTAAAAAAATTAAAATCTGAAATATGATTACCAGTACACTAGTATTTTTTTTATATATATTTCAACAAGGCTTAAGATTAACAATATGAAAAATTGTATGGAATACTATAAACTTAGGGATTTCAATTTTTAATGCTACATAAGTATTGTCGAACAATATTTTGAATTTTCAATGCTTTAAGCAATGTGCGACAGGATGTAAATTATAAAAATAGTATTATCGTATTGTTATGATCATTTTTTTTCAACTAAAGTTTTGTAAATAATTTATATATTTTGTTTAATGCACTCGTACATTAAATATACATCATGTTAAATACCTTCTATCATGGATAATTGAATCAATTTATCTTTTGAAATCAATTTGCTTGATGGAAATTTCTTCTCTGAAAGAAATCCTACAAAGCGGCTTGGTTTATTACGATCAAAGCTCTTCCATCTTTAGAGCCTTCATAAAAGCTTTCTTGTTTAAAAGAAGTTCTCAACAAACAAGCAACAAAGCAACCGGGACAAGAATCAAATGTGAAAATCCAATACTTTTATCGTTTTACTTGAGAAAAGAAACCTTAGTTACTTGAAAAGGAAAGAGCATACCTTTTAAGTAATCACGTTAAACGCTTAGTGAAAGTTATAATATTTTGTATTTTACGTTCATTATTAAAAAAAAAACTCAATTTGTATCCTAACTATGTAATACTTTTTTGTATATATATATAAATATTATCTATATTTTGTTTTAGAATCGAGTCGCTGAGTCGTTAAAGATACTCCTTTCGATTTTTCGATAAAATACGTTTTTAATGTACGTATGTGCTCCATTGATAAATCTGTCAATTTTTCCAGTTTAATGTTTAAAATTTCCTCATATTTCGTCTCCTGTTCAAAATTTAAAAAAATGTCGTTTTTTTACAAGATATCAATTCTCGTTTTACAGGTCGACGCGCTCCGAAAAACGACAGTGTAAAAAAATATTTTACTTTTTGTGATACACCGTAAGACACAAAATAACTTAAATTATAGTTAAAGCTATCATACTGCTCATAACAGTTTTTCGTAATTTACTCAAAACTCTTAAAACCTTCGTGAATAAGTTTAGCGACCCTGCAACTCGATTGAAATTTACTGTTTTTTAATAGTACATAATACTTTATCGTATAAATATGTACAAAATTAAATGTTCATTTCGTTAACCTTTTTTATTACGCAGCAAACTTTCTTAACATTATCAATTAATTTCACCCAAGCTCTTTTTAATCAATGCGGTAAATATAAAGTTCTTTTAATTATTATTTATCCACACTTCTCATTCTATAGACTAGCGTACTATTTCCACTAAATTCACTATTTTTAAGAAATGCTGACACACTAGCTAAAGATCTGTTATTATTTCATATGATATTTGATGAGAATAATTAATTCGACTTTATGATGCTTTTTAAATTTAATAATTTATAATCGTACCCTTAATTATGCTTAACATGTATTACCAACGGTTATCCAAAATTAAACATAGCATATGTTGCTTATATATTGTATGTACTAAGTCGTTACATGCGTCGACCCGTATGACAAGATTTACCTTATGGGAAGCTTATTTGGCTTACGCACCTTCCACTTAAGCTTTAAGGTTCATTAAAGCTCATAAACTTGTAGCGTAGGACGTGTACCTCTACGCTTCTACGGAAGAGGTACCTGGATGGAAGTTTAAAATTACAATGGCGATAAATAATAAAACATATATTAACAAGTTGTACTTCAACTCCTTCATTATGGTTTTCCATTAAACATATTGTAGGTTTATATTAAAATACTAACGTTTTGAGAGAACAAATCCATCAATTTACTTTTAAGAATTATTTATCAATTTCATTCTAGCTAAGTGAATATGTCCGATAAGTTCATCGCTTCATACTTAATTCTTATCCATCAGAGTAATTGTAAGAGCAACAATTTTTTCCTGTTATTTATTTGCTTGAAACAAAGAAATGACGTGTATAAAGGCAAAAGCCGATATGTCCACATTGCAATGTTCTTAATAAACAACGTTGTTGTGTTTCACGTTTAAAGTATTAGTTGAATCGATAATTTTTTTTCCATCGTTTAGTATTCTAATTATTATGAAAAACATTTTATATCCAATCAACTGTTTATTCCAATAAATAGTATATAAGCGAAATAAAATTGGACATATCGGTAATGAATTGAACGGTTTCTGAGTGTACTTCTTGTAATATGTGAAAAAGTTTGAATAAAGTTATATATCATAACATGTTACATGAAATGACAAAGTATATTTATATATATTTTTTGTTATGTTTTTAAAAAAACATTTTGCTTTTAGAAACCTTAAATACTAAAGTTTTGAAACACTAGATATTAAATAAACCCATTTTTTGTTCATATTTAGTTGACATACTATTATATAAACTACTGTAATAATTCCTTTTTTCAAACATTTATTTAAGTATCTACAGAATTCATTTACACTATTTTTAAAAATGCATTTATCTTGAGATCCACCAGATTTTTTTTCCCGTTGATGATTTGCCAACATATGATTAATTTTAATATAAATTCTTTATATTGATTGTGTCATCAAAAAATATTACTATTTTGTACATGAAAACATTTTGATAAATTCTGCAAAGTTTTCTTCATTTTGTACAGATGCAGTATTATGGTACATGAAATATACGGTATAAGACCAGCAGGGGAGGTAATTTTTCAGGTTTATTGTTATCTAACGTCTAGCATGTAATACAGAAAACTTTCTCATACAGAACAATTTCTTGAAGCCTTCGATTTCTTTTTGCCCATGTTGGCATTATAAGGAACTTTTCATATTAAGAACCTCTTTTAGTTGTAATGAAATCCATAAGTCTTTCTTAAAATATATATATATATATTCACCTGTATGTGATTGGGCCAGTCAAAATTTAACATTGATGTACCAAAATTGAATTATGTTTCTTCTTAAAAACCGATATTCATATAATATTTTTAGTACATTAATGTCCTTTGTAAGTTACCATGACTTAAAATAATGTACATGTACAAGCGGGATTTTGCGTCTAACATATATATGTTAGACGCAAAATCATTTACTTTTACTAGAATACTTTAAAAGTAAGTGATTTGAAAAATTTCTAAATATTTTTTCATACTTTAGTTCAGTTATTAGGTTAATCAGATAGCCATTAATCTTGCACCTTAATCTCAATTGTTTCATAATTATGAAATGTAGTTAATTAATTGATCAGTCGTGGTTTTATAACCTATTTAAATTATTTAATCGCCTATTTTATTTGATAAAATATATTAAGATTTTTTAACAAAATATTCTTCTTTTCTAGCTCTTTAGTGGGTATGAAAAAATATACCAATCAATTTAAAATGAAATTCTTTTCAAAATATGTTTGTCCAATAAATATAGGAATGCAAAAACTGTTTGCAATGTGTTGAGTAGAATAAATAAATGCTAAGTTACATACTGTAGACATATCAAGCAGTTATTTTTTGTACGATATTTAGCCAATTCACCTGTATGTGATCGGGCCAGTCAAAATTTTACATTGATGTACCAAAATTGAATTATATTTCTTCCTAAAAACCGATATTCATATGATATTTTTAGTACATTAATGTCCTTTGTAAGTTACCATGACTTAAAATAATGTACATGTACAAGCGGGACAATATCAGTGCCATTCGAAACGTTTGAGTCATTGCATGTATTGCACCCTTTTTACTTTGACTGCATAATACACTCACAAGAATAGAGGAAGTCCTGTTTAATATTTATGCACAATGGACATATTGTAAATACGTCAGTAGCTCTGCAGGCAAAAAAGACAGTAATGTTTTCTAAACTATTTAGTAACCAGGAAAGACGGAAACTGTATACAGCTGATAACGTTTTACTATTGTGTGCCTCTATTCTCATAAAGTGTTTTGAATGAATTCCGGGCATCGTTACTCTTGTCGATGGCTACAACATGACATTTACACTTAAGTGAACTAAATTAGTACTCGTTAGGAAAATTGCGTAAAGATTTTAAATATATCGAAGTATTTAGTAAATTTTTATTCAACAAATTTAATTCTGTATCTTATATTTCATCTGTCAAATTTGGAACACTAAAAGCCGGTCCTGTAACCGAGTGGTCAACACTCTTGGTTGACATTTCCGTATTTTTTGTTCGTACGGTTCACAGGTTAAAATTTCACAACTGACATTTGCACACATATGAATTTGTGTCCTAAAAGCACGGAGGTCTGTAATTTTTCTTACCTCTTCCACCTAAAAAACAAGACATAATTCATAAAAAAAATTTATGCACACAAATTTTGATTCTGGGATACATAAAAAAACCGAATCAAGAAAAACCTTTTTACTAGGGCACTCTGATTTAGAAAACGTTTTTATGTGCATACGTACAATCAAAGAAGAAAATACAAACGCTATTATTTTCCGTCAATGCAATGTTTGCCACAATAAATGTACACATAACAAAAATATTCATACAAAAATCTAACGTAAGACTATTTTACTACAGCATTGAAAGTAAACAAAAAATTGCTCGAGAATAACAAATTTGATAAGCATATTTTTAAATCATCCTAAAGCAAAGTATTCTTGATTACGTTTTGGTTACTGTTACAAAAAAATTTTTTTTTTGATATTATATATCTAGAGATATGGAATAGACAATTATTTGGTCATTAGACTATAAAATTATTTAGCGTATAGTCAATACTGAAAACATCAAAGACACCTCTCGGTAAACAATACAAAGCAAACCAGCTGAGTGAATACCAGGCTCACAGCAGGGCGCAGACGATAGTGAACTGCAGTGGACTTCCATTAGTTAGCAAGAGGAAACTCTGCGGTTATTCCCCTATTGATGAAGTAATAAGCAGAATGGTGTTTGGTAAATGGCTTCAAGCTGTATATCCTAATGATCGTTTCTATTAATGCGGTACAGAAGCCCTCTTCACCTGCTGTGTGCTGTGTTCTATAATCGGTCAAATGCGTATTCGGAGCGATTTAATTGAGCCACATAAACGGACCATGTGATGTGGTATTTGCAATTTAACATCGATACCGTTATATTTACGTTATATACTATATAAACACACGGACATATTCCAAGCAGTATGTCAAACAAGTCAAATTTTAGTTCAACAAAAGGCCTATTGATATATTATGTTAAAAAAGATACTAAGTATAATTCCATCACCTTACTGGCAGAATTTGGTAAGTAACAAAACTGACAGAAACTAGATAAGTGGACTATGAGATTCTTGGCTATCAATTCATTGTCTGAAATAACTCAGTAGGTTCATCAATTATACCAGTTTGAAAAATACAGCGATTTATTTTATTAATAAGTATTTTAATGCAGATTTCTAGACAAGCAATTGTCTCTGTCTATTGATCACTAACTTGATTAGTGTTAGATTGGCATATAATTATTATATATGCAATATAAAATACCACTTTATCCTGCGAGCTAAAATTTTCATTTGTTGTCACTCAGAACTGTCAATTTGCTTCTTGACAACTTCTGCCAGTACGGTGACGATTTATTATAATAAGGTAAGAATAATTTCAGATATAGACAGTAGCTTGATGGTGCTTCTATATCAAATTTGAATCGTTAAATTTTGTACACTACTATATGCTTTATCTTTCGGCATCTTCAGGCATTTGCGTGATTAAAAATGTTGTATGGTATTAATTGTTTTTTTTTATAAATATATACCAAAGATATAAACTTAAATAATAAACATAAAGAAACTTCAGAAAATCATTGATTTATAATTAATTTTCTATACACACTGTATACGTTAAACTAAATATATAACCAAATTAAACTTGCCCTCATGAATCACAAGTGTCCGATGCAAAAGTGAAATTCCAAACATTTGTTTATGATCGACCCTTGCAGACATAGCCACTGCCACCAGACACATAAATAATTACCCACACTCGCAAATCTTTCATGCTTTCTTCCCCTCCCTTCAGTCCTGATGCAGGATCTATCTCCTCCCATTCCGTGTTCTAGTATCGGTGGCCTGATGAGTTCAGCAGGATCACTCCAGGATACTTATGTTACATATTTAGAGATCTATATACTTACCTATTCAATTCGATACTTCATTTCACTTGACGCATATTCTGTTACGTGACATAATCATTTAAAACATATTTATTTAGTGAGGTAGTTAGGAATTCCAGAACCATAATAATTTTGAATGATGAATAGTAGTGTACTATTAAAATGGTGATTACCCTCAATAATATATTAAATTGATTATAAATATGTATTATTGGAGTCCGATAAAATTAACGAACGTTTAGAAGTAATCATTCATCTGTGGTTTCAGGTATTAAATTTATAAAAACTACTACAATAACTAATAAAGCAATAAACTCCAAAATTTTAAAGACATTTTAATATGACGTAAGTAATCAATCATTCAGTTCGTTAAATTAAATTATTTAACGTTGAATCATTTAAGATATCGATTGAGGGTGCTTAATGGAGTTTCAATAGAAAATTTGAATTGTTGAATTTTTTTACATTTTGAATGAACTCGTCAGTTCAAGTTCATTCATGTGCTCGAATACTTCAAGATACTGAAAGTCAAAACGCGGGTTGTTAGTGACGAAATACATGGAAATGTACAAAATCTCAACAATTCAAAACTGACAGTCCTTATAAAATACAATAGGGAAGGAATCCTTACATTTTGATGGTTTTGTGTGTACGAAATATTTAAATTTTCATTTAAACCCTAATCCGCAGTATGCATGAGTAGAGGTTGATTGTCTTAGCCATGGCAATCTGAAAATATAATTGGATTAACTGACATAATTATACGATAATTTCATCTCATTCAATCAATTGAATTGGTATTCATTTCGTAGAACTCAATTATAATACGGCAAAAATAACAAAGTATTTAGTTCCACAACAATTTTACCTTTTTTTTTGGTAACTATTTTTACTTTACGCCACCATCAGAAGTATGTTTAAACTTAATTTAGCTTAGCTATATACACTGACTTAGAAGACAATAGAATATCATTACACCTACTCTAAGATTATAACTCAAAATAAAAATAAAATATTCAATGTTATAATTGTTGAGATAGAGTTGTTCTAGGAAAAGTAACATAAATAGTATTAACGACTATTTTTGACTGATAACTTTCTGCTCATTGCGTTTATATTAAATAATCAAACATGTATTGCGTTACTTAACGTTATGGATAAAATAGAAACTCGTCAATATCCAATGAAAACTATCTATTAATCGAGAACAATAAACATCTGAGGGAAAATTATTATACATCCACTCCATATTAATTCTCCATAGAAGAGTTCGTTTATATAATCCAAACATATATGTTGTGGTTTTAAAAAAATCTTTTGCCATTTAAATCGTAGCTCATATTAAAATCAAAATAAATTTAAATAACGTTTTAGAAAACCAATAAGAATGTTTACGTATCCGTTGTTTGGGTTATTTTTATTTTCTGTATGAAAACTAGGGCTTCCAATCCCAAAATCCGGGATCCTGAAATCCCGGTCAATTGTTCTATTCCGTAATCTCAGGATTGTCTAAATATCAATCCTGGGCTTTTGGGATTCAGTGTAAATGCTAAAAAATAATTCATATATCAAATTAAATTTCCTGATTAACTTCAACGAGTACCTCGGTTTGTGTATGTACATTGTTTTTTATAATACGTTTATAATTATTATAAAAGTATTATGAAATCTCTACTTCCAATCTCATATTTCGTAACAGTCGTTCCAAACCAATTTTAAATACAAGAAGTAGCACCGCTTCTTAAATGGATGTAGGAAAATATTTTAAAGTCTAATAGTAGGACATTAAAACGGTAAAACCAACCTTATTAATAAACCAATAAATAAAAAAATTATGAAACTATTGTTTTTTTTTTACTTTTTTTTTATATAAATGACTACCTGATTATCAATAAAAAAAACCATTCCAAATCTCAAAAAATTCCGATTGAAGGAGTAATGAACACAAATTAAATTTGAAATGTATAATTTAACACTTTACTTAATGATCAATTCCGGGATTTAGAAAGTCTGAATCCCGGAATTCTGATCATAAAAAAGGCCCTGAATTGGATGCCCTAATGAAAGCCACGGTAAAAGTATTTAATGAGATTTTTTTAAATTGTGTTTATTCAGACGTTTTCATTACATTTAATAGTAATAATAATAATGAAAAAAATCCATACTTATTTGCAATCGGTATTAGCGGAAGCAAGTCAAAATAGCCACAAAACGAAAAATTAAACAACCCCGTGTAAGCGAAGCGGAAAATTGGATTTTTTCATTTGCTCTTGTTTAATTGAAAAATAACTTTACGTATGTAATGATAAACGCGCATCAGAATTTCATTTACTTCATCGGTTGGTCGACGATAAAATAACTGGGTTTGCTGTTATCAAACAAGGTATGTTTTGAATCAATTAGATTGGAAAACAGCGATTTCATTAAAACAAATGGAATATTTAATTGCCTTTCAAATAACCGTAGTATAACGTTAAAATATTATTTATGTAAAATGTACAATATTGGCATTAAATATTAAAACATTTTTTATCATAATATAAAAAAAGATTTTTCGTTTATAACGGTTCAATTGCATCTACGATGAAAAAATAACCTATATGAAAAATATTAAAAAGTCCACCAATAATCAAAATCAAAATGTGTTTTAAATAATCTACACGACTTACTTCTCAATTGAAAATTGCTGTTTGGTGAAAACGGTCCAATTCGAGAAAAAACATTTAAAGAAAGCTATTTATGAAAAACCTTTCTTTTTTATTTAAATAGTGCTATTTGTGTTCCTTTTTAAGTAAAACTGACATACCTTTGTGGCGAAAAATCTATACTTTTTTTTTGAATTTGGCTGAAATTGCCTTACACCGGGTTACTATAAATTTGACACATTAGAAGATTGACAGTTCTAAATAAAAAAAGGTTCGGCAATACTTTATTGAAGTAAGAATTTCTTCAGCTTTATTTAAAACAGTCGCTCAACATTTAATAAAATATTTTGTCAAAACAGCTAAAGAACGCTGGCCCAGGTAATTACTATGTCTTATGTATAGTAGAATTGTAATAAAGCTATTAGACATCAATTTGGTGGGAAAAAATATCACTGTCATCCCATGACCAAGGTTCTACAAATCATAATGATATTTGATTCAGACAGTAGTTAGTTATTTATATCAGTACGTTCCAATTTCAGCATCATATGATGGGAAGGGTTAAAAGGGTTAAAAAATATATTAAAAAGAAACCTTTTCCGCAATTTTTACTTTTGGCCTAGTAATTAAATATAACGATAGCCAACGAGCATTGACGGATCACCCGATGACCAGATCGGCCAACTGATTTTCTTATATTTAAAACAATAATACTCTTATTAATAGATTGTTTGCTTTTGGTGTCATTTATAATAAAACAGTATTTTGAACGGATTACGAGGAATTCAATATAGTAAATATCCACAAAACTCTGTTCAATTGTCATCTAGTCTTTACAGTAAATATTTCATAGATAAATGTATAACAATATGACGACGTTTTAAAGTTTCTGTGTTTTCGAAACAATAAGGTTTCAATACCCAATATCCGCTTCGCTTTCCCATAAAATCCCATCTTTCCATCGGAAGAGAAGTCTCAATCTACAATTTTCCGGAACATTTTCAGTGTAGAAATAAACAAGAAGATATTTGCGGCTTACAAGACTCTCACGCCATCGTGTTTTATTTTCAGTCTGAGAGAGATTTGTAGTTTCTTCATTGTAGCTTTAACAATATACGTAGCCCAAGTATACTGTTGTTACAATTTTCAAGCGATTTATAACTGCCAAGAAAAATACTAAAGCCTCATATTGGATGAAAGGCGCTTTTGCTACTTTCTTAATTGCAGTGAAACTTACAAAGATATTAGTTTTACAACAACAATGAAAACGTTGTTACAACCATTATACTACACCAGCCATGTAGTCGAATGTCCAACGTTCTTATGCGTTCGTCTTATTCAGTTTCAGTATTCACGGATTCGAATCTCAGTACAGATACTTGATTAAGTATGTGTTATATCTGTCCCAAATAAATTTCTCTGATTGAATTATGAACATTACATTTATCTGCACTCTTTTCGCAACTCTTCATTCTGGCTTTAATACAATATCTGTGGCTATGGTAACAATCTAGGCCAACGTTTCTCACTTACGATCTCATTTATAATTCATTCTTAAATTAAATTATAAACATTGATTACACTTTAATCGATTTTAGAAAAATAAGTGATCGCATATTCACCATTTCTATATGGTTTTTCACCAGTATAAGTTAATGAGTTTGACAAAATTAATGTATGAATATTTTTATGTTTTTAATTAGTATTGAATCACATTTACCTAGTTAAACGCCAGTTTTTTATACAAACTTATATCTTTATATACCAGGTGATTGGTTACTTTTTAAATTAATCCCATCACATTCACGTGGCTTTACTTCTCTATAAGTGAGTTTGAGTGACTTCAAATAATAGTTGATAATTTTAGGTAAAAATGTATTTATCACGATAGCGTATAATTTCTGTGAAGCAGGATATTTTATTTTTTTAAATCACATGAGATAATCAGGTATTTTTTTTTAAATTACCC
Organism: Himalopsyche phryganea; assembly: GCA_022494535.1. Lineage (NCBI taxonomy): Eukaryota > Metazoa > Arthropoda > Insecta > Trichoptera > Rhyacophilidae > Himalopsyche > Himalopsyche phryganea. The sequence continues at coordinate 4,817,198 of JAGVSL010000010.1, read as the reverse complement.
AACTCTAGAAAAAAAATACTTTTCAAACACCCTCGCCCAAGATCTCTGATATAAACTAAATAAATCTAAATTTGCAAACAACAGAACGGAACAACAACGGTACCATCTGATCGCTAAAAAAATCAATCGAGTCGTGATCGAATTGTGAGTCGATTTCGGAGTCAGAGTCATTATTAGCAAATAAACAGTGCTATTGACTGAAGTGGCACTTCCTTGGTAGAACTCCATGGGATAAAATATCAAACTACCTTGATATTTTATTCTTTTACACAGATTTTGTGCTATTTTGTGATTAAATATTTAACTACTTATTTTTGTGATTGTTTCTATCTTTCTAATCATTTCATTTGTTAGTCAACTCTATAGACAAAACAATTCATTCATCAGTTCATTTTCCAACTGTCGACTCATGCGATCAACCCCAATGTAAAGCCAAATCATGTAATACGATGATGTGCTTAAACCGTTATGTAGCAGAATTATTTGAACTCATTGTCTCATCAGTTTGCGGGCTGAAATCGAATGTACCGGCCGCGTGGCTCCCATAAGACTAACGACTATCATTTCCTATTCGAAGCAAGCCGGTAACCCAATGCTCTCACTTTACGCTACTGCAATAACTCACGCTTGACTTTTCTGTGGGAAAATCAATGAAGTTGAATGAGAGAAAAGGAAACGCTTCCCATTCAAATGAAACTTTCAATTAGCCGAAGCTACGATTTATTTTAGCAATAGCCCATTACGGATTATTCAGAAAAGTTTTAACTGTTTATAAAATATTCAAACAGAGAAAAAATGTAGCATACATTGTGTATTTGGCCTTAGTTGCCGTGTTCACTGTTTCAAATCTCAGCAAAGTTTTACAAATTGGTTATTAATTTTATTGAAGGTTTGCTTATTTGTGATGTTTAAATTCCCTCACACTCATCCAAACCTAGACACAGCGCGTAGCGACAGAGCATAATCATGTTTTATTTACACCCTTAATCATTCCGAAAAAGAGAGGTTTTACGACTGAGTTACTAGCAGTTCTTATATAACAACTTCTGTTGAGATAACCTCAATTAGTAGTACATTTTCTCAATATTGAGAGTAGACATTGTTACAAAAAAAAGTTATTTGATATAACCTAGGCAATATCGCAACTTACAATTGATATCGTATAATATACTGTATATTTAATACACTTCATGTCAAATGAGCAATATATTTATAAGAAATATCGCGTCGATGGTACAGTGGTCAATGTCATTGGCTTCAGTAACGAATGCCTCGTATTTTTTACCGGTACGAACAGTTTCATCAATTGATCTATTTATAGATTTCTGTTCGTAGGCATGAGTATTTTTAATGTCTAGAATTTTCCTCCCACTTATAAAATCCTAAAAACAGGGTGCAGCGAGAGCGACTAACTACCCACTGGTCCTGTCTAGCCCTATCGTTCTATCCCTACTGTCTTCAAAAAAGGAAGCTTCAGCAACTGAGTAACAAGCAGTTCTTGTATAAAAATGTCTGTTGGCTTACCTGACATGGCAAAAAAATATATAGTTAAACTTTAAAATAAATATTCCTCAAAACCACAGCTTAGAAAATATTTTCAAAAAATTCTAAATATCTCAACAAAATTTCCACCCGATTAATTGAGAATCAACTGTTTAGTGAAAGCATATATAATCGCAATACATTCTCAAATTATGACTTAAGTCATGGCTGACTTCGGTACTTATCTAAAAATACTCCCATTCTTTGCAAAATCTATTTCAAATTATTTAATTATAGTTGTTGCCATGACAATCATTATTAGCTTTTTATCAACAGCTAGATACAATATCTTCATACCATCCAATCGATTGTTTCTTTTTTAACTATTTGATTTCTGCCCTTTTTTAGACATTATAATTCCATGCGCAAAACTTCAAATATAATTCACCTAGCAAAGTATTAAATAATAATAAATTAACATTATTTTAAATCGCTAATGTAACGAAAATTATTATTAATATAATAACTATAGAATTCTCGTCTCACTTTCGAAATACTTATTATTAATCAGAGTCTTATTTAGCCTTGTGGTGAAATTAATTATTCTGAAATTCCATATAGTCATATTTAATTTATTTTCGATTCCCGCTCCAGCGCTGTCAATTACGACAAAGCAGCGCCTCTCTGATTCAAATTTTCATTGATTGCTTTTAAACTGCGATTAATGAATTTATAATGATTGCTTTCTTTCATTCCTCAATCATCTCCGCAATTATTGACCCAAATTACGATTTTTATTTTTTGTAAGAGATCAATTCCGTTATTCTAATGATTTCCGTTTTAACAAGTTTTTTAAAAGCATTGTCAAAAAAATGGTTATTATTCTTTTATTAAAACTTTCAGATTCAATCAAAAAAATTTTATGTCCGTATTCACAATGGCTCTGTACTTTCAAATACGATACGGATAGTGAAATAATTCTCGTCGATAATTGGTATATACATTAAAAAAATTACCAGGCTAAAACAATAATTTTGACCTTGAATACGAATTAAATAATCAACATATAAGTAGCAAAGAGACAAGGAAATTTTAATTGAGGATAGAGCAATCTACAATAATTATAATAATCGTTAATAACAATAAGTGTTGTACTGTACTGGAGTTTTTGTCATTAAAGTATATAAAAATTATCGACTAATTTCTTATCGTGCCCTACTAGTCCAATAATTTTATATATGACTTCAGGTTATTCATTAAAAATGTAGTCTAGATTTTTTGAACAAATTTCTCTGATAAAATCCGTTGTGGAAGAAATACTAATCTAATAATAAGGTACTTGAGTTAATCATCATTGAATACTTTGACACACCCTGGTTTTTCTTAAGTATAAGTGTCATTAGTGTCCTGAACTGAAATCGGCCTGCGGCAAACAGCAATATTTCGCAGAATACGCTCTTTCTTGTTGTCAGGCTTTCAAATAGCCCCCGGCTTCGGCCGCTGGACGAGTCCATTTTTACGGAAAAGGGTAGCTCCAACTTTGCACCAAGTTTTTTTAATTTTTGTAGACAGTCGATTACGATCCGCCGAGCGGGACGAGCTGCGGTCTCGTGGCAGCGGAGGTGACATGTTAACTGTTTGTTTTTGTGTTTTGATTTGCGTTGGATTTAATTTAAATTCGTTTGTTAATTAAAATTGTTATTTGTATTATAACTTAAAGTAAATTCAGTTGCTAAGTAAATTTAGAATCAATTTTATGTGTTAAGGTTTATATATTTGTGTAATGTTAAACCACTGCATCTTGAATGGAAAAATAAATAAGTTTTGAACCGGATCTGAAATGGTGTTTGTCTGAGATCAGCCCTTCCAGGACTCCGGATAACCAGCCGCTCGCCTCTCTTCGATCCGGGGTCTTCTCAACTTGTGTGCCCATTACATCAATCAAGCAATTTATTTAACATCTTAAACGTTACAACTTACGTAAACTGTAACAATACAGTAATGTTTTTTGCATGATGTTTTATCATAATTGTGCTTAAAGAAAATTTCAAAATAAATGAAACTGAATCACCACTATTTAAACTTGTCGCTTTTTAAAGAAAGGGGATACTCTTTAATACGACAATTTTAATAGGATAAAATTTCCAAGTATTTATTTCTACTTAATTTTATAAGGTAGTTGCTAACTATTAAAATTGAGTTCTACCAAGTCAATATAAATTCAATCAGTAAAATATACTGTAGTTTTAGTATAATATTATGTTTTAATTAAATTTCATTATTGAAACACATAAAAAATATATTTAAAAATCTTACATTACGGCCAACAGCCAAGGTGGCAGATATTTAAATCACATGAAATAAAATCAAATGAGAATTTATTTTATCCACTCGTTGTCGACTCGATTATAAAAAACATCACGAAAACTCATGTTCAAGAACTCAAATGTAAATTTAAAGCATTTAAATTGTATGTGACCTTGCTGGGACTTAAGCCCAGGCTGACCTGATCGCTAGAATCAAACTCTTACTACTTGACCACAGAGACTAGATATTATATATAGATATCTCTACAGTTGTGCGCAATAATATTATATTTATACCTAGACCAAACGATTATAATATTGTGTTGAGTAATTATAAAGTCATACACAATGCTTAGATTTATTCTCTTATCCTTTTATCAAACATATTTCAAACACATCGAAAATCCACATAAACGTAAGCTAAATTATAAGGGTCGGCTCTAACACGTGAAGCAAAGACCTAAGTAATTAAGTTTATTTTACCCTTTCTACTGCGGAATTAGACAAAAGGTGAAGCGCGTACTCAAACTCTTTCGCATGAAACCTGGTGGAGACAGTAGCGCACTAAAAATATTTTTGTATCGCCTTAGAAAACTACATAAATATATAATTATGATTTGCGAGCATAAGCTTAATAATATAAGCTTTAATATCAGTTTCTAATATAGGCCCTACCTTTACCACTACACAAAATATTCGACAAAAATTACTCAAGACTTGTTTGTATTAAAGTATATGGAAAATGAAATAATATTTCTTAATAGAATAGTTTTTTTGAGTTTAAATCCATTCCCTCATCATCTCGCTCGAACTCTTTGAATGCTTTTACCCCTGGACGCAACCAATCTTTCTTCTCAATATATTTTATAAATATTTAAAAAGGTTGTATGGTCGAAAATATTGAGAACCGCTGACTAGACATATAATTAACAGAACTCATTAACATCCATTGGTATTCATCATAAAAATACAGAAAAATAATTATCGGTTCCCCTTAATGGATTATAAGGACATCTGCTTGTACCTATAATTTACAAAGCTATACTTATAATTTAAGACATCGACTGAGGGTGCTTGATGGAATTTCAATATCAAATTTGGATTATTGAGATTTTGTACACTTCCATGTATTTTGTCACTAACGACCCGGGTTTCGCCTTTCGGCATCTTCAGGCATTCGAGCACACGAATGGACTCGAACTGACAGACAGTAAACAGTGTCAAACGTTTATATAGAAGATACAAATACGACAAATATTATTTACGAGGTAAAATATTATACGTCTGGAAGCCACACTGATACCTGAGTTAACATTTCAAATGAAGTTAAAATTTCGAGAGTCGCCTTAATCCTTATTTTGTAAACAACACATTAAGAGAGTGGCGAATTGCCGCTTTCGAACTACTTTTAGAATTACCAGTGATTTAACAATTATAATAGCATTGTGGGCTTCGACGGGATGCAATTCGACGAACGGGTAAATATACACAATCATTCCACATTTAGTGACATCTGTTAGGTGTTTCAACGTATAGGATACAATAACGGAGAATTACTTATATCTATTTGTATCTTCTATATAAACGTTTGACACTGTTTACTGTCTGTCAGTTCAAGTCCATTCGTGTGCTCGAATGCCTGAAGATGCCGAAAGGCGAAACCCGGGTCGTTAGTGACAAAATACATGGAAGTGTACAAAATCTCAATAATCCAAATCCAAAAGCTATAATTATTTTCAAATTTCAAGAATAAAAAAGTGCAACAGTAAAACAAAAAAGAACAATATGACTATGTATAGGTTAAATCAAAAGTGTTTTTCAAATAAATTTAATGTTTCTTTGAGATAAAACGATCATATATCTAATTATTGTGTGCTTTTGCACGCTGAAGGTGAATATTAATAGATTTGACTATTTGTATTGTTATTCGAAGAAGGCGTGTTTGAAAAAAAATATATATATTTTTTATAGCGAATGAAAAGGGTTTAAAAATTGATTTCTTAATCAACCTTTTTTTATTTCATTTTAATAAGATCACGTTTCATCTAAACCGTTATCATTAATATTGATAAATAATTTTTCAATCATAAATTATAAATCAGTTTTTATTTTCTCTACAATTAGTGATATTTGATTCTGAAAACGCCCATTTGAAAACCGCTCCCGTAAGACACTGTGGTACAACAGGAAATAGAGGCAAACCTGAATCCACCGAAATGAACCCTTTTAAACAATGGCTAATCTAGGAAGGCTTACGGAGGCTTTGTAAAGGTATTCCCGCCCTTATATAAGGGTTTTTGAAAGATAACCTAGTGGATATGAATTGAAAGACGATCATTCCATTTCCGATTTCAAATAAATACATCTGAGTACCGGTTAAAAGGGCAATGTCACCATTCAAGTGAAATTGAACAAAAACAGATTTGAACACAAAAATATATTCAAATAAAGATCATTGTGTAAGAATCACTTGATCAAAAGTTAAATCTTTTCATTGTTAAATGAATCAATTAATATAAGTCTTATCACATTCAGTTTTTCAATTATGAGTAGAGTTAAAAGCATAACATAAATATTACACTTTTGGTATATCTAACAAAAAGTATGATTTTATTTTTTACTTTCATATAAACAGTTTGCTTAATATTTATTAACCGTACCCGTCATATATGACGGTATTGAAATTGAAATACTGAATGTCTAAAGTACCTAAACATTTTATTTTATTAATACACCGCGAACGTCATGAGAAAATTTTCTTACCTACATGTGATATGTGATAATAATAAAATGTCTACAGAGCGGTCTGGTCTAATGTATTATTAATGTAAAGCGTTCTTTTCTTCATAAGTGTAATTCAAACCAAAACGCAATGTGGTCAATTCTATACATAAAAACAAGTTATTTTAGTTGAATTTTATTGTAAAAAGTGCCTCAAAATACGAAAGAATAAAAAATTTATACGAAAAGCTAAAAGGCAAGACGTTTAATTTATATTTTGATGTTTCATTGTCTACAACAGACAATAAAAACTGCAAGCTTGTATATATTTTTCTCGTTTCCGTGCATTCAATTCGTATTTTCTCGTTGAAGTTTTTCAACCCTCGCCATGCAAGAAGGTCTACCACCCGCTGTTAGGGTAATACGTTTCAATTTCTTTAAATTCCTTTTTATCGGCTGACTACCTTTTCGGTGTATGCAAGGTAAAAGATAACGTAACGGTGCTTTCTTTTATTTGCCGCCGTTTTTGCTAACACATTTAATATAATATATTTTAATGCGTTATTACAGTTGTGAATCTTTGTTAAAATGCAACTAACAATAAGTATATAAATGTTTATTTCATTATTTTGCAAAAATCAGTTATTAACCAATGGTTTTTTTTAATGTATAGTGATTGTTATCTTCTCATATTTTCACTTCAAAAATATTTAAATAATAATGAATAATATAAAAATGTATTCTTCATAATCAAGATGCCGCCCTAATCGATAGGGAACCTTATGAACTGTACTGAAAACATTCACAAAATTTAGTTACAGCAAACTGTCTAGTTAATGATAATAAAATATCTAAAACTAATTTGTACTTTTCTTAGATTAAAGCTTTCAATTATTAAAAATGCTTTTTTAACAATATTTGCTACACATGTGGAACATGACCACATAAAAAGAGTTTTGATCATTATTTTGTCTTAATTAAAAACATATTAAATATAATATAATCGTAATTGTGAAAAACATTTGGATATATAACATGTTGATAAATAAATTCACATATTTTTCTAACGAAGTACAAAAAGAGCATTTATACATTAATTTTGTATGCAACTAAATGACTATGATTGATTATAATTCATTACACTGTCTGAACTAATATTTACTGAATAGAACTGCATTATAGGAGTATAGAAATGCAATTTAATCTACCAAATTATTACAATAAAAGTTCTTGTAAATCTAAATACATTGCTATTTTTTTAACCTATTATATTTTATTCATTGTATATGCATAACAATATTAAAATGTATTTTAAGCGGTTACTCAATAATGGATATATTTTCAAATACTCTTTTACTTCACAGCAAAAATAAAAACGTTTTTATCCTACATAATACAAATATTTGAGAATGTTCTTTACATTGCATTTTGCAACGACAGTGTTTCTTTTTATTTGAATTTCTGTAGCGCATTTTTACACTCAGATTGACAGGGATTCGCTGGATTTCATTATTGCGATTCTTCCAGCGGGTTTCGCCTGTAAGATCAGCCAGTAATTTCGTTGTTTACTTCTGTTTTTTGTTCTCAAGGGATCTTTGTCTTAGCTTAAAGCTTCTCTATAGACTGCGATTGCCTTTAACAACATGAATTGCAACCATTTCATATAGCAGCAAAAGCGGTAACGCGAACATTTTTCGATTGAAAGATTAAAAATAAAACTTGTTAAAAGAAACACTAGTCATTTTTTTATCTGTCAGAATATTATGAATTTAATTTCAAAAAATTATATGAGCAGTTTATGGGTGTACTATAATTATGCAATTTGATGCATGAGATGGCATCACAAGAATACATCTTCGTATTGTGGGTATACATTAATTTCATTCTTTCTTTATATTTAAATCGATCTTTATTAAATTAATGAGTTATTTTTTTGTATGCGCATTTTAAAATATTGTATAAGATCTTAGTGCTTATTAACTGTACACTATCTAATCGGAATTGATAAAAATTAGAGCATTTTTCGTAAACCGTAAATTTTCTCTTTAAACTGTTGATTACCATAAATTTTAAGATGTTTTCACACACTTGGTAAAAAGTAATTTTATTAAATATATATAAATAAAACAGTTCCACAAGTGTATGAAATAATTAAGATCGGTTTCATAAAGTTAATGAATTTGTGCACAAAATGCAACATACTGTATATTATTTTTCGATAAAATACGAGGAACTATATCGATTATGTTTCTCATCTTTGCTTGAAATATAAATCAGCCATAACGTCATACATTATAGATTCTATGAATCGTGATCGTGATACAATATATTATATTTGCATAAGTGTATTTTTTTCTTTCCAACGATAAAAAAATACAATGACGGTACACAATAAATGTATGTTAATTATTTATTATGTACTTTAATATTTCTTCACAAAATAAAAGAACAATTTTCTTTGAAAATAATCAGGATTCCAAAGAAGTACGATATCATTAAATTACATAATATTTAAGTTGAAAAAAGTTTATTTCAAGATTACAACAAACGTGTAGACTGCCATAGATATTCTAAAAGTTTTTAATATTGTTTTTTGTTTACCACTTTTTTAACGTTGTTGTCTGAAAACTTCGTAAGCTGACTCTAAGATAAGGTGCAAACTGTATCAGCCTCTCTTCTGAGGATGTTTTCGTCCCCTCACCGGCAGAGACTTCTCGGGACAGGGGTGTTTATATTTGTAATGTTAACAAACATTCGATTATCGCGTGTTCTTCGCGAATGATCACTCGTTTGACACTGACATTCCATTTTATTATTGAATAACTCTATATTTAAAGTGAATATAATAAATACATTTATAGCCAGGTGAATCTGTATCAGTTATGTATCTAATTGCTAACGATCGATCAACTAGAATACCGTCTAAGGACTTCAGATAGAAACGTTTTGTTTCGTTTTAATTCCTTATTTTATGAATTAACGTTTTAAAATATAGCCATAATACCATTTGACAATAATGCAATCGTTCTTAAAACACACACATTGTCATTCAAATAACTCAATTATTATTTTTCTTTAAAATACGTTTGATATCAATGTACAGCAAAAAACTTGTAACTATTTATTGTAATATAAAGCACAACAAATATTAAACAATAAAATGATGTCAAAATGACAAATTATTAGCAATATTATTCGTGTACATTTTAAAATTATGTTAACAGCAATTTAGACTTGAAAATCTTTAATAAGAATGGAATATATAACAAATTTGAACGCTCAAATCTGTCAGGTACGTATTGAAATTTACTGTGCTAATACAGATATTACTCCAAAACGCAATATTGTCGATTGTTATTTACAACAAATCAAAGTATATACAAATAATAATATATAAATCTAATGAGGTAAAATTTTGTTGATATGTTGAATAAATAGCAGGCAAAAGTGAATATTTAATAGTCGGTGTGTAAAAACTGTATTTTGTTTATTTGAAGCAGTTTTTAAACTAGCAAATTACTATGAAACAAATATGAAATCTTAACCCATGTAAAAATTTTCTGTACTAATTTATATTATACATATTTCACTTCAGGGTTGACTTTCTATACCATAATTTAAACAAGATTTTCTGCTACTCATTATTTAATAGTCAATTTTGTTATGTGAATGGTAAAGAAAATTTACAATCTACGCCTTGTTTACCTCTGGTAGGGCCCCTCATATCTGGATAAAAGAATCTCGCCTTTGGGAGAAAACTTAACTGGAAAGGGACGGCAGGTTTCCCGGGGGGAGAAACCTACTCGGAAAATCCGAAATGAAAATGCATTTGGGTATGTTTTGCAGAATCAGGGATGCTTTCAAATTAAACGTCCATGGCATTTACGCTTGAATAGTTGAGTGTTGTAACTAAATCTATTCGGAAAAAAATAATTTTAAATTAAATAACATGTTGGATACCGTCTTTTATTATAATTAATTAATGATAGTATACCGAATATAATACGACAAAATACATGAATCTGCTATTTTTATTGAACTTTAATTTGTTGGTATGCTGATTGAATAATGCAATAAAGGATAATCAGTGAAAATTAGATATTTATAAATACTTAACTAAGAATTAGATTATTTTAAACGTCACCATGTATTCTTATTATTTTTCATACGTATTTGATCATCTCCAATCATTTAATTGGTATTGTTTTATCGACAAATACTTTGAATACAAAAGCTTATTGCAACTTATAGCCATTCTTCGTTATACATTTATTTTATAAACAATTCTCAAGGAATCCATATAATCTAAACTGAAAGAATATTGCTTTAATGTCACTGTTACGTTCAAGATTTAAAACCGTCTATTAACAACTCTTTGACTTAAAAATAACTCGTTTTCATGATGTACTAAGAATTTTTGCCATATTGGGCACTCAGCTGAGCCCTTCCTTGATTTTGTCATTTCCTCAAGCAGGGAGTAGCGCTATTTCCTCAAACCCGCTGCAGGAGTTTATGAAGGCTTACGTCGGATTATTATCATTGTTTTTGTAGTGGCGAGAGTTAAGTGTGCTGACTTTTGGGGTCCTCTGAAGGAGTATGAGATGCTTTACGATCGATAGTCTGACGCAGGAGGGTTGGGGATGAAACTAGACTGATCTCATAAGATGACACAAATTATGAGGGGTTCTAAGGTATCCGAATGCAACTTTACTGCAATTGCAGTACTTTCCATATTGCAACCAGCTTTCAACTTCGATTTTATATCAAATAAAAAGATGCACGTTATGTGGAATAACAGAGTTATCGATTTTTATTAAATAATATTGATGAATCTCGCTGTGTTATTGTTTACAGATAGATATTTATAATATATTAAAGTATTTCATATAACAAATGAAATACCATAGCTAATTAAATAAATTAAATCAATTCCTTTCAATAATTTATTAGCCTCATAGTCTGGTGGTAAGAACTTTACTCTAGCGATCAGGTGAAACCTAGTTTGATTTCAACCAAGATTTTTTCAATTAAAATTTGTGATCTTGGACATGAATTCTCATCAAGTTTATCTCGGATGATATTCCAATTTTAAAAATATTCGGTACATTGCCTGTCAGTTGTTATACCAGATTTTTAAAAAAAATGATACTATAAAGGCAAAATTAAAGTCACATTTAATATTTTAAAAAATAAAACACAATTTGTTTGTACTACTTCCATATTTATAATGATCAGGACCGGTTTCGCTCATCACGAGCATTATCAACTGATGATAGTGCTCGTGATGAGCGAAACCGGTCCTGATCATTATAAATATGTGGAAGTAGTACAAACAAATTGTGTTTTATTTTTTAAAATATAATGTCTTTCCACCAAGAATTGACAGTTAACACCTTAAAAGTAATCACATTTAATAGTGAAAAATAATGTTTAAAATTTATATAATGTGTATTTAAATACAATACAATGAATAAAAAGAACTCTCATACAACATAATACTTTATACTATTATACGAATACTAAAATAAGTATGGAATACGGCTTAGAGAGGTTTATTTTACATGTATACTTATTTTACTATACCCAAGTTAACTATGCAACTGTTATATCCGTAATAACACTAAAAGAAGGAGATTCAGATGAACAAACATTGCGTACTTATGAGCATCCTATTGTAGAAAATAGTAAGCTCGCACATAATGTCAGTATAACTACTGCTATCAACTTAAATCGTTGGGTGCTAAGAGTAAGAATAAAACAATAATAAAACGAACCTAAAACTATTCATTAAAATCTGAAGATGTATCATAACATTATAAAAATAACTAAAGAGTAGGATAACATATCATATTGTGTAAAAACAATAAAACAGGTAAAAATTCTGATAAACATGCCATAAATATCAAGTAATTATTCCTTACATAGTTTTTGGCTTCATAACATTGATATTTTTTAACTAAATTGTGAGTAAATTAGCTGCGAATTCAAATAAATTAATGGCCATGAAAAACTCTGTTTATTTTAAAACCTTCCACACCAAAACCTTAAAATAAATTTTATAATAGATATATTTACGCATACGTTCATAGAAAAGACTTAAATCGAATAAGTAGGTTTTATTCTCATTTCGCGGAAACCGTCAATTGTTTTCCGTTGAATTGCACATTCAAAGTATTTGTTTACATTATTGCACTTTCATTTAAATGGAAATAGTAAAGTTTTCAAGCATATCTGACGAAGAGTTGACACTTGTTTTTCAGAAACGATTTTATTTGCTTTACGTCTTGATTAGATTAGGGTTTATCGTAGGTTACCGAGATTTGATGTCTGAGACAAAATCGTAGAACAAAGTATTTTTAAGAAAATGATGCTATGGGAATTTACAATTTATTAAATATAACGATTCTATAAAGATTTTTGAAATGTACCAAAGAGTTCGTTTTCTTGCACTTTTTCTGACTGATATTTAAAGTAGAATTATACTGAATATATTTTTATTAAAAAATAAAGCAAAAAAAATAAATTCTATTATATACGTTATTAAATAAATTGCAAATTTCCTTCTCATCACTTTCTTAAAAATAATGATTTATCTCTGACATTAAATCTCGATAACCTACAATAAACCCTAATCTAGTCACGGCGTAAAGAAAATAAAAGCATTTCTGAAAAACAAGTGTCAAATCTTTACTAGACAGGCTTGAAAACTTTACTATTTCAATTTAAATAAAAGTGCAATAGTGTAAACAAATACTTGAAGAGTGCAAATATTAAAATAAAAAATTATTTCGACTTTTCATATTTTTAGGCGACGGAAAACGATTAACGATTTTCGCGAAATGAAAGAAAAACCTACTCCTTCCTCTTACGGCACAAATGCTCATGCCCAAATTCCGATGTGTTAAATTGAATCACATTAAATCAGATAGTTGCCTTTCTGAGACTTATGCCCACATCGACATAATTAAGAAGGTTGAGCTCATACCACTACATCATAAAGGCCAACAAGTATGTTCAGGGGTTCCTAACCAGTGAGGAATTCATCCGTAAGGTGAATTTTAAAGTTCTTAATTACTTCCGGAGGAATTACTGCCGTTAATTAAAGATTTTCAATATGACATATCTTCATGTTTGAAAGGAACATTTTGAAGGTAAAGTTAGATTATCTTGGGAAGGGGGGAGTTATATTCTGAACAAGGTTGGAAGCCACTGTGTTAGTTAGTCATTTGCGTAGTCTGTTCAATTTTCGAAAGCGAGTCGTCTCTTTAAGAATTATGTTGGTTTTTTTTAATGGAATTTTCATGTGTAAATGAAAATTAATATTAATTTTTCTTTTATTTTGTTTGCCTACATCCAACTCAGGGGCTTTCAATATCTTATAATACTTGAGTTTGACAAATACTCAGGGGCAAAAATTAAAGCCTTTGAACATGTAGTAATTTAAGTTATTGGAGAAATATCGTTGAAGTATTCCGACGCAGCTGCAAATTGTAAGTATTGTAATAAAATGGAACGGTATTGGAATGGGTATATATATAATGTTATTAATTATTCCAAATGAATTGTTGTAGTATTTTCATTCATAAAAAACTAATTGAATACTCAAATAGTTTCAGTTTTACTATTTGATATTCGAATAGTTGGAATATTTAAGTGTATATACGTTTCAAAAAAACATTTAGATTTTTGAAGATATTATGTATGCGTATCAACTATATAAATTTATATTTCCTTAAACAATTTCAATATGGCGTACAGCTTTACAGCAATGGTATTTAAAATTATGCGGAAAGTAAAAACTTTAAACTTTTTATCCTAACACCAGTTTGACATAATGCATTTTTATCAAACGACTTTGTGATTTCCTTCTTTTCTTAGACATATCGGTAAAACTTTGCTAAGCTCCAACTTCATATAAAATGAAAAATATGTCGAAAGAAGAGTAGCTAACGAACAGCGTGGAATAAAATTTTGCATATTCTAAAGTCCCCTGAGATAAACCTGTTTAAAAAAAAACCTGTTTAATAAAACTAAAAAAACAAAATAAATATGAATAAGATACTTTAAGCCAGTGGTTTCCAACCGGGGAGGCGCCAAAATTTTGTAATAAAAAAATAATTTTATGCCATAATATCCACAAATAAGTAAAATTTCATATCGCAACATAACAGTAAAAATTCAGTGAATGAATGTTTATTTTACTCATTGACAAAATATACTCTTGGAGACAGCATTTTTTAAACAGAAAATTCCTTAGGTATTATAAATGAATAAACATAATCGCATGATAATCATGAAGCCTCAATATCGAAGCAGAAAGAAAAAAATGCTCTAAGCTGTCTCAAGATTATCATTTTGTGGTTGAAATTAATTAAAAAATTATTCGCAATAAAACTAATAAATTTATCGCAAATTGCTCACTGTCGAACGTGAACTGGCAGACAAAAAAGATTATGATAAAGTTGCTGACGATTTTGCTAAGAGCAAAGCAAGGAAAAATAATTTTGTTATAATTTTTTTCCGAATAGTTAATGTTGTGTCAGTAAAATCTGCTGAATATCTTGTCCCAAATTAATTTACAATGTTAATGTACAATATTTTAATGGATTGTACATCAATATTTTTTTATTTTTATATAAATAATATATATGAAAATTATGTTAAAGACAAATTAGGTTTTTTGACATATTTCAGGAACAAGCAAATGATAAATTGTAAAAATACAGTAGATATTTTTCAAGATACTATATTAATACATAAAAATTTTGCGCAATACTCTGTTCCGTGATGGTTTGACATTTAAAATAAATTTTAAGTTATTTTTAAATACCCTTAATCCTACACAATTGTAAATATTAAATCATTTTTGGATGAAAAATGGTGGGGGGACGGCAAAACCCATTATTATATTTATCAGTTTTTTATTAATAAAGTTGTTATTATTTAATACGTGTCTATATCATAATATCGATTAAAAAAATTAAAGATTAAAAAAAATATATTTTTAGGGAAGGCGCTGTAGCATAAACGTTGGAAACCGCTGCCTTAAGCCTTGTTAGAGCTTTGAACATATCTTAAATGGTTCAATAATTATAAGCTATTTTGATAATTCATATTTCATCATCATTCTGATGAACATTTCGAACACCTCATATATGATGATGGCAAATTATTAAAATAATCGCTGTGTATATAATTTCTTGTATTAACCGTTTTAAATTTTCGCAACGATTTATCAAGACAACTAACTGTCCAAATTTTGAATATTTTGATTTTCACAAGATACAAAAAAAAATATAATTCAGAACCGAAAGGCTATATATAAATTTCATTTATATGGCATTCATTGATCCATCAATCAACCTGTAGTGTATGAATAAACTTTGCAATTTACTTTTAATGACACTTCAGACGAACTTTGTATAGAAATAAACTGAGGAAAATGCTCTGCTTAATCCAAAAGGATCAAAAACTTAGAATTCAATAGTAACTTCTGTCTGACGATGTTTTTCGTCACTTTTAAAAAGACACTTTGTCTTGGTCTTAATTGTCTGTAACGAAGGGGAAAGGTAGTTGTAATTATTTCATTTCTTCCTATTCGACGAACACTTTCAGCATATTTTTTCTTTTGCTCAGCGATTAAATTACAACTGAAATCGTTAAGGTTCGTAATATTGGAATATCCATATTATCTTATACATAAAATGAATTGACTAAGTCAACTCAACAGTTTCTGATATATGATTTTTTCATAATCACTATCTGCATGCAACAAACTATTAAACAAAATTTAAGTCGTACAATATCTTTTTTCAGGTTTGGTGAATGCTATCTAATATCCATGCATTCGGATAAAAATTCTAAATCGACTGAACATATCAAATTAATGTGCGTTGTCGTATTCGATTCTTTATTTACAGAAGAGATGCTGAAAGCACAACCATTTGGTAACGGCCATTGACAACAATAAGTGTACATACACAATGGAACGATGTGTTTTGGTTTTTGTTGTTTGTTTTAAACTATATCCGCTCCCAATGTGGACCATATACTTCTAATGGAGCATCTTAATCCTTTATAGGGCAAAGCGCGAAAGTTTTTGATATATCGACAACCGCCTCTGAGGGCTATAATTCGTATGGTGACCATAGAAATTTCAACCTTAATACCTAAATACGCTATCGATAACGTTCTTTACCGATCTGAAGGGTGCACCAATCACGTCGTTGATAAATCGACCAATCGAGCACGTTCGCGATCACAGCTGGAACAGGATTTGTGGATAACATTTAATTTTGAAAATCATATTTATGATGGTTATATTGTGTGTCGCACGAAAATCTAATTATATAATTATTCAAAATGGATTTTTTTATTTTTTTCAATAAATAACACATCAAAAATTGTAGTACATTTATTGAATTGGCATTTACTTGGTAGAACTCCATTATAATAAGATAAAAAAACAAAGTATTAAGTTCTACAAAATTTTATTGACTACTTGATAGGTAGATAGTTCTAACGATGGCGTAAAGCTGAAATAACTATAAATTACCTAATAAAATTTTATGGAACTAAATTTTTGTTGTTTTAACCTGTTACAAATAATAGTTTTTTCCAAAATTTTACTAGGTATTTTTTATTTTAATGGTTAAATTATTGTTGAATACACAATATATAATTCAAAATAATATAGTTTGCAGTTGACTTTGGAAAAAAATAGTTTTTGTGCCATAAAGGGTTAACAGAATTTGTTTTTTATGAGATCTGGTTTATATTCAGTCACTCAACTTATCTTTTTCGGAAAGGATGAGAGTTAATGTACGGGGTATGGTTATACGAAAAAAATTGTAGTTAAACATATATCACCTTGTTATGCATGATCAGGTGCATCGGATGAAATGTAAACATTGCAGGAAACCATGCATTTGGAACAGAATCCATAAATCGTTTAAAAATTAATTTATTGAAGTGTTCGTTCAGAGAATCGAACCCGCGGACACCGTATGTACAAGCCATTGAAAACTAAGCTACAAGACTGATATATAATATTCCACTAATAATAAAAAAATATCACGATTTAAAATATCTTTCATAAATCATTTGTTAAATATATTTTTTTTAACTCTCTTTTTGAAGTCCACATAGCGTAGCTTAAAATTAATTAACGAGGCCACTTTGTGAATGGCAAATTGTTCATTTATATAATATACCATAAATGACGTCTCCGAGACTTCAATACCACTTAGGAATGGCTTTTATAAATTACAATAACGCCAACATGAAATGTGCCCGGACATTAAGAGGTCCCGGCAGCGCAACTTTTGTTGGCTTTAGAAGGAATACTTCTTGCAAGACTTTTCTTTTCATTTGCCTGACGAGCTTTTATACATAGCATGGAGAGAGAGCTTTCGTCTTGGCTTATTTGGCCAGGTGTATCAGTAACTTGCTCCGTACAAGTCTTAACATTTCGCTGCCGGCGGAAGTTTGTGTTATGCGGAAAGTAAATTTTGGTTATAACAAAGTTTTACCTGTTTCAATAAACTGAAGGAAGTGTAGATATATAAAATACACCTGAATTTAATATGTTTCTCTTATTGGAGTGTTCCATGTGGAAAAATATATCTTTAAGAAATATAACCATTAAATAAAATGGAAAAAAATATAAAATTGATGTGCAACATTTTTTCTAAAATACAGTATTTATTTTGATTTATTTCTCGACTTAAGGATTTTTTTCTTTTATATTCATTTTTAATGTGCAAGTAATATCCAACCATTGACAGGTGGGGAAAATGATCGTTATATACCAATGTATAAGTAGTCAAAGCAAGATAGCAAATAAATAATAGGTGATAGTTGTTCAGCTAACGGTCTTTCAGTGTAACTTTTGTGTTTCAATTCTACTATTTGGATACAAAGATTACATGAAGCATAAATATAGCAGATTGGCTACGCTGAATTTTTTTATGTGAGTGCTAACAACAAAGCCATGATGTTTTAGTCATTGCAATGGCAGTGAGTAAATAAATCCACAGTTTTCGAAAAAAATGTTTTATACGGTAGTAATCTTTTTAGTCTTTCAGAAAAATATTACCAACTATTTGTCTTGCAATCTTAGGGGTTGGAATTGTTTTTGTTAATAAACTTTTTTACATGTTAAAAATGCTTATAAGTACGACAAAACCTGTTCTGATGTTTGGAAAAAATGTGAATTATTCACCATGTTTTTTCATTATATGTAATATTGTTTTTCTACCAAGGGTTAAAAGTAAACACTTTTATGTGTAATAATCAATCATTTATGTATAATATATTATATCACAGAAAAACTTTTTGTGTCGCAAAAATGTCAGCTGCTTGTACAAACAAAAATGCTATACAACTGTAAAGCTAAAGTATATCTAATCATATTGCAGAAAAATACAGTGAAGTACTTACTATATTTTAAAATATGAACTGTGAATAAAATTTAATGTAATCTATATATACATACAAATCAAGAGAATGTATTATACCATTTTGTTAATGGTTTCACCATGGAAAAAACCACTATACAGCGATGGAAGTTAAAAATACCTACCAGTCACTTTAAACTTCAGTTGATAATGCTCTTGATGAGCGAAACTAGTCCTAATCATTGTTAACATGTGGAAGTAATACAAAAAAATTGTCTCATTTTTAAAATAACTATCAGTATTTACAAAATAATAGTTATAATATCAAGTTATTGTCATATCTTAACAAACAACTATTAAAACTAGAAATTTTTCGTAATGTCATTTTCAATTTAAAGAGTTTGCATTAACTTACCCAGTCGTTGACTGACTTTTGTATAGTTGATTCCTGTTATAGTATGATATTATTCCACGAAGAATACGCTTGATAATTCAAATTCAGATATCGAACGTCATCTCATGGGAATGACGTAATATCAAAAATTTTAAGCATCTAGATAATTATTTTAATGTGTATTCTTAAAAAGATAACGTTGCATCAGTATGCAAGACACTTACTCTATGCCTCCGGGAAATTGTCGCCGAGTTTTTATTCGACTGCACAAAAAAAACAAAGTCTCGATCTGCCATCTCCAATCTCCCCAGAGTGTTGACATAAAATTTGCGCTGATACTCAAACAAAGGTGAACTTAATTTTTATGAAAAAATGAGCGTTGTTTGTTCAGGCATTTATCGACAGTTGGTGTATGTTGGTGTTAAATGTCCTCCCTGACTGTTTCCAAGCTTACCAAGTTTTGATTATTGAATATGAAGAAAATAATTAATATTTTAATGCCCTCTTACAAATAAATAACTACACATCTGTAATCAAAAATAAATTATTATTTATATTTTTGCGCATTTTACATATTTTTAAAATAATGCCTTCCACCAATAATTGACAGTCAACACATTGAAACTGAGTAATAAAAAATCAACATCCGTGGCGCAGTTGGTTTCGTCGCTGGCTACGGTTACGGATGTCTCGGGTTCAATTCCCGGTGAAGACGGTTTTCATAGATTGATCTTTCAATCGATTTATGGATTTCTGTTCGTAGTCTGAGTCCTCCCTCCCACCAATCCCATCCTCACGGGGCGTAACGAGAGAGATTAGGTAACCACTAGTCCTGTCATAGCCCTATCCTTCTATCCCTACTCTCTTCGAAAAAGAAAAAGAGAGGTTGAGCAACTGAGTGACAAGCAGTTCTCGTAGAAAAAATTCTGCCAAGATACCTCCATTAGGAGACCATATGCTCCACATTGGGAGCGGACATGGAAAAAAAATTAAAAAAAAAACTAACCCTTAAATGCATACTGTATTAAATTTTTGACAAAATATGGTATTACATGGCTCGTCTAGACTTTTAGACTTAAAAGTTGAATTAGTATGTTTACGTTGAATTACTTTCATTTTTTATAATCAGTGTACTGTACTTTCGTTTTTATTCTTATTTTAGCAAATCAATCTGACAGTTCTTCGAACATGGAAGATTGTTCATATTCACAGTTGTGTTTGTACGAAAATTATGTTTGTTATGTTGAATAAATAATTATCCAAGATTTTTACGTTTCTAATATACTCAATAACCTTTAACAGCAATAACATATTAAAATTATCACTGAAAATACCTTACATTCATTCATTAAAAGTTGTATAGTAGAAACTTTTTTTAAGTAATAAACATATCTTTTAGTATCTCAGTTTTTGAAGCGCTGAACCGAGTAGAGATTCCTTCATCCCAGTTGTATTTTCCAACTTTCAGCACTAAAGAGTGTCCGTGTCGGTCATACTTGATTTTAGCTGAGTGAAAAGTTTTCCTTTGCACTTTTCTGCAGCTGAAGTTAAAAACATATTTGACATTTGGCAAATGTCGCGTTCCGATGCAGATTTAACAATTTTCAGATGTGCTTCGAATTTCTAAAGCGCCTTTGACATATAAAGTTCGTGAAAAGAAACAATTTTCGTCCAACAGTAAAGTCTAGAATCTAGTCTAATATACCTAAATATTTTAATCTGTTAATGTGAAAAACAAAAGACATCTCTCTTTTATTAGGTAAGTATTTATTTTGAACGATAGGAGGACGATAAAGGAAAAACGGGATATAAAGCGTAAAACTAAATATTCTGAATCATATAAGGTGATTTTGAGAAAAAGGCAATATGGGAATATTAAAAATGGGTTAAAAAACGATGGGCATTCATAAAACCGAGTATGGGTTTCAAATTCTGCAACTAAGATTTGTATATTTGATGTCTTGACCCCACCCTCCCACTAATATTTTCAGTCACAAAACATCACAAAATCGCGAACCCCTACCTTCTTCTCCTTAGGGCCTACCAAAATATGTGGCTAAAATAACATATTTTTAATTAAAACCTTTACTTCTAGAGACTAAGTATAAATGTATTCTATTGTGTATATAACTAAACACTTTTATTTCCATCATAATAATTATGATATTGTACATTTCACTAATTATCTTACTTATTTTTAAATGCATGACATCTTTCAACAAACACCTGCACTTACATATTTGAACAAAACATTTCCAGTAATAGAGTAAGTTGAAAGGATGGCTAAGGGTTGAAAGTTGTGTTATACTTTGATCAACAGATGAACGCAAAAAGTATTTTCTCATAGACTCAAACCACTTGCTCTCTGCGATGAAGCTATTTTTTATCGACAACAGATGTCATTATTGCCAATTTTAGTAAACTTGTTCGTTATAGTATAAAGGCTGTTAACAAAAATCAACAGATGGCGTTAATATATTTGCGATTAAAGCTTTATATTATTTCCTACAGAATCAAAAAGTTTTCCATCTGGATATAAAAATATGATATCAGTTTTATTAAAATACGAAGCATTTATTCATAGGGATAAGTTTTTGATGTCGATGGGAATCAAAATTATTTAAGCCTCTCTATATGTAGGCATAAAGCAGTGATGCACAAACGCGGCCCGTGGGCCACATGCGGCCTAAAAAGGCATTTGTAGCCGCCTAAAATAACGAGTGATAAGCAGAAAAGTGAAGTAACTATTAATAAAATTAAAAATAATAAAATGCATAACTTGTCTAGTATAGTACATCATTATTTTGCAACATTTTTACCCTCTGTGGCCAGTGAAAGATTAGAAAATAGATAAACTGGCCCTTATTTCAAAGAGGCCGTGCACCACTATTATAAATCATCTCACAAAACGATTCGTCGAAGACAAACGTGTCCATCTTAAATCGAAAAAAGTTATATTAATTTATTTTCAATGATTTTAAAATAGACAATAATAAATGTCGATATTCTGATATTGATACAGTTTTTTTTAAAACAAGTGGTATTATATTGCGTAAGCTAGTGACATACTAAAATTGATTGTTAAAAATAATATTACAATCAAATCTTTTTCACTACAGTCATAATTAATAATTTCAAGTCAATTGTGGCGAATCAGTGAGCACATGCAGAGTGTTAAAAGGTTAATATTCATTGTTTAATTTGGACAATATTATTTATACTCACTATCAAATATTATGATGTACACGCCTTTGCACTACAATTTCACAACAGCACATTTTTTTCAAAAAAACCTTGCAAAATACTTGGTCGGATGTTTTTTTTGTTGGTTGATTACTAGACAAAAGACAATAATTCTCATTGATCTAGTAATATGAATCTGTGTTACATAGACCTACATCAGACCAAATATTTTTGAAAAATATTATGCTGTTGTGGAATAGTGGTACAGAACCGTGTACAACACAGAATGAAGATGTATTAAAAACATTTACTTTTGAAAATTTCTCATGTACTTAATACTTATAACATTAAAACACAATTGGTAAAACTAAAAACATGTGTTTTCTATCAGAGGTTGTTGACTGAATTGGCATACATATAGTCGTATTAAATCATTATGGCTTTAATCATTTATTCAATGAGTGAGGGTTTGTAGCCGAAAAATCTCTGTCTTCCGATACCTGACTTCCCTCTATTCTTTCCTTACAAAATAGGTCAGATTAATAAGTATCTATGATTGCTGAAAATGAATTTCTATGAAGCAACTTTACTGTATGATAGTATTTATGAAATATTTTGCCTTACTAACCTTCTAAATCGTAAACTTTATTATTGATTGCATCTGTATCACCTTTAACAATTAAGCTAAGACTGTATTTAGCAATACGAATATGATAATCGTTCTTTTTCAGAGCAATTAGGTACAGAATAACAGAAACACTCCAGTTTTTTTGAATCTGAATATCCAACGATTTTATTATATAAATGGCTCTTTTCTGGCGTGTTCTCAATATACAGACATTATTTTTCGGTCTTTTTTCTTCTTAACCGTAAAGCCAAGATCTCCGACTTTGTGTGATTATTCATGGATCATGATAGCTTTCGACTATTATACGAATTTATTTTTACATATTTTTTGGTACAAAGATCCGCTTGCCTTTGATGTGTATAAAATATATATATATTTTTTTTAGTTGGGCACAGTCAACCACTCTGTTTTGTAAAAAAAACTATTTACCTGCTTGTTGTTCAAAAACAAGGCAATTAAATTTAAAAATGCTTGTATATTGCATAACTAACCAAATTTGGCAGAGTGCACTTCACAGTATGTTTGTAAGTACGCAAAACACACGCCAAGGGAGTGGATTCGTATCCTAACAAGATTTAGTTAGGTGAAGGGGTTGCGTTACAACTCGGGACTTCTGTGTGGCGACCCTTATTTTATAAATACTTCTGGGCTGGCATGTATATTTTTCATCTACGTTTTTACGTATATAAATATATTTATAGTCCTGTTTTAAATATTCTGAAAGTTCGTGCTAGAAATTCATTCATGATTGTTGTATTGTAATTTAATTAAAATACGATAGTATCTATTGTTGAAAAGTGTAAATGAATTAAAATTGTATGCTATTTAAAATACCACATTAGCGGAATTCTAAAAATACTGTTTATTGACTCTAAGCTTGATCTCTGACTTAAAAGCACAAAAAAGTTATGTTTATGTATTTATATAACAATATTTGTATTATAATCATTGTTTCTTGCACATAGACGTAACTGAAATACAGCTCATTCATTAAGAAATAACATTAAAAGCATCCATTTTGACGAAATTCTAATAAACTAAATTATAAGAAACCCTGATTACAGAAAAGTATGGATTATCTTTAACATCTTCGTTGCCTATTTGTTTTGTAGACTAAGATTCATAATCAAATTAAAAATAAATCAAGGAGTGACACGGTTAGTTTCTCGCAATAGTAGATCGGTTAAAATATAAAACATTCGTCACAAATGCTATAAAAATTTAAATTGAATATTAAAAATGATCGATAGAGAAACAATTATTATATTTTTAGATTCTCCTGAATAAAACAACATTGAATACTTGAACGAATAATAGTCAACAATATATACAACCTAATGTTGAAGTTTATGAAAAATATGGTTACATTTATATTAATGACATAAATGTCCATATTTATCAATAAAGAAGTAGGAAACCTCAATATTAAACTTCGCTGAACAAGAGAGCATTTCCATCTTACGAAAATTTGATAATCATTGATGAATCATCTGCAAAAGCTCCCACGCTGAGGTAAATCGGTCCTGACCATACAATCATAGAATTAGTATTGATTGTGTTGACAAAAAAATAGAATATTTTTTTATTTAATCTCAGTAGTCTTGATAGTGTCCCGATTATTATGAATTCATGTTGGTCGCATACTTGCATCCGATTAGAGATGCATTAGTAGCGTAAGCCTCGTCTGTTATAATATGATGCAGTTGGCGCATATTGGCGTGGCGGAGAGGCATCTGCAGCCAAAGCTGCCAAATTGAAGGTGCTCCATTGAATCCTAATTGATTATGCAGATGGTGTTGCAGGTGCCCGGTTCGGTGCTCGGGAAGCCATAATAATGAGTTTAGGAAAGATTCAATTATACCATTGCAGAGGGGATGTTACTTTTTTATCTGATTACGTCAACATTAATATTGGTCAATCTACTTAAAAATCAAACCAGGGAAATCATTGATGCGTAATCACAGCATTTTTCGACTAAGCCAATAAATAAACTTATAGTTATAGTAATTGCGATATTGATGACTATTAGAAGTAAAGGGAAGCTAAATGAATCTCTAAAATGGAAATAGTATTTGTAGGCTACTTCTTTTCTTTTTTATTTGATATTTAAAATAAAAAATGGTGTTTCAGTTAAAAAAAGATAGCTTAATTAATCTAAAAAAATTAATTAGTCATATAGATGGATCTTATAATCGTTTTCATGTTATTAAAATAGTTTGTAAATTAGTACACAAACAAACATTATACTTTTTTAACAGCTCTTAACCCAATCCACTTTTAATTAAATAAATCAGAACTCATCAGTTCTGTTAAATATATCGACTGTGGAAAGGAAAAAGGACGTAACCCACACCAAAAACTACTGGGTATAACTCACACAAAAAGTGCTAATACACTACATTTATAAATAATATATTGACTGTAAGAATGCAAAACGACTTATCCCGCCCCGCCGTCTTTCCAAATTATTTTTTTCGATAATCACAATGCATAAAATTTAATATACTTTTGTTTAGGATATACTCAATATTTTTTGTTTGTGGGTTACGTCCTTTTTCCATTCCAAGGTCGATATGTAATATAAAAATACTTAATTAAAACTTTATGTTTTCGAGATGATCAACTTTTATCATTGTAAGTGAAATAATAAAGTATTTTATTTAAATTTGGATTATTAAGATTTTGTACACTTCCATGTATTTTGTCACCAACGACCCGGGTTTCGCCTTTCGGCATCTTCAGGCATTCGAGCACACGGATGGACTCGAACTGAGAGACAGTAAGCAGTGTCTAACGTTTATATAGAAGATACAAATGCGACAAATATTATTTACGAGGTAAGATATTATACGTCTGAGAGCCACACTGATACCTGAGTTAAAATTTCGGGAATCTCCGTAATCCTTATTTTGTGAACACCATATTAACAGAGTGGCGAATTGCCGCTTTTCAACTTCTTTTAGAAATACCAGTGATTTTACAATTATAATAGTACTGTGGGTTTTGACGGGATGTAATTGTATTTTATTTAACCTTAAATAAATAATGCATATACGATATCTTTATGACAAGTTTTTTAAAATAAATAAATTACGATTTTAATTGAAATAGTATGTAAGAAATAACTTAAAATTCAGTATTAAGCGATAAGCTGAAACTTGATTCGTAGTAATATTAAATTAGTTTCATTTATAAATACTAACAAGAAATCAGTTTAAAAATTACGCTATTATGGTTGTGAAATCCCTTTGTATAGTATATTTTCATCAGAGCGGGCTGTAGGTAGACACAGAGTACTCCCATATTCACCATCAGTGATACATAAGCCACTGATAAACAACTGTTTTTATTTTTTATGTATTAACTTAATTATCTATTGCGAAAAATTTGTTGTGAAAAAAAATATTTTTTTTTTACTAATTCTACATATTTTAACAATGACCAGGTCTGGTTTTGCTAATCCCGAGCATTATCAACTTATGTAAAAAATATCTTTAAAAACTCATTTAATGTTAAGTGTACATTCAGTTCAGCCAAAGAGAATACTTGCTATATTTTTAATGAAATAAAGCAATTGATTTTTACTTTATTTATCAAAAGAGAGTTGAATAGGAAATGCACAAGTAATTCACCATGTAATATTAGCATTCAATGCTCATACTGATTAAATTTAAGCATACTGCCTGAAACCCTTTGATTGAAATATAATATAACACAGCGTATTTAGTAGAGTAAAATATAATACAGAGCAGTGGCAATGGCACGTCTGTCAAATTAGAATAACACGTCAGAGTTCGACGCTGCGAATTTGGTTTTTCATTTGCAGACAGATCTAGACAGACTCAGACCTTTGACATAACCCCACAGAGCCATGTCGGGGTAATTCTGACCCATCACCGGTCAGACTTAATCGGATCAAACGAACATTCTATCAGACACCAGTAGTTGGTGGTTGCCTGTAGCCGCTTCCTTTGTTCGGTTGGCTAATTTGAAGCATTGTTAACTTGTCGGCCGGCAGCTCCAGGCGATACCATCGAAAGTATTGTCTACAGCGGTGCATAGTCACCCAATGATTAATACAAATATTCGCTGTTCATTTGGTTAATCAATTTATTTACATTTGTTATTGACGTCTGATTTGTTAAGCTTTAACTTTTAGTCAACAAGCTTTGAACAGTTTAAATATTTCACTTCCTAGTTGTTTTTGAATACAATATAAATACAGTTTCGGCTTAACCATTTTTATCCCAAATAACATTTTTTAGTTTGAGAAAATATTTGGTTTCATTCATATTTTTCTTTTGTATTGACATACAATGTTATTTTCATTTGATGCCAGCAAAAGTCGAGAGTCAAATTCAAATTTATAAATAAGGTGATTTCAAATAAGTAAGGTGTTATAAAGCGATTGCTTATTTTTTTTTAATTATGTGTAGCATTTTAGTTGAAATAAATTGATGTGTTAAAAAATTAAGTTTCATTGTATAAGCACGCCATTGGCGCCCAACACGCTTAAAAAAACAAGAACAAATCAAGATCATTGAACAATCATACGGTTTTTTTTAATTCTCACTTATAAAAAAATGTCTTTATTTTAAAATCATAATCTTATAATACACGTTTAATTATTAAGGGTGAAATATAAATTTTAAAAAAATCGTTCATATTAAATAACTTTTTCAACTTTTTAACAAGTAAATAATATTTTATTTAAGCAGTATTTTTACTAACCATACGTAATTTTAAGCATAGAGATGTCAAACCATGAAAACGGATTTCAGTTTGTTAATCTAACTGTGTTTTCATCCAATTAAAAGATTGTATGTAATTTTTTCAAGGATTTCATATCTCTTTTCTAAAATTGAATAATAATATATAATCAAATAAAACTTAACTTCACTCGAAATATGCAGCCCGTGACTTTACTAGCAACACACACCATCAAATATTTCTGTCATATCACTTGGTTTGAGCTTCAACAAATCTCGTTGAACAATGAGCTAATAATTTCGTTTTCGAATTGCTACTTACCAAACAATTATTTTAAATAGTTATTTATGACTATAATAATATATACATTATTACCACTTACGAATTACAGAGAGGTAAAAAATGAACACAAATCTGAGCAATTAGTTAAGCGTTTAGTTAGTTATTAAAAACATTTAATACATTATAAGTAGTTTTTTTTAGATCTACTGAAAGTACATATAGTATATTATAGTTTATGGCAGGCATAAATAGGAAAGTTACAATATTTAATTTATAACTGTTCTATCTAAGAACTGTTTGGGTTTTGAAAATCTCCACATTATTTGTATGTTTTTCTTCGCTACTACATCATAGATGAGGAACGTGTCTTAAAAATAAGTATATATTTTACACAAAAAAAATAAGATTATTTATTATCGGCGTTTAGCATAAAATGAGTAAATTAACCTTCAAATTTTTCTTACAAAGTTAATTACAATCTGATTTTAACAGGATAAGTTTTTTTTGCATTAAACTTGGCAACTAATGCTTCTTTTGTGCATCGTTGTATTTTCTAATATATATAACTGTTTTATCAATGTATTAAAGCTAGAGGTCTAAGACTTTATATAGATGGATCAATTTTGATATCAAATAAATTTGGTTGGCATCATGCCTATTTTTGTGGTCAAATGATTCTATGCATATGACTTGCCACCTTGGAAATAAATGTCTTAACTTTAATATTAGTTTTCAACGATTTCAATTCAATCCAAGTACATACAATACCAATCATTTTATTTAAATTGATTTTAAGAAAAATAGTACTGTTTGAGAACTCTTAAAATTACAATTTCTTGTAAGACACAGAAAGACAATGAAAATACGATGGTAGGTGCGAGTCTACTCTATTAATAAATAACAAGAGTTTATTTTTTAAAAAATAAAACACAATTCATCTATACATTCCACATGTTTATAATGATCAGGACCGGTTTTGCTCATCACGAGCATTATCAACTGAGTTTATTTACAATAAATAAGCCGCATTATTATTTTTAAGAATTATAACCGATTCATTTTGACATCCTTTTCATTTACCCGATAGAGTATTTCTGCATTGTTATTTTAATTAAAAATATGATGACATCTTTCAAGATGATAAAAAGGTGACTTTTAAAACGAAACACGTGTTACACGGAGTCATTTTCAAGAATTGAAAATTAATCTAAACAAAGCAGATACCAAATCTGTTGAAATAATTATTTCAGTTTTGTTATGTAGGATTTCTCTATTTGGATTAATTTATTTCCTTTGTTTATTTAGGTACGTATTATAGGTATCTTTTTGATTGAATTATATGGAATAGATACAGCTTAAAATATACGTCTTCATTCACAAAAGTATCATTTTAAGTTTATTTCTCTGCAAAACAATGTGACATGCTTTGATACAGGAAGGAATTCAATTTATAAATCATTTACTCTATCACACCATTTTAATTAAAATTAAAGAGATTCAATTTCCCTCTCACGACGTGATCATTTAGATTGAGATACAACAACTCTTCTGTGTACTTGAAAAGACTTTAATGTCATTGATACTTTGATAACACATTCGTTAATAAATTGGGGGATTATACTGAGATGAGGTATTCGCTCTTTTGAAAACAATTTGTCAAGTCTCATTCGCGCTATACAAAACTTAACGAAGTTTGTTTCAAACGAATTTCAAACGTTTTGACTTTGCGATTCTATTCACGTCGTATATGAACGGTTTTTGTTTTTTAATTATCATTTAACACTTAGAAACTAAATACTTAAATACATTATAATATAAACTAGTGAGTCAATAGTATGTATATAGTTTTTTTAATATATTTTTAATATATACACTCATGGTTTGTAAAAGTTTCCCGATAAATGAAGGAGTTTGCTTCAAAATAGAGCATATTTGTGTATAGAGAATCTTATAGAGAATCTGAACTGATTAAAAAACTGATTGTAAGCTAGTCGTTGAACCTCTTTCTTTAATATCATTAGAGTAAAATGAAGGTAAGACTAGCAAATCTCGCTCTCTCTTTTATGCACCATCCAGTATCATATAGGAGATTATTTGAAAGAAATAAAATCCGATAGAAACCCATGCCTTTTGAATAAAAATTCATAAATTGATTTAAGCATCAAGTATCGAAAGTTTGCATTCTGGGATACGAACGCTTAACCGCGCACTGGGCAGGTCAAACTACTGAATAATGTTTATAAATTATAAAAAATGACTAGAAAAAGATGTTGTTTGCGTTACAGGTAAATCATGTATTGACAAATTTTTACGAAATTTGATATAATTTCGACATTAACTACAACGGTATTATAACAACACTGTACAAGTAAGTACCTACCAGAAAAGTGGTGAATAATATAAAATTAATATAGTTTTAAGAGTGCTATTTACACTATGCAAACTATCATTTTTATATAGCATAATACTGAATAAAACACGATTCACAAATAAAAAAAGCAATCATCGTATAGAAATTGTAGAACATAATAAAACTCGACCTATATTAATGACTTAATCTGAGTCATAAAAATAGATTTCAATTGGTATATAAATAATCTTTTGACAAAGCGCCTATTTATTGAACAAGATTTATGAAGATCCACATTTTGAAGTGTTTGTTGTATCTAATCAATTGCTTTTCAAGACTTGCCAATTTATCTAAAGCGTTCATAATAATAATCAACGCGATACAAGGCTTGAGCTGCTAAGCTCACAATTCAATTATGAATAGAAACGTACCGAGCTTATTTTTGATTACAATCTTCGTGAATAAGTTCTTGTTTTCGTGAACCAGTTATCTAAGCAATTCAAAACTCTATTCAGATAATATTAGTTCATACACATAAGCAATAAATTGAGTTTAATTTTAGTTGAATGGTAATCCTAAGGATTTGAATATTGTTAAGATGAACACATGTACGAAATTTTCAGGAGTTTCAAAATGATTTTAATTTTATTACTTTTTATGTTATTTAAAATTATTGAGGAAAACTAAAAAAATCATGTGTTGCATTTGATAATACTGTGAGAACCTTTTTAATTCATGCGTTGTAATTTGGACGCACTCAGTTAAAGCAGAATAGATTTCTATTTAAGAAAAAAATGATAAATCTTTTTTGTCTTTCGTTAATACGTCTTTCGTTTCAGACTAAATGTGTCGTATAATTGATGTATGGTGCGTGTAAGATATTGATTAAAATCCCTAAACTATTGAACAAATAAAAAATAAATGGAGGGATTGTTCCATTGAAGTAAAACAGATGTCACTCCTAGTAACATAGCAAGTGAAATAACAAATATATCAATTTTATAAATTAATTCCCAAAAAAACTGCTTAATGCAACGGTAATATTGGAATATTGTTTATTACTTTCAAAAGGTTCTAACTGACATTTTGGCTCAAAATGACCTTTGGATTGGAAAATGTTGCCACATTCTACCATACACGTTGATTTCAGAGTCATGTTCAATGAGGGAGTTAGCAGTATTTTGGTGTTCTATCTACAAATTTTTATTCATAAATTTGTTTTAAACGGTTATATGGATCGATATAACAAATTATTATCATCTCACAGAAAAAACATACACATCACAGTTTTTCAGGTTTTAAAGGTTTTAACGTCATGTCGAACATTCTTCGCTCAGTGGTTGCTGTGTGTTTTACCCTTTACTTATATTGTTCTATCGACGAAAGTTAGCTGAGTTCGTTCAAACATTCAAAGTATATACGTATTACTATTCTGTTGTATTATAATATTATTGTTATCTCATATGATTCAGCAAGTCATGATAATATAGACTATCAATAAATATCTATAAAAAATCAAAACATTTTATTTGATAAAATTGAAATAACCGATAAAAACTTTTCAAACAAAATATTGTTGTCAGTTGTAATTAAAGCTTTAGCTAATTATTATTTTCTAATATCAAAAAAAAAGATTTAGTTCAAATAAATTGAATGAAAAATAAGTAATATATTTATATATATAAATATATGCTTACTCACTAATTAAAAACACATTTTTTCCTTCAAAATAGAAAAAATTATCAGTCAAAACTTCAATCGCTCGTATCTCAAAACATGGTCAAGTAAAGTTAGAACTTTTCAAAGTAAAGTAACGTTATGTTATTTAAATATAACATGTTATGCAGTAGACAGATTTTTTATCAACACAATCATGTCCTAAGTACATCACTTTACACCTCTTTATAACGGAGTGTACCTCTATACAACCGATGGGGTATTAATTGAACTCCATGTGAGCAAAGCTTTTCAGGGGGAATATTTTTCTTATATATGCAGTTGGATAGCGGCTAAATCGATATGATTCAAAACACTGTCTCCAATAACCCTGTTTGAAGTATAAAGTTCCATAAATAAGGCAAAGATGACTGGTTTACCTCAGTTTAAAACGAACATTTAAACTTACTCCTAAGTTAATATTCTAAATTTAATTTAATTATTATCACAACTTATAATTTGGTCAATGACTTCCACAACAATTCCAACTAGGCTGAAGTGTATTTATTGTTCAGCATTAATAAATTGATCATTTTCTTGGAATCGAAAAGTCTGGCTCAAGTTCTTGCCACGTGTAAGAACACTAAACCATTCAAAATGGAAATCCTTATTAAATTCAACCTTTTCAAACGATTGATACTAAACATTCCTCAGTTACAACTTTAATTTGAAATATATCACTATTTTAAACATTAAAAAATCATTGTAATAAAAAACAATCATTGAATGCAACATCAAGGAATGGGTCTTTTATTTGCTGCAGGCTCACACGGTTACATATTTTTGTTGAAAGAATTCGAAAAGTGACTCCACTGTACCGGATGCGCTAAGTGATTATTTCATTCATGGGTTTCTTGCCATAGCCAGAACGGTGACCGGTATAATTACATCAGAGATGTAAAAAATGAATGAGTATCCACAATATGGTTTCTAAGTCAAAAACAGTATTTTTTTATGTCGTTTAATTTATGATTCATCATATTGCACTTTCATCAAATCCAAGGCTAATATTTTTTAATGGAATTTGAATAAAGTCATTTTATTTGCACTACACGTTATTGAAGACCAGGTTGATATGCATACTATTCAGGTGAATTATTTAATGGTCTCATTGGATGACAATAGCTTTTATTATTCTGACATTGAACAGAGTTTATTTATAGAAAATAAAATCCCAAAGCTTTCTTTGTTACGAGATTTTCAAGACTTCCGAAGCGATTCAAAAACAACCCGCTGACATTCATTGTGGAAATACAAATACGACAAACCCAATAGTATGGTCACTCAATGAAGGATTATACAATAGAGAAAGGTCCTTGACAAGGGTGATTCAACCAACCTCCCTTATGAACTAAAATAACCATCCCGCATTTTAGTTTTATCCTCCCGCGGCACCGAGCAATTTGCAATTAATGAAGTAGAAATTGGTCGTTTGCAGCAAAAGCGGGCAAAAGCCTTTTGCTAATGTAAGCTATTATTGTAGTGATTATAAACGGATATGACTGAGAGCTTTCTAGCAACCAAGCTCGCTGCGAGGTTTTTGGGGTATCGTTATTATATCTGTGGAGAATTTTAATCGGAATAATGATCGTTTTACAAATATTCTCATTAACCATAAATTAATCTAATATTTCGAATGGTTTAAATCTTAAAATCCACAATACATAACCTTGACATTTTTTTAACGGGCTCACGTGTTCTTCTAATAGCGCTCGACTGTTTTTTGTGAGAACTAGTGATTTTTCAGTAACTCAACTTTTTTATATGGATGTCTAGCGATATATGATATTTACGAAACACTATACTTGATAAATAATAATTATAGCAAGTCATCAATTTGACGATGCATATTTAAAAATAGTATAATATTTATCAAAAATAATATTTATAAAAGTTAACGCACTTGCAAATGCAGTCAGCGAAATCAAGCGATAACCGATATACGACGACAAATGAATGCCCTGGAAAAGACAAGTCATAATGACTAAAGCAGAACACAGATAGCCGACGATGATATGTATGGATGACCAAGGGAATGACTGAAGACACCTCTCCGGAATCGCATAATCGTTACACGTCATCCTATACCTACAGTTAAATAACGACACTCATAAAATAATGGGAAATATATTCCTAAAGATGGAAGAACTTGACTAGGAAAGTGTTAACTAATCGCTTCACCACACCTCATCTTTAGGATTTGATGTTTTGGTATTATGGCTTTGAACACACATCCATTTAAGTCCATAGTGAGATTTGAAACCGTGGAATGTATAACCGAATAGGACAAACGCTGCGATAGCCATTCGAATACAGAATGGGCACTGTGCAAATAATACATAAAATTTTTGATGTCCGTTTACTTTTCCGTGGAAAGATACAATTTTTGGTAAAAATTTAGCCTCAGCTTATGAGTATACAAAAAGTCTTAAGTAATGTTTAAGATAATATTTTCTAGCCACGATATCATTGTTTTTTGTATGGTAATACTGAACCTACCCCAAAATTTATTTATATTTATTGTTTTTTGCATCAATTTTATGCATAAATAAGATCTTTGATAAAAAGGGTTTAGTATTCGATGCCCCTTGATCATTAAAAATTATTGTAAAAAGTTCTTTAGAATTGATATTTATTTTTTATATAAAATGCAAGTTGCATCATTAAAATAGCAAACTGCGGGAAAATTAAGTAATCATTTTTAATCGTACATTTAAAATCAATTACCGCAAATTAGACGTCAAATACAACAATAATAATTATAATGTATATTTTATTTCATTAAATTTATTGGCACCTACATATAACTCATATTGTAATGCCTACGTATTACCGCACGAAAGATTATTATAGTATAAATTAATGATACCTTTTATGTCTCAAAGAGCGTAATTTAATATTGGTGTATATAAATTATGCAAGAGTCTTTTAGATCCCTTTCGCCCTTAAAAAATCTTTTCATGTGAAAAATTTATACAAAGCACAACGATGAGACCCATTTTCCTTAACGTTACGAAGCCAACCTTTCGCCATCACAAAATCTATTAATTCCCGGTGAACATCATAATGGAATATTGCAATATATTACACTTGATACGAGGATAATCAAGAAATATGACGGTAACTCCAGAATACTTCAGTACCGCAATGAAGCATGTGCACCTAAATGTGTATAATGAAGGAATGTTAGTGCAAGTTCACATTACACAGCCTGTGGAGAACCCTTTTATTATTAATGTCGGCCATATTACCGTTATAACTTATGGTTACCCTGGCCGCCTAGCCTGTGCGGGTCAGTATAGTAGTTACAAAATAAAATCTAAAATATGTCGTAATTTTCAGTACGGCTCATGTATTCGCTTTTACGCACGGTCGACGACGTAATTTACGTATCACACTCGATGTGAGAGCGTAAATAACGGAAAAATATCTACAGCCAACGTGAAATTATCGTCGCTGGTCGACACGGCTATAAACGTAAATCAAACATCGAAAACATAAATATTTTTAAGTGAATTTTTATATTTCATTGTGAAAATTTTTAATTTGTAAACTAAATTCCAATTTACTTGGTGAAAGCATTTATTTAGTACCACCAGAACTATTTTGAAAACTAAATTTCATGATTTATAATTTATGATGTTGGTCGAAAATGCCAGCGACGAATGAAACCGGTCGTGATCATTTAATAAAATTGTAGAATTGGTAAAAAAAGTTTTGTCTTATATCCTACTATAAAATATTACCGGTAACTATTTAGGCATCAGTTCATTGATGTTTTGTCAATAATTGCGTGATGCCGAAATAGCTTTCAATTATTTCTTAATGTTTTTTTAAATCATCTCCTTTACTAATAACGTAATAATATGTGCATATTATTATGAACTCCAAATAGAACATTACAACCGGATATATCTGTAAATACCTTACAATCTATAATAGATTCAATTTAAATTGAGTATCTATATTTTTAACTCAATTGATTCGTATAATATTTTTTTCCAAACATGTCAGCCTTAACCCATTGCTACCTGAACATATAAATAAACATTTTTTAAAGTTTTTCTAAGAAAATTGTGTATCTTAAGCTGTAGTTGATTTTATCCGGAAAATCCATATTGGTGAAAAATTACTGGTACTATAGATGTACCAATTTAACTTGGCCGCTAGTGAGGGTGCCACCGTCACCTTAGGAATGTTAGCATACTCAACCAGGACTGGAATTTCAATTAATTCCACAATTGATATTTTAATGATGGCTTTTAAAAGTAAACACAATTTTTTTTGCATAAGATGGCAACTGGAGAAATTTATTCTAGACTGATAATTCTAGTTTTAAATTCGGCGGCAGCCAAGTAATGTTGGT
The DNA here is from genome assembly GCA_022494535.1 of Himalopsyche phryganea. Lineage (NCBI taxonomy): Eukaryota > Metazoa > Arthropoda > Insecta > Trichoptera > Rhyacophilidae > Himalopsyche > Himalopsyche phryganea. The sequence continues at coordinate 4,780,662 of JAGVSL010000010.1, read as the reverse complement.
AATACTATAATAAGTACCATCAGGTATAAGAAGGGAAACTATCATACTCTTTTTATCAGTAGGTCACAGTTACATTATATATTTGCAAATCAAGAATCATACGACATAAAAAAAATATTATGAATTTCACAATTTTAAATTATAAAAATATTAAAAACCTTGTTTCATGGTCAAAGTATTACGATTTTTGAACGACAAATTTCTCCAACTGCTCAATCACAACTTACTGCTGTGGTGGTAGTTTTCTGAACTAAATATTGCCTTTCTCCAAATACATTCAAAATATGTCTAAATAAATACTGTGATAGATTAAGATGGAAAATATTTACCATGATATATTTAATGGGGTTTATTTTGACGTGGTACTTTTTTGTACCGCCAGGGTGCAATGGGTTCAATGTAGAGAATATGTATATCTCCGACAACCAAGAGCGTTAGCTACTTTTGCTTCAGGACAGGAAAAACTCTGCTATTATAATACTTGGCGGAGCTAAAGGATGTTAGCATGACACAGGGTATCTTGGAGGTGCCGTGTAGTGGTTATATACTCCATGTAGTTAGTGGATATGGTCAAATAATCTTAATGCTTCATAATAATTCCGATTAATTGTGAAAATTGGGATGATATATGAAGGTTTATTTTTTTATCCATGTCCGCTCCCAACGTGGAGCATATGGTTTCCTATACTAAAGGAGGTATCTCAACGGGATTTTTCTATGAGAGCTGTTTGTTACTCAATTGCTCAACCTCTCTTTATCGAAGAGAGTAGGGATAAAAGGACAGGGCTAGGACAGGACTAGTAGTTAGCTAATCCCTCTCGCTACGCCCCGATGAGGATTGGATGGATGGGTGAGGAGGAAGTTTTTAGACAACACAAATACTCAGACTACAGCAGAAATCCATAAATCAATTGAAATATAAATTTATGAAAACTGTCCGCACCGGGAATTGAACCCGAGACATCCGTAGCCGTAGCCCACGACACTACCAACTGCCTCAGGGACGCCGACAATATAAATTTCGCAAAATATTTGATAGGAAATAATTTTTTGATAGAAACTACAAAACGAACTCAATTATGGTTTCCATAAAAAACTCTTTTATATTTATATCGCCTGAGAAATAATATATTTTATGTTTTGACTATTCAATTCGGGCGACTTTCAAAAAAGCTACCAAATCGTGGAAAAAACTTACACGATAAATCTTCTCCGAAATGTCCCTTCGCTGTCTAAACGTCTATCTCCAACTCCATTATCCAGGTATCAAGTATTCAACAATGTATCCCTTGATTTGGGTATCTTAAAGTTATTCAAGGATGATCAAAAACACAATAGTGACCCGGTTTACACTGAGCAAAATACAGAAAACAACTTTTACGAGTTTTCAAGTTACTTACATTCCCAGTCCAGACTTTATTTGTCGTACTCGATACAACATAAAGTGTATTGTAATATCAATTCCTTAGGGATCTCAACTGACTTATAAAGAATGATGGATTCACCATAGCTATAAAAATAAAACTTTTATCATAGATATTCTAATGTTTTTTTGTTTAATATTGTGTAATATAATAACAATATATGCCTGCGATAAAAAGAAGCAACTTCACAGATTGTAAATTTTCATAATGACTGTTCCACCCTAAGTTGGGTAATATGCATATTTTGATTCCGAGGATTATGTTTAATTCTGAAAAATAAGCGTATGTTGGTTGATAAGACACTTCTGATTTCATTTATTTTCTTCTATCATTCTATCAAGTTATTTCAACTTTAACATATTAAAATGCATAATTTGAGAGTGGCATACTAAAACGTAGACGTTCGTAAATACTTTGTTGTTGGATGCATCGAAACATTTATGTAGTCATAGTTTTCATAAAATAAAAAAGCCAAAAGAAACAATCAAATAAGTGATAACTAGACATTCTTCGACCATATAATGTGATACAGAGACATGTATTATCAAGAGATCGTAAAAGAAAAATGATCTGAATTAAAATTCAGGAATCTGAGGAAGATTGTAGTAGAAAAGTAAAGATTGCCGACATCAGGTTGTAAGTATCGCAAAAAAAGTCCGTTCAAATTTATTAAAGTATCCTTTTTTCAAAATTTTATTGAAGTTTTATGTATTTTGAATACACACTTATCTCTATTATATAGCACAAAATACATGTAGAAATCTGTATGTTTGTATGTCTGTCGGTCACAACAACTCCTCCCAAACTGTGTGCATTAGTGATGTGAAATTTTCACACGTCATTTTAGCTGCAATTGTTAGTTCAACTGTGCTACTTTCAACTTTTAACTCTCAGCATATTCCGTGGTTGTCATTGTCATAACTTCGTGTTGCTTAGAAACTATAAATAATAGCACAAACGTCACAAATCATCATTGGTCATGCTTGAAATGTACGATTTGCATAAAATCAAAAGATTGAGCGGAAACTTATTCATCATTTAAAATTATAAAATTTGAATCAGTGTCATCCTCATTTCGCGTTCTTAACGCACCGATAGTAAATGAAGCTGCCATTATCATTGCTGGAAATAAAATTAAGATACTTGATATTGTATTGGCAATGCGCAGATTTGAAGAAAACTTACTAATTTGGTTTTGCATCAATATTTAGTTGACATGTATGCCAAAATTGAGACGAAGCGATTATTATTTATCAAAACAGAATCAAAAGAACTCGAGTGTCGATGAATGTATTCATTTGATAGATACGATTATTAAAAATACCAATACAGCTTATCATGGAAAATTGGTAATTTTACCTTCAACTGGTGAAGTGACTGTGAAAATTAAATCTGATAATGTTGGTATTGATTATCGGTGGATGGTCCTTTGAAGATGTCTAATGCCAACATCAACGTAGAGTGCTGTCTCTACACTGACGACATTGTGTGTTACAGAAACTTTAATTGTTATTACCTACGACTGTTGTTACACAAAGTCAAAAGTACAACAAGTTTCAAAGATCTCCGATCCGTCGATGGAATTGAATATGACACGTATCGTGAAGCGTGCGTGGCACTGGGACTACTCGACAATGACAATCAATGGAAGGAAGCTTCACATTAGGCTTTACCATCGAGAAATTGTATATTTTTTGCAGTAATCTTCTCATTTTATAAAAGTTACAACCCGTTCCAGCGCTTTGGGAGAACAATTACAACCGTATGTCTGAAAATATATTATTTTGAATATCTTCCAGAAAATTCTGACGGTACCTTGAACTATACCAATGTCATCTACATCGCGGCACTTTTTTCATTTATCAACTATCAATAAGATTTCAACATTAGTTAGCCAACGTCTAAATGACCTTATTTAAACGCTTCTATCTTGGGCGAAGCCGGGTAAAAAAATACTAGTATATTGATAATTTTCACAAACATACTTTCGCGGTTTTCGCCCTTAATATACTTACCAACTTATTTATTTACTAATTTCATTATCTACACTATTTTAATTCAATACACAAGTAGATTGGTGTACCAATATTTTTTAGAGTGGGTATAGTAGAAGAGAAGTTTCAATTATCCACCTAGTTGCTGTTTTTCAAATCAGATTTTTAAAAATCGCCACTAAACTACAATTATAACGAAAAACTAACAAAAATTTGAGGTAAGTTAATTTATCTAATCTTATTATAAATATTTAAGACACTTCCATGATACGGTTGCATGGCTTATTTTATTATCTTATTTTATTAAATATTGTTTCTCTCATTGTTGTTATCATTAATATACTGTTTTATATGCCATAAGGTAATAAATATCAGGTACAAATAATTTATTTTTATTTCTTATTTTCTCTTAGAATTAGAAACATATTTTGCTTCTTTTACATGTTTTATAATTTCCCCTTAATTACAGTCATTTTATATGTCGAAAGACATCGAAGATAATATATTATTCAATCAATACGTAATTATTATTTGAAATATCATATAACAAAAGGTTTTACCACATAACTCTATGTACATCTCTTCTTAATTCTCTAAGAATTGTTATTATCATGTTTCGCTCGTTATAATTATTATACTTTTCGTTTATTTGTAGTTATTTTTTACTGATTCATATACAATAATACGACACGAGTCCTCAAGTAATATTATTCGAGTGATTTATTATTTGGCATATAAGATAATAATTATCTAACAAATCTTCTTTATCATTGTTTTTCACGTTGTTTGTATACCGTCTACAGGTTTGTATTTTAATTTGCGCTAACACGTTAGCGCTGTACCTACTATAATATTTACCAAAATTACTAAGATCAAAAACTGGCTTACCAAATTGGATATAATAATATCACAAGCCATCTTTGAATTACGCGTGGTTACAAATTCAAAAGATATTTAAGGTGATACAAATAATGCACCGTAAATTTGTCCTAAACTAAAAACAATGACAACTCTCGAATAATATATGACGCATAAGTAAACAAAATTTTATCCTTCATTCATAAAATGCAAATATACTCTATAATTACTGTGTTTAAAACGACAGTATAATATTATTACGCATTTTCGAATTTCGATATCGTAGATATTTAGTATGCTATTTTTAGTTTATGTCAACTCAAAACAGATGGATACAAAACCATCAATTACCTAAATATTTGCCGTGAAATAATGGTAAAAAATAAATGTCCAATCCTTTTAAAAGTAAATATGATACTAGAAATATATGCTTCATATCCTTCCAACGAAGCAATAGTCAAAAATGCTGACCGCTGTATTACCTAAAATATGCTATGTTGGGGCTGTGTATTATATTTGTTTTACGTGATAATATTAGCCTATGCAAAACAAGAGCTCGAAAAAAACGTGAAATCATTAACTCTTTCTATGCCTGTCCATATATTTCATGCAGCCTTCGTGATAGTGATGTCTTGAACGAGAAAAAAGAGCTGAAGTATTTTTATCACATCGCCGTGATTCGTAAGGAGATCAAAGGTGACACGTGAAAGGTGACTGTATCACCTAACGGCACCTATATTATATTTAGTTTTCCTTCTTTGCCAGTGCTAACACGTTATGCCTCCTTTATAGGGCAGGGCTAAGCACGAAAGGAAAATGATAATAAAATAAAATACGTAAACCGTAAAGCGATATCGTCTTACGCGAAATTTTTACAAAATTGTTTGTGTTCAGATTTTTTTCTTTCGCTCAACTATCGTCAGGAAAACGAAATGTTATATAAATTTCGATCGGTTTTCAGTAGAAGGTAAATTTGAAATTAAGAAAAATATGTTGAATATTGCATTTTTTCGTATTTGAGATATTCTGATCGAATTTGTTTTGGCAAGAGAAATTATATTAGTAAATAGTAGAAAAAGCTTACAATGCATAAAATTGAATTTTGATTTCATGTTGCTTACTATAGTTTTACCAACATTTCTTGGCCGCCGCCGAATTTGGGACTAGAATTGTCAGCCTAGAATAAATTTCTCCAATTGCCATTTTATGCAAACTAAATGTCTTGTTTACTTTTAATAACTTTCGCTAAGATATCAATTTTGGTATTTATTGAAATTTCAGTTCTGGTCGAGTACGGCAACATTCCTAACGTGGCGGTGGCACTCTCACTAGCGGCCAAGTTAAATTGGTACATCTATAGAAGTATGTAAAAATCACGTTCATAAACTAAATCAAATAAACTAAATTGAACTATTTCAATAGGTGCTCAGCTTAGTAAGGTATTATTTTTAAATAAATTACGTTTGATCCACAGGAATAACGGTCAAGTTTCGGTTGAGATCGTCCCAAACAGTAACACTTCAAATTTTGATTTAAGAAGTGTTAGAAAATTCTTAATAAAACAGTCGTAGATATTTGTTTATCAGAACATTTGGTACTTTAATACTTTTTACATTTGCGTAATTATTCACTAATCTCGCCAAGCAACATTAAGAGAATGTTGCAGTTAATTAAGGTATTCTTTCCCTTACTATTGCGTTAACCGTATAGGTAAAGAGCAGATATGTCGCCAGTAGCGCCCTTAAACGGTGACCCATGTTTTTCTTCCACACTATAGTTTGACTAGTTTGTCCCAACTAAGATGATATCAAAAATGAAAGATTATTAGTATTTTTCAGCAACTATCTACTTCGACAATTAATTTTCCATAATGTCCAATCATATACCTCAAACCCCCTTGACATACCCAACGAAGCCACACCTATAGATATCTCCCAAACTCCAAACACCCCCGACCATGCACCAACGCACGCTGAGATCACCTGTTCTGTGCAGCGGTTAAAGAATGGGAAGGCGTCAGGCGCGGACTGTATATACCCAGAGTTTCTCAAGTACGGCCTGAAGACGATCTTGCAGCCCTTGCACCCACTTCTTAGTAAGGTATGGGTGCAGGAAAGCTGTCCGAGGGACTGTGTAAACGGTGAGGTCATCAAAATTCACAAAAAGGGTGACTCACTCTGATGTGATAATTACCGGGGCATAACGCTGCTCAGCGTGCCTGGTAAGGTCTTAGCGCAAACAGTCTTGGCGAGAATAAGTTTCTAGTAATGTGTATCCTCAGGGAAAATCAGGCCGGTTTCTTACCTAGCCAATCCTGTGCGGACCAAATTCATAATCTCAGATCCCTTCTCCACCAAAGCAAAGATTTAACAGCTCGCTGGTGTGTTGCTTAGTGGATTACGAGAAGGCCTTCCCTATAGTACATATTAAAACTGTACGGAATCCCTACCAAGATTATCGCCATCATCAAATGCATACACGAGAGTGAATGCTGTGCCAGAATCGGCGACGTAATTATGAAATGGTTTAGGGTCTCAACCTGTTCTGGCTTCGTTCCTCTTTATAATAATCTTCGACTTCATCCTGAGCAAGTCAATTTCATCTAACTGAGGTGTGACCGTTGTCCCCAATCTGAGGCTATGTGACCTTGAATATGCTGAAGACGCTGTTATATTTGTCAATTCTGTCAGGAAACAGTGGGCAGGCTGCAGAGCAACTCGTATGGCATTGGCCTTAAAGTCAATGCGAATAAAGCCAATGTGTTCTGCAACAGTTTCTGTCCGGACCCAGACTACCCTCTGACGAGCACGGAGCAAAACATCGAGAGAGTCGATGGCTTCAGGTACACATCACGGGAGATGGCAATCCGCGTAAAAAGCTCGCAATCCAATTAGGAATAGCTGGAGAAACCTTTAACTCAATGCGGAAAGTCTGGGACTCACAGTTGTTCTCGGTCAGAACCAAGTGTCACTTATTCAACGCATGCATTCTGACGGTGTTGCTATACGGTTGCGAGTCAGGGCACCTCACCAAGGCACAGGGTAACCGTATACTGTGCTTTAAAAAATAGATGCTTGTGGTGAATACTAGGGGTACGATGGTTTGATTTTGTCAGGAACTTGGAGGTAAGAGAGCGGAACGACCAACTTCTTATTACGTCCAAAATAAAAAAGCGACGACACGTGCTGCTGATGTCCCAGGGGAGTCTGAATCCTGTCTGTCTCTTCTACCAACCAGGTGGTTTCCGTCACCCTGGAAGGCTGCTGATGAGCATCTATAGGATGTATTCGGTGGAGCTACGGGACGCTGGGATGACCTGGTAGGAAACGAGAAGACTTGTGGGGGACAGAAAAGCTGGGAGGAATCGCGTGATGACCATATGCTCCGAATAGGGAGCGGATATGGTTTAAAAAAAATGTCTAATCAAAGCATATAAATTTAACAATAAGAGAAGAATCAAATATTGTATATAATATAATAGTACATAAAACGATGATACAATATGATCAAAAAATAGGTGGAACTAGTCCCATTCATACTATTTTTATAAGTTTTTTTTACATATTTTTCTGAATGCCAGCAGGAGGATGTTTCACTTCATGTAATATCTAATCAAAATCATTGATTGAATTTAAGCCAATGGTACATTTGTGTCAAATTGTGTTGTTTAACACGATGATTTTCAACGCAATACATTTATTATCAAATATAAAGGGAGCCAATGAACTTTCAGATCTATTTTCAAGTTGGCGGGTCTCATCTAGGGCTCTATTTGAGCTGCCTTACCCCTTCTATAGTCCCTGAGGTCCCCAATGCTTATTTCTATCATCTTGTAAGGTCTATTCGTTCAGTGAAATGAAATTTTTACCCATAGGAATTGAATTGAACATTGGTAAATAGAGTGAACGAATTCCCAACATATTGAATTCATTGAATTTAATTGTTATTTATAATAAGTTTATTATGACAATATATATATCGTTGTGAATATTAAACTTTGAAAATTCAATAAAACGAATCAATTCAAACATTCTATTATAAAATTAATTTATACCATTCTCTAAACACACGCCTGTAAATGAAAAGTTCTTCATGAATTGTTTATTTTTATATTTTAGTTATACTCAATTTACAATTTCATTTGTCCAAAATTTAATATAATCCTATAAGTGAAGAAAAATGTTTCTTTAAGGTTACTTCCGGGTAAAACTTAAAACTAATTCATAAAGTTTTTTTACAATAGCTATAAAATCACGACATTTTTTAAGCTTAAGAGTTATTCATTTTAAACTTATAATTAAAAAGTTTGAACTATAAAGTTTACGACATCTCATCAACGTGCAACAGCATACATTCATTAAAGTTGCTTCTTTTATAAGATTTTTAAATACTTAAGTATGCACTTCACTTTTTCTTTTGAAAACGTCATAAAATATATTTCAAAGTGCCATCATATTATCATTAAAAATATTTTTATACGATAACTAAAACTCATTATTATATGTATCGCATTAAATTAAAAGTTCATTGAATGAGTTGCATTAGACACTAGACGGAACCAATTCGACATGACCAACGGGATCCGACTGAGCTATAATATGTCATATTTATCTTCGAAAGCAATTTTTCCCGCTGGTTGGACATTCCCAAATGATAGTCGTAATACATATTCCACAATCAGTATTATCAGGGTCAGCTTTATTCATAAACTGGTCCTTGTTTGACTCTCAATTTGTGGAATAAGTGCTGCAGCCTGTTTTTATAAATATATTTTCATTTTCCATAACATCGCAGTTTGTAAGCTAAGATAATAAAAACAATAATTACAATAAAATTATTCTAATTTTATATAAGTGATTTTAATAAAACAATTTTTATATAGATAACACTCTTATTGAACTTTTTTTCATAGTGCATCTTATTATACAATGGCATACAAAACTCGAACTAATTTGACTGTTAGAATTGCATTTTCAGTCAAGCAATATGTTATTGTTTTCAATACCAGCAGATCTGCCACTTTCCAAGATAGTGGGAAATATTTGAACTAAAATGAGCCGTTCGGGATATATTACTTGCGTATTTGTTGACGCGATGCGATATTGGATGACTTTTAACAAGTGCCCGCTCAGCAAAATATATTTATTTAAACTAATTATTGAAAAAATATGTTACTGAACTTACTTTTTTCATTTCATTTGATACAAAACTGTTTTTGTGTAATTATAATTTATAAAATAAGTGTGTTCTTCCATACGGTAGAGCTAAAATTACGGAACATTTTGGTATAACGAACCCAATATGTAATTTTCTCGTTTTAATGTATTCTTCTAGAAAAGCGACATTATATATTATATACTATTGAGAAGGTATACAACACAATTGGTGTATTTTTATTAAAAGAGTTTACAGATTATTGCACAGGTTATATAGAAATCAAATTATATTATCTGCCATGGAAATGTTAAGGACGTCATAAAAATAAATAAATACTGGATAAGAACTCAAAAATTAGGCCATATCAAGAATAAAAATTGCTTAAAAAAGTTTTAATTTTGTAAAAATAATGTCTTACCACCAAGAAGTAACAGTTAAAGATTAAATTAATATCTGACATATTAAAATATTGTTGTGTTGTATATATATACATAATTCTACCAATTATTTCTTTCAATAATGCAGCACTGTACTGAAAAGGGTTGTTCTTCGCCAATTTTCCCTCAAAACTTTGTTGTTGAATGTTGTCGGGTGTACTGCAGGAAATTGTGTAGAAGTTAGTTCGCCGAACAGCACGTGATGTGATGAGTAAACTTCCTAAGTTCCAGGTACAAGTGCATTCTTACTAGTTGACGCCCATGGCCATTATTTATTTATTTGAGATAACGCAAATTATATCACATACTAAACATTTCCTAGCCAATTTCTGTGGCAAAAAGAATTTGACATAATTAGACTATAGATATACGCACCACGTCAAGCTTAACATATTAAAAACAAAGTCTGGATGAAGCAGATAAAACTGACTAAAGCAACGAATGGAATTGTTGATAAATCAAAATAGATTGAAGATAAAAATAAAATAAAGGAGGAAACTTAAAAAAAAATTGGTTCCATACCTATCGCGTGAGAATTGAGAAATCGATAAAATAAAACAACGTCATTTTACAAGTATGATTAAAAAAAAAATTAAGAAGAAAATATGTTTAGATTTTTTTGTTTTATATTATCATTTAACGTTAATGATAATCAACTATCTAATAAAAAAATCAGCTTCTTAAATGAGGATTGCATTAATGAAGAGTCTCAAAAATAAAAATATTTATCTTTTTAACAATCGGCTATCGATGTGGAGCATAATATAAACTTCTAAAAAGCACATTAACAGAAGGCTATTAATAAGAACTGGCTGATGGTTACTCGCTCAACTTCTCTTTTTATAGACGATAAAGATGGAGTGAGGAAGAATTGGTAAAAATTTACTCAATTGGAGATTCAAACCTTTGAAAACACAACCTAGTAGGAATCAAAAGCTAGAGAACTACCAGTCAGCTATGGGATCCAAATAATGTATATATTTGTACATAATATACACAAATTATATAATCAGTAAAATGCACCTTTTTAACTCAATATCATGTCAAGCTTCCTGTTGAACATTGATTACTTGCAGAAACATCACTGTTCAGAATTGTATATTTTATTAGTAAACCTAAATTATTTTTCTTACGTTATATAAATTGTCGACTCCGTGGTCGAGTGGTTAACTTTGTTCGCTTGGGTTCGAATCCCAGATAAGTCAGTTTCATAAATTAATTTTTCAATATTCTGATATTAATATTGATTCAATATTTTTCGACATTCTGGCAACAGAAATGTTGTTACTTGCCTCTTGAATTATATACAAACTAATGGGAACTCCCGTCATAGATGACGATACTGAAATTGAAATACTGCATGTCTAAAGTATCTGTTCTTTAGTTTCCATACTGACGCACTGATTTGCGTCATGTCGAAACTCTGTGCATTGTTTATATACACCGCGAACACTTAGGTCATGAGAAAATTTCACACCTACATGTGATATGTGACGATAATAAAATGTCTACGTCTACGCCTATAGACTGGTCTGCGCTATTATGTATAAGATTATCATGTGTTTATTTAAAATCTTGTTTTTGTTTTATCTCACTGGAAAACATATAATGTTTTGGCCATTTCAGATTGTCAGCGCATTCTTTCCGCAAAATTTAACGTAATAGACTAAGTGCAAAATGCAATTCTGATGTGGCGAAATGCATGGACAGCAATCATGGGAATAACTCTGCTTTAGACACTTCAGTTGGACTCGACTTGATTGGCAATACACAAAGCCAATCGGTCTTATTGCATTCGATCGATCTGTCTCAGAATACTCCAGACATTATTTAAAAAGAAAGGTAATTTTAAAATATTAAGTTTATTATATCATACAATATTTGGCAAATTGCCAATGTGTCAGGTATTTTCTTTAAAATTTTAAATAAAATGAGGAAAATTTTGACTGTTTTATTTATATATTTTTATATCGCTTTTGTAATTCATAACGTTGAATTTCACTATATTATTCCATATTCTTATAACTTATTCTATGGATGATTTATTGTTAAATCCAGGTATCTGGTATAAGTTAAGATCAATCTATATTATATAACACGGCATGGAAATACAGTTATCAATGATATTGTACCATAACATTAATAGGTAATCCAATACTCTCTCTTTTTTACCTTATTAACGGAATTACTCCTAGTGAACTCAACAGCAATCAACTAACAATAATAATATAGTTAAAATGTCATATTGAGTCTCTGTAACATCACTTTTAATGTGTTAACTGTCGATTCTTGGTGGAAAGGCATTATATTTTAAAAATAAAACAGAATTTGTTTGTACAACTTCCCGTTTCTGCTTCTGATTATGAGTTGATAATACTCGTGATTAATGAAACCGGTCCATATTATAGTAAACATGTGGAAGTAGAACAAACAAATTTCGTTTTATTTTTAAAATTTGTGGATTATATTTTTTAAACTTATATTTGAGATCGTGCATGGTTGTTCATGATTTGTTTTTCTTTTGAAGCAGATTTCGAGTTTTTGACTGACGTTACAGTCCATTTAGAGCTACAACCGACTTATCAATTGTCTTCCAGGCATCCTTGTATCGCACTCTCTCTCTGCAACCGTTCACACTCTTATACATACTTCTTTATGCTATCCACCCATCTCCTTTGGGATGGCCCAGGGGTCGAGTACCTACTAAGGATCCTTCATACACTTCGTGGAGAGCTCTAGTTTCCTTGCATCTTAAAACAGTCTGCCCTTCTGAGGCTCCTTGTCTTCAATATTATAGCAATATTGATTTTGATTGACTTTATATTCTCATCGACATCATCTCAAGTTGTCTGAAATCCGAAATACTAGGCTCATTTATTTATTGTTACTTAAATATGAAAACTATTGTTCTATTTATTTTATATCATTGAATGGAGCTTTAATTTTATTAATTTACTAAAATATTTGAGAAAGCTTCATAGTAAATTTTAAAGGAAACATGAAATTTATACCCCCTTATTTTCAAACCCCATTAATTTTCCATTTAATCTTCAAGATAATGCTTGCAGAAACTTATTTTTATTTACCTTGATCATCGTCTGTAAACAGTACTAAGTATAAGTTAATATTGAATCAAACTTCCCTCCATTAAAGCTACTTCCAAATTACTTTTTGCTTTTCCATTGTGCGTTTAATATTTTGTAAACGAAAATTGGCTGTTTGCAGAGCGTGAAAAGTTTCTGGGTAAAAGAAAAACAGATTAAATTATTTTAACCCCAATTACATAAATAGTTTTCTTGGAAAGTTTCATTATTCTTCAGATTACTTTCACTTGCGTATACAATGCTTTTCAGGTCTGAAGTGGCAACCTCGCTCCCTTTTTCAACCCTTAACCAACTGTTCACCGTTCACCATTGTCGCTTAATCGTATTTGGCTTTTGTACTGCAGCAAAATGGCTTCATACGTTGCCGTTTCTGATTGTTCGGACTTGGATTGAGCAAAATATATATTTATACATCGCATAAAGATTTTCAAGTCACAAAAAGGAGAGTTCTTTCTAAAATAATTTTCAATGAACTGGCAAAAATAAATTCAACAGCACTTATTGAAAATTATTACATTGAGTACTTATTAAAAATTATCTTTGTAAATATTATGTTATAATCATTACCAACAGACATTTTAAATTCACTACTAGCAAAAGGCTAAATATAATATCATGATCGCTAAATCACTTAATATTAGTTGAGTCGCTTTAAGGTTTCAATAGATTTTTCTGATTGTATTTCACTGATTTATTATTTTAAAAGTGGCTGTAATTCAATAACCACTTTCACAATTAACCTATGAATGCCGTCTCACAATATGATACTTTTAATTTTACGAGATGATCTGCTTAAATTAATTAATTTGTGATTTTTTTCAATATTTTTGTTTATATGATGTTTTAAACCATTTTGATGAATTTTGAAGATTTTTCGTCTACCATTTCTAGCGAAAATTATAAAATCGATTAGTTTTAATTACTCGTATTATTTACTTCTTTATTTTGATTGTAAAACAGCATCAATAATGCTACTTTAATCACGCATTTATCTATTATTCTACGTTTTTCTGGAAAGGGCTCAAGTGTTATATTTAAAGTAGTTTGTTTAATTTAACGGTAATCTGAGGTTAAGTGTCAATTTTATTTGAGCGAAATAAAAAACCTAGATATCTTCAAATAAATCCTCTACATAATAATAAATAAACTTAAATTATACCACTCTACTCTGTACATGATAAAATACCTTAAATGGCATAGGTATAACTGCAATAGTTGACTCAATCCCAATGCCTGTCTATAACGCTCAAAGTGTATACTTCTTGTATTATTTCTTTTTACTAGTACTATATACAGTTAGCTTTAGCAGACATATCTGAAAGAAACAGCATTGCAGTGACATTAAGTTAATAACGTCTTCTTTCAAGCAATGCACTGTCAAAAGATTTTTCTTCTCCTTAACACTTTCGAGAAAAGGACAGCTTTAGTACAGCATCAGTTTATAAATTGGATTTTAACATCGTATAGCAATTAAGGATTTTGGAGTGTAAACTTTTCAGGTAATAAATAAATATCTAGCTTTCCAGTACTGCTCCGTATAATGGTACAATTGCCTATTTGTGCTCACAGCAGATCGCAGAGTATATCGTACGTTTTAATAATTTAAGACATCGACTGAGGGTGCTTGATGGAATTTCAATATCAAATTTGGATTATTGAGATTTTGTACACTTTCATGTATTTTGTCACTAACGACCCAGGTTTCACCTTTCGGCATCTTCAGGTATTCGAGCACACGAATGGACTCGAACTGACAGACAGTAAACAGTGTCTAACGTTTATATAGAAGATACAAATACGACAAATATTATTTACGAGGTAAGATATTATACGTCTGAGATTCACACTGATACCTGAGTTAAAATTTCGAGAATCGCCCTAATCCTTATTTTGTAAACACCATATTAACAGAGTGACGAATTGCCGCTTTTCAACTTCTTTTAGAAATACCAGTGATTTTATAATTATAATAGTATTGTGGGTTTTGACGGGATGCAATTCGACGAAAGGGTAAATATATACAATCATTCCACATTTAGTGACATCTGTTAGGTGTTTCAACGTATAGGATATAATAATTCTCCGTTATGAGATTCATTCGTGTGCTCGAATGCCTGAAGATGCCGAAAGGCGAAACCCGGGTAGTTAGTGACAAAATACATGGAAGTGTACAAAATCTCAATAATCCAAATTTGTTATAATAATTGTTTTGAATTTTTAATTGTTATTTTAATGAACACAACTTTTTTTAAATATTAATGCCACATTTTAAATAATGATGATTATCAACTGATGAAAAATAAATCCATGGTTTTGTGTTTTATTTATTTAAATATAATGTCTTTCCTCAAAAAATTGACAAATCATTAACAGGTAACCACTACGCGAAATTTCTGCCTTAACATTATTTTTACTGATCTATTTCAATCAATTTCAACTTACATAACCATACCATCGTTACACATTCTAAAGCCATAAGAATGTAAAATGTAAATACTACTAATGATCAAATAAGTATTTCATAAATACGTAGATTTCAGAAGCATTTTTTTCATTTTATAATTGCATCGAAATATGACATAACAGGTGGCATTTAAAAATACAACGGGATATATATATCCCGTACGATTTGAATAAACACCTCCATTGGATAGTATACAATATATCACCAAACAAATTATGTAAGTATCGCTGACAAAATTGACATTGGCCCGATATGTACCTTTTTTAGAGGTATACACATGTTTATCTAAATTAGAGCATACTTCCGAAAAAATGTGTTTTATTTCTAAAAATATATTGTCAATAATGTATATTTGAGATTTCAACGAAATTACAACAAAGATGATTTCCTATTAGTTTAATTATGTTAAATATTGTATTAATGTATTTTAAATAAATTATTTATTATATTTAAATATAGAACTAATAATAAATGAGGTCACATTCAATTTAAAACAAAAAAAAACCATTACAAAACTTCTCAATTTAAGATATAATTTAAGACGACTGAGGGTGCTTGATAGAATTTCAATAGCAAATATGAATTGTTCAGATTTTGTACATTTCCATGAATTTTGTCACTAACGAACCGGGTTTCGCCTTTCGGAATCGTCAGGCATTCTAGCACACGAGTGAACTCGAATTGACAGAGGGTAAACAGTGTCTAACGTTAAAAAATATACAAGATACAAATAAGACAAAATGTTATTTATAAGATACATAAAATACATGGAAATGTACAAAATCTCAACAATTCATATTTGAAACTGAACTTTCTTAAGCTATTCCATTTTATTTTGTGCCATCAAGAATTTTGTATTCATTAAATACTTTAATGGTATGGCATTATTGTCATAAATCCTACAGAAACTACTTTTTTAAGCATATCAAAAGTGGGTGTAAAGAGGTTTTAAAAATAAAGTACAGAAGTAAAACTTGTTTGTTATTCCCGATTATTTTACTAGTAAAATATTTTTATCGTTAAAGGGAGGTAAGTTTTGCGAATTTTCAAATAAACAGGGTACCAAAAGCGCTTCCTTCTTTACGATAATAGTGGCGTCAGCCCTCACTAACTGTAAATAGTTGTTTCGTTCGGGCCACTGGCTACAGACGGACCAGTTCAACTTATGCGTCAACAATTCTTCAGCAATATTTTACAGCGAAAACTAGCAATTTTCTTTTACAATTGACCAATCGCTCAAGAGCTTTCGTACGCCGATTTGCAGAGGATTCATGGACTTATCCAACAATAAGACTGTGTAGGATGTTTTCAAATATATTTAATTCTAAAAATAGATCTCAAAGTGTGCTATTAACAAACTAGTATTTTTTCCCCTAAACGTTTCCAAGAAAAATTACTGAACTGTTGAAAAAAAATGACGTTTTTATGATAAATTAATAAACATATCAAGTCCACTAAGATTTTAATTACTTATATCTGTAAAGAGTTTTATTATACTTCAACAAAATATTTAAAAAAATATCTACAGCTGAAATTGAAGGAAAACTTTACCACAGACAAAATTCCAGTTTAATTTTATTTATTGTTCTAAAACTATAATACTTTTGGAATTAAATGTTACGCCCATTCATGGTATTTTGATCAATAAATTAAGAATAATTATTTTTTGACCACTGTTTTACATTAATAATAAAATACAGAGCTAAATTAAGTCTTTTATAGTTTGAATAGAAACTTTATGAAATCCATTCAACTGTCGACCGATATGATTCAAAGTTTGTCAAGAAGAGTGAGGTAGATATTTATGTTGATAGTTCTCTATTACGACAAGCAAGAATACGTCAAACTGTGCAATCATGAGGAAATTCAAAAGCATTTTCCTAGATAACGCTTTTTATTGAATGTAATTGAAATAAAATTAATGCTATTAAATGAATATTCAACAACGTCATAGCTTGACAGTCATTTAAATAGTGAATATTTTAACATATGTTTCAGAAATTTAATTGAGGTCACTTAATATAACAAAACTTTATATGTATATACATAAATATATATTTATGTTTATTATATATGCCGATCAAAACTTTGATTTATCAATTTTTCAATCGGTTCATGGTTTTGTATCCAAAGGCATGGATGTATGTGATATTTTCATACTTCCCCATCCACCCTCTAATTAATTTCTAAAAAAATCAGCGTAGAGTGAGCTATTAGCATATTACTAATCTTCTTCTTACTCAATCCTTCCTTCTTTTACAACCAGTTCTCACTTAACAACTTTTTCCGGGATGCTCCAATTGAAGTAAATGTGCCATAACCATGTTTGATAATAATTATTAATAAAATTTAAGCATAGGTACAACTACAGTAAAATATAAACTTGATAAGCGCGTATAAATTATTGTCAACCTATTCATCCAAGAAAGCATTAACATTTATCATTATTTAATATTATTATATATTAATGAATGGTGTTTTATGAAAAAGGGTAAGACAAATATGTTAATTTAAAAGAAGAATTTTTTGTGCTGTATTTTTGTATTTTGCGTGTTCTCAAAAAGACAGATTAACATTCCCTTCTATGCTAGCTTTGATGACTTCTTCACGAATTTTGGAATCAAGCCAGAAAGTGTGATCAGGAAGTTTTATGCCAACACTTCTTCGCAAGATAAAGACAGATTTCACAATGCAATGATATGTATGTAGGAATGTATTTTACTTGATTTAAATTTATTAAAACCCTTTTATTTTATTGAATTGTAAATTGTTTTCTCTTGTTCTATGGAAAACATTGCATAATAGAAAAAACCATATATATTGAGTAGGGACTCTAACTCGAATTTTCAATATCCGAATATATTGGGCCCTTTTTTAACTATTCGATAAATGAATATTTGGGCAATTTTTCGAATTCATAATAATTTCTACTAAAATTGACAAAGATTTCAAGAACAATAACGATTACTCATAGTAGTGGTTATTTTAGCGAAAACAACGAATGATTTCAAGCTAAAAAACCCTTTAAGAGTGCCGTAATTTTTGTAATGAAAAAAAATACCGTTGTAGTAATCCGATGCAGCTGCAAATTTAAAATATTGTAATACAATGGAACGGTATTAAATTGTGTATTTATATAATGTTACGTTATTAATTATTTAAATCAAAATTTTTAAAGCATTTTCATACTTTCAGACACTAATCGAATATTTGAGTAGTTTTAATTTTACTATTCGATATTCGAATAATTTATAATCACGAATAATTGGAATTCTTTGTACTGAGCAATGAGAAATGAATGATGAGTCATGATGAATGATTCATTCATCGTTAATATCCCAGTGCTCTGAAACCCTTATAAATGTAACCGCAACGGGTCCCATACGTTGGGTGATTACAATCAACAAAACACAGCTTTCCCAAAATAATATCTATTTAAATTATAACTGTGAAAATAGTAAGAGAAAAATTAAAATAATAGTCGTTATTTTAAGTATGAGTAAAGAAAGACAGTTCAACATCAGTTCAACCTCAGCTCAATTTTAACTAATTTAGGAATACCATTCTGCGACTTTTAAGTTCTTAGTCAATCGTTCTCTCTACACTTCATTTATGGATGAAAACGTCACAGAAATTTACGCAAATTCATTAATAGATTACGAAATCATTCTATCAAAGTGAATATACAGAAATTTTAACAACAGCACACACGGGTAGAAAGAAAGCGTCTTGTCACGTCTTGAAATCAACTGACCCAAACGTTGAAAATAAATCTCCTTTCTTGTTAGCATGTACTTTAGATAACTAAGTTTGAGGATTGCGTGTCAACTTTTTGAACAAACGTTTAGTGGTGTGATAATAATGTTTTGTTTCAATAAATCCTTCATGAATATATTTTTTTTATAATATTGTTTTTAAGAAAAAAAGCTGTATTTCGGATGAAAGAAATAGCTAATTTCTCAGCAGGTTTTTGAAATGTAAATAACATTGCCCATCATGAAAAACATCAATCATGTAACGGTATTTGTATTGAAAAAATATTATACCTATTTAATTCCGTGGCATCATTATAGTGTGAATATTGGAATGAGAAAAATATGTTTGATAAAAAGTTTTTGAAAATACCACAAATACGACAATATTAACTTTTCTCCAAAGATACGAACTATTCATATCTACTATCATTATTTTTGGTTACTATGAAGTCGAACACGTTTAAGTGTTAAATCTTAGACCTGAATAAAAATCAATGGGGCAGTTTTTACGACAACAACCATTAGGGAGTCTAGACACCACCGTGCCGAATAGAAAGATGATATCGCAAACATAGGGGTCGGAGTTCCTATGCCTATGACACCATACACTTGAGACTTGAGACGTAAGCCTATACATTTTGCTGTCACATATTTAAACGTCTGTATTTATAATAATATGTGAAAATATATTGAAATTTAATATCTGTCAAAAGCGTTTGGCATTATATGAAACATATTATTTTATAACATTGTAAAAACTTTAATAACACTAAAAATTTCGATTTTTTACAACTATTCTCGTGTATTTACGACATACAACGATATTATATGAAATTCTTAATTTTTTTCTGACGGATGAGAAATACAATTAAAAAACTGTTTAACCTCCTTTAAGACGCCCTATTAACCGTGTATGGCGTTAATGATTTGTTTGAAAGAAATATAGATTGTATTTATAATTGTCTTTCATCATCTCATCGTTTATTTTTTGTTTAACTTCGTAAATGTCTGATAAAAGGAATAACGCAATGAATTGTTTCGTATTAATTGTACAATTTTATCAACTGATCAGGACCGGTTTCACTCATCGCGAACATTTTCAACTCACATAAAAGAATATAAATAAAATGTTTTCCAACAAGAATTCGCAATACACTATTACAGTTTATATATATATTATATTGAAGAAGAGCAATATCGTTTTGCAATTATATTTTAATATCACTGTGTCATCTTGAGATTTCTATATATAGAACGATTATATTATGTTTAAATCTCTGCACTCAATGTGCAGCATATGGACTCATGATGGAGCATCTGAACAGAACTTGTTTTTACGAGAAATAGTTGAAATGGAGTGAAGATAAAGATTTGAAACTAGGTGACTCGTTAATCGTTAAATTTTGATGATATACATACACATATATAATTTATATTATATAACTTCAAACAACTATAATAGAATAACACCCATTAAAAGTTATACGATATCTTGTAACATATTTTGTAATTGTCGGTCTACGAGTTTAATATTTTGACACCGATACTAAGCCATATCCATTTTTCACTTGATCCAATACAGAAGATTTCTACTGTACACGTCTTTTCTAAAGAAACTTCTTGCTGGGCTCATAATAAAAGAAGCGTTTCTCTTCTATCAAGAATACTCTTAACATATATTTACAGAAAACAGTAACTTGTTTACTATTTGGAAGTCTGATAAAAGAAAATCTTATTTAATTGTTAGCTACAAAGAGACTTCTGAAACTTTGACCTGAAATTTATTGACAGTTTTAACTGCTACATATTTATAAATTAATACAAAAATAAACAGGCAGCTGATAGATAATTATTGCCATTTTTACACTTGTATCGTTCAGTTTGTCAAGTCACAAAAAATGCTCATAATAATATCGTATTGATCGTTCTCCTATCCATCATTTTCGATTCAAACGATCGTCCAAAACTGTATTTAGTTAACTATTTCTTGGTAATTTGTTTCCTTGCGAAATAAAAATGCACTTGAATTCAAATATGTGTATGTGAATTAGAAGTCTGAACGGACCCGGTCTGTGGACCGGGTTAGGGCGGATAAAGCCAATTCAGATTTGGGAAATCAACATCCAGAAAAATATTTCGGACTATGTTCGGGTCATGACTCAGCCATAAGGCAATACAATTCATAACTTAAATATTTTTTCCCATCTGCTATGAAAATCGTTGGAAATATTAAAATAATAACAGGTTAGGTATATAATTTGAAAAGTATAAATGAATTTCTGTATTGAAAAAAAGTCGGATTATTTTCGGGCTGATGAAAATAAATCAGAACTTAGAGTCGGGTTCGGGTAACTAATCTCTGACCGGGCCGGGCCTGAAGATGTCGGTCTTAGACCCGGTAACACTATAAAACACTATATCGGCCTGTGCAGACCTCTTATATGAATATAATATTATGCAAACAATAACGCAAGGATGACAATAAAAAATTTCCGTGCTATTGATTGAATTGGCGTATGAAAAAACACTTTTATTGGCTACAGTTATAAATATATTGAACATTCATTTCTTTTTATTTGTACCCAAACAAAATAATGTCGATAGTAATTATGTTAATTTTATGAATCTTATTTCCTTTAATAATATCCTTATCTAATTTCTCGGCACGTACTCCTTCGGTGCTTAAAACCTGCTAAAAGTTTTCTAAATCTCGCCAAGCGGTTACCACGGTGAAACATTCCTGCATAAGATCATGGAATCGTTAAACCTAACATGCAGGTAGTTACATCTTGACTTACAAGACTCCAGAAGTCGCGGCGTGGAACTGTTATGAAGGACACTTATGCGGAACGATTTCCACTACTCGAAAGCTTCGCCTGGAAGTTGCACAGCGCCGCCAAGCGGAACATATCGACTATGAAATCACCGGATATCTCATTTCATTCGCTGGCGACAACTTAAAGACTCTTTGCAATGGAAACTTTACGCTACGGAAATGTATAAAATACCTTACGTTTAATTTACAGTATTTTTCACTTGGTTTCTGTATGACCGTAAGGGAATCTTATGGACATGAAATATTGCACGGGTTGTCTCCGTACGTAAGTGCTTTTATAGATTTAATACTAGATCCAAATGAAAGTTTATGAGATCTGTGTGAAATGAAGAATTATTATGTATCATATATTTTAAATTAAGTTCCATTGCATCCAAACCTTTTGCTTTAATGCAGTTTCTCACAAATATGGCCCAGACTGAACAGTATGCAATATTATCGATACGATATATTCTCTACAATCAACAATAAAGAGAAGAATGTGTGTGTATGAGTATTTTTAAAATTCATATTGTCGCGCAACTTATATAGTAATGGTAGAATCATTACACTTATAGGAAGGTAAGGATATATCGTCGTTGTTTTGGAAGAAGACACTAATAGACTTTGAAACACTATACTTTTTTTCATTTTGTTTGTTTGTACAAAGTGTTTTTCAGTAAAAGTGTAATTTATAAAAATAAGTGTGTTCGTTCATACGGTAGAATTCGAAATAAGGAACATTTTGGTATAACTTACTCAATATTTCATTTTTCGATTTAGTATTTTCTTCCAAACAGCGACGATATAATATACTTTAATCACCACAATACATAGGATAACGTTAAGCAATTACATTATACTAAGCATGCAACACACGTAAACATAAGAATAAACACCTATTTACTAATATTAAAGTTGAATTAATTATATTATATAGTATGGTAATTATGTAATTTGTGCAATGTTTGATAATGGTTTCGTGATAGGCCAAAATTTTTATATTCCAATCGGATGATGAAGGTACCCTTAGTTTTAATGAAATAATTTTCAAATTTGTATCAGACCTTAGATTGATGAATGTTCTTGTAACAAAGAATACTTTGTTCATGTAATGAAAATTTATAAATTTCACTGCAGTGGGGATAAGCACTGTTTTACATTTTTAATATAAAAATTCTGCGACTTGCAAATCACAAAATACGATTGCCAATATCTTCTCCCGAAGAAATGTTTTCGGGAACTTTGACGTGAATAAAAAAAATAAGTACCCTATTTACACAGTACGACAATATTCATTTCATCAACCCCGAGAAATGTTTGATGAAAGAAATATCCCCCTCTGTTAGTTTTACTTTTACATTTTAAGATGAAAAAAAATGCAAATGGTTACGTGGGAGAAAACTCTCATTTTCGAGTCGGCAAGTATCCCGTAGTCTGAATTTACACAAATATAAAAAGTCAAAACTGAAATTGGATATCTTTTATGCCGATCATAAGCCTAGCGCGTTTATTTTTCTCCCTCGCAACAGAATCCGCTGAGGCAGTGCTTACAGCTCGAGCCGTAAGAAGCAAGGGCTTACCGCAAAAACAACGCCGGAGTGACAGGTATAAACCGATCAAGTAACTTGAACCATTCAATTGATCTGTGATACTTACATGAAAAAAAAAGACTTTTTTGCCTTAAATAATATTCGAAATAATTTATGGCAATGTGTTGATTATGAATGATAATATAGTATATGAAGAGTTGGTTCATTGTAATAAAATAACAGAGCTTGAAACAAATATAATAAGAAAAGAACAATAATTAAACTAATTAAATACACTATTTTCAGATATCAATTTTTTCCTTTTATGGTTTTATCAATCTTCGGTTGAAAGGAATTTTATGACGATGAATAAAACCAGCTTGGGTCTTTAATTATAAAATAAGTAGAAAAAAATGTTTTTATTCTTATTAATACTTTTTCTGGCACACGTATAGTGATAAATTTATGTTTTGAAAAAAGCTGAAAAATACGATATCCTCGATAATAACAAATTTGTATCTTTGAAATCAAAATGACATTTTTACAGTCAATTCCTTTTAAAAACTGATTTATTTGAAAGTTTATCTCCTTACACATTAAGGATGTATGTCGGAAGGTAACTTTAGTACTTTATTTAGTTGTACCGCAGCATATTAACAAACTTATATAATTACAAACACTGCTAATTATTTACGATTAGCAACATAAAAAGTAATAAACTTTACATAATACACTATTTAAAAGAACTAGTTAAGCTCAAATGATTGCATTTGGATTACTTTTCATAAATCAATATTATCATTGAAAATTTAATTTCAAAATATATTTTTTACTTATTTAAAAATATTATATATTAAATAGGTAAGTGAAAAAATATGAAGTGCTGCTAAAAACAATTATCATCTTAAAACTTTATTATTGAGTCCACTTAATAAAGAATATTGCCGTGTTTGATTATTTTATACAACTTTTTATCAATATGAAATTTATAAATGATTTTTTGAATACATTTAAAGTATTACAAAGTAAAATTTGACACACATAAAAACTTTTCAAAACATTCAATGTCTCAATATTAATAACCGAGTAAGCGATTTTACAGAATATTTTCTTTCAAAAGTCACTATTGTATAAAATATATCATAAAATTCATGTTTCCTTTTGTCACCGCCAGTTAAAAGAACTCAAAGCACTTGACAGATAATTTATTAGTCTTGACGGCATTCAACGGTTTTCAACCACTGCGAAAAATCCGAACAAAGACACCCCCTCACCTATAACTGTCAACTAAAGCCTGCATACCTAATCGAAAGCAAAGAAAAATTACGATGGATAAGAACAGAGTCAAAAGAACGCTTTATACAGGTTTTCAAAAAATACTTATGAACAATTTTCTTTTAAAACATATTGTAAACATTGCGCTTTTTAGATTTCATAAAAAGTTGGGTTCAGTATTGTGGCATTCCTTCACTTATGGCAATAATTTTTTTATAAACTGTCATTTAAATAATAAACTATATAAATATGCTATCAAATGAAGAGGAATCTTTAATAAACCTTATATTCTTAGACGTATAGCTCACAAAAACGCACAACACACTATAAAACATATAGTTGTTCAATTTATGAAAATGACCAGAGGATGCTGCATATTTATTAAAGATTCAGTTTTATAACGCACTAAACATAATATTTCTGTACAATTCATTTCATTAGAATAAGATAAAACTTTGTTATTTAATCCTATTATAATGGAATTCTACCAAGTAAATGCCAATTCAATCAATAAATTATTTAATTAGGTTTTCTAAGTGAAAGATTTTAAATAGTTAGTTTAAAATTAGAAAATATTTACAAAAAAATGTTCACGGCAATAAAAACAATTAATTTCAGACTGACTATTTTTTAAATAAAATTCTTAAAAGGGCAATGAAATAGTGACGGGGCTAGAAATGAACTAGTAGTTAAGTAATGACCATCCTTTCACCCTATTTTGAGTAGATATAGATAACGGACAAAGAGTAATTGCAATACCGCCGACCACTATGCACAAACCCATACATTGATTGAAAATAGATGTATAAAGGTTTCTAATCGTTGATTCTAACACTACAGGCTAGAGTAGGATATCAAAACCATACATGACTGCAGTTATAGAATTTCTACTGAAATTATAAATAATATCGAAGTTGTATTGGCCAATTGATGTAACCCTAAAATTTTAATTGCTTAGAAGAGGGTAAAAACTGTTTTTATCGAAAACATCGAATGATGAGTTGCGTTATGAATATTTGAAAAGCACTCCTGTAAATTGTCTTATTTGCAGATATAGGATTATACGTAGGGAGTGTCAATATAATAGTGGCTTATATCAAGTGCCCGGCCGGGTCAGTATTTTTAAACCTAAAACTAGTGTAAAATGATGTTTTCCTTCCAAAAAGTGGTCAGTTTATTTTTCTAATTTACATCATTCGGTCAAGACCTGCTCTGTCGTTTTTAAAATGAGATCCAATCAATAACCCATTTTTTGAGGGTAACATCAATTGGCTAACACACCGTCGAAATATAATAAGCTACATTGTCTATGAAGGTATCTCATGTTGGTTAAAAAACTATATTGTATATTTAGAACATTCGCTACTTTCATAGTCATGTTCCAACGCAATAAAAATTCTTCTTAAAAAAGCGAAATACTTTTGACACAAACTGTGAATAACGCAAAGTTTTAGCCTTGATTTTTATATTATTAACAATGAATTAACACAAAGTAACTCCCGAATGAATTGAAGAAATTGATAAAATTATATAATACAACAATAAAAAGACAATGCTTTCAAAAATCAGTGAGTATAACATCTTATATTGTACAAAATGTTAATCGAAATAGGATAGGCATATACATGCTTAAAAATATGACTAAATATTCATAATGTTAAATTTAACTTACACACCATCCTTTAGTTAGTGGAAGGCTTTGGAAAAGCAGCCCTTTTAAGCAAACACTGTCGAAAAATTCTCGCATGACCTGCCTTTGTCAATATCTGTCGAAATTGGAGTGGATCGCAAGGGGTGGTGCGTCGCACGTTTAAACAATACAATCGACTTTCACAAAACGTAACAGATATCTTTAACATTTGAAGATTCTGATTTTTTTCTCTGAGTAATAATATGAGAAAAGTGTTTCCTTAATTTGTATGGTAATAAAAATTACCAACATTATTCTCCGTTTGTTTTTTCTGAGAATGGAGATTAAATAATATAGATGAACGGAAAAGGCGGACAGGAAAAAGCGAACAGGGTAAAACCGTACACAAAAAAGACATATTCACAATTTAAATACTTCTAATCTTTTCAAGAGTTTTTCAGCTTGAAAAAAGTTATAAAGTTTGAATATTATCCTATTATAGTTCTTGTAGAACCTACGATACTTTGGTATCTTTACCTTATTAGATTTTGTTGACATATTCCATACCGTGTACTACATCAATAACTTTTATAGTCTTGCTAAAATTATTTTTTTGTACCATATCGGAAATAGAATTGAACATTGCATAAATTGGTCATCCATGGGATGAGAATGAATCCATATAATGATATATAATGTATCATGAAGTCTGCTAGCAGTTTAAATAATATGTAAGTATCCGGTATTACTGAGAGTTCACGGATTTCTTTGACACTGTGAATAGAGTGGCCTCTGGCATTTTCAATTTCCTCAAATCAATAACCCGAAGGCGAACTGTAAACGCCGCTTTGAATTCGCTACTGAAAGATATACAAAGTGTTTGAAAAGTTTTCTCATTCATTGAAATGAATAACTTAATTCTATTTCAATTACTCTAGTTTGCTAATAAATCGTCCATCAGTAGTTGTTTTTTTTCAAATAACTATACACTTTTTATAGAATATTAATAAAAAAATATGCTTTGCATTACAGTTAATAATTTCCAATGTGTTTAGATCAGAGGAAAGACATCACAAACAGCCATATTCGAGATCTTCATTTGATATTGACGTTGCTGGAACTTGAATACAGACCCATTTGATCGTTATATTAAAGCTCTCACCCCAACGCCACAAAGGCCGACAATAAATAAACATAAAATATTATACTAGCTATGGGAGCACATATGACTTGGACTTGTACACTATTTGGTATAAAACAATCAAATAAAACAAAAAATTAGATTTAACTGTCAATTTTTCACCCATTTGTAAATCTCAAATAAATCAATCAAATAGAACATATTTGAAAATAAAATCGATACTCATTTGTTTTTAAGGTTTGAAAGTTTTCTAAACGATTTCAATAAATTATTTTATGATGTTTTAGACTGCAGTTTTCATAACTGCATAAAACGATCATTTACAATGACTACACTTATCTCATACGTTTATTATTATGTTAAATTAAATGTCACACAGCCCGTTAATAGTTGTAACTGCTAATGAAATGATTCAACTGATGCAAAAATAATTTAAAAATAAACGTCGTCCATACAAACGGAAAAAAAACGAAAAATATTGTGTTTTAACAATATTAAAATATAAGTAACGCACGGAAAACATTTTATATTGACTGATTCTCCCACCTGCACAAATCTAGCTATTTGTACTCACTTTGGAAGTATGTTTATTAAATAATAATTTATCAAATATGTTTTCAACTTTTTATTCGGAAGTGACGATACTTCGACAATAAATTGTATTTTTAAATGCAGAATACCGCCATTGCTCTGTCAAACAAACAAAAGTTATATGTGAAATATTTGTTTTCCGCAAATGGTTTGTTTGTGTGTCAATGACATAAAATTCAATGTTCAAAAACTGTCAAAAAGCATCTGATAAATCATTTATGTATAAAATGTTTAAATCCGAAATATTTAGGAATTATAATTAGTAGACATTGTAAAAAAATGACAGTTCCAACTGTCCGTTCAATATAATTAATGCGGACGATGCGCAGGCAGATATAGAGCGAGTGTGTGTGTGTACTGTTCATTAAAAAAACACTTACCTGTAAAAGTTCACTCAACACTTACGCCCACATACACTCTCTCTGTTAGTCGCTGAAAAAGATTGTGTGACACGTGTGTGCTGCGTTGCAGATAGGAAGATAATTCAAGAGTAATCTATATGGTTTTTTTTTTGCATTTGCATGTTTTTGACAAATAAGTCTTAATATATATATACCTATATAAAACTTCCGTTTTTGTTTTGAAGTTACAGGCATAATTTTTGACCGGTTTTAAAAACTCCAACATTTGGAACATCAAAAATAAGTTCCCTATAATGTATTATAACTGCATATTTAAATCAATTTTATATTTTTTTGGACATATCCGTATTTGGTTCTACAAGCCTTCAATATTTTACGGTACAAAATTCGAATTTTAAAAAGTAGCCCAACAAAAAAGACACTGTTCGACGGTTCTGACAACTTTTTCGGTATACCTACATTTCTCGCCATTAAAATGATTTCCCATATAAAAATACAAACCTAGCGCCACACTCTCGCGAAAGCGTCCGCAGCAGAACTTTCAGTTTGCGCGCTCGATTTATTTAGCTTTTGTAAAAAAAATCAAATTGCACGCCTTTTAAAGTCGATGCACGGGAACAGCAAGCGAAAACAAAAGTTCTGTCCTTCACTGCGCCACCTTAAATTAGCTGTCGCATCCAGAGAGCCTGGCATGATATATGGAAATTACATTCTACACCAGCTTCTGTATTTTGTGTGAGATTTTTTATGCCGATATTCTTTACCGTGCTACCTTAAAATATATAAGAGCACGCTATGCCTATACCTATATAATAATATATACCTACTAGAAGAACTGTAACCATTAAAGGCTATAATTTATTGACGTTTTTTAAATTCTTAATGTTGAAAATTCCTGTTTCTTAGATCTCGAAAACAGGCAAATTTTTTGGTGCCTCAAGATTTTCGAGAGTTCTCGAGAAATAAAATAATATGCTTTTAAGCAACGATACCCGCTTTGATAAGAATTATTTATTCTACTGGCTGTGTTACTAAATGCGACACGTACTTCTCTGAAGCATCATCAGACTAACTATAACGCAAGATTATTTATTTCTAAGATTGATGATGATTCATGTTCACTATTTACCGTTATATAATGAACAAGAAAGATAGAGGTCACCAAATTGATGAAATGGCGGTGGGCCGGACATGTCGCACGGCAAACAGATAACCGCTAGACGGATGCAGTCATTCAGTGGATCTAAAGCCCGCTGGATTGACGAACTTTTCAGGTTCGGTGGAAGTACGCGGCAGCGAAAAGCATGTACCGAAAATAGTGGAGGGAGCTGGGGGAGGCCTTCATCCAGCATTGGATCGAACCTGGCTAAAAATGATACCGTTATAGCACCAATTTAGTTAATTTTATATTAAAGCCAAAGCAAACAAATAAAGTAACTATAACAAACAAATCATAGTACTAATAGCTGGAGTAAATTTTGGACACAAATCATTAAAAATGTCAAAGTTATTAGCAGATAGCTTACAACCGGCTTTTTATATAGTAAATATTATAATTCAGGAAAATCTTATTGAGTAACAAACATCAAATAAAATCGTTGTCACAGTGTGGCATATACCGCCTCCTCAGTTTATCAAATATATTTTTTTAATTAAGTAGACATTTATTTTTATGAACATAGCATGCGCAAATGACTTACTTGAGACAAATGTGTTACAAACCTAATAAGCACTGACTGACTTTAATAAAGAAACATATCGCTGTATTAATGCAACATTAATAATTTTTTGATTTAGAACTTCATACTTATGGACATTTGAGCTTATTGCAATACTTATCCAGAATATTTTATTTTTAATATATAATTAAATATTCGAGATAGATTGATAGTATTTGTGCTGTTCTAAATAAATAACTCTGGATGTTACATTGCTAAAGATTACAATTATAAACTGATTGTCAGGGAACAATGTCGAAGCCATATGATTTACGGATTTAACATAACTCATCTTAAAAAGCATTGATATCAGTATCTTTCAAATTTTCATTCAATATCAACTGATGATAATGCTTGTGATGAGCGAAACCGGTCCTGATCATTGTAAACATGTGGAAGTAGTACAAACAAAATCTGTTTTATTTTTTAAAATATAATGCTTTTCCAACAAGAATTGAGAGTTAACACCTTAAAAGTGATTTATAAATATGCAGTAAAAGAAAACTTCTTAACGGAAGTAACGTTTTAAAATACTTTCATTACTCTAAAATTAGCAGTGAAATCTCAAAACTATAATTTCTAAATTCAATCGCGATTGATATTTATTAATCACTACATAAGTAAATAATCACGCCTCTTTAATATACACATTGGGAGATTCGTCAATACATACCATTTGGGCAATATTTTTTAAAAATATTTCTCAAATCGATTACTTTTCTATCAACGATTATAATTATTGATTTTCAAAAATTTTGGTCGCCGCAATGTACTGGCATAAAATTGCAAACGGGAAATCGTGTGCATTGTAAAATTGAACTCAGGTGCTTACGTCGAAGGCATAAGTAGGTCGCCAAATAGAGCGAGGCGAGTAGCGAGCGTTGAACTAATTCACTTTATTGGGGATATAAAATATCCCAAAGTTTTAAACAGTTTTATGGGAAAGAACACAGCTTTTATTATATACACCAAACTTTCATTATTATTCTTAAAAAACCAATCTACTTTGATTGAAATAAATATGTACGGTAAATTGTTTAAATTTTTAACATTACTCTGTATTCTCAGAACGATCCAATTTGCTTTCTTTTTTCCTTGATATTTGTACGAGCGTGCAACAAAATTTTTGCCGTGAAATTGTATATACTTTCGTAAAGAAAATATTTTCAAATTTTATTGTTCATGAGAAATGCAGCTTAGTTTTAAGATAGAACAGAAACGAAAATTCTAACCTAAATATATTATTTATTTCACAAATGTTTTACAAATCACAGGGAGTGTCAAGAAAAAAACGAAATATGTTCGGTTCATACCTGTTTCATAATAAAATAGTAAAATGACTTTTATCGAACGGTAATATTAAATAAATGACAATTATTTACTCATCTAATTATCATAAGGTCAATTGTTATTAGAAACTGAATGGAACACGACATAGTTTTGTTAGGGAACAACAATATTTTCCAACTAAATGTACTGATCGTATAAATAAACACATCAAGCCGCTTGCAGATTAAAAAAGGGAACCTTAAAATTTAATAATCATTTGCTATCGGATAAGCACTCTATCAACGTGAATGAAGGGGTTGAAATATTGCATCGAAACATAGGAAATCATAAATTATTTTATCATAATTCTCCATCATTGTAACTTATATAAATTTTCAAAAGTATTAATTTTTTCTATATTATTTATCAGTTTTACTAAAATTATAATTAATTTATAATGGGATTTTTAAATATTTTAAAGTCACTGTTAAGAGACATATAATTTATTAAGATTAATCTAGTTTTAAAATAAAAATAGTTAGGTCTCAAAGCTGACCTAACTTAAATATATTTAATATCTTAAGAAGTGTGCAGTTAATTAATTGAATATCTTAAAATCTTGTGGAATCAGTAAGTGTTTACTTAACCACTTGGTGATACTCGAAAAGGAGTTTCAGAATTTGCTGTCCAATATATTTGCCTATATTTGAGAGTAAGTTTGATTGACCTATTAACAGCCCGAATTTTATTATATCTTATTAAAAATCATAATACAAATAATACTATTTTAGTTTTTATATGTTGATTGTAATGAACTAAACATAGTCATTTTTTACGTAGCTTGTAAAACTTAAAAGTTAATGTTGATTTTTTAAGTCTGTTATTTCAACCGTAATAATTGTAATGTAAAATTTTCATTTAATATTTAAGTACCACATTCGAAAAGCTTTGTAAATTTCTTTTGACGCTCAAGCGTGAAATCCAGTTATACCGCATCCTAAATTTAATATTAATTTTAGTTTTGAGTAAGAAACTAATAGCATTAATTAGAAGGGGCGAGTGCTAGTCGTTGGCAGACCAGGGCAAAGTGTGACGGCAAAAGGGTGGAAAGGTGAAGGAGTGTGGGAAAATAGGGGATGAGAAAAATGAACGAGATCATGCCGTAGAAAGCACGCCATATATTATATTAACCGTTTATTTAAAGCTGCGGTAAAAAAATATTAAGACTGTTACTTTACTATGAAATTACGAATGAAAGGATAATTAATTAAAAAAAAACGCCCCTGATTCATTTATTGTGTAGATCTTAATTATGTTCAATTTGTTATGAAAATAAAATTAAAATATACAAAATAATTTTCTTGGAAGCATATTATGATGTTTTAATGAAAGAATGGTTTTTTGCGAATAAACATTTTCAAACTGTTCTGCCTTTTATCATAAGACAACTAGACCCGGAATAAAGCGTTCATATTTCAAATATCTTTAATAAACCTAATGGCAGGCATATTAATTTGGAGGAATATTATGGAAGAAGATAATATTTTTATATATCATATCATGTAAAACCATCAAAAGCTACTTTTTATTATATTTTGTGTCCACGCTTTTTTACAAACACTTTAATTCTTTGAAATGTTTCAAAACGATATCCTCATTAATTACTTATCAAATTTGTAATAATAACAAACGTTTTATGCAAAATTTTACTAATTCAGCTTCATCGTGTGTATAAAATAAAGTTATTCATCATGAAAACGACAAACCAAAGATTCCGGTTTCTCCTACCATACGTTTGACTTGTTGTTATGCAGAATAGCAACCACATGGCATTTATCGATAAATCTAATTAATGTACCATTTAAAGGTTTCGCATATGCATTTATTTTTAAATTAGATGAGCTACAAATCAGTTGATTAAAAAATGAATACTTTCCATATCTTCATACCAGGCATTAGCAATAGTTTGCAGTCAAAGGCGTGATACATAACTCTGACGCGTAATTCACTTTATATTCAATTGATCAGCAATGTGACGGTATATTTAATTTCAGTTGCCATTTTTATTTTCACACATGTTAAAATACTGAATCTTAAATGAACAAAAAATATGACAATTGCATATAAAAGAAAAATGTAAAAACCTTCTGACCAAGAAAATCTTGGTAAATTTTAACGCATCTTATATAAAAAAAATCATATCTGGAATGAAGAATATAAATATGTTGATTGAGGAATAATAAATCTAAACGCTACATATACAAGACAATACGAATAATACTTACGTTGTGAGATGGCTAATTTATGAAATAAAACGGTGTCAAACGGAGTAATTTAATTTTTGCTGAAAACTTCAGAACAAACGAGTTTATCCTTCAAACGAGCGCAAAAGCACAATCAACTTTTACTTAGGCGTGAAAAATAAAATACAGGTCTTCCAAACGTTCTCATCTGAAATGAAACGTTCATCGTTGAAATTCACTGCAATTATTTTTTAATCTTGCCTTGTATTTTTTTTTGTTCGAAGTGAGAGGTCGCTAGTTTGGCACTAGTAGGTTTTCTGTTTATTTTTCATCATCCAGTGATTTAATTAAAACGTCTGACTCGATGCAGAGGCCATCAGATACAGATTCTACTTCTTAGAAAACGTTTTATTTCAGTATTCAAGAAACTATCTCAATTTTATTCAAAGACAAGGATGGTCTTGTTTTAAATATAAATGTTTTTTTTTACTAATTGTTTATACCCAAAAATACTTTATGGTTCATTAAATATAATAAAGTTAATTTAAAAAATTTATTTGATCATTAAATTGAGCAGTACCGAGCAACTAGTCAACTCATTAAATTTTTATAAAAAAAGGAATACAAAAATGATTTCATATCTGAGTCGCTGAGTCGCTAAACACGCTTCTGGCGATTTTTTAATAAAATAAGTTTTTAATGTACGATTTATATATGTGCTTTATCGATAGATCTAGAAATTTCTCCAGTTGCAAGTCTAAAATTTCTTCCTAATACGTCACCTGTTTCCAAACATATAAATGTCGTTTTATACATGATCTCGATTCTCGTTTTACACGGTCGACGCGCTCAAAAAAAAGACAGTGTAAAAGAATATTTTACTTTTCCTTATACACCGGAAGACACAAAGTAACTTTAATTGTACTTAAAATTATCATACTGCTCATAACAGTTTTTCATGATTTACTTAAAACTCTAAAAACCTTCGGTTGCGTGTTTGGTGACTCAGCAACTCATCTCATTTATGCATATCAAAAAGCTTTCATTTTTATTTGTAAACCAATACATATTGTTTAAATTGCTCTTGAAGTGTATTGTATACACTAAAGAAATAACATAATAGATTATTACCAGGTGGCAGTGCAACCTGCTAGCACTCACTCAATACACTTGATGCGAACGATCTAAAGAAAGGCAGAGAGATGTGTTCTGGGCGTAAAAAATGTACTCAAACACCCACTCTCTTTGCGCATGCGCTGAAAAAGAACGATAAAGTCTTACTTCGGTATTTGAAAGTAAGATAAAAATGCATACACGTCATGCTATTTACTTGTGCCCACGTGAATTGGCTTCACTGTGGATTGCTTAGCTCTGCAGCGATCACGTCCTTTTATCTGAAATGATGGAAGTGAAAAGAAAAATTAACATTAGAGATGAAGGACACCTAAAGAATTATGACGCTGACGCGCCATCAAGTTGATATCAAAAAAAAATGTTATAAACTGAGAATGAGAAAAAAACATACGCCTGATAGAAAGATAAAACAAGACAAATTTACCCACCAAGCGTGTTCGATAACTGTTATTTTGAGTTGAGTTAATATTATTTTTTTTGAGATACAAAGTTTTTTTAAGTTTACGCAAAACTGTATTGTTGTGACAATGATCTGTCTTTCCTTCTACCCTTCTGGTATATAGTGTAATCTGTGTTGGATACGCCTTTCAAAATTACTCAAATCGTCTTTTAACCTTTCAGCAACAAATCTGTGATGGTTTATGTAATTATACTACTCTATGACTGTACAAACTATGCAGTATTACGGCAGGTAATTATATTTTAATTTGGCGTTCCAACTGCAACGTGCGCTGCGCAAACTTTCCATACTCGAGGAAACACCTGAAGTTCCAAACAGGGAGACCCCCTTGAAAGTTCTTAGTACCCAGGTGTTTGTGTATACATTGTTGCGTAAAATATTATACAAAAGCTTTTTACTAAAAGACAAAGATAAATCTAATATTCTAAAAGATGTTTTAAACTTAAATCAACTATTTGAATTTTAAAACTAAAGGAATTTTATTTGCAGTATTTATTAAAAACTATTTAAACAAAAAAACACCACGTTAATAATAATTGTATTTGACTTGATTTATATGTCAATCTGTTACACAACACATGCACTGTTTCTGTCAGCGCATGCGTAGAGAGAGAGTGAGTATTTGTGTGAGCGTAAATATTGAATTAATTTCTATATAATATGAGTGTACTTATTTGAGATTAATTTTTTAATTTTATTAAAGGGTTAGCACCAGCTTAACTAATCTCGTTGAAGGTTATCGTTCCATCATATGTATTATTTATAAATATAATTTCTTTACATCAAAAAACAGTTAACAGTTAACACCATTAAAGGGAAAAAAAATATTAATTATCCATTAAAATCTTTGAGATTAAATATTATGTAAGGAATCGTTGGAAGTCTAATATTTTTAATTACGGAGACATTTCTCACAAATAATAATACACAATACCTATGCTTTCGATATTGTCTGATAAATTGTATTTCAAAAAATACGAATTTACTTTAACTGCAAATAACGGCGTTTGTAAAGATGGTTTGATCAAACTTAATTTTATTTAAAATAATTATTCGATATATATTTCACAGCAAATTACGCGTAACAGCTATCGCTATTTAACCTCATTGTTTTTAGCGATTTTCCGCTGTTATTTACAACAGGCTCCGTAGTCAAGCTGTAACTGTTCTTGGTCTCTTATCCTACTCGTTTAAGCGGCCGAGGGCTCAAACTCTCTATTGGAAACACTCATACATTAGTTTTTCCATCGATTTATGATTTTTCATTCATTAGTATGGATTCCTGTAATGTTTCATGAATTCCTATTTAGCCCGTTCGATCCTGAAAAATGAAACCGACGGTGAATATCGACAGACTTAATACTAGACATTTAATATATATCAACTTTTAATTCTCTCTTTTCCTAGAAAGATATATTGACTGATTCATATTAAAAACTGCTTTACTCTTAATTGATAATCAAGCAGATGGACACGTCATTAGAAGCTGTAAATGTCCGCTCCCATTGTGGAGCATATAATTTCTTAATGGAGGTATCACAACAAAATTTTTCTGTGAGAACTGTTTTTTACTTAGTTGGTCAACCTAGCGATAGAAGGATAGGGCTAGGACAGGACTAGTGGTTAGCTAATCGCTCTCGCTACTCCCCGTGAGGATTGTATGTGTGGGTAAGGAGGGAATTTTTAGACAACGCAAACACTCTGCCTACTAACAGAAATCCATAAATCGATCGAGAGATCAATTTATGAAAACTGACCGCATCGGGAATTGAACCCGAGACGTCCGTAGCCGTAGCCAACGCCACTACCAACTACGCCACGGACGCCGACTCAATCTCATAAAATATTACGTTGTCTTTTTGTCTTCCATTTTATTTACAGCCCGGTCAGTGGTCAAGTCGACAACTTAGTTGGCTTCGATTGCAGTGTTTACGGACTCGAATTTTTCAATCGATTTATGAATTTCATTTCGAAAGCATGGATTTCTGTGATGTATCAAATTCACTCCCACATATTCATTTCTTAAAAGCGGAGCGCTGAAAGGCAATTTACTTACCGCTAGTCCTTTTCTAGCCCTATCTTTCCATTTCCATTCTCTTAGAAAATTAGAGGTCAAGTAACTTAATAATAAGCAGTTTTTTTATGATTTAAGACATCGACTGAGGGTGCTTGATGGAATTTCAATATCTAATTTGGATTATTGAGATTTTGTACAAAATCTCAATAATCTAAATAAGCAGTTTTGTAAACAAATCAGTTGAGATAAACTTCATATATGCTCCAAATTGTGAGCGGACATTATTAAAGGATATTTTTTCACAAAAGGTTTAGGAAACCATTTTTATTTTCGTGTTTAGAGTAGTTACATTGACAAGTATCTCGCGTCAAATTTCTCGTGACACGTCAGTCAAACCCTGTACCACGTATTACGTATCTTTCCAATTTGAAATACTGTCTCGGCATACAACTTTACAAGTCCTGTTATGTTTGCAACTTGCTTCATCACTTACACATATTCAATCTAAAGTATATAAATTTTCATCCATCTCTTTCGCAACTATATTTACTGCGCAGATGGCCAGTGTGAAAACTCTATGAAATTAAACTCATACATTTTATAATATTCAATTTGTACGTATCTTCATGGGATGGATTTAGCTTTTATGCCTAAAAAAAAACTCTTTCGATCTCATGCAGTCACATTTCATTACCGTGTGGGTTTTGTCCTATAACTATAAAGTGAAATGACAATTTCAAAAAGTGAAATACGGTTTTATGTAGTTTTAATTAATTATTTTGTGTGTAAAACCTGAAATACATCAAACTATGCGAAATTATCGAACGACGCAAGAATCTAAATTCTTCATAGCAGAACAAGCTCAAGACGTATATCGGTGCCGTTTCAAACAAAACGGTTGCATACGGTACGTCATGCATCTCGGATTGTTACTATACTATAATTTTGTCTTTTTCGATGGTACAATTGACAAAGTTTTCAAATTATTGTTAATTATACAAAGAAAACGTAAACTATAATGTATTTATAATTATATGTAGAACTATTTTATTTACAAAGAGTAAAATTTTCAATATTTTGTATGACTTATTTCACAGATATTTTAAAGGTTTAATAGCCGAAATAACTCATTGTTACTCCAAGAATACGGAAGGGTTGATGACCACTCGTTTATCGAATGTTTTTTTTTTTTTAAATAAAATAAAAAATGAAAACTTGATGCTTCGTCATTCTACTAGTTGTGTAGCTTGATATAACGCGTGTTTCACTCACCATACGATGCAATGCTAAATCCATCGTTTGATTTTTATATATAGCTTTTAATTGTGTACAAACCAGAAAATAATTAGGGAGAAGAAAGTTTTCTTCAACTAAATATTGCTTTCATGGTAGATTCAACTAAAATTGGATTGTCTTCATCAATTGGTGATACATTCCTATTTTCACTATACTAAACTTAAAATTAAAATCAAGATTCAGTTAAAATTGTTAACTACTAGATATTTAAATTTGGTCTTTCTACTATGCGCAAATACAAAACTCAAGTAAATATATTTATTTCTTATGATAATTTAACTTATGATTGCATTTTCATCGTATTTTGTTGATCCCAAAATAATTTTATCCTGTTTACCCATAACTGGTTTTTCCATGAAATGTTTTATGATGAAACTACGAAAGGTTTTTTTTTGGAGATAACGTCATCTTATATAATACTGAAGGTGGTGTAGGTTGTGTTATAATAACACCAAGCGACTGCTCGTGCTTTGTCACACAAAACTTTGCAGACTTTTTGCTATAAAAAAACTTCTATTTTATCTATGATAAGAAATAACAGGTTTCAACCACTTTCAAAACCCGAAATTGGGAATTCAGAACGTTCTCAAAAGGCTCTTGGGTTCCGATGTCAATTGCCTTGTTACTTACTTACTAGGTCTTCTTATATTCATCGCCGCAATGTAAAGACAGTTTGAACCTTTTACGTCTTGTTTACTATTTCAAGCGATTTTTTCTTGCAAAATGAAATTCAAGATATATACAATTTTTCCATCTTCATAATATATTTAAAATTTACTTAAATAAATAAGCATTCTGATTTAAGTAAGCTTCGTATGTCGTTGCATTGGAATTATTTTGTGTTTTAGAAAAAAAACAGACATAGTTATTTACATAATTGAGAAAAATAACATTTTTATTTTTTATGAACGCATATATATATATACATTAAAATTAGGGCTTCCAGCCCGGCTTAAATCGAAATCGGTTAACCGGTTAACCTCGTTTTTTAAAAATATTTTTTAAATTCTTTTATTTACACTGTTTTAAAAATTCAACATGTTTCAGAGAAAAAATGCACATATTGTTGAATGTTACAACGTCACAAAGTTGCCGAATTTTATACGATAAGCAATTATACGAAATTATCAAAAGACAAGTAAGCAATTTTAAGATTTATAACCTACAATACGTTAAATGTTTTCATATATTTATGTGTAAGTTATTTTATGAATATTTCCTTTTCCTTTTTAGTGATGATTTCAAAGATATATTGCTTATATTTAACATTATATCAATATAAATTCAAAAACTTCAAAAGGATTTTTGTCCGAAAATAATGAAATGAGGTATTTCGGTTTAAACCGGTTAGCCAGTTTTTTTTCCAAAAAAACACCGAAAACCGCTAAGTAATTATCTCCGGTTAATTTGATGCCTTAATTAAAATATTTTTTCCTAACCAAATAGGCACTAAGAACAACTTCTGTGTAAATAAACTTTATAAGAAGTCCATACGCTTCAAATTGAGAGGGGAAGTGTTTGTAAAATAAATGTCATTAGAAAATGCTCACTACCTGAACAACATGAATCATTCATTCTAAATGTAGTTTACACAGTTTTAGTTA
This sequence comes from Himalopsyche phryganea, assembly GCA_022494535.1. Taxonomy (NCBI): domain Eukaryota; kingdom Metazoa; phylum Arthropoda; class Insecta; order Trichoptera; family Rhyacophilidae; genus Himalopsyche; species Himalopsyche phryganea. The sequence goes on along the minus strand of JAGVSL010000010.1, from coordinate 4,740,382 downwards.
CATGTAGGTTTTTATTTAATCGTAACATTTAAAAGTAATTGAAATTTTACTTGCTTTCGAATCTCCTTGGTGTTAAATTTAGCTGCCAATTTCATTATCTGAAATACAATTATTATAACAAGGAGCCAATTACAAAATTCTAAATAGCTGTGACTTAATAATATAAGCGAATTGTATTTGTGTGATCAAATTTGGCAGGCGTTAGTTAGTCGGGTTGAATGGGCCTATATCTACGACATAGCTGCCACTCTACGACAGCTCGTACAAACAGAGTTGATTGAATGCCATGTAGACTTACCCAAGATGCGCAATATTCATTCAATAAGAAGAGCACTACTTATGAACACTTTTGGATCGATTATTTAAATATTTACAAATGCAACTGACCATAGTGGCAAAGTAGTCCCATTGTGTGTTTTAATGTACATGTTTCCAGTTCTAAATACTTACTGCACATTTGCATCAGTGAATGAGAAATATTCCATGTTTCTATTATTCATTTATCGGAATGAATGAATTACTTTCTGTAACTAAAGGAAATTTATGGTATTAAACATATTTCCACAAAAACGTCGAAAGTATACATTGGTTCAAGGGCTGGCTTATAGACTACTATACTAGGATATTTTAAATCTTTTGGATGTCCCGGTGCATTCATTGTCCAGTATCAATAATATTTTTAAATTAAGATTTTTTCCTCATATAAGTTTCTTCATCAGGTATAAATCATTTGTAAAACCATTCTTTAAAAATAATACTTATAGTGCGAGCCCTTTTTCTGAAACCGTGTTATATGAATGGTAATGTACAAAAATATATCACAATTTATCAACCGTGTTATACGAGGCCCAAGTGTATTTATAATCCAACATTGAAAAAATATTTAAATAACGATTTCATCCAACAGCGTGTTTGTTTGATAAAAAACAATCAAACAGAGTTACTTAATAAATGGCAAACTAAGCAGAACCCGAACCGAAATCCTGATAATATAATACAAAATGATTCTATATATTTAATACTTGTATTGTAAAACTTCTGTGACATTTTCTTTGAATGGGATGGATGTATTTGTTACATATGCACAATATTTGAACTACATCTGCGTAATTAATTTATCATAAAACAACTCTGATGAAACTAACGTATATACATGTTTTACAATTTAAGACAAGAAGTTTTTCAAAAAACTTATAGTTATACTTGCAAAATTTAAACAAGTCTAGAAAGCATTAAAATGGTTGTTTAAATCAATAAAAATGTAATATTTTGACTTTTTTATGCAAACTCCCATTGAATAGTGCCAAAAAAACGAAACAATATATTCAAAATACTACTTCGGCAGTAAATTCTGTTTTTTTTTGTATCTATTTAATATGTAAGATTTAATCGTCAAATATAACTGAAATGGTTACCCTACACAGGAAATAGGTGAAGTCTCACAATAGAGCTGTCAGGTACTCAATAGTTTGCATGCCATTGATGCGACACGCATTTGTTAATTTTAACAGGGTGATGGCAAAACATAAATCACAGTTATTCATTTTATATGTATGGTAAACGGAAAGTATCATTTTTATATGACATCAGATTTTTTTTGTTATTTTATATTGCACCTGACATGAACAAAAACATGTACTCATATATTTTATCATTTCATCAAAAATATAAAGACATGAAAGTCTTATAACAACAAAATAATAAAAAAGTTGTCAATAATAATTATAATCAGTCAAATAAATGTGAGTCAAAACCATTTTTATTTATAGGAAATTGAATTCGGAATTTGGTATCACCATGTTTTTACTAAGTCAAATTAATTCGAAATATTAAAATCACTGTTGTCAAATAATAATAATTAAGACTTTTTTACTTGACGAAATCAACTAATAGCAAAATGATATAATGAGGTAAGTGAATATGTCTAAAAAGATTACCATTTGACTAATTTTCTATCTGTGAAACATCGCTAATAAACAGATTTAATTTAAAAGAGGTACATGATATAGGAACTTATACATTATTAAGAATTTAAAAGAAGTCTTTATTTATCACTGAATTATTTAAATTGTGTTCAAATGTAATTTAAATAATGGTGATGGGACCAAAACATTTGATAAATCTTCTATCAGTATCAAATAAATTTAATTGAGTGAATTTGGTACATGAAAAGAAACCGTAATTGGTAATTATGATTAAATTATAAATACAGAACATATGTTAGTATTTAACCCAAAGAAAAAAATGTTCATTGAAAATACGTTGGACTCACGACTCTTTTTCGTCTTTCAACAAAACAATCACGTAAATTCTCCAGTCTAGACTATTTGACAAAACATGTACGTAGAATCAGATTAACCCTTAATAGAATATTAATCAAATAATAATAAATAAGTTTCGCCAGAATGACATGTACATAGCCAACCACTCGACAGGGAAATCTGTGAATAGAATTTCATAACCACAAATTGGGACGGCCCTCTCTGAAGGCTTATGCTAAGATCTGGTCACACTGAATGTGAATTATTCAATCAGAATAATAGACAAATTCATAGCTCACTGCCGTATTCTTGCGAATACCATAAATTCCATACCATTGAATTAATCTGTCGAAGTGAGTTTACTGTACTAACATGCTTTATCTTAATAATAAGTAAATTCAATATTATTTTTTATACCACATCTTTTCCTTATAGGGTGCACATCCATAAAACTCGTTTCACGAGAACTTGCTGTTAGTCATTAACATTTTTTTCACATAGCATCCAAGAACAGGACTGGGCAAGGATTGGTAATTGATAATGATGAATGATAATACTTTATCTTGCATTACAGATATTTTCCAATAATCTAAGATAAATGAGAATTTAACTCAAGATCAACTTGAGGCATCACAAAAGACCTTACCCTAAATCTCAAGAGCAAAATTAAAAAAATAGCAATTGATCTTGCGCCGAATTGAACACAGAACTACTTTATCAAAAGGTAAAGTAATCACTCTTGATTTTTAATGGAAAATAAGTATGTAAAGTTGAAGGATTGTCCAGAAAATTATCATTATCAACCGGAATAAAAAAGTTTTAGAAAAATTTTCTGCTATTAAATATAAGTTTCCGCTTTATAAACTAGAGAATTGAAAACATTTTATCTATTTTCCGAATTTATTGCATCAAAAATACTATTACATATTTAAAAAAAAAAATTATAAATTATCTTCATATTTACAAATCCAGAAACGTCAGCTAGTATTTTAATCTAACACAGGCTTAACTTGTAAAATGTAAAAATGACAAAATAAATCTTCACTTACAGATTACAACATTGTTATTTGATCCTAATATAAGACATTATTAACTAATCCACCGGGACACATCGATTGAAATTTAATGTAAATTGTATTTTATTTTATGCTCAAAATTTTTCTTAATTTATACACTATATTCATTTTCGCAATCGGCAATACCGCATTAGTTAGCACTGTTTAAAAATTTTTAGCTTCAACTTGATTAAGAATGGAAAATTGCATGTGGATTATTTTCCGTTGTATTTATAAGAATCAAGGGTTGAAAATCAAATTTGAATGATTAATTTAAGCAGCTATCGTTTTAATATACAATTGAAATTAATAACTTTGTTATTCCACTGGTTATGTTACTAATAGTGATACTTCTAAATTGTGTTATTACCAGCAATCATTTTAATGTATTATAACAATTTTAATCTTAATACTATATCTGTGAAGTATTACTTTCTTATATTTTTTAGTGTTATTCCAAAAAGTCAAAAGTGAACAAAGAAAAGTTTTTTTAGCTGTTTGAATATTAATTAAATAAAAATTTAATTATTCGTTTGCTTATTAAATTTTCTAAATATTGTCAGCCCATTTAGTAATCAACGTTTTCCTAGTCAGGGTCCGCTTGCATGAGTTTAAATAGTTTTGTCAAATACAAACTCAAAATCATCAAACAGCCCCGGCGGGTGTATATCGAGATTAATTGTATGAAAACTTTTGTATGATTGAATTTGGTTGGCCTGGGTAAAGCGTACCAACTGTGAAAATGACACAACGCTACAGACCTTTGAGGCGAGTAAACATTTTCCGTGCACGCTAAATACTGGAACTAACGATTAGGGTTAGCGCTCCCGGGACTCCGCTCAATTAACGAATACCGGGAGAATAATATATCGCAACATCCGAGTTTCATTAAATAATTAATTTTGATTTTTAATTTTGAAAAATTTGATAGAGCCAAAAATTCTTATCTACACAATATGTTCATATTCATAGTACTATCAACGATAGCACATTAAGTGCACATTTCGTTATGAGCGAAATCGGGAATTATAAACATATGGGAGTGGTACAAACAAATTATGTTATATTTTTAAAACACAATTAATAAGTAAAATGTGACTTGTGCGTTGGTAAAAATATTTTTTTTGACCTTCAGCTTTTCAAATTTTGTATTATATTTTTTACTGTATTTTCCATAAAAGAGTGAACGTTTAACAAATTTAAACTATTTCCTAATGTTTCTTCAAAATTTAAAAATATTTATAATAACTTTTATCTCATACATTTTGTTTCACAATCAAAGAAAACAATGGTAGCAAATTTAAATCGTTCAAATGTTGTACATTTCTATATGTTTCGTCGCTAACAACCTGGGTTTCACCTTTCGAAATATCCTGGCATTCAAATACAAGTACCTACTCCAACTGACAGCTTGATATACAAATGTGATATTGAAATTCAATCAAGTCGATATTTTAAAGAAGATAATATAAAATTTGAGATGATATATTTTTTGAAGAAGTTAATGATATAATAATGAGACCACGATTCGATCAGTAATTTCATTTGAAGTTGCGATAATTGCTTTCATTAAAAAGTAAGCAGCGTTTTCGAGAAGATTTTTTTATTAAAAGTTTCAATTCCCGGGAAATTACATTTATCCATCATTGCAACCCCTGGTGACTAACAAACGATTACGCATGGACTGCATCAATGGTTTGTGATTATGTAAACCAGGCAAAAGAGCTACGCCATTTTTTATGTTCAAAAGCACACACAATAGACAAACGTTGCAAAAAAAGGCACGGTGAATTTTAGCTTCCATTGTAGAATTTGAACAACAGAATAAATCGAACCCGAACTTTTGTTATTTAGATGCATTTCAATTTAATGATTGCAATTCAATTATTTTGTAACTGAAAAACCCGATCAAAGTAGTAGTTTACTTTTTTAAAAAATTAAAATAATAAAACACGATGTAATCTAGTCGCAAATATCAATATATTTTTTTACCATGTCTGTTCCTAATGTGGAGCCTCCTAATGGAGATATCTGAACAGAAATTCTCTACGAAAACTGCTTTTTACTCAATTGCTCAACCTGTTTTTGTTAGGAGAAGAGGGATAGGGGGATAAGGCTAGAATAGGACTAGTGGTTGGCGTTCTTTAGGATCGTATGGGTGAGATGGAATTTTAGACATCACAAATGTCCATGTCTACGAACAGAATTCTATAAATTGATTCAAAAATCAGTATGAAACTGTCCGTACGGGGACTTGAACCCGAGACATTCGTAACCGTAACTAATGTCAATGACCACTGCACCATGGACCCGACAATAATTAATAACTTCAATTTATTGCACAAAGTGTATTCCCAGCGTGAAGCAAAATATAATATATAGACTTTTATTAGACCAACTCAACATAAGTTCTTCTACGACAGCTGTTTGTAAGTCAGTGACTTCCTTCAGAGTTGGTAAAGATAGAAAGCCTAGGAAAAGGCTGGGAGTGCATAAGTTGTTGGAATATTGCTCAATCCACGTCTTGTATTCAAATTTGGATAAAATCGTGTGGGAAAGAAAACAAATATCACATGTATCTTCATTTGCGATAAAATCTAAAAAATAATTTCATTATTTTACTGAACGTATGCAGCCAAGTAGAATAGACGCCTAGAAACTTTTATTAATCAGCTAGGGCACAGGTAAGTCAGTAAAAATGATTGATGTGAGATGTAAAATATTTTCTCTCCTTTTATCTTTCGTACTTTATGTTTTAAAGTAAACGGATTTACCTGGCCCAAGTGTGTCAAATAAGGAATGCTTACACACAATTTTATCAATGTTTAATTTCGTACATTACGTCATAAAATTCGAAAAGATGATTTCACAGTAACATGAAACAACCTTTATAGAAAGTTTTGGTTTGCTTAATAGATTGACTGGTTAAAGTAATGCTGCATTGAGAAAGATCTTAAATGAGGAGACAGGTCAACAACCCTAGCGAACAAAACAGTAACTCGCTTTTTTTCATTTTGCAGAAATGCGAAAAAAATATCATTTAGTAATATTTTTTTTCCTATTTAGGCTTTTATTACTTTCTATCAATTCTAAACTGTATAAATGATTGTATTTTATTTGATTCATTGAATTAAGAATATTTGACGATTTAGATTTTTGCAATAGATTTTTTTTAATTCTAAAATTGTGTTCACGCATTGCAGGTATCTATTTAAATTGTATTTTATCGGGACTACAGGAAAACATCTAAATTGATATAATAAAAACCATCATCATACAAAATTGTTTTATAAAATGCAATAATTGTTTTACATAATTCGTAAGATTGAGTTTATTAAAGTTATATGAACTCAAATGCATTCATGTCGTATTTCACGAAAAAACTTTTAATTACGTGCCCAGCACTCAGCTGGTTGATGAAAAAAGGTGTTTTTATGTATGAGTGGTATGCTTAACTTTTCAGGCGCGAATAAAAATTAACACTTTTCATCGTGCCAAAGCTGCAATGTCACTGCGGTTGACATATCAAAGCGCCACTAAACTATTAGGTTTATTTATAAAAAAAATTGTGAAATAAATTTTGTTTCAATTTTACACAGTATTAAAATTCCAGTCTACGAATTTTACACATACTTTTATATTTTTAAAAATATGTTTTGTGTATTTATTAAATTAAAAATTATTACTTAAGCCCATGGTTATATAATTAACAACAACATCTTCTGATATTATTTACACTAATAGAATAGTTATAGACAAATATCAGATCATAGTTTATCTCTAATAAAATACTTTTCAATAATATTAATCAAAAATTCTGATCAAAAATTCAAAATTTGAATTTTTGATTTTTTTTCACTTAATGCACACAAGAGCATAATCCTTTTCTATCAGCCCGAGGTAATTGATTTTGAACGATTGTAACTTCAGATGAAGACATATTACTTATCCCCAGCCCATTTTGGTGCAATAATGAAATTGTTATCATTATCAAAATTAATATCATACCATTTCCAACTACAAATGAATATTTACAAATCACAGTTATTCCACAAATTACTAGATAAAACTGAAGTGAAAATTTTAGTATGAATATTACTTTAAAAATGACTTAATAAAATTTGAATTGAAACATTTTTAAATAACGACCTTTTCAATGAAGGCACACGTTCCATTTTCGATACTCGATCGAGTGTAGATTCCTTCTTTCACTTTCAATAATTACTAATAAATGTTCCAATACTTTGAAAAATACATTATGTTTCGTCAATGACAGTTTACATTCAGGTAGTTTTTTAAGGAACGCATAAACATGAGTCAAAAATTTCAAAAGAAATTCGAGTTATAAATATCTATTTAATATTTGTTAAAATGGTTTAGTAGTTCATTCTCGGATATACTCTTATACTGTTAACATAATATTATGTCAACAGTATCAATGGAAGTATAAATACGTTATACTGTGTCACAAGCTTATATTTTTGTATATTTATATGACATCATAGTAAATCTTGATACAGCGTACTGCGAAAACTATTTGTATTCAGCAAATTATTTACATAACATGATATTATGCATTTCGGATGAGTGTGCAATTGCAGGAGAATCTTTAATAGTGAAATTCCTTTGCAATAAAATTGAATTCCACATACGCTCGAGGCAATGATTTCCCTTCCACATTAAAGTACATATTATAACACAGCACGGAGGTTCCTCGTATCCGGGCTCTACCGTTTCGCCGGCGTCCGAAGAGTGTGCTTCCGTTAATACTTAAATAGAAACACATCCGTGATTCCCTCCGCGGCTGCCGCTCCACTCTTTGAATAATCCACGAAGTTACATATAGTAACAGATTCTGCAGCCCTTATAACGGCACAAGAGGGAGGGCAATAAAAACGGAAAGAAATCGGAGGCTTCCCTAGTTTTTATAGTATTCATGAAGTCAGTGCATATATTGTTTGAGATTATTAATGATGCCGTACAAATTCACTGTTTTTTTTATTTCCCTACATGGTGTGGAATCGTAAACCCTAAAACCAATAATAAAAACAAAAACGGTACCTATTCGAGATCGTGAATCTGGCGCCTAGTGTCACAAATCACCCAAAGTTCTTGAAGGTCTAACATAACAATACTTAAATATAAATTGGGATAGAGCATGAGTGTAAAGATGAGTATAGAGTCTAGGCTCCAAATCACTGGATGAGCCAATTCATTACTGGTTACGATGGTTTCGCTGCCAAGCTCTTTGAGCTTGGCCGGTTAGTGAATGGCCAACATGCAAATGTGGTGCTATAAAGAAGATTACTGAAAACGTCCTATGAGAGTGTTATTTAATGGATGAAAAAAGGGAAAACCTGCGCAAGACGGTCCAATCTGCCATTGGACTGATCGGCCACGCTGACTTGGTGGCGAATAACGCAAATTACAAGGCCTTTGTCGCGTCATACGGAGGGCGAATAGACCCCAACTCATTTATGTGGAGGGATTGATTTTTTGCACACTAAAGTACATGCCACCAAGTCTTGGGCAGTTACTCCAAATACATTCCCAACTAAGGGAAAAAACTGTAGATACGCTTAACGTTTGTTACGCCACTGGATACTGCCGTATAAAATTAGCGGATGGGAAAGCAGTCGTGGATGGAGGAGGGCAAGGTAGTATAGGGTCTAGGCTTTACGCCATAGTGTAAGAAGTATAGATAAGCTGGATAAAAGACGTCTGTCGCCATTTTTGGAATTTGTTGACGCCATTCTGTGATTATTGAATGACAATTTACTATGTTTACAGTGACAATAAAAGTGACGTCACATATTTTGGAAAAACAATGATCCAGCTCATCTTTACTTTTTACCTCATGAGCCTAGGTGGTCACCTATCATAAAAAACAAAAAATATTGAATAATTTTCTGTAACTATATTTTTGTTTAGCCACAGCAATACAAAAAGAAAATCCAATACAAAATTTTTGGGGTTCACGGTTGTACATGACCAAAACTAAATGCCCATATTTAATGCATGCATTTTTTTCCCATGTCCACACCCAATGTGGAGCATATGGTCTCCTAATGGAGGTATCTTAACAGAATTTTTCTATGAGAACTGCTTCTTAATCAGTTGCTCAACCTCTCTTTTTTTCGAAGAGAGTAGGGATAGAAGGATAGGGACAGGACTAGTGGTTAGCTAATCGCTCTTGCTACGCCCCGTGAGGATGGGATGGGTGGGAGAGAGGACTCAGACTTCGAACAGAAATCCATAAATCGATTGAAAAATCAATCTATGAAAACCGTCCGCACCGGGAATTGAACCCGAGACATCCGTAAACGTAGCCAGCGACGCTAGCAACTGCGCCACGGACGCCGACAAATACATTCTAATGCATACATTGCATACCTTCTAATGGAAACCGCTTTCGGTTGTTTGTCCTAACACCCAATTTCAGACTAAAACTATGTACAGTATATATTACGCTTTTGACGAATACTGTGGAACAATGGTTTGATCTTTAAAGGAATTGGAAAATACTTAACACGTCCAAAATGTTAAAAAAAAAATGACGATTTATCTAGGTTAAACGTGTAGGTGCTTGAATTCTGATAGTTTCTTCTTCTAAACAGATGGATAAACATTCGTACGTTGCGCACAGTAAATCGACGGCAAGCTTTCATGACTTTGAAGCGAAGAGATTGGCTGAAGATAAATAGTATTGAAGGCACCATTGTACCACCTTAATGGACACCACACATGTAGTGGCCATTAAGTCCAAATAAAAAGTAATCTTTGCCATGAAAGAATATGAATAAATTAATGTGTTCAGTTGTAAGCCACTTTAAAACCTGCAAGAAATTTTAGAATTGGTTTCAATATAGTAACAGTAATTCAGTTATGTAGCCATTTCGTAGCCGTTGTGATACAAAATGTTTTCTTTACTATTTTTGTTTGTCTCATTTAAACAAGGATTAATTATTAAAATCAATCGATATGTTAAATTACATAAATCAAATTTGTCATAAATATTGTGCTTTCACGAGGTTGGGTAAAAATAACGAAGCTTCTTTTGATTAAGTATTGTTTACAATCTAATCGTATCATATGTTTTATAAAGTTTGAAATGAATTATTGTTTTTTAATTCACATACATTGTACATGTTTCTGGGATCAGCGTTATAAATATTCGTCTAGAATTTTTCGAAAAGAGATGTGCTCATTGCAAACTGTGATTTCCCTGTAGAACAAAGATATTTATTTAGATTGTGGGAGTATTATTCTCGTCCAATGTTTGTTTCAACATACAGCGTAGCTACATATTTGAAATTCACCGGTAGATACAGCCTTTGAACTTGACTTAAAAATAAGACATCATTTTTAATTTCCCATTTGGTTTGGGGGCGTGTTTATTTTGTATGCAATAAACAGAATGTCTCTGTTTTCACGGCGCATGAGAAATTCAAATTCTTCTTCGGATAAATGAGGTTTAGTAAAATACCACCCAAGAATTTCACGTACGTTGAACATATTAAAATGCTTTTTTTCTAAGAACTTTTTTTTTGAACGAATCTACCACATATAGTTTTTACATTTTAAACTTTCAAAATGACATACAATTTATCTTTATTAGACAAACAACCCATTTGTAATAATTAAAAAATTGTTTAAACCTTGATGTGAATTATCAGATACAGTTGTTGGTTATTTAGGCATAATCCCATCGTCAGAACTGTTGAAAAGGTAAATCCCAATTCAATTAATAAATTCCACATTATTCCAAAAAAAATATCCTTATATTACTTAAATTCAGTATTTACAAAAGTTAACTTACAATCATTATTTTTTTAGCTAGTTATGAAAATGGCACAATGGCACAGTGATAGAATTGAAACTTCTTGGGGTAGTTATGGAGGTGACAAATAAAAAATTGAAACCATTTTGCTAATTTGGACAGATGTCAAGCGTGTTGGTTCACTATTGTCACTGCATTATACGTGAATTAATTTACGCATTGAACCAGCGTGGTTAGTCGGCACTAGGCTGATAAATATTTTAATAATATATAAATTATTTATTGCCAATATTATTACATACGTTATGCAACAATTATAAATAAATAATATTTTTTTATTTCAAAATTATAGCATCGATTGTCGTATTTCATAAAAATAATAAAATACACATATTTTTCATTATGGGTGAACTTAACTATTATAAACCTAAAACTTTTATAAAATAACATTGGTTAATAATTACAGCTGTGAGAATATAATGAAACATATAAAATATACTATAGCTAAAGATAACATTGAAATTATTATTATACTACATATTTCTAAGTATATTTAAACCATTCAGTATCATTTTGTAATAAAATTGAAAAAACTCCGATAAGCTTTGTGATTTTTTTTTCCAACTGTTCACTTTTGCAATCCTTGTGCACAAAATAATTAAAGTGAGCTTTGTGTAATATATTTATTATTTGGTCTTTCTCCTCATAAATACAAATAAAGTGAATTTGGTAGAGCAGTACATGAATACATTTGGTCAATTTATTTCCGCAAAAGGGCGAAAGGTCAGAGTGTGACAAATCTACAACGATTACACGATAAATAACCTACAGAAGTAGCCAATATAATATATATCCTAATAAAGCGTTTTTGTGCATTTTTTGTTTTATAAAAAACATTTCTCTCTTAATTTAAGTCAATACAGCTTATATCATACAACTAAGATATATATAAGAAACTACTTCACTTTTCATTTAAGATAAATCGAAAGTAAATTTATTTACCGCTTTTACTTTTGCGACTATCTATTTATTTGCAGCTTTTCAATTAAAAGTTGTAAGAGAGACAGCATAAGATAATTCTTTAGACAAATTTGTACCTAATGAGATATTCTATCAGTTTTCAGCATCATAAATTATTATAAGAACGTGGTGGACATTATTTACACCATTATCAGTAGCTAAATTGATGAGCCTGTGTACGAATGGTTCACGCCGTTGGCTTTGGTTGCGGAGTTAACGTGTTCCAAATCGCAGTAAGTACAGTTCTAAAATTTATTTTTGAATCAATTCATGAATTAATGTTTCAATGCATGGATGTTTCTGAATGTAAATCCCTTTCCACCTTTCCGATACAGGCATTGAGAGGGCGATTAGCAAACCACTAGTCTTGTCCTAACCACATCCTTAAATCTTTAGGAATATGTGCTTCCGATGTTGATTGTTCACGTTTTTAAACCTCAGAACGGATGATGATGATGTCGGTAATGCAGTCCGGAGTAAATGTTACACAGTCGGAAAGTGGCTAGAGACTGATGATCCCTTTTTTTATATTCTTCTTTCGTTGTACTACCTTTTCCAAATATCGCATTTGATGATTTTCACGCTTGTAGTCTCCTTTTACAATCACTTATTATCTTTGCACTCAGTAATATCACATTTCTTAAATGCTGTTGAGTGAAATGGTGACTTGATAAATGTGTCATTTTACGAAAAATTTTTCTCTTTAAGAACAATTATAGTTTTCGCTGACCGAAGACAAAACATTCTCTCGGATATCACATTTCGCAAACTCACTGCGTCATGTATCCCTACAGATCTTAACTATCTTAAAAAAGAGCTTGAACTAGTAAGTAACAAGCAAATCTTGTAGAACATTTTTTGTTTGGGTAAGCTCCAATGGGAGTGGATATTGTTAAAAAAATAAGCAATATTTCTCAATTAATCCCTTTACTAAATTTAATTTTATTCATTTATCCGATTTTTTTAAATAATTAGCTTCAAATATACGTACAGTCACTTTAACGAACGCAAGACCGTTTCCAAACCAACCCTAAATTGTACAGTAGAGTAATGGTTATAACTTACTATTCTATTGGTTTTAACTACCATTAAAAGTAATATATTCGTGATCATATCCTTTCGACAGTTAAAAAATCCATTTTTGGCAAAAGAACCACGAGAATAACTAAACATATTCATTCTCAAAAGTCTTATTCTTACGTTTTATATAAAAAGTTATTAAATAATTCTAAATCGAATTTTGTATTAGTTTTGGCTAATGGCGACGACAAAAATGCTACGAAGGATCGCTTGTAACAGACGCGTTTTTTTGCCAAGGTATTGAAGGCATAAAATATTAACTAACGTCGTAGTTTTAAAGTTTCCCTTTGATAAGATTTTTTATTGCTACGAATGTTTTAAATATTTATAGAGTTTCTTCTCAATCGACATGGTTTTATCTTTGAACAGTTCCTTTGAATATTTTTAAGCCGCAAAGAAATTTTGAGAGGTTTTTTTATGCTTGATACATAATCTATTACATAATACATATTGAGTAATTTCGTTTTATATTATATTAACTTTAAAAAAAACTGTATGTGTATTATTAAAAATATTTCAAAACACTTTATGTCAAATGATTTTTTAATACATAATCGATATAAATTTGTACATTGATTGCAAATTTTGAGATCGAATTAAGGTCATAAAGTTGCTACATTGTGCACAGTATAGTATATTTATAATGTAGTTATTTACAGCTATTTATAATAATATTATTTTAGGAATTGAATTCCACAGAGGTGGATCACGTCGTGGTCACCACTTTAGAAATTGTGTTCCAAGTGTTGTATAGTTAAAGAGTTTTACTTTAGATATAGTATGGTTTTTAATATTATGTGGATCAGTTTGGATTTCAGTTCGGAGCGCGACGGAAAAATGTAGGTCCTTTTCTATGGTTGTCCATTTATATTGTCGTCAGGCTATATTGTTTTCTGCATTAGTCACCTGCACTTGAATTGATGATTGCTTCTATTCACCTTTATAATTACGTATGCAGAATTGGCGTCGCCTGTATTGATGAGATTCCGCAGATTCTGCATCGGTCATCACTTGAATTTGCTGACTGCTTTGCAGGGGCGTTAACCTTTATAAATATTACGCAGAATTTACATCGTGTATATTGATTACTGGCCAAATAATTAATGTGTTGTGAATTTTTAACTTTAATTTATAAATTAATACTATTCATGATCCCATGAATGAAAAGCCAAAGTGCTGATCAACTAAATATAACTATTTGAAATCATACATGAACGTATGCTAACTTATATGTCGCGGAAAAGTAGTATTTTAGGATTCAACGTGATTCTTAGGTCCAGTATTTTTTTTCAATAGTTTTATGTATATTTAGTTCTATGAGATAAATTAAATTTTACGTATTAAATACAATCACTTTTAAGGTGTTATTGCCAATTTTTGGTAAAAGTAAATCATAGTTTCGTTTTGTACTATTTCCACATGTTTATAATGATCAGAACTGGCTTTGCTCATCGCGTGCATTATCAACTGATAAATTATAAATGTTAACAAGGTTATTTATATGACATTAACCTTTAATAATTACAACTACTATTTCTATAATGTTCTCTTTGCTAGTGCTATTAGTTTCAATTCAATTTATCTTAGTATTATTAATAATATTTTAAAATATACGGAGAATTGCCAGCTATACGTTTTCATTAATTTGTAAGTTAAACTTATTTTTAAGTTTTCTCAGTAATGTTGAGCTTTTTTCCGTTTTTTGAAATGTCTGTTATATAAAATGATCATAGTCTTTTCTGCCACGTCACATGACTGGTCGAAGCATTAGATTTTGACAAAGAAAAATGTTGTCAAACACCTTGTATACAAACTATGGTACGTAAATGGAATATGTTTTGAACACTTTCCAATATATTTAAAACAAATAAACACCGATTGAATGTTTCAACTAATATGTTATTTTACTTTCAACTGAAATTCAAAGCCGAGTAGATGGTATATACGTATTTATTATTTAAAATACGTACTTATTTTGCTTTTGAACGGACAAAAATGTTTTTGATGTCAATGATAAAAAACATATTGTGATTTCACACAACATGCTGATTGATTTAATGTGTATTGAGCGTGATGCTGGAACACCATAACTGATTCATCTGATTGGTGAAACCACGCAGAAGATAAATTTACATCATTTGATTGATTGAGTAGACGTAGTCTGTAATAATTAGATACCATTATGCTTACATTATGCAGTGCAATTGGTATATTATGTTTGAACCATGTGATGTTTGAACATTCGATGACCGTTGACATTTTTATTAACTGTACTATATTTTCATTTGTCAATCGATATAGATATCATATACGTAGAATAGTAGAAACTATAAACTCAACGTTACATGCCAAATCAAGCTTTATACTTCTCAAATAAACAAAACAAATGTCCGCCTTTACATAGCAAGCAAAATGATAAAATATGAAATATTATTTGTATGAAGGCTGTGCATCCGAATATTTTTAACTAATATAAAGCTGTGTAATCTATCTAAAATATATTGTGTTTTGTGAATAGCAACCAAGTATTGGGTTAATGCTTGAAAGGTTACTAATCCTGGCCATCATTTTAAAGTTCTCAAAGCTTCAGTATTTCAGGATACGACAAGTTAGCACTATAAATACCTAAAATGTGATGGTGGGTACAATGCTAAGTAGTATGAAAGACAGAAATTCAGTTGTTATTTTTAAACTGGTATGTTGTTTTGTAAAAATCGTTTCACTATTTTTTTTAAGATACACACCATATTGTAAAGATTTGTATCAATAATTGAATCAAATTCTCTACTTTTACATTTTAACGAGTTGTGTTTTGAATAAGGGGATCAAGTAAAGTATATTTATACAAAGTTTTTTTTTACATTACTTTTAAGTTTGGTGTATTTTCATAATTCACTTTTCCGTTGTTTAACATAATACTCAAATCCAAATATTGAATCTGTTAGCCAATGTTTTAATCTATCGATAACACAAGATTAATTTTCGCTCTGTAAAAATCAAATTTAATTAAAAACACAAAATTGTAAACAACTCAAAATCTCTTTATGTAGCAATTTAATTTTTTTAATGTATTTATATAGTTAAACAAATCTAACACAATTTCTGAAAGATTTGTATTTTATTTCTCTGTCAATCTAAAATAAAAAGTATATCTTGTTCATGATAAAAAATGTTGTCACTGTTATTGCGTTGAAATATAAATAAAAAGAACCATTTTTTTTTAAAACGATATAATTATAGTGACGGTGAAAAATATATACAGTTTAAGTCTTTTAAAAACGGCTTTATAAAGGCAGTTCAAAACATTTTTCACGAAAGTTTATTTAGTTGTCTAGACACAATTTCAGCGTTGATACTTCTTTCACAGTAGATTTAAATACTTAAACAATTGACAATTTAAAATACAAGAACAACTGTCGAAAGATGAAACTTACAAAACAAAAAATAACATTAGCTAAGTATGAAGATAGTCTCAATAAAATATACTTACTTATTAATTACTTTTATTTGGAATGGACGTTATCACTTTCTTTCATAATTCCACACTATTGAACACTACGATGGTTAAAGTAATGGTAGCTGACTAACAGCCGATAATAAAAAAATAGCAGTATAAAAGGCTTCGCTAACCTTTGCCATTATATTTCATCAGGAATTAACAGTGACTGATATTAAATGTAGGAATATTTTATTATTTTCTTATTAAAACAATGCTGGTTGACTCTTATATTCATCAGTTCTTATAAATATTCATTAAACTAACATAAAGTTATTGCATTGCGTACTTGTAAGAATTCTTTGTTATTATATGTAATGAACTCTTCGAAGAAAGCTGTATTTCCCAACAGAGAAACGAAAGCGCCTGACATAGGAGCAAAGCTTTACCGGTTCGCTAGTTTTCGGGAGGTTAATGAAGTTACGGCAACTGAGGCCGTGTAATAAGAGAATGCATAAGTTAGAAACGAATTCCATTTGTCGGCAGTATCGTTAGATACGTGAGCGGCTGGGAAATAGTGGAATCACGTTCTACAGTAAGGGGATGAAAAATAACAAGTGATCAAATGGGGTGGTTCTTTTGTTACGTGATACACGGAACAGCGCAGCGCTCAATTGATACCGCTTCGACTTTATGCACTTGCCAGAAATTTATCCAATGAATAGAGCTACATTTGCATTTTAAGAATAGGCTTTGATTGTTGGAAACCCTTTCAGGACTATTTTTTATCTCCCTATCCGTTATTTATGACTGTCTACTAAAGCAGTTCAAATCAATATATTACATAAATGTATCTCGCTATTAAAGCTTTTGCTTACCAACAGAAACATTTCATTCACCGTTTTGGACAAATATATTTTTTCTTTATTTATATGGAAAATGCGATACAAAGAAAACGTTATATATACCATATACCTATGTTAGTGCTTATAGAATATATGGACACAGACAATGAAGTTGTATCAAACAAACAAAAACTCACTGAATTTAACAAACTAAAATTGCGCGTCTAAATATATTATGTCAATAATCTTCTTCATCGTTTTTCGATATCATTAGGTTTTTTATAACATTGATATGTTTGAACTACAATTCATCAAATTTAATGATTGTCAACGTAAAGCTTAGAAAGCACAAAATAAATATAATTAGATAATATTATTGAAATTCAGTCAACGGAATATAGTAATGTGAATTTATACTTACTTAAAATTTAATAATGATTTTTTTTCTACTCCAAAGTGACATATAATCTCGTTGGATAGTTATAAACCCTACAGGCTCGACAGTAACTATAAATATTGCTACATGTCACGATACTTACAGGTTAAAACACATTTTCAATGGTGACTTGTTTTATAATTTCAAATTATATTTAACTAATTTTGCAAACAATATTGCATATAGCTAAAACGGTAAGCTATGGAATGATACTTCACAACTCCTAAACTAAATGTTGTAAATGTGGTATGTTGTATTATATGAGACTATTATTAACTAAATATAATGCAAGACGTTGCTTTAACAAATTGCAGATGACCAAAGCTATGTAGAATTTACTGTTTATGTTTTGTGATTTAAAATAAGCGAGTGCTTGTGAATTCATTAGTCTTCCAATTGTGATGTTTAAATAGAACAGAAATTTTATTTTAATGCCAGTGGCGAAAGAGTTAAGCCGCGCTAACTGAGCATAAATATGGTCTTTAATTTTGTTTGAATAAGAAAAAACCACGAGAGAAGTTTTTCTAGGGAGGATTAAACTGATTTTATACTCTCGTAAACTTTAAATTCTCCCAACAAAGTTTTCTCACTGTTGCAAATTTTATAAATTTTTACTCATTACGCGAAATGTTCTTTGAAATACACGTACAAAATACAAGAAACACAACTTTGGAAACATAAGAATAAATAATTGTGACTGATCTTCTGTGCGAACATAATTGTGTTTTCTCTACGCGAATAATAAGAGCTTTATAAAATTATTTAAAATAAGTATCAGAAATGTTGGTGAACAGATAATGACAAAATTAATAGAAACATATTAGAGTTTATACTAACGAATACCAATTCGAACCAGGATGGACTATCAGCTATTGAGTAATAACATCGGCGGTATCTTATATTTAATAGCCCAGATAAAAAATTGTATACAATGCACATACAGTTCCGACGTACTAGCTACTTTAGACATTCAGTATTTCAATTTCAATTCTATCATCTATTTCGGGTACGTTTATACTAGTATTGCAGAAAGAGATTATTATGATGTAATATGTATCACGCGCATACGCAATTTAATAGTGTGAAACTATAATTACTTCATATTATTATTTGTAATTTGATAATAATAGTTGACAAAATATTTCCGACACATTGTAACGTTTTTTAACACATTAATGTACGATATTTTAGTATAGATGTAGATTAAGAGATATTAATATTAAAACTGTAAAACAAAGTTAATCGCAGTGTTTTAATAAGTTTTATGTATGGTAAACATAATATACACATTCTTCGATTTTTGGCATCGTTTGTTTGCAGTCAACGATTAATTTTCCGCGATCCCTGTGAGACGACTCTCGTCAATGATAAATAATTGCTATTTCGTACAAATATTTGTTTTTGAGTGATATCTTAAATAAATGAATATTGTTAAGTTTCTTATTTCACAGAAAATGTGTTCAAGTGTGAAGAAACTGTGTTTTATGTTTGTCATACAAGATAATTCATTTTATGACAGCTTTAATCTCCATCAGTTTAATCCTGTTTGTAAAGCCCGCATTTCCTCATATACTTTGTCATATAAGTTCATTAATTTGATGTCGCCCTCAAAAACATTTAGCAGATATATCAAAGGCTGGATTCAAGGCTCATAACCGATGTGCGCCACCAAATAATTAATTCATGTTTCTTCCTAAGTGCCCCATACAAGTGTAAGTGTTTTGTTTCACTCGCTATCGCGCGTTTCATCAATTATTTTACAGCAAGATAATAATAATTTTAAGGCAAATGGGAAAACGGCTGACTCGATATGTGTACCATACTTCAATAACGTAATCTTTTGAATGTTTTTGTTCCGTTTTCAATATGTAAATAGATTCGGAAGACGAAAGATGATAGAACAAAATAACATCACAGTCTTTCAAGCAATTATAATGAAAACTTAAGATAATTTCTATAATTATATAATATTTCAAAGAGAAACTCATCTTTGCTGTCTTATCAATACTTGTTGTTATAAATGATTACTTTATATGTCATTATACTATTATTGTGTAACTATTATTTTCATAAGATTTCGTTTAAAAATACAAACAAAACTGCAAATCATTGGAAAGTTAAGAATTAGAAATAGACTTAATGTATATTCTTCTTTGCCTTAAAATCATATACGACTGATTTAATATTATATTATATATTATTTAATGTATCATACAACATTTTAAGGTAATTATTTTTTCAATTAAAATTCATTTAAAATGTCGTTATTTTACAATTTAACATAACTGTTTAAAGTAAAATTTTTGAGAGATAGTATTAGGCTTAAAACAAATATTGTTACTTTAAATGTAATAATTCTTTCCTTTGCATACTACGATCGTGATTTTAAGAATGATAATATTTTTAAGAAACGTCAATAAGAAATTTTTCAGGGAATCCGAATTATAGATACCCCACTTCATCCAAAACGACAAGGAAGAAAACATGACATAGGATAACCTACGAAAATGACCTGTTATCTCGTGCTAATAATAGAAATTTCGTTCCCAGGTAGATAGACCACAAAAATGCTACGTCCATCACATATTATTACGCATTTGAAAGTAGTCTTATCTCTCTGCATTATTTGTGTTTACTTCTTATTATACTTATTATTAAGTAGAAGTTATATTTTTAATTTAAGACATCGACTGAGGATGCTTGATGGAATTTCAATATCAAATTTGGATTATTGAGATTTTGTACACTTCCTCGTCAGTTCGAGTCCATTCGTGCGATCGAATGCCTGAAGATGCCGAAAGGCGAAACCCGGGTCGTTAGTGACAAAATACATGGAAGTGTACAAAATCTCAATAATCCAAATGCTATATTTTTAACATTTTATTTTCTTGTCAATATTGACATTTTCATTTCAAAGTATCGTTATATTCAAAGTTGGATTCGTTATTTATTTTAATTAACTTACTCGTGAGCTGTATCAAAATATAAATAATATAATGTAAGCGGGTGGCGTAAAGATATAAATGTGTATATGTAATCAAACACGAATACAGCCAAGCAACAATATTCCAAGCTGTGAGCAGCCATCACCTCCAGCCGAGATGATTGTTGGCACATCGTGTGCTGGTTTATTTATTTGCGCATCATAAGCTGTTAGCTTTTAATTAGGGTTTAATAAACTTAAGTGTGAAATAATACTGTAGTAATAGGCAATTAAGGGGGTAAATAAGTTTTAGGCGCTTGCTTTGTGGCGGATCCCCAGGGGGTAAAAGGGAGGCTATATTGTTTGTGGAACACACGTGTGGTTATTTGTATGCATAGGTATTGTACGATTTGCGAGATTTAGACAATTCCAGTAACTTTCAATATTCACAGTCGATCGCAATCAGCATCGACACTTTAAATACGCTGATAAAACCTGTTTAGGTATTATATTGATCCATAAAATATTTTTCTTTAACACTTCCGTATTCATTGTGTAACACTAAGCTACTTCAGAGCTTAAATCTTTAAATTATCTGTGAAATATGTCATACCAAAAATTTAAAAGTTTGCTAATAGTTCTTAATACAGTTAAAAATTAAAAAAAAAACATTATAGTTTACGTCGTGTTTGAATAATTAATCATAATTTGAAGAACTCGTCAATTCTATCATCTTTGGATTATTGAGATTTTGTACACTTCCATGTATTTTGTCACTAACTACCCGGGTTTCGCCTTTCGACATATTCAGGCATTCGAGCACACAAATGGACTCGACCTGACAGACAGTAAACAGTGTCTAACGTTTAAATAGAAGATACAAATACGACAAATATTATTTACGAGATAAAATATTATACTTCTAGGATCCACACTGATACCTGAGTTAACATTTCGAGAATCGCCTTAATCCTTATTTTGTAAACAACACATTAACAGAGTGGCGAATTGCTGATTTCTAACTACTATTAAAATTACCAGTGATTTTACAATTATAATAGCATTGTGGGTTTCGACGGGATGCAATTCGACGAAAGGATAAATATATACAATCATTCCACATTTAGTGACATCTGTTAGGTGTTTCAACGTATAGGATACAGCAACGGAGAATTTGGAAGGGTCAGCTGTTCGTTCAGAATTGGCAATGAATTCAACTGGGCTCTATTGACTTCCAAAATTTCTTGATAAAATAATTTATGAGAATACATGGAAGTGTACAAAATCTCAATAATCCAAATTTGATATTGAAATTCCATCAAGCACCCTCAGTCGATGTCTTAAATTCTATCATCAAAAAATACAAAATTATAGTAAATTAACAATCCGAGATGCATGATAATAGCATGAGTAATGTTACTTTAAAATTCTTTTAATGACCCTGAATGGATTTGAGTTTTGATAATCAAGATGCAAGTTTTTTGGCTTTTGATTATGAATTGATTGTCATTATGATCCCTCAAAATGACTACAACAGTTTAATATGTCAAAAGTGTCAACCATGTATTGTGATTTGGAGTTAGGAGCAACGGTTTCACTAAAGGAGTACATATATTTGCAGTAATGTGAACTCAAAATACCACACACAAACCGATAATTTGTAATAAATACATGATATTTCAGAAAATCGCGAAAAAATCAATTTAGAGATTTTCAAAAATTACAGTGTGCCTCTGTAAACCCGGTGAAAACTTACCACTAGAAAGATGTCTGTGAGAAAGTTTCTAGCATAAAGTCACAGGCAATTTCTAGAAACACTCAAATAAAAAAGTCTCTAAGTAAAATTTTGGATACTGAATGTTAAAACTATTTAGTGTCCAAACTATCGATTCACTCCCAAGACTGTCTATAATTTGATGAGAGTGTTTCTTCTAATATATTAATTTAATGTCGAATAAACGTTTTTACATTACAATAGGCGTTATATTTCGAATATTTCAGTACGTTAATTTAATTATTTTGTTTTTCTGGTAGTACATTGTATGGCTCAGCACTTTATATAAATGCTATACTGAGAAATGACTACTAGATTTTATTTAAGTCCTCAGTATTTCCGAACCATTGTATTCATATTGCAAAGGGCCCAACTAAAATGTCCCGGTAGATTACTCTCTTTTTAAATGTCTTTGGCGAGGGTTTTGCGTTTATAAACTTTCAAAAGGGTAAGCTTTCTGCCTCATTGCCTCTAAGCTCTGAACAAATTCAACTGAACACCAAATTTAAATTGAGATTATTTTATTGACCATTGCTTTAATCATATTATAATAATAGCTTTCGATACTAGCAAGTTTCACGTTTATTGAGTGAAAATTGATATCATGTTTTAAAATGTTCATTTAATATTGATATTGAATAAGGAAAGTCATAAAATCTTTTAGAACATGATTATTATAAGAGAATTGAATCAAATAAAAATGCTTAATACGAAGTAAATAAATGTGTTTGATGAATTGAGATAATGACAAGTGAAATGAGTCAGCTGATATTTTTAAAAAAAATGAGTTAGGTGCATTTTGGTATCCTACATGTCACGAAGAATCATAAAAATGAAGTGAGCTTACTAAATACAGCCTGCAAAAGAATTTTATTCTATATGTAAGCAGATCATTAACCAATAATAACTAAAACTGTCAATAAACAAATTTTACCATTTTATCACTTAGCTCAATTAAATGGTAATTAATATGTGCATACTGAAGACACTAATGACTAATAAAACATCAATTGTTCTTCGACAACATTTAATAAACAACCTTACTCGTAAATGGGGGGGGGGGGGAAAACTAATTATCAACAGGCCTGCATCTTACAATAACAAGTAGAAAAATAATACCGATCGGGAGCGATATATATTTTTGTTCGTCATTTTTAATGCGAAATTAATTGTTAATTTTAACATATCAACAACAGCGTCAACAGAAACAACCAAAACATATAGGAAATCAGCCCAGTCTTGATATCGAAACAGTTCTCCACCACGCATATTTATGTTTGCCAAAAAGGTACGGATTAATAAAAACAACAAACAACTTAATCTCTGATTTCGCATGTATTCAGGTGTATACAACATGTCAATAAAGTTAGACTACCTGAGTGATTAATTAGCAATCGTTTATGGAAAGTTAAGCATCAGGTATCGCCAAAACTGTTTCACTAACGATCATCGCTAAAAGAAATTACACAACCGGTCCTGCAACCCTTTATAAACTGTAAAACCCTCGTCAGATCTGGACGTACGGGGTGTTTATATATGAGGGTGGAGCCATAATGTAGTTATGAACTTCAATTTTAGCATGTGCTAAAACTTGAATATGTATACAGAGTTTTCGTAATAAAATTAATTCAATTTTTGATATATTAACGTATCTGCTCTCAATCCATATCCTAAGTTCCCAGAGTTTGGTAAAAAAATATTACTAATATTTTTTATGAGTGAGCATTCTAAACACGTCACACACTCATAATATTTAGAGGTTATAATGAAAGCACTAGTATTTATATTTTTCAACAGTTTTTTTTAAATAAAACAAATGGTTTTTACAGAAGAAGATAATTACAATAAAGTAAAAAATCACCAGAAGAGACAAAATAAGGTTAACATTGAAAGTGATTGTTTTGTTGTATCATGTATTTCAGAATGATGCCAAAATTTTATTTTGATTCACAAAACTACTTTGCTAAATATTTCAAAAGTGAATATTATATTATACTATATTTTAAAAATAAACAAAAATATTTGTTTGTTCTAACAAAAAAAAAACGAAATAAGTCCACCCCAGCTTATATCCTTCTCATTCCCAATGGGAAAATCTCACACACACTAGACTGCTTCGTATAATACAGACTTTAAACAACCCCCTCCCTCTATGAAAGTTTAACCTCTTTCATAATAGCTCTGCTTCACTTGGTATGGCCTAATTTGCGTTATCCCTGTAGGCAGACTGGGCCTCCTTGATTTTGGTAATGTGTGTATTTTTGACCGCCACTAACGTATTAGGGTTAATATTTTAGTATACCTCTTAAGCCCTTTTTAACTTAATCGTGTTAACCATTTAAATCTTTGAGTTGGAAGCATATTTAGCGTGAAATCAAGGAGTAACGATAACAAACCCTTTTTTGATATTCATCCGTATCTAAAAAAGTGTAAGTAGATGTTAAAAACTTTGTTACAAATGTAACAAAGGTAAAATAATTTGTATTTTTCTAGTCACTTTTCAAAATTGCGACATGTAATAGAGATATTCAAATACAGTAGAACCTCTGTCTATCGTCATTATCACATTATTTGTTTTTCCGCGTTATCGTTACTGTTTATATCACCCATAAGAGTGGTGTTAAGTAATCTCACACTCATTATTCCCTTATATATCGCTTTCTTCAATCCATCATTTAAATATTATGGTTCCTTCACAAATTCTACTTTGATTGAAAGTTTTCGTCAAACATTAGTTTGTCACCCCGCTCAGACCTCAGGGCAAAAAGTAGGTAATTGCTTTTATTTATTTCGGGCTTTTTCGTCGGTGATCTATATATTTTTAACATGATCATAATATTAGACATGTTATCATGTTGTATTAAGGCGTATATCATATAACATATGTGTAAAATAGAGAGCTCAAGAAATTTACTTCATCAAGTACAAGAGTTCAAATATTGTTCAAATTGTTGCTTTTTTATCTATCATCTGTCGTACTAAATATCTGATAGAATATTTTTTGTCTTATATTAGTTATATTATCTAGACTGTTTTTACAATAATGTTAACATAATATTAATCCTAAAACCATAAACGAGTGTGTTGATATATCTTATGCAAATAACATGAACCATCTCAAATATAATTTACCCTTAAATAAAAAACCAGAAAGTAATATTCTCAAAGAAGGTGACTGATTTTTAAAATTTGTAAAACTTTTCAGCTACAAATAATATTGAATATAAAATACAATGTGTCATAAATTTCTTGGAACTTGTAATATCATAAATAATAAATAAACCTTATTTCGTTTAAAAGTAAATAGTTTTAACCCTTTCAACACACAAAACGGTTAAACCCAAACACTCGACAAGTCTCCGGACGACGCGAGGGAATGACGTGAACCTCTGTGGTTGCGAGCTCTAATGGGTTAAATATTTGCATATCTATGGATACAGAAGTGTTCCTAGCCTTTTTGATTGCGTCTAAAATGTTTCATTTGATAACTAGAATAATTATTTTACTATGCAATTTTGCTTGATAACACGTTCTTCTGTGAATATTGTAAAACAAAATAATAAACACCCTCATACTTTGTTTCATAACAAAACTATCAGACTTAGAATCATGAAACTTAAACGTTAATTTAATCATAGACTTACATAACTCTCTTTGTAGATTGCTTCGTGAAAGTCGTAAATTTATTAATAAACACATTGAATAATATAATATTATATTACATTCAAAGAAAATTGTTTTAATATCACTACTGAATGTGTAATTGTGTACCATAAGGGTTTTTAATGAAATGTCGGTGTCTGTTGCGCAGTTAATAACGTCGCTGGTTACCGTTACGGATGTCTCGGGCTAAATTCCCGGTGCGGACGGTTTTCATAAATTGATCTTTCAATTAATTTATGGATTTATGTTCGTAGTCTGAGTGTTTGTGATATCCAAAAACACCTCCCACCCATCCGATCCTCACGTTGCGATTAGCTAACCACTAGTCCTGCCCTAACTCTATCCTTCTATTCCTACTCTCTTCGAAAAAAGAGAGGTTGAGCAACTACAACAACAAGCAGTTCTCATAGAAAAAATTCTTTAAAGATACCTCCATTAGGAGACCATATGCTCCACATTGGGAGCGGACATGGATTTTTTTTAAAAATTAATATGTTGAACAAGCACTAGTTGTAATTCAGTGTAAAAAGTCCCATTCAAAAAGGATACATATGTAAAAACAATGTTAACAAAAAGGCATTTTTGCTTGCTCTTTTATAGCAAAAAACCATTATCGTAATTGACATTTGTTGATCATAAAACCAAACTTTACTGGCCATTCAACGCACATTCACGATACATAGATTGAATGTTTTTTTTGTATGAATTCCGCTTAACAAATTCAACTATTTAAAAAAATTCGTCATGAACTGTTATTTGGCTTGCTTAGCAAAATAATATGAAAGGTAGTTTTATATTTAGTTCAAAAAATAAAAATATTACATAATCTCTCACTATTATTATCAAAACAAAATTCAGAATCACAGAAATATCATGAAACTGATTCCTTTGTCTACACTCTTTTTCAAAGCGAAATTCTGAATACTTTCATTTTAATAAAAGGAAGTCTCCAATTGATAGCATTTCTATTGAATGTGAAAAAAAGACTTCAAATAGAACTTTCATGAAATTTTTATCCGTGTTATTTTATCGCTAAACTTTTTTTTTTGATATTTCTAACCAGATGTTTTTTTATACCACCTTGTTGTCACATTCTCTACAGCATTTCAAACTTTGACCAGAAGTTTCAAAAAGGAGAGTTTTGATATTAAAACTGTAGTTAAAAGTTATTTTTATTCCAGGTTTTATCTCCCCTCTGCTAATGAAAAAAAGAACTTCATAATAAAAAAGAACTTTCATAACATTTTTCGTTTGTATGAATCGTGTTTTAAGCTGATAAAAATATGTTTGTTTCACTGGTACGTTAAATACGAAGCAACTCACCTATTTCTACTCGTAATGAGGGATAATTTCATTTGATCAATTGCCATGAAATATGAAAGAAGTAATCTATAGACAAACGTTAATAATTTTAGCTGTAACGTTCATTTTTTATTTTAATTTTTAGCTTTAGTGACGTTATACTTTTTTAGCTTTAAATGACAGTTTCTGCAACATTTTCAATCACATTGCTTCGCTTGTATTTATAGATAAATAGATATCATTATTTTAATCAGATTAAAATCAATAATTTCAATGAATTTGGTGCAATAATCAGATTTGACAGATTTTGATAGTCTGGCATTATAAATACTATTTATCATATTTATTCCACCTTATTAGATATAATAGTACAAAAAAAATGTATTTTAATTTATAATCAAATGCTTGCCCGGTTAATAGAAACATATAATTATATATACCTAATTAAGAAATACCAAATTGAAACTATTGCATTGATAAATATTATATATTTGTGTGTATCTAGTTAATTAAGTTTGTATAAGAACTAGGAACAGGATGAAATTTTTTTTTACTGTTATTTATTAGAACAACTGACTGATATATTTATATAAACTCCAGGCAAAAACATATTCCATCCAATACTTACGATTATGATACACATTATACATATTTAAATCAACACTATATGCGGATACAACATTATATGAACCACTACAAATATCAATATTGATAAATAAAATACAGGCAATATGTCATCAAGCACACAATTGAATGTTTGAAGATTGATTTGAACTGCGTATGAACAGTAAAATTTTAACATTCCCGTTTTCATGCTAAAAAAATCCTTCGAATCTCATGCAGTCACATGTCGTTACTATGTCAGTTTTGTCATATAAACGCATTTATAAAGCGAAATGACAATTTCATCAAGTGAAATATGGTTTTATGTTGTATTAAGTAATTATTTTACATCATAATTTGTGTGTAAAACCTGAAATACATATCAAACTATGCGAAATTATCGAAAGACAGTAGGACAACCTCGAGACGTGTCTTGGTGTCGTTTGAAACAAAACGGTTGCATGCGTTACATCATGCATCGCGGAATATTATTATAATGTACTAATTGTTACTATACTATGCTATAATTTTGCATTTTTTGATGGTAAAATTGACTTTTAAAATTATGATTGATTATACGCAGAAGACGTAAATTATAACGTATTTTTAATTTTCAATTATATGTAGAACTATTTTTTTTTGTCCATGTCATGCTCCCACTGTGGAGCATATGGTCACCTAATGGAGGTATCTTAGCAGAATTTTTCTATGAAAAATTCTTGTTACTCAGTTGCTCAACCTCTCTTTTTTCGAAAAGAGTAGGGATAAAAGGATAGGACTAAGACAGGACTAGTGGTTAGCTAGGCGCTCTCGCTACGGCCCGTGTGGATTGGATGGGTGGGAAGGGGTTTTTTAGACTTCACAAACACTCAGACTACTAACAGAAATCAACAAATCGATTGAGAAATCAATGTATGAAACTGTCCACACTGGGAATTGAACCCTAAACATGCGTAACGGTAGCCAACGGCGCTAAAAACTGCGCCACGGACGCCGAGAATTTTATTTACAAACAGTAAAATTTTCAATTTTTTGGATTACCTATTTCACAGATAATTTAAAGGTTTAAAAGCCGAAGTAACTCATTGTTACACCGTGAATACGGAAAGGTTAAGCTTGTAAAATTAAAATCGATAACTTAGTTATTCCACTTTATCACTAACGTGACGCGTTTTGCCTCTTTAAGAAGTACCTTCAGACTAACCATATCGCAAGGTTATTTATTTCTAAGGTGATATTTTCTTTTTTCTATCCAAGGCAAGATTTAATCTTCTCTATCGTTTTCCTCCGGGCAGTATTTGGAAAAATTCTTCAGCAATCCTTTTAATCTCGTCGTCCAAACCCATCTGTGGCTTTACGGCTTGACTCTTCCTAGCTGGACTCTTTATGTCCGTCTTCGGCACCCGTTTTTTCAGCATACGTCTGATATAGAAAGTGTCGAGATAATATTTCAGTTCTTTAATAAATATTATTGTTTTTACTATGTTTTCTTCCAATGTGTAACACATGGACACATAATAAAACATCTTCTAAAACGTTGTTATTAACTCGCCCAACATCTGTTTTTAGAGAAGATTAATGATAGAAAAATGAGCAGGAGTCAGGACTAATTGCTCTTGCTATGCACCGTTTTAAGGATAAAGCAGAAGGAGGTTTGTATAGACATTTTAAAAATCAACGCCTTCGAATACAATCGATTCAAAATCAATTTATGAAAGTGCCTGAACTGAGATTCAAACCCATAAAACCGATTATTAATGAAATATACACGTGAATGATTAATAACGAATTTACTACTCTGATCAAATGTACTTTCATGATAACGTAACATTGGGATATAGAGTTTAAAACCTAGTCTGAGGCTTGAAATCTGCATTTTAGTGATATAAAGCATTAGTGGACGTTTTGACTAATGTACATTGAATATTCACGAGGCGAAAAATCTTATTTACATTCCTCGTCAACTAAAGCTATTCTGATAGTTTACCAGTTCTCTGTGGGTCAGATTTATAATGATTTATTTGTTCGAACATTATTAAATATTACTATTTTCTTTATTATTTTCTTGGACCAAATTTCAAAAGTCATTCATAAAAAAATTCATAACCTCATTTTTTGAGTAGAATTATATATTTGGTCAGTTACATACTTAATAAACGGTTTGTTACTATAATACTATAAAAGGGGTAAAGTAAAAATTATAAACGCCAGAAAACAATATTTTTTCTCAATACCTAGGTAAGGTTAGGAAGTGACGAGTTTTTTAAAATGACTGGTCGCTTGATTCAGCATCTGTCTACATGCATACCCAACATTTACAAACATTTCGTTATTTTATTTACTGTCGACTACAACCAATTCACGTCTTCACGTCTTCAATTACCTTTTTTTTCTTGGTTCGTAAAATCCATGGTTGAATAATACATATGAACATTTTTTTTAACTAGTTAAAATATGAAAAATAAATAGAAAACGTTACGTACGAAAGGTTTATTTTATTTTCGTTTCAAAATAAATCACATAAACCTTACGCTATTACCCCATTTCAATTTTTTTCACTAAAACTAACAATATTTTAAAATGATAAGTACACATTATTACTAGCTTTGAAGAGCTTTGCATATGAAATTGCGTATTAAGCTATAATAAGAACTTTCTTAAGAGAATATTATTTTTATGCTCAATTTTTCAGATGTTTCTATGGGGCACATATTCAAACGTTTCTAGCCACTATATATATATATATATGTTTTTGCTTTTTCCTTTGTGGCTGAGCAACTGAATTCAGAGAAAACTTTACAGACTGTGCAAAAGATATGTTTCAAATTAATATTAATTTCGATTTGATCTATAGTTATGGATTTAATTCCTTTTATATTTATGTAATATGGAAAATACTCCTCATCATAATAATTTATAATTTGACGAGGAATATCTTTCAAATCATATACGATACAACCGTTCCCGTTAGATTTTCGGAAACGCACGTACTATAACGTACTTTATGAAACTATTTTGTTTTTCATTTTTTTTCGGTCTTGATCATTATAAACATGTGGAAGTAGTGCAAATGAATTGTGTTTTATTTTTTAAATTATAATGCCTTTCCTCCAAGAATTGATAGTTAACACCTTAAAAGTAAAACTATTTTGAATTATGATTGATAATATTTTAACTGAAAACCCAAATAACCGGTATGTCAACGCACCTTACTTGGAACTACAAATTTATAAATGATGCAATTTAATCTGTCATGATTTATTTCATAGAGGATTTTTTCGTTCAGACAAAACATAATGCGTTACATATGCGAAATATTTGAACTTAACACAAAGTGATGACTCTGAAATAATAACGTCGTGATGCTCAACGAAACATTAATTTATTTATTTTCTTCCATGCTGCTACATCTTTTCTTGTGTCATATATATACATACATCTTCAGGATTCAATTAAAGCATTCGTATGACTTTTCACGAAGCACTAAAATATTTGATTAAAATGTAAGATAATCTATAGGTAAACTATCACTGTATATTGAATCGACACAATTTTAAATCATTTTCAATTAAATTTTTTCTTAACTCTCAATTTGTTCTATAAATAAATGCAGTTTATTTATTTTCGGTTTTCTGTGTAACAAAATTTATGTTTCAAAACAAAAGTTTTTGTATTTATTTATTTGGTTCTTTTTATCAGCTTTGTTCGATGTCATTACTTTGTCCACCCTGTATCAAATATATACTTCCTTCATACGTATCATAAAATCTGAAATTAAAGAAAAAATGATTCCTCTCGGGGAATAACCTCGAAGCAAATAACCCAAAGTTTTCCAGGTGGAGAAGAAATCAATAGCCCGGACTGAAATTGAGTTTATTGGCCGAAGGCGACCCAAACGATTGTGAGGGGAAATCCCCAAAGAATGCCAGAGTTTTGTGATGAGAAATATAGAAAAACCGATAATCTTGTAATGTTTGAGAGGCTTTTCAATATAAAGACACACCTACACAGGTAAATGTGACAATCATAATCCAGAATAAAAGTTGCCTATAAAAAGTGGAA
This sequence comes from Himalopsyche phryganea, assembly GCA_022494535.1. Taxonomy (NCBI): domain Eukaryota; kingdom Metazoa; phylum Arthropoda; class Insecta; order Trichoptera; family Rhyacophilidae; genus Himalopsyche; species Himalopsyche phryganea. The sequence continues at coordinate 4,708,142 of JAGVSL010000010.1, read as the reverse complement.
TATTTTTTATTACGAAGCTGAGAGCCTCGTATTACAGGATGAAAATTGAAAATTTTTGCATAAGTAGTATAATTCAAAGGCTTTGATATAAAATACGCTTTTAAGGAGTGATCTCAATAAATATTTTTTCTATTATTCAGATCACACGAAAAAACCTCTTTCCAAATTTGTAAACGAATACGCAAATCGGAATATTATCCGATAGAGTCGAAGAAATATTATAATTGGTACTTTGACAAGAATAATTCCTTCGTAAAGTTTATATGAAGACGAATACTCAAGCTGGGATGGCAAGCTCATTTTCTTACATAAATAAACTGAATTACTTTTTCTTGGTATTTTAAATAAACTGTGACAATGCTTCATAATTACAATATGATATAATTGGGACGTAAATAATAAAAAAAAATGTTGGACAAATTACACATACATTTTGAATCATCGGTATTCAAAGACAATCACAATCATGTTTGGTTTGACATAAATTTTCTAGATTTCATAAACAGATACAATTATGATTTATGCTTTATATTCATTTTTAAGTAGAAGAACTAGTTTCATAATTTTGTGTATACACAGTGAATAAGGCAGGATTGCAAACCATTTTATCTCATTTCGAATACTACTCCACCAAAAGTTACCAGTTCAAAAATAGTATAAAGTCACTGATATTTGAGCGCTAATTGTCTTAAATCCTGAATTGCTAAATTATCTGTATCATTCAACTTATGTAAAAAACCAGCTTGTCAGTGGTGATGCCACTAAAAATAAAATCAAATTTATTCGACGATGTTTTATTCGATGCCACGTGGCCTTTAGTGAGTTCAGTCGAATATTTTTTCTCAGTTTCAAAATAAATTTTTGTCGGAACTTCCTTACGATGGTCGTATCGTGAAACATATTATTTTTATAACGATTTTTAGATGGATTATTAAACGGTTTTTTTTAAGAATTGGATAGTGTTATAAGCCACTGTGGGTCTTGGCCACCTAGACGAAGCACATCAACTCTCGTTTTAACCTTGATCTGTCTGTCCACTCAACCTGCCTCAATGATGCCATATCCGCTTTGTCACACTCAAAACGCCTCATCTTGAATTTTCATCTTTCAGTTCCTCAAGTTAGCATTCGTGTTGCCCCTGTGGTGATTGACAGTACGACGAAAAAAATATATTTTCTCTAATACTATACATTAGTTACTTAACCAAATGAAAGTCTTACATCAAATAAAAATTACCTTTTAACATTCCATACTTATGACACAGTTACTAAAAATATATCAACATGAATTAAATTTTTGTATTAAGCAACCATGCACTTTGAAAAATATTTTTCTTACAATGGTTATAATTATTTTTGACCGTCAAGAACTGTTTTATTTGTCTTTTACATACACATGATACGGTAACATACTTAATATTCCTAAATATACAAAACAACCAGAAAAAACTCTTCTAAGTCGATTATGATAGAATTTTATTTTTGAAATAACATCACAGGTATTCAAAACAAAAGCTGGCTGAAACAATCGAATGTATTTATATATCAAAAATAACAATCCAAATATTCAAATTTATATTTAGAATATCGAATATAACTAGGCCGAAGCGATCAAGTATGAACACTTGCCAAGTGGAACTAATCTAACTAAACCATATTTAGTTGTGTAGGTGTGTGCAATTACGCGTCGATTATAACGTTTACATAAATCGCTCTGCGTCGCAACGCCCTTTAACCAACCTTAAACCAGGGGTCTTAATTCGTCGGTTACTTGAATTCCCCGGAAGTAACAACTACTGAGTCACCATTAAAGTATTATAGATACATGTTTCACTTGACGAAAAGATTGCAAATAACTTTTCTTCGAACTTTCAGGTGGTGTATTTAGGTTTGAAGACTTTGAGATAAACCACCCAAAATACTATTATTGATAGTGAAAATAACATGTCTGTAAAGGTATCTTTCATTCAAATAAAGCATAAGAAATCTAGAAGTTTCATTTAACATTATAATTTATTTTATTAGTCACGTGGATCGGATAAAACTCTACTGCTTCATCAAATTCAGAGTTTGTATAGAAATAAACAGTACAATTATCTAAGTCAATGGGTTGAATCCGAGAATGAAAAAAATCCAAAATTTACTTATCGAACGATTTGTGGATTTTTATTCAATGTTTTTAGTCAATGACAACCAGTTTACAACAGAAGATATCTGTAAAAAAAATGGTTTGTAATCCATGGGCATATTTCGGTGTACACTGGGTGAAAAATAAGACTTTCACCATATTCTGTGAGCTGACATACCACAATAGAAAACAAAGCATAAATTTTAGATAATAAAGTACCCTATGCATCTTTAATTGGTTAAAATCAGAGTATGATAAAAATTCTTATTATTCAATGTTAAACATATTTGAAGTAATGACTCTATAATTAAAACTTTTTGTAAAGCTGGAAATTATCCTTAATTCGCATAAAATGTCAAATATATATTTTTCACTTAAATTTTAATCCAATTAGCATTCATATAACATGGCGGGTCGTGGCCACTTTAGCCCTCGTATTATGGAAAAGGTTTGTTCTGTAAAGATGATGTAACGCAGCTTTACTTGTAATATAATATATTGCATATGTAATATATCAGTATTTCATATTTTTTTACACAATGAATCATAAATTGTCTTCAGACTTTATGGTTTTATAACAATTTTTTAGCACCAAATGCTAACGAAAAGACAAGACAACTAATCGCTCTCTCTATGACACGTTATTTAACCCGGATTTCCATACCCATGGATGCATGTACATAAATCGATTGAAAAATCAATTTATGAAAGTTTTCAGAAGGCATCCGAGTAGGCTAACAGCCTTAACCACTCGGTTATGGAGAAAGTTTGATTCGTAGAAAACAGAAAACAATATCAATGTCATTTTTGGAAATCTGAATGTTTAGTTTCATACGTCAAGTACAGATTTTACTTATTTGGATGCCCATAAAACTCTGAATATAATTTTCAAATAAGAAAAGTATGTTTCAAATCAAAAAACGTAACGAATACACTTCATGTTCATTCATAACATCTCTTTTTATTAAGAAATTTCTGAGAATCAAAATATTCATTAATATTATCGTAATACTTAAGGTTCCTATAACTTTACTGAGTGGATTGATAATAAATTCTGAATTGAATCAGTTCAACAGATCGAAGGCATTTAGTTTTTATCATTCATTTCATATAAGTTTAATATATGCAGCTGTCCCTAAGTCATATGAGTAAAGAAATAAAGGGTACATTTACCGCTAAGCCAATAATACAGAAATTTATATTTGTTATATTTTCTTCATAAACCAACGTCAATTCCTTTTTTCAAAACAGTTTCAGTTTCAATGAATCCAGCGGTATAAACTGTCACTTAATTTTTATTCAGTTCCTTGTATTTTTGACAATTTGGATGCCATTAGACCCATCCCAGTAAATAAAACAATGATACACATTAAACAACCATTATACTAGAACGATATATAGAGGAAATGAAACCAAATCAAATAATATATGCTGCTATAATATTTAAAAAGATAGAACAAGTATATTAATTGCATTGACAGATTTAGATTTAAAATACATTTCATTTTTGAATAAGAAAATAGCATAATCCATGAAGCGTAATGAAAATTTAAGAATGATTTAAAAGAACGACAAACTGAGAAAAACGATATTCTATTGTTTTGTTTTGAAACAATGTTTTGTAACTTGTAATACATCTACAAACTTTCTTTTGTGCTTTTATAATACTAATTTATTGTGTGTGCTATTAAATATAAATTATTATTTGATGTAACTATTAAAATCATTTGGTTCCTCTTGTATTTACCACATTTGCGTTTTTTCGCCGTCCATATAAGTTTATTAATTTTTAATTCACGCTTTTGTGTAAATGTTATACATTTGTCAGTTTTGATAGTAATTCCGAAATCTTTAGTCAGTTCTCTCTAAATGTATGTCGACCCTGTTAAACTTAATCGTGCGAAAATAGGATGATGCGAATCACTTAACCTCTTAGTGAAGATGGACCATAAACCATTAGCTCCTTGAAGTAATACCACGTAAACACATCAATAGTTAGTTACTCAGAAGACTGTCTTTATATCGCATAAATCTCCAATTAGGTTTACTATTCAATAACTTAAGTAAATAATTTCAATGTTTTAAATATTATACGTTTAATGATAATTACAATTACCATTTAAATGTGGATTATTGAGATTTTGTACACTTCCATGTATTTTGTCACTAACGACCCGGGTTTCGCCTTTCGGCATCTTCAGGCATTCGAGCACACGAATGGACTCGAACTGACAGACAGTAAACAGTGTCTAACGTTTATATAGAAGATACAAATACGACAAATATTATTTACGAGGTAAGATATTATACGTCTGAGAGCCACACTGATACCTGAGTTAAAATTCTGAGTTAAAAGAATCGCCTTAATCCTTATTTTGTAAACACCACATTTACAGAGTGGCGAATTGCCGCTTTCCAACTTCTTATGGAATTACCAGTGATTTTACAATTATAATAGCATTGTGGGTTTCGACGGGATGCAATTAGACGAAAGGGTAAATATACAAAATTAATAAGTGAATAAAATACAGTTTGAATAGATGCGAAGCCTTTTGTGCTCCTCAGGATTAGTCAACATCGGATATCTTTAGGTCTTTCAGTTTGGTTTCCTGGTGTATTTATTCCTATGATAAATACACACTTATCCCTTTCTCGCAATTATACTTGCCGAGTACTGCTATTCTAAATATTCTTCCAAGGCACCGAAAGAAGAAAAATCATAAAAAAACCCTTACGAATACTGACAAACAAAGTGTTCAATTCTTATCAGGAATTATTTCTTATCTGATTTTATACTTGACATTATAAATTTTTCCAGTCTCTTGCTAACTTTCGAGAGTGATTAGGAGGCAAGCGCGTAAATTTTTATTATGCGTTTACGCACATGATCTATACCTTACTATATCTCTCTTTATTTTTCACAAAGAGACGTCAAATTGATAAATTATTGATGATGTACGGCTATGTTCCACTAGCTCTTCTTTTATTTCCATTTTTTAGTCCTCTTTAATATTTAATTACTTAATAATATTTGATCATATTCAGAGAAAGTTTGTCGTATGTTAATGTCATACAAATTTTAAGTCGATATTATAAATGAAGTAACTAATATTTTTATCAAAGCCTCTTATAGATTTATGTAGGTGGTTCGAGTCCGCGCCGGTCACTACTTAATAGTCGACCTGTAATGGCCGCCGCAGCACAGCCCAGTTAATTTATGGCATGACCCAAACTGTGTGGTTTGCATAATTGGTTGCCGGTACTGACGCGCCTCTTATTGCGATCGGAACGACGCCCGGCAACCGGGCGTCACGTCGTTATAATTGCAATCAAGTTGTTTATGTTTGCTTTAGCATCATTTTGAAAATTTATAATAGCTTATTAAAAGATACTTCGATGACAACTTCCATGATTGACGATAAAAAAATTTCAAAGATTGAATGAATGATATTACTATGAAGTCAATGAGTTTTTACAAATAATTATTTTCTACTAAAAAAAATGATGATTTATTTAATCAATACATGGTATCGGAGCATTATTAAATATGCCTGTAAATTATAGTAGAGTATTAAAACTCCCTTCCACCCATCCGATCCTCAAAAATGGGGCGTAACAAGAGCTATTAGCTAACCACTAGTTCTGTCCTAGCCCTATCCTTATATCCCCACTCTCTTCGAATAAAGAAAGGTTGAGTAACTGAGTAACAATCAATACTCATAGAAAAAAAATCTATTGAGATACTTCCATTAAGAGGCCATTTGTTCCACGTTGGGAATGGACATGGTAAAAAAAATCATAAGATGACCATTCCCATTGTGGAGCAAATGGACTCCTAATGGAGCTTGTATGATGTTGCATCTCATCAGACGCTGTTCTGCGAGAATTGCGGGTTATTCATTTGCTTAACCCCTCTTTTTTAAAGAAAATAATGACAGAATGATGGAGCTAAGAACCTAAAGGAGGACTAATGGTTTGCTAATCGGTCCTGCTATGTCGCTGTTTTAGATTGGATTGGTGGGAAGGTACAGAAACCCATAAATTGATTAAAAAACGAAAGTGTTCGTACCTGAATAAGATCCCGTAAAAACTGCAACCGAAGTGGATGACGCATACCACTTAACTTTAAATCTGGCCAGTAAGTATACAGTATATATATATAAACCCATCTTACCCGATCCCAATTCACATCATATGGACTCATAAATTATTTCGAGAGAAGGTATTTCACAAGAATTTGCAGAAGTGATTTCAGGATCGGATAAGATCGAAAAGATATATACATCATACACATCCATGCCTTTGGATATAAACTCAATAATCAAGGAGTGTGCCCATTCGGAGATCCAAACTATCGACTGCAAAATTTACTAAACGAAACCCCTAGAGCACTGATAGCCAATAGGACAATGACAGAGCTATTTCTTATCGACGGCCTAACACGCCTTTTTCTATTTATTATAACTATCCTACACAAGATTTGTTAAATCAAATAATGTTACTTTAAAAGTGTCCACTATCAATTCTTGGTGTCAAGGCATTATATTTTAAATATCAGCTGTCAGTTGATAATGCTCGCGATGAGTGAAGCCGGTTGTGATAATTATAAACACGTGGAATCAGTTCAAAACAAATTGTGTTATAATTTAAAAAAATTTGAAATACTGTTTTAAAAAACACTGTCAACATTTTTGTCTCCTTCCTCACACTTATTTTTTTCAGAGAATTTTACAACTATTTAAACATACTCTTTGTAAAACTTTACTACTTTAAAATAGTAAATAATATTTTTTTATCCCTCTTTCGTTCCCATCAAATATCCCGTGTCCAATATGAAATACTTACATATGAAACCATATCCCTGTAACAGTTTTCTCTATTGTTTTTCATTTCATTAATATAAACAATAATCACCATATCATAATATTGTGAACGCTTCATATTAAACTTTATAGTATTTTAAATATAGTTCTAGTGTAACTATGCGTATGACGTATCTCACATTAAAGACTTAAGTCTTTGGAATTGCTACTGTGATGCACTTTGCTCTCTTAATAACGGTAAATTCGTACAGTGTTGTATTGAAACCTAAAAACAATACTATAAGGTGAGGGCATTCTTTGTTTAAACTGTAAATGTGTTGTCTGATATAAAAAGTGGTCATATCCGTATTTATAGAAAATGAGATGAATAGAAAAAACGTTTTATGAATTAATGCAAGTTTTAATAGAAGTTTTATTTACTTAGTCTTCAACATTTTATTCAAGCAAGTATTATTTACACATAAACTGAATTAATATTGAGTACTTTTGTATTATAAAAGATTTAATTTTGAATTTGACAATTTTTTAAATAAAATATCATGAGGATTTTTTTACCTTTTATACAAAGTTTTTACTCGCCCACTACAAGTCGCCATCCATTACTGATGATTTCTATTAACTAAGTCATGTGACACTGTTGATGAAAGTGGTTGGCCGACACAGATTTGACTAGGTTTGATATGAAAAAATGTTGACTTGCGTTTTTTATTGAATAATGTTGTATGTGTCCAAATTTGTTAAATTATTTCTGTAGATGGTATACCAGTGTTTTACACTCCATACTGTAAGTTGAAAAAAAGATAAATATGGATTTGACCAATTATCACTTTTAAGGTGTTAACTGTCAATTCTTGGTGGAAACGCATTATATTTTAAAACATAAAACACAATTCATTTGTACTACTTACACATGTTGATAATGATCAAAATCACAAATAAAAAAAATTTGCCACTTATGATAGCAGACAGCACAAATATCGAATACTTGTATCATTCCATAATACAAATTTACATACACAAAAAGGAAAACAAGTCTTTGTATATATATTTTAAATACAATAAAAATATTGTTAAGCAAATAATATAGTTGAGTTTGAATTATTTTACTAGTGTCTTGCAAAAATTCGTGTCATGTGATGGTTGCCAGAGTCTTGTTTTATATATAAATGCATTATAGTAATATTTTGTAATTACAAGGGTTGTATAAACTTTTTTTGCAAAATCACTTCTAAAAAGGTTAAAATTCTTTAATTAGATAAAATATTTATAGTTAAATATTCAATACACAATTATTTCTGAAATTATACATCCTTAATGTAATATTATACATTTTATTTTCGAAATCATTATTTTGTTTCGCTACATGGTTGTTCTTTGTCTCTCCCAGAAATAATTAACGAATGAATTTCAATATAATGAAGCACACCATTACTTATTCAAGTACCGATGAAACGAAAATGTACCCACACTCACCATATACATCAAACCCATGTGCGAGAGAATTAAATTCTTGTAAATACAGTGCCGCCGAGACTGTGAGTTATGAAAACACATTTAATTTCGTGTGTAACACGAGAAGACGTTATTATTTTTGGTTCAGCCGTTTCTATAATTAAATCGTTTTTCGAAAATAAAATAGGATGAATTCATACAATGAAATCCAATATTGTTTTCATACTGGAATATGCGCTGATTTACAGCACTTAATTGATCATATTCAGTTGGAGAAATGTTATTTTTGTTTGACTTGGTGCATATCAATCGTGAATAACTTCATCAGATGTAAAATAAAGAAAAATATATTTGAAATACAGCTAATAATTTCCAATTAAAATTATAAATAGTATGAAAATCTTTTCATGTTACTTAAGATCAACTCCAAGAGAAATAGCATCTCTAACACCCAAGTTCAAAATTTCATATTTATATAAAAAAACAATGATAATTATTGACCTTTCTGGAATTTGTAAAACTTTTACCACAACACCGAGGACATACTCTTAACGACATGATATTATTTTACACGCTGCTCTAAAAGCTTGCAATTAATTTGATTACATATGTTTCATACAGTCAAATGGAGATGGTAGATTAAAAAATAGTAAAATTTAAGAATGAAAGAAAATAATTTCATAATGATCAAATTTTAGAAAAGATGTTATAATCACATTGCCAAAATAATTGTAAATCTGCTATTATTATTTATATTGTCAGATTATTCGATGTCAAAAACAACCTGGGCTGAATTCACATTACAATGACAATGATGATTATGAATGTGATATGAAGGGATATCGTTTTTAACTATTTCCCTTAAATAACTTAATCTGATGAAATAATTATATAAGTCACACTTTTTTTTTTTCAATAACTAAAGACTTCTTGAACCAGATATTATGAATTTTGCTACGATTTTTCTTTACGAAATATACACGTTTTGTTTATATACTCTTGTAATTTAAGGTTCGTGACACACCGAGTGTGAATGACATCGCGTAAAATTACGAGTACACGAATTAAAAAAGCACTCGCATTTGTGATGTCGGTTATGGACAGTATGTAACCGTCGTCAATATATTTAATATTATATGACAGTTGAAAATATTGAAAAAAAGAGTATTTATTGGAAAATTTGTGTATAATTATCATGTGAAAATCTCAGAAAATGCTTATTGGCTGGTAAGTTTAATTTATACTACTATATGCTATGACGCTCTGAAGGTAGAAAAACATGCCCTTATCTATGATAGGTTCTTAAATATGGAATTCACTTGAAATATACAACTTTTAAGTAAATAACGGATTGATTGCCTGTCATTCTATAACTAGCTTATGATAAGTTAACATGGTATACCTCTTGTTGTGCCTAAGCTTTAAAAATATTTTCAAGAGGGATATTTTTTATCTGAGGCTCACGTTTTTCAAAATACCTTTCCGAATATATAATATGCACCACCTTCCTTATGAACCGTCTAAATTAAAAGCCCCGGAAAGTCTACAAACTGTAGGGGCGGGACTTAATCGACAGCCGGGGGCGATTTGCACCCCATGTTGTAATTTTGATACTCATTTTCACAAAGTTACCTGCGAGTATGATTATCCTATTCCAAATTTTTCGTGTTTGAGCAGGGATTTGAATGTTTAATTTGCTAATACAAAGCTCAATAAGTAATAAAAACATGTATTTTTTCAATCGTAGATTTAATTTTACATCCCTAGCCGTGATTACACAGTAGAGATGTAGAACATCCGTTCTACTCGGTTACTCGGTTGAGGCCTTAAAACCACGAATGGACATATTGAATCATTCTAATCTTTCTTTCAATCATTAGAAATTAGGACATCTGTGATATTTTTCACACCTTTCCAATCAACATATACTATATCAAACCATTGAATAAAAAATAAGGTAAGGTAAGAACGTTTTATAAGTACATTGTTCAATTCTAACACTATAAGGAGGTTAAAGGAATGATTTAAAAATAATTCCTAATACGTAATTAATCATTTTATGTAAAAAAGTGCCTTTTATTTAAAATATACATGTTGAATTAGGAGTCACTTTGCTTTATATTAGGAGTCAACATAGCTTAAGCAAAATGAAATTAATATCTGTACAAATTTTTTCGTTAACGAAATGAATTCTTTATGAAGTGTAAAAAAAACTGAAACAAAAAATTAATCGTCTTAACTCAAAATTAGCCACCCCACTAGTTTATTCTAGGCAATAATATAATACGTTTTATCGGCAAACAATCTTTTATTGCATTTTAAAAAATTAAACACAATTCATTCGTACTACTTCCACATGTTTTGAATGATCAGGATCGATTTCGCTCTTCACGAGCATTATCAACTGATAAAAATACAAACGTAACAGGCCTATTTATATAAAACTGAGTGTTATAATTAAGGTATATAAAACAGATGGTTCATGAACTAAGACAAGAAATTACTGATTATCAAATAAATTATACATAAATCAAATAAAATAGTCTAGAATTAAAATGCTTTGTACCTCTTACAAATCAATATCTGAAATTACAAATATAGCTACATTATAAGTCCATTAACTGAGCAAAAATTTTGAATGACATTACTAATGCATTAAGCAAATAAACGATTGGGAATATTATAAGAAAAACATAGTGAACCATTTAAAAACAATCAAATATTAAGAATGTAATTAATATTAACAATAATCAGCCATCTTAAGTGGAGAACGCAGAGCAGCTATGAGAATGAGCATCCATCAAATTTTTATATCTGAAAAATAAAAATTAAAGAGACAGAATCAATTCTTACGTTTTAAAATATAAAAATATCATTACAGGTATAATATAAATTAATCTTCTATTGCACATAAGAGAATAGTTTTTTTATGTAATCAAGTAGTAAAAAATAAATAGAATTTTGTTGCACAGGAATGTTTGAATATTCTAGGAGCTATTTTGTAATCACAATATGGTCAAGGCTACTGTTTAATACAGCTTTATACTACCTTATAATAAATATAACTATCATAAAACGTCTTTGTTTATAATGTTATTAAATAAAAAATAGAAACTTTGTGATTTCACTGAAACAGAACACGTGTCAAAACTTGTATGCAAGCACATCAGAAGAAAGTTATGAATTGTTATTGCTTAATATGTCTAATGCCGTCGAGGTTCTTAAAATAATAATGCATTCATATTAAAAATATTACATTGTAGTAGGATTTATGTATCTAAACTTAAGTATTGTCAAATAATTGAAAATTGGTTTGTTGCCTAGGAAATTGTGACCGGAAATATTTATTTTAAATTTTAATTTAATTACGACCCTTTTGCAAAATTGAGAAAATTTAAAAGCTTTACAAAATATACTAATAGTCAGACGTTGAGAATTTTTATTGGCTGAAAATAAATATTTATGAAAATTCTTAAATACAGAAAATTATATAAACATTTTGAATTTGTTTCCATTATATTTTTATACTAAACATAGAAAAAAGGAACGATCAAAGTAAAAGTAAACAATATTTTCAACCTTTTTCTCAAAACTGACGTATTTTTTTACAAACACCTGTAAATCGGTACGCAGGTGAGGGATCATGATGAAACCTTGTAGGCGTGTCTGGCGCGGTGGCCCAAGGGCAAAAACCACCCTATTTGCAGTCCAATCTCTACAACAGTAAAGGCTGGAGTCCATCCAGTCACCCCTTGAAGTAATTACATCCGGCCAACCCTGATGATGTTGACGGAAGAGAGTGACACGCCCCGCGGCTATGACGGTTGAAAACACACAGAAAAAGAAACAAAATATTCGCCTCGTGATTCATAAATGAATCTGTGACAAATTTGAAAATTCTCAAAAAACAAGAGAAACATAAATCTGTTGCAAGCCCAGTGATTCTCATTGTTTTAATTGTTTAAAAAAATTGATGTGCCTTAAACAATTTTATTTTACTATTTTAATTATACAATTATATATTTTTTGGTGATTTTTGCAGTCCAAATATTCATCTTATATGTAATAGCCCAGACCGCTCTGTAGACGTTTTATTATTATCACAAATCCCGTGTAGGTATGAAATTTTGTCATGACCTAAGCACTCGCGGTGTATATTTAAAATAAAATGTTATGCAATGCACACACATTTCCGACGTACTAGCTACTTTAGACATTCAGTATTTCATTTTCAATACCGTCGTTTATAACGGGTACGGTTAAACTAGTTTGTTACAGTTAGTCACAGTTATTTAATTTATTTGACCAATCAACATTGTCAAAGATTTCCTTTGAAATTATATTATCGATGAATATCATTACCTAATATAAAATCGTATATATTTGGCATGATTGATTTTTTTATCTGTAATACAATGCAACAATGCCATCGATCACACTGCGCAGGCAAAGAGAGTGTGTGTAAGCGTGGCCATTACTGTGACTATTGATGACACTTCCATCTTAGGTGTAAAATTGTTAGTAAATCTGTAATCGAACAATTATTGTAAACAGGTAAACATTTAAATATTCAATTTTTCTAAGACTTTGAAGAATTGCTTAGAGGTGGCCGTAAGTTTTTATCTTAATATTCCAGTAGAAATTTATTATTCCATATATTCCTAGTAAAACTAAACTTTTATATAATTTACATGATTATCTGTAAATTTTTGTCGTAGTTCTTGCGTAGTTATAGCGATCAGCTAATAAGTAACATTGTAACATAATGCTTCCTTCATTACCTTATCAGGAAAAGAAGGCTAGATCCCGTCATCGTTGAATATAGAATCTTGAAATAAAGTGTCTGAAGTTTTAAAAAGCCTATATATTTTAAATTAAGAATGAAAACATTTTCATTTACATGTTCTTTTAGAAGATTAAACACATGCTTGGTAAATCGAAATGTTTATCCTAAAACAAAAATGAGTGTATCCATTTTTAATAAATATTATTTAAAATTATGCCACCAAAAATATTAAAATACATATAAATATAAAACTAAACAAAGTTTTAATGAGTTTTCTAAACTAATTAAAATGTTAAAAATATAATCAAAATACTTGCGACGAAATTCAAAATTAATTTCAACGCCTCCTTTAAATGGTAATGTTTAAATTACAATTAAGGCTTTTTATCCTTCTACAAATACCAAGGTTTGATTCATTTCACATTCATTTACTTATGCCCTATCCATAAATCATAAAGTTTACCGAAAGGACCCTTTAACTAACATAGGCGATGAAAGCAAACAGTCATGATATACGGAATAAGAAAACGCTGGAATATATCGTGAGCGATGTACGGATTGCTATTCCAACCAAAATCAATCAAACAAATTGAATTATCTGTCTGGAAATATGAATAAACAAATATAACGTCTTCTTAAATGTTAGGTTTTTAAACGAAATGAAGAATAAAATATAATAGAGATTGTATACAGTCGCTAATTCTACGACCATTACGAAAAAGCTAGTGAATATTATAGTAAGTATTATTTATTATTGACTTAAATAATTTTTGACTCTGAAACGTGAAAAGATACTTCCATGTGTTATTGATATCTAAAAAATGATTCTTAGCAAATGAATATGAAAATGAAATTTGAATTGTTCAAATTTTTTACATTTCCGTGAATTTCATCACTACCGACCCGGGTTTCGTCTTTCAGAATTTTCAGGCATACGAATACACTGATGATCTCAAATTGAGTAATTATTTTATATCGTTATAACCAAATTGATATTTTAATAAACTTTATTACTGTTTTGATAATAATGACTTTTAATAAGATAAAATAAGAAAGTATTAAGTTCTACAAAATTTTACAACGTAGTTGATAGTTATGTTGGCTTAACTCCAGCGTCAGAACTATGATTTGACAGAACTTAATTTGTTAAAATAGTCTCATAAACAAGTACAAACTCATAGGACTTAGCAATTGCGAACAACGAAGAACCAATGAACATTAAAAATCAATATGGAAAAAATATAGCAAAGAATAACCTACTGAATTTCAATTGATGGGTGTTATAAGCGTGAATATCAGATGACGTATTATGGTGGAAATTTCCTATTATTTCGATTGCTAGGGTAATTTCGGATTATTTTACGAATTCATATCACGTAAAGGATACAATAAAAAGGAGATAGGGAAATTAATTTGTTCATTGAAAATTGGTTAGTTACTTAACTGTGCCCTATTTATTTCCAAGTAACTTACATATTTTGATTGTCAGTTCAAGTTCAATCACGTATTTGAACGCCTGAAGATTCCGAAAGGCAAAACCCGAGTCGTGACGAAATATATGGAAATGTACAAAATTTGAACAATTAAAATATTATATGGAAATTCCGTCAAGCACCGTCAGTCTATGTCTTAATTTTTTACAGGTAGATTGTTCTTTAGATACAATATTCGGTTTGATAATAAGCACACGTGCCTGAAAGAAAGTAAACTTATAAACGTTATTTTATGATTTATTTCAAAAAAATATTATTTAACCAAACCTTTTTCGAAGTTTTACAGCGTAACCATGGGTTGACTACAAATACAACTATTGTACTATACCTCCAGGCTTTCTTGCCATTCAAGAACACCCTTTCGCCTTTAACGCACCCCCACCCCTGCCACAAAATATTCTGGCGCAATTAGAAAAACTGATTTACACGGCGATTAAATTGTACGTTCAGCGGTCGCGTGTTATCACGTTAATTTATTATTCATAGCTTTTGCTTTCAGCTCAATTAACGCCAAGATGAGCAGGTAATAACGGCGGGGAGCTTTGGGGGATGTGGAAATTGGCGGATGATTACTATTACTTTTAGGGGTAAAGAGGGTTCATTGAACATTTCAATCATAATTAATTTTGAAACTCTTTCAAATTGCATTACCTGTAAATTATTATAATGTAAAATTACTTACGATCCATTCAATTACGATTGGGAGACTGCGTTGACTAGGCCTTGAATGCCATTTGATTGACAGTAACCCTGCAGAAAGTGTGATGTCCATAAGATGCAGTAAAAGAGACAGGCTGAAGATTCTCTGGCTGAATAAAGCTTTTATATGACGTTCGTTTGCTTGAGGTGCTGAATAAAAGACGCATTCTTTGGATAAAAATAAGTGGAAAGAATTTTCTCAAGCAGACGGAACCCACCCAAGCTTTTGAGCTTATGTTGATGATTATGAATATCACCGAGACTTTAAGAATACTGAATGTATCAATACCATTCGATACCTCAGTTCCAAAGTGTAACAACTCAAAAAGCATACTCCTGAGATAATTTCGAAACACGGTTTTGAGAAGGTTCAATAGTACATCTAATATTCGTAGATTGTAATGAAATTATAGGATTACCTAAGATATATATTTATATTATTAAATATATATATATTTTTTCTAACATTAATAATTTTCAGTGAATCTCCATTGTTTTTACAGTTTGTATCGTAATTAAAAACAGCCTCTGTCATTCTAAAATAATCATAGTTGTTACATTTTGGAAATGGTAAATGTTGTTATTCTCAGAATTTTTTCATATTTAACATAAAACTACACATTTTGGACCAATCGGAACTCATGAACCGATCGATATGATAACTTGATTCGTGATAACTTCTTCTTGATTAAAATATTTTTAAAAAAGTTTGTAACTTAAGGTAGTTAAAGTTTGTAATATCCATGTAAGTTACGTCTATTAACCCGGATCCTAAGGCGTGGATGACTTTATTACTTATTCGGGAGACCTATTTGATCCATTATCTATAATAAATTACTCTTTTTTTTGATTTTGGTTTGGTATTTCATTTGTAAGTATTATATGTGGGGTACGAATCAATACGAATGGCAACAAAGATAAGATGGATGGATAAGAAGCATATACACGTGCAGAAGGCACGCTTCCTTACACATGGACGGAAGACAATACTGTTTCACTGACCGTCGATGGCACGGGTTCGCCCGTGCTTCTGCACAGACTGACGGACGGACTAAATTAAATCTCTATAATAATACAAGCTAGAAACAATATTCCTAAATATATATAATAGTGTATTAATATAATGCAATTAGTTCAAAAAGACATCATTCAGCCTACCAGTTGTGAATAGCGATAAACTCACTAACAGCTGTGATAAAAACAATTATTAATACAACTGTCCATTTGCTTTACATTGAAAAGTACCATGGCCGTGTATATCTTTATAAAACCTAATAAAAATAGTATTTTTTTCTTTCTACCTTATTTTTCATGACTTCTGTACTTATAAGCATCTATATGAAATAAAATAATTAAAAATGTCGAGATAAAACAAAATATCCTTTCAAACAATCAAGATCTCAATTTTCTTCACTTCATCATACTTAAATAACGTCTTTAATGTGAACCGGTTATTAGCAACAAGTATCCAGTCACGTTTGGTTAAAATTATCGATATAATTAGCAGCCGGTAGGGCAGTTATCTTTCTTTGCGAGTCGGACTTTACCTCTTTGGAACAAACGTTACAAACTAATGAATCTCAAGTTTCAAAACAATTATTTATTGATTTGCTATTGCTGGTTCCATATGAAAGTATACTGGCTATAATAACGTAAGCTTTGACATGAATGTGGAGATAAAAAGGAAAACTCGATAATTGCAACGGTGTACTTTTTTCTTAGGTGTTTTTAAAAGAAGCCCATGTAATTACGCATAATCAATAAAATTTCATTAAATTTATTTTAACGTTTAATTAATAACACCACGTAAGCGACTTTTCTAAAAACACAATTAGTGCTTTAAATGATTTAATTTTGAAAAAACATGATGTTTGAGTGCGGATGGCATAATATCTCTTCTAAAGAGTATATATAGATAACCAAAAGAAAGTTTAAGTATAGTTCTGACGATGGCGTCAAGCCGAAATAGCTATCGACTACCTAATAAAACTTTGTAGAACTAAATACTTTGTTATTTTGTCCTATTATAATGGAGTTCTACCAAGTAAATACCAATTCAACCAATATACTAGCTTTAATTATTGATAGAATTCATCTAAAACACACAAATGTTTTATCTTTAATCTCTAAGCGATTCCAAAAAGTATCAGGTACTTTGCTAATCTGGTCTTCAATTAATCGTATTGAATATACATAAGATATTTGTAATCTGAAATAATTTATCTACGAAAACAAAGTATAAATCACGATTTGCGAAAGAAATTATCTTACAAGACATTCAAAAAGTTTACTACGTAATATAGAGTGCGAGTGGATTATCAATCATAAAAACTTTTTGATTATGCAAATTATATTTTATTTTATATACACCACAGTGCATGCAAACGAGTCATTAGGGTTTTTCCTCTGAAAAAATTTGAGGCATGGATAACGTTGTTACACTAGGAAGTACAATATGTAAGAATTGTTAGAAACCGTAGCGGATGTTGGCGGATACAACGTTAAGTAACATAAAAAATCTACAATAAATTATGATCACGGATAGAATATTGCGAATTCAAGAGAAATTCTGAAAATCGTTAAAAAATATTCCTATTCACAACGAAGTCCAAAATTCAGCAAGATCATTAAAAATCTGGGCTTTTATGTAAGATTTATTGAAAATAAATCTTTTACTTTGAACGTGTTCCCTATGACTGCCGTAGTGGCTCGTTAATCCACCTTGTTATTAACTTTTCCTTGCCACTTTGCGAAGAAATCTTTTGCTACTATTCTGCATTATAATTTAATTACTGCTTAGTTTCCGGAAAAACGCCAGGAATACTAATGCAAAAAGAATGAGGCTTTTCCCTGAACAAAGGAAAATTCACCATACGTGTAATACATTTTTAGTTTTTGCTCGAATGAAATGAATTTAAACGACTTCTTGTTCCTGCGTATGAATGCAGTAATTATGTTTTTCTTCACAATTATTTCTAAATTAAATGCTGCATTTTTCGCTTAAATAATATCATACTAATTGTTCATTTACAATACAAAAAATACTGCCTTTATCACAATATTACTAATAGAATAAAAATAGATAAATATTTTATATACTCTACTTTATACAAGATATGTAGGAATTACATAATACATTTTATAACTATTGCAATATCACAACATCGTCAGAAGTATGTAAACGGTTTTTTATCTTTATATATGATATTGTTTTAGAAGAGATCACTATTATATGACACGTTTAAAAGCCAAGACCGATATGTCCACTTTTCAAAAATAGTAAGTGGCTTTTTGTGTTTCACGCAAAATTTTCAATTTTAGCGGTGGTTTATTATCTTTATTCATTGTATTGTTTTCCAATTAAAAAAAATTAGTTGCCTGTCGACCGCTTATTGCAAAAAATATAAGCAAAATTAAATTAAACGTATTGGAATTTGATTGTAAATATTTTTGGAGCACATGCTTTTGTATTGTTTATAAAGATATTTGTATTTATATATCGTTTGAAATCACTTATAGTGTGTGTTATATTTTTGTACGATTTTGACAAAATGTGGACTTATCCGTTTTTGCTTTCTTCAAATCTTTTTTAAGGTGTTAATTGTAAATTCTTGGTGAAAAGACATTATATTTTTTAGACTATTTAATTTCGTTTATGTATATTTTGTATGACTATCTGTAAATTTTCGTCATAGCTTTTGAATAGCGATCACCTAATAAGTAAGCTTCTAACATTATCCTTCCATTATTACCATACCACAAAAGAGATGTAAATGGATGGGCTTAAAGACAGTTCTGAAAAAAATGGAAATCTTAAAAGCAGATTTATTCAGCTTGCTATAATTAGGTGAATTTATCGTAATTGTCAATGCCTAGTGTTCCTTTTTTGAAGAGTAAAAATACAGTTTTACTTAAAAACTGTTGACGTCGGGAGTTGAAAGTTGAATGTTGAATGGCTGAATTTTAAGGAATCACTTAACACTACTGTTAATCGAACACACTTGATTTAGGATATGAATAAACATATCTATAGCTATGTTTCCATATATTTGAGTATTTTATTCACACACGCAGATTTAGATAAAAGACCATGCCAATGTTTGATATTAGTCATTTAGTCATTACTCATTACACAGCATACATTTAAGTATTCCCTCACGCTTGACCCTATCTCTTTGAGCTTGGGAGTCACGACATTCAGAGTTATTATAATAATACTGATAACATAATACGTAACACTGTACATATATAAAATATTACACAGAGTAAATAACAATGTTATAATATACATTTGCGCGCTATGTCGCTGAAAGCACTTCCTCAATCATTTGTTTATCATTTAAACTTGTGCGATTGTATATATAACAATATATACACTATTAGATGATAACTTTCCTACTATTTGGCAGCACCCCAAAGTTTGTCCATTATATAACTGTGTCTAAGCAAACGTATTCACTACCACGGTTTTGTATGAAAGCCCTCACCAAACGAGCTTTTGATTGTGACAATAACGCACGAGAATTTATTCGATTCATGAAAACAAACATTTCGAGAGCTTTTCAGACGAAAACGAAAACTCTAGCAAATTGCAAGAACTAAGATGGATATCAAAACACAAATTGTTTTTATTCATATACTTCTCAATTAATTTTGATACTTTAAAATTTACTAAAACATTCACACTAGTATTTGATCATAAACCGTGTTTGAAAGCTGTTTTTTTTAAACTTATTATCAATAAAATTCACTGAATAAATCATCCATATCGATACTTTAGTTCCATAGTGTAAAAAGTCAAAAAAATCAGTTTTGAGTTAAGTATGAGGAAATGCTTACAATACCGATATTTACCAGTCCCAAAATGTAACAAGTGGTAATCTTTGGTTATTTTAGATTGACAGTGGTTATAATACTTTGTATTCAAATTGTCACAACTATGAAAATCATGTGAAAACTTCTAAAAAAATAAAATTATGTTTATAATTTCATAAATATATTTTTAGGTAATCCTAGGTGTACGTTTTTCTTTATTATCTCAGAACTATGCTTTTTGAGTTGTTAAACTATGGAACTGAGGTATCGATATACATTGTGCAGAAATATGCTCAGTATATGTACATTAATTAGTTCTTAAAAATTTATTCTTAGAATTTTGTTGAAACAGGTTTTATGCACATTATAAATTATGAAGTACATATTATGAATTGTATATACAAGTCATGAACCGTAGCGCTTAACTAGTCATCATTGTTAAATATAGCGAATATTGATTAAGCTAATTAAACAAAGTCGGTATTTAATAAAAGAGTAAATATAATTTCGTATATCTCGTATAAATATGTTAAATTGTATCATATAATGTATGCCCAACAAGGATTAACTTGAAAAATATAAGACTTACTATTTGAGACTGGATTGAACCTGAAAGATATTTTCAAACGATTTCTTCATGATTCATATTCATTTCAATAATTAAGTGACTGACACTTTTCACAGATCCGTAAATTGCTGTTAAAAATATGAAATTTTAAAATAATACTTTTCTCGTGTTGCTTCTTAAAAATGCTTGAAAAGCGATGACCAAGCATATAAACCATTATTTACAAACAAATACTTTACGTTTTTTATTGATTTATTGTATACTCTTCTTTATTTTATCTATTATTCATCGAGATTTGTGTACAACATACTCAATTTAAAACTTGGAATTTATATTATCTCGAGCAATGATACAAATTAAAGTATGAAACTAATACGTTAAGAAAAGAGAAGCCACTTGATTTATAAAATATAAACAAGTATCCAAGCCATAAATTGTAGTCAAAAATTTGGTGTTTCAATTGGAAATTGATTTGGTGTTTCATTAAATATCAATTATCTTACATAATAGAAATTATTTCCAATTCAGGTTATATGTATAATACATGTTTCACATTGCCTACTTTAAAAAATACAACACTTGTATTTTTATTAAATACGGTGCGTAACACTGAAAACGTGAAATTTATTGCGAGTATCTAGAATTATTATCGCTTATTTCTTTGTTTAAGTCTATATACGTAGATTTTCTTTGAAGTCTAAAAGTCACTTGTACCATATAAGCTAATTAAGTAGGTGGGATTCATCATAAAAAAATCGTTGGACTGAGCACAAATTCCTCGGGATTATACAAACATCAAGCAATTAATAAAACACGGAACCTTTTTTCCCTTTGTACCTAATTCCTCATTACTTTCAATCTCCTACACAAACCTTTCCGATCTTTATGAAATGCGCGCCGGGCGTGAAACTTTTTCTAAAAGCTTCTCAGTGTCTTTGTAGCTTTTGCCGAGCAATATTCTCCCTTGCTCTTCCTTTATCCCGTCTCTGGGTCTCTGCCTTTTGTAATTATGAAGGGAATCCCCTCCTACCTCTTTCGCCAGCCATTAAGAAGTTGACACGAACTCATTAAATGATAACGCGGCGGAGAAACGCGAGATGGCGACACCTCTACGATACTCTACTTATTTCCGCCACACAATTTCGAAAATATTGAGCTTAGGTAAATAATATGTGTTCTCACAGATTTTATTCAAATATTTTTGGTTCTAGCGAAAATAATAACACAGATAATAATATTTCTTTGTTTAATTCGTCAAGCTTTAATAAAAATCATTGTAATTATTGTATAAAAATAAAACTCAAATTTACACTATTATTTTACATAATTTCAATGAGCATTTTCAGTGGAGTTTCATTTCCCTCAATTTTCACGAAACCGTCAAATAAGTACTATGAATTGTTTTATATTGTTTATCATAATGGGACTTTATAGTTTCAGACTTATTTGATGTTTTAAGAAAACCTTTCAACAAAAATGATAATGTGAGAGTTTAAATATTTCTTTTGCTAGCTGTTTGCGTAAACTCTCCATTTTGCTATTAATTTGACTTAAAAATACAGAGGTTTTCTTTTTTATAAAATAAATATGTGTTAAAGAAAATGCTCCCTATTTCGGATTTGATTATTATATAACAAAAATTTATTATTTTGTACAGTCATTTCATTTATTTACATATGATGCTCATAACAGCGTTTCTTATCTTTTTTGAGAGAATATAAAATTATTTTACCAATATATTATATTACCAAAGCTTGTATATTATATATCACGCATACAAACCCAGATTTTAACAGTTTGGCAAAATTTTAATAAACCTGTTTATTTCGTTAATAAATTGTTATATAAAACCACCACAAGCTAGTTTCATATGAAACAAAGTAAGTTTTGTAGTGTCAACGTCTCATGGTATCATACATATATTATTATAATGTTTAATAGTAGGTGTAGCATTCGCAGAGTCGACAAATCGTCTTAGTCGATAAGCCTCTGTGATAGGTTTGCCTACATGTTGCTCAACACGGCGCAAAATAAACAACCCTTTAATTACTTACAACGAAAACAACCCCATACCAACTGAGTAACGAAATGCTTGGTTTTATTATGTTGTTATATGTTTGCTGTTATTTACATCTATGCAGTTTGTTGTTTCGGCAATCAATTCATGGGATTTGTATCGATTATGTCATTGCAATTGAAATTCGATTATGACACAATAAGACATCTAAAACAGTCAGTTATGGGAATTCCCAATATTGAAATAATAAAAATTGTGGCTAAAATGTTCGAGGTCATTTTGAATTAATGAAACTATTATTGATAATACTTTTTGAAAAGTTAATACACATTTTTTTGCTATTACATAATTCGATAAATATTGATCGAGGATATTATGTTAGTCCTTTAGCCATGTAGCCAGTGTTCTTGACCTTTCGTTCCACTCGGTTAAGCTCTTAACATTTCGACTACCCAAACGGGTTCTATCATATTTTTTGAAATTGCATTTAAAGCCACCGTTGCTTGGATGTGCGTGTAAATGTGTTGCTACCTCGAGAAAATAGTTGGATCGAACATTCAAATTGTCACACTGAGAATAATTACGCGTATTTACGCAATATGGTTAAGTATTTCGCTATCAATTTTTGTTGTTTCAAAATACGTTATTTATTAATTAACTGTAAATATGTTATTTATATAGACACCAGATTACTTTTCATATGATTTTGATGTAACGGTCAAAAAAATGATTATCTTATTTACACTAATAGTTAGGACTTCATATATTTATGAAAAACATTAACTTATATAACCACACTGTGACACTGAATAAATATGTTTTATATTAAGTTTCATTGAAACTTAATTGTTGCATCATTAAGCAACTTTTAAAAATACAAATAATTCATTTGTTTAGGGGGGTAGCGAGAGCAATTAGCTAACTGCTAGACGGTTTTAGGATTATCCTTATATCGCTACTCTTTTCGAAAATAAGGTGTTTAACAACCGATTAAAAAACAATTATCGTAGATTAACGTCTCATGTGATAACTTTATTATCACACCATATGCTCCGCATTGGGAATGAACATGGTTTTAAAAAAAGAAGAAAGATACATAACTATGAAAAAAATGAAACTCATCATTAAGTTTTCTATTTCTGTCTATTCGAATCTTTTTTTGAGAGTTTTAGAAGTACGTGCACATACGTACAGTTTCTTTCCAGATCCATAATTGAAAATTTCATACAGGCGTGTCTAAGCCAGTGCAATATGTTCCACACTAAATTTGTAAATCACACAAGAGTATATATGGAAAGCTTTGATCTCCAAACAAACTGGGCTAGTTTAAACCACATACAAACAACTGTTTACTTTGCGGTAATGTATGGCGCAGAGCCTCAATAGTTGCAAGAACTAAATCATCGTTTTAATCCCAGTGCACTGCATCTAACGTTTGATATAAACGGCCATTGAATCCGTGGTTCTGGTCAACATAGTTGCATTTATAAAATTTAGTGAAGCCTAAATGCTTGTCCAAATATGAAATTGTATTCAAAGAAAATAGATCAATGAACCGTATTTAATATTTCGGCAACGAGGATAGACAATGAATTTCATTTTCATAAATTATTTTTAGCCAGCTTTAACATACTTCAATTTTTCACTTTAATTTATGAAAATGCTGTTACTAAATTTAAAAAAATTAAAAAAACACATATTGTATCATTATACTAACTTATTAAATTACTAAGAAAATATTTTGCTTGTTGTCCTAATCCAGTAAAGTAATGCTCAGAAGCTTTCATTTCAATTGGTTACGTCTTCGACGACTCAAATACCGCAGAGCTTACTTTAACTCATCTATTTAGTTGACATTTACTTCATTACAATAAGGCAAAAATATCAGCGTACTTAATTCTACAAGAATTTTATGATTTAGTTGATTACGGGTTAACGTTAGAACTAATAGTAATGAAACTTTAATTGTTTTTTTATTATAATTTAAAAATTTGTTACACCGTCATAGTATACACAAAGTATTATAGGTGTTTCGTATTATGAAGAAACACTTTAAGGCAAGGATTGTTCATTTTTTTTATTGGCTTAAATCAAAAGGCATGAACTTCGGTGATGGCGTCAGTTTTTGGCGTCCGATTAATTGGTTAAAATGGAGCACAAACAATCTTTTAGCTTACTACTATTCATTTTCTATCCACATTGTACTAATTTTTCCGTTTCTGAAAGGAGAGGTATTGTGACAGACTTTCTAGACGATAAATCCAAATATCGATAAAAGTTCCATATGACAAATACGGATGTTAATCACTGTACCATTGAACGCACACTAAATATTAGAGGAGTTTTTAATGGAGACAAAAAGAGGGTGGGAAGGCAAGGGAGTTCTCTGTTTTATCTTCGTGTACAAAAATATTTGCAGGGTACTGTCCGAAGCATATTGACGGTATTTATTTCAATAATAAAATGATGACTGGAAAAAAAATTAAAAAAACCATCATAAATTTACAATCTTCAGATTGTAGATTCAGTATTTTCGAGAGAGAGAGAGAGCATATCAATAATAAAAAAATGGAATAAAAACTGTGTACGTTAAGCTTTAAATAATATTTAAAGCTTAACGTACACAGTGTTTATTCATTTTAATTATACATGATCTGATCATGTCATATACATTTCATGATCTACATTGACCGATTGAAAATTTTTCAGAAAGTTAGTAAGCATCACATTAAAAATGCTATTTTTTAGCATGTTCACTGCCAACGTGGATCATATGGTCTCCTAATGGAAGCATCTCAACAGAATTTTTTTATGAGAACTGTCTGTTACTCAGTTGCTCAACCTTTCTCTTTTCGAACTGAGAAGGATAGGGCTAGGAAAAGACTTGTGGGTAGCTAATCTCCTTCACTACGCCCCGTGAGGATCTGATGGATGGGGGGGACTTTTTAGACATCAGAAACACTCTACGAACATAAATCCATAAATCGTTTGAAAGATCAATTTATGAAAACTGTCTGCAGCGGAAATCGAACCCGAGACATCCGTAACCGTAGCCAACGACGCTACTAAGTGCGCCACGAACGTCGACTGATAAAAATGCTATGCTTATATCATATAAAAAAGTTCTTGATATGTCGATAATGTAGGCAGTTTTAATAACTCTTGTTCCAAAAACTACCTATTACATACCTTAAGACAGATGTGCACATATATATTTTTTAAAGACTTACCACTAAAGTACCTCGTTAAAATGTCGTCAAACTTATTTTTTTAGAATTCATTCAAAAATTTTACCTTTCAAGTTTCTTTTATTTATTTTTACTGAGATAAAAAACTTTCGCTTTGGAATTTACTGCCCGTTAACTTTGCAAACTGAACTACGTCTGAGCGAGCGAAGCTGAAAATGTTAATTAAAAATTTTCACCCTATGCTATCCAATTTTTCCATTTCACCCCCTTAATTGGCGATAAAACAATCTATGATCGATTAATCCTCGTCGTGTCTTTAATTTCACGCCATTCCTACCGCCACACTTTAACCACCTCGACACATAAACCAATCGCCAACCATCTGTCCTGAAATCCAATTGAAGATTCATTTTCCAATAACCCAAGATAATTCCTCCCTTATGACATAAACGTATTAATCTGGCAGGAGCTTTTCTATCGTCCCCAATCATTTATCAAATTTCCCTATCACTTAATTTTGTCGTTAGAACGCTGTTTCTTTTTCCCTTGTCATAATTCATTTTCACAGTTCTAGGATATTCAAATTCAGCTCACCGTTTGGGACATTTAATCCCCTGCTAATCCACAGTATATATTCATACCCCGGCCAGGGTGAAACCAGTATTTAAATGGGCAAGCAAGATCTCCCGCGTCAGCTTCGATTTCGTTTTTGACTTTTTTGAGATATGAAGGCAAAATTATCAAACATAATTTACCATAAACTATTCCACACCACATTAATTAATTAATGGTCAGTGGAACTGTTATAATATAAATATGATAAAATATCGAAGTATTTTTGTGTATAAAATTTTATTAGGTAGTTGAAGCTATTTCGGATTAACGCCATAGTCAGAACAATAACTTTGTAGAGTTATATACTTTGATATTGTATCTTATTATAACGGAGTTATACAAATTAAATGCCAGTTCAATCAATGTTAATATTATCATTCTTAAATCAAGTTGAAATTGAAAAAAACAGATAAAGAAACGCTAAGTTTATTCAACAGTTTATATTCCAATGTTTATTTCTAGAGGTAAGAGTTTGCCCTAGCAGTCAGGTGAGTCTGGACCGTCTGGGGTTAAGTCCCGACAAGGTCTATATCAACTTTAGATTTTTCCAATTTAAATTTGAGATCTCAAGTGACTGAAAACAAATAAATCTTCTCGTATTGTACATCTATATTTTAAAGTTTCGTGTAAGCCACATACAAAACCGTAGAAAAGATTTTTTACATAATAAGAAATTTGAATCGTAGAGATTTTGTACATTTCCATGTGTTTTGTCACTAACAACCCGGGTTTCGCTTTTCGATATCTTCAGGCATTCGCGCACACAAGCTCAGTTCGAGTTCAGTTCATGACTCAGTTCAAGTTCATTCGTGTGCTCGAATGCCTGAAGACGCCGAAAGGTGAAACCCGGGTCGTTAGTGGAAAAAATACATGGAAAAATACAAAATCTCAACGATTAAAATTTGATATTGAAATTCCATCAAGCACCCTCAGTCGATGTCTTAAATTATAAGAATATATATTTTTTTTTTCGTTTTATTTTAGCTTTTTTTCAAACATATCCGCGCCCAATGTGGAGAATGTGCATCTTTAATGCAGCATCATAGCAGAGGGCACTTCCACAAGGCATGCAACTGCTGATTTTGCTTTATTTGTAGTCCAAATACCTTATTTGGTAAAAAATATAAAAAAGAACAGACAATATGAATGAATATTGGTAATATTTTATTTAATACTACAATAATAAAAGTGCTGTTGATAGTGGATCTGCGAAAAAAATATTTACCAAGGCAATTCATTTATTTTCTTTAATATTTCTCAAATGAAAAATGAAAACTCAATGTTTTAAAATATTTTTCTGAAACAACAAAAAGATTTGAAAAAATTCCTAAGCAAATCTGCCGAAGAAAAGTTTTCGAATTAATTGTTTAGCAGCGTTTGCTTATTCATATTGCTACAACTTCATTTAAAAAAAAATGTAAATCAAGTAAGACTCAATGAGAAGTCGTTTTAAAATATAACTGCTTAAAAACAGACTTCATTTATTTCAACTTATCCGATTCATTTTCAAATATTTCGAACTGACAGTTGAGAATAGAATGCATTTTTTTTAAATATTTTTTAATGTTGTGTATTGCAATACATCCTTCGAATTCTAGTTATTTTCCTCACTGATTTTTCTTTAATTTTCCAATATGGCCAAACCTATTATTTTTAACATAGTATGTAAATTATAATAATTGAAATAAGATGAATGGTAAATAGGTGTATATTTTGAATGACTCATGAAATCGAATAACAGTTATTATTAATGAGGAAACGTGAGACAAGAAATATGTGTTACGAAGTTTGATTATTGAAATGTGATAATATATTGAAGTAAGTACACTAAGTATTATATATGTGTAAATGTATGAATAAATAAGTCCATATCTTACATGTTTATACTTCATTTCGAATAAGTTAATTTTAGTTTTCTTGCGTCCATGTAATATAAAAATGTATTTCCCTTGAAACAGATGTGAAAAATTGTTTTATTTAATCGTTTTTTAATAGGGTTTGGATTATTATGTATTTAGGAATATGTCATTCCAATGTTGTATGTTGACGTGATTAAACCGCAGGATGGAAGATGATGATGTCGAGGTCAGTAGTATAGTCCGAAGTGGATGTTACACGAGCGGTGGTTGGCGAGACTGATGATTATTTTCGATATTCTTCTCTCGTTGTATTGCGTTTTCCAAAAATCGCATATGATGATTTTTACACTAGCAGACTGTCTCCTTTTACAAATACTTATTTACTTATCTTTGCACTCAGTAATATTACATTTTGCAACTGCTTTTTTGTGAAATGATGACTTGATAAAAGTGTCATTTTATGGATACTTTTTTCTTTACACATAATTATAATTCTCGCTGATCGAAGACAAAACATTCTCAGATCTCACACTTTGCAAATCCGCGGGGTCATGTATCCTTATATATATTTTGGACACAAGGTATGCATCTTTGAGATTTTTTCATTTCTTTTCCCACCCATCCGATCTTGAAAACGTAGAGAGAACGAACAGTCAACTATTCTTACTAATACTTACGCCTTTCGAAAAAGACATTTTTAATGACAGAATAAAGACCAGAACTCGTTAAGAATAATTTCGGCTCAAATGTTCATTAAGATTACGTGTGTACATTGAAATCGGTCATGGCTGGAAAAAATCTTTACTTTCCTAATTTTATTAAAAAATGTTTTTTGGATTTGACCGATTTCAATAATAACTGACAAAAAAATTGATGATGTTATGTAATGACGTGAACGATCAAGGTCAAATTTTATATTATATATATGCGGTAGATGGGGTTTGTCCGATATCACACGGTTGACAGCTCACCATAAAATAGCTCGTTTGTATTTCCACCCCTTTTGCAAAATTTAAACACTGGGTCTACCCCAAGCGATTGCAGCCGCAGATAGCGAAAATAAATGTTCAATTGTTAAAGGTTGTAATAACTTTCTGGCAATTTTTATTAGCATGCCATGCACGTTCCTCAGCAGAGATGTTTGTTTAAGCCAAACATGTAATGATTTGCAAAGAGGGCTGGCTTAGTTATTTGCTTGAGACGTTTCTTTAGTCACCATGTTTTTTTGAAAGCTGCAATATAAATTTTGGCATAAGAAAATTCCTCCGAAACAGCTTATTTATGTACCCACAACATCGAATGCATTTATAAACTCTGTGCAATTAATTTTTAATACATTATTACTTTTTCGAAACTAATCAAACAGAATGTAAATTAATAGCACATTATATATATTTAACATTGAATTTTGTTGAAAAAAATATAAGTGGTAAAAATCCTAAAATTTAGGTAGGAATTGTTAACTCGAACACGTTAAATGCCATTAATGCTGTAAAATTACCCCATTTCAACAGAATCTCTCTGTAAGTAAGAATCATCAACTTATCCACAACTCTGATGATTTTAGATTATTAAAATTATCACTGGACTTCAGCAATGCATATTTATTACTATAGTATTACTTGGCCGCCGCTGAATTTGGAACTAGTATTGTCAGTCTAGAAAAAAAATCTCCAATTGCCATTATTATGCAAAATTAATATTTCGTCTTCTTTTAATAACTATCGCTAAAATATCAGTTTTGGAATTTATTAAAATTTCAGTTCATGTTGAGTATGGCAACATTCCTAACGCGACTGTGCCACCCTCACTAGCGGCCAAGTTAAATTGATACATCTATAGCATATAGTGTCCGCGTGAAAACAAATGGTTTCCTAATGAATGTATCTCAACAGAATTTTTTGTGAGAACTGTTATTTACTCAGTTGCTCAATCTTTCTTTTTTCGAAGAGCGTAGGTATAGAAGGATAGGGTTAGGACAGGACTAGGGTTAGCTAATCGCTCTAGCTAAGCTCCGTTGATTGAAAAATCAATTTATAAAAACCGTCCTCAGTAGGAATTGAACCCGAGAGATCCGTAACCGTAGCCAACGGCGATACCAACTGCGCCATGGATTTAAATTTAAAGTAATAAACATAAAAAA
Organism: Himalopsyche phryganea; assembly: GCA_022494535.1. Classification (NCBI taxonomy): domain Eukaryota; kingdom Metazoa; phylum Arthropoda; class Insecta; order Trichoptera; family Rhyacophilidae; genus Himalopsyche; species Himalopsyche phryganea. The sequence goes on along the minus strand of JAGVSL010000010.1, from coordinate 4,677,557 downwards.
GGAAATGAATATCTGTCAACTCATTTGGGTATTAAATAATCCCTTAACTGAAAACCCTCGCAAGTCTTGAAACACAGAGAATTTTTAAGGATACTGCGAGCCTTTGGCGAGAATTCGATAGGGATGGGGTGATGCCAACCACCTCAGAGCAGTAATTACCGACATCTTTCATTTGCAATCGATTTCGACTTTAAAAAGCCTACCTCCTTCGCTCTCCATCGTCATTATGCGCCATGATTAAAAATTCCTTTCATGCCTAACAAATATGTTGTATTTATCATAAATTCCATTGACACAAAAGCAGTCTCGGGGTAGAGAATTTTTTATCAGGGATATATTTTACAAGCCACAGGGATTTCGCAATGTGAATTACAAAATAAAAAAAAATATCACTATTTTACTCCAAGATAGCGCTAAAAGAATAGCCTTTCTTACTAAAAAGTATATCTCGCTTACTAAGCACTCGGTATCCCAAATTATTTATTTTTTTTACCATGTCTGCTCCCAACGTGAAGAATATGACCTCCTAATGGAAGTTTTCTGTGAGAACTGTTTCTTACTCAGTTTCTCAACCTCTCTTTTTTGTAAGAGAGCAGGGATAGAAATATAGTGCTAGGACAGGACTAGTGGTAAGCTAATCGCTCTCGCTACGCCCCGTTTTTGAGGACCGGATGAGAAGGAGGGAACATCACAAACATTCATGGCTCCGAACAGAAATCCATAAATCGATTGAAAGATCAGTTTATGAAACTCTCCGCACCGGGAATTGAACCCGAGACATCCATAACCGTAGCCTACGACGTTATTATTTTAGTGTCGCTATTAATCATTACATTTTTATTGAATACTTTCGCTCACATTATTTCATACGAACAAACTATTCAACATAAAGTATTATATATAAATGCAATAATTATTAATTGTATTAAAAAGGATAACGTTTCATGAAAAATGATTTTTTATCAAAAATAGAATGTGCATAATATGCAGGCATCAATACCTAATTGAGAAACATGTTTTTGAGAACCAAATGATTTTTTGTTTCATTTAAAAATCAAATAACATAATTTTAACCTTGATTTGCAAAAAATACCATGAGGACTCAATTTTCATTCACGTAAAACGGTGATTACCGCCTAAATAAAATTCGAATTAATTAAAAGCGTAAAATTCTTTATATAATATAACAAAATATCTGCAAATGGAGACTGTCTGACAAAAAGATCATTTCTTCCGAATGATCCATTAGTAGTCCATATTATGCACCAAATCGTGGGTGGCCATTGATACAATCTATCGATAACTTTAAGCAAAACATCATTGTCAGTACTATATCTAAATATTATCCATGCTAGCGTAAATGAATAATGGCGTACAATTAAACCCACTTTTGTTTAGATCATATTCACTTTCTTAAAAAGAGTTTTCACTTAAAACAAAAATACATTCCACAAAAAAAATTCTTTCACTAAAAATAAAGTGATCACACATAATAAAATATATTTTAACATTGAATAAATATATTAAATTTAAGAAAAAATATTTTCATATAGATAAAATTGTTTTCACTCAATTACTCACACTTTGACTTTGTAAAGAAATGTCACTTATTCTTCTACCCTATATTAGACCGTCTATGTTCTCTTTGCTCCACGCATTAGAATACATTACACTAACCAAACCAGATCAACCCTAACATGATATACTACAACTTAACTCACTTAGTAAAAAGAATCCGTGACTAAGTGGAAACAATTAAAATCAAAGTTTGAGTGTACTAAGTTAATACTATCTAATCAAAAGTGCAAACTGTCGAAATAAAATCTCAAGTGTATTAAGTGAATACTATCTAACACAAAGTGCAATCATTTATATCCCATGAATAATTCAGTGAACTTTTTAACTTAAAAGAATTTATAATTTATATTATACTCTAAACAACGAAACAATGTAAATTCAACAGTGCATTTGTCATTGCCACCCGTAAAATTGCATCACGTAAAAAATAAAAACGTTTTTTTGAAAATTTTCCAGGAAACAAAAAAAATTACATAGTATCTTTTTTCAAAAAAAAAAAACGACGCCACCCAAGGCCTAATAAAATAATCAACTTTCCGCCCAGGCGCGTTCAATTAATTTCCTCGCTGCCTTAAAAAATGAATTCGTCTTGTAAGGCTGTGCAAAACATCCCTCGAGTTGAAACTCGTGCCCTCGGATTGTTTGACGTTTGCTCACACATGGAAATATGATTACGTAACAGCCTCAGGGTGTACCAAAAGGGGTAGTTTTGAATTTCCCCTGTGGTGCTAGAGCCCTAAACAATTTTGATCTCAGTTGACAGTTGCTTCGAACTGATGGAAATGAAGGGATTGATGTGACGATGGATTACAGGCCTTTTAAATTATCTTATATATTATAGCACTAATTACTTCCCTAATCGCCTGATAAGTTCCTTTAATATTTAAATTGATGGCCATGTTATGAAACGGGAGAATTATCAATAAAATGTATAATTCAGGCATAAACTAACAGCCCTACAGCGTTAAGTGATGGTCTTGCTTACCTCTATTATGCATATTGAATTCACTCCTAACCTGTTATAATCTTTTTAATATCCAATATCGTAATTTGTATATTTATTTGGACACCCATTATTAACCCCTTGAACTGTGTTGTACTTACTTGTTGTACTGCCAAACAATTTGGCACTTAATTATTTTCTAATAAAAACCTCGCCTTACGATCGGGCTAATACGGTAGTTACAATATGACAATCAGTATACTACAACCATATCCAAAGTATTGATTATCTAACACTAAATACAAAACATTTTTTGTGCCATGTCCGCTCCCAATGTGTAGCATGTGGACTCTTAATGGAGGTATCTCAACAGAATATTTTCTACGAGAACTGCTTTTTACTCAGTTACCCAACCTCTATTTATCGAAGTCAGTTGGGACAGAAAAATTGTGTTAGGATAGGACTACTGGTTAGCTCATCGCTCTCGCTATGCCTTGTTTTTGAGATTTGATGGGTGGAAGGGAATTTTAGACAAAACATCTATGCCTACGTACAGAACACAATTTACCAGGATTTGAACCCAAGGCATCCGTCAATGTAACCAGCAACATTGACCACTGCACCATGGACCTGAAAATTAACTTGGAAAATATTGTAATACATATATCTATAATTTAAGATAATTTAAGACATCGACTGAGGGTGCTTGATGGAATTTCAATATTAAATCTCAATAATCCAAATTTTACATATATCTATTACTTCCGTTCAAAACTGAAATTGTAATTATTGTATTATAATAAAAACTACATGTTTTTTTCTCGAAAGACTTTAAAAGATGTTGATCATGATATATTATTTTTCTCGTTCATCTAGCTTTGAGTCGTCAATGATCATGGGCTTTTGTCCTTTTTGTTGCGCAGTGTATATCTAATTGATTTATAGTTTTGTATCCAAATACAACGCTGTATTTACTATCCTTATCAGAATTCTTCCTGAACTAAGACGTTGAGCAACAAACCTACAACCTCTCGTTAAGCAGCATTTTTAGATATGTTAAATAAATGTTTATTATTTTGCTCTGCATTAGGAGCAGATATAGTAAAAATAAAAAAAGCTTTATTTGTTAGTACAGATTTACTAAAAATATAGAACATTTGCATTATATATTAGATTTTGTCACATAACTAGTAGATTTTGTTGCCTATAAGCAACAGAAATATTTGTAAACCCCTGGAGGCACAGGGTTTTTAGAATATTGCTTTACACTGGGTCGGAATTCGTAATTTCATTGATCGTCTCTGTCACGTATTCAATTAATTCATCGCCCTCTAATTGGGTTGAAAATTAAACGAAAATAAATATAACTCCTGAAACGCAATTACCCTCAAGTGTATTTTTAACTCTTTCATGGAAGCGATAATAAAAATATTACTAAATTACATTCATTTAACAATGTTTACGGAACTACGATATTAATCTCTAGCGGGTTGTTTTTAAAAAGGAATGTTTTCGAATTAAAATAAATATACTGTACAGTTATTGAATAATAACACTACTGAAATGGTAAGTACGGGTGTATTTTGTAAGCGATCGGTCAATTACCAACGATTTTATAAATTAATATAATTGATGTAAAAAAATGTTAAAATTTTATACCAGGACTGTTAAAAAAAGGCGACTCGACTCAGATAACTACTAAAAAAAGTCTAATTTTGTTTGTCACTTTTAAGGTGTTAACTGTCAATTCTTGCTGGAAAGACATTATATTTTAAAAAATAAAACACAATTCATTTGTACTACTTCCACATATTTATAATGATCAGGACTGATTTCGCTCGAGACCGGTCCTGATCATTATAAATATGTGGAAGTAGTACAAATGAATTGTGTTTTATTTTTTAAAATATAATTTTGTTAGGTTTTTTTCATACTTTTTCTTTTTATGTGTAATTGGTCTTCAAATTAAGCCAACCAACCAATTCGGCAAAGAGCTAAATTTTTCATATTATACATATAAATGTTTATTGCAGGACAAGAAGATGTTATAGTAATAAATAAAAATAAGGCAAGTACATTAATACAGGCAAAAGAAAATAATTTAATTAATAGAAAAAGCTTTAATTACATATAAGGATACGTATAGATCCCTACTCTCTTCGAAAAAAGAGAGGTTGAGCAACTGAGTAACAACCAGTTCTCGTAAAAACGTTGTGTTAAGATACCTCCGTTAGGAGACCATATGCTCTACATTGGGAGCGGACATGGAAAAAAAAATATTTATAGAAAGTGTATTCGGAGTTGTTCAGTTTTTACGACTTTGTCTCCGCAGCCCTGCTTTATACATACATATCCAGTGGACATGTTGGGGGATAAAATATAAAGACATTATCCCATAGTCGGGTGGTATCGCTGAATAACTTCCATCCTACTCTGTTGCACAGAACAGGCTTAAACCCCCAAATAGACATATTATTTTAATATATTCATAGATTCATTTGTTAAGACGGGATATCTGTGATATTTTCATCCAATTCCACTCATTCTGCCCAATCCTGAAAACATTAAATACAAGATATAATTAAGTAAACATCCAAAATTCCACTATTGAAGATAAATTTAATTGAATTTTTTTAATTTATTTATACAGCAACTTGAATTAAAAGAGCCACATGCCATTGCATTGAAATTTAATATCATATACGAGATCCAATTGTATATTTTGTACCCCTCTTTGGTCATTACTTTATGTTATACGAGCGATAATTAAGTCGACTATTTTCTAATTCTGATTGTGTCTTTTCTTTTCCTTATTTAGATTGAGTTTTTTTAAGTGAATACCAATAAAATCAATAAAATATACTATGCATCACTCTCAACAGTTAGGTATTTATAATGCATACTAAATTTTATTTTGGTGGCATAAAATAGTTAAAATTTTACTCGCCTAGTTTATCAAATTAATTATTACATACTTTTACAAAAATATTTAGTAATTACGCATAGATTTTTACTGACGATAATATTTATGATAATAGTATTTGAACAATTAATTTTGCTTGCGATACATATTATCACAATTTATTGGCTACTGAATAAATATTATACATTTTGCAATTTAAACATCAACATTGCTATTGAATTACGAACAAAATTATTTAATTTTGATTTTGTAAAATTAATCTATCGTTCATACTCAGGGGTAGTAAAACTTACCGGCGAATGTTTTCGAGTAGCTGTTGAAATACATTTAGTGAAGTAGTTAGCTATATAAATATATCGATTATGGCATAAATAAATTTATCGTTACCGGGTAGTTTGCATGTATAATATCACAACACAACAACTTAGGAAAATAGTGCTGTTTGTATTTTAGTTTTCATATTAAACTTATTATTTTTTTTTATGAAATAAATTATATTGAAATATAAAATATAAAAGAAGCAACTAATTAAGGCCAGAAACGTAGACACACTATCTCTTTCTCTCTCTCTTTGTTATCGCATGCGTATAGAGAGCGTGAGTGTGTGTGCTGCGTTACAGATAGACAGCTAAATCAAGGCAAGTATTTATTGTTAATAAAATCTACAAAACACTTCTAAATTACTATCTTATAATTCTATTAAGTCTATGAATATTTTACTGCCAAATCTTATTGGAAACACATTATGTTTTCTAAGCTATACCACAATTTATTATCGTTTACGATTTTGAATGCTCCCTAACTTTAATTGGTGTAACCAGTTTTAATCATAGATTAAAATTGTAGGTACCAGGCGCGTGCGGTGCTCTTATCTCTTTTTCTCTCAATCATATGAAAAGTGAAGGTGCAAGCGAGATGCAAGGGCATGTGGCGCATGCTCTTGTATCCTTCTTGCTCATACCCAAATTAGGTTGTGCGACAGAGATAGTGATAAGTCAACCGCACGCCGATGGTAGGTACCATAAGTAGAAAATTATTTTTGTTTTTTTTTATGAATTTTTATGAATCATTTCAGTTTAAGCAATTCTTGATTGAACTATTGTTAACAGCAACCTACAGAAACAAATAAGGAAGGTCTATTATAAAGGCCAGCATTTATAAATAAATATAAAACATAACGTTTGAAAACAAGAAATATAATCATAGCTGTAATAATACCACTGTTGTTTTGTATTTTCGAAGCCCATGTAAAGCTATTTTGGGTTGAAAGTATCTCAACCCTCTATAAAAGAAAATGATTGAAAATCTGATAGGTATATGTCATGAACATTCCTCGCATTAGCAGCCTAATGTCTCGTATGAATCTCTAAACATACCGCCCATACAGATAAATGGACAGTACATGAAGCAAATATCAATTCATTAGGTAAAAATTTTCGTCGATGGTTACGCGATAACCGAATTAACTAATCTCAAATCAACTGTCAGAAAAGATCAAGCATGACCAAATCAATAAATTAGTCATTTGAAATAAAAAATAAATGTGTTTTCTTTTTTTTCCGACAGCTGTAACAAAAATTATCAATTATTTCAGAAACAAAATTTTTTGAAATTGATATTTGGTACTCTAAATGACTTTCAGTTATCATTTCACGGGCACGCACTGCTATGAGCTATGAACTATGAAAAGAAAGCCTACGCTTAAATCCAGGCCTGTAGTCGAGTGTCTAACACCGTTACCTTTGGTCACTGTGTCCACGGGCTGAGCGACTGAATAACAAGCGGATTTTTAACAAAACCTTGTTGAGATAAGCTCTATTAGGAGTCCATAAGCTCCACATCCGGAACATGGAGTCATGGTAACAAATAACAAAAGTTACAGCAGATTATCTCTCGGTAGTATTGCATATTGTTTTAAAGGTGAATGTTAATAACAATGGTTTAAGTATATTGTGCTTTCTAGTATTGTAGGCTTACAGAACTTTAGCTTATCTAGGTATTGCTTCATCTATTCTTGTTTCAGACCGAGCTATAATTTATTGTTATTCCACCAGACTGGGGACTACTGTAACCAATCTCTAGGGATGTTTATAGATTTTCTTGTTAAAACTATAATAGTTTTACTGACTTAATAACTTTTCCAGTCATTTCAATATTGATTTGTACTATATAAATAACTGTGAATACAAAATATTAGCTTAGATTATTCGTACAAATGATTAATAAATAAATCAGCGGTAGCCCAAAGCAGGATAAGTAATAGCTTTGACAGAGCCAGTTATTTATTTATAGACAACACAAAAGCACATGCGGGCTAATTTAATGTTTCTAAAATAGCGTGTGTGAATAAATGAACTTGTCAGAATAGCTACATGAAAAATCACTGATTTCGAAAATGAAATTTGAATCGTGACAGTGTCACACATCAAACCCCTTAATGTATCCAATAATAAATGTGCACCAACTAAATACACTTTTATAAACAATTCTAGGCATGCTCTAGAGGACTTCATCAAAAAGTGGACACATGAAAGGTAATAGTACCCGCGATGAGCGAAACCAGTTCCGATCGTTATGTGGAAATAGAACAAACCAAGTTTTTTTTATTTTTTAAATAATATGAATCATTGATCATCATATATGCACAATAGCGTTCGTTTACCCCTCTGCTCAACTAATTTTTTGGTTGTTTTTGATTTAACGAAAATTTACCGTTTCCTTTTAAGTTATTTCTTAGTATATCTGTAATACTAAGTAAAAAATCATTTTCTATGTAAATAAATGTAAGAGATTCCGCTTTGATGTGTATACTAATCGCAAAAATGAAATATAAATATTTTCTCTTAGATAATTTGTTAAAAGAGTTTCGCCTAACCCAATGCGGAACCGGTCAGAACCAAGTGCCACTTATTCAACGCGTGCATTATGACGGTGTTTCTTTATGGTTGCGAGTCATGGAACCTCACCAAGGCACGGGGTACCCGTATACTATGCTTTGAAAACAGATTCTTGCGGTGAAAACTAGGGGTACGGTGGTTTGATTTTGTCAGGAACTTAGAGGTAAGAGAGCGGACGCACCAGATCGGTCCCATGCAGATCTGTATCGAGTCAATAAAATAAGAAGTAAAATCGTTTTTTTCCTTCATCGCTACTGCGTTAAGGAAGGCGTTCGTGATACTGCAGTCTTATTATGAGTGGGAGTGGGACAAAAAACCTACATAACATTACAATGTTTTAATACAGTATAGGCAGCCCGCTTTGTTTTGTTTATCTTAATACAAATTACAAACATATCTATTTTCGCGTGAATTCTAATATTTTCTCAAATATAATGACTATACGGGCAGACATGTCACTAATAATTTAGAAAAGAGGGCGAAAATAATAATATAACTCATAAGCAGATACGCCTATTAGCATCGAAAGCGGCCACGTGCATTAACTAATAACTGTAATTTTGTGGAGGTTCTTTGCTGAATTAGCATATTACCTTTTAGTCATCATTCGTAGATATACATACATAATTTCAGTCGAATTAGCATTAAGACATTTTTTCCTTTCGTTTTGATGTGAAAATGAAACGTGTCGTGCTGGACGTATTTACAAAAACTTCTACCCACAACCGGATTATTACGTTAGCCCTTTTAATTTAGTGCCAGAATAAATACCGGTATTAAAATCCTTATCTGATCCATTGTACAGCACCAAGACTAGCGGACGAGCTTAGAATTTTTATTCACTTATATAAAATTTACTTTCAAATAGGTATTTATATACTGTCACGTTCAGATTACTTTTATCGAAAACGTCAAATCTCAGTTTTAAAAAAGGAATTTAAGTCTACTTTTAAAAAACAGATTAAAAACATAATCTCTCTTCGGAATTTAAAAAAAAAGAAAGTCTCTTTGTATAATGCATACATATTTTTAATGATATTTCATGTATTTGTAAAAGAAAAAACAAATTACCTGCATAAGAATATCATTTTCTTCAAAATACATATTCAAAAACCTATCCTACAGCTACAATTGATTCAATATTATGATCGTACAAATTAATATTTCATATTCATTAAGAACGCGTATTTGTTCATTGAATTTTCTTTTTAATATAGTTTATAAATTATACCAAATTTTTTTCATTTACCGATAACCATTTATTGTGACGCCATAAATTAAAATATATAAATTAGAAGCAGATAAAGTTCTTTGAATAAAAATTTGCATATTCAAATATTATTATCTATTTTTAAATTTAAATTTGCCAAACTCAATATTTTGCAATTCTAAACTTGTTCATGAAATGCAAAAAAATCATAAAACTTCTCCCTCACCAACTTTACCATAAAGCTAAGAATGTGTTTCATTTTCTAAAGTAATTGTTTTGAAACTTTTTCAATCTACGTCCCTTATAAAATGACGATATATTATAATTAAATTTCGCTTAATATAAGTATAAAACGTAAATTGGTCAAAAATCGTATGTATTCTTATTTTTTTAGCTTTCGAATTTGAAATTTACTATTGGGAGTATTTGGATAAACAGGTTTCGTTAAAAGTGGGCATTTGAGGAAATATCATTTATAGTCCGAAGACAAAATCAAGAAATCGTATTATTTGGTTATTGTAACAAAGTAAGACTATTTCGTAACAGATCAGCGCAAAGCGCTTTCAAATTATTACCAGGAGTGATAAGAAAAATGAAAATGTGCAATGGAAAGCTTTTACGAGTTTTCCGCACGATGCCGCAAAGTTATTAAATACAATGTTATTCGTACTCACACCCGCCAAGTAGGCGTGAGCTACTCTTTTCTTTCATTTTTCATGACAAGACATTCCTGAAGGATTCCTGAAGGATGATCAGGATACTTTAGTCAATTATGACATATACAATCTGGTGTATTCGTCACAAAACCATGCAGATAAATTTATTAAAAAAAAACAGTATTGAATTTATTTAGCTAGTCAACAGCTACATATATTTCGACTAGAAAATACACCAACACTGCCTCAAGCAATATGTCTTCTTACTTTTCACATACGCTTGCCCTACTCAATCCGTCAATTCCAAATACATGAACTTACTGTATGTATTGCATTGTTGAACGGAAATTAGGATCACTTTCAAGGTGTTATCTGTCAATTCTTGGTGGAAAGGCATCATATTTTTTAAAAATAAAAAACCAATTTTTTTGTACTACTTCCACATGTTTATAAAGGTCAGGACCGGTTTCGCTCATCATCAGTATTATGAACTGATAAAGAAACATGTGAAAGAAGTACAAACAAATTGTGTTTTATTTTTAAAAAAAAGGAGATTAGAGTGGTCATTCTAACGCAAAAAGAGAAGTAAATGAATTCGGAAACAAACTAGAATAAGTCTTATAGTTTTCCAAACACATGATATCCATTTCAAAAACTAAATCATCTAATACTGGACATGCTTTGAGATGACATGGTCAGGTTAACTACAACATATCTGGGAACATTTTCATGTCAAAAGACCGCATCAATACATTAATGATCTTATAAGATCGCATTAAATAACCTTCAAGTAGACATACTTAAAAATGTATTCTGCACTATATATACTAGACCGATGATTATAAAGTACGAGTATACCAAAAAATAACATGATTTTTCATATCTACTTCACTGTCTTCTAGTAGGTTGACATGATTTATTGATATTAATTCAAACAAAAATATTTCAAAGAACTTTCTACCCTTTTAATATTTCAATCAATTTTGATACTAATGTTGTGCATTATATGCACAAATATTATAAAAGTTGTGTGTCACGCGCAATTTTTACGAAACATTTATTTAACAAAGAAACTTGGCAGACGCAAATTTATAAAAGTTCTAATAATATAACACTTCTAAAATAAACACACTGACATTGACAATGTATTGCAATATTTCACAGCTCTCGGTGCCCATCCCCATACCCTTTTTCTCCCCACTAAGTCCAGTACAGAGTGCCTACAAACGCAGACGGAGAGAACTCACTTACAGTATGGCGGAAAAGTTTTTTTTCATCCCGTTGTTAACAGCGTTCGCGGCAACTTTCCAATTTACATTAGATTAAAAACAGCGTAAAAAGTTGACCCATTTCGAGTATGGGCTTCGTGAAACTGATTGCTTTTCCTACGGTGCTGGTACAAGTTACTTATTAAGGTAACTCTTAATGTGCTATTGCCATTTATATAGCAACTCGTGATTCATTTCAACTTGTACAGGAATAATTAAAATAATGATGTAATTAAAATAAAAATATAATTTAAGATATCTCGCTATACATGCATTTCTTCATTAACTTTTCATTCCCAATATCTTCAAATATAATATTTACAAAATATATATTATTAAAATTAAAATGTTAGCAAAATATACCTCAAATTCTGTCGTACGTAATTTAAAGATAACTATTATCGCAATAGCATTGGTAATTTTCAATTTAATTTTTTTCTATAAGATAAATGTACCAGTGGTTGACCATTTAAGAAAAAAGTTCAACAAAAATAACGATTAACGTTTAGCATTAGACCGAATGGTGACAAAGCAAGCGTATTCACAATGGATCAAATGTCTTAATTAATATGATAAGACAAAAATTAGAAAAGGGTCTTTTACGAAAAAATTGTGTTCAGTTTTTAACATTCATATTTTTATGTCAGTAGTTGACCAGCTAAAAAATTAAATTTTTCAGTAGTTGATCACTTTTTTTTTCAGTAATTGAGCATGTCTATTCAAAGGGTTTCATGACAACCTTTCATCAGAGCTTCCTGTAAGACCACTCTCGGTTGAATTAAGTAGCATATACTTACATTCACTTACATCTTCAACAATTCTCTTAAAAAATTCAAAAAAAAATACTTAATGCATAAGGTGTTGTTTCCAAATGGCCGCTATGACACCCCAATGCCATATATAGTGATGTGTTAGTTCCCCAATCTGACAAAAGATGGTTTTACTTGTCTGAACTCTAAAATTTAGAGCGTATACGTTTTTCATTTTGGCCAATTTTATCTAAAATGGTTCACTACTGGTACAAGTTCAGTTACCAGCACATTTACCTTACCAAAATATACACGGAATTAATGCCGTAGAATAACTACTAAAATATTCAATTTAAGAATTAATGGTGATGCATTTAATCAAAAAATCATAATAAACTTTTTTTTAATAACCGGATATTATATTAAGCTAGTATAATCGTACCCGTCATATATGACGGTAATGAAATTGAAATTCTCAATGTCTAAAGTAGCTAGTAATAAATATATGTATTGTTGTGTGTGTTTAATCAAAATGCTTAAAGAACTTCATGGCAAAAACACTTTTACATACCAATTTTTATGAAATAGGGGTATATGTTCCTTACAAATGCAGTATCGTAAATTTAAATAAATCTTTGAACGGAAACATTTATTTGAAAAAACGTTTGCAACGTTAATATTCATTATAATCGTAATCAAATTGATGAAAAAAAATATCTAATCAAAAATATATAATAAAAATGTATACCTACATGTGATATGTGATAATAATAAAACGTCTACAGAGCGATCTAGGCTATTATATATAATTTGATTGATTGTAGCTTAGCTCTTCAATATAAATATAAATTACTTAAGAAATATATTTGTAACATTTTACACTTCAAGCGGCGCAGTGTATTAGAGCAGTTGTACGTGTATTGGCGAATCTGTCTTTTAGCTGTTGGAAAAGTGTTGGAAAAATAGAAGAGATAAGAGTTCCTCGGAGCGTAATTTGTTTGTTTTTACACTTCTTGTACGCTCAAAACGGCACTTTCATTTTATTGCACTTTTATACGTGAAAAAGTTCACCGACTTTAAGTGGAGTGAGTTTTGTGTTTGCACATTTCCGAGACGTGTTGACGATTTTGCGGACGTAATAAATCATAAACAAACATAGAGTCTCCTTCAACTTCGCAAATATATTTTTAGTATTTTACGGATTGAATCGGACATTTTTGTGTACTTGGAATTATTTTTATTGAGTTCACACCTTATCCTGAAACAGTAAATCATCATATATTATATGCGATGGTCAGCACCAGTTTTTAACTGAGTTGCTCGTGATTAGCGAAACCGATTCCAATCATTTCATAAAATTATTGTGAAATTAGTTTATAAAACTGTGTTTCTTTTTTTTTAATAAAATATCTTTCCACAATGAATTAAATACAGTGAAAAATATAACCGTACGGAAAAATCTGCTGTCTTATTTCAAAATATGCATAAATATGTAGTTTTTGAAAGAAATAAAAGACTAGACTTAACTAAAAGTTTTGTAATCCACCTCGTTCCACAAAAAAAAAATTGGAATGAAATTATTATGATAAAAATCAAATTACCTTTATTTAAGCGCGAACTTCAAAAATAGACTGCTCATTTGCTTTTGTAATTTATATTCGTAGATAAAATTTCGATTAACTTATATTTTCCTATAAATTTTTTTACTATAAATTTTCCTAATTCTTTATAAAAATAGCCAATACTTCAACAACATCGGTTCGTTAAAAAAATAATAACAATATTTAACGAATAATAATAATAAACTAATTGACAGTAAATAAAAAAAGACACAATTTGTAAAAAGCTTTAATTAATTGAAGTATAATTTTACAATCATAATGATGAAACAAAAAATATTATTCATTCCTAATGTAAAATAAAATGTTCTTCCACAATAATATTTTCCACTAAAAATTTTCAAAACATAATCCAGCCCTCAATATCAGTCATAATAATATGCCCTTGTAAAAATAATGGGCCCACTTAACCTTTTAATCTCGCTCATTACCTTTGGCCGTCAATCAGACGCGAGTTTATCGAGGGCTTGAATAATTGAGACGCCCGTTTATAGCCGAGAGACGCTTTAAGGCGTCGCCACCCGCTGGACGTCGATAACAAATCAATCGACTCAAAGGCACTGACTGATTTGAGTTGTTTTGAAAGGTTCCGGTGAGCACTTTATCAGGCCTTGTCATGGGGGCTTTTCCCTTTTTATTTTATGGCCTCCACGCCATTTTTTTGAGATTTACGAAATTTTATTAATAACAAGGTCACACCTTAATCGGTTCATTATTTATTTAGAAAAGTAGTTAACATTTTTCGTAATGAATAGCAAGGATTATGTTGTTTCTCTTCTTCTCCTAAACAATGGAAATAAACAATTATGTAGTAAATTTGGATTATTGAGATTTTGTACACTTCCATGTATTTTGTCACTAACGACCCGGGTTTCGCCTTTCGGCATCTTCAGGCATTCGAGCACACGAATGGACTCGAACTGACTGTCAGTTCGAGTCCATTCGTGTGCTCGAATGCCTGAAGATGCCGAAAGGCGAAACCCGGGTCGTTAGTGACAAAATACATGGAAGTGTACAAAATCTCAATAATCCAAATTTGATATTGAAATCCCATCAAGCACCCTCAGTCGATGTCTTAAATTATAATTATGTAGTAATTTTATTGACTTCTCAGCGTAATTTATCTTATCACAATGGTTGCTAGAAAATTTTAAATAGAATAATATGTTACCCTATAATGTAATTTTTTATCTAAATATTCTATTTTACTTCGATGAACTACTCGCGATATATATTATATATCGAAACAATATTCAAATAAGATATTTGGTCATTAACAATCTGAACTCTTTCTTAATATGAGAATTCTGCCATTCTTGAGAGTATTAAACTCACTATGTTCCTTATCATTTCCTTAAAAATCGTCGAAACGAATCGTTCCTCTTCCCAAAGCGTATAACCAACCTGCAGCAGATGATGCTACAGGGAACTCCTTCCAACTATATTTTTCGGTTTTCAATTAATTACACATATAAATAAGTAAGATTAGACGGTTTCTGTTTTTTTTTCAATTTAAAGAAGTTTTTATAGGCTTGATTAGCTGCATTGTCGATTTCTATGTCATTTTTTATGAATGTATACATGGTCGCATTGCAAAATTGATATATTTAAAATTTAAAATTTAAAATTTAAAATTGTCGATTTAAAGCAAGACTCTTTTTTAGATTGGAATAGTTATTATAGATTTTCAGCCTATCATCGGTTTGGAAATGATCACTACAAAAACACCGTAAGACCCATTTATTTACCTTTATTTACATGAACATGAATTGCTTGAATGATGTTTTTTAATATTTTCAATTTTTATTGCTTAGTTTATTTTGTTATAATGATTCAAGGGTTTGACTTATCATAGAATTTCCAAATCTGTTCAGCTTCCAGAAAAAAATAAACACTTAAATTAATTATATGAAATGATGTATTGAATAGATAAGTAATTAATTATTATTTAATATTCATAAAATAATACAAATTGAGAATACACCCTCAGACTTAGGGGCTAACAAATCTACCAAACATCACATTAATTGATCACCGCAAAACTCAAACAGACGAGAGATGGTATAGAGGGTGTAGTCTGATTACCATTTTAATAAGCATTTCCGTCAACTTCAAATTCCTCGCTTGTCAAGTATATTTGCACTTGCACAAAGGACTCGATGGCAAAAATTTGCATTGGCATGGTGTGAATTTATGTATGCCTTAAGTTTTATTCCAAGTTAAACATACAAAATGAAATACAATTCTCTTTTAATATAATCTCGCTTTCTTTTAATACAAAGTTATTTAATTTATTTATTTCCTAGACGTCGTTTACTTCAATTGCGGTATTCAAGGGTTCAACAAAAAGTTAGGGCTTTTGTTCGAAGGCGTGGATATCTGTTATCTTTGTGATGTCTAGATTCTCTCCCGCCCGTCTGAACTTAAAACGGGGTAGGAATAGAGTAATTATCTAACCACTAGTTTTGCTCTAGCCCTTTCCTTCTATCCTTACTCTTTTTGAAAAAAGAGAGTTTGAGTGACTTGATAACAAGCAGTTCTCGTTGAACAACTTATAAACTCCGTTAGGAGTCCATAAACTTCCCAGTAGAAGCGAACATGGCTACAAAAAAAGCAAGCTATACTAAAACTACTGACAGAACAGAATTCATCTAACCTCACTCATATTCAAGCAGAATATGTCGACATCTTAAGAAATCCTGGTGGCACATCTGTTGGCAGAAGAAACAATCCATAATCACAATTCATCTCAAGACTGAAGGGATTCTTATTTTTACCTCGTAAAATCATGTAACTTAACTTGAAAAGTCAGTCAGACAAAGGCATGTCTGTATAACTAAAAATTAAGGAATTTCACAATTCTTTTCTGAACCTTCATTGCACAAACGCATGTCTAAAATTTTACGAATACTACAGTTATTAAAATAACGATACAAAGTTCAATATATGAGAAATGAAGATTTGAAAGAATATATCATATAGTTAAGAATGGTATCTATACATTAACAGGTAGTTACATAATATTTTTAATAAAATTAGAATTTTGTTGCACTTTTACATGTTTATAAATAGACCCATTTTTTAAAGCACTATTTCTGCTTGTCTTTAATTCTTGCATTATTGTTATATCAAATTAATGTTTTTACTATCAATTCGAAAATGAATAATATTTTCAAAATTAAACTTTTGTTTACAAAATAAAACGTTGTACTTCACGAGTCAACATAAAAACTACCCGAAAGGAAAAACAGCCCGATAGACGAATTATACATATTTTTGCAGCAGAAAAATAAAAACCTTGCTATATTTGAAAAAAATGCGCTTATGATTATTTAAGTTTAAAAAATATGTGGATGTTATAAAGTTCTTTTAGATATCAAAGTTTTTTTTATTAATTTTATTTTGATGATGAAACTAAGCGTTAAATCGTGCGTATTAAATAAAGGGAGATTTTTTAATTACGGTTTTTATGTTGAGCACATTAGAATTCAGTAATTTTTCTAGTCCGGTCATTATATATAAAAAGGCACTCAAATCCTCAAACAAAATAGCCTTAGATGCAAAAATGCGTGGCTTTAAAAGCTCCATAAGATTCGTGAAGCAGCTCTTTTAGTCGTTGAACAGTCCGTCTCGGCCTCACCCTGCCTTTCATCAAAGCCTGCAAACACTTATTAAATCTTTCAACTTTTCAACGGGGGCCTGCGAGAAGGTAAAAAGCTTAAGAACAATAGGAGGGAAGCTTTTGAGGCTACTCGGGGCTGATTCAAAGCAAAATGAATTGGGAGAATCAAAGTCAATCCCGCCTAAGTTGCCAGCAACCACAAAACAAAAATTAAGGGCATATTTTAAAACAAAATCACTATAAGCGATTTCTAATACAGTAAAATCTCAGATTATTATTATGTTTAACGTCAGTTTTTAATAACGACGTATTCAGATAATAATATAATAAAATATCTTCGTTCAGCCTTATGAGGAAAAATTGGCTAAAAAATATTTTGATATACTATGAATTGACAATTTTGAACAAGCCTCTTTATGGATTTTTTTTTTCTTATAGATCAGTGTCAGCCAAGCTTTATTACCTCTCGATACACTGAGGAAAAGGGATTTGTTCCGCAACAGACCAAAAAAAATGCCGTTTATTAATACATATGAATAAAGAAAATCATAGTGTAGGCAACAATACACAAAATGTTTTATGAACATGTTTATACGTAGTTATAAAGAAGTGGTCTACGATATAGAATATGATAAAACCCACCCACACCCTTTTCAGAATAAAATCATCGTTTACCTTAGAAATAAATAACCATACGATACGGTTAGTCTGAAGATGCTTCTTAAAGAGGCGAAACGCGTCACGTTAGTGATAAACCAAGTGGAATAACTAAGTTATCAATTTTTAATTTAATTTTATATTAAAATTAATTGATTGAATTGGCATTTACTTTGTAGAACTCCATTATAATAGGATAAAATAACAATGTAGTTAGTTCTATATCTTGTAGAACTAATACTTTGTTATTTTATCATATTATATTAAAATTTTCTACTCCGTTAATATTAAGTGTTTATCGTTGAATCTTTCGAAAGGATTGATGGCCTATTGGTGCATCTAGTGGTGACAAGATTTGTAATGTCGTCTGCACTTATGGAAAAAATTTCAATTTTGTCTGAGGTAGTGTCTACGCCTGGAAAGCAACTAAGCTGAGAGTTTTTAACTTGTCTGGTCCACAGTTATAATTTGTCTTTACTTGTCGAGGCACACCTGGGACTTATTGCGGCACATTAGTATGGACACGGTTTGACACTGTTATGTATGTATTTTAAGAAGCGTAGAGCAGCAAGAGTAACCTCAAAAGAGTTTTCTCAAACCTGGACTAAATAAAGCGCTACCACTCAGCTATGGTGAGTGGCGAATAAGATTATTGTTATAACAATATGTATGTAATCTGGGATATCGGATAAATAACTTTACTTAATACACACCACGATTCTCGTTTTCATTATATTTGAACCTAAATTCCAAACACGCTGACAAACAACTGCTTTAAACAATTTTATATTTGTTAATTGGAATAACTCTTAACAATCCCTGCTTTAAGCGAAGTAGATAATAACATTTTGGTGCGGAGAAGCTTTGACTATTGGGAAATGGTTTTAACTACAGTTTAGTTGCGGTTTTGAAAGTTTAAACATTTCTAGTTAAATACTGTTAATGTAAGTGTTATTTGATCATTCACCCTAATTTGTTTATACCTGATTAATTATTTTAATTACGCATACCAGATTTACTAACGTTTCAGTAGTTAAATAGTAACAAATTACAATGTATGAATCGTTATTAAAATATATTAATCGTGCATTGATTTAATTTGTAGTTACTTGAATGAATTTCGTTATAATTGGGTAAAGAATAGAAATGTTTTTAATTTTCAAATATTATTTTGGTAGCATGAAATTTATACATTTTTTAATAAATATTGAAGACAGATTTATGTAATATAAAATAATTAAAAAAGTTTCATAGGTAATCATCAATGCTCATTGATATGAATGCACTAGATTTACATCATGGAATTGTATGCATAGGTGTCAAGCCCTCAATCCAATCCACCCGTTATCCAAATATCTATAAATTATTCATTGGTTATCTTCTAGTCTATTCCAGACCCTATCCAAAATCAGTCGTTCATATTATGATTTACGCTACGATAATTTTATTACAGCTTGATCGATTGTTTATTTGTATAAATACCTTGCAATGCCTTAAATTTGAATGCTTCAACTGAGTTTTCATAAAGAGTATATTCTTTACTGTACTATTGTCAGTTTTTGGGTTAAAGCTATTGCTGTTTACGAGCAGAAACCTTTCTTTAACCGCGAAAAAACTGCCTGCGTACGTTTTCAAGTTGGCTCTTATCATTTGCAATATCGTAGAGTTTATTTCTTGGACCGTATTATGTGAATAGTTAATGAAGGAAGCAAGCAGCAAGCAAAAATATTAGACTCATTACCATAGTAAACAAACAAAACCCCAAAGTTAATTTTACACAGAAGCGTCGCTGTCTTTAAACAAATAAAAAAATCTTCGCGAGACTCTTGGCCTTTGTTCTTCAAGTTTTACTTTCCATTTCCACTTCCTCTGCTCTAATTAGGATGAACTCCCAACTCTTCACCCCCTAAACCTTAGTCTCTTTTCCTCCTTCCGGTGGAGAGCCTCCACGACTCCTCCCAAAGTAATTAGGCATCGGTTAAGGGATGAAACCATTGTTATCTTTCTATTTTGCCTTTCTTTGCGAAAACGATAAAATTTGCCCATCAAGACTGTTTTGTTTAAAAAAATATTTGCAGTTTTTTTTCCGCTCAGCTTTCGTATTAAATTAGCATGCATTTGAATTTGGTTTGATGTATATTAAAAGTCGTTTTACTTTCTATGAAATAACACAGCTACAAACGCCATGCTTCTATTGTTACCGCAGTTCTTGAATTTATAAAAAAATCAATTCAACGGATTTTTTGGAGGGAACCTTTTCCGCTATTTAAATCGTGTAGCTACAATTGAGTAAAACAGTTTCCAAAGAAATAGCTTAATTTAAATTGTATATTTTAATTTATCCACTATTGTATTCAATACATTATTATGATAAACACAAACTCATTATCGTGATTCAATACATATTATTCTACCAATATTCTAATTTTTAATAAAATCGCATTATCTTTCTACTGATGCACGATTTAAAACGTGTTTATGAATGTTTTACGCCCATAATAATTAAACTCTTTCTGCAATATTCTTTAAGATTGAAAAAAGCATCTAATGATTATAGTGATCTTTCTAACATACAAATGTTTAAAGCATTACATTGTTAGGTAAAATAAACAAACTTTTATTTAAATAAACACCGAAGCAATTTTCATTTATTTATTTTATAATACTTAGACGAATGAGAAGTGCGGTATTTATTTTAGAAAAGTAATTTTTATCAAAATATAACATTTGTAATCATTTTTACTATTTTATAAATGGGACATAGAATTGTTGTATAAGAAACAGATAAAATACTTAACCTTCCCGTTTTCATGGTAAAAAATTCTCTTACGATCTCATGTAGTCGCATTTCGTTAGCGTGTGGGTTTTATCATATAAACGCATTTATAAAGCGAAATGAAAATGTCAAAAAGTGAAATATAGTTTTATGTAGTATTAAATACATATGTACATAAAACCTGAAATTAATATCAAACTATGCGAAATTATCGAAAGACGCAAGAATCGAAGTTCTTTATACCAGAACAAGCTCGAGACGTGTTTCGATGTCGTTTGAAATAAAACGGTTGCATACGGTACGTCATGCATCTCGGATTGTTACTATACTATACTAATTCTTCCTATACTATACAATAATTTTGTATTTTTGATGGTAAAATTGACGTGGTTTTCAAATCATAATTCATTATACAAAGAATACGTAAACTGTAATAAATATTTATTTTTAATTATATGTAGAACTATTTTATTGACGAATAGCAAAATTTTCAATTCTTTGTATGACCTATTTCACAGATAATTTCAAGGTGTAAAGGCCATGAATACGAAAGAGTTAAGAACAGGCATATTTTAACTAAAATCATTATCTTTTAGAAGTCAGAGAATTTTAACAATATTCACTATCATAATATAAAATTAAATTAAAAATTGATTACTTAGTTATTGAAACCAAGTGGAATAATTAAGTTATCAATTTTTAATTCAATTTTATATAAAAAATGAACTTCCACAAAGTTACCGCCAAATCAATAGAAAATAATATTTAAAATCTTTATTTTGGATTCTGTAATATTGTTAATATTTTTATTGATGTCTTGATGTTTTTGAGGTATGAATCTTTAAATAAACAAAACAGCTTTTTATTTCAAAAAAAATATTCTTTTATTTATAATCATTACAATGACATTTTACAAATATGTGTGAATAATATGTATGACCAGATTTTTTGGTAAAATGCTTCATGAACTGTACACGTATGCTTTAAAATGTATGAAATTTGTTCATTAATTATGAAAAACTCACTCAATATTTCATTATAATGTATTATAATTATTTCACATGCAAATCATGACCGCTGAACGCATTTATATAAAATTATTTTTATATTAATATTGGAACGGTAGTTGCTGATTTTTTTATTATATCATTAGAAAAAAATATGCAAATCAAATAATTTCAGTTTGGGACAAATATGCTAAACATAGATTTTTCAACTTTGTATTGAAATAAAGCTTATTTTTACTAGTAGACAAAAGATAAATTGTGTGTCATGATTATAAAAAATAAAATAGTATTTGCTTTGGCTATTCAGCTCAAATATAATTTGACGTTCACACATAAAATTCGTATTTAATATTACACGTTTTTCTGGATAACTTTGACTGAGGTTATATTTTTATAATAAATATGTAAATTTTTATTTTTTCTGAATAAATTTTAATTTTGAATAAAATACGTTCATATTTAACACACCGATTCCATTGCGTAAGCTTTAAGCATTTACACGAACAAAAATAATTCACACATAATATTTTAAGCTTTCACAAGAACTGTTAGCAGAATTGAATAGGTACATGCTTGGGATTTGCCACATAAATATAATGCCGTATTTTTTAATTTATAAAACAAATGTATTCGATTTTGTTCAATATTAAATTTTAAATATCCTATTCAACTGTATTATCTTTAAACGTTTAATAGGACCCAATAAATGAATCAAACAGTTAATCAACTTCTCCATAAAAAAAGAAAAAAAAAACAAAATAAATACTTTCATTTTCTTTTAATCATCTTGCTTTCATAATGTATCGTCAATTTGTATGAAGAATCAAAAAAGGTTTTGATCGGTAAAATTAAAAAGAATATAACATCTTGATGTTGATAGTTGAATAAAATTTAATTTCTGATTTAGGTTCTTTTTGAAGCCCGTTCCTTAATTAAAATATTCTGCATTGAATTTTTTTTATATCGGTTTGTATAAAAATTAAAAATGTCTATATTTTATATCCAAATAATTTAATTTGTAGCTTATAATCAATTCGTCCGATATATTTCAATTACTTCAGTATAACTCGAGGAGAAAACACAGCATACACATTACTCGGCCATCACACATATCAAAAGCCTTAAATGCCAAACTCCAAAAATTAAAAAAAATATTTGTGAAAACGTAAAAAGATATGAACTTCAACTAAAACTGTAATTTAAAAAACTTCGAATTCATGCGAAATGATAAATTGAAAATATTTTTTTTTATTAACATGTAATAATGACACTATAATTTTCGTTATATATTCTAAAATCAACGTAAGATTTTTTTGAATATTGGAGTGTTGTTTTGTCTAAAAATGTTTTTGAAAGAAAAATAGTTTTTAAAATGAATATAGATCTTATTTTGGCTATATGTAGTTTTCATTGTAAGCTGAAGTTGTAAATGTTGATTCATATAAAAGAGTCAGTTAAATATATTCTCATTTTTATTGTATGTGGCAATACCCAAACGTGTTTGGCATCAATCTTTGATCCATTTTCAGAGTAAAATGGTACGGTTTACTATTAAATAGTCGTACATTTATATACATATACAGTAAATATGTAACACAATCATGTAACGCTTAGAAGCGTTGACAATCTGTAGGCTTTATATTTAAAATTTGAAACACTTATCAATACAATCTTACCTTACCCTGTACAATGTTCAAGTGTAAACTAAATCACACATTTATTACGTACATGAAATTACAATCAAGTGTCGTTCAATAAAAACAGTCGATTTTTTGTTTGATACAAAGGATTTTAAATATTCAGTATTAGTAAAACACGCATATTCAAAACATCAAAAATTCGGTCTAAATTTGGAAACTTTGTAACATTTACTTTTAAATTATAAAATGTACACCAATTTAAATAGGAATATTTAACACTATGTACATCAGAAACTTAGAACTATTTACAATTTTTTGATTATTTTTCTTAATCAAAACAAGCATTTATACAAAGATATTTGGTATAATTATAATTATTTATTCTTAATTACCGTCAAATTAGGTACTGTACAAGACTTCCATTGAGAATTTTACATTTCCACAAATATTTTAATAAGTTGCGCTCAAACGAAAATCATATTTTTCTTAAATATTATAATTTAACTGATTCATTAGATAATTTAAACCTATGAAAACAACTCTTCACATGATGTTAGAATAAGCTAAATTTAATATATAATTAATATTATCCAATTTTCATGTACAAAACAACAAAAATTCATGAATCAATCAACACAAGATAATATTTTTAATTAAGTACTATTAAAATAAGCATTTTTGCAAATAAACTTTGGGAAAGTGACTAGTAAGTGTGTAACAATTCATATATTTATTTTACAATAAATTTTTGATATTTTATTTTGGTGTTAATAAATTAAGTCAGTAAAACATATTAATAAAATTTCTTTTTTAAAAGTCTATTTACAATATTGTCAATTCACAAATGTTTCAGAGTTTATATTTGATGGATATTTGAACTACCTTTACAATATATATTTTCTCAAAGCACATTTGATACACTTTTTCCTTCACTTACTCACTCTGGTTTACCTGAAACAAAAAAAAAGAAGATTTTTGTCACAGAAACAACATTTTAACCAAGGATAAATAAAGAATAACTGATGGTGAAAATAATTATAGAATGATTAATCACACAATGAATTTATTATTGACTCAATAGGTCATGATCCAACTCATTAACAGTGACTGTAAATTTCAGAAATTCTACTTTTTTTTTTCTATTTCAGTTCAAATTTTCTCGATTATATTTTCCCTGCTGAGTATCATAAATATACTCGTATACACACTTAGGCCTCGTATAATACAGTCATATAGTTCTACAAAAACGTCGTGTAATACAAATCAGTGTTATATATCGAACTTTGTTTTTAATAAAGAATCGAAAAAATACACATTTATTTATAAAAACTCTAATAACATATGATGTACCATTCATTCATCATCGCTATCACTTACAATTCTTTATCTTTGACTCCTTTTTACTAACAAAGAACTCTGGAGTATTTTTGTATTTAGATTTTAAAAATTCTGTAATAAGTGACTGTTTGCTTTTAACGTATAAATCTTTACCTATTAATTTCCTCTTAAACTTCAAACATCTTTCTATTATAGGATCGTTTTCTATAAAACAATGCTGAAACCGTGTTTATATCAAAACCATGTTTTAGAAAGCCGTGTTATATGAGACCCAAATGTACACTAAAATCTAAAGAAATATGAAAAACAATAATCCAAATTCCTTTTTAAGTTATTCAGTAGGATTGAAAACTTTTTAATTTTTTTTATCATGATAATTGAGAATATTTACATATTTGAAGTCACTACTCATATTAATTCAAGAATTTATGCCTAAGAAAAATAGTCAACACAAAAAAATGAACGTTGATTATTGGATTAAAATTTAATATTTTCAAAATTTATTATTCCAACGGTTTCCTATCACATGCCATATATTTTACCATTGAGAGCAAATCGAGCTGCTGGTGAGAAGTATTCAAACCTTTCTCTATTGTTATCAGAGAAATTTTGATTGAAAATATTTGTATCCAATATCTATCGAGCGTCAAAATCTCACTGAAGTGGCCTAGTACTATTATTTAACTTATTTTTAGAGAATATCGATTGCACACAGTTACCTTCAATAGTGATTTATATTTTTACAAAAACCTCAAGGTGAATGGTAAAATGATGAGAAACCAGAAGACTTGCAGTTGTGCCGCACCATCAGCACCTGTGGATTTAAAAAATATAAATTAATTTTGATTTATAATTCTTACATTACAGAAATATACCTACGTACTAAAACACGGCAAAATACTGTAGTACCTAAAAGGAACTAGATTTTTTCAACAGATATTCGTTATACCATATAAATATTATATTTTTCCAATTCACACATACACATGTATTACGAAGAACTTGATGTAAAATACAGTACAATGAATTTTGTAAAAGGTAAACGTGAAATGAAAGGATACGTGCAAATCAATCATAACACGTGAATGCATAAAACACAAATTATTGGTCAAGAAAACAAACATAAAGGTTAAACACAAAAAAATCAACACCATCTTCAAATGGCAATTTATTTTGGGACAGATTCTTAGTCATCAATCATATATAACAACAGATACACACATATAGTCGTATCGTAGAGGTACGGAATAATCAATAGATGTTCATAAAACATTACCAGTACAAGTGGCACCTAAAACTGCTACACAACTCCTAACATCAGATTTTTAGTTTAGTTTAGTTTATTCTTGGAATGAAAAGGTACCTCGTATAGCAGTGTAGAAATTTTATGATGATGTAGTTTATTTTTACTGAAATTAGTTATGTAAATTATTAATATCGTCTCGTTTCGTGCAATATTTATAATTTGAGTCCATGTTAAACAAATAAAAATAATCATAATTCTATGCTATCTTCATAATAAACTATTCGTCTATTATATTGGCAATATATAAATGCAATAATAGATACTTCTAGTAAGAATCAAATGAGGTATTTGGTAAGTTTTAATGCTTTATCTGAATAGTAAATGAAGTATTTAAAAAAGGTTGACTATCGCTGAATTAAGCAGTACTCACGTATTTTTATACGCAAATAGGCTTTTTACACGTCAGCACATAGGAATCCTCTAGCCATGGTTGGGGGCGCGAGGTATGCCAGCCTCGGAGGGGTCGTGATGGCTTTCCCTTGCTGGAAATTCGCCCTGTAAGTGTTCGCGCGGCTCCATGAAAGGAAATGAAGGACCACTTAGGATGGAGAAAGGCTTCACGGGGGGTGAGTGACGGGATGATAGTCGAGGGGGAGGCGGCAGATTTCAAAGGCGATATTTCCTCATACGTGTCGGATGAATGTCACATTATGATATAGCTAGTACCTATCATACATACCGCCAAGAGCTACTTATTTTTCATGTTTTGTTTATTGCTCTATGATAAACAGTTTAATAGCTTTAAATGATCATTTGGTTGTGTATTAAAGCAACTTTTAAAATTTTTTTAGGTCTTTAGAATTGGTTACACAATTTTCCGATTTTAAAAGCAAAAAAATTATACTTCTCAATAATATGAATTTAAAAAAAAACAATGAAAACGTTCATGAAAATAAAAAGTCTTCTTTCAAATATTGAAGACATTAATGGTGAACATTCCATCTCAAAACGCCTGATGAAACTTTACTATTTAATCTTAAAATGTATTTGAAAAACCTATCATAAAAAATACTTGATTTACTATGGTGTTAAGGGAACCTCTTACGGTATAACTTTTCCAGCACTTATCGATAATTTTAAAAGAAAAACGCAAAAAAATTCAAAGACAAGATTCTAAGGCCTTAAAATTTTTTAAAAGGTGCCGTTCTTTGACAATGGTCGTAGATTCCAGCAGGCTTGAAAACAAGGGTTGCCCTACCCTATTATTTCTATCTAGAGTCTCCAACCCCTCAACGCAGTGATTCTTAACCTTTTTTAACCAGTGTAGTATATACAATAAATAAAAAAAGATTTTTTTCTTCTTTTCTATCAGTGCGAGCATAAAAACGATCTGAGTTTTCGGTGTTGATGTCTGAATAAAATATGAATATTGAACTATTTTTCTTTGATCTTATTCACAGATATTGTAGAGCATATGGGCTTCAAATCCCAATAAAAAAGAAGAGTAAAAAAATATGGGCTACTAAATAACTAGTAGTTAGTTAATCGATTCCTCGGCGTATGATCGAATTCAAAGTTAGTGGGATAGAATTTAGATGAATAATGCAAATAAGAATTGACACTGAACTAATTCATTATCTCTGGAAAGGATATGATGCTGAAATAGCTTTCAAGTAAATTCCATAATTCTTTTGGACGTAATCCTTTTTGCCTTTCAACATCATATTTTTTTACTTTGGTTTCATTATAATGGAAAGAGCAAAAAAAGCAATGTGTTCATGTATCTCAAAACTTACTAAAACACATTTTGTTTGTAAATTTACTTTCTCATGTGAACAAACAAAACATGTTTTAATAAAAATCTCTGTCGAGAGTACAATGTTAATCACAACCATAATGGAATGAAAGTCTGTTATTTTTCTTTTGCTATGTACCTCACAACGTATTCTTCAGTCAATGTGTATAGGTTTGCCATTGCTTTTCTTTTAAAAATGAAAGCTCCGTAGCTTGTTTGTCGGTCTTTTGAAGAGAAGAGCGAAGTTCATTAGTCAGTCTGAGCCAAAAGATGTGGGAAAGCTCTTCACTTTTTCACCGATTTTCAAAACACCAAAAGAGTCCTTCAGTACTCAATTGGGTAAGGGGTAATAATCTTCAAAGGAAAATGTTATATCTAAAAACGTCTACGCATAATTTCATCAAGTTAATTATATATACATGTGTTACGGAAAAAAAACTTACAACTATGGTATATTTTTATATTGTTTTAATATAAATTACAAGAAATAAAAATTAAAGAAAAACAACGTATTCACAGTCCTGATATGTATCACAGAGAGCAGTAAACGTAAAATGTTTTTAGACTCATTATTGTACCAAACAGATATGTTTCGTGTTATTTTTATTCATATGAGTCTAGTTTAGATTTTTGGAAGAAAGTCGCAATGTTATGCGTATTTTTTTATAAATTTTCGTACAATGTTTCGCAAATATTTTTTTGTTTACGTAAAATATTTTTCTTTTAAAGAGTTCATTAAATACATTTTTACGGAGATAAATAACTATTATGTAAGTCAATAATTTTTTTTCTGATCAAGTGATTTAGTTTTTAATATATTACGTTTAATTTACAACAAATCTAGTTGTTTTGAGATAAACATTGTCAAAATGGAACTTGACTTAGTTACAACTAATGAAGAACGTACAAAATAACAACAAAGATAATCCACATACCACTACTAACTGTTGTAAAGAAAAAAAAATCGAAGTTATTGTACACTTCCACATATTTCCTTGTAGCTAGTATTCAGGAAGCTTCTGAAGAATTTCGCAACTTCCGAAAACAGCATTTAAGTAAATAAATTTGTATAATATATTAAACATAACGTCAAATAAAACTTACAAATAAGCATTGATGCTTATGTGAAAGTGATGCTACAGGAAACTAAAATTTATACGAAGTTGTAAAAATAATGAATCGTAAAATATCTCTTTTATTTATTCAAATTTTAAGCCACTTTCAAGATTGTTTATCTACTAAGTTCAGTAACTCACGATAAATTTCCGAAGCAAAACCAAACGTCAAGGCCGACATCAAGATCCCGCCGAGTTGTTTAATACTTAAATATTAAAGCATTTGGTTGCCTGGTTTAATGGTAATGGTATAATAATAATACTATTCAAAGTGATCAAAGAAATAATACTACCTGAGCTACCATTTAGTATTAGTTACCAAATATTTTCATTAGTATTTAAATGGTAATCGATACATTCCTCACAAATTATTAAAAAAATTATAGGCTTATGCACAGATACGGTATTTTAATTATACAGAAGGTGGAGATTTTAACCAATAGTTTAGTTTACTATTTTTTTACCTTTCATTTTGATTCTTAGATAATATCATTCCTGAAGCTATAGGTTAGGCAACTAATTTAAAATACTTCACAACGATACGATATGTAAGAAATAGGGAGCGGACATAGTATGTTATTACCATTTTTCAGTAACTATGACACGTGTTTCATTCTGATGATAGCTGCTATCATTCAATTGTGTCTAAACATGCTTCACAAAGAATCGAAAATCATATTATATTACATGGTAAATGAGACAAACAGGAAAAAAATATTTAAAATTTTTAGCTACTTGTGTTCAATGAAAACATGAGTTTATATAAGATAGTTTTCTTGATGTTTGAAGTTGCATGTAAAAAAATATAACAAGTATTTTAAAAACAAAGTTTTCTAACTCACATCAATAATTCATCTCCTTTCAACTTATTAAAAGTATGCCCTAATATATTGTATATTTATACGCAGTAAAATAAATAAGTGTTTGTTCAATTCATTGGGATATATTTGAAATATGAAAATCAATATTCTCGAAAGATTTGTTAAGAAATTCAAATTGAGCTTTTTCAGCGAAAAAAACATCTAAAAAAATACCAGAATTGATATCCGATGAAATATATAATAATTGGTTATGTTTTTGTACACAGTTGAAAGAACATGACGAGGGAAACGCTCGTGGCAATATTTCCATCTTGATTTATAAAAAAATATTTACGATTCTTCGTAGCTCTTTGTGATATATTATTTTATAAACAATCACATAGTGATCGTTTTTTTATGAAACAAAAACGAATTATATTACTGATAATATTTATTTTATAATGGTTTTTGGTATTTAGGTATTAATATGGGTAATATTAGATGTTAATATTAAAATTATTTCTTAGGTCTCAAAAAATAAGTGTCCTCATTATTTTTCAAGTATATAAACACATTTTTAATGAAATATACCCACACACTTGGCCATAGAAAATAATTGATTGAATTGGCATGTACTTAGTAGAACTGAACAATAATGATCTAAAGTATCAAAGTATTTAGTTCTACAACATTTTATTAGCTAGTTGATAGCTATTTCAGCTTAACGTCATCGTCAGAACTAATAAGTTCTTAGCCGAAATAGCTGTCAACTACATAATAAAGTTTTTTAGAATTAAGTACTTTGATATTTTAACTTATTAATAGAATATAATGTATGTTGCAATTTGATATAAAAAATAATAAAAAACTACAAATCGGAAATATATCGAAGATATTTTTATACAAAGAAATGAATTAATGAGTAGACATTTACATTTTAACCAAGGATTTTGAACACTTTTTTCTAGGTCTCGGTTAACCTGGTGTAAACAGAAAACGTATGACATACATAAACAGGAAAAGCTTTTGAACGCGATTTTAAATAAAGGTATTGCTATTTTCGAGGACAGGTTATTAAGGTTGTCATTTACTAATTTAAAAACAGATGGTATAAACACATATTTGTTGGATAACATTCATACATCGATAGTGATGAGATATAATAATATCTATCTTGGAATTAACATGAATTTGTTTATAATATAGGTGTTCAATTAAGTGAATTGTGACAGTGAGAGAAAAATTAAATTATCTTTCAAAGGCTTTGTGGTGAAAGTGGTAAACAATATACAGATGATAAATAATAGTGATTTTTTATGCTGGGTAATCAGGGTTAATCGCCGTGCTTACCGTATAAACGTGTACCAGCCGCAGGTTGCTCGACCAGATAGCCTTTTCCTGTCACCATAAATATTCAAAATTAGATAAATTGTTTTTGGGCTTGAAAAATGTTTTTTTTTTCATAATTTTCACGTCCGGTTTATATTTCAAGTAAATTAAGAGGTATATCTTAATTGATTCCAATTACTTTAGTGAAGATTACTTGTATACAGCTGATATGATGATTAAGTCGCTTGTGGGATGCCGATATTCTAAGCATCAGTAAAAAGCAAGTAAAACAGAGTCGGTAAGATAGAACATACATCAAATTCGAATTTCATTTCATTTGCCGAATTGATTAGATAATACATTATGATAATTCCACACACTAATTAGTTGTATTAGTAACAAGTAAACTAGAATAATGCTTTATAAACGTTTGTGTAGGAATTCCATCGCTCAATACTTTATTTCTGAACCTAAAATCTTAAGGGTATCTGTAACTGCATTACTAAAATATTAAAAACG
This sequence comes from Himalopsyche phryganea, assembly GCA_022494535.1. NCBI lineage: Eukaryota > Metazoa > Arthropoda > Insecta > Trichoptera > Rhyacophilidae > Himalopsyche > Himalopsyche phryganea. Next base: position 4,645,870 of record JAGVSL010000010.1, on the reverse strand, counting down.
TGTATAACATGAATGTATAGTACTTTGTATTCTTTACTTTATTGGGCGTCTAAAATCTATTATACTTTCTAGTCTCTAATGTAATGCAACGTTACTTAATAGAAAATAATTTAATTTGCTTTTGTCAATAAACTTTGTACACTGAATGCGTATAATCTCAGTTATTTGTGTAATAAAATCAGTGTGAAAAGGAGTGTCTTCTGTATATATTTCATAATTTAAAAATCGACTGAGGGAGCTTAATAGAATTTCAAAATCAAATTCTAATCGCTCAAATCTTGTACACTTCTATTAGTTTTCTCGTTAACGACCCAGTTAACGCCTTTTGGCATCTACAGCCAACTGTTAAAAAAAAGAGTTTATAATTTATTGATTTTGTGATTATGTGTCCAATAGAGATTAAATGCCGTTAATATCAAATCAGTATTAACATAAATTTAGATCACCATCAAAGTTACAAGACTTAGCGATATAAAATATCTACTAACTGTCAGTTAGAATTCATCAGTGAACTTGTTTGCCTGAAGATGCCGTAAGATGACGAGTCGTTAGTACAAAATTTGATTGATTCAAATTTTATATTCACATATACATAGACAGATAATATGAACGCTGCTAGTGTCAATACATAAAAGAATTTAATGTTAAATTATTTTAGTCTTAAAATTAACTCTCTGGTTTTTTATTTTAAAGATTTATTAAATATACAATCATTGAATAATTTGAAAAGGAATCTGTTTTTTTTTAAATAGTAAAATACAAAAAACAAAATCATTATAAAAATACAATTAATTGTACTGCACCTTTGTTCCAGTTAGCAATCCTACATTTGATACGTCGTGTATACACCGAGTCCTATATTGACATACATATAAAAATGCATTTTTACCGTGAATTTATAATTTTCACCGGGAGAGATTCTGTTAATATCATAAATAATTTATTATGCAAACAATTTCACAAATAAAATTGAATTATTGCGCACCATTGCGTCAAAATTTTGTCCACGCCCATTAACGTATTTTAAATGATGCCATTTATTTTAAAAGTGATGATTTTAGTAACGCAAATGATTATATGAATAAATAATATCGGCAATCAAATATGAAATTTGATATTCTCCATATTTAAATTATAATTTTCACAACGTTAACGTAAAAATATAATTATAAGTGATCATTATTTAATGAAACAAGAATCAAAAAAAGAAATATACTTTTTATACTTGTCATGTTACAGTTCTTTTTTCAAAACCTGCCTTCTACTCATCAAAGAACAGATACTTCAAAACTATACGTCCAACGCAGTGGACAAGAGAACACATGAAGCGTTTTCTGATCGATTGCGCGTTACATCTGTTGATTAGTCCTTATTTTTTTTTCACATTGATATTCTATTTTTATAGACATATATTATATTGACGGTGCTTTAGCCAATTGATGGAACCCTCAAAATTGAAATTGTTCAGAGAGTAAAAACTGTTTTTATAGAAAATAGTATAAATATGGTGAATTGCGTTATAAATCTTTGATATGAACGCCTGTAAATTCTCGTGTTTGCAGATACGGCATTATACTTAGGGATTGTCGAAATAATAATGGCTTACATCAAGTGATCGAATCAGAATTTTTAAAACTAAAACCAAATAAAACGAAGTTTCCCTTCCAAAAAGTGGTCATTTTATTTTTCTAATTTACATCATTTGGTCGAGAACTGCTCTGTCGTTATTAAAATGATTAAAAAGAATCCATTCATTAAATCATTTTCGTATTTTTTGAGGGTTAAATCAATTGGCCAAAATACAGTCGATTTATAATATTATGAGATTTTAACTGCCTCACTAAAATTCATGAGACTCTTAAATTGAATTAAATTATTTTTCTCATATAGGATAGTTAGACACCATGCATAGAATTGTTCTTTAGTACTACAGTTATTTGCAAAGTTTTATCACTTATATCGATTTTAAAAGAAGTCTATATAATATCATTAAAAATTGTCTTAATTTGTTTTTATATGTCACCAATTTTGACAACTTTTCTCGAACAAGTTTCTTGACAGTTATAATCGGTCTAACTTGTATACTATGAAATTAACTTACACGCACCCAATACAAGCCACGCATACTTCGCATGTTGACAATATTGCTATTATGAATGACACGAAAAGTTTTTTCAGAAAATATCTATAGTTGTTTATTTTAATTGTAGGACATGACATTTCCAAGGATAATAATTACTATGAAATAACAGTGCTTTGAGACATTAATTATGTAATTTTGAAGAAGCATATTTAAAACCTTTCGTAGTTCAAAAACAGTCTGAGTTTAAGAGTAACTAGGGCCTTTCAGTATCCGAAATTAGGGAGTTGCTTACCAAAATAACAAAATTATAAAAATATGTATAAACCATAATAAGTTTAGAAAAAAGAACGTAAAGTACATGCAATTCATTTCTTACTCTCTATCACATCCTTACCTCCTTTTTTTATTTAATAATAAATGTTTTAAATAAAAGCCGATTTGTTTTACGGCGTATTTTAGCACCAATTATTAACGACGACTTCCTAATGAGGAGGTCTTCGTGTTAATAATAATGATAAATTTACTTTAATAACCACTAAAAATATGTTTCCTTTGCTGGATTCATGTACTAAATTATTTCTTGACGAATTCAATTTAATCTTTGGGTACATTCTTTCATTTTTAAAAAATGATTTCACCATCTGTCTCAAGCAAATAATAATATAATACATGACATATTCAGTCGTTCAACTGTAAAATTTGTTATTTTGATTGATTTTTTATTTAGTACGTACACGATTTTGAAAATAATTCAAATCCCAAAATCTTGATGCGTAGTTAAAAGTTTTAATCTGTAATAATTAATCGTTGCGTGTTTTCAATGTCTAACGCAACAGTAATGCAATTTTTTTGAAAATCCCTCTTAATTACAAATACATTACCTGTAGTAGACGTGTAGCCTTGATAATAGAAATTTATTTTCTTACATTTGTAATGAATAATTTGTTAATTTTAAAGAAATATTCACCTGGATAATATATTGCTTCTTTTTTAACAACATAATTGGCCTGTGGTATCCTTAACTCGCAAACAAACTCCGTTGGTGAAGGCAGAGCTTCGTCCTTCAGCAACACCCAGGATACAGCGTCAAATCTTCCTCCGGAAGGAGTAATAGACGTTGAGATACCATCAAGACGATCACTATAATAAAAAAGGTTGTTTTACAATTAAATCACCTGAACAAGGCGTCTTGCTTCAATTTGAAAACGATTAGAGACATAATTCTTTTCACACTATATTCCAATTGAGTACACGGAACGTTTTTTAAAGTTTCTATTGTTTTCTATGGATTCGGCGGTAACTTTCTGGAAGTTCATTTTTAATATAAAATTAAATTAAAAATTGATAACTTAGTTATTCCACTTGGTTTATCACTAACGTGACGCGTTTCGCCTCTTTAAGAAGCATCTTCAGACTAACCGTAAATAACCATACGATACGGTTAGTCTGAAGATGCATTTTTAATTTAATTTTATATTAGTTTCTATTGTTATTTGTCAATAAAAAGTTGGTCTTTGCGATTTCAATTTATTATTGAATTAAAAATTTCATTTTATTATTTATTATCCACTAAAAACTCTTAAAATTACAATCTAATGCATTTTGAATTTCAAATTGCAACGGTAATAGCTTCACTGTATGTATACATTATGCATAAATCATTGGTTACTCTTTACAGAAAGATTTCAAAATTTTCATATTGAAAATTATAATATATAAAACATTAATTAAAATGCTAAATATATTTAATTTAACATCACCATTTTATGTTATACAGAAGTTTGCGGTGCAATTGTTCTCAATGAATGTAAAGGAAAATTCTTCAGAAATATCTTTTTAAGATTATTCATAATATTTATTTAGTTAAAGACGTAAATAATAACTTTACAAACACCAGCAAAACTCCGGTACATTTTATATTGTATCTTAAAAATATACAACGAATTAAATATAATTTATTTTTAAGCAAATTCTTAGTATATAAGAAAACAGCAGCATTAATGAGCGATTATTATAGTAATTATAATTTGTTAGTACTTATTATTTATGAAGGCGATGAAAAAAAACATATTTAAACAATGGATTTAATGTGTTTGCAAGAACCAAACTAAGCCTCTGCGTGACTGCATTGATCGATAATTGAAAGCATTACTCCCATAATTACGGGTAATAGGAAATAATTCTAGTGGATTCGATTTATTTCTAGAGGTATGTAATTTGCGAACAAATATTGTATCAACAATGGTCATTTCGCAATGGTTTTATGATATTCGACAAACACTAATAATTTAAAAATTACTCCAAGATACTGAATGAAAAACATGACAGGTCATTTAAATCAGTAATAATCACTTATTTAAATATCTGAGGTGATATATTTCCTTTTTTTAGACTTTATTTTTTTTTCGTAGTATTCAAATGATTGACATTAATTCTAGGTGCGTTTATCTAGTGATGTTAGTACATGAACTGAAAATATTTTACGATTTACAACAAATTTTAACACTCATATTTACGATGTTTAAAAAAGCTATTGAACGATATTTTTATTTTTCAATTTATATCAATAACTTCAATACCTTTGTTAAACAGAATTATTGTAATTGGAGAGATTTTTCTTAAACAAAATGTAACTATTGTTTTCATTCGATAGTGCATTCATTTCAAAATTAGTCAAAATTCAACTATTTAAAGTAAATACAACCAAAAACAGAAAATGAATGCACTGACTCATATCATGCAATAATACAAATAAAACAATTTTTGATTCATTTACTTTTTGATGTCACAAATGCTTTGGCCCTTTTCTAATAACATTACTAAAATATAGGTATCGTTTTTGTTATCAACACGACATTTAAGACATTTATAAAACCAAATAGCATGTACTTAGAAACATTAAGATTATTTTTAAAGATTTTATACATAATATAATATCATGCCTCGCTGATATTTTCTGACCGGTGTTAATTATTTTTTTAGCACCAATAATATTTCACGTAAACAAGCATAGTATTGAAAAACAAACATAACTAGTTTAGGACTTTGCATAAAATGACGTATCAAAACATTTATCATGAAAAACTTGGTCATTTAATACGGTTAGTAACACTGATCCCTAAATTGTGATATGTATCTGGTTTTCAGCCACGCTGAACTATCCTTTTTCATGCAAATAATAAAATTTGCATATTTATAATCTCTGCAGGCTGTTACAAAAACGATCGCATGTATTTTTATTCGTTTGATAGAAAGTTATTCCGTATTTACATTATATTTATAAAGAACATAGAATTTTAATATTACAACATCATTTTAAATATACGTGTATATATTTAATTGCTTCACACGATGTTGTGAGTCATTTTAAATTTCACACGTTCATTGAAATATAAGTATCAAACTGCGCTTCATAAATACCGTTATTTTTTCTTACAATTAGTATTTTAGTCATTTTTTAACATAAATATGTAGTGATTCTCTTGTATCCTTAAATAATTAATGTAGAGTTTACTGGATGTACATTATTATAAAATAGAGGAAGTATTTATATGAACAGTATAAATAAGCAATTTCCGTCATCAAGTAGGTAAATTTTGCTTATTTTGGTTGTAATAAAAATACAGCTAATTGTATCTCAATAAGTGGATATTTTTTGATTATTAAAAAATAAACTTCTTTTATAAATTACTATGAAAGCAACCAGTGCAATTTTCTGAAAATATTAAAACGGTGTAATGTTTGATCGTTGTATAAATTAAAAGTGTAATTGAATCTTCATATAAAAAAATTGAATTGACGTTATCAATATATTTAACTTAAATAAAAAAAAAAACATTTTTCTTGCTAAAACAGCATTTTTATAAATCTTATTTGAATAATTGATCAATTATAATTTGTTAACTGTTAACAATTATCGGTGGAAAGGCATTATATTATAAAGATAAAACACAATCGCTTTGTACTACTATCTCATCTGTGTAATGATCAGTACTGGTTTTGTTTGTCGCAATCAATTGATGATAATGCTCGCGATGAGATTATAAAAATGTGGAAGTAGTACGAGTCATATTATGTTTTATTTAAAAATATCTATTTTATAATTGTATTCAGCCATATTGCGTATTTTAACAGTTGTCTAATCGTGATGAAAAACTGAAATGGGCATTATGTTAAATAATTTAAAAATTATAAAATTTACACATTTACCAGGTTTAAAAATATTTGTTTATTTTCAATACAATAAAAATCGTGTATGCGAATTATAATGTCTATGCAAGGTTTTCTTTTTCTACTGAAGTTTTCAAGGTAGACATTATTTTACGTTTAACCTATATTTGCATGTAAAACCTAACAGAACTGGTAAATAACAGTATTTACAAGTACTTTTAAAGGTGAAAAACTTTGCAAATATTGGCCTGAAGTTACCATTTACTAACTTTCATATTTGCACATAATAAGAACTCTGAGCAAAACAAAATTTTATTAACACGTTCTGTAAACTCGTGTTTATACGCGTTTGAAGTTTGTAATATTTTATTTAATAATATACTGTAAACAAACTGGTAAGGGTCTTATTTGTATTTTTTTATTTGACATGCGAATTATTTGAAGTCATGTTTATCTCATAGCTATCAATTTTGCTATCTATGAACATTTTATATCAGTCGTTATTATATTGACTCCACTGATTACATGTCCACTAGACAGAATCCCATCATAATATATCGCGTAAAACTAATATAGTTATTTATGTTTAATAAATTAGTAATTGATTTTTAAGAATTAGTAAGCCAAAGAATCAAAAAATAATTTTTGTCAAACTAATTGATTTCCAGTCGCCATAAAGCGTAAAGTTACTTACTAGTATGGCATACTTTGCTTTCTACTTTTTAGGCTTTGGTACTTTGTTAAATTTAGCTAATATCAGTATTTAAAATGTACGTCTATTCATTTGTGTATCACTTATAGATTCAACGGTATATTATAGGTATGTTCAAGGTGTTTTTTCCTAAAACATTTATGAAGTGATTAATTTTATTTTTTACAGAAAACAGATTAGCCTGCTTTTGATATTCAACTACTAATAAATGAATTCATTATTTATTTACACTTTGATTAAAATAATGTTTTTGATTGTTAATCTTTTATTTAATACCTATATAGTCATAAAAAAGTCAAATGTATTATTAGCAAGTAAGAATTTTTGATATGAGCAATATTCTCAATGAGTTTTGATATAGTTCAATATTTTGACAATAAGTATTTTTGATCAGTTAGTTGTCAGTTATCTTTATCTTTGAAATTAATATTAAAATATTTACGACACATTTGTGTGCACTTTTGGATATTTATTTGGTAACACTTTGTAAATATTACAATGTCTTACACTTTTTATAAACAACTACGTTTCTATTACCTGTCAGGTGTCGTAATCGTAATGTTTGGTCTAGGGTACATTCCATCAGCGGAGCACATCACTCTTACGGAGTCTTGTTCTCGTTGTTTGTCTTGAACAAGTCTAAAGTTTCTCTCTGGAACTGAAACAAGAAAACTTATGTTAGAACGATGTATTAATAATTTAGAGCACTCAACATACACTTTCTTCACTATGTCTACTTCTTATGTAAAAAGTATCGCGATAAATGGAAATTTCAGATGTTATTTTATGTCGACTTCTTAGACGATCTCATTATCTAATTCCATTATCAATATGAAATACATATTATTTATTGTTATACCGCACTTCTTGTGGAATAATTTAAAAAAAACGAGGTACTATTTTTTTTTTTCTATCTAAAATTTGTGTTAATTTTCTCAGGTTTGTTCATGAAATCCGTTTCCTAAAGCGTAATTTTAATCCATATCCTATTTGAAGAATAATGTTCATTGATTGATTTAAAAAAGTTTTGGTTAAATACATACTCCATTGAGAATACATTTTAACCGAACATTTGAATAAATACGTTTTTAATTGAAATGTAATAAATTTTATATAATTTACAAAATCTCAATAATCCAAATTTAATAAATTTTATATTATAACATTGGCTTAACTTTTCTCTAGGAAATTATGATTTTATTATAATTCGTATCATTAAATGAGCTTCCATCTAGGTTTAATTAAAAATCGCATTTTAATGTCTGTTTGGTCATTATGCTATTATCATAAATTTATAAATTTATTTCTAATTATTGCAGTACATTTAGTACAGTCTTTTTTGCTAAAATATAAACACTCATGTGATGAAATCCAACACATGTGAAGAGAATCTGATAACCAAATAAATCATTAATTTCTGGTAAAAAAAAGTTAGGCTTTGAAATCATTGCATCATAAAAATTATCACTGAAGCTATTGTACAGTTTGAATATTTTCCGATCAATGAAAAGAAGTGCTTCGCAGTATTTTTAGATAAATAATTCATGAGAGTTCGGTGTAGGTATCGTGTTTACCACGAATTAAATATCAACGTCAAGCTTTTACATAATCAACACTGTAACTTGCCGTTTTAGCATCGCCTTCAAGTCAAACAGTTCAGCACGTGATTCAGTGAACCACCGCCGCAACAATTTCCAATTAATTGTTGAACCGAAAGGCAGGTACTACATAGCTACCCTTCAAATCAACCCGCTGGCAAGGATAAACGTGGAAATGTCTGCTGTCAGTTGCGCCATGGATATGGATAAAGATGAAGGAATATGCTCATTTTCAAATTTAATTATTTGACTGCTAGACTGCAAGTTTTGTATTTGAGCATATAATCGAGCAAACAAGTGCGACTGACATTCTTTGGAAAAAACATTATATGTACATATGGAGATATTTATCTTTAAACGTCGTAAAAGTCAATTATGAAGAATTGTTTTTAATAGTAACATGAAACCGAATGACACGTTTTCAATTGGGAATATCCCCTTGACCCCATAACTATAAGTAGATGAACTCAAAATTGACCACTCGCCTACTGAACGAGCAAAATCAACATAAAAATTATTTTGACATAAATGCCAATAATGACATATATTAAGTCACATTAGATAAACTCGATAAAATCTACTCAAAATCTACTCCAGTTGAAAAGACAATATGTCCGAAATTTGAAAATTAACTTGTCGGTATTGCGAATCTTGCCGATTAACATCGATTTTTCAAATTATGTTCTATTATAATAATATGCACCCAATTTCTCGCTTAACACGAAGATAGGTTCTGCAAAATCACAGTGTTGAACGAAACCGTGTAAAGCGAGACTAAAAAATGTATGGAAAAGTGGGTATAGGTTCTTTTTTTAGAAATATTAATAAAATAAATACATATTATTTTTGAAAATTTATTGAAACATGATGAAATATTATTAGATCTCACTATCACTAGAAATTATCGCGGGGGGATTTTTCTTTTTTTTTGCTGAATGTCATCATCAGTGCCTTCATCAATTCTTTCAATTATATATCTGTCGGCCGTATCAATAAATCTGTAATCTTTGATTGTCTATCTGTTTTGAGATTCGTGTAAATCACTTTATATCTAGCAAAGCATTGTTTCATTTCTCGTTTATCCATATTCAGATCAATATTTAGATAATTAATATCAATATTTCTTGCCATTTTTAATCCATCTTTTATTTTTTTGTAGTAATAGTTAAAATGCGAGACACTACGATGCAAGATTTAATTTAAAAAAATATCCAAAATAAAAACCGTGTTAAGCCGAAATCGTGCTAAGCTAGTACCGTGTTAAGCGAGGGATGGATGGATTGTGATCAATACTGCTGTTTTATTTTCTGTACGTAGAAATATTTCCTTTTATTTCTTGGGCGTTTCTTTGCATAAAAACCGTTATCTATCCCTAATTCTTTATTACCAATCATATTATTTGTATTAGATATCTAGTGCCGAATCCCTGGTAGTGTTATTTATAGATCTGTCGTTGTGGGTGTATTTCCATTATAGCAGAGATATTCAATCTACCAAATGCGCAACACTTCATGACGTCAGAATTTCCCAAGAGATACGTAAAAACAAGTTTTTTTTCTCGACTTACACGTATTCCTTTATTTTTTAACATTTTTTTCAGTTTTCCCAACACCTATTTATTTACATAGCGTGGTAATTTGGATAACACTGTTTACCTACAAGTACAATCAACTAAAAATATACAATAGATTCATCTTATATTAATTCAAAAAGATATTTAAAAGAATATAAGTATCTTTTTAATATAAAATTTAATAACACCAAATTTAATTTCAATGTTTAAAATTAATCAAAGTGTAGAATTTAATCAATTATGTTAAGTTTTTTAAGGTAAGGTAATTATTATGTAGATAAAAAAATCTAACATTTTTTTGACAAATACTTACTTCATAAAATTTTACAATTGAATTGCTCGACTTGTCTTAAATTTCGCAGTTAAGCCATTTTTAGTCTTGCTGAAAATATCTTCGTTGTTCTGGAAGAAAACACTAACTGAAAAATAGTGGTTTTGAGTGGTACTTTGAAGTTTGTCAAATGCTGGGAATGCTATTCATTTTTCGTTCTGTGTGTTTTTACAACACTGTTCTTAAGCAATAGTATAATTTATAAAAATAAGTGTGTTTTGCACACAGTAGAGTATTAAATAAAGAACGTTTTGGTATAACTAACTCAAAATGTACTTTTTTCGATTTAGTGTTTTCTTCCAGAACAGCGACGATATAACAGTCAGAAAAAAATTGTTTCGCTTTTTTATTAATTAAATGTAGTGATTTACGTTTCATCCAATTATTTTTTTTAAATACTAGTAATTATTTTATCAAAACGGCTTCAACAATGATAAATAAATCTTATTTTTATGCTGATTTACGATTACGAATCCTAGCACTTTTAATGGCAAATTTAATTAGCTGCGAAAGCAATATATGGCAAATAAGCTTATGATGGTTTGGTGTTAAGGGATAACAATTTTGTTCAACATTAAAAAACTGCGACGGACCTAGACACGTGGCACAGGGGAACTTGAAAAACCACCAGTCTCTTCCCTTAACATTCTGGGTTTTGTCTTCCTGGAAATCTGTTGATGGAAATCCATAAAATTGACTAGGTGGAAGAAAGCAAAGTAATTGGTCGAGGGCAAAGTTTCTTGGAAGATACTTTAATTGAATCTTAAATCGTGAAAAATGTCCTTCGTAGCTCACCGGAGAAAAGTAGCCCATAGCGATCAAAAGAATCCGATTTCAAGTCATAGTAACAGTTATATCAGAAGCTGATTTAACTAATCAAAAATATTTGAAGCGAGTGTGTATTTATGATGTCTTTTTTCTCAAGTGAATTCTTATCAGTTTGTTTCAGGGAAATTGATTTTTTTAATATCAGACTTTCTAAGAAAAGCCTATCGACGTTTCCTAATTCTACGCTAATACCTCAGCTATATCAAGAATACCATGAAATATCTTAAAATTTTGTGAAATATTATCCTTGCTAGCGAAAAATAAATTTAAGCTCATTTTTTACGTATTCAATTCAAATCCCTGGAATATTACAGTGCATTGAACGGAAGTGACTATATCAAAATCTGTTTTTCTTCTGTTGATCTGATGAATAAATTATCTAACAAGCCTACGGCTCAGAATAGATGGCGCTAGCCCGTGAATCCTCTCAATTTTCCTGTTCATGTTCTTCGGTAGGTATATATATCTGCAGACTTCGTGTGTAGCTGCGCTCCCACTGATTGCTTTACCGAATAAATTATGTACGGGTTGGTACGATCTCACTACCTGCTCGTCAATAACATAAGCTTGGGGAGTGTTTACACTGTTTCCGCTCCTATACCAGATGTAACTCGTCTACGCGAACAATGAGCTATTCTATTGTCATCAATAATACGCAAATAACATCAAATAATCTGGTCTTTGCAGAATTTTTATATTTCCTACATTTGGTTTATACTCAAATCATTCATAATTATGAACCAATATTCACACATCTATTTGCAATCATTAAATTATTATAAAGACAAAACTTATAATAGGGGGTAAGTTATAGAAGAATTGTATCACACTCAAAGTAATATACTGGATTGACTTTTTTGAAATTCCCAAGGGTAATTTGAAGCTCAGAAAAAATGTGCAAACTCTCGTATGTTTTATGAGAAACACGATATCTTTACAATCGCAGTTTAAGTAGATTTCACCATTTTTTGAAATATAAAATGAATCAAATGCTTTCTCTCTAACATTATGTGAACATAATATGCATTTAATAAAAATAAAGCAAACAACAATTAATCTAACGTAGTATTAAACTTATGACCCTATTTTAGTGAGGATGTGATATATTGTCTTATTATTTATTACAACTCTTTCACCAAGCACGCCATTTTCAGAAACAATCATTTTTAACCAATACGAAGTATAACAGCGTCATACTGACGGTTCTGTTAAATATAACAAGAGTAATTAAACATCATTGTATTTCTTTTAACTCATCACAACAATAATAACCAGACATTTAATTATGTGTAAAAAATGCAAAAAAAAAAAATTACATTCTTTAAGGATCCTATACGCCCATTTATACAAATATCGTTAATGTGATTTGTATTGAGATAAAAAGACTGAATATTTTTCCGAAAATCGTTAAGACTTCAAATGGTCTATAGACAATAAATTAATCACCTTGAATATGTCACACATTTGCAAAACAATTATTTCTCACTACATGAATATGTAATGAGATAAAAAAAGATTGCAAATGTTATCAGAATCTGTATTTAAATACGAAAAATCCCGCATAGACAGTAAAAGAGAAATGGATATTGATTAAATATTATTAATTAAAACAATAAAAAAATGGCGCGTCATTCAGTCTAAGGTATAAATATATATTACCACATTACATACATATACTACAGTGTACATTTAAAAATGATACTATCATAGACCACTATAATCACAATTATCAATCCTGCGGATCACTATTTTAACATGATTTTATATTAAAAAGTACATATTTCAATAATTACGATAATGGTGAAGATTTTTCCCACTAAATGCCAATAACACTTATTTCAATTATAAAAAATCAATTAGTGTGATTGAAAATTAACTTATGAATTTTTGGCTCCAATGACGTCACTGTAACCACCAAAATTTTCTCGTGGACTACCGATTGGCGACCGCTGATAAAATATCCTTATAAATATTTCCTTCATGAAAATATTATACCACAATTTAAACACTAAAATAACTGATAATAAAATAATAAATCCGTTTTATAAATCAAAAAAAAACATTGTGTAAAAAAATGTGGCTTTGAATTATTATAATATAAGTAAATTATTTTTCGTCAATTTGAAATAAATTTTATTTTGCATTACTTATTTTTCCTCTCCCACCCATCTGATACTAAGAACAGGTCGTTGTGAGAGCGGTTAGCTAATCACTAGTTCTAGCTTAGTCCTTTACTTCTATACTTACTCTCTTTGAAAACGAGATATTGAGTAACTGAGTAACAGGTAGTTTTTGCAGAAAACCATCCGTTGAGATATTTACATAATATGCTTCACATTGAGAGCGGACATGGTCAAAAAATTGCATGAAATGATTTCAACTATAAATATATTTCATACCATACATATCATAAATATGTTTCATACCCTAATGACAGCTTTATGTTTGAAAAGCCAAAGCTTTTATAATTTTCAAAAGATCATCAAATAATTATATGAAAAATAGGATAAAATAACAATAAGTATTTAGTTATACAAAATTTTATCTGGTAGTAATTATAAGGTAAATAGTATTAGGCTATCAGCTACCTAATAAAATTTTGTAAAACTAAATACTTTGTTATTTTATCGTATTTTAATGGAGTTCTACCAAGTTAATGCCAATTCAATCAATTTTATGAATATTGAGTATTCTGAAGTATTCTTTGTTAAATGAAATTGTTTTCGTATTTCTTTATGATTTATTGCTTTTTAATAGATAGCTCAAGACATACGGAAAGGATTGTTCTATGGCGCCGGTGCCGGCTTACTAGCGGAACATACGCCTCGATTCGATGAGGCAATGAAGATACGTGCCAAGGCTTTTGTTAAGTATACACCGTATTATTTGTATTATGATCGAAAACATAATTTGTCAAAATATTATAACACATTATTAACATTTAGAGGAAATCAATTTTACGGAACTTATGACGTTTATTCCTTTAAAAATTGTCAGATTCGCAATGTAGATTTTTAATCAAAGTTTTTAAATACTATTTTTAATATTAAAACTAAAAAATATTTTTTAAATAAATGAATAAATAGGCTTAAGAAAAATTGATTCGAAACTAAAAATGAAAATTTTTTTCAAATATTGAAAATGGTCCAAACTGTAAAGGTTCGAAAAACTATTCTTATAAATGCCACATATTGCTTTTGTGAAAGTACTTTTAATAGAATAGGATCATAATAACAAAGTATTCAGATAGACAGTTGTACAAAATGGTAGAGCTTTGTAGAAATGAATATTATTTTTTTTTTTATTATAATCGAGTTCTACCAAGTAAATGCCAATTCAATAAATATACTTATATTATTAATTTTAAAGCACAGATCAAAGTGTCCTAATACAGAAAAAATGTTGAGTTACCGAACGAAATCTTTAAATTTTATAATCAACTAGTGAGTACCCGGCATGCGTTGTAATGCCACTCAAAGAAAGAAAGTGTTTGTGTTTTAATTCTGTTTATTGAGGTGCTTTTGGACACACGATATTTTTTGTTTACTGTCTGGTTCGTACACGAATAAATCAGAAGGTTTTCCGAGATGTCACTATTTGTATGAATTTGATTCTTTATTTTAGATTTTAGTTATATCTGGATTGTGAGATCGATTTTTATATATGATAAGACCTACTCTAAGTTAAAAATTAAAAACCTGAGAGTCGGTCTCGGACTGTGCCGAGCCTAATCATACTAAATCTATGTCCTTCGCGCAAGTGCAAGCAATAACTTGACAAAGTTTTATCGGAATCGGATGAACGGTATAGCAGTGCAATGCAAACCCACATTGATTTCTATATATTGGATTAATCGCATAGATAATTAAAATAAAAATACTCTACTCACCAAAAACAGTCATTTGTTTAGTTCTTTTGTCCTCCGAAAAAAACGTCGATACTACACACGTATATTCTCCGGACAATTCTGTTCCCGGATTAACAATCCTTAAAGCTCTATGTTCTTTAAAAGCATCTTCTGAAGCTCTATAACTAAGGTCGAGCTTTCCTCTTAAGATTCCTAATTCTTGTGGTTTTTTCGTCGGGATCCACTGGTAGACAGGCTGCGTCTTATTTTTGAAAAACCATTTTACCACCAGACCCGTTGTATCTTCCGCTGTATAATCGCAGTCTAGTACCACAGACTCTTGTCCACCAAACTGAATTATTTCTGGCACTTTCATGTCGATGATTTTTACACCAGTGTGAACACCTGAAATAAAAAAAATATGTTAGTATTTAACTTGTATTCTGTTAATTCTGACAGAAGAGATAAAATGTGGAATGAGTGCCAATTAATATAATTTTGTTTTTTATAAATCAAACATCGATGTCATAAAGCAGCTTTACTTAATTAAAAAAATATATATGCTTGATGCTTATGTTAATTTGCTTCTGAATTTAGAAATCCTCATCAGCATTTGCATCGACTGGAAGCCGTTTTAGAAAAATCTTTTGTGTTATACAATTTACGACAAAAAAGTTTGCTGTGTGACTCATTTCGTTGGTAAAAGTGAGACTGAACTGTTACGACTTTATTTGTAATATTATTTATCTGTAAATTCCTTTTAATCTTTGGCGTTATGCTGATTTTATTAATATAAATATTATCCCAGTCACTAATGATGAAAAATTAAACATAATCGATCAAAACAATGAATTACACAAATCATTGTGTTATAATATTTGTTTATATTTAAAATAAAACATTTTCCATGTACCTTTTTATTTACAATTTTGAAAACGTCGGAAAATTTAAGTAATTTAAGTAACTATTAAAATAAAATACCTAAGACTTTTATAAGGACATAGTTGTTATTGGTATTTTTAATAATTAAAATACATGCAAAAATTTAACAACAGCAATAAAAAGATAAATTTCGTACACGCCGAAAATGGTATACGTCTCTTGAATAATTTACTGTGACCCACAAAAAAAACCTAAGGGCTTTAAATTATTGATAGCAATCAAATCTTCGGGCACTAGCACGAGCTAAAACTTCTAAACTAATTAGAAAAATATTTATTCTTCCCCATCTCAGATAACAGGACAGCAGAATAAATTTATTATTCGAAAGGTTATCCTTTGGCTGGTGAGGCACGTAATCTTAACATTTTATGCTTCATTGAGTTTAGTCTGTAAATAAAAGTGAAAGCGTACTGAAAATAATATAAAGGTAAAACAGATTAAAGGGAAACAAGTCGTTTGAACCGTCAAAATTACTCAAGAACATTTAAGTTCGGTTTGAAATTCCTAAAGCCTCTGATCTTGAAACAATTTTATTTTCCTGCATACAGCTGTATTTTATAGCAAAGTATTGGCTTATTCATTTAATTTTACCAAATAAAAGCCTTTTACTTCTGACCCTACTCCTTAAAATGGGAATTTTTTTTATTGAATAACGAAATTGAAATAATATTACAAAGGAAAGTTTATACTGAGTTTGATTTTTAAAAATATGAATGATAACCGATTACTAATTTATTTCCAAATAAAAATCCGTTTGTAGAGAAATCGTAATGGAAAAAGCTTAAAATCCAAATAATAATGATTTTAATGAATCACTTTTCATGCTGTTATAAAAAAATTTGTTCAATACATCAATACATAATTATGATACGAAAAGAAATTTATTAATATTAAGAAATAATTTGTTTTTTCTACAACAAAAAAAATGATAAATTAAAATTCCTTTATGCGAGTGATTTCCATACCCAATCAAAATGAAATTAAAAAATTCTCATATATTCTTCTATCGCTGGCTTTGTCACAGACTAATCAAAAAATTTCAACGAAAACTCTTTTTGAACTGTATGATAATAACCGCTATGCCAGAAACATATTCGTTGTGAAAAAAGTCTTGTCATCTCTTGTCTCCTTTCAGAAATTACACAAAAAGGCCATCACGCCCACTCCCATTAAAATTTCCATACACACTTCTCACTCTACGTTATATTACCAGGGCCACGTATATATAATCAACTCCATAAAATCTGAATCGAAAGTGAATTTAATACGTTTCTAACGGTAGCGGGACTTTTTTCGAATCATTAATTCGACAATGACGCGCTATAAATTGTATCACGTAAAATTTTAGGACTTCCTAGTAGTGATTTATCATACGTATCATCATCAGTGAAATTCAGTCACACGTTAACTTAAAAAAACATGTCTTTAAAGGGACACATCTAATACATTTTTTTAAATTACCAAATCGTTTGTTTGCATGAAATATATAAAGCCAGTACATATCCAATTTATTTATATAATTAGTTCAAACAACGCATTTACTGTGTGTTATAACAATTACAATATATTGTGTAAACACTAAAATTAGTTTGTTTGTATCAACAAGTCGTCAAAAAAACTCCTTGCAAAGACTGACCGTAACAGATATGATGCACGAAAATATTTCACTTCATATTACATAGACTAAGTTGTTTTAATCTGTGCTCAATTTTAGTTTCGTATTACAATATCACAAAAATATGGAAAATTATCACGTTTTTTGATACATACACAAGTATACTATTCAGACAAATTCAATTTCTGATGAATACCCCACCCATTGATTGTGCTTACGCAATATTAAAAAAAACTTATTTCAATTTTAGCGACAGAAATATTTGGTATTGACAAAATAAAAAAGTTTGATAAATTTTACTGAAAGTATATAATAAACTTAAACTGTAGCAATAGCAATGTTATTAGTTCCTCAAAAAATATAGGGTATAGTTGATATTTATTTTGACATCACACCATTAGAACTAGAAGTTATAATTCGAACAATGGCGGTATGATAAATAGCTACTCATCTTTTATGGTTTATAATTATTGTGAAACTTTTCTTATTGCTTACTTCAATCTAATTGAGTTTAAAAGGTAATTAATGAATTATTAATCTAAACTGAAACCTTTTTTTTTTAATAATCAAACAATTTTTGTGTCTATGTCAATTGCAAATAGATCCAAATTTCACTCAGTAAACTTGCTAAAAATAGTATGATAAAATAGAGAAAGTAGTTTTTCTTTTTAAAGAATGTCCATGAAAAGGCTTGAATGAGTAAAAAAAAATTTTTTTTAGAATACTAAAAAAATTAATTCCTCCTAACCTTTGAAAAACCTTTACAAAAATCCAAGATATAAAAGATATTTTTTTCATTGAATAAACGTTGAAATAAAGTCAAACTAGCTTTGAGGGTGCGTCAAACGAAAAACAATGTACTGAACTTGTTGTTTTATCACAAAGAATAACACTCGGTGACAATTTTTTTGCGTCAGAAACAAATTTATTTTTTCAAATTGATGATTGGCATGAAAAATGCCTTTCGCTACATCTTCATCAAACAAAAATACACTTTTCGTAATTTTTCAATTATTCAATGATAGTGAAATAAAGCATTTATAAAACTGAATACGTTACACGACAAAAACATAATCACATTAGTTTTCATACGGTAAAAACTCAAAGTATTTACTTCTACAAAATTTTATTAGGTAGTTGATAGCTATTTTGGCTTAACGCCATGGTAAAAACGATACTTAAACTTAGTTGTATACACTGTTTAGAAGGTATTATCTCTTCTAAGCAGTATATAATATAGCTAAGTTAAAATAAGTTTAAGTATAGTTCTAACGAAATAGTTATTGACTACCTAACAAAATGTTGTAGAACTAAATACTTTGATATTTTACCCTATATTAATGGAGTTCTACCAAGTGAATTCCAATTCAATGAATACATTAGTTTTGAATGTTTACTTGTCAAGTAAAACAGTGTTGCAGTCTACTTTCAAGTCATATCAGAAGTTTTTTAAATAGAAATCAGGTGGCTAAGCACAAAATGCTAGAACTAATTCATTCATACTATTTACATCAACGTGTGTTTCTCTCTATTACAACATATTATATATTTGTTATGAGTAGGGCTTCCAATTAACCGGAGATTTTAACTAACCGGTTTTCGGTTTTTTTTTGACAAAAAAATCGGTTAACCGGTTTAAACCGAAATACCTAGTTTCATTATTTTCAAAAAATCATATTAAAGTATTTTTTGAACTACACAGAATTTAAACCAAGAGTGTTTTCTTTTTTTTTATAACAAACAAAATTTTAATATCAAAATTTAAACTTAATGATAAAAAACTTAAATAATTTATATTTTTTAAAATACACAAAACTAAAACAAAAAGAGTTAATAATAAAACTCATAAAAAAAAGGTATATTTTAATGTATTTAAAAAATATTAGGAAAGAAACTGGAGAAATTATAAATACTTAGATTAAAGCAGAATATAATAAAACAATAGCAGCACATACTTATACAAAAAAACTGTAGTTAAACACGCGGAGCACAAATAAAATGAAATATACGAAAATATCTAATCAAAATAGAATGAATAATAATTATTATAAATATATACATATGAACAAAAATATTATTTCCGTATGTTTAATGATAGAATTATTAATTACGTTTACAATAAACTAGAAAATTCAAGCATAGTTTGCATGATAAAAAAAATGTTTAAAATTTGGTCTATTTATTGAAATACATGCATGTTTATTTTAAATTTAAAGTGCAATTTACAGTTCATTCCAACATTTTGAAATCTTTCATCAAAACCGTGTTTCGTTGTGATTTTGGATTAACAATCAGAACAATTGATATGCTCTTACGCATTTAATTTATTGTATTGGTCTCGATGTTCATGACTCCGGTATTCCATCAATTATAAGTATATAATATCTTTCGGGTAAAGTTTTTTCGTAATAATTTTTGTAGACGCTTAAACGCCATGGACGCTTAATTTAAATATGATTTAGTAAATTTTATGATAGTTTTGGGAACGGTTCTGTTGTACAAATATTTCAAGTAAGAAATCAGTGGCTTATCAAATTTCTTCGTTCCAATAATTGCCGTGTTTGTACGAGAAAATTAAAATTTCTTTTGTAGGTGAAATATTTACCTACATCAATTTCACTAAATTTTTTTACAAGTTCTTATTAATGGTCGTAAGTCAGATTAGATTTATTTATAATTTAGTAATACACACGATTGATAATTTGTTTATCTGACTATCAGTATCTATACTTTGGAAAAAAGGTGTTTTGTTAAAATGTGAACAAAAAAATATAATAAAAATCAAAATGTGGGTCTTATGGTCAAGAAAACATCTGGTTAACATAAGCTAGTGGTGATATAACAACTTGCCGCTCGAATATTTCTTATTATTTATGGCAGTCATATTTTTTATGTCGGTATATTTTGTCAAAAACATAAATTTGCGAATAGATATATTGTATGACCTGAACATCTGACTAATTTATGGTAAAGTAAAATAAAGTTTTATTACTCAAATTCCTATTGCTTATTCTTGAAAGAAAACTTTTTCTATTTTAGTACAACGTCAAATATAAACAACATATCTTTAAAAGCAGCAGAAGAATAGAATTTTGTTCCAACAAGCAAATAACGGAAATATTCATAAAATAACTAGCAAACATAGACATGAAAATATTTAAAGAATTGTAGGTTATAAATATAATCGGCTCTGTGGTTCAGTGGCTAATGTTGTTGGATACGGTTACGGATGTCCCGGGTTCAAGTCCCGGTGCGGACAGTTTCATAAATTAATTTTTCAATTGATTAATGGATTTCTGTTCTTAGGCATGAACTTTTGTGATCTCTGAAACTCCCATCGGATACTAAAAACAGAGCGAAACGAGAGAAATTAGCTAACCAATAGTGCTGTCCTAGCCATCTCGTTCTATACCTACTTTCTTCGAAGAAAAATAGGTTGAGCAACTGAGTAACAAGCAGTTCTCGTAGAAAAAATCTGTTGAGATACCTCCATTAGGAAGACATATGCTCCACATTGGGAGCAAACATGGAAAAAAACATAACATAAAACTAGCCCTTAACAGTTATAAAATTCTCACCTATTCATTGCATATGAACATATTTTTTTTTTTTTAAAGTTGAAAATCATGCATTTAAGCGTAAAGAATGCATGTGTCTTTTGATTATGCCGTGTAATTCTTTATTGCATAAAATATTTGTGTCCATAATTTTGATACCTTTGTGACAGAAGCGATTATTCAACAATATGTATATTTTTTCCTCTTAAAGGCGTTAAATTTTAAAAATAATATAAAAAAAGAATTTTTAAAAATATTTTTAAAAAACCGGTTAACCGCGTGAAATAAACCAGGTTTCGGTTTTTTTCCAAAACACGCAATAAACCGGTTAACCGATTTCGGTTTAAGCTGGGTTGGAAGCCCTTGTCATGAGTAATCTGTCTATCTGTGCCACAGCACAAATACAACCTATTTCTGTTGCGACATCCTGCGCATTGAAATAATATTGAGATATGGCACTGCCACTTGGTATTTTAAATACTAGTTCTATGTTATTATTATAATAATGTTAATTTTGAAGTTAAAATTATATCGATGATTAATCCAAACCACAAATGCGTTTCATATATGTAATTATATTTGTCTTAATATATTATCTTGCTATGTTAAGAATATTTTATAATTATTCTTATTTCAATTCAATAATAAAAATCTACTAATTGCCAGCAGTATTACCAACATAATTATTTTACGAAATAATTTCATCAAATTTATAGAATATAGTTATAGCTTATTTATAATTTTTTTAAATGGGTTTCATTCATAATATTAGTAGGACATTGCATGTCATCTAAAATAAGCAATATATTGTTTTTCATGTATACTAAACAAAGATTTTTAGTATTTTTTTTTTCCGTAAATCTATTTTACTTGCATGTAAATAATTTTCTGAATGAATTTTTGCATACGATTATAAATGATCGGAAAACAACAGTGACACAATTTTCTAAAAATTCGACAAAAATCAATATAATTTTCCGGCCGTACATATTTTATGAAAAAATGTAGAGCGTCCGCCGTCGGAAAATACGGTAAATTGCGGTCACTATTACGGAGGGCGGGAAGGAAACGAGAGCGGTCAGTGATATAACGTCTTAGAAAATGGAGAGAACAATAATAAATGTAAGAGGGCAAATGGTCCGCTACGCCGTAGCTCCGTTATTCGTAGCGGGGGTAGAGTTTTCTCGGTCCGATGGGTTTCGTATAAATTGGATTAGAAAAAATTCTGATTACGAACTCTATCGTACCTGAAAAACAAGCTACAGGTCTTTTATGGCTCGGCTGAAAGTGGTCAGCCAACTATAAAGCAATTGGGAAAAGACAGTATTCATCTGATGAAAATAATGAGAACTCTTTAAGCATCGATGGGCAACGGTTCTCTCTGTTTATCTTTACAGTACGTTCCGCACATAATACTTCTTATATTATATTATTTCATTTCAAAAGCAGAGAAAACATCTTTCTTTATATTTCAAAGCAAAATAAAAGTCATCGATGCATCAAAATCTATACCATTATCAAAATACTTTGTGCAATTTTATTTTATAATTTTTTGTGTGTAATTATCCTGAATATTTTTAGATGTGTATAATTAAATGTGTTTTCACAAATTTTATGAGCAAATAAGATACAATGGCTTATATTCTTTTTATGAGTCTATTACTAAATTTTTCATTCCAAATAGTGTAGAAAAATGTGACCAATTGGTATTATCTTATCTTATAAGAAAAATGATACCATTCAAAACCTTATAACATAAAAAAAAATTATCGGAATATAGAATATTTTTCAATTCCATGGTGTTAAAGAAGCGTTAAGCAATATGTTAATAAAATGTTTCATAAATTACAATTTTATTTCCTGTTTAAGCCAAGAATGATTCATAATAAACGCAAAAAAACATTTTCCACAGTATTCACTGCATTTTCTTTTATAATTCACCCGCGGGGTCTGCTAAGAGCTTATATGCTTCTCTATTCATATTGCTTTTGTTTTGAAAACAACGGGTCCGCCTCAACATAATGAAATGATTTATTTTCGCGTTTTTTCTCTCTCTTTAGCTTTTTCATATGTTTCCATGAATAAACATTAAAAAGCTCACTTAATTTTTATGAAAACTCTTTACCGGGTATTATCAATTCAACAACAAATGAAGTAATTTTTACATTAAAATGCAAATTTATCCCGTTTCCATAAAATTAAGTACACCGTCTCTCTCGCTATAAGCCGGTAAATATTTTCAGCGCCCAGAAACTTCTCTATATTAACGGAACGATTGTGTTTCTTTTTAATTTAAAAAAAATATAGGCAGAGGTTACCGCGGAAATGACTTTTTTGTAAAATGTTTTAATTACATTTAAATGTTTTCATACTTTCATGAATAATCATAACTGTCCAAAGTATTTTCAATGTTTCTCGTTTGTATATTGTATTAGTAAACACAATGGAAATACATTTAGAGCTGCAAAATAATAACCAATCGTAGAACCCGAAGAAACATGTTAACTAACTTCAATCCGTGTTGATATATTTGTAAATCTTACTCTTGATTTGTATTTAAGTTTCAAAAAAATTTAATAATAATCATGATTATTGTTTAATAATAAACTATATCCCTATTTTGAGCAAAATATATTTTTTTTTATAAAACAATTACACAGAATTTTTCAAAAAGACAAGTTTACTAATGCAACAAATGACATTGAATGAAAATGGAATAATGTGTAATTAATGAAAAACTTAATAATCTTTTTAAACGCTTTAAAATAAAGTAAGCCCCAAGGAATTGACAGTTGATGTCAGGAAGTACTAATGCTAAAATAATAAAACTACAAAAATATACTACCGTAAAGGGAAATTATATGCAGACAGCATTTAGAATTTACCAACTGAAATGAATCTTAAAGTGGAGACAGCTCGAATTCAAAAATTTTAACTAAAAATTTTGTCACAGAAGTACTATCAAAATATTGAATTCTTGAAGGAATCTTAACTTTACATTTAGAGTTAAATATTATAACGCAAGTGCTTTATAAGTTTTTGCCAGTTTTTGGCAAAAAGTTTCTCCCTTAGAAAGAAAATACCATTACACATTCTAATCCATTATTACTTTCGGGCTTACGACTTGTGTACATTTAATATTTAATTATACGTTATGCATCACCAGCATTTTTCTTATTGTGGTAAGGAAAGATAATTATCTCTTTTCTCTAACAGAAAAATTAATGTACTTTTTATAAGCGTTCAAAAAAGGCATTATGTGCTAATCCCATAAACCATAATCCCATAATGGATTGTTTCAGCATCGTATGGAATTTTATAATTAGAAAACGATTGAACAAGTTCATTGAAATAGTTTGGCCACAAGTTGTGTATCAATAAGAAATGGTATTTCTTTTCTCCATAGAAACAAATTTTAACACCTTATATCGCAGTGACAGCTTTACGACTAAGAGTACATTCGTTATTTACACGGCGTGTTGTTTATTTACCAGTGTTTAAGTTAAATTTACTGCAAATTCTGAAAAACATGAAACGTGAGCCTATTTTCTGCATAAGCTCTACGTCAATCCGTAGAACGCAAGTCGCGTAGGCAAGTATCGTAGCAACGTTGCAAAAGCCACCTTATCGTTATTTGTCGTTATTTATCACAGGGCCGCGGCCGCACCGCTTACGGTATCACGGCGGTCAATGCATAACGGATAGACTCGCCAAACATATTGCCTTGCGAAACCTACAGAGCCTGATTTATGTCCACACCAGAGCCGTTTCCCGTTCTACGAAGGAGGCCAAAGCTTTTATCATGCACGTTTTATATTTATTAGCTAAAAACATGTTGTAGCCGATAAGAAAGATTTTTTCATAATAACGCAGCTAAAATTTGTGTAATATACGTTGAACGTATTACACTTTTTAATTTAATCGCTTATTCATCCGAAAACAGCTGTGGACTTATTTAAGAGTTATTTCTTTGTGTCACGATTATTATAAAATAGTTAGTAGATTAACATATTTCCAGCGTACGTTTTTTACAAAATAAAATCTTGATCGTATCGTCGCTTGCAACTTGCAAAGAAAATAACTCAAACTTGTTTGTAAGTAAGCTAAAAAAAATTTTTTCACGAGCTATACGAAATCAATCTCGGATATTGAAATTTTACAAAAAAAAAATCTAAAATATTATTGATATCTGATACATATGAACTGTTTATCAGTTACTAGCGAGTACCTGGCACGCGTTACAATGTCACTCTAAGAAAGAAAGTGTGTGTGATTTAATTCTGTTTATTGAAGTGCTTTTGGATACACATTTTTTTTTGTTTAAAATACTTCTTCTCAATTGACTTTTCTCTCAAATCTGTTTACTATTATAGACTTTTTTTCGTTATATGTTTTTCTTTTATTATTACTGTTTGATTGACAAATAATATTTTAAAATCACTTTCGTATTTCAGAATTCATTTTATAATTAAATTAAGAAAATGTTATGTATGAATTGTTTTCGTTTTTAGGTTTATTAAAAACAGTTTATTCAGCACAATCGCCCTTTTTAAGTACACAGGCAAAGCAAACATCTTAAAAGCCAATTTACATTCTTGTCTGAAATTACTTTTCCAATACAAATTCATTGAATGACTAAGAAAGCAGATATTACAAAAGTTTTAAATACTTTGGACTCAAAAAGTTAGCGATAAACATAAATTTAGTACAAAAAATTGATTCATCAATTTAAACTCTTTCCGCTTTGATAAATGAGATTGATTATTTTTGAATAATACGCAATTTAAATTCTTATATTTACATAGCCGTTTATTTTTCGTAAAATATTTTTTTTTATTTTTGTGCACGAAATCTCTTGTAATACCAATCAATATTAAGTTGTTTCACTTCGTAGTAAGAATGTGACAAAAAGATGATAAACCGTATCATTGAAATCTAACAACGTCACAGAAATTAATATCACAGATTAAAAGTCTTGAGGACTATCGTTCCACTCAGTCGCAGGTTCAAGGGCTTAAATCTCTGAATGAACAATAAAAAATAGATTTATAAGTAATAGAAACTAATAGAAAAATAATTCCCAAAGACAATCATGTATGTGATGGTTTAAATAGCTGTATCTTTCTAACTTTTGCCATTTTTCGAACTTCATTTTGCATTTTCAATGATGATTTGAATTGCTTCAATAAATCAATAAATTTCTACAAAAATTATGTTAAAACAGTAACGTTTCAATTTCGTTATTCTAACCAACATTTATAATGAAGTGGTTTTATTAGATTGGGAGATGAGTGAAACTCAAATTTAGGCAACATTTTTTAATTCTGGTTAGTAAGAAACCTTTTTTCATAACGTGTCTGCTCGTAATGTAGAGTATATGGCTTCTTGATAGAGGTATATTATCAGAAGATTTTCTAAAACACTCCTTGTTACTCAGTTACTCAACCTCTCTTTTTCAAATAGAGTAGGTATAGAAGGATAAGGTTAGAACAGGAATGAATTAAGCTAATTGTTCTCACTTCGTTCCGTTTTTTAGGATCGGATGGGTGTTGGGAGAGAATTTTAGACATCACAAACATCCATGACTTCGAACAGAAATCCATAAATCGATTGAAAGATCAATATATAAAACTGTCCGTTCTGGAATTTCAGCCCGTGAGCACTTCACCACGGACTTGACAGAATAATACGCATTATTTAATTGAATTAAAATAAAAATTCTATCCAAAATTTCAAAAGTATTTTTTCTTTTAATGATAACTAATCCAAGCATCTGATAAACTTTCACTGTGCTTCAAACACTAGAGGTACGGTGGTTTGATTTTATCTGGAACTCGGAAGTAAGAAAGTGGATGGACAAACTCCTTATAATGTCTTAATAAAAAGTGACGATAGATCTGGCTTGGACATGTGCTATAAGTACCCCAGGGAAGCCTGGATCCTGCCTGTTTCTTTTACCAAATGGATGAATTCCGTTGTCTATGTAGGTTGCTGATGACTATCTATTGGATGATGTATTCGGTGTGTCTATAGGACGCTGGGATAATCTGG
The DNA here is from genome assembly GCA_022494535.1 of Himalopsyche phryganea. NCBI lineage: Eukaryota > Metazoa > Arthropoda > Insecta > Trichoptera > Rhyacophilidae > Himalopsyche > Himalopsyche phryganea. The sequence goes on along the minus strand of JAGVSL010000010.1, from coordinate 4,618,563 downwards.
AAGGAAGCAAGAAGACTGGTGGAGACAGAGAACCTTTGAGACACCGTGTGGTGTCTTTACGGACCAAATGGGGAGCGAATATCTTTTTAAAAAATTAGAGCATATCCAGATTTCTATCTTGAATATCTCCATTGCAGAATCGTCATACAAAAAGCATAACATGCTTTATTATTATTTATCATAAGTGCTGTTCTTAATTAATGAAAATCGTCAGTACTTAAAAATGAACGTGACTGTAAAATATGTTTTACAACTCTCGTATTTGAATAACAAGCAGCCCTCTTAATTTATCCAACAAACAGGCGTTGTCCGGCTCGTATCTTTTCATTTTTATCTCTCGCCACCTCAAACTGGCGATAATCCAGAAGAACAACCCTTTTGTGAGCGAGCTGGGGTCCAATGTGCCCACACTTTGTCATAGGGCCGAGATATTCTTATCTTTTATGCCCTATCATAAAGTTCGGTGGCGTTTGTAAAATATTTATAGCGCTCGATGTGTGTGGTATGTGAACGCGTTTTCGCTCTACTGAACAGCGCACAACTCTTGAGTTTCTCAAAGTAGCTAACTTGATTAAAATAGTGTTTTACAATATTTTACGATAGGTGCAAATTAACAACATCTTTTAAGCCAATTTCTACACAAAAAAAACAGGAAGGATTGTTTTAATGTAGTATAAATATAACGTGTAAATTTTAACGAGTTGATATTTCAATAAATAAGCCTTATCACAATCTTGAGCAATCTTGATGGCGGTATTACTTTTGAAACAAAAATATTCATAAGGAATATTTGCAAGAGTCAGAACAATTCGTTAAAAAATATTCCGATGAAAAAATATTCCCATTTCATATAATTCCAATTTAATGATATTTTACAGTTTTTAGTGTAAGAATCGATCGAATAACGATTAACTGAATTTTTTTCATTCGGGTCTATTTTGGTTAGATTAAAAAATATTATAAATTTAAGTATACAATCATCATTTCACATATCAGGGCTAAAGCATCATAACTCATAATTTCCAGTAACGCTTGTTTTTGGCAAATCAAGAAAAACCGTTTTCATGCTAGTGACAAATGCATTGATACAAATAAAACTGTGGAATATACACTTACATCATGATATGTAAACAAACAACGGGGGCAATACCAGTACAATGCTGCACTTTCATTTACTGGAATGGAGATTATTACTGTAGAAAATTATAGGGCATTTCATTTCATTTTCATATTCATTTTAAATAGGAGTTTTTAAGCTTAGAAATATATTTTATAATTTAAATGGTAGATGTAAACACGAAGCACAATGCTGCATTCATAATTCATTCTTTTATATGTTGGAAACTATGAGTTATGATGCTAGACCCGTCATAAAAGGTTTGAAGTCAAACACCTCAACTGGTTGGTTAATATAATTACATTGTGCATAGATATAACTTAATAGAGACACCTATCGCTTTTTTCAGCAAAACGATGATTTTCAAGAAAATGTTCATACACCATTAGTAGTAGTATCACGCCCGCAGAGTGTCAGAAACGAAAATTTATATTTGTTTCCGACCAAATTGAAGAATATATTAAAATTAAGCACTTTTATTGGTTATAAAAGAACGATGTCAAACAGGCTTCACACATAGGTGGCAATTTCCAATCAAACAAAACATTCTGAGGCCGACGTTATCCATCAAAATCACACAATTGATTGTAAGTTGAAAATTCATAACAATTTTTTATTATTGCAATGTAAATTTAATTCACATTTTCTTTAATTAGATCACGATAGCGTGATGCCGAAATAAAATCAACTTTACTATCCAATTCTTGTGAATCAAATTGTTTCGTCTTATTATAAATGGAGTTATACCAAGTATATACCGATTCAATCAATAACTTCCTGTTATCTGTGAATAATAGTGCTTGGTATACAATATTTGTTTTAATGTTTAACATAGGTCCATGTTGTATGATTTTGTGACACTAATAGGCCAACTCTTATCCCACACTTTGAATACTGTCTCTCATAGGCTTTCCAGGACAGGCTGTTATTCGGGTTAAATCGCATGTACGCGACCACTCCGCTGAAGCCTTCCGCGACCAGCCAGACCAAGCGATGCTTATTTTTACACTTTTATAGCTCTCCCAACTGGATTTATTGAACGGGTATGCCGTATTCCCGACTATTCGTACGTGTGAAAACTAACAACAATTTCAAAACGATGGCTGAAGACGACCCCTATATTACTATCTATTAACCACTTCTTTCGTTAAGTTTTTATGTGGATTTAAAAGGCTAATACGAGAATATTTATACTTTTTAACAAATTATGGAAATACGGAAATTGTGTAATTACTCCAATGTTTGGTAATTCAAAGGAAAAGATTATTAATCATTTGATTTAAAAACAATATTTTTTTTTTTTTAAATGAAGCGCAATTTGTTTGTAATACTTCCACATGTTAATAATGTTTTGAAGTGGTTTCGCTCATCGCAAACATTGTCAACTGATAATTCATGACAACCTTACCAAGAAGAATTGACAGTTAACAACTTAAAAATGTTATTTACCATACATAATATGGTGCTTAAATGAAAATTTGCTTACCTACCATTTCAGTAATGCAATAATTTAAAAATAAACCATATCCGCTCCCAATATGGAGAATATTGACACTTAGTTTATTTCAACAAAAGTTTTTTCTCTAAAAACTGCTTATTACTCTGTTGCTCAACCTATATTTTTTGTAACGGTAAGGACAGGTCAAATGACTAACTAACCGCTCTAGCTACGCTCCGCCCCGTTGCTAGAATTAGATGGGTGGAAGAGAATATGAGACATACATGCCGTCAAACAAAAATCGATAAATCGATTGAAAAATCAACTCTATAAAAACGGTCCGTAATAGGGTTTAAACATGTGAGCAACGTGACCGAAGCAAATAACGTTGATCACTCGAACACGGACCCGGTTTTTTAACAGACTAATTTTTAACATTCTTTACATTGTAAACTTATTGATATATTTGCATAAACTTATTCATATTACAAAAATTGACCAAAACTAACATATTTTTTTATTCAAATTGCATCATCATTTAATTAATCTTTTACTGGAAAATATTACATTTATTGATGTTATAGCTTTTTATCAATTCTGACAAAATCCAATATCAAGTTCCAATAGCCATTTTGTTAAGAATTTTTTTATCCATTTTTTATCAACAGAAAGATGCCTAAAGCGTAAAGGTACTTCTAGTAACCGATATGTAACTTAATCAAGACTCTAACCCAATAATATTATATTACGTATACATCAGTCGATATTGACTACTTCCATATTAGTAACGTATTATTTTTCTAGAGATATTTTATAACAGTAATATTACAAGAGCAATTCTCTGCTAGATTATATGCCATTCATCAGTACTATCGGACAAACTGACGTTTCCTTTCTTCCTCTGAAATTGGCAACGCATTTTCGTCTCATATCCGTTTTATTTCCTTTGTCCAAGTAAAAACCCCTCCATATCACTCACTCATATTCCGGCTCTTATCTTTTACACTCCACTCAATCGTTTCCTTGGAAAATGTTCACTCCCCATACCGGCAATAATATAATATCTACTCCATCATATTAAAACATCCTTGTAAATGTAATATAGGTTATTGAGAAGAAAATACGTGCACATATTTTGAAATCACATAAAGATTTTTTGCGACATGAATTGAATTCTGAAAAACTACTTTCATTAATTGACTGACATTTCGACACAGCATTTATTTCAATCAAGCGCCTTTCACAAATTAAAATACAGAAAAAAATAAGTTATTAACAGTAATAGCACGACAGTATATTTCCAAAGCATATAACAAAGTAATCATATTCCATAAATACTTTCAAATACACATGAATTTTTTCGTTATTTTAGCACAAATCCTTATGAAGTAATTTTATTTAAATTAATCACGTCAAATTATCAAAAGGGATTTATTTCGACACGAATTAAATATATCTACTGCATTAAAATTGAGTTCTTTCAAGTAAATACCAATTCAATCAACATATAATTTAAAAATTAAAATATTTGGAATCATCAAATATATTGTGAATTTTCAATATATAATAATTAATTCGTATATTGTAGGTACTTTCTATAATAATAATTAAAACTACACTACTGAATTTAGTGAATATTTTATTATTGTATATTTTTAAGATATTTAAAAATTATACAGATTTTTTTTTTGCGTGTAGAAGATATTGGTTGTTATTTACAGCACAATTTTAAAAAAACTTTTTTTTTTCTGAATGAAAATCGAGGTAAAATAAAACAAGATACGTATATTAGGTAAAATAAAAAAAATGACGAAATGATCGATATCACTATTTTTCTCCCAAAATCCGTATAGTGAATACGTTACGTATAGATAGTTCGTTCGGGACGAAAAATAAGTATTATTTTGATTACGTCAGTACATTGGAATTCGTAAAGGGACTTGATCTATTAAAGTTTAATGGCTTAATAAAAATTGCTTTAGATATAATTCTAGATCAATTTATTAAAAAATACTGCACACAACAATTAAGTCAAAAGATGCATAAACTATTAAAGCATATTATAGCATTTCAAATAGTTTATGCAAGTCTTAAATAATACTAAACAGCGAAATTAAAAACATTGATTAAGACACGGACAGGAGACAAGCAATGCACCGTCTAACCCCCCAACAACGGAGCACGAGGCAAGGTTCGTTGCTGTTAATTGGGCCTCTCCGTTGTAATTACCCCTCCCTCACAGGTCTAGTGAGTCGTTGGCGAGAACAGAAGCCGAAGCAGCTGAGCACAGCGCTGTAATTTGGCACCTGATGTATGCAAATGACAGTTCTGAAAATTGCCGGGACACTTACTTTACCTGTTGTCTCGCGAAAGCTCCGGCTACACTTGCCACGGCATCGGCGTCGCGGCGCGGAGTGACGCAACTTATCTGCGGAGCTTTTGGCATCCCGTGAATAAATTTGCTACAAAACTCAAACTCCTCGCAAAGGAGAACGTAATTAATTTTCTGAGCTTAATCTATTTTAAAATCCATTTCTAAAGTCTTTGTAACAGTTTTGTCACCAATTTTCACCCGCTGAAAACCGTGATTGTATTTTATTATCAGAGTTTCGAAATCTAATTTAAACACTTAAGTACAAAACGAAAACTAAGGAAATGTTTAATTTCCAGCAAACAAATTCATTTTATTTACGATAAATTTACTTTTTGCATGTCTGAATGATGTATAATTAAATATCAATAATCATTTTACTTAATTCCTACTATCACTTGTTGTATATTATACAAAAACACTGTTTTACATATCCTTAGAAAAAATAAATATTCTCCTAACATAATCATTTAAGTATTCACCGTTAGATGAAAGTCAGTTCAAGACACATGAAAAAATCTCGATCAACAACATCAACACTCTCTCCGAATCAAAATGATATAATATGTCAATTCAGTAGACTTACGACTAACTTTATGACAGTTAAATAGTTAACGAGAGCAACTAGATTTATCATTGCTATCATTTTAAAGTGTTTATTATAATATTCAAACGAACAAAAAATATGAGGTTTTATTACCACACATTTAACCAAATATGTGAAATTAATGAGACAGAATTAAGAAATCAAAATTTACCGAAACCTATTAATACTTTGCATAATTAATTACCTTTCATACCTCTGTACAAAATATGGCACTGTTTGGGCTAAATTATGATACTATTTTTTCGAATACAAACCAAGACATGTATAGAATAGATTTAACTAAGAATCAAACTAATAATAAGCTTACAATTATTATTCTTGAAAGTAATCTTTATTTATCTTTAATCTGTTTCCAAGAATTTTTGCATTTGTATATATACGTTTAAAGAATACATCTTAGCCAAGAATGAGTAGCTATATAGAATACTTTCCTCCCCGTGGGATTGGCGTTTGACTTGGAAAACATTTTCATCGCCCGATGTTGGAAGTGCAAAGAATAATAATGGACCGCCTTTCAAGAGGGTCCCTTGCACCTCTTTGACGACCTCTTACCATTCCTCGTCCGCTGTTGTGACACCTGCGAAACTCCCGACATACAAGGGAACGCGTTTAAGAATTCACTTTGGAAAGTTTCATGGCTTTAAATAACGCAAAACATGCGCGAAATACTCTTCGTAATATAAATTTTATTTACGTGTGGTACAATAAAAATTAAACATGGTATCGTAAAAATCGAAAGTGAATTAGTCAATTGCAAAATTTGTCTCTTCAGAGTAGTTAAAAACATAAAATTGAATTAAATATAACTAGAAGTCAGCAAGCCTCATTCTCAAGATAAGTTGAAGAGTCGGTTGGGAGGTATAAAAAAATCAACACGTCCTATGCTTTTAGATTAAAATCTATAAATCGATGTATGAATGTTTTCGTTTTCAAATATTAATCCGTACCCCGCAACCGAATGGACGGAAGAGCTTTTTTCTGGCTTCCAGATGGCAATTGGTTTAATTCGCGGTTAGGTCAATATCAATATATTTAACATGTGATATCTTGTACATGGGTAATTGTGAGGTTTTTTTTCCTCGACTTGATGACGAGCAACATTAAAAATTTTGATTCAAAACAAATGTTAAACCAAAAATTGAAATTTGTCTTTTTTGTATACGCAATATTATTATTAATCTCTTGGCTACAGCACATCTTTGCTATTGTATACAATGAATGTTTTCGTTTCTACGATTTATTAAAATAGTTAATATGCGAGAATTCTTTTTATTATCTTAACACAGCAAAAAAACCTTTTAATATGTAATAAAAAAAACATTTTATTTATACTGATGTACAACACACATTATTGTGGTCAGATGTAACAAAAGACACAAAAATACTGAGAAATCTCTGCAGGTCACACACATGAACGCCTAACGCCGCAGCTTATGTTTAAACTTTCAATAAATTTATGCATCATTCCGGAAGTTGAGGATTTTTCCTAGAAGAGGTTCTATCTCACTTGAAAACCTCGCCACGTTTCGCTTTATGGGACCACTCGTCCGCTTGTACTCGTAAGTAGTGTTATAGTCTTAACAACCAAATGGGAGTACTTAGTTAGCTCAACAGTATCTTATTTTGTTATTTTTGTGTTTATTTTGATTTACTTTACTCTTTTACTTATCTCATGTATTTGTTTAGTTTTGTTCCTTTTTTTAATTACCCAGCACTTTTTAAATAATTTTTAAATTACAAAGCGTTATTCTATTTTACTTTTTAAGACTAAACAATTCACTAGAGACCGCGGGTTTTACATTTAAGCAACGAGTACTAAAACGAATAATTGTACTTAAAAACATAACATATAGTAATATGAATATTTACATATTTAAATTTGGATTATTGAGATTTTGTACACTTCCATGTATTTTGTCACTAACGACCCGGGTTTCGCCTTTCGGCATCTTCAGGCATTCGAGCACACGAATGGACTCGAACTGAGTTCGAGTCCATTCGTGCGCTCGAATGCCTGAAGATGCCGAAAGGCGAAACCCGGGTCGTTAGTGACAAAATACATGGAAGTGTACAAAATCTCAATAATCCAAATTTAATATTGAAATTCCATCAAGCACCCTCAGTCGATGTCTTAAATTTACATATTTCTTTTAAAGTAGACTGACTATTCTCGTCGATATTACTAACGGAGGTTAAACCAATATTAGGTAATCCATCAATTATTAATTTATAAGACTATAATCAGCCATTTTGAATGAGCTACCAAATAAGTTGGTAATATTTAATACGGTATCGTTATACAAACCTGCTATAGAAATAAGCTGTGCCACTTCAAAATGTGGTACTATTCGTCTAAGAAAAACATACTTTATTAAGGAATGTACGTTTATAAATTATATTGATTGGATATGAAGTATCAATTATTATCAACGCATCACTCACGTGATGGGATTCGATTAGTGGTCGTAAAAAGCAGCGCACTTTCTTTTTTGCTTGGTACATTTACTGGCACGTCGTGCGGTACGGCGTACGGCAGTACACATCTCTTGGACGCTTCCCCATTCTAATGCAACTCGAAAAGAAACCTGAATGTTTCTCCAAAAAACACAATAAATTTATCATAGTACTGCGAAAAATAAAACTAAAAACACGTGAAGATTTTTAATATATTCAGTTATCTAAATATATAAAGTCATTGTTTAATAAGATTTGAAAATTGAAGAAAAACATTGAAATATTTATAAAACAATATAATTTTTATTACGTATACCTAAATGGTGTACCATTTTTTTTTATACAGACGAATAAAAAAAATTTAAACCTTCAGCAAACGAATATTTGTCAAAGCTTCGTTTATTGAAAGCTTGGAATTTATAATAAACTTAAAAGCAATTTTATTTCAATAAAAAGTCAACAAAATCTTTAATAATACTGTTTTGTTTGTATCCTTGTGATAAGACATTTTCAGATTAAATTAAAAGAACTATGTCACGATATATTTTATTTTTTTCTAATCTGTTAATTTAGTTTTTGTATCGTACTCGATGATTTTGAATTTTAATTCTCTCGAGAAGCACTGACTTTTTAATTAATTTTAAAAACTTTTGGAAAGACTAGAAAATTATATCTCCAAATTTTCAATTATTTTGCGATCTAGGAATAAGATTAATTATTTTAGCTCGATTGAATAAAATTTGTGACTAAGCGGAAAGAATAACAAGTGTGTAAATTAAATAACTTTGCTAGTATGTAGACAAGGAGTTTTTTTTCTAAAGCTTAATAAAAGGTAAATTTATTGCGATTAAAGAATCTAATCAATATGAACTCTTTTTAAGTTACTTTCATTGATATGATACTAAATAAGCAGTTAAGTATTTATGGTTACACTTCGATAAAATGGTAATAAATGACCAAGGCAAAAAGTGACTCCAATAAATCACTATAATATAGACATAAAATTTCCAAGACTAACATAATAAAGCCTTTGCAGAGCTCCTTTTCACAGGCTCATTCCACAGAAAATCAAATAAGCGATGAAATTAGGGCAAATTCGAATAAAAAAGCTTAATGGGTTTTATTCCTGGTTCATGGAGACATCATTTACCTTGTAATGAAAACGCTAAAATCCCTTCGGTAACGGATTAGGGAGGCTTTATCTAACGAAAATTGAGAGGAGATTTATAGGAATGCCGCAAGACGTTGTACTTAAATAAAACTTTTTTTTATAATTATACCTTCGAGCATATTTTTTTCACAAGACATTATGAAAATCTACGTCGTTACTCAGCCAGAAAGAAAGTGTAATTAATAATTTTAATTGAAAGAAATGTATATTAATTTATTTTTAAGCTTCAATGTTTCATTTACTTAGAATCAATTTTGATAAATTCTGTGCCCATTTGTTAAATATGTTTCGTAAAAAATAAGCTATTATACTTTACTGAAAGGTATTTTCCTCTTGTTATTAAAATAACTTTAGCCACCTTGGAAATCATTAAAACATAAAGAATGACCTTCATAATCCACTCAAAGAAAAAATCAACCTTATAATCAAATCTGAAGCAAATACTAAATAGATCTTTTTTACGTCGATCATGTATTTTATGAAATAAAATTTTCAATTGTTGTGATTAATTAATATTATTAAAATAGAAAAATACTCTCTTTTTGAAGACAGTAAGGTTTTGAGGGTATGGCTAGAACAGGACTACTGGTTAGTAATTACTCTCCCGACGACCCGTTTTTATGTTCAGATATGTGGCAAGTAATATTATACACATCGTTACATTCAAATACAAATCCATAAATCAATTTATGAAACAGTCTGTACTTCGGACTCGTGAGCATCGCAACTGAAGCCAACGACGTTGACCACTCGCCCGCAAGCCTGGCTCTTCATTCATTATATATATATATTTAAATTAATTTCCCTTAAAATAATTCGTTATTAATAAATAAAAAAATGTCATGAAGATGTTCATACAAATATTATTGGAAATAAGCTTGATGATGATTTTTGTATCAGTGATCTTCCTCGCGTCCTCACTTTTTTCTCTCCTTTGATGTTTCAATGATTTTGAAGAACATAGCCTATCAGCGACCCTCTTAACATGACAAAGAAATATCGAAGTAAGGGCTCGTATTGATCAGCGCCATCCTGAATTATAACACGGTTTACGATGGTAGGGTTCTATACACAAGTGTTGAGCTATATTTATTTATAAATGCATTTTAAAATTGTAGAAGAAGTCTTCGTCAAATTTCATTCTAACAAATACCCTAAAAATTAAAAATATTTTGTTTGAGTGAATGTTATTCTCTAGTTAATGTATGGAAACATTACAAGAATTTAGGTACATTAATTGAAAAAAAGCAACCGTGAATCATTCTCGCAAAACGAAAAAAATGAGAAAGAAAGTGGTTTTATAGGAATGAAGGTCACACAGTGTTTTTGTTCATCCATCATTGTTCAACAACCAATAGATTTTTACATTTGTTGACATATTTTTTAGCTCATATTAATATAATTTAAGACATCGACTGAGGGTGCTTGAAGACTGAAGATACCGAAAGGCGAAACCCGGGTCGTTAGTGACAAAATACATGGAAGTGTACAAAATCTCAATAATCCAAATTTCATATTAATAGATAATAAATTTCGAATACAAGGTCCAGTGGTCTACGTCAATGGCTTCCGTTAAGACTATACCGGCTAAAATCCCAATTCGGACAGTTTCATAAATCGATTTTTTAACCATTCGTAGGCATTGATGTTTGTGATGTCTAAAATTCCCTAATATAATATAATTTCCCTATATAATTTTTAATTTTATATATATGATTTTAAAGATTTATTTATATTTTTGATAATGTCTTAATAGGGTTGGGAACTTTATATGTACAAGGTTTATGATTGTAATGTTAATTTTTATTTTTTTCATTTTTGCTATCGACATACGGTGAGGATGGGTAGGAGAAAATTTTAGACATCAAATTTATCCATAAATTGATTTAAAAAATCAACTAATTAAAGTGTTCGTACTGTTATTCAAACACGTGAATACCGCAACGAAGCCTACGACATTGACCACCAGACAATGGACCTGACAAATGGACTGACAATATTAGTTATTGATGTCTTTTTCTGTTTACTATTATGGTTATAAACTCCAACAGAAAGTAAACAAATGCTACTGTGAAGTGATGAAACTGTAAGTACAGATGAGATTTCAATTGTCATTTTAAGATAAAAAAAATGTCTAGAGCCAAACAAAATGAAATATATAGAATATTCATACTTTTTACTTAACTTAGATACATATGAAAAGTATGCATTTATTTCATTACCATATTATATAACGTAGACTATATTGTAATGCAGTAATTTTTTTGTGGTTGTAATTAACTTACTTCATTGCTATTTGTTTTGCACATTTTTATGAATATTGGTATCTTTTACATTTTATAGTGTGACAAATTTCATAATCTTCCATTTTCGCATTTGATTTTTGAAGAATTAATATTTTTCGACCAAAAAATCAATAAAATACAACTAAAAGATGAGAATCTACGAGTTTTGTGAATCAAATGTGTATTACGGTGGCCATATAAGATTTTTTAAATTCAAGGCTTATGATTGGCTTGTCAGTCCTTCGGCCATTTATTTTTCAACAATGGATCAAACTTTTTCTGATTTTGATACTCAGGCAATTTTAAAAGTCGATTTACTGAAGGTTCTAGACGATTTTGATTCAATTTTTTTTTTGAGAATGGTAGCTATAGGTGCAAAGAATTTAATGTCATTCAAAACTAAAAAATGTTAAAAAGTGCCTTTGGCTAATTTAGATACTGGGTGCCTCAAGTAGTCCTTGTAGAAAAAACTAATGTTGAGATACCTCCATTAGGAATCCGTATGATCCACATTGGGAGCGGACATGGTTAAAAATATATAAAATAACGTATTTATTTTTTTATTCAATCATTGTCGCTCTTGATTCAGATTAATAAGGATATATGGTGCTACAACAGGTCTATTTGTTTACTAATCACTATCGCTAAGCCCCATTTTTAGAATCAGATGGGTGGGAAGGGCTGTTGACATCACAGCCACGATACATAAATATGTAATTGTACAAATTGAATTGAGTCATGTATCTTTTAAGAAAAAACCTTTTATTAGGAATTATTTTATTAAATATGAAAACGTAGCTCTTTCGTAGTTTGCTTGACTACATCGCTTTCATGTAAGAGGCTAGATGAAGGTAATAAATAAAGACGTGGGCCGTTTTATCATATATTTTAGCATCATTTTTCTTTTAAAACTTCCAGCAAATCGATGAGGCTCACATTTTGAATTTTAAAATTTTCACAAGGTAATCCAAATGCCGATACAAGTTCAGTACTTAAGATTCAAATTCAAAGGTACGAAAAGTATTGATATTACCTATTCTCTTTGATAAAAATAAAAATTTCAGAAAGAACTTTTGAATAGCTGTCTTTGAAAACTCACAAGGGTTCTTATTTTTTTTTCTTTTGTCAACTCCAGTATTGTTTTTTACTTTTAAAACTTATTTTTGTCATTGATGCTTACTTTGAGCAATACCTCTTATTCTTTAAGGAAACTTTTGTAGCGACCTGCATTATCGAAAAATAATTAATGAGTATATTATAAAATAGCCTGAATTTATATCAAATTTGATTCAACGGTACCTACTGTCAGTTTGAGTGCATTCTTGTACCCGAATGCCTGAAGATGATGAAAGTCGAAGTCAGCTTCGTTAGTGACCAGGCGTATGAAAATGTTCAAAATTTGAATTATTCAAACTCCATCAAGCATCCTCCATCGATATCTTAAGCAATATATATGCTACATTCCTGTATAGCAGACGCATATTTTCGAAACGTAATCGTTCCTGAAAACTATTTTCTTATTCTATTAAATTATTATTCGAGCCGTCAACAACATTAACATACATTAACATACCGCGTACAATGAAAAAAAATATTAATAAAATATTAATAAAAATACAACTTATACGACTTTCTCTGGGTATAAAATTAATAATCAAACACATATTTTATAAACAATAAAATAATATTTATTTCAAAAGAAATGAAAGTGAATTTCTTTTAACATATCATATCTCTTTACCTTCATTTAACTTACTGACGTGATATCAAATTATGAAGCACTTTCTCTATTGACATTCCTATCAACGAAAGATGATCATTTTGACATTAGCAAAATCTCATTCTTTTAACTTTCTATCATTATCCTGATATAAATACAAGATAAAAAGCCGCAAAAACAGTCGAACACCCAGTTAATTACTCATGTAAAAGTAATTTATATAATGACATCCGATTAAATAAATACAAAAGTTGAAAAAACTTGTTAACCATAACACCTTATGTCTTTTTATAATATTTTTATTACCAGTTGATAATGTTCGCGATGATCAAAACCGGCCCTGATAATTATAACCGTGTGGATGTAGTACAAAACCAATTGTGTTTTATTTAATTTAAAGCCTTTCCAACTAGAGTTGATAGTTAACACGTTAAAAGGTTGTCATAACAGTTTAATGTCTTTACATCAAATGATAAAAATGGAATTTTTTGCTCATGTAGTAAAAATAATCCATTATATTTTCTTTGGAAATAACAGGTTTTTTCGAAATAGAATTGTGTAAACACGTTAATCGATTTTGCAAGATTTTTTTGTTAAACGTGTATAATATTCGTCTCACTGAAAATATGTTAAACCATAAATCTTCACGTTTTTCACTATCCATCCATCAAATTTTCCTTTGTAGCTTTTCTTGCTCATATAAATCATAAATTTAGTACATTGTTCATATAAATACAGCACTCGTTTATTATAATCCGTATGAATATTTTATGAAACGCTCTTGTTCAAGGTTTAAAAGGGCCTTGTTAAACTAAAAAAGAATGCATTGCTTATTTTTATCGGGATTGTTTTAACTTTCTATCTTATTCACGCTGATACTGCGAGTATCAGTTTTTTTCCGGTATGCATTATCTGAGAAATAAATATGTACAACTGTCAATGATCCACTCACTTATTTGTTTTCGTACGCTCATTTATAAAGTTATTTTTTACAAAAATACATAGTTAGAGTAGGATTTCAATATCAATTGAACATATGAAAATACTTTTATGTAAAGTTAACATTTTAATATACATTTAATATATTTGTTAATCACAAAACTTGTATTCGTTCAACCATGTCATATGCTATATGGGGCAGACTTAATATTATATTTGGTGTAAAATGGTTTCAAAGCGAAAAAGTTGCAAAAATTATAAACGGGAACTTTAATTAACCACTGTATAAACGGATGAGTTTATAATATATTTATTTTTTGACCGTTCTGATGTATTTGTCAAACATTCACCGTGACTTAGTTAACCATTTTTTACCCACTCTGATCGCCATTTATGCTAAAACTCGACGCGACTTTCCTATTTAGCCAGCAGTATTCACAAAATATAATATAATAAAAATTTGATTAATGAGAAAAAGTGTTGACACATAAACACAACCGTGCCGATAAGTCGAGGGAGAGGTTGCAAACGCAAACAATGGCGAGGAATAGGCGACAGGTTTATAAATTAATATTTATGTTGCTATTTTTGAATGAGCTGTTGTTTTTATATTTTTTTAACAACAGCAAACTAATTTTCAAATCTATCCATCAAATATTTGCGGTATCAATACACCGTTACTTACAATGCGCAAACTTATCATGCATAGCATAATTCATATAGAACTACTATTTTAATCAAATCATTAAGAACACCAATAACATATTCTTATCATGTAAGAAGTGTTATTCATTTGTACAATTTTTGCAGTGTGCACTATCGAACAAAAGTTGTATGTTTCTAATAGTGTTCGATATCCTAGTACAAAAATTTCGAAAACTAAGTAGGTGACTGCTGTAGTAATTGGACGGCGATAGTTATTGGACACTTATTATAATAGTAGCTAAGCATTCTTGTCGGTGTGAAGGAGACAAATATATCTTGTCTTTCTATCTCTATGTAACTGCAGCTTCAATTATCCACTACTAGATGACAACACTGAGAAAACTTCATTTGTATGTGATGTCGGGTCAAAATCGTGAAAAAACGTGTTTGTGTTGGCAGACCCTTTAAGAAACAGTGACATTTACTTATAAAAGTTTCGTGAATTTCGTAACGAAACCTTTCAAGAAACCGTGAGAGACAAGCTGTCAATATTCATTGATATTTAAATAGTGGTACAACAACTAACCTAAAAAGTAAATGTGTCCAATTACTATGTTCTTCCATATTTTTCAGTCTAATACAAATATCTAAAAAAACCTTTTGTTTTTATTACAGTTGTGTTCATTTTCATGAAGCTCATTAAATTCCTCATCTTTACATATTAACTTACATGTTTCATACATACTTATTTTTTGACTTATACACTGTTAAAGGAAAGTACTTCCTTAAAAAGTCCAATTACAATAGCAGTCACCCTATATAAATTAAAAATATGCGATTATAATACCTCACGCTTTTTAAGCACCATATTTTTTCATTATCCATAATTATTTTTTTGCGAAAAGGAACTAGAAACAAGTTTAATATCAGTGGTTGAATGTTTGTATGCTTTACAAGACTAAAAATCAATGTTCATGAAAACATGTTAATGGTCGAATGTAAAAGTATGATTAATATTTGCCACATCCCAAAATGACAAAATAATTGCAATTTGTAATCCACTGGTAAGTGTTGAGCACAGCCAAAAAATAGTTACATGTTCCAGTCAATAAAAATCA
Source organism: Himalopsyche phryganea (assembly GCA_022494535.1). NCBI lineage: Eukaryota > Metazoa > Arthropoda > Insecta > Trichoptera > Rhyacophilidae > Himalopsyche > Himalopsyche phryganea. The sequence goes on along the minus strand of JAGVSL010000010.1, from coordinate 4,602,698 downwards.
CCATCTATATTTCATCCTTGTCTGTTTCAAATTTTACAAAATTACACTTTAGCACAACATATTTGAAATGATTCTATTTTTTAACTGAAATTCCTGAAAGTCTTTTACAAAAAAACGATACATTTATGTTTCAATCAAATTAACATTTCAAATTGATGGAAGTGTGTAATTTTTTTAAAAGCTTTTTGTCTATTATCGATTCCATCAAATTTAATTAATGTTTTACAGCGTTAGTGGTAGCGATAATTAAAAAAAACAACCGACTCATCTGCTGAAGCGACACTCGATATTCATTTTCCTCATGGTTTTAATATTTAAATATATTCAATATTGTAATGGTTTTTTTGTTAAATGATAAACAGTATTAAAAAATTAATTATCTTTTTTTTTAACCGTATATTTCTTTACACACACAGACTTTTTATTAATTTTTGTTTTTGTTTCGTTTAAGATTCAAATTGTTATTTATATCAAATTTTGATTATTGAGATTTTGTACACTTCCATGTATTTTGTCACTAACGACCTGGGTTTCGCCTTTCCGCCGCCGAAGATGCCGAAAGGCGAAACCCGGGTCGTTAGTAACAAAATACATGGAAGTGTACAAAATCTCAATAATCCAAATTTGATATTGAAATTCCATCAAGCACCCTCAGTCGATGTCTTAAATTATGTTATTTATATTTTTTATAAATAAAGCATTTGCTTTATTGATCAATTCCAGATTTATTATTCAAATGTAGCGCTATAATTAACTGATTATAAAAGCAGCTTATGGAGAACTGATACTGAGTGGCTTATGCAAATTATTATACAGGCACTTAAATGGATTATAAAATGTTGTTGTTTTAATTTAAGTAATAAGAGAGGACTGATATAACAAAGATCGTAATTTTACAAATATTAAATATTGAGTTTGTCATCTATACTATATAGCAAAAAATTCATTTAACAATCTGTCCGTCGGTCACGAAAACTCCTCCCAAGTGGTGAACAGTAGCGACGCGAAATTTGCACATTTTTTATTGGTTGTCAACTGTGCTATTTTCATCTTTTAAAATTATTATTCATTTATGGACTTAAATTTATGGAAGAAATATATATTTACTGTAATTTTTAAGAGAAAAACACTTGTGTTTAATGTATTTCCCGAACCAGTGGCTAGTCTGTAATCTTTCAAAATGTGAGAATTTCTGATGCCAAAACAAAAGAAGTTTGAATACTTGTTCTACCAGTATTTTAAATTATCACTGAATGTGCAGCTACGCAAATATTTTTCCACGAAAACGAAGCAAAACAAAAGAAATAACACGGAGAAAATCTGAAAAGTCTACGTACAGGTATAGAATTTTCTAGTGTCGGCTGTTTTCATAAAGTCTGTCTTGGAATTTGGCCAAATATAGAGTGGAAAGAACCAGAGGGCCTTTGCATTGGCTATTTCAGAACGGCGCAACATTTTCAAGCCTGCGATATAGTATCTTATTTTCTACATCATGTGAACAAAAATTTTTTATCTCACCCCATTATTAAAATCTACCCAATCTGTCAATTCCTTTCATAAAATATTATTGAAATCTGAGTATTTCGTCAATTAACTTTACTATAATTGAAAAGATTCTTCTTTTCTTTTAGTTCTTGATTGAAATTTTCGAAAAATTCTTATCAATAATATTGTTAATAGCTAAGACGCTAGATTTTTTCAAGCATACGATATAAACTCGATGACATTTTTTTAAAATCACCCAAGATCAACTCGAGGGGGAAATACGCCACAAAAACCCATACCCAATATCTTAATTTTTAAAATGAAAAAAAAAATGACTTCGATGTTGCCGGGACTTGAATCCAACCAACTTGATCACAAAGGCTGACAACATATAAATAATAATCTAACCCCTATTATTGTAATAATACAACATTCTAAAGGCTATAAAACCTTGATGTAGTCATAGGTTTATCATTGACATTTTTATTAAATTTTGTTCCGTTTTTTGTAAAGTCCAGGGAATAATTTGACTGATCATCATTAATAAAAGTTCTGTATTGGAATAGAAAATACCGTTTTAATAAATATGAAAACTAGCAATGTTTTCGCTCTCTATGTTAACAAAAATATGACATGAAATTAAATACGACACTATTTAGTCTAAAAAATTTATTTTTATTTATTTAAAAAGTGAATATTTCATAGATTTCAATGTAATCGATGGCACATCGATTGAATACAACACATTTGAATCACATAATTGGACGGCATTTATTTTTAATATTTAATATTTTTTTGTTTATTCAAAAAGTCCAGTAGTGTTTGCCATAACTGATTAATATAATAACTAATAATAATTAAATAATAACTTTTTGTGGCTCATTGGGTGACGATGATTTTTTCTACATTATAACTTTTAAATCTAAAAAAAATAGTTTAGCGTCACCGAAAAAGTTCAAAAAAGAAATAACATACAATTTTACAGACAAATATAATACGAAAACAACTGAAAACAATAATTATGGGTCACAAGATTTTTCGTTTTCTGTCCCACAACGGTTTAATACCCCTGGGACGTTCGACAGAGGCACCTGAACTTGCCGGTAAAGTGAATCTCAAGCTTTTCACTCGAAACTGGTTTTATTATACTTGCCAGGTTTATTATCTAACTACGGCGCTGTATTGATGCGGTATTTTGTTACTTCGTGTACTTCTTTAAAGCTCATTAAAACTTTTGCGGATATTATGTATCTACGCAAACCGACGTCTTCTTAAACCATAAACAATAAAACTTTAATTAAATCTCTTTTTTTATTATCCAACATTCGTTTAAATTCATATAAAAGCGCACCATAAACACAAATGAGATGAATGAAATTGATAAACTTTTTTATAGACCAAGTAAAAATAATATATTTCCGGCTGCACTAAATATACACTAAAAAAATGTTATTAGTTGGTTGACCTACGACCATCTGATTATTTCACGGTCAGTTTTGTGTGCGTTTGCATGTGCAATACATTATCTGTCCGATACAAAGCTGCACAGAACTACATAGTAGGATCGCATGATTTTGTGTTGTTGACAGATAAAAAATAATAAAACACATTTTTAATAATTCACAAATTATACCATTTAAATTAAGATATAACGTTTTTCAAATCCTAATAATTTGTGAATTAAAAAAAAACATCTTGCTTTGGATTTCATTGTCAACTTATTTTAAAAATATCAAAATAGTCTGACGAAATTTTTCACATCATTTTATTTTTGATTAATTGTATTCAATGAGCAATAATTTACAATGAAATATTTAAAACGCTTGCTGATAAAGCAACATTTATTGTAATGTTCTTCTTTACATAATGTTAATTAATTTAATGCTGATATTGTACATGATTCTTTGTTGTGATTATGATGAAAACGAAATAATATATTCACCGTACCTGACATGCAATTAATTCTATTTCGTGTATTCAATATTTTCTTCTTATAAATCTGAGCGTTTTTTTTACCAAACAGGCTTTCCCACAAAGGAAAACATTTTATCAAATGAAAATATAGATCAAAGCGGATAATCAAATTTACTTTTGTTGTTGGAAATTATATAGCCTTCACAGAAAAAGCTCTCCTTCGTAGCCCTAGTCATTTGAACTTTCTAAAACTTCCTTCGTTTTTCTTCTTCTTTTCCGGTAATCAAGTTTATTTTTGTAGAAGGATAAGAATTATTAAATTATAAAGAGCGTCCAAATTCAATTATCTGCAGGAAAGGCACATTCAGGCCATTAGACCTTCCACTTGTTTAGTCTTCGATTATAAGGCGGAGCTTTTTGAGCTTTTCAATCTGCAATGGTGGGTGTAGTGAACAGTGAACGCTGAACGAAAGCATCCCTCTTCGAGATAACATCTTAATGTCGCTTCAATCATATTTCAAGGATTAAATACGATTTCAATTTTAATTGGGTTTTACTTGATTTTAATTGAATGAACACAAATAATTATACTGTATTAATTCAAAATTATGACAGTCGAATTTCAATACGAATGGCAAAACTAAAACATATTTCAATACTTTCGAATTGGAAATTAAATTACATCGTTTGATCATTATTTCAATATTCATTTACAACTCAAATATATATATCACATGGAATTTTTAAAATTCGTATTATATCTACATGAAAATATAATAATGAAATTCCAATGTGTATACGAATGAACATCAAGATATTGTAAGTGAAATATAATTAATGTGAGCGTATGTTATGACATTCCAATCAAGAAATTTCTAGGATTTTATAATGTGATTTGTTGATATCAATATGACTGTAAAATTAATTTTAAATATTCATTCAGTATAATACATCATTTTAAACGCTTATGGAAGTTTTTAAATTAATACTGCATGAATTTTAAAAATGTATAGGGAACATGACGCTGTAAATCGGTGAAATGTGATATTTCAAGTGTTTAGCGAGTGCATACGTCGAGTCATCATTTCATACAAAACCAGTTGTGAAATTTGATATTACTGAGTTTAAAGATAAGTAAATACGTGATTGTAAATGGAGACCGTCTGCAAGTGTGAAATTCATCGAATGCAATATTTGGAAAACGCAATACAACGAGTAAAGAATATAAAGAAGGGATCGTCAGTCTCTCGCCAGTCCCCGCCCGTGAAACATCTACTCTGGACTGTAGTACCGACATCCCCATCATCAAAATCCGCCATCAGTTTTAATCACGTCTACATACTACATTGGAAGCACATATTTCTTAATATATTGTAGGTAATTTAAAACTATATACCACAGAAACTCTTCTGCTGTTTTTTTTATAAAATTATTTTTTTATAATATATACATATTTTGAATAATATTGTATTTTGACTACCGTTGACGTAACAAATAAAATATTATGCTATTTTATTTATTATAAGTGACGTGATCAAATTTAATTGTTGGCCATCACTTATTTCATATTCGGCTCTCAACTTTTATTGAAGTTGACCGCACGTATAATACAAAATCTACTCGTATGAATACACAGTTTATTTTTTGATGGTTTAAGAATTTTGGTCTGTCTTGCCTAGTCAAAAAGCCAATATAAAATGACTAGAAATATCTAATTATTGCCAATATTTAAATAACTATAAAGTAAGTATCTATGACAAAAAAATATTTTTTATTGAAACGTTATAATTCTATCATCAGTTTTATTATGACAGGTATGTTTATTTTTGATAATTAATAATATGTATTTCTAATACAGTTTCTAATTAAATTGAAATGTATAAAAAAATATCTTCAGTTTATATTTTTCGTTTAAATTACATCTAACCATTTCATTAGCGGTAGGTAGTGAAGTGTAAACTACTCGAATACGTATTGACACAACCCCAATGCACCCCGGCCTTCCATTTTCCTCATTTCCCTCCACTCCAGCATGTTGATTGCTCCACCGCTCCGATAATGACGTTTCTCTTTGTTCCAAATGCCACATATTTTACCCAACTCTTCGCATTAGACTGCGCCGGGGGAAGGGTTACTGTGGCCACCATTCATTGGCGTTCCCGGCATTCTGCATCAAAGGAGTCATTACCATGATTATCTGTAATTCTCGATTGACTGGTGAATAAAAGCTTCCCTTAGACTAATTTTTCTTATAGTCTAATTCCATGTCGCTTTGAAAGCAACAATTTATACGTTATTCTTTACGTGTGTATGCAGTTTCAAGCAATATTTAATATTCCAATTTAATTCTCTTTCCAGTGGGAATATGTTAAACTAAATTTATTTTTTTTTGGATATCAATTTGATGGAGCATTCCTAAGGCGCGTTAGCGTCATAGTTCTTTGAGTCTCCTTCATCACTAATGTTATTTTTTTTCCACTTCCATCGTTGCAGATAGAAGGGCGTGATCGCTGCGGAGCTAAGCAATCCACAATAAAGCCAATTCACGTGGGCACCAATTACATTTATATAAATATACCTCCCCGCATGCTGCACCTACACAGATATACATGTATATACCAACGTATACACACATACACACATTCACATGCAATACGCAGGAAACATCCAGAAGAAAGTCATTTTCTATTACAACTAAATATGTTTTGGGAATTTTATTTCGTTAGTAAAACCAAACACATAATAATTAATTAGAGTACGTTTTATGCATTCATATGATTTGCACAAACACCATAAATCAATATATAACAGTATTCATAATAACAATTACTTTTTTTGTATGAGAAATATTGCACTGACTCGCAATGAATTTACAGACAAATCTTTTAGCTAACTAGAGATTTAAAAAGAAATATGAATAAAAATAAATGTAATAACAAATATGTATTTTCCTTGAAAATAATTTTTTAAAAAAATGTGAGATACGTAGCTTAATTATTGTTAACTACAAATCATACATGAATTATTATTATATCATCCAATGATATACACTATAAATTGAGGTATCAGTGCATAAAAATGCGTAATAAATAAAATTTAATCCACCCTTTTATAATTGCGCCACTGTCTTTTCCCCTGTTATGTGCTGTATATTGTTAAATATGTAGATACTTGATATACATACAAAGTAAATATTTAACGTCAATTTGTAAAATAATGAAAATTAAAGGAGGCGTTCTGTCTTTTATAAGAGGGGAGAAGACACCTCATGCAGAAATGTATGTAAATTTGAGAGTAAAATCAAAGCGACAACGTATTAATATTTTCGGAGATGTCAAGTAATTATTTGTCTTCAAAAATGCCATGCTAAATCTTTTCAATTAGTTGTAGGTACTGAACTGTGAAATAAACCACTTCTTTGATATTCTTCTCTTCAAATATTTGCTTTGGCGACTTTTGATTATTTACTATTTATAAGACAGAATTATATTATCACTAAGATTACAAGTTTTTCAAAAAATATAATGATTGGATTAACAATAATCAACATGGAAAATTTAGCAGCCTAAAATACTAAAAGACAACTTTCTTCGACGACAAACTTTACCAATTAGCTGTCCTTTAGAATAGTGATCTATTATTAGTGATTCAATTTCAAAATTATCAAAAACTACTATAAATAAATTTAGAACTTCTCATATTATTTCAATAGTCGAAAAAATATTCAATACCACCAAATATATCTATTTTATCTTGCAAAACATGCAACGCAAAATTTAAAAGATAAACCATTACAAAGTGCTTTTCCAGTTTGTCGGCTCGGTGAATCATTCTAATAAACTTTTTATGATTAAAAAGATATACACAGTACTGGAGATGAATACACAAAAAACGGATTTATATGCCTTTTAATATTCGGTCTTTTAAACTTTCAAAAAAAAATGTCGTACATTTGTATGCTATCAGTAGTTAATTTTTTTGCAGTTATACATTTCGGTAGTTTTATATTTGTAAATGATTCAATATATATCTTTTCACAATAATTTTAACACTTTCTTCAAAAATCTTTTCGATATCAATTTCATTTATACGGACTCTTCTTAAAGCATTTTCTACAGTAAATTTTGAAAGCGTATTCGTGTTAAGTCTTTTATTTTCAGAGAATGTTGAAAAATCAGAAATGATTTAACACATTCATATTATATAGGAAACAAATTCCCATTTGGGAATTTAAATAACAGTGCTTTGTATAAAAAATATCACTAGTTTATAACGTTTTTCAATATATCATATCAGATTAAAAACTTCCTTTTTTAAATTGAGAGATAAATAAATATTATAACGAAATATCAATAAAATTATTTCACAACCAGTAGCAAAGTTATCAATTTTAATATGATATTTATAATTATTTCATTCTTTTTTAAATTTAAATCAGCATAGAATTTTGTTAAAAGAAAGGATAGGTGTCACAAATACATAAAAAACCCATTATGTTGTCAAAAAGTATGTCCATATTATAATTTCAAAAAAAAAATGTATTCAGTGACACAAACGTCCTTATAAATATACTTTGACATAACTTGTAACAGCAGGTTTTTGCCACATCATTTTGTAGTCGTATTTTACAAATTCACAAACAATTTCATACATCAAAGTAACAAATTTAATGTTTGTACAAAACATAATCCGGAGTCATTTCATCACATGTTTTCATACAAAAAGAAGCTTACTTTGGTTTCACATGTCTAATATTTTAGAGAGAAAGGCTTCTGGTTTGATGCGGAGGTTTTTGACTCACCAGCCCAACGGAGTTGTTGCATTAAAATTATACACGAAACAAAATAACGTGATGTGATTTTATATTATTTCATACGGATAGCATTCCTTATCGCGGAATAGCTTTCAATGATACTTATAAAATTTACAGAAACAAAGAAACTTCATCCTGTTGAATTTGATATATTAGACCGTGATATTAGATATAATGTTTCCGAAATCATTCAACGCAAATATGAAAAACAAACTTATAAACTCAAGAAATTGATCGAAGAGAAAAATAAAAGTCTAGCTGATAAATCTAATTAAGTTAGAAATGAGGAAACACCTATAAATTTTTTTGATAGAGTTGTAAATTTTTCTAACGTCAATTTAAAAAAAGACGCTATATTAACGTTAGACACTGTTTACTGTCTGTCAGTTCGAGTCCATTCGTGTGCTCGAATGCCTGAAGATGCCGAAAGGCGAAACCCGGGTCGTTAGTGACAAAATACATGAAAGTGTACAAAATCTCAATAATCCATATTGAAATTCCATCAAGCACTCTCAGTCGATGTATTAAATTAGATGAACAAATATTTTCAAAAAGGTCTTCATGTTTATTTAACGCCGCGGGTTTGTGAAATGTGATATCAGAGAGAATGTTTTTAAAGAAAAAAAGTTTCCATAAAATGATACTTATATCAAGTCATCATTTCACACAACAGCAGTTACGAAATGTGATATTACTGAATGCAAAGATAAGTAAATACGTGATTGTAAAAAGTGACCATCTGCATGCGTAAGAATAATCAAATGCGATAATTGGAAAATGCAATACAACAAGTGAAGAATATAAAAAAAGAATCATCAATCTCTCGCCTCTCGCCGACCGTGTAACATCCATCCCGGACTTCATTACCAAAATCACCATCATCATCATTCGTCCTGCGGTTTAATCACGTCAACATTAAACATCGGAAGCACATATTCATAAAGTATTAAATCATTTTCTATTAAAAATGATGACGATCTCGTATGTCATTGATAGTACATATTTTTTAAGATTAATTTAAAATTTAAATAATGCAACAATCAATATCTAATGTTGAGAGTGGAAAGATTTATTTTGATGAATTCTTTTGGTTATTGTCACAGAGTATTGATGAGATTGAGAATAGTAACTGGCGTTATATTAACCACGGGGAAATTGATCGAAGTGCTTAGTAGTATCTATATTAATTACCAATCCAATTAATTTTGCTTGACTTAAAGAATTCTCTTTACGACAGACATCAAAAACCAAATGTTAATATCTTTAATCAGCAACATCCCAAAAATCTTTTTCGTATGTCAAAAATTATTTAAAATGTGATTCATTATCGACCACTTGTATTATAAAGTGACCTACCCCATTCTAATATTAAAATTATCCTGTATTAAAAATGTATGTCATAAAGTAATGACCACTACAGAACAGTTCGTCAGTTCCGTGGTGCAGTGGCTGACGTCGTTGGCTACGGTTACGGATGTTTCGAGTTCAAGTCCCGGTGCAGACAGTTTAATGCATTGATTTTTCAACCGATTTATGAATTTCTGTTCGTAATCATGAATCTTTGTGATGTCTAAAATTCCCTTTCACCCATCCGGTGCTAAAAAAGAGGCATAGTCAGAGCGATTTGTTAACGGCTAGTCCTGCCCTAGTCCTATCCTTCTATCCTTACTCTCTTCGAAAAAGTACTTCTGGTAGAAAAACTTCTGTTGAGATATTTCCATTAGAAAGCCATATGCTCCACACTGGCAGCGGGCATGGTAATAATAATAATAAAATAATATATGACTATGTAATTCCCTCCTTATCCCGAATTACATTGATAATCCAGAAACGCAACACAGGATACCAATTCAAATGTATTCTTCGTTGAGTAGTTCATACTACTCGCTCTATAAAAGTTTGATAGAGATAAAGAGCTTTCAGAAGCAGACACTAGCTTCTATTACAAAGCTACCAGTAGGCTTTTATTGTCAGAAGCTAATAGAAATAGAGTAAATACTCGGACTTTATGCATGATAAAGCATAGCTTTTGCAATAGTGTAAGCAATTTAAAAGGGATAAATTGGGTTTCTAGAGTATTATAGTTTTATACTCATTCAATTTAATGCGAATTTATTCTGTAAGTTAATGAAAGTAATTTCCAGAAACGGAGTATTTGAATAAAAAAAGTTTTTAAATATTATTTGTACACGATGGTACCAAAACAGTAGTTGTAATAATAGTATATCGCCGGCAATGGGCAAAAACTTCCATTGTTTCGAAATAAAAAAGGGTTTAGAAAAATCGAGTTGTATCATTACACGTGTACTCGTAAAGGATACACTTCCGTTATTAAGGCATGTAATCACATATATTTGAACAGTAAAGCATTCTAAAAAGCTTGTGTAGTTTATCTAGTGTTTTATATTTGGACTGACAAAACGATACGAAAAAAATTAGTGAATTTTAATATAACATAATACTTTTATTTAAATATAATACGATACATATTCTTTAGAATATTTTAAGGACAGTCGATACGCTTTGTACATCATTCTGTGATCTTGACTATGAATTCTGATACATTTTTTTTCCACAGAATTTTGACAACGAAATAAAGTTTAAATAGCATTTTACACTAAGAACTCGTCGTATAGGAAGAAACTTTTCTGATTGGAAATTCTGAATAGTGTATTGGGAGCGTTAACGATTAGTCTGTTGAATTTTATTTTAAACCTATCTATTATTTATTTGAGATTCAATTACAGCCGCTTTTAACTTACTTCAACTCATATTATATAGATACACAGGAACAAAACGTGTAGAGTATATAAAAAAAAGTAACAACATCACGATAATGTGAATATACTTCATTTCGTCGAACACTTAAATTTTGGGATGTGATGTAAGTTTGCCAGATAGGTAAATATATGGTTATACTGTTCGCTATATTTACAATAATTTACGGTGGTTTGTTTTCAAGGAAAAGCTTTTCTTGTGTATTTAAACGAAAATTACTTTTAACGGATATGCTTTCAGGTGTACCGCTATTCGGCTTCTTTATCGTAAACAACATATCACAAGAGAGTTTTTGGTATCGCTTAGTTAATGATTATGTTACAAAAAAGGATATAAGAAAATATTTGTTTAGTAATACTTTGCGCGTAATAACGTAAAAATACTTATAGTTTATAAACAAAAAGCATAGAATTCTTAGAAATTAATAAAATTTAATTAATTATTTGTAAACTACACTTTAAACAAGATCGATGGCTTGTCTATTTTGAATTTATTTCCCATATGATTCCTTTCCTTCTCGTCCTCCACACAAGTACCTCATAATATTATTGTTTATACCTTTCTCTTCACATTCAATGAAAGAAAAAATTCCGCACACCCACCGTTAGTTTTTCTTAAGTAAAATAACGAAGAAAGAGAATTTATGTCTACGCATTAAACATTTCAATTAACATTGGTATCAGTTATTCCAAAAAATGTGCGTTAACACCTGGACGCGCATTCAAAAGCTCTCCTCGGAGAAAGGTTCCAAAAAGCGCAACCGTCGCTAACGATTTAATTGAATTAGGCGTCAGTGACACGGAGTCAGGTGGAATTCTCGGCACGTCCTCAGTTGCCGGAGTCTCGTGATTAAAAACTTTCCGATCGATTTAAAATATTCACATCTCGTTTCTGCCCCAGCCGAAAGCATTTTAGGGCATTGCTAATCTGAATAAAACTGCTTTCAATTATTAAGGCGCATGGACTGTGCAGTGAATTGGCGTACTTCACATTTAATTTATTTTCGTCGCTCTGCTAAAAAATATTACGAGCCATTTGTACTGAATATTAAACTGGTAATAATAATGACTTTCCTTCGTCATTATAAACAGTCATCAATCTTCTTTTATTTAATCACTTATTACATATACGTATTGAGTGTGTACCAGTATAATATTATGTATACACCACCAAAAGAATGTTATTTCTTTTCCGTAATATCATCACGATACCTAGATATATCTAGATACATGTAGTTATGCTAAAAAACAAATAATTACATTATATAATAATGGCAGTGATGTTAAAATAGAATAATTTAATTGATTTTTAATAGATTTTTGGTGTGTACTTATTTTTGTAAATGAATGTAAAATTTAATCAACCGCTTACATGTCAACTAATTTAAGCTCAATTAACCATTTATTCTCTTAAGCATATCGGTTATAGCTCCACTTGGCGATCAAACTTATCAGGAAAATCAAATCTTTGATATTTTCAATTACCTATTTTAAATGTCGGGCAAAGCTGTTTGTGATGTGTAAATTTCTTCATTTTATTTCACGTGATTTTAAAATGCTTGGCTCATTTCTTTCAAGTTTTTATTATTACGCCGTTTCTAATCTGGTTTATGCTAAAATGTAAAACTTGCATTAATTAATTCGTTTAAGTTTCTTTAACATCTATCAACAATGCTTACTTTCTCGAAAAGTGACTCTGGCTCATTATTAAATAAACGTGTTTTTTTAAACTTTTTTAGTTATAATTTCATTTTGACTAATGTCATAAATCACTATGAAAGTTGCAACTTGAAATTCTGTCTTTACAAAATTAAAATTTTTATATAAAGATATTTTTATTACAGTACAAACAATTTTTCCTATTTGCACCTCATTCTGAAAAATACCAAGAGAAAATGAGTATTCAAGTCGACTTTTCGTGGGAAAATGTCTTTGTGGTAAATATACGAAGCTAGAAATCAAGAATCTTGGCTCTAGAATGTATGAACAAAATCTCTCCAAAAAACTGTTAGATATGGAATATCAAAATATTGTGTGCATTTATTAAAAATATAACGGTAAAATTTACATCAATTGGTCAGCATTAACTAATTAACAGATCAAATGACACAAAAAATAGGAGTCTTTCATTTTAAAAAGGGCTTTACTTAAATTATGAAAGTACAAAGTAGTTTTAAATTTAAATACAGATTTCCCTTTGAGTGCTATTAGATAAAAACCATAGTATTGTTCTTTAGACGTAAGAGTACATTCAATAACAATACTAAATTTTTATTCATTTGAAATAAAACTCTCGGTGTTATCGCTATTCTTGTATTTCTAAATGTTACAAAAAAATTTGATTAATACTTTTATACATCAAATTTGGATTATTGATATTTTGTACACTTCCATGTAGTGTAGAATAATCCAAATTCGATATTGAAATCCCATCAAGCACCCTCAGTCGGTGTCTTAAATTATACTTTTATATATGAAATTGCATACATGAACCATGCTGTAATTTTAAACTATTTCTTCTTCTAATATAGAACACAACAATTTACATAAATATTTTATCTAAGTATTTAATTTCTGAATGGAGCTAGAAAAAATCTTTATACTACTATATCGCTTTTTCTATGCCTAGTTTGTAGTATAAGATTGTATGGAAGAAATGTACAAAATCACCGCTTATACATGACGTTTAATAAATATTCAGAAAACTATTGAAAAATATATACATTATGTAAATATTCATCGACAGATTCGAGCCATCTTTTATAAAACCGAATACTACAAAAGCCCTACATTTTTAATACATTTAAATTACTATTATTTTTTAATATACATCATTTATATCAATAATCAATTTGGTCTCTCATCAAAATTAATATAATGTTATGTAGTAAGCGAACCTTTTATTGAAATATTAAATCTAACTATAGCTCTTTCCCCAGAGTTTGATTTAATTTTTAAGTTTAGCTCGATTTATTTTAGTACAAAAAAACTTTCTACTTTGAATGTAAATTCTTAGTACGCTTTGTAATATTTTCGAGGATAATAGTTTATTATACGATAGTTGTTGAACAACACAAATTACTTGCTTTTCTAACATTATCTTCAACAAATATTTTCATGGCGTAAAATTTCCAGACCTACTGCTCTGGGGTGTTTATGTATTTTGAATAGGAAAACGAAATTATCCTCGAACACTGTGCCAGTTATTCAAATTCGTAGGGCCAAATTCAGAAATCAGACGAAAGTGCCTAAGAGAAGTTTCGCCGAGAACTCTAAAGTTTATTAAAGTTGCTTATTAACAGGAAATGCCGTTAACATTGAATCCTCACACAGACCATAACAAGTTTAAATTTAATTACAAAATTCTAATTGAAAGATAAAATGATTTTTTAATAATTATAACAGATTTTGATAATTATAATTATAACAGCTATGTAGTATTTTTACCTGTTGTGTAACCCCGTACCAGAAATTTTAAGTGAAAATAATACATTTTTTTACTAATGCGATCACTGCATATAAATAATGGTTTTTATTCATGTGGCACAAAATATTTATTCAAAAATAAGTCAACATTTAAATCAATTAGTCACGCAAAAGATAAACAATAAAAGTGCAATAAAGTACGCACGGCTAAAGTGAACTGACCAACACAGCAATAGAGTGTAGTATATGAGTGTGCAGCAAGTGTAAGCGATCTATAAATGACGAGACTTAGCTTATTTAAATAAATTTGGATTTTTAAACGAAAAAATGATAAATAAAAATAGACGTCAAACCTCGGTAACTAACAAAGAACTCTACAGAAGTCATGGCGTAAATCAGTTGAAAATATCTAACAAAAAGGGTATCAAATCATTGCTAGACAAGCTTGAAAACTTTAATATTTTCATGGAAAAAACGTAATAGTGTAAAAAAATACTCGATAAAATGCAATTATTTAAAAAAAAAACGACGGTTCATGAGGTCTGGACAAACGGTAAACAATTAACGATTCTCGCTACGTGAAAAAAAAACTATTTTCTCCATTCATTTTAGTTGGCTTTATTCAATTATTTTGATAGTTGATAGATGATAAAATAAAATACCATCAGTTCATATTTCACAGTCTTTTTTACATTATCAGGATAAGTTTTTCTAAGCTTGTGAACGGGTTCAAATATGCTGTATACGCAAATTATTTAAGACCTAAACTCGCTAAAAAACTGGCCTTGATCAAATGGATAAATTAATCCATTTTTTTAACATAACGTCTTTCCATTGGTGTTAGACGGGTAGCAGCATAAAGTGATCCATAATGACATAGTTAGATTTATGAAATAATAGTTTTTTACTAGATACTAAAGTCGGCCAGCATTAGCTACCTTTAACCATTCAGGATTGAAATTTGAAAAAAAAATGAAACGCAAAGCTTCTATGACGTTATAATAAAGACAAATATGTAACTAGTAGAAACCTTTTACACTATTTTATTCAAATAATTTGCATTCAACAATGTTTCGCATTAACAAATATTATTAAAGTTGAAGAAGTTCCAGAGCTTTTCTTCCCTTAAATGCTCATTTTATTTGATCGGAATAAGTATACTTATCTTAGTATCATCACATATATCAAAGACTTTTTTAAATACTAGATCTGTTTTATTTATTGCAAAAAAAACTTACAGAACACCGAATAAATTAATGTAATCTCTTTTATCTAACATCTGTTGTATTCAGCAAATCATACACTAATTTGTTATTTACAAAATAAAATAATTTTCGAAAACAATGTAAACTAGATTTCAAAATTGATATCAACGCCACTACTGGTGGAGTATAGTTAATTTTGTTTAAATTTAGAAGCCGTTGTTGTAAACATCTGAAATAATTCAAGAATTTCTCTTCGGGGAAACGTTTCAAGCTAACTTTAAATAGAACAGACTTGTTTGTTAACAGGTAAATATAATGAAGGATACTCTGTAATACAGGCTTCATCTATAGTGATTAGAAAATATTTGTGGTGCCTAACAGAATAGATGAATACAAATAGTTTCATGTAACCTTTCGTTATTATTATACCAAATAATTAACACAGCACAATATCATAACCTTTCTTCACAATCATTCCATGTTGGTTGCTTGTAAAAGATAAATCCATCAAATAAAATCAGACAACGATGGAAATTTTAAAAACATTCAAATTTACCGAGAGTAGGCCGGACTTTTCTCATTCATTATTACGAAAATCCACTTCCTTGGAGGAAGGAATTTATTATATCTTATATCTATAGCAGGTCTATATTAAATAATATTCTTACCATATCAGCTAGTTTTGGCTAATAACATAGAAGTATGAGCAAAATTTTTACTTGACCTAGTTGCGTAAAGGTTCTTTAAAGTTTATTTAGCATCATAAAGTCATTAATTTTTAATTTAATTATAAAGTTTACATTTCTTAAAGCTGTCAATTAAGGGTTCTTTTTCTCGGGAAAAGTCGCTTTTCCGGAGTATATTTTATGCAAATCTTGGTACAAACGCCGTAAACTAAAGTGCCATTGTTAGAATTTTAACAGCGCACTTTGCGTGTTATTTTTACAGCCAGTTAACTGCTTAAACAAACACGTACCATTTCAAAAGCTATGTCGATTTTAAAGCATTCTTTATGTCACATATAAATGCTTTTCTTGCTTTGAAATGCTTCTGGAATATGCAATTAGCTTTCAAAAGCTGCAACACTTTTCACCCTTAATCCAACACGAAATTATATCAAAATGGGGTGTTATCAGGTTACTTCACTTATTTTCCTCATTTTTGATGCAATATAAAATATTGCCTAATATTACTAATAAGTATGAACTCTAAAAAAATCTGAACTAATGTCCAGTATAATTTGTTTTATTGTTGAATTTGTAAACTGTCATCATGGAATGATAAAATATAATTTAAAAACTTATAGTAAATTGGATTAGCCATATTTTCAATTTTTATTACTAATCTGTAAGCCAAATGCTGTAGATTTTCTCCATCTCAATTATGTAAAGAATATATGAAAGCATTAATAAAAGTTGCCAAAACTTTGAAATCACTTAATGTATATTAATTACAGTGATTATTTGTACCGTGGGCCAAAGTTACCCGATTTGGATGAAAAATTTGCCCGCCTTGTTTTATCTAAATATATTTATATGTGAATTAAAACAATAAATCTATTTGTGTTAATAAAATTCATTTGTATACTACACATAAATGCAATGGAAAACCATAAAAATACAAAAACCCTCAGAACTAAGCCAAAGTTACTCAGATTGATCGTAACCTATTGTGATGTATTGTAAGAGACATTTTATTGTGATATTACTTTTAATTATGCCTAAAATCAAAATGTTGAAAAAACCTTTATGTTACAAATAATTATTATACCCAATACATGCTCCAAAGGTTGATTTTTGTTGAAAAAATCATTGAAAGAAAGTATTTGAAAGAAGTTTTATCGATAATAAATTATTAAATCGATAGTCTTGAACTCGAAACGCATTGATAAAGATGGTTTGTAGTTTTTTACGATCTTTATTGTTATTTTGTAGTGTAGATTTTTCACGACCATAAATACTTGAGCACTTCCCAAGTAGAGTCCTCATGCAGGAGGGGAAATGTCCTTAATCAATTTGCAGCGTCAAAATGCAGTGAGGCGGTGAAACAAACTGCTTATTTATGCGCAGTAAACGCTGCACTGCTGAAAACTGAAAGGGTCGCAATTTCAAAGTCCCACTTTGCGCAGCCCGCGACCCTAAAATATTCTCGCCGATAGAGATGGTTACGAAATTTTGATTATTGTAAGAATCCAATATTTTTTGAAAAATCGTTTGAACAAAATATGTGACAAAATAACCAATCGAAGAAAAAAATCGCATAGAATTATTCATTCATGAATAAAAAAGATTATTTCTGAAAGCGTGTTTGTTGTGGTTTTGTTAATATAATAAATATTTCACTCATAAATTCACGTTAAAATTTGCTACTACATTATACGAATTGTATAATATTATTTAAATCATAACTTTTTATGGGTATTTTGACTTAATATTTCATAAAAAAATCATCGTTATCATTAAAAAAGATATTTACATCCATTTGCAATTTTTTTTTACTAACACCGTGACAAATTTGATTAATTGAGGTATGAGATGGTTGTATAGCACGCGATATAATTTTTGTTTTGTAGGTATTATAGTATTCATATTTTGCTGATTAAATTTTCATTTAATTAGAAATTTTACCTATGTAAATGAAGTATACCATTTTATTTATTTAAAAATGATATTCTGCATTGTAATAATATATTTTTTAAAAATTGAAAATAAAACCTATAATGTTTTTTTCTCTAGAAGAAAATAATTTATCAATACTGAATTTAAATTGTTGAAATTTGTCTCTGAATATAAGTACATATTCCCATCTCTAGTGAAATAGCGATAAAGTTCCGCGACTGGGAAATGAAGGAAGGTCGTATACTTGAGCGTGTTAATTAACTCCGAATTCAGGTTTCGTTGGCTTCCACCTTTGGTTATACGCTGTTCTTGAGTCGATTGAGCTTCACTAATGTGTGTTCACACTTGCTTTAATACACAACTTTAAATGTTGTAAAAGGTTTCACAAAAATATGGTAGATTAATGAATTACTTGCTTTAGAAATTCATTTATAATCATAAAGAGATGAGTATATTTTAATGTAAACGTGTACATACTAATGTTTTTATTTCGTTATATATATGCGGGTTTTCTAATTGTATCTATATAATTCAAATTTCTAAAGATTATCACGAAATGCTAAACACAATTTTTAAGAATTGTTCTTGAGTTTTAATAATTATATCAAATTTGGATTATTGAGATATTGTACACTTCCATGTATTTTGTCAATAACGACCCGGGTTTCGCCTTTCGGCATCTTCAGGCATTCGAGCACACGAATGGACTCGAACTGACCAGACTGACTGTCAGTTCGAGTCCATTCGTGTGATCGAATGCCTGAAGATGCCGAACGGCGAAACGCGGGTCGTTAGTGACAAAATACATGGAAGTGTACAAAATTTCAATAATCCAAATTTGATATTGAAGTTCCATCAAGCACCCTCAGTCGATGTCTTAAATTACAATAATTATATATTTTATTCCATGTCCTGTTCCCGATTTGGAACATGTGTACTCTTAACAGTGCATCTCAACAGAATCTATTTTTAGGATAACTGTTTTATATCAGTTAAATCAATAAGTCAGAGCCGTGACGCATTAGACAACGTCGTTGGCTTCGATCACGGATGTCTCGGGTTTCATGAATTGATTTTTGTGGATGTTTGCGATGTCTCAAATATCTTCCCACGCAACCGATACTAAAAACGGGGTGTAGCAAGAGCAATTAACTAACTACTACTCATATCCCTATTCTTCTATCCTTAGTTTCTTCAAAAATATAAGTTGCGCAACTGAGTAACAAGCAGTTCTCGTAGAAAAACTTTTAGAGATTTCTCTATTAGAAGGAAGTATATGGTCAAAATTCTGACCGCACACGGTAAAAAAAATTAAATCCATGCTTTACTTCTACTAGCTTTGAATGCAATTTTTAACGCTGTATACTATTATCTGTGTATTTCAATCACAGCATTTTTGGCCATTCTGACTGTCCAATAAGTGAACTGCAGGAGAGCTCAAAAGCTAAATCGTCAACAATTAAATAAAAAAATATTTCCTCAGCGATGCTGTACTATGAAGATATTATGTGTTAAATAAATAATACTAGATTGGACGCTTTTATCCTTAAGTGCTATGCAAATGTTTCTTAATGTCGACAGGAGGCGCAAATATCGTCGACATAATTCAGAGAGTCGCTCGCTAGCTTTTCATTTGCTGTCGAGAGAACAATATCGGTGGAACTATTGACAAAATAAATAGTTCTGGAAGTTCACAGTCGCGCCTGCATTACAAACTCAATTGTTTTACAGGATATGGAGAGACTTAAATCACTTACATGGGATACTCAGACACGAAGTTTTAAATTAAACATGCAGGAAACGTGTTCAAATTTATTAATACATCACAATAGAGTACGTTTTTTTTTACATATTGAACATATTATTTTAAGAGTTATAGTTAAATATTTTAAAACAAACAGTGTTGAGCACACTGTGTTGCATTGATAATCTAAGCCATGATTATTTAAGCATAGTTCTGTTGGAGAAATTATCTATCAAAAGACTATTTAATAAATAATGAGTGTTTTATAACCTTATGCTACTGTTTACCGCCATCATAAACTCCAATAAAATCACGATAAATCTCAGTATACTAATTAACAATTGAACATAACGGGTCTACAATCTGAGCTTACCGATAATTGCTACAACATTTTCAACGGGTATTGCAACCTTTCAACATTGTTTAATACTTTCTAATACTTAAAATTAAACTGCTATGCGTTAAGTTGTACAATTAAAAATGTCATGCAATTATTCTTAGTGGCCGCTTAAATGATCATACCGTTGAAGCCTTGTGCCCTCATCTTCATGCGAAATTTAGTTAAAAGTTAATAGCCAAAGAACTTATTGTTTATAGTCACACAATCTATACCTTAAAGTAATCACTTAGTAAAGTAATTTAAATGGACAAAGTGTTTTTAGCATATTTAATGCTATGGAAACATTTACAATAGTATTAACGACGAATTAAATAATAGAATTGTTAGCACGAATGGACAATATTAAAGGTTGCACACATTATTTAAGTTATCCCACTTATCACGGAACCGGAAGATGACTACACATATGTTTTGTTCTGTTTACGGATCAGAGGTCTTGGAGTTACGCTTCAATGAGCTTTTATTGTATTGGTAAATATTGAGCGTAAGATTCTGGGAAGGATTTTTGGACATATTTGTAATGAAAACACCTAGTGGCGTTCCCACAAATTTGATATTTAAACTCTCTACGTCGATCTAAACAAGTCACTCAAATTTTGCCTGGTTAGGAAGTTCAGACGATAGTGTGTTGCCAAAAAAATCAACCAACATATATTTCTCAATGTTAAATTAAAATTCATCAGTTTTCTATGACACGACCAGGTGTGTAAGGTAGACACAACTACTAGAAAAACAATAGAAAATCAATTTTAACTTTATATTAAAATTAAAATATCAAAAGTTGCCGCCAAATTCTTCATAAATATTAAAGCAAACCATTTTACAATATCAATATATCTGTTTATCATTAACATTAAGAAAATAATCTGAAAAATTTCCAAGCAATTTTTAAGTTTCAGATGACAAACATTCAATAAAAATTACACGCTTACTCTGTTGTGTTGAAAGAAACTTTCAATAAACAGTTAATTCGGCATAAAAACAAAGATTTTTATTTTCAATCGAGTTTGCTTTTTTATAAGAAAGAAAGAGGCGCTTTGTTTCCCAAAGCCAAGAAAGACTTTCAATACAAAGACGTCGTCGACGAAAATTTGCGAGCAGCATGAGCAGAATTTATTTGCCGAATCCACGCCTTATTCTCATATACCAGAAAGTAAAAGCTAAATCTCTAGCTATTATAGTATTTTAGGATACGTTAGAGGTTGGTTCTTTTGCGTGAAACAGTGCGTGTATACAATTGAAACTAATTAAATATTACGATAAGGTGTTTTATTGTTTTTAAGTTGATATTGTGATATTTTCTTTTTGCTAATTACACCAGGAATAATAATAATTTGACTGATTAAGAATAAATTAAATGCATTACCTTTTTTTTTAGAAAGAAATATTTTAAATGAGCAAATCATTCAAGTTATCAAAACAGATATTCGAGGAAACAGACTTAGAAAGACAATTGGTATACAATATATTGAACACAATAATCCAACAATCAGAAAAAAGGTCAAATATCTTTTGATTATAACACAATTTTCATTTTGTTGTTCTCAAACCTGACACTAGTTTTTTTATACAAAATGAATAGTTAAAGTAAAATAAAGGTAAAACACACTTAGTAGAAAATTTTGTTGCTTAGTTAGTCTGAAAGTGAACGAATCATGTTTAACATTGACATGTTGCTTAAAATTACAATTAATTCAGAAACATGGAAAATATTAATAAATATATTAAGTAGCATTTTCACTGAAAATATTGTCTTCAGAAATCGGTAGGCGGTAACTTTCTGTAATGGAAATTTTTTATTTTTCTTTAATGAGTTTTCTACAATGATGTTTGTTGCCAGCAGGAATAATGCCGAATCTCGACCAAGTTATAAAGCGTTTGCATAAACTCACTACTTCAACGCTGAGCACGTATTTTTTATGCGATACATACCCCCAGTCTCCGCTGCTTTACGATGTCAAACTGCCATTTCTATCACATACAAAATGGGTGCACGATGCTTGAACGAGCCATTGATTTCGACTGCTACTGTTATTGTTTCGTTACTAATCTTTTTCGCTACCTTTATCGTCATGTGAATAGAGTTTCACTTGCATACCAGGTGACATTTTTTCTTATTGAGAATATAACTTCGGTTACAAAGAAAACTGTTTTACCAGCTTCCCGTTTAAATGATCTTGAAATGGAAATTGAAAAATCAGCTCTTACTACCACTGCATTGTAGAGACACTATAGACTATATAAAATAAGGCATTCGATAAATTTTCAACACAATATGTAGAAAAGACAGCTATATTCAACGCAAAGTCGATTTAACCATTCCTCTTGGCTGAATTCTCAATATACGGATACACAAAAACAATATACGTAACAATCATCCTTTTTTATTTCTTTCTTTCTTCTTATTGGCACAATATTGCATTGTTTGTACAGCTCTATATGGGCTCAAGAGTATGAGGGCTGATTTTTTTGTTTTCCTAATCGTTAAAGCGTTTTCAAAAGAGGTTTTAAAATCATCAACTGCATACACATACAACGAACATGACAAGGAACTCGTATAGAATTGAATTTAATTATTGTGAAGGTCAAAAAATCTTCTTATTAACTAAAAATAATTAATCTTATATGTATAGCCCAGCATATATAAGCTTCATAAACCATCCTGTAGATTCCCAATTAACAAGGGTGTCTGCCAAGGTGACACAATCTCACCCAAACTATATTCATCCACTCTTGAAGATATATTTAAACTTGTCGACTGAGAGAGGAGAGGAATCCTCATCAATGGAGAATATCTCAGTCATCTGCGCTTTTCAGAAACTCAAGAAGAACTCCAGGGCATGATGCAAGAGCTTGCAAATGAAAGCTTGAAATTAGGCTTAAAGATCAATGTCTGAAAGACAAAAGTTATGATAAACCAATTTGCTGACGCAAAACCGATCTTTATCAACGGCAACTAAATCAACAAGGGTCAACAGCTATGCCTACCTCAGACAGCAAATGTCTGTAGATGGAGGTATAGATGATGAGATCGCTCGGAGAGCCAAGCTAGCATGTCGTAAATAACCTTCCATTATGCCTGAAGCGTAAAGTGTCCAACCGATGTGTGCTACCAGTGTTAACGTATGCTTCCAAAACATGGACTCTCAATACATGAGAGATCCAAAAACTAAGAGTGATGCAACGTGGCATGAAAAGGTGCATGTTGGGCATAACGCATAAAGACCGCAAAAGAAACCAATGGATAAGGAAGCAAACCCGAGTACCCGAGGAGCACTAAGCGGCCTCAGGGGTGTCCTAAAGCCCGCTGGACTGCCGAACTTGTCAGGTTCGGTGGAAGTACGCGGCAGCGTAAAGCTAGAAACCGAGAAGAGTGCAGGTAGCTGGGGGAGACCTTCATCCAGCAGTGGATCGACCCTGGCTGAAAATTATAATAGTCCAGACCACTCTGTAGACACTTTATTATTATCACATATCACATGTAGCTATGAAATTTTTTCATGACGTAAGCGTTCGCGGTATAAACAATGCACCCACAGTTCTGACTTACTAGCTACTTTAGACATTCAGTATTTTAATTTCAATATCGTCGTCTATGGTTATACTATTTGTAAATAAATTACCAAAGATGATTGATTTTTTTTACCGTGGAGTACCGTACAAGTATTGGTTGCTGTGAGGTTATTCTTCAAAGGTCTGGATACGTGGTTTTTTGTTGTAAACATACAATCAATGCACACTTTAATCAGCTTACCTGAAAATAACCAAAAAATATCTTAAGCTTTAAAATAAAATAAGTTGTCACTGGAGTCTATACTGATTAAACTTTATGTAAAATGAATATTTATAATGCTTCTGTAATAAAATACCGTTGCCTAATACCATAAAAGTAAACAGTCAATTTGTGACAAAGGTAACGCAACATTGAAAGATAACGTCAAATTTTTGACCATAAATAGCTTAATCAAATTTATATATCAAACAAATTTTCCCATGTAAAATAGGAGGTAGAAATGAACACGATAAAAACAATACGTGTATTTGTTGATGTATTTAAATAGTTTCAAATAATTGTCGCCTTGCTGTATAAAATTATATTTATTAACATTGATTGATTTGTGGAATTTTATAGTCATCAATTTTATTTTATATTGAAAAATAGTTTTACGAGTACAAAAAAGATGTCTCACAGCTAAGACACTCTTATTATGCACTTGTGGTGTAAAATACTAATGTAACTACGACATATAATGAGTCTTTGAAATGGGCAGAACTGGGCTCGTCTTAAAATAGCTCTTTTATGGAGATTAAATTGTACAACACCCATATGCTATACCGTGATGGTGCTTATTCACGCACACGTTCTACTCTTTACTTAACTAATATTGCTAAATGGGTCGACTTTCTTATAATAAAATATCCGTGGGTAGGCGCAAATGGTGGTCTCTCCCATCTGATAACAAATGCAATTTCAACTAAAAGCAAATGAAGGGCTCATTTTTGTTTTGAAATTACACATTTTCCTAACTCCACAATGAGTTTGATTCCAGTATTATACTCTGGTGACACGTTACATATATAATATAGAAAACAATGATTACAGTACAAAAAATATTTATCAGTATTGATTACAAGATAATGCTTCCTAATGTTTGACAATAAATACAAATCAGTCCAGAAGGACATTAAAAAAGAAAGTAATTATTCTTTCGATCAATGTTATTCATTGTGTGACTTGGCGCTTCAAACCATTAAGCATTGAACTATTTTTGAAAATATTTAGTTTTGTCTATAAGAAATCATAATTATCCTTAGAAAGAACAAGAGGAATTAAAGGTATATTTATTAGTAAGTTTCTAAGATAATGCATTTGTATGGATTTAATACACTTAAATATGTATGAATAATTTTCTATGAAAAATAAGCAATATGTGTCCCAGTTAACTGGACGCTGTTAGAGCTCAATGGGTTAATGATGAGTTTAAAAAGTCTGCTAAAAACGATAAAGCAAGAGAATTGCAGATTATTTTCTCAGTTTTAGTATCTTTTTAGTTAAATGAACTGTATTCGTCTGTACCCACTCGCGTCTACACGGAACATGTCGATTTCTGAAATAATATGGTAGAAAAGCTGTAAAGTTTAAGACAAAACCATTGGCAGGCATTTTCTACACTCTGAAAAACTACATATAATTTTAAGCAACATGCTATTTGAAATATCCTATTGTATTAAAATAAAATTAAGAACAAGAAATAATGGCCAACACGTAAAAACATTAATTTCTTTGTAGAGCTTATTTCATAATTTCGTTTCGCTTAATATGTATTTTTACTGATCATCAATTATCTATAACTGCGCAATTTAAATCAGAATCCCTGCAAAATACATCAATAACAAAAAATGAAAATATGTTTCTTTTATTAAAGAGATTTTTCCAAGCTTCGGTCTTTCCATATCATAATATTGATAAAAGATTTGAAGCATATATATTTCAATTCATTAAAATACTCGAAAATTGGTTTGAAGCTTCTTTTCTTCAAAAAAAAACGTGACAGTGGTTGAATTAAGATACTTAAAAGCATTTCCTTTTACAAAAAGCAGCATTCATCAAGAATCAACAAGAATGAAAAATAAGTCTGTCCTACTTTTATGTCGCAAAAAATAAAAAGCGATGTTTTTATCGCATTACGCTCCATTGTTTTAAATTTATGGAGTAAATACATAATACCCATTTCCATAATTTTCTTCCCCTTATCACAAAAATGGCTTCTTAAATCTTTTGTTCAGTATAGTTATCTTTTAGATACTTATTTTTTAAGGAAAAAACTCTTACACCTAATTTTTAAAGCGTTTTCCTTTAAAACGTCACATTTATGTAGAAATAAATCAAAATTCATGTCGTAATCATTAGAAAATAATGATTTCATTTAGTATACTCTCTTCTGCTTCACGAGTGATAAATAATGAAATAATTTAAAAGTCTCATTTTCTGAATCCATATCCGTTTTTGAAAGAGTAGAAGAATTTCTTAATAAATTGAATGCTATTTTTAGAGATGTTTAAAATAGAATGATTATATTTAAAAGATCAGTTGTTGGTCAATCGTTCATATTATATGAACTGGCACTGCTGGAAGGGCTTAGCATATCTATAATTGAGATTTTGATGCAAATTCGACGAACATATATGAAAGACCAATACATTTTATTGATGCATTTGTATCAGGGATTTGAGCTCTGGCCTGCAGCATGAAACACGAGTAGCAGTTGGTAAATATTTGAATTATTTAACATTTATTTATTTGATTCATATTTTTTTTTTGTCGTTTAAACCCATTTATGTTTATACATTATTATTATTATTCATACCATATTTTTTCTTCTTTCGTTGGCATTTTTACTAGGTAATTTTTTTCGCTTTTGTAATGACAACATGATTATTCCATCTATTTTAATGCGAGCATTTTGCACAGTCATGTCATTTCATTTAATCAAATTAAGTATGTACTTTTATGTTAAAATAATTAAATCATTTCATTTTTTATTCTCATTTTCCAACACAGTATGTCAATCCATCAACAGTATATTGGGGAACTTATATAATATTTTTTCACAGAATAAGAAACGCCCAAATTGTTGAACTCATTACATTAGTTGATAGAATTAAAATACTATTCCGAAATTAGAATACAAATAAAACATGTAACTATAAAGTAACTTCATAAAATATGCTCCATACGTACACACATTATTTTTTTACTGTATGCACATTATATTATCATTCACTGCGAAGGAAAAAATATTTGTCGCCTTTTAAATATTGATAATGAGATTTCTTTGGACTGACAAGCGTTCTTACATACATTACGAAGATTATCATTAATTATGTGACTTACAGAAACTATGATATTTTGAAAAGGAAAATAACTTAGTTATTTACTGCCTCGTTTACATTTTGATAAAGATTAGAAATGACTTCGGAAAAAATGATTAAGAGCTGTGTTGTTTCTTGAAACATTCAAAATTTTGCTGGATCAAACTGGTTGTTCTAACCCATCAAAAGAAGTCGACAAATATTTTCCAGTGTATATATATATTTAATATTGATTATAAATCAATTTACGGAATCTTTATTGAAGACGATTGATGTCTAAAATCGTAAATACACAGTGTACCGGAAACGATTAGTTAACCATCTGTCATGCCCCATCTCTATCTTTCTATTAATTATTCGAAAAAATAGAAATTGACCTACTGAGTAACAAGCGTTCTCGTAGAAAAAATTCCGTTGTTTAACTTCCTTTAGGAGTTCATATACTTCAAACTGAGAGCGGACATGCTTTAATTAAAAAAACATGTATACAGAAACATTGACAAAAAGATATATGGTTTAAAATGAATTATGAAGTTTCTACTAAGTATTCTTTAAAAAGTTAGTACATGAGATAGAAATGAAACAGTACTTAAGCTTCAAATGTTTATTTACGATCAATGAGATGTTGGTTGATAATGACAGCAGTAGCAATCAGATTAATCGTTGCAGATTTGTATGAACGTCAATATGGTTAGAAAAATGGATGAAAAATGTAATCATTTCTTTTCAGAATCAGGTCTTAAAAGGGAATGCTTTCGTGGACACAAACTACGCTGTAGCCAGTTGAGTATATATTGAGAGATAGCTCAACATGATAAAAGATAAGAAGACAATTATTTGTTCGCTTCGCTTTCCTAATCTCAGTTTAATAAGTCAACCTCTTTGTGACAGTTTATCTGCACCAGGGATACTAAATGATTTAATTTCGTTATATAACAGAGAGACTTTGCAATAGTATTGTTATTTCATTTTTTTTCCATGTTAGCTCCTAATGTGGAGCAAATGGTTTCCTAATGGAGGTATCTTAACAGAATTTTTCTATGAGAACTGCTTGTTACTCAGTCGCTCAACCTCTCTTTTTTTGAAGAGAGTAGGGATAGAAGGATAAGACTAGGACAAGACTTGTGGTTAGCTAATCGCTCTCGCTACGCCTCGTTACGATCGGATGGATGGGAGGGAGTTTTAGACATCACAAACACTCAGACTACGAACAGAAATCCATAGATCGATTGAAAGATCAATTTATGAAAACCGTGCGCACCGGGAATTGAACCCGAGACATCCGTAATCGTAGCCAACGACGCTACCAACTGAACCACGGACACCAACAACATTATTTATTTCATTAGTTTTGTTAAATGAATTAGTAACGAAAGTGTGAAAATTATTCATCTTCATGAAATTGTTAAATTGCTAACATAACCAAACAACAAAAAAAAAATATTTTCAGTTCTTAATGTAATTTTTGAACATCAATTATTGTTCATTTTTACTCTGCGTTGACTATTTTTATTTATTTCATAACTGCGCAAATGTAAATCAAAACTATATTAACTACCAAATTCAAAATTCAAATTTTCAATTCATAAGTTAAAGCTGAAAACTCAACTGAATGTTAGAGTAAAATCGATTTAGATGAAATGTTTATAAATCAATTTGGTATTTATAGATTTTAAAAAAATAGTGTTAGTGATGGAAAGGGGGTTCTTTATTGATAGTATATATGATGACTACATTATATAACGACAAAAATAGCTTTCTGATTAATTGAATTTATAAATAGTACATTACGAATAATTGAACGGCATTTAATAAAGGGAAGATTAAGAACTCAAAAGTATTATTAAGTATCATGATAATAATAAATGTCGAATGCTGAAAATAAACATAAATAATATATAAATTGGTTAAAAATGTGAAATTATTTCTTCCGATACGTAAATAATTTTGTTTTTTTTATTAACAATATAATCATAAAATAAAATAAAATACAACTCAGATACATGTATAATCAAAACCATTCAGACTCCATGTGGCCCCCATTCATTATTATGTCGAAACATATGAGGCTCGTATCGATAAAGGAAAAAAATACCGAATAATGATAGGCAATTCCCCAAAAGTGCCCGTATAGTCACTGGTTTGAAATGCCTGAGAAATGTATAGAACCACTCCTTAGTGAGATGCCGTTAATCTGAAATCACTTTCCTACAGGGTGAGGTCACTGGTATTAGTCTGTCATTATCCCCAAATGAAACACGGGTGGATTCCGTATACTGGTTTTTTGTCCATTGCAACGAAAATAATATTGACAAAAAAACTGTCAATAAATTAAATTTCGCTGTATTAAAATATGTCTCAAAATAATAAGTATAAAATTTATTTTTAAATAATTACCTTCCTACAAAATATTGAGAAAATTTCAGAAACAAATTTTCAATTACTAATTACTACGGATAGCTTTTTTGACACCACACAATAGTCAAGACAATACTTAAATATGTTGTTCCAGATATTTTAGAAGGCAATAATTTGTTGTCCTGAGTAATCTATTGATAGGATGTCAACATCAAAACTATGACGACAAAAGTTAACAAACAATATATTTATTTAATATTCATCATTCAATATATTCATATGTTTGATTGATTGAATTGGCATTTACTTGGTATAACTACATGAAATTTTAATGAAAAAAATATCAAAGTAATAAGATATACAAAATAATTTAAAAAGTTGCTAGTTATTTTGGCTTGGCGCTATCATTAGAGGTATTGTATATTTCATTTAAGTTTTCAAATATAACTATTATTTTCATTATTTCTTTTACTCAGCATTTTGTTTTTTGAAAATAACTTATAACGCGTTAAAATTGTGAATAATAACAAATAATATGAGATTATTTATTATTAAATAATAAAACAATATTTTATAACACCCCATTACATCCACTTGCTAAATGTTTATGGAAAATTTATTGTGGTCCTTAAACAAGAAAGGGCGTTCGATATACGGAGTGGTCGCTGGACTGTCACTGGTAGAGGATTAAGGGTTGTTTTTATAGATGTGATATATTTCCGAGAGGGAAAAATTGATTGTTCGAATACCGATTTGTAGGATTCCGATATTGAGAGGCGTTTTCTTGAAATGGATATCATTATGTCTTACATCTTTCACCATTAAAGGATCTGCTTTTCATTACCAACTCTCCATTAACTGTGTTTTACGTGAGTATACGATTCATGTAATGAAAACAAAACCTTCACATATTTGAATGAAGGCATCGTTTCATATATTTGTCTACTATAGCAATATACCTTACACACTTTTATCATATAATTTTATTCTTTAAAAAGAATATTTGAAAAAAAAAATATTGTATTCAAAATAAAAAACAGTAGAGTAAACTCTCATTTTTCAACCGCTTTATGGATGAATGTTCGAAGGCAAGGATATATGTGATATTTTTTATACTACCTCCCAATCCGACTCTAAAAACGGCTTGAGGAGAGAGCGATGAACTAACTTTTAGCTCTGTCCTAGCGACATATTTCTGTCCCTACTCCCTAAAAAAATAGATTGACTCACTAAATAACAAGCAGTTTTCGTACAAAAACTTCGAAATAAATTCTATACCTTCCTCATTATTGTAAAACCACAAGAATGACATGCCCACAGAAACTGTTTAACAGATAGAGTTGATTGTAACACAGTTAGTTGCTCAGCTACTAATGAAAGAAGGATGTAATAAGGAAACGACTAGTGACTCGTCTCAATGGCGAATGAAAGCATTGGACACACTCATGATTTTGCGTACAAATAATTATTTAATTAACTTTACCTTGGTAATCCGACCATTGATCGTGAATTCCAGTATGACGATGAAGGAATAGCTTTATTTTTTCAAATGAAAACACTTAATGCTTAAATGCCAATAAAAAAAACTGATAAATATTTCAGATTTAAAATATAAAGCGGCTTGGTTTCAACAAGGCATAGACAATAAATATCTTCCACTAATAATGTATTTGAACGTTAAGATTTTTTCCTCGAAAAAATTTCTACATTTTTTTTACATCACAAGTTTAATACTTGAATTTATTTTTCACAAGTACCTATTCAGACTAAATTAAAAATAGCAGAATTAAATCTCCACTTTACAGGGATTACTAAAAGAGGAGCTTATTTTTGTGGAGTTAACTGTTGAAACAGATAATGCTCGAAGTAACAAAATGCAAAAACATTTTTGTCGATTTTTTCATTCCTGTCATTTAACGAATAAAAACACAGATTCGTTATATATATTCAAAATCCATCAACTATACAAATCACAATGTTTTAACAAATGCAATATTTATTAAATTCCTGATTTATGTTTCTAGAAATATTTTTTCCCGACGCAATGAAGGACAACTAACAGTAGGCATAATCTAAATTTTATTAATGTCAGTTTTTAAATTTAGTACGCTTCTCATTGCTTTATTTTTTGCAATCAGATTTCTTTGTCTTTTAGCATAAATAAATAGTTTTTATTAGTAAAAGTTGGTGTACAATATTTTTTCACATTACTTTACCCTTTTGTACATATTATAACGTGCATAAAGTTGTTGAAATCTAAAACCTCCTTTGTCTAAAACTAAAACCTAAAACCCGTAGGACAAAACAAACGACAGCGTTCATTGTTTTACGATTTAAATATTCAATATTTGATTTGTAAACAATTTGATCATTATCTTACTACGAACAGATTTATAAATATATTTTTCAATCGATGTATGGATTTATTTGTCCTAGGTCTATCCTTATATCCATAATCTCTTCGAAAAATAGAATTTGAGTAACAGAGTAACAAGCAGATCTTGTAGAAAACTTTCTGTTGAGATACCTCGATTAGAAGTCCATATGCTCTACATTGTAAAAACAACAATATTTAAACAAAACGTGAAATACGAAATAAAATTATTTAAGAAAAAATATGGAATGTCTTTTTGCTTAATTAAAAATATTTTTTTACATTAAATTATTATTCGGCTATAGTTACTACAATAAACAAAATTTATTTTTTTAAAAGTATTTTTGATTATTTAATTATAAGAACATTTAAATGCAATATTGTGTTTTGTTCAAACTTGATGAATTATTACACCTATTTCTCTCAGACTAGTTAATATCGTGACATCTTCCATACTTTGAAAGCCAAACATGGTAAAGGTTTTTTGAGAACATGTCGGGCCATATGAGTACATTTTATTGTAGACGCAGAGGTGATAAATCACTTTTTTCCTTCCAAGTCTACTTCTACTAGAGAACCGTTTGATCTCCTTTATCATGTGAAATAATGAAGAGGCTTTCTTATTCTCCTGCGTGAAAAGCGATTCATCACACTCGTTTTGCAGCAGAATTTCTCAAATACACACGATACATCATGATTTTAATACCTCGTTATACTCAAAGTTTTGTAAATATAATTTTAATAATGTAAAACAATATCATTTTTGTTCACTATTTGTGCGCACACATCGATCAAACTTACGCAAATATACGAAATTATTATTTTGAAGATAACATAATTATTGAATTTGGTCGAACTGAATTATATCTACTTCCAAAAAATAAATATCATTGTTGTATCTAGTTGTTAATCTTCATTAAAGTTAAAAACAAATCGGTTTAATAATAATTCCATCTGACACTGATCAACATGACTGAATTATTATTATTTATATTATATAATGCCTTAATGAATATAAAAATACCATTAATTAAAATGTACGATGTTGAAAATTTAAATGGTGAATGATATGAAAGCGTTGGTTGATTATTTGTTTTTATTTATAAATATGACAGACAAAAATGTCAAGATCAGGTCAAAGCTCTAAGAAAAATGTTCTTTATACATTGATAAGCCAACGAATCCTGCAAACGAAGCTCTGTTTTGACTATTTAACGTTGATATAAAATATTTGACTTTCATTTAAATTTTCGCGGTGGTAATTAATCCGTTCCTTTGTCTCCTTTTCCCGCGGCCAATTATTGTAATTGTAAATTGTTTGAATGAAAACAAAAATACAAAGCAAGTCTTGCGATATTTCAACCTTTTTACATCTGTTAGTAACAAAGCGATCCTCTTCTTTGTTTGCGGGGAAATGCGGTGTACTCTCGCTTCTTCCAAACATTTCAGACTAGAACAAGGATTTCCTTATACTTGAAAACGTTAAAGTGGAAATACCAAGCCCAGGTTTGTTTACAACACATGTATTAATTACAAAACATTTATTTTCATAACATGATACTTTCAATACCTTTTTTTTTATATATACATTTTTGAATACATTATTATTTTTCTATATACAAATATCAATGCACAATAACAATTTAAAAAAAGAAAATATGTGTAGTGTATTAAATATTATAACATTTTTCTTAAAAACAATACATCTATGAAATAAAATCCATCAAATAGGAATAATTTATCAATATATTGTCATCCATATACGATAACCATTATCACCAATATACGATAACATAAAAGATTTTTATTCATTCTTTGAAGATATATTTATAACACAGACTTTTTTTATTAATTACTAAATGATGATTATTTATTCAGTTAATTCGTACTCTAATTTTAATGAAACATCTCGTGAACTGAAAGTTTCTTTAAACCTCATTAAGTAAAAATAACGTCGAACAGACGTAATGTGGAAATGAATAATACAAATATATTTAAAAACTATTTACAGGTCGTTATCATAATAAATTAAAAGACAAACTTCAAACTCACTTGTAATCTTTAACTAAAATTTAGGGAATTTTCATTAAAAAGCGATTTTAAATGATGTATTGAAAGTCAATTCATAAAAATAAAATATGAAGATTGTATGGCGTTTTTTTATGGACTTCATAAATCTGAGATGAATATTGAAATGACATTGGAAGGTCATATTATTACCAACGTTTTAAGAGATATCTGCTATATAGACTTTAAGTGCACTTACGTTGAAGGGTTAACGAAATCCTACTCACTCCTCCTCCGACTTATCTGCTCCTTTGCAAATCCAGTCACAAACGGAAAATCCTTGCATTTATTTGCATAAATCGGAGCATTGTGCAAATCCTACAGAGCCACTTAGTCGACAACTTAAATTCTTAACTTTCTAGCCGTACCGCTCAAGTTGAAGAGAGAAGATAATAATTATTTTCTCAAGATGGTTATTCACTTTCATCGTAATTTTACCAAAATAACTAACCTTATCTTTTTAATTTTATTAAGATAATAGTATACAGCTTAATACCTCTTTCATATCAAAGGTACGTAACTATTTACAATACTGGTATATAAAAAAAAACACCGCAATTGTATTATTCATTTCCGATAAAACAAAAATTCGTACAATTAAACAAAACGAAAGCATTTACTTCTACAAAAAAAAAAAATTAAAACGATTCGCTTACTACCCACTCACGTAAACTGAAAGAAATTACAGTTCGCTCCATGAAAACGTAGTTTTTAGAAGCCAGTGGCTACCTGTTGAAATTCGTTCAGAACTCACACACTATTTCTCTATGTCTGCGTATCATGCGCACGAGCAGTGTTGCGCTGTGCGATTCAGAACGATAAGTAAATTAAGATACAATTAACATATTAGTTTTAATATTAATTCCCTGTTGCGTCGTACGAAAAGTGAGTAAGAATGAATTTTTAGACGCGATCTATTAAAAAACTGTCATTCGTTCAACATACTTTAAGTGCATAACAACTAAGTCTTGTGTAACTGTATCTGATACACTATTGGCTATAGTTTGAAGGTACATACATACATTCGGTACTTTTTACTTGTGTAAATTTTTAACTTTTTACGAATACGCGAAACATTGTTTATGCAGAAGTGAATATTTTCTCGGAGAAACATATTTATTACTAATGGAATTTTCTGTCAAAAACATTGCCAAGCGTGCCTCGAATACTTAGTACTCCGTATAGAACTAACGACATGTAGTACGTGAGAGTAAAAGAAATACGAAAGAACCCAACAAACAGCATCTTTTGAGTAACAGGATAACAAAATCAGTCAATTCCCGCCATTAGAATAGAAAAAATATCAAGTTACGCGACAAGTAAGCGATACCTGCTTCGCGTCCGTACTGCAAATACACTTTTAGATGTTTATTCCTTGTTTTTTTTCTGTTTCTTTGTAAGGAATGCTGACAACTTGTACCTAAACAGAAATTCAATTCTACTTCCTTTACTAGAACTTTCACCCCTTCTTCGTTTGTCATCTCATTTCTTTGCAAACCTTCATCTTTCTCATCCTCGCTCTTCCTTGAATGTTTACCAATGTGACGGCAATACAATAATAGAACATCCTTATATCATTATTCAATTCCGAAATTTGTGTTTTTTCTTAGAAACAACGTAAATATCTTGTCAACTTATAATATCATACTTATTTACATTCAAACCAGTAATATATTTGTACACAACAATACGATTCTCATGATAACAAACAAACGATGATATTGAACTAACACAGAGTTACTTGGAGTTTAGTTTTCAGACTTGTAAATCCTTTTTGCTAAGTAATCTTTATATGACTATAAATTTAATGTTTTAAAATAGAAACCAAACAATTGAAATATTACAAATACAGCGAACGGTATAAAAGGCTATTACACTTTCTTTCAAAATGTCTTTGCTTTCAACTAAAATTTTTAATATGAATTATTGAGATTTTGTACACTACCATGTATTTTGTGACTAACTACCCGAGTTTCGCCTTTCGGCATCTTCAGGCTTTCGAGCGCACGAATGGACTCGAATTGACAGACAGTAAACAGTGTCTAACGTTTATATACAGGATACAAACACGACAAATATTATTTACGAGATAAAATATTATAATTCTAGGATCCACACTGACACCTGAGTTAAAATGTCGAGAATCGCCTTAATCCTTGTTGTGTAAACAATCGCAGTAATAGAGTGGCGGATTGCCGTTTTCCAACTAATATTCGAATTAACAGTGATTTTACAATTATAATAGCATTGTGGGTTTTGACGGGATACATTTCGACGAAAGGATAAATATATACAATCATTCCACATTTAGTGGGTTTTGTTAGGTGACCATGAGGTAAATTTAATAATATGGTAATGTCAATATATATATATATGTACACATATTATTTTTTTTGAAAGGCGAAACCCGGGTCGTTAGTGACAAAGTACATGGAAGTGTAGAAAATCTCAATAATTCAAATTTGATGTTGAAATTCTATCTAGCACCCTCAGTCGATATTCCAACCGATTAAAAATTATAAAAGCAATATGGCTTTATATGCTTTTGCATAATCTAATTGATACTAGAGAACCAAAAATTGAAAAAAAATATTTTTACTGTTACTTAATTGATTTAGACGACACATTTGGTTTATGTCGATTGTGGTGTATTTTATGGAGAAATTAGCTTTAGTTAAAAAAGACCCTAGTTGTTTTTTTAGATGATTTTAAATTAGTTATTACTGAATAAATGATATGTGGAAGAGAATGAAATCTACATGATTAACAGAAATGATTATTCATTTCATTGCGATGCGTTATAGATTTTTGTTTTTCATGTTTATTTTTATATTGAATTTTCATATGTAAATCAAATTGTATAATTAAGGTGTATCTATTTTGACAGTGAATCCTTTTAAATCAATTTTCAACTGAAGTTTAAAACAAAAACAAAAAAATTAAAAAAGATTAAATTACTTTTAAAGGTTTTCAAAACATACAGCATGCATTTCAGTATACATATTCGATACTCTTTATATATTAATAAACATGAATGATCAAAAAAAATATTTGTTACGTTATACATAAATGGTATCTAATTTAGACGCTTTCCTAGAATCCCTAACCCCTTACAATATAACTCAAATTCAACATTCCCCTTGACTTGTCTTTTAGAAATAGCGTGCCTGCATATAATTATTTTACAAAATGTGTTAATGCTAAAAAATTGATAGCTTCATAATTTATTTATGTCTTTATAGTTACACCATTTTTGTCATTTTGTCAGAATTTATGAGTTATATTTACGGGAGCTCTTTTTGAACACGAACGTTTAAAAATACATTCAAAAATTTGTGTGTTTCTGTCCACAAAAATTGGGCGCCCCTCACTGTATACATATATTATTTAGTTGGTACATAAATCGATGTTTATCGTAAATAAAGGCGTAATCATAAAAACATATGTTTATTTTACAGAGAAGATACCCAAATGACCTGTAATTTTAACCACAGGCTCAAATAGTCTTATTATATAAACATTGTTTACCATTAGTGAAAGAATAAGCACACACACAAATATTAGTTAGAATAACCGATTCTATGCCGGTCGATTGTACTTAAATATCCTCAAAAAATATTGAGTGTTGGACAAAAATTACCGTGGTTGATGTGGTAATATTTCATGTTTTTGTTGAAATTAAAACACGGTGTATATTCTTTTGTTTGTTAATATTATGTTTAATTTTGTCATTGCTCACAATCTTTGACAATTTACTTTAAATTAGTTATTATTTTTAAGAATAAGGATTCTAAAGAATATAACAATATATATATATTATATTGTCTTGATTTATCTGTAACACAGCACACACTCTCAATATGTTGACGCATTGAGCAAATGTTGACGAATAGCATTGCTTCCTATTAATATACAATGCTAGTATTTCAATATTTATTTTATATAAATATAAGTCTACATCATCACAAATGTAGGAGTATATGTGAATCCTGGCATGCGTTGCAATACCATTCAAAGGAAGAAAAGGTTTGTGTTTTATTTCTGTTTATTAATTGCTTTTGGATTAGAGGTTCGCACGGGCCGAAATTTCATAAAATTACCCGGTCCTACCCTGTCATCTTCAGGTCCGGCCCGGCCCGAGCCCGAGCCCGAATCTCAATAAATAAAGGTTTTTCAGAGATGTCGCTGTTCGTACGTATTTGATTAATCTTTTTAGATTTTTTTAGATCTTAGATTTAATTTTTTTTAATCAGAAACCTTTACGGGTGTGTGCACAACACTTCACCTAAGTTTTATCGAAATTGGATGAATGGTAAAGGAACGCATAGAGGACAAACAAACAAACAAACAAACATTCATTTTTATATATGTAGATAATATCCGTTGGAATAAGAAAACCGTCTCTATTTCATAGTTCTTGTGGAACTAAACACTGTCAGTTCGATTCCATTCGTGTACTCAAATGCCTGAAAATGAAAAAAGGCGAAACCTGACGAAATGCATGTAAATTCACTCTCAACAATTCAAATTTAAATACTGGTTATTTTATCTATATCTTGTCGTGCTTTCACTGGTTGTGTTGCCTTTTTTCTGACAGTTCATCATTTTGTAGAACTAAATACTTTGTTATTTTATCCTATTATAATATAATTCTACCAGGTAAATGTCAATTAAATCAATATATATACTAGATTAAGACATTTTTAGGAGTAAAAAGATAAATGTGATGATTGTAGATGATTATAACAATTATTATGTAGTGAGTTGTTAATATGACGATGCAAATTTACAAATATTTATCAAACATAACATTTATAAAAGTTGCACTTGCAAATGCAATCAGTGAAATCAAACGATGGCCGATATACACGATGCAATAATAAAGTTGAATGCCTTAGAGAAGGCCAGTTATGATGACTAAAGCAGAACATAAACAGTCGACGACGCTATATATGGACGATCAAGGGAAGTACAGATATTCTGTCGTCGCTCTCTAGAACTGAATAATTGTCACACGTCATCATTATCCAACATCTACAGTTAAATCTCGTCAATCATACAACAATTGGAAATATATGCCTAAAATTATGTTAATATTCAGTGTCTGATAATGCGTATTGAATTAATTGAAAAAAAATACAATTTGATAAAGATTCAAAAAGTTCATTGCTATGACTCGATTTGGTTACCGCGTTGTAATATATTATTGTATGTTATATATTTGTGTTGGTTCGTTTTATACACCCATGAAAATAGTAATATTTCATTGAAAAGCTAATCGATATATTAACAACAGCTACACGCACATCTGGCTCGTCTTTGCATGCTATGTTTTATTAGATACTTACTTACCTAATCAATATTAACACAGCACTTTCATTTTCAAACATCATACATACATTTGTTGGGATTCCGTTTTCAACTTTGAATACTTTTTTATTTTACATTTATATTCTAAGAAATATGAAATATATTTTAGCGTATATACAAATAATTTAAAACCCTATAGAAGAGACACAAGTAGTAATGAGAATTTTCGATTTCATTTTTTTTTGTAACCAGATCTGCTCTCAAGGTAAAAGATGTGTTCTTCTAACGGAGCTTTTATATACCGTGTTCGCTCCCAATGTGGAGCATATGGACTTCTATTGGAGGTATCTCAGCAAAAGTTTTTTCTAAATGAACAGTTTGTTACTCATTTGCTTCAACTCTCTTTTTTCAAAGATAAGAATGGAAGGATAAGGCTAGGACAGGATTATTTGGGAGGGAATTCTAAATATCACAAACCATGTCTACGAACAAAAATCGTTTATAAAATTAATATGTGAAACTGTCTCTACCGGGATTTGAGCCCGAGACATCCGTAACCGATGCCAACATCGTCGACCACTGCACCACGGATCCGACTAATGAAACTTGTCACAACATTCGTTTTTCTACGAGAAATTCTTGGTAATTAGTAATCACTCTTTTGAAGACAGTAAGTATAGAAAGATACGGTTAGGTAAGGTTAGGTTAGCCAAACGCTGTCACTAAGAATCAGCTCATCACACACATCCTAGCCTTTAAACCACTATACAAGAATTCTTGTAGATCTATAATATACCTTGATATTGTTTACTTACATAATTATATTATTTGCATTAAATACACGCACGGCAGTGATTTGTATGATTATTTAATTTTATAGAGATAATTGTCATTTAACTGTTGAAACTTCAATTTGGTTTGGTCAGAAATTATGTAATTAAGTTTTATTAGGATTTTCAAATTTATCGATAGTCTCGTTAGAAATATATTACAAATAACCAACAAGGAAATATAAAAGTGATGGACCTGTCTGTCTCTTATTCCAACTGTATGGATACCGGAAAATCGCTGATGACCATCCATAAGATATACTCGGCGGAGCTATGGGACGCTGGGACTTTGGAGGGAGCAAAGAGGCTGGCGGGGGACGGAGAATTTTCGAAACA
Organism: Himalopsyche phryganea; assembly: GCA_022494535.1. Taxonomy (NCBI): domain Eukaryota; kingdom Metazoa; phylum Arthropoda; class Insecta; order Trichoptera; family Rhyacophilidae; genus Himalopsyche; species Himalopsyche phryganea. The sequence goes on along the minus strand of JAGVSL010000010.1, from coordinate 4,562,168 downwards.
CCGCGTAGTCATATGCTCCGAGTAGAGAGTGTAAATGGTCAAAAAAAAAACAAGAAAGACGTACACTAATCTTACTATTTCAACTTTAGGTAACGTAATTTTTATATTTATACTGAACGGTGAAATAATATCTTTTTAATAAAACGTTTTTATTGGCCATATTATAATTACTATACGCAATCTTAATCTTAAATTCTGTGATCAATTAAAATCTAAAAAGCGTTTATTTTTATAGCAGTAGTCATAAAAAAGTAAGCCGCTATATTTAATAGGTATACGGCTTGGGCATTGACATTAGTTCTGTCACCCTTCAGCCCCTAGGCAAAGTGTTCAGCAAAGATAAAATGACCGCATGTCATACGAAATCAATCATTCTTAATTTACTTGAGTGTGCTACTGTATTATTCAAATAATAACATACCACAAAAGAGATACAAGCATAGGCTGTTAAAGTGGAAAAATCATCGATTTTAATAAAATGACGTATTTTATTGGAACTAGGGACTCCATTTCGAATATTCAATATCCGTATATATTCGGCCCTTTTTTAACCATTCGATATTCGAATATTTTGATAACTATTCGAATACTGTTCATCATAATTTTTAATGAACTATTCTACAAAATCAACGAAAGATCACATCACAATATCTCATTTCAAGAACAATAATGAATACCACATATAGTAGTTTTCTTTTGTCTTCACCCAACTCGGGCGCTATCGGTTACTTATCATAAATCATAATACTTGAATTTGGATTATTGATATTTTGTACACTTCCATGTATTTTGTCACTAACGACCCGGGTTTCGCCTTTCGGCATCCTCAGGCATTCGAGCACACGAATGGACTCGAACTGAGAGACAGTAAACAGTGTCTAACGCTTATATAGAAGATACAAATGCGACAAATATCATTTACGAGGCAATACATTATACGTCTGAGAGTCACACCGATACCTGAGTTAAAATTTCGGAAATCGTCCTAATCCTTATTTTGTAAACACCATATTACCAGAGTGGCGAATTGCCGAAGGCGATTGCCGCTTTCAATAATCCAAATTTAATATTGAAATTCCATCAAGCACCCTCAGTCGATGTCTTAAATTAAATTACATAATACTTGAGTTTGACGAATAACTCGACGCTAAAAAAACATGCCAAATTTCAGTAGTTAAAAAAATACCGCTGGGGTAATTCAAAGCAACTAAAAATTTTAAATATTTTAATACAACGCAACAGCATTTAATCAGTAGTGTATCTATAATTCTCTATCTGGGATTTGACGGAAGTGGGAAAATATTTAGCAGTAGATTATTATAAGATGGAAGGTATCTCATCATTAAGAAAATATTGTAATGTATTTCAGTGATATAAAATTTGAATAAATATGATTTTTATTGTTAATGAGCTCATTTGCTTGCAAACTTTATTTTTATGTTATTAAATATTTAAATTGAAATTTTAACCTTATTTTCGTACTTCAGAAACTCATTTAAATACACAATGATAAAGATATATTAAGTTCATCATAAAAGACTCAATCTAGGGTAATAATTTGAAAATAATATCAACCAATAATGAAAATCACGCACTGTGAGGAACTCTAATACACAATGTTAACTGCCGTCTCTAAATCTTTAAATATTTGTATTGCTAATTCGCTTAAAATATTCAACGAATTAGACCGAAGCGAGCGTCTGGCGGAAAAATTATTTCAAATATGGTCATCATTTATTTTTTTTGGTTTTATAATGTAAATGTTAAAAATTTTTCGGGTCATATTTATATAACAATACAACCAAAAAGACAAAGTTTTTTGGCAATATAACAATAAAGAAACTGTTTAAATAAACAAACAATAATTACTTACAATCTCATATGAATAATGTTGATTATAATGGTTAAATAATAAAAATTATCACTTAATCATATCTGTCATTGTTCGTAAAGTTATTATTAAATATGGATCGAAAAATTCTTTGACATCTGTTTAACATTACTGCTTAGTATTAATCTTTGATGGAAAAAATGAGAGAGTGCTTTTAGCCAATACATGTTTAATGCACCGAGCACACAAAACACGTCATAAATCACCGCATTTTCTTTCCCCTTGTCTTTTGAATAAACAAGTGTACGTACTTATTACTTATGAGCATGCATCCGCTTGGATCAAACTAGACGAGAAAAAAATCGAAGACTTGCTATCCACAAAAAATGATTCTTTTAATAAATATCAAAATTATGTTATATCAAAGCCACGTAATACTGTTATTGATCACTCTAACAAACACAATATGAGAAATACACTATATTCTTTGTTGAAGCTTATGCAGAGTATTTACTTTAATGCTACGAATAATTAATCGTAAACTCTACTACTAAAAGTGCAGGATGTACCAATTAACCTTTAGTTTGATTAAATAGTTTCAGCTTAAGATTATGTTTAAAATACAAAAGTTTTTTTTTTATTTTATTTTTCGTAATTATTTGTATACACCAGTAACTTAAATATCATTATTTTCATGAAATAGAGACTTTTTAGAAAGCAAAACAATATTTCATTACTTTCATTGCTTAAGTGATCTCTCTTTCAAATTCAAAATGTATGATTCCTTCATTACTATATAGTTATTTTATTTTTTTCCATGTCCGCTCCCAACGTGTAGCATATGGTCTCCTAATGGAGGTATCTTAACAAGATTTTTCTACGAGAACTGCTTGTTACTCAGTTGCTCAACCTCTCTTTTTCACAGAGAATAGGGATAGAAGGATAGGGCTATGAGAGAACTAGTGGTTAGTTAATCGTTCTCGCTACGCCCCGTGAGGATGGGATGGGTGGGAGAGAGGACTCAGACTACGAACAGAAATCCATAAATCGATTGAAAGATCAATCTATGAAAACTGTCCGCACCGGGAATCGAACCCGAGACATCCGTAACTGTAGCCAGCGACGCTACCAACTGCGCCACGGACGCCGACATTTATTATACACGCTGAAACAAAAACTACTTCAGCTTTAAATCTTTTAGTATAAGACAATCAAAATATATTAAACTTAATGTGGTTAGCTATTTAAAAAATCTTCATTCATATTTTCTTTTACAATTTTATAGTTAACTGATATTAAAAATAATACGAAACTTTATAATTCATATATGTAATTAACGGATTTCGGCACGAGAGATCACTGGTAATGACATGAATATTTAAATTGAATCTTTACTCTACGGGCATATTTAATGAATATTACTTTGGTGGTCTGTGAATGTGTTAAATTACTTCATATTTTTTAATCTTCACTTATTCTCCGCATAAAGAGTTATAAACAGCTCTGAGCTCTTTCCAGTCTCGGTTTTCCTTTCATAAAAACTATAAACACTCCAAATCCTACACTCACTCTTAAGAGCAGGAGATATAACAATCAAAATGATGGCAGTTTCCAGGATTATATGCTTTATTTCTTACTTATACGAAAAAGTAATTCAGGATTATACTTAATCTTACTCGAAAAAATATATTGAGCAGGGTTGTCAGAGAAAATGAGGGATATTATATATTACTTTAGTACAGATGATATTTTCACACAGCGTTACTTAAGTACAGAAGTATTGTAGTAGTTTGCATATGCTTAAATGAAATCTTGATATTATTTCAAGTTATGAGGGTCTGGTTTTGTGATTACACTGAGCTCAAAATTAGAACGAACGTGTATGACAAAAATATCAGATATTTTTGACACACAAAATCCACACAGTGATAATTAATAATAACAAAATGTAAACAGTAACTATACGATAAACATACATGTAACCACTGTGGCACAGGCTTTAAATCTTACAAAGTTGAATAATTTTCTATTTAATAACAATAATTTGTCTTGTCCAATTTGAAGATCTATCGTAGTTAATGATATCGACACTTTCCGCTTTTGAAAACTTGGTTTTTAGAAACTTGTTGAACCCATCAGAAATTGTTTTTTTCCTTACAAATTAATCACGTTTCTTTACGAATACCTCGTCATGACTATATCGACTATATCGACTATATCGGCGGTGTTTCGACCAATTGATGTGGCCCTCAAAATTGTAATTGTTCAGGAGAGAAAAGAAACTTTTTTTATCTTTGAAATGCACTCCTGTAAATTATCAGTTTTGCAAATATGGGATTATATGTAGGGAGTGTCGATATAATGATAGCTTACATCAAGTGGCCGGGTACGAATTTTTAAAACTAAAACCAATGTAAAATGATCTTTCCCTTCCAAAAAGTGTAAATTTATTTTTCTAATTCATATAATTTTGCTGAGACCTGCTTTGTCGTCTTTAAAATGAAATCCAATTATTAACTCATTTTCGTATTTTTGAGAGTTACTTCAATTTGCCAAAACACCATAGATATTATGAGTATATAATATGTACTGATAATATAGTCATATTACGATTAAAATTAGTAAAGAACCTGGTTCAAAATAGCCTTAAAGTAGGAAATGAGTATCATCCCTAATTTTAAACAGTATAATGGTGCATGGTAGGAAGTCCCCTTTTTGACTCCATTGTATAATTCGGAGGAGGAGACAACTATTTGTCATGGTGGAGTGTTGTGTCAAGTGAAAATACGTGATAAAAAGACACGAAAGCCTTAACCCAAAACCGAAACGTAAAAATATGAACAAAATTCAGCATGAACACCGCAACTAAGATCATTTTTCAGCCTCATATAATACAAAGCACAAATAATGCAAAAACCATGTGAGGAATACTGATAACCTTGTGACACATCAGAAATTTCTAAATGTAATAAATAGAGACTAACCAGCTATCGAACGTAAAAGTAATGATTTTTTTACGCGGTATGATTTTGTTGATTATAACAAACCGTATTTCTTAATAATCGTAGATTACTTTCAAAAATGATTATAAAGATGCGATTCATATCATTTTTTCCAGTATTGTTGCAGATTTCATCGCAAATAACAAACACATAGTTATTTGGAGAACAAGCAACAAACATGTTTTACATAAAACATTTCTTCACGAAAAAAATACCTTGATTTTTCCATACTTAATTTAAAAAAACATCCTAGCGTATTTCAACAGAAATTTTTATATGAGAGCGACTTGTGACTCAGTTGCTTAACCTGTCTTTTTCGAAAAGTGTAAGGATAGAAGGACAAGGTTAGAACAAGACTAATGGTTAGCTAATCGCTCTCGCTACGCCTCGTATTCAGGATCGGACGAGTGGGAGGAGAATCTTATTAAATACATAATTAAATAAATTATAGAATTGTTATCTTAAACTTATATAAACGCAAATATTTACTAAACTCAATTTTTATTGATTACTGTTACGTAATTTTTTTTGTGGATACATCATGATATATAATATAAAAAATATATTGTTATGAATACAAGAAGTGAAATAGGTTGTTAAAAGTTTACGAACAAGACCTCCTTCAATATGAACGAACTTGAAAGTTCAACTAAACCTGACGTGAAAAGATATCTTATGATGGTCTACGATTGTTTTGTTCAAAAAATATTCTGCCAATCTTACATAATTTTCAAGACACATTGTTTTCTTTGAGATGAGTAGATTTTTTTTGGTTTCTACAAAGTTAATTATACTAGAAAACTATTGTAAAATCAACGGTTGCGTTTACATTTTTGATCGTCGATTGTATTACATATTATGACATATTTCAAAATAATTGATCATTTTTATTGTGTTTCAGAACTGTCAAAACAATAAGAGTGTACTATTAGAAGTATAAACTAGCTTAAAGTATTTCAAAATTAAGCTAGCTAGAAAAGTTTCTCTTATAAAATATTCTTTTATTTTGGAGTCCGAAATGTGTTAGCAGCGCTTATTTGCTTTTCTACGTGCAAGCCGCTCCAAAGCGTGATGCGGTGCTGGAACCATGATAAATCCTACTACATTACGAGTCATTAATCAGCTGTTCATATAAAAAGACTTTTTTCAGCGTATTGTGTCCATTTTTTTTCATTAAGTATTGTTTTAATGAATCCCCAAAGCGAGTAGGATTTAGGTATTTTTTATTATTCAGATTTTAATTGCTGAATTTTGAATGCAATAAGGTCACGAGAGTATTAAATGGATTAGCTGATGAAGTTTCATTATTCGCAGCATGATAATTTATTTCATTACAAATCGGGAGACGACATCATCATATGAATTTTATTGATGCCAGTTTTCAAATACGTATTATTTTTAGATACTAAGTACTATTCTTTTAATACTTAATTAAATCACAAATGTAATCAAGATACTTATCACAACGTACCATCTTGGTGTATGGTATAGTAACCAAAACCAGTACGGAAGTAAAATGTAATTTAACAACTCAAAAAATATCAAATATTTAATTGGAGAATTATTTTCATATTAAAACAAAAATAAAATATGGCAATTCCACTGGTAATTAAACAAAAAATAATCAACCTATATTTACTTTATACATAATGAGTATTTATTTATTTTACAACTCAATTTACAATAGAAGTAAAAAATGAATGTTTGAAGTTTTTCAATTCCATTTTATTGTATTTTAAATACCTCGAATCCATTTTCTTCTCCTTTTCATGATTTTCTGATAATATGTCTAGAGGCCTAATACGTTTTTTGCATTCAGTTCTTTTTAAAGCAAACTGTATATCTTTATCATAAAGGCGATGAGTTATCAGTAAATCATTTTCTGCTTTATATTTTCTTCAAGGGAAAGGAATTTTCCCGGAAAATTTATACTTCCACTCGTACTTTGAAGAATCTTATTAACATTACCAAACTTTTCTCGATGAAATTCCCATCTTTAGTCTCAAAAATTTCCAATCAACAAAGATGAACCTCGAGTTTCGCTTGCCGGAAACTCATTTAAACGGATTTCAATCCGATCTGAAGTTAATATTCCCTTTTCTTCAAAATACATAGCAGATTTTTTCTAAATAAAATGCAAATGCGCTTGAAATTGTCTTCTTTCGATATTCTTAAAGATAATTTAACGGCTTACTCGTAGCAGTTTGTTGATATTTGAAAAAAATAAATAAAAGTTCTTTCTATAATATAAATTTCTCATTCAAAACAGTAATTTACGTGAACGCATTTTGACAGACGACAAAGAAGTTTTTAAATCGACTCCAAGACGTTTACTTAAAACTGTTTCACAGTACACTGCATTTTATTCTTGTAGGCAATTAGCAAAATATTAAAAAGTTTTCATAAAGTCTCTATTAAAATTTGTATGATATTTTCATTTACACTTCATGACTTTCAGACAACCAAAACAATTTTTTGAAGTATTGCTTATTGATTTGTGCGTACATTAAGTTAATGGTGACCAATGTGTGCCCAATAATATGTTTTTAATTTTAATATCTCATGCTTGGTTCATAAACCATGCACACTAATGATTTTTGTTTTTCTTTTTAATTAGTAAGTTTTTATCCAATTATAATGAAGTTCTTTTAAGTAAATGCCAATTCAGTCAATAACTTTTTACTAACTAAAATTTGCATTTAAATAAACAAAAGGTACACTTGTCGAATATGAAATCAATTCCATAAATCTGTTAACAACAAAAACAGTTTTGTCCAATGATTCATACAAATTACATTATTTTGATCTCTTGCCAATTTAATGATTGTTTCATTCATAAACATGCTTGTCAGTTGTCAGGTACAATTTATTATCGCAGCACTATCTTTTGACAGATTTTATTATGATGTTGTTTATTTTTACCGTGGAAAAAATGTTGTATTGCCGTAAAAGTTTCAAATTGTATTTGGTCAGAGAAGCTGTCGTCAAGCCACGAACACTGAAAGCAATCAAAATTCTTTTTTTTTTCGCGTGAGTCCCGATCCAAAGCGTGTTAAGCATCTCAACCGTGCAGCGTTTATCCGTTCATTCACTCTCTCATTCTCTCTCTCTCTCTGTTGATTCCTCACTGGCGCTCATAAAGTTCGCAGTGGTTGTACTAAAGGTTCCCAACGATAAAGAACCCATCAATTCGCCCTCTACGCCTTGCAAAGGGCCGTTCTGAGACGTGGCAGATTTATTTGCTAGACCTGACCAACACGTTGCTTCATTCGAGCCACGCAAAATAAAGAAACGATAACAGAATTTACCATAAGAAAACCAAGGTTCACTTTATATTATCAAGCCAGAAAATAAACTTATTTAGCATAACGATCAAAAAAAAAATAATTTCGAGAGAAGATATTTTATATTCCAAATTTAGCTGGATCTTATGTTGAAATAAATGAACACGAGACTTTTTTAAATAATTTCAAATGACAGTGTTCGTAAAATTTTGTGAATATCCGTAGCTATCTCGTATCGCTCTGTTTAATTGAATGCTTAAGCTAGACGTAATGTGTGTATTTTCAATTTGAAAAATAATATTTAAAATCATTTTAACTATCAAATTGCAAATAGTTTTAAATGAGATAATGAGAGACTCCATAGTCCAGCATGAACGTTACCGTTGCATATTTGGTTCACAGATAAAATAAAATTCAATTATTGATAGTTCAATCGATACATTATTAGTATACAAGAGTATGGATGACTATAGTGCATAATAAATCATTATTTCATTCATACCTTATCAGAAAATCAAGGTTGAGTATCGGAATTCGTAAGAATCCATTACAATTAAAATATTGAAAAGCATTTCATTTAGAATAACTATCGGATCAGACGTAGTAAAAAATAGTTGGAGATGAAATGTTGATTACTTGATGATGAATTTGTGTACAATTATGTACCTCAAAATATAGAAATTGATTTGGGAAAAAGATATTGTTTTATAAAAACATAGCACCTTAGTATTTTAATTAAAATATGTTTGATTTTGTCTGTATATTAAATAATCAAACAGACGTTATTTTTATCAACACATTGTCTGTATTCAATGTTGAATATTTGGACTTCTAACTGACCATTTAAAAAAAAGTGCGTGGAAACTGGATGTGAATCAGTCGCTTAACGCTTGTTTTAATACAGGGTAGGGAAAGAAATAACTTCCTCTCATTCAAAATCTTGTTTTCAAGATCGTTTAGATTGGTTGGAAAATGATGAAAAAATCAAACGCATCCATGATTGTGAATCCTATAGAATTGGAAAATCAATAATAGGATAAAATAACAAAGTATTTACTTCTGCGATATAGCTATCAACTACGTGATAAAAACTTTGTAGAACTAAATACTTTGTTATTTTATTCTATTATAATGGAGTTCTACCAAGTAAATACCAATTCAATCAATAAATAGTAAATCAACGTTTGAAAGTGTTTATTTGGGGATGCGAACCAAGCTCGCCGAAAGCCCTATAACCCTACCATTTGGTTACCGCAAATATACGACTATTTTATTTTATTGAATTTCACGTTATTATAAAGTATACGAATATAAACTGTTCAATATGTTTATTTGCAAGAGGTGATTGCAAACGAAATTCGAAATAATTTATTTTTTTCACTCGGTTGTTCGCAATCTTGATTCTGAACAGACGTAGGATTTCCGACCGGAACGGACGTGCGAGTGTGTTCGTATAATTGCGATGTTTACCGCGACAGGCCCGAGTATTTTCTTGGATTTTACGGATCAAGAGAAACGTATTTAAGGCATTTTTTCACGCCTGGCCTTATATTTAAGCAGGATTAATTATGTGCTCCGAAGAAAGTGTATAAATCTTAGGGATTAAGATTAAAAATACAACACTTTTGCTGATAGCCACACCTGAATTGCAGACATTATGTAAACAAATTGTACGCTTTATGCTATATTTAGACAAATAAATCTCTAAGTTTATGTCTCTGGGTTTTTGGAATCGTTAAATTTACTTTCAATTAAAAGTTTAACGAAATTGTGTAGCGTCCCATAGTGACGATAACTTTTTATGTTACGGTACAGTATTTTATTAATTAATAAAACCCATTTTTAGGTTTAACCATTATAGTATACACGTTACATATCAGGAAATAAAAATAATTGAATTTGAATTATTGAAATTTTGCACCTTTTCATTGCATCAAATTGAATGCCTGAAGACGAAGGCAAACACCAGATCGTTAGCGATGAAATACATGGAAATGTAAAAAATTTCAACAATTCAAATTTGATATTGAAACTCCATCAAGCACCCTCAGTCGATATCTTAAATAATATAAAAATAATTAATTTTTTTATTTCACCGTTTACACTCCTAAGAAAGAACATATCGTTGTTCGTCATTTTCCACACCACTTAGAAATGTAAAGGAAACAGAGGACTAGTTTTAAACCAATCGCTTTCCTTGATGCCATTTATCAGCGTTTGATAGGACAGAAAATGAGCGTTAACATCACATACATCAATACCTTTGGCCGATTTACGAATATAAAAGAGACTTCCAGAACGTTATTACTCGGGGACTGTGATAGGCAGCTGACAAATACATTTTATCACAGTGGACTAAGTCTCTTACTCCAAAATTGTATGTATTGGTATGTTGGTAAGCTTTTCCTGCTTCTCTGGTTATTTGATAATAATTAATGGTAAAGTTACGTTTTTTGTATAATTAAGTTCGGTTATCATAACTGCAGTGTAATAAATAATATTTAATTTCAACATTGTTTTCTCTCAATATGGAACACGTTGACTTATAATAGAACATCTTAATAGAAAGCGTTTTACGAGAGCGCGTTGTCATTAAGTCATCAAACCTCCCTTTTACGAAGAGAATAACGATAGAAGGATAGACGGAAAGGACTTTACGTAAGCTAATCTTTCTCACTTCATCCCGTTTTAAGGATCAAGTGGAAAACATCAAAACTTCATATCATAGATATCCATGTCTTTGATATGTAAATCAATTTAAAATCAATTATTGAAATTGTCGTCACTGTATTTGAGCCCGTGAAGACTGAAACCAAAATTGACGAATTCCCAAGAGCGTTGACCACTCGACAATAGGACCGGTAATACTATTTAGCTTTCATGTATTTCATAAATCTCTTGGCAAGTAATATTAACCCAAAGAGAAAAACGTTATTATACCGGAATGTAGATATTATTTTAATGAATAAGGAAATAAACATGGTTCCGCTTATATCTCGAGTTTAATGCCGCTTATCAACATTTTGCAGGTGTATTCACGTAGATATATAATAATAACGTCTCACCCTCACTGAAAAACCATCCCAAAACGCCTTGTGTTACAAATGTGTCCCTACTGCGCCCTTCGTTCCCATTAAGGATGGCATTTGAATACTTTACAACACAACTTAGGCCAAATTTTACACCTCGCCTCCCACCATTTTCTAAGAACAAAGAAATTTGTATTCTACTTTATTGAAATTGATTCGAATTTATATTCTAAGCTTCACAAACGAAATACATAGAGACTTCAAAGGAAATATATCCTATATCTCTAGACATTGCAAAAGTTTATAAAATAGCATGATTTTTTATTCGCTATAAAAAAAACAATTCCAATTAGCAGAAAAATATTGTCATAAAATATCAAATTCTAATACTATAATTATTTTATTGGATTTCTTTTTTATCGTTTTTATTGATGGTGAATATAGGATAGCAAATTTCTTTACGTTGCTTTTCAATAAGTATTGTTTTTGTAACAATGTCCGCTAACACTTTAGAGCATATGTGATTATTATATTTAAATGACGGTGCCACAAAAAACACTTATAGCTTAAATCTTTCTTCATGTTACCAACGAAATAACTAACTGTCCAAATTTAATTATTTTACCATGTTCGCTCCCAGAGTGTGGAGCATATGGTCTCCTAATGAAGGTATCTCAACCGAAGTTTTTTATGAGACCTACTTGTTACTCAGTTGATCAACTTTTCTTTTTTAAAGAAGTAAGAATAGAGGAGTAGGGCTAGGACAGAACTAGTGGTGAAAATCGCTCTCGCCATGCCCAGTTTTTAGGATCGGATGAGTGGGAGGGAGTTTTAGACATTACAAACATTCATGCCTACGAATAGAAATCGATAAATCGATTGAAAAATCAATTTATGAAACTGTCCAAACCGGGACTTGAGCCCGAAACATCCATAACCGTAGCCAACAACGTTATACAATACTTGACTGAAATTTTTTGTCAAACATTCGAATGCGTTGCGAATAAATTTTCACGTTTTCTAAATTTGTATAAATATTAAATTATCAGATTAATTTCTTTATCGCTTCGCTACGTAAACGAATATTCTCTCATAATTACATTTTGTTTTGGTTAATTTTACCGAATTACAGCTTTTAATATTACAGCATTATAAAATACGTTTATAAAGTAGTCTCCAAGATGTTTTTATCGATAGCATAAACAATCGTCAAAGGAAAGTCGTTATCAAAGCAGGTTTTTCTCCTTCTTTGTAATGAAAAGACAATACTGCTCTGCCTGTGGGTCTTCTGTGCAGGTTCAGCAAAAGCGGTCGCTTTAAAGCTTCATACACTTGAATTCAGGGCTATAGAATTACTTTAAAATAAAATACTTAACAAGTTGTACTATCAATCGCTACAAAACATGAACACATAATTGATATCTATATTTTACTATCATGTGAAGAACCTTTTCTTTATAAAAAATCTTTAAAATAGGTTCTTTATTTGAATATGTTCAATACATATTATTATACTTAAATTCGCTTAAAAATATATAAAATTATGCTTACTTGATATTCAAAAATAGATATTATAAATATATCAAGAGATAAACAGCAAAAAATATGCAAGAAACTTTCTTTTCAAAAGAATCTATCTACAAATAATTTTGTGTTTTTATTTTGCAACGTTAAAAATTAATTCAATGTTTATTTTTTTAGGTAATTTTGTTCTTTATCATAATTCAAAGGCAAAAAAATACGATTTTTTCTCTAAATATGTATGAACTCTTCCAATGGACAATATTGCCATGAAAATATAGGTATTGTAGCCGGTCACACATCATTGAATCTCACAAATAAGAGAGGAGAAGGTCGGTTTCATCACGGACTGTTTGTCTGTTTAAAAATAAACACATTGATTTTGCATGCAATTGCTTTCCAGCAGCGGTGACAATGTAGTGAGAGTCAAGTATCATATTGATGTAAACTAGTATAAAACTGATGATATTGTTTCACCACCAAGTAGTATCGCAAACCCCTGAAATCTAGTTAACATAAGAAGGTCGATACACCAATGTTTCTTTACTTGTGTATAAAATGTGTGACAAGATGAAACATAAAGTAAAGTTCTTTTTAAAGGCCCGCATGTCGCTTCTCTCTCGAAGCTTTTTTGTTAGCAAAATAAACAAATAGTATGTAGGCAAGAAGAGCTTTCAGTGGCTATTCACAAGAAGGCTTAGCAGGGAAAATATTGTTTTTCGTTTCGAGTAAAGCAGTATCCGCCCGAAACCTATCGCGAAGGAAACAGACAGTATTTCAGAACACCGCGTTCAAATCAAATAGAGGAAATCAAACATTATTACTTTTTGTATGAAAAATAGTACAAATTTTGGAATTCTGTGATTTTACAAAAAACACATTAAAAAAACCGTATTTATAGCCATTCAGAGTAAAAACGTCGTGTAAAGTTTGGTCTAGCAAGACAACGTGACACTGAAAAATAAGATTCAAGATTTTTTATTCATCGAATTTGCATTTCGGCATGATAAGTAGCATCATTTTATCAGTTAATTTTACCTTCTTCAGTTACGGTGTGCACTGAGCTTAATCCAATAAATTATTTTTCAAATTCTCTCTAACTTTTCCAATCTCTTAAGCTTGGCGTAGTCAAAACGATTGGCTAACTACAAGCCCCATCCTTTCAGCTTAGAGAAATAAAGAGATTGAATGATTGATTAGGATGATAGTAGAACAAATTCTGTTGATATAAGATCTATTAGCTCTCCACTTTGGGACTTGACATGCCTAATAAAAAACATAATTAGACAGAAAAACTGACACTTTTGTCATTTCCATGCCAAAATTATTTTTCAAATAAAATGGTATCTGACAAAAATGTCTCAATTTATTTTTTGAATCTTTTATATGTTCCTATTAAAATATTTTGAATCATATTTAATACTTTACCACCCTGATTTAGCGGTTTTTCATTTCCTTGGCCACGAATAAATTAAAATGTATATTGAGGATTAGGCTTCACTTGCTTTATAATATACATGTAACTACATGTTGATCTTAAAAAAAGAGGCATGAAGCTGCCTAGAAATAAATTTTGGATATACTAAAATGTTAAGTCCAACATCACACGAGCCTAAATGGCCACTATGATATCATCTCAACAAGAACTACCAATTGAGAATTTTAATCAATTTATTTTGGGAAAGAAATTTTTCTTTTAACTAATGAATATATCCAGACATAATTATTATATGCCGTTGATGGGATTTTTTTTCTATATTATATCGACTGTGGAAAAGAAAAAGGACGTAACCGACACACAAAAAATATTATGTTTAACCCAAATAAAACGAGTTTTACATTGTATACATTGTGTTAAACGAAAAAAAATTTTTTTGAAAAGACGGAAGAATAAGTCCTTTTGCCTTTTCAGAGTCGATATATTTTATTTTTATATAAATATAGTGTATAACACGTTTTGTGTGAGCAATGCACGATAATTTTTGGTGTGGGTTACGTCCTTTATCCTTTCCACAGTCGACATGTATTTCGTTTCGTGCTTATTATTTATTACATCCATATGTCTCTATTATAAAACTGTATATTTATATGTATAAACTTTATCGCTTTTTTAAATCGTTATAAAAGCGACCATTATTTCTTCAACTGTATATGAATACATAAAATAAATTAGAGAAAAAAATCATAAGACCACGCAAAGCAAAAGTGACTTACAATTAAATATGATTGCAACAAATTGGATTGATTACTAATTTCATTTCAAAGGCAGGATCTCTCAGACAAGATAAAGAATAACGTTAAATATTTTGTAGCACGTTGCCTACCTATGTCGTAGGATGAGGATCGAAATCTATAATAAAACAATGATACTTACATGTGTTGTATTTTTAAAAAATAAAAAATAATCATTCAAAACAATCAGGCGCTCAAAAATAAGCTGTCGAATTAACTTTTTCCATCAACGAAAAATTTCCATTTTGGAACGAAAAAAATATCGTACATGCTTTCATTAATATTTATGAAATTGGATTCGTATTGTGATGTTTGAATGTTTGTTTACGACATGTACTCGTTCACTGGTATTGTAACATATCTACAACTCTCTTTCTAATTCTGTGAAAACCTTCCATGCTTCCTCTTACATTTTTAATATTCCACAATGCAAACAAAACATGGCAGC
Organism: Himalopsyche phryganea; assembly: GCA_022494535.1. Taxonomy (NCBI): domain Eukaryota; kingdom Metazoa; phylum Arthropoda; class Insecta; order Trichoptera; family Rhyacophilidae; genus Himalopsyche; species Himalopsyche phryganea. The sequence goes on along the minus strand of JAGVSL010000010.1, from coordinate 4,546,821 downwards.
ATTATTAAATCAATTCGAGGCATGTTTGCTCACGTGAGCAACTTACAACAGAAAAGTACTATTATATACTCCATACAATAAAAATCAATGATAGGTTTTCAACGCGCGTGCCTCAAGCCTTTTGCACGGAAATATTTTCGTGGCAACATTTTAATCGGCGCAGTATATCATTATTTATTTCATTAAAAATGAAACTCAAATTCCACGGGTTAAAAAAATATTTAACTTACACGTTTTTGTGAATATTTACTCAACAAGCTCCGCCAGAAATACTACAATATATCAGTTAAAACGAAACAAAGCGAAAAAGATTTTCCAGTTTTGCTAATTGATTAAAAATTAATACGACAATATCGTTAATAGAATTTTAATGCTATTACGAAATTGTCGATTACTATTTTTGGAGATGGACAAAGATGATGTATAACAAATTTTTTTCGTTTGACTCTGATCGGTTGGTCTCTGCGATTTTATTGCTTTATATATGTACCAATATATCTTGGCCGCTAGTGAGGGTGCCACCGTTGCGTTAGAAATTTCGCCATTCTCAACCAGAATTGAAATTTCAATTAACTTCAAAACTGATGTTTTAGCGACGGTTATTAAAAGTAGACATTTATTTTTCATAAAATGGCAATCAATGAAATTTATTCTAGACTGGCAATTCTAGTTCCAAATTCGGCAGCGGCCAAGTAATATTGATAATATTACAAAATAATTTTGGATCTGATGATTCATCAGTTGATAATGCTTGTGATGAGCGAAACCGGTTCTGATCATTATAAATAGGTGGAAGTAGTACAAATGAATTGTGTTTTATTTTTTAAAATATAATGTCTTTCCACCAAGAATTGACAGTTAACACCTTAAAAGTGATAATTTTCACTGATGAAGTGAACATTGTTTTATAATTAAGCAAATGATCGTAGTTTTTTAGCGAATATAAATATTCCACTCTTCTTTTTATCTATAATCGTTATTTTTTAATTCAATTTATAAAACAGTCAATGTTTTATGCTTGATATTCGTTGTGGCATATGGCAGTTTCAATTATCCACAATGAAACAGTATATATAACTTACTTCTTTAAAAACAAAAGCGCACTGCAAGATTGCTTGGTAGAAACTATTAAAATTGATTACTTTGAAAAACTTAACAGCATTAGTTTGTTATTATTGTGGATAAGGTAAATAATTCATAAGCTGAAGTGTTGCTAAAAGAATTAAATGTTTCATTTTTAACTCACTACAAATGTTTTCAAATTGTCGCATTGCTTAAATAAAACGCCTTATCTTGTGTTCTTTATTCGAATGGTCATGGTGCTTTTTTGTACCCATAAAACTTTTGAATCGTTACGCCGATTGGTTCCCCTGATACCGGAAGTCAGTATTTGAATAATAAGTACGCGTCACTTGAACAACGCAGCATATCCGGCTACGTCCATGCTCTACGGATGGCGTAGCGCAGCATGTACGAGTCACCGTGATTAAGTCATTATTTTGTTTTTTTTTCATTCGAAATAAAAACATTTATGAATCAATTTTTGTTATGAAGGCTGTCTTAAAAAATTTTTTAAAAATGAAAACTTTAATTCAATGAAATAATTAGTACAAAACTGATTAAATCTGAACGATAAATAGAAAAACAAGCACTTATATAAAATCAGTTTGAGTTTATTAGTGCTCTCAAAAGCTTGATTATTCTGATATGTGAATCTTCAGTGGCTATTTAAATATTACAAATATGGCATTTCCGTTTCATTTAATACCCTCTGACTGAAGTTAATATATCATAAATTTCATTAAACTGTTTTCGTTATGAGAAAATTTATTCACCCTGATTTTTTTAAAACTTTGAAATATTCGAAAAGCAAAACATAAACCTGTACAGGTCAGAATAATTACTTCCCACTCATTTTTGTTTACATTTTCCGAAATATGGAATTAAATAAACCATTTTGCGCATTTTTTTACAATATATAGCAGGCGTGGGCAAATGCGGCTCTTCATTGGGTTACGTGCGGCTCCGAATATATCTTAATAAAAGAATTTTTTAACCCCATTATACTTGTACTTACGCGAGTTTTCCTTTCTAAATGTTTTAAGTGACAAGTTGCGCGTAAATTTGAATTTGTGTATTTAATACTACGTGAGAACATGACTATAGCGTGGCTCTTTATATTTATGAATATCCAGAATGTGGCTCTCGTTCACCTTATGTATGGCCTATCCTTGATAGAAAGTATTGAATTATTTTCATCAATATATATATATATATATATATACATTAAATGAGCACCGATACCATAAAGAAGTCGTTATGAGAACATTTATAAATTAACATCTGTGGCTTACGAAACGTAAATGTATGTGCGAATAAAGAATTACCCTTGAGCAATAAAATAAAACATACCTAATTGAGAAGCTCTACTATATATTTCAACCAGCATACCTGAAACAAAAAAAAAACGATACATTATTTACAAGATTAAAAAAGGCAAACATTACGACGTACAATAAATAATTAGCTGTTTTAATCAACGTATGTTTTATCTGGAAATGAAAATCAACGCCAATATTATTATGATTGAAATTAAGGATAAGCAACGCATTTTGAACGTTTATTATAAGCGTCACGTTCTTTGAGTGTAATAAATAATCATGTAATACTCGATTGATTATAATTATTCGTTTAGTAATGTAGTCATGTTTTTAAACTGTACACTGTCCCACATTTTCTGACTATGGAATAATTCAAATTTAAATATTCACTAGTTTTTCGTTTGTTATCTTACCATTATTTTATATTGTTTAAAGAGATGGATGAAAATTTTTTACCACATCGTAAACAAATATTTATATCCTAGAAGACCCTAGAGAACAAATTCATTTTGTATTATTGTAAAATCACGGCGATTCGGAATTCAGATCATGAAGCGTCTGATATTTTTGATGTTTTATTCAATTTAAATAAAGTAATAAAAATGAAATCACATATGGACTGCTTAATCTACAAATCATTATTTGTAAGTAATAAAGTAATGGTGCGTATTTATATATTCTGCTTGATACTTAATCAATTATTAAAAATTTTCATTACATTGAAAAAATTACTCAATTGAGGTATTTTCTTAAATTATTTAGTTTCAAAAGATTGAATAATTATCAGTACTACTACTTACGATAACACGATGCCACCTACGAAAGTGATATTCCGGTAACTTTCATAGCATATTATAGGATTATAAAACAAGTTGACATTATTTTTCATCATCTAAGTGATACATCAATCTCTATAAAAACGACAGTTCCCAGTGTAAAAAAATAACCCAGTTAATCAGATGGTCACAGAATTCCCACCCAAAACCGCACTTATCAAAGAAATTACGTGACCTAGTCACGGCGCCGTAAACTTTAAACCGCACTCACCAAACCGATAACTGGTCGACAAAAATAATAAAAAACCAACGAATTTATTTCGCAATCTTCACTTATACCCACGGCCTACGAGAAACGCGACATAAATTTAAGCTCAGTGTCGTTAAATCTTCGACTTTGTGACCAGTAACGTACAGCGCAAAATGGCGTAGCAAATTTTATCGCAGTATAATATGGACAATTTGCAAAGCTCGGTTCACAGATGAACAATTATTTTGAATTTTCGCCTTAAAATTTTTGATAGTTCTCCCGTTGATTTTTGATAAGCAGAGGTATGAAAAAATAATTATTTATTTACTATTGACCATTAGCGCAGCATAGTTTTTTTTGAATTGTTACTATTTTTATACATATAATATAATAATCCACTGAAATAGTTCAATATTGTTTATTGTTAATCTTTGGTGTAACAAAATGGTAACAGAAACCTAACCCAATTAAAAAAAGAAATAGTAAATATTCCACATTTCATTTCATAAAACTTGTTTCGCTTTGTAACTGAACATATTTATTTGATAAAATGCATACTCTTTGATGTCGTTGTGTCCTTCGATTTTCAAGTATGCGAAATAAAATATGGACTATTAAAACCAATTATGAATAATAAAAATTGCGGCCTTCGAGATTTACTGATGGTGAAGAAAAGATCCCCTGAAAAGATGTTTCATTCCAAAAAACAATACATCCATACAGGTCGATAACCTATATCCAGAATAAAACTTTTGAATAGTTATCTGGACATCATACACAAGATAAAGAACTCTTAGGCGTTTGTACTTTTTGGCTGCCGTGAATCCGAATCCCTGAACGAACATATTTCAATTCCCTCCCACCTACTCGAACCTAAACATTTAGTTTTGGGAGACGGATTATCTAATTACTAATCATTTTTCTGAAAAATAATAGCTGAGCAACTGAATAACAAGAGTTTTATGCTACATTGATCTTCCACATAGGAAGTGGATGCTGTATTAAGAATAGAAAATTTACAAATGAAACATAATATGTAGCATTGGTTGTAGAAACCTTGAATGATTTATATTTAGTGTGAAACCCGTTAAATGTTACAAACCGATACAAATTTTAATGCGTTAGCAATTTATACATTACCGGTCTTAACCAACTAAAATCGATTTTTTAAGGTAAAGAGTTGTGTTCTGGTGTTTATGCCGATACTCTTTTAGCAATTACAACACATTTGACTTGATTAACAATATCTAACTCAGCCTTGACACATATTCCGTACCAACTCGTGCCTAATCATGCTTGAATTAATTGTAAAGCCACGATGTATATACCTCGCTTAAAAGAACAAAAGGCTATTTCGAGAGATTGTTTTAGGTTGTAGGAATGAGAGTTTCTAGTGTGAGGGGAAGTCCTCTGGGAGGAAACGGTAAACACGAAGAGGGCAGGATAAATTCAAATGTATATACAAGGTTACTTTCTTCGCCCGGTCATATTTATTTACATTTTCTTCTATTCTTCGCTTCTCTTCCTCTACCCGAATTTCAATTTGAAAATGAGACATGGGTAATGTTTGGAACTGGTATCCAGCATCGATCTTTATTCATTTAGGCTGGATAATATTTGCTCATTTTTATTCAAATGAATTTATAAAGAGTCAATATTTCCGTATTCGCTTTTACTGATTAACAATCAATTATTTATGAATTTATTCAGCATTAATATTAATCACACAAGCATTTTTACAACTAATACAGACTCACAATGCTACTTTTCAAATATATTTTATACGAATACTGGTTACAAGTCGTTCACCGCATCTGAGTGGTGAAGGTATATCGAAAAATTTTCAAAGCGAATTGCTATCTTAGACATTTTTTGATTATTCGATTTATTATGATAATATATTGAGATTTTGTACACTTCCATGTATTTTGTCACTAACGACCCGGGTTTCGCCTTTCGGCATCTTCAGGCATTCGAGCACATATCGAAATTCCATCAAGCACCCTCAGTCGATGTCATAAATTATATTATGATAATATATAAATGCATATAATATTTTAAAAAATAAAACACAATTCCTTTGTACTACTTCCACATATTGATTATTAGGACCGGTTTCGCTCATCACCAGCATTATCAACTGATATGATGTTGACACCTAAAAAATATTTAATTTATTTCATTTTGAAAACTGATCTTTTTCTTACTTCTTCTATCTATATTCACTTTTGCTAATAATTAACCTTAAAGTGAAATACTAACCATATCAGTAATCTATTTAAAACGGGCATCGTTTTAAATAAGTTATAGGATCTAAGCTACGCAAAGACTTAATTGGAGTACATTGGATAGAAAGAAAAATGAAATAGTTATCTGTTTAACAATTCAACGAGCCTTCGACTCACATGACGAGCGATAATAGAAAAGGTTGAAAAAATTATAGATGTTCTAACATTATTATGAAATACATATTTTTATTTAGGTATACACATATACTATCCAAAAGCATATCGAATTTAGCTTGAAATATTAATCAAATAATTGAAGCACGTTCACCTATGGTGGTCATTGCTAATTAAACAAATTATGTCATGACACATTATAGTAAACAGTATATTATAGTTAATTTAATTACATCTTAAAACCATTTAATCAATGTAAGCATTGTCAAGAGGTTGCTCACTACATCAAATACAATTTCAATTATTTTACTATAACTAAACTTTATTATAGACAAGTACAATCTATTGAGTTGTAATTATTTTTCTAACGCTGTCATGTACTATCCAAAAATAATGTATTGCGTAATATGTTTAGCGATCTTTTTCAATTCATTTTACTAATGATCAACTTTTCATTTAATGAAGTAGCATCTCTTCCTGAAATAGCACAGACTATTGATTGTTTTCGAAGTGCGAAAGTCGTATCATTAAACCTTTTGGAGTAGCTTATCATTGCGCGAAATTTATTATTATTTTTACATGAGTACGCATGGAAAATGGCACAGAACATAATTAATTATTTAAATTTTGTTTTTTTTTTTATTGGAAATTGGTCACACACACATGCTAACGATCAATAATTACATTCAGTATTTTAGACTTTTTACCTCCAAAATTTTATTTCAGTTATTGAGCATATTAAAATTAATGATAACATCTCGACGCATAATTGGTTCATTTTTAATAATCCGCAAATTCAGAAAACATTGTCTATCGAAATATAAGTGAAACGATATTGAATTTAATAGGCTAAAATACCAAAGAATTTAGTTCTATGGTATTTTATCCTATCATAAGAGAGTTCTAGCAAAGTAAATACAATGACATTGAATTTGTTTTCAAAGTAAAGTTTTAATAAGCTATAATTTAATTATCGGCGTCCGTGGCGCAGTTGGTAGCGTTGCTGGCTACGGTTACGGATGTCTCGGCTTCAATTCCCGGTGCGGACGGTTTTCATAGATTGATCATTCAATCGATTTATGGATTTCTGTTCGTAGTCTGAGTCCTCCCTCCCACCCATCCCATCCTCACGGGGCGTAGCGAGAGCGATTCGCTTACCACTAGTCCTTTCATAGCCCTATCCTTCTATCCCTACTCTCTTCGAATAAAGAGAGGTTGAGCAACTGGGTAACAAGCAGTTCTCGTAAAAAAAATCTGTTAAGATACCTCCATTAGGAGACCATATGCTCCACATTGGGAGCGGACATGGAATAAAAACAAATTTAATTGAGTATTTTAAGGAAAGAAAAAAACTGACACAGAGACTTCCTCGTAATGAAGATTTCGTCACACAAAAATTTATTTACAAATACACCAAATTATCATTAATTTTGAAGCCTACGGCGTCATATGGGGTGCAATTAGGTCAAAGCTCGTCAAAGCTCTTCCATCGTTCACAACGCGTTACCTTTTTTCACTCAAACAATCCTGGCAAACATTTGAAGCAGGGTTAATATTTTCACCATACGGAATAACCTCTCTAAGATATTTTTTTAACCCGAAGAATGTAATGGTGTATACAAAGTTAAACTCTATTGAGATCTTAAAAAATAATTAGATCCCGAAAATGCCACATACCATCACTGTGTTTAACATGGCGTTGTAGATTTTATTACATCCAATGAAATACCGATTCGTTTCTTACATTCACTGCCAACATTTTTAATTACGTAATGGTGTAGTAATATATTCATTACTCTATTGTTTCATTTGTGCCTACAGGTACAGAGCAGTGGCACGCAGGGGTGGCTTACGGGCGGAACAATTAGGCAGGAAGTCGATTACATATTTACAACATCCCACAGGATGTGCTGCTACGCCCACAACGCCACAGTGCGCCACTGGGAAATACGAGTTTCAATACAATACAGCACTGAAAACACATGAATTCGTAGATTATTTTTACCTAAGTAATTCAATTACTGTTTTTAATTTTTTTTAAATAATAAAGTATTAGGTAGCTTATTTAACAATACACATATTTCATTTAATTATTTATAACATATCGAGGCTATTGAATCCTATCGTTGGGTTCTAATTAATTATGGGACTTAATAATATGATATATTAAATATCGTATTATAAAGTGTTCATTTGCGTCATTGATAGCCTTTTGAGCTACTTAAGTTGTTATTAATTACTTAGGGTAAACATTTACAATTCTCTCCTCATCATATTCTGGAATTTTCTGAAATGCATGTTTTATTGATTTTTTTACAGACAATAAAGTGATATGTATCATGATTGTAAAAAATTCTATCTTGCTGATTTTATATGAATTCAACCTTTATTAAGCTTAGATTTCTGGGATAAACTATTTTAAAGCTATGGAACAATAAGACAATTTTTTTAAATACCTGTTATGAATAGAGGAAAATTTTAATAAATATTAAACTATTTAAAAAAGGATTTTCTTTACGAAATATTGACGGTCTTTTCGCCAGTTGATATAAGCTTCAAAATTTAATTATTCAGGAGATAGTAATAACTGTTTTTGTCGAAAACATTATATGGTGAGTTGCGTTATGAATCTTTGAAATGGACTGCTGTTAATTCTCATGTTTGCAGATACTTGATTATACATATCGAGTGTCGATATAATAGTGGCTTACATAAAGTACCCGGCCGGGTCCGAATAAACCAAAAACCAATGTAAAATGAAGTTTCACTTCCAAAAAGTGTTTTGTTTTTCTAATTTACATCATTTAGCCGAAACTTGCTATGTCGTCCTGTCTGTCCTATATAGGAAACTTGACAGTCTTCACAAGAGAGGCGGTATATTCCACACTGTGACAATGATTCTAATCTATCTTTATTATTCAATAAGATTTTACCTAAGTTGTTAACTGTATAAAAAGCTGCCTGCAAGTTATCCGGTAACAGCTTTGACATTTTTAATGATGTCTCTCAAAAATAAATGATTCTACACCAGCAAAAAGTTCTATGTGAAGATGCTTCTAAAGAGGCGAAACGCGTCACGTTAGTGATAAACCAAGTGGAATAACTAAGTTATCAATTTTTAATCTAATTCTATATTAAAAATGAACTTCCACAAAGTTACCGCCGAATCCATAGAAAATACTTTCTATTTGTTTGCAATTTTTTTGAAACAAATGTTTTAATAAACCTCAGAAATTGAAACCCATAGGCTACATGGATAGCGTTTTTACTCTTATCTTGCAACAAAACGGTGTAATCCTTATTTCGACCAGGCCAAATTTTCATTTGGATGCAACGGATATCCTCTACGTGTGAGTGACGCACGACGGTTTAGCGTCGTTATTTTCGTTACGGACACTATCTGCACCAACCAGTCGCGCTACAGACGTGTATTATCAACCCCCATCCGTCCGGACATTACTTCACAATACGCTTTGCCAGGCCCCGGACTAATTCGTGGTTATTAAGCTATTGTGTCTGGGGATTCGCCATCTGTTGTTGATTAGGGTCACCACTTATTTCGGCAATTATCAATCATAATTATTTATTATCAGATTTTCCGCGATACTGTTCTAGCCAAGCCGTGGTTAATTGAGTAGGAAAATGAAAAAGTACGGTCGTTTCAAAATAATAACTACATATATCATCATTAATACTACATTACCATCAGTGTTTCTAAAATAACATGTTATACATCAATGATTGCAGAGCTAATAACTATTAGTCCAAAAAGACAACATCACGATAAAGCAAAAACTGTAAACAGAGGATGTGCTAAAATTAGGTGAGATAGTAACATAAAACGCAAATTTTCAAATTATGCGTATAAACAAAGAAAATTATTGTGCTGGTGATATCCTGCTACTTAACATATAAGCATAAGTACACGTTTACTCGTAAGCACATGAAAATGTTTTCGGCTATGAAAAAACTCCAAAAGTACCTAGCTCATTCACGTTTATACTGATTGTACCATCGAAACTTCTATATATTTGAAACATTTATCAATTTTTATTGTGTGAACTTTAAAAATAGACGCTTATTAATAAGTATTTTCAACTTAGATATACAAATACATTTGGGCTTCGTATAACACGGTCAAATGGTTCCACAAAAACAAATCCGTGATATACGAGGTTTGAAGTTCATACAAAATTATGGTGTACATTCCAAACAAATATCGAAGTATGTCAATATCCTTTATTTCTTTTAGTAAACAATCAAAAAAAATACATAAATACATATTTATTGAAAAAACTTTAATAACATATAATATATCATTCATTCGTCATAGCTATCACTTACAATTCTATATTTTTGTCTGAAGTATTTTTTAATTTAGGCTACAAAAATTCTGTAATAACAGATTGTTTGCTTTTAGCGTATAAATTTTTCAGTATTTCGTGATAAGCAGCCAAGATCTGTTTCTTCTTTCCATTATAGGATCGTTTTCTATAAAAAAATGCTGAAACTGTGTTATATAAAGCGTGTTGTACAAAAACGTGTCACAATTCATCAACTGTGTTGTATAAAACAGTATTATACAAGGCCCAAGTGAACTATAAATCCAGGATTATAATATTATCGAATAAGAGAAATTTGATATATTCTTTTCGTGAAAATTGAAGTAAAATATTTTCGCCGAAAGATTTTTTTTTATAAACCATATCCGCTCCCTATTTGAAGCATATGGCAATCACGCGGTTCCTCCAAGCTTATCTGTCCCCCACCAGTCTCCTCGCTTCCTTCTAGGTCATCCCAACGTCCCGTAGCTGCGCCGAATATATCCTATGGATGGTTAGCAGCGGCCTTCTAGGGCGACGGAATCCATCTGTTTGGTAGAAGAAACAAGCAGGATTCAGGCTCCCCTGGGGCATCCGCAGTACGTGTCCAAGCCAGGTGCATCGTCGCTTTTTTGTTTTAGGCCTAATAAGAGGCTGGTTCGTCCGCTCTCTTACCTCAGAATTCCTGACAAAATCAAACCACCGTACCTCTAGTATTCGCCGCAAAAACCTGTTTTCTAAGCACAGTATACGGTTACCCTGTGCCTTGGTGAGGTGCCATGACTCGCAACCATAAAGCAACGCCGCAAGGTGCATGCGTTGAATAAGTGGCACTTGGTTCTGATCGAGTGCAACCGTGAGTCCCAGACTTTCTGCATTGAGTTAAGGGTTTACCTTAACTAAATCTCTGTTTGATATGTGGAATACTGAAAAAAATGAAACGGAAGATAGAAAACATAGCTATTTCGATGAGAATATACATTTTTCCGTTTTTTTTATGTTAAAACTTAAACTCGCATGAAAAAATATTTTCTAAAACCTCTTAAGTTCACCTAGAATGTGTCAATATCCGAAACAATATCTTTTAAACTCATCTTTGCCCGATTTTCATTGGGGAGCTGATTTTTTGCTTTGGTAAAACCATCAATTTCACCTTGCGTTAAAAAACGCGGCACTGACATTTTTTTTAAATCCTAAGAAAAAATATAAAGAATTTAAATTAATTCTCACTCAAAACTTCTCAATTTGTTCTGATACCAGAACTGTGCTTAACAGAGTAGTATAATTAACAGTATCTAATTGACTCTCTTGTTTTCTTTGAATCCATAACACGAAAAAGAAAGATTAACAGCAAAGACAAAGAACAATCATTGCTTTCGTTACAAAAGAACTTTTACCCTTACAAACATTTTTTTCTAAACAAATCTTTGTGATTTTAAACAAACTTTCACAATAACATTATACGGTTGAAAAACATAACTTTGTAAAAAGTATTTGCTACTTCTGTTAAAAATAATATATGACCTCAAGCAAAGAAGATATTTACAACAGTATTCTGAAAAACAAAAATTCATACAAATTTGAATGTAAATCTAACATTCTAACATAACAAATAGGCTATAAAAAATTAATTCCTTTGGGATTTTGACCTCCAAACACTAGTCATTGATGTTTCATTAGGAGTGTATTATCATTGTAATTAAGTATTTAGGTAATTAATACTATAATTGTTTTTGCCAGGTTCTCTCCCTACGTTCAGCATAAAAAATAGTCACGCCTCACCCTTCATATTTGTATTTTACTATTAATAATTAATTTAGACTCAAAGTTAATTTTATAAATAAATAATCTTACGACACATTTAGTCTGAAGATCCTTCTCAAAGAGGCAAAACACGTGTTGCAGTTATTTCAGAACAAGTGGAATAACAACGTTTTCAATTTTAATTTTGTATTAAATATAGTTTTCCACAATTTTATCGCCAATACCATCAAAAATATGAGAAAATCGTTTGAATTTACGCCTAATATTTATATTCTTTTTAAAAATGCATTTAGACTTAATAACTTTTTGAACGAATTCCTAAATATCTTGAAATGATTAGAACTTGTATCAGCTGACAACCTTTTCACTTATAATTTACAATTTTAATTAGATTTAAAGTGATTTATGTTACAGAATTCATTATCGATCAATAATAACACACATATTTTCAAGCAATTAACAAGTAACATGCATACTATTTATTCTTTCTATTTACAATACAATCGACACCACATTAATTTTTTTTTTTGTTTCATGATTTATAGTAATGAATATTAATACAAATGAATTGACAGCCCTTACAAAAAGTCAGCATTTAACTAATCCTGAGATTGTCATATTATTTCACGTGACATTGACTCGCATGCAACATTCATCAATGTGAAACATTACTTTTTAAGAAAAAACTGAAGCTTTATTTTTTAATGACACAATATTTTTATATAAAGTTTTATTTATTTCAACAAATAATGTTATAGAAACGACTATATGATACATCAAATTACTCTTTGAAGGCATTAAAATAAATTCTTAAAAAAAATGAAATTTTAATCTGAAACGGGTGGCATTGTGTTCAATATTCAGTCTCTTGGACCAAAAAAACATGTAATAGCCTATAGCACTGTTTCTCAACTAGTGGTCCATGGACCACCGACAGTCCTCAGACCTTTTCGAGTGGTCCGCAGAATTTTCCTGTAGCCTGCAAATAGTAATAGCACGCATTTTTATTATTAATCTAAATATTGTTTTCTCAAAATTATAGAAGTTCTATTATCGAAAACTTATATTGATTGATTTTCACTTTTGATTATTTCAATTGACTTAGTATGTTATACATATTGTTTTGCATTTGTTTATTGTGTCTATTTAAATATTTTTTTATATTACAATCCTGAAAAACTTTATTCCTTCGTTAGTGGTCGATAAAATATTACTTCTATTTGAAAATAGAAGTAATATTTTGTGATAGAAGTAGTTTCTCAACCTTTTTACACCAGCGAACTACTGAAGTAGTTCGCTGGTGTAAATAGGTTGAGAAACACTGATCAGTATCAATTATTTTTGTAAATAATTTATTTTAAGAAGATTAATAAAGTTTCATCGAAATAGGATCAATGGTAACGGAACGCATAGAGGACAAACAAATAAACATTCATATTTATTTATATATAGATATAGATTATAAGAATACATTTTTTTGTGATAGTTTTATAGACTTTGATGATTTTTGAACTGCTTAATTTTTTTTAAGATTAAAGATGCTCCATGATTTCGAAAAATCCATAAGAACCACTGGTGTATAGTCTCTACTATATAAGTAACCAATGTTTAAATTGTAAAAATACTTTTTATTGTATTTAAATACATTTACTCTTTTATAGAAAGGATTTTTCAAATTATTGTAAAAAAATCTTTTCAATTTTGAGCTTCGTTTTGATATGCTAGAACGAATTTTAATTTAAAATCTGAGTGAAATCTCATACAAAATTAATTAACCCTAAAATAGATATAAATAAACTCGGAAAAGATTCAAATCGTACACCTCGCATGGCATAAAAAATGTCCGCAAAAACATGACGGGGTAAAATTATGTTACGTTTAATTAAAAATTTTGCACAAAAAGTGTTCATTTATGATGAAATAATTTTCCTTTATCTAGAGCCGTATCTTTGCGCGGGAGACAGCGCGAACCAAAAAAGCACAATATTTTCGTGCTCCGCATTGCCGCTGTGGATTATTCAATAACGTAACAGCAGGCCCTATGAAAATATTATACCCCTGGGGCGGGCTATTATGGTCGGGATGTTTGTATAGGAAACAAGTGTTTCGTATTTTCAGCATACCTGTTCAAGGATATTGGAAATATGCACGGTTTACTTTACTGCAACTGAGCGACTACATTTCAAATAAAGCACTAAACAGAATAATTATTGAATACATGTTCCTATTTAAAATTATAAAATGCATTAAACATAGAACTTGAGCCGTCTCCAACTCCATCGCTCAAAAAAGAATAGCTAGCGTAAGGCAACTCGTTCATATTCATTTTTAATATTAGTCAGAAAGATATAATACAATATAATATTGCATTGGTCAGCATGGTATGATTCTCGTATACATACGCGTGTAACTGTGTTGCTACTTCCAGCGCTGTAGCGAATTATCAGAGCGAATACCTTAACTGTCAAACCGGTAGTGATTATAGCACGAATGTATATCTTTTATACATAGTGTCTTTTATTATATCAATTATAATCGACTAATTTAAAGACAACAAAAAAGGTATTCGCCTGAAAACATATCAATCTATGATTCTGCTTGAAACAAACATTTACCTCCGTTGGACGGTATTCATGAAATGTTTTTCAATTTTGTATACAATATTTTTATGTATTTCCAATCCAGGTTCATTTCTAGTATAATACTTCAATTTTCCATATGTGCATCTGTAGTAATTCCAAGTTTTTAAAAATTAAACCTTAGCTACATTGCAATCATCAGTTATATATATATTTAACCATAAGCACTCCGGTGGACCTTATCTCAACCTCACTTTTTTGAGGAGAGTACGGATAGAAGTAAATGGTTTTAGAATTGGAAAGGTAGGAGGGAATTTTAGACATGCATTCATAAATCGATTGAAAAATCAATTTACAAAACCGTCCGTACGTACAACGTTGAACCATCGGCTTAAGGAACGTTATTTATTTATTAAAAAAAATGAATTTCATCAAAAATCACTCACTAAATGTAAGGAGGCATATAAAGCTTTCAACGTTGCACACATTATGTTTTAATCCTCCGATAGAAAGTCATATTGTTCCAACATTTACTTTGCATTTACGTGGGTAGAGCCTGCGAGTTGCTGATTACGATATGATTAGCAAGTGTTTTTTGCGAACATCCGGTACAAAAATACGTTTTAATAACTTCACTTTACGAATTGATTACGAAAACAAAACGCAATTTCTATCTAGGTGTTTTCATATCTCTTCTGTATCATCCATAGATTAATGATTTATTTATAATTTTATTCCACTAATTCAATAACAATTGGATTTGATAAATATTTTGGATCAATTAAACGGTTCAAAAACATCTATCTACATATTTTGGAAAATAGATAAAACATTTAAAGTTTTTTCTCGATCACAATGAACAGAGTTTGGTATATAACCATGATATTAAGGGTGTGACATAAAATTTGTAATCCATAGCGTTTCATAATCGCTGTCAAATGAATCAGAAACTACATCCTTTTAATTTCCTTGTGTCAACTACGTTTGTGATAATAACATTTTCATGCTAAGTGGTGATTGCAGTTAAAAATAAAGTGCGTATTATAATATATGGACGAAATTCAATATTATAAAACTATTAAATACATAATTCATGCCACGTCGTAAAGATTTTCAAAATGAAGTTAATTAAATTTGTACTTAAGAATTTTAACTGTTTGACATTTTCTTCAAATTAGAATGAAGTTTCTTTTTTTATAAAAAATTTTATTTTCAGAAGACACATGACAAAGTCTCATTACTTACTACAAAATATAATTTATGTATCAATGTGTATGATAACCTAACTCTTCCGTAACCTTTCTATTTCGACGATTTTGTTTACGGATTACTTAATTAATAGTGACTCACTTGACCAGTCTTTAGTTATTGATATATTAAAAAATTATATGAAATATTTCAAGTAATTTTTTCACTATTTAATCAAAATTTTTGTATGCACGACCATTTCGGTATTAATGAAAAAAAAAATACATAGTGAATTTTAATTTTCCCCGTCTAAACGCAGACTCGAATAAAATTACTTATTCTTCATTAAAATTAAATTTATTAAATCCAAGCCTCACACAAATCAATTAAATCGACTTGGAATAATATGAAGCCCCTGAAAAAAAGCTTTAATTATAAAGAATTAATGAGCAGAATATCTATTACGTAATGAATCTCTTCTGAATTTTAATTTCAGTGACAGATTGTCTAGACAAGCACTCACTCGTGGAATTGGAAATCAGTATTTTTTGGTTTAGTTATTAAGTATTTTTATTTCACCACTGAGTTAATAAAAAGTGAAGGATCATTTCATTTTTGATATTGAAGACACGAAGTAAACTATACTCTTATGAAAAAACCAATCTAAAAAAACAAATCTTTCTGTATTATCATTATAATTTTCCATGTACCTAATAATGTCTTTACTAGAAACTTATGTTGGGTACATGTTTTTTTTTAATAGACAAACGTTTACCGATACAAATCATTAATTTATTACTTAAATGAGGTAAAACAGTTTGATTACACTTGAGTGAGATGTTAATTTATTTTTAAAAAATAAAACTAAAATTTTTATTTAATTTGGTTTTTTGCTGGCTTGCAGTTAAAATGAGATAATATTCTTATTTCAATAAAATAAGCTCAACAGTTTTTTTTCTTCCTCAATTTTACAACACCATTGAATAATAAATCAGTTATTTCATGTGCTGGTCATTTTTTTTAAATCATTCTAACTATATTTTTTTATTCTAAATATAAATACTGGCTACACATGATACAATTTTAATTTAAAGAAGTGAGATTTCCCGTATTCTGGGTAAATAGATGTCCTTGCTGTAACGTATCCGAACCTTTTTTCAAGCCTCCTAACCTGTTTATAATTTATACTGACGCCGTATGGTTGGTCATTACAAAACCACGATGTTAAATAAACATTCCTTTATTATGGGTTTGGAATGTAATTAACCTTCATGAAGTAAGGATCGGTATTACAGAAATAACCATTATATGCTTAATAAATTCCTTCGCATAATCCTGTTTGATAGCGGTACTTAGGAGTATTAAAGTTCCGAATTCTTTACTCAAACCGTGAAAGCTTATTTTATACCTGTACATGAAAACTTGACCTAGATACTTACTTTGAATGACGTCACAAAAGGTCAAAGGATCCAAAATGGCTTCAACGCCTTTCTATAGAGATAATATTTCTTGGGACGTTTGGGTACCATATTCACCCAATTATTTCATGAATTATAAGTTGATGTTGACTTGAATAGCATAATATGAATTTTATTACATAACTTGAGTTTATTTATTTAATAATATATAAACATACTTATGCCACGTTACGAAGAAAATCGGCTTTAAACATTTACATTTTATTGCACGAATTCGCATGGGATAGTATGTTGAAGTAATCACTTTTAATGTGTCAATTCTTAATGGAAAGGTATATAAATATTTTAAAAATTAAATACAACTTGTTTTTTCTAGGTTTAAGAATGTCATAAATTACATCACTTACTTCAATTATTGTAATAAATGGCAGACATTTTGCAATAACGCTTTTACCATCACGAGTTTAAACCAAGTACCCTTACATTTTAATTCATAATATTGATTAAAAATCTTTGATATTAATTGAAAAAACCTTACGTTGAACATGTTAATTTTCATATACAGTAATATATTAATTTTATATAAAAATATTTATTCTGATATTTTTTTTATAAGTAAACCTTGACGATGAGAACTCCTTCACTTTTCTTTTCATTGTTTTTGTATTAGTCGGACATTTAAAAATTATAGACAGAAACTCATTTCAAGTCAAATATTTGACAAATTAAAGAATATTTCATTTTACCACTCGATGAATTCCTATGAATGCAAAATTTTGTGTTTCTCGCCAAAGTTATTGCTAAGAATTGAACTAAACAAGAGAAAAGTCTCTTCGTAAGTACTTTAAAAATAAAGTTATCAATGAAAACAAAACAAAAAACAGACAAACTCAAGAAAGCGGTATGCTACTTTTTGATAAAGGTAAAACAAAAACCAGGTCATATCAGAGTTATTAAAGTAAGCGATTGTATTGGAAATTTTTCCTTTTTATAAACAATAATATTATTTTTCATCCGTACCTTTAATTCGAAGATCAACACAAAAGTAATGATTAATTTCAAAGCTACAATTCTTAAACTATATGTTGGGTTGGTACATAATTTTATGTGAATTTAAGCGGACATTATAAAAGTCAGGATAATGTTCGTTTTTTTTTTAATTTACTTAAAATAATTATTTTGCTAATTTCCTGGAATACCGTATTTTAAGCTTCCTGAGTTATATTTTTTCGCTTTATATTAACATGTTATCCACGTTGACACGGAAAGGTTTTTAAAAACTAAAGTTCAACTCACGAAATATGATTGATGTACGTGTATGTTCAGCTAAATTGTTAAAGAAAAGAAGTATATTCAGTAAAAGGAAATGAATTTTTAGGGAGTTATATTTCATTTTTCATCATTACAAATAACGCAATATTTTCAGGATTAAACAACGGTATAAGCAATGAATTAATTTTTTAAAGACACCGCGAAAATAATCAACTAACCACAGAAAAATATGTAATTAAAGATACCCGAAAGAACAAGCTAGCATAAAACAGAGAAGAAAAAATTATTTCATTTTAATTAGTTGAATGAGAAGGAATTCTACAATAAATCTAGTGTGTAATTTATGTCTGTAATTTTTTTATTTTACTATTTCCTTTAGGCGTTGGTTAAATACTAGAGGGGTGAATTGACTTTGACATTTTTACGACGATAATGAGCTTGCGGTGCGATATAAAATTTGTAACTTGATATTTTCATCCGCTTTATGATTCAGCTATTCCGATTTACTGCATACATACAACAACTCACTTGGTGTTCAATCGCATCGAGAAAATCTGTCGCGAAGCCGCACGAGCGAGGCGATACGATGCCCACAGATTCGATAAGCAGGATTGGGCGGCCATGCGGCATAATATCCCTCCCCCGCCCATGCAGCGACATGTTTCATATCCACGCAACATCTGTGCCTATTCCTACCCTGGCACCGGTGTTTTCTGCTCAACACCTGGTTATGTTATTAATGACTGAATATCGCGCATTTCCGGTACACCGGAAGTGCTCTGAGCTTTTTTCACGCCGCACGAACTAGCTTTGATTAAGTTTGGCGATAATTTTTGATTGAGCTTTACCATATTTTTGACGAGTTTTTAAATTATATTTGTCATTTCACCCTCAAAAGTATTAATGTTTGATTGAAGACCTTTTCAATCGCTTTATAGCATATTTGCTAGATGTATTATATTCTGTCTTCTTCTTAATTATATCTTTTATTTGGTCACTCCGACTTGAGTGGGAACAACCTTTTTTAAAATGTCATGACTTTGTCATCCGCGATTCACAGTGAATCTAAAGAATTAAATATTACTTGGCACACAGATTGAAGATAGTTTCATGCAGATTCCCAACGTCTGAATTGAAATCACTTTTTGTTATATGTTTGTCCACAAATATTCTTGTATCAATAATTATTTGCAGTGTCAATGCGTCGATGCGACATTAATTTCTTTGTCTTTGATTATTTTTTCACTCTTTTTCGTCTCATCTTTAGACAAGCATCGACACACTTCCCTTAATTTAATTTGTTTTTAAAAATCACATCATTTTTCAAATTTTCCGTCGATCAAACCAATATAATATAAATCAAAAATTGCGAGTGTAGTCATCAGTTAGACTACATAATGATCGAGCTCTAATTTGACAAACTTTATGGAAATATTGTGTTTTGATTTAATGACTCGATTCGAAATTTTTTATTTCAATTTCTCTCGATAAGAAATGTATTTATATCTTCTTCAATGATTACGTATTAATAACCAGATTTCAGCCAACGAAATAAATAAATACTTTTATATTTTATTATAATAGCATCAAGAAAAACGACAATTTATTGCCCTATTGATAAACGCGAAAATTAATTACACATTATAGGCAAAGTATTATACAATACAACTTTATAGTACGTTTTATTACTAAACGATGATGTTCGTATAAAGCGAAAATAAAATTTTATTAAATTATAATGTAATCACAACAAAAGGTTGTTAAAGTTACGTTTTACAATAGCCAGCAACAAAATTCTACTCTTTACAATTTCACGGACAATAAACCTGTGTTGTGGTTTTTTGTCGGCGAGATGATTTAGTTGAGACGATCAGAGAGTCATCGGTTATTCAAATACATTGATTCCGTAGCACGTTCCGAAGAACCCGGCAATATCAAACAAGCAACCTAAACAAAAACCCTCGATCCGCGTAAAAAGCAAACAAACGGCATTGAATCCATACACCGCCTATAAATTAAATAACACAAAGGTTCGCCAACAAGTAAGTTCGGACGGAGAAACGTGAGCAATATTTGAATGCCATACATTGACAGATATGCACATATTATATAACTACTTTATAAAGGTAAACAAACTTTTTTAATCTTCTGCTCAGTATCTTCCTAATTTTTTATAATATTTCATAACGTGGTGTAATATTTTCAGTGTCTTATTTTCTAATTAAAAACTCTTTTTTTTATTAAATGTACTTAAGTAAACGTTTATAGTCTAAGTCAGTGATTGGCAACAAGGTCTTACCACCAACTTTTTAATATTTTGTAACCATTTAGCGTCTGAAAACTATTTTTTCCAACCCTATCTACCTTATCCAGCAAAATTAAGATAAATTTTCTTATGTTATAAGTAAGCCATTTGTAGTGATTCTGTAAAAACGCTATTTTTCTTTTTACATAATATTCTAACAAATAAAACCTTTTGTTTTTCATATTTAATTAAATTTAAATGTTATATACCCACCTATATAATTTTATTATACTCTTTAAAGTTGTTGTGGGAATACAATAAATGTCATTTTTCTTTTTGAAAAAACATTGTGAACAATTTACATATTATGTAGCAAGAAACCAACCCTCAACATTTTGGTTCCCATAAGTGTCAATTTGCTAGGAAAATAATACTACGTGGGTAAGTGAACATTACTCTTATCTATCGTTGTAAGAACCAACCAGCATTCATCTATGGACTGTTTCGTGTTATGCAACAAGGAACCACGTGGAAAAAATCATACAGAATAATGAATGGAGGCAGATATATGGTGGAAAAAATTGCCGACCATAAAAAAATAAGACATTTTCAATCATTATTGGAACACTAGGAATTACAAAACTCCACCCGCATTAATAAGTTCAATGGTTCCGGAATATTCGGTTAAAAGAAAGTAACATCAATGATAAAAGGGGCAAGCATGGCATAGTTGACCATATTTTTAAAAAATCCGAAGTATGTTTCGCATTTTAGAAGAAGCAGTGTTGTCAATACCTTGCCCTAGACTGTACTGCTTTTTATATCTATCAATAATATGAGTGTTGGTTAAACTTAAGTTCGTGAAGTGTATTTTTTAATTTTACAACAAAGAATCAATCAACATTTTTTGTTAAAAAATGCGTTAATTACCCCAGATAAAATAAAAGTTAAGTAGTCAATATAACAAAATAATTACTTTCAATATTTCTGAACGACCAAAATATTTGTTTATATTTCTCACATTTTCTACAAACTCATAAAACTTTCATTTATCTTAGGAGTATATTTTTGTGGATTGGTTCCTTGTTGCATAATACAGTCCAGTTGATGTGCAAATATTTACTTTTGAAATATGCATTATGCGACTATACGCACCATCTTTTTAGTGGATGTGATCAAACAGTTAACCTTTACAGTTGTGTGATATAATATTTTCTTTGTAATAATGTTTTATTGTGTACACAAATAATTGCTTTAGGGTCCAATAAATAAAGTCGCACATAAATCTTTCGTTGTATGTGTGGACGGCTATTGCTGACAATATTGCCAGTTGGTTCACGGACTGGCTATTAATAACACAGGGCAAGAGAGGGTGAGAGATAGTGGATGAGGCGAAGAGAGGAGGGATTAGAGTAGGAGGTAATTAAGGGTGGGTGGTGCTACTCACTTTCGGATAAACCCTGTGATGAGTGAAAAAAATAAGACACGGAATCTTCAGCTTAACGTAGTGCACTTTGAATGATATAAATTGGCTACTAAATACACGCACATTTTTTTGCTTAAAATATACCAATCTTAAGTGAAAAATGTATTTATAAGTAGTGTTCAATATATTTACTGATAGACTATGCAAAATAGTCATATAAATCATTAGGTGAAAAATATTTAAACTACCTACCAAACATTATTTTATTAATCTTTAAAAGTTTTCATTAATTTCTTAGCTATCACATATTACACAATAAAAATATTTTTATGAACAGAGGCTCAAGTGATATATAGTCTTTCAAAGCAAAAAAAACTATTAACATAATACATTATATACTAACCAGCCTCTGTGGTACAATGGTAAGCAAATTACCCTTGTGATCAGACCGGTATGTTTCCCCGTAAGGTCAATATCACATTACATTTGTTCAATCCGATATTAGAGATCTTGTGAATTAGATTTTGTCGTCTATTTTTTCCTTGAGTTGATCTGAAAAAATCTTATTTAGTTTTCTTACCTAATTTGATTTGAAATTTCAAAACATCTGGCCTTTGTCTATTAATTATAGGCTGTAATTTTGCTCTTTTTTTTAAATCATAGAGATTTTTTAAACGCACTTGGACGTGTCGAAACGGTTGCAGGTTTCATTTTCAACAGTTTTAATCAAACACTGGCATATTATCAAAGTGGCAACGCTTTTGAATTGTCGAATAATTATCAACAATCAAAACATGTGCAACTAATCAATATATCTATATATTATATAAACAGTGGAAACGAGAAAACATTAACATATAATTACTAAACTTCCAAACGTCTAAAGTGACTTTAAATTTCATTACTTTAGTCACGATACTTTTGAAATACAATGACTGGCGTATTTTCTCTGGTAATAAACAGGAAATATTTTACTATCATAATATGAGACAAGTCACGATACACGACAAAGATGTCAGCCGCTCATTTATTATAGATGAAGTTACGAACCGTAAAACATTTCAAATTATGCCCAACTAAATTATTTATTCTGGTTGTACAGTCTTCGTCACACATGGTAGCCCACGTCTCAAATAATAACTGCTATGAACGCGAACATATGGCAGATAGATTAATCAGTCCGTATATTGTGAATCTTCACTTTATAACTCCGGCCCATGTATGTGTCTTTTACACCTGGCTAAAATGTTCAAACAGGATCATAATGATAAGTCATTTTTGGAGTTCACTCGAATAAGTACGAAAAATATGATTCGTGAAATGTGAGTTATTAAAAATAAAAAAATATTTTACCTAAATATATTGAGTAAAAACATTTTTAAGCTTGTTTTATCAATCGAAGTCAACCGAGGCACGGCTTTTTGTGATTTTTAAAATTCACCTGATTAAAAAGTAGTTAACAAAACTTAACTAAAACTAACTATTGTTTCACTATGTATGGGACACCCGGGCTAGGCCCTATTTCTCCTTTCATATCTTGGAGGAATTGTGTGGGGTATGATTGGTCTATGTGGGTGTTGGAATCTTGATGGTGGTGACATTGATCGTTGATATATTAACCTCGAGCTGATCATATGAAAGATTTGGGCTAATATATATTATCTTTTTTATATATATGTTGTCATTTTTTTTTTGCGATAAGCTTCATTGGGAGTGTAAACGCACAACACAGAGAGCGAATATAGTTTAAAACCAAAAAAATACATTGTTCATTGTAAACACAACCTGAAAAAACTATATATCTCGACTGTTTCACCTTGTTAATATTCACTATCCGAATGAATAAACATTTTAAAGCAAATTTCTGAAGTCTTAAACTGTTTTGCATCTTTAACAATAATTGTCAAATATTATTTATCTATATAAAAGAAATTAAGTTTGGTTCTTAATTAATTATTTGTAAAAAAGATATTGTAGTGATATGTAGTAAATACTTTTTTAATATTTTTTAAAAAATGTCCGGAAGAAGTAGTGGACAAAAACTCAGTTATTTTATCTTCTTGTGGTATTTTTTATCATCACGTCCTGAATAGTGTTCAACATGCTAACCAATAATACTTTAAAAAAATGTTTAATTTGTATTTTTAAAATAATAGACAATTTGATAGAATAAAGGACCATTCTCTCAGCGTCTCAATCCACAGTTGAATTTGTTCAGTTGGCTACCTAAATCAGTCCAGATCACAATTATGTAGATACACTATGAATTTACTGTGAAAAAATACCATTAAATTTTTAAAAAAGAATTTTAGTAATAAATATCAGTTACTCCAATAAACTTACTTCGTGTTCATTTATTAAATAATCACTCATCTTTTGAACATCGACTCACAAAATGTTTTATCTACAGTCTTCCAACACGCGCCCCCGTACAAAAAAAAAAACAAAAACAGTGGCACGCGTTGTGAGCACACCTGTTTAATAATCAAGAAGGGGAATTGCAGGAAACAATTAAATCGCCTCTGACAATTCAACTCACAAATTCAGAAACTCCTTCCTGGAGTTGCATACCGGATCTTTGCATTATGCTTCTTTGAACATGGCTTATAGGTGCTAATTTTTTATTTGTAAATCAATACATAATTTTAAAAAATAAGAATTTTTCTTCCGCTTCCTGAGCGTTTTAATATATTGTATTTTAAGCATTTAATTTACTGATACTACTTCTTTAACTCACTTTAAAAAAACGAATTTACTTTAGTTTTCTAACGTTATAAATATGACATTAAATCATTTATATATTCTATTCATAAATAGTTTTTAGGCATTGATGTTAATGCATAAGTTATAGAACGTCTTATAAATTAAGAGTGGAAGATGAAAGAATTCATCGCAAGCATTTATAATTAATTATATGAGTAAATTACTATACGAGTTGACAGAATATGAATGGAATTTTGAAAGAACGTTTTATAATGTATCTATATAGAAGTGATAATCCATAATAAAATGAAGAATAGAAAACAGTTGAGCCAAGAAAAACTAAATGCATATTCTATTTAAAGAAAACCTACCGCATATTAGCAACACAATCAACCGAATATATTTATTTCTGCGATTAAAAAATAGTACAATTCAATAACCAAGCAATGTATTACTTTGTTTTGCCAATATAACAATGTAATACAATTTGTGAAGCCTTCAAAAAGTAGTTTCTACTTATAGCATGTGAATGGTTATCATAGCATACTATAGTAAATGATACTATCCATAACAAAATGTACATTATATTCAACAATTTCTTCATCATTTATGACAAGCCGTTTATGACATGTATTTTAAAATTAGAATTCTCTTAAAGAATCCACTTTATAAAACAGCAAGCGTAGTGAAAATTTTATTCATAAACATTTCAGGCACCAAAAGTATTTTGTCATGTACTCAGGGAAAAGTTTTTATTTCTCCAGGTGTCGCTCTTGAGCCAACTGATGGATAAAGTTTTAAAATATTACAAAACGAAATGGCACGGATCTCTTGAAACAGGACACACTGACAACTTTTTACGAAGCCCGGTTACAAGGATCGATATTAAGAGAAAATTCGCTTTCCAGCCGGATTTTATTTAAACTTATTTTTGTTACATAATATGATAAAAATATTTTTTTTAACCATGTTTTCTCCCTACGTGGAGCATATCGACTCTCAACATAACTTTTCTACGAGAACTTCTTGTTACTCAGTTGCTCAACCTTTCTTTTTTCGAAGAGAGTAGGGATAGATAGGGCTAGGATATGACTATAACCGCTGTTTTTAGGATCGGATGGGTGGGAAAAGAATAATAGACATCACAAACATCCATGCCTGCGACCATAAATCCATAAATCGATTAAAAAATTAATTTAGGTAACTGTCCGTACCCGGATTTGAACCTAAGATATCCATAACCGAAGTCAACTTCGTTGACCACTGCATGTTTGTATAAACATAACTACGCCATTAAACGTAAGTTTGAATACGCTCATATATTTTAGATAATAATCAAATCAAGGTTTTTCAATTCTAAAATAAATGTTCAAGAATAAATATTTGTTAATTAACAAGAAATTGTATGTAACGACATCACACTTACAATTATGTACTAACTTTTTTTAAATGAATTCATTAAATTTCATTATGTTTTACATAGAAATAAACTAATGTCTTAAGATGAAATTTAATCAACATAAAAAGATTTATTGTTATAATTGATATATAAATATAGATAAAATATGCGGGCAAAATTTTCATCCAATTCGTGTAACTTTGGCCCACGATACAAAGAATCAGTGTAATTACTATAAATTCAGTTATTTTAAAGTCTGGGCAAATTTTCTTAATCCTTTCGTATATTTTCTTAATAATTAAGACGGTAAAAATATACAGCATTCTGTTTACAAATTAGTAACACAAATTGAAAATATGGCTAATCCAATTTATTTCAAAAAAAAATTTAAATTGTGTTTTATCGTTTCAAGTTGACTGACAGCTTACAAATTCATCAGTAAAACAAAATATGTTGCACATTAATTCATATTTTTATTTTTTCTCAACTAAAAAATATACATATGGCATTAGTACTATCATTGTATTATAACAGCACCTTTGTCCATGTAGTGAGTCAATCTTAGACCGATAGGCTTACCCAAACTGATGGTACTTTAAATAATATTTGAACGGAAAAGTATATCTATTTGACTGAATATGATCTTCGTAAGGAACTTTAATTATCCTCATCTGATATGTATAGTGTGACTTAGTGATTAGATAAAATGTAGTGTAATTTAACCCTTAAATATGTTAAAAACACCAATTGCATTACAATATTCATTCGAAACACTGTGTTGCGAAATTAAAAACTACACAACTTTTATGCTCTGGATAGGCCTCAACAATATGCATTGTACGGCCTAGACAGGAGGTTTTCTGCTACTTATTATAATAACCTCATAGCACAGGGTCACAGTCCAGTGACCGCTATCACCGACCGGAACGGTTATCAACATAGCCGTAATTTACCTACTGTGCGTTATTATATTATTTTTTCCCTCTCCTTTTGTTTTGCGACCATTTTTATGTTTATGCATTTTGTGTGCATGCTAAATGCAGCAGACCGTAGACAAAGAAGCGTACTTATTGTCTGTGGAAATTAGAAGCTACCTTGTGAGTTGTTAATCATAAATAATGACGACAAAAATACTGTTTTTAAAACAAATGTTACTTATAATACACTATACATTATGATTGTATAACATTTATGTGATACGTTTACGAATGTGCTGATTTATAACAAACTAAATGAGAACATCTTATATATAATGGCACAAACCGGTTGGAAGGCGTAGATGTAGACGTTTTATTATTATCTGATACACATGTAAGTATAAAATTCTCTCATGACCCAAGCGTCCGCGGTGTACATAAACAATACACACAGTTACACACGTGACGCAAATTCCGAGGCAACCAAACAACAATCAGTCCATCAGTATGGAAACTAAAGAACAGGTAGTTTAGACATTCAGTATTTCAATTTCAATACCGTCATCTATGACGGGTGTTCCCACTAGCTGAATAATGTTTTAGAAAAGGAATCACTACCGAAAAAGACGCGCTTTGAGTTGATTGTTACAAAGTTTTTTTCAAGCCCTTTTTCAGCAAAAATTATTTGAATTTAAAAATTGTGTAACGCAATCACTCACTAAAACATAATAATATTTATGCTTTATTAAAATACAAATATATTTTTAGGTAAATAATTTAAAACTATAAAAAAAACATTTTGCGAGTAATTTCATTACATCAACTATTCATTCTTTTGTGATATAGCAAAAAGTAATGACTCATATTGACTTTCCGCTTCTTTATCAAATTAAGCAGATATCTCTAATCTTTTATTTCTTTGATTATTTTATGAAGTAAAATTTAATAATAAAATATCTTATAAGGAAGTAAATTTTCATATTTATCCTATTCTGGCCCTCAGATTCTTTCACGTACGGCTCCACATTTTCCCAATAATTTTGTATTTTAGCACTTAGACTCCAAATATCCACATTATTGTGATTCGTTCCATAGCATCCGATTGTCAAAATATCAACATTCTCGAACATCCAAACAACTTCCCAATTTCATCACAGAGTAAATATCCTCAGTTTGTCGCGCTAAACGTCATAAGTATTTTCCTCACGTATATGAATGACGTAAGTGGCGCGAAAAATGTTTTCTCTATCACTTAGAAAATACCTAATTCCGCACGAGGGAAGCCTTCGCCGGGAAAGCTTGTATTCACAACCGAAAGTTTGAGTAATATGTTTTTTGTCAAATAAATCAAGTTCACCGCTTAGGTTTTATTCTGGTAGAATGAATTTGAAAAGAAGAAAAATCATAAATATTTCTCAATTCGCTTAATACACTGGTGGAACTTATAAAGACTGTGAAAAGTGAACAAAAAAAAAACCTGAGAAAATCTGACATACTAAATAATATATGCTATAAGTGCCTGTTAAATTTCTAAGGCTTTAAATATTATAAAACACTTTTCAATTCTATAATCTTTTACGCAATATTCTTTATAAATAATACTTCTTATGTTACAAAACTATGCTTTTTTAAATCTTCTGCCACTGACATCGTTTCAACAAAACCTTTAGACTGTACACGCAAGTAACATAAAGTTTTTTAATGTTTCTTCAGCATTATTTGTACAATAACCTACTTACGTCCTACTTACAGTGAGTTTTGTATTAAATAAAAAACACTGCGTTCTTTCCAACGTTCATATATTCATAAGCACAATTTACTTTATCAATTAATTAGTTCAATGGACAAATATGTTATGTAATTAATTCAATAATATACTATTTTATTTTATTTAAAATATAATGTCTTTCCATCAAAAATTGACAGTTAACACCGTTAAACAGTTAAAGTATTTTGATATTATTATGAATAGTTATTGTATATGACGTTTTAATCGAGAAAGTGTTAATAAAGCGTCACATAATTATAGTGTAAAAAGTATCTGTCTACCTATAGGTCTTAGATCTTGGATATTAAGCTAATATCTTTGTATTCGGAAAAGAAAACTAAATAATTTTAAACTTTGAATAATGTGTAAGATACTAGGCAGATATAGTATTTTTCTTTGGTTTGGTGGTATAATGTTTTATAATAAATACATTCGGTGACTGTAGAAGATGATATTGTATTACGTTCAGACAAAGAGAAACACAAAATTCACCAATCAATATCGCATTGCAGCGAGTGAGCAACACCTCCAATTGAAGTGAATAAAATTTTCAATTTGTTGTCAATGCATCTTTAGCTATAAAAAAGGTTGCAAGTCACTCGATGGGATTCGCGCAGACGTCAGAGTAGCGACTGTTATCGACAGATCAGATGACATTGAAGTCGACGGTGAGCAATAAATTCCTACAGGGGTAGCAAAAAAGGGAAAATAAAATAAATACATACGCAGTACAACGCTAAGATAGTGTGAATAGTGCCAGATGACAGGAGAGGAGTCAGTTGAGAAAAGGTTAACTAGACACATTTTTAACGATATTGAAATATTTTAAGCCGTTCTTAAAATGGGCAAAAGAATGAGAGTGATAAAAAAACTAATCCTTTCCTGACCACTTACGAAATTCAAGAGGGACTATAATATAATATACTCCATTTTGTCAAAATTTTCAGGGCATTAAAAATTAATAATTTAACAATCAAGTGTAATTTAACGAATCCAAAATTTCTTTCGATATTTTTAATTGTAAGAAAAAAAGTAACGAAAGTAATGTCCTGATTATGGAGTGGTGTTAACCGACTTGTAGTTAAACAGTTGTGTTTAATCAATTCCCATTTAGTAGACTTATTTAATTAAAAAAACAAACCAAATTTGGTAATAATTACAAAGAAAAATTTCAAAAATAGAATCATTAATTAAAAACAACTGTGCGACAAATACTATAAAAATGATAGTAACGCAAGAAATGTATAAATATAAATTGACGGTAAGTCTAGAAAGCAACAGTATTTTAACAAATATCAATTTTGTCTCACGTATGGCAGCTTGAAACAATTTATTCACAGCTATCAGAGATCAACTGTTAAACAATATCTGCCTAGATGTGATGTGTTGAAACAAACAGACAGGCAGTTCGAAGATCAGCGAGGCTTTCACTAGACGATCTAGGCTTCCAAGACATCACCTCCATTCATTCTTGTCAGCGTCTTGTCTACTTGATCTCTCGGGTTTTGAGTGAGTGCTAAACGGCTGGAGGCTGTACTCTGTAATTGTAATTCAAAACACGTTTCCTATATGCTATATGAAGCGAGATCGCAACTGTTTTGTTTGCTCAGTGTGTGTCACGCGGCTAAGGGTTTGGGTCATGTGGATTTGTATTGGATATTGTACGTGATGACCCAAAAAGCGATAGAGCATTCTATTGAAAAATGAAAATTACCTATCAAGACACATTATCCAATAAATTTCAATAGAACATTAAATCATTTATATTAAAATACCCTTGATCAATGAGTTAAAACGTTGAAATTCAGCAGTTTTATATACTATCAATGATATTTATATGTAAGGATATCATTAAGAAATACTACATCATAATTTTATCTAAGACCAAGATGTTGTCTCCGATAATACAAACCAATTCGTGAATTGGTAGCACTCATAAATAGAATTTTGCTTCCGAAAACAATTGAAAATTGAGATTCCAATAAAATATATAAGACATTATCAATCATTAATCAAACTTAGTATCGATATCATTTCAAAAACAAATAAAAAAAACCCATACACATTTTTACTGATAAAATTTTATTTGAAAAAAAAAATGTTTTTAATTAGTTTTATACACGTTTTTATACACTTCATTAAAGATTTGAAATGTTATTTTTGCTCTAAAATAGAAAAAAAATGAAAGTCAATTTTACGAAATGATTACGTTGAATAGGTATGTCGAAATAAAATTTTGGAAACATTTATAAATACTGCAACATTAATAAATCATACTTTTTTTGTTGGTGCTATATTTTGAGATATAATAAATGTTTCCCTTGAGTGAAGTCAAAGAAAACAGTTATTTGAAAATACTTCACACTACACAGGTTCAAGTAATTTATGGTGTTTCCTATAGTAATGTCTGAGCCACATATATCTTCGTAAGCCAAAGTAGGTCTCGTATTAGTTTAATGTCTGCCGTTCGCATAGAAAAAATGTTTTTTTTTCCCAATAAATTTGGTTATAAAATAAAATATTTTTTAAAATTACCACACTGTATTTATATTTTCCATACGTAGTATAACTTTTAATTAAATAGTTAATTTAATTGAACTAGACACAAAAGTACATGACTAAAAATACCTACGATATTTTCCATGTATACACGTTTTCAGCTGTCTGAGCTATAAATTTCTATTTGCTACACATGATTAATACGCAAACGTTATTAATGACTTGGAGATTATCAATGTGAGAAAGAAGCAAATGGTTATATTCAAGAAGAATCTATTTTGAACTGTTTTGTTTATTATTCACAACATGTTAAACAAAAGCCTTATAATGTAAATACATTACAAAAAGAACTTCAACCAAATCTATTAAAGCATAGTTTTTTTTCTCGTCTGAGCTGCAACACCAACAGTGTGATACAAATTGTAATAATATTATTTAGTATTATTACACTCCAATTTATTTATTAGAGAATTCGATACAAATAATGTATCATAATTGAATTTATTGACTTATACTTTTACAGAGACTATTATCTGTAGACTGAGTCCTCCCTCCCACCCATCTCATCCTCACGGGGAGTAGCGAGAGCAATTAGCTAACCACTAGTCCTGTCCTAGCCCTATCCTTCTATCCCTACTCTCTTCGAAAAAAAAGGAGAGGTTGAGCAACTGAGTAACAAGCAGTTCTCGTAGAAAAAATCTGTTAAGATACCTCCATTAAGAGACCATATGCTCCAGATTGGGAGCGGACATGGAAAAAAAATTATCTCTACGTTATACCATATTGTTTTGTTTTATACAAAGTGTCAACATGTTATGTAAATACCTGTTAATTTATGTTTTATATGATGCAAAAGAGTTTAAAATCTTCGTGAAACCAGTTTTGTTGTTAAATACAATATAAAAACGTAAAGCACGTGCTACAACAACGTGAATTTTTCATAATCATTTAAAGAAAGCAGTAAGAAAGGGTATACTACTGTACTTACCATATTAAGAATATCACTTCTAATTTCTTATTTTCATGGCACAAATATTTTTTGATTAAATCATCTCAGCGTATTTAATTAAGAAGTTTCAACGCAGCTTTAAAATAACCTATTTTTTGTCGTCAATGTTTAAAATTTCTGATTGGATTAAAAAATGAATCATAAAGTTTAAAATGAAAATTGTCTCAAAAATTATCTTATGAGTCCAGATATATTACCCACGCCTCAAAAAAAAAATTTGCATAAACAATTTTGATAAGCCATGCAACTTTTCAAGAGTTTTTTTTACCTTATCCTCTAATATCACCTCAAAAGAATACAACAAAAAAAGTTTCCTTCAAAATAGTCAAAGTTTTCATTAAAACCAAAAAAGCTTCAACAATTTGGTTTAAGTGTCACCGCTGTATTCTTTGTTTAATAAATTACGGTATTAATTTCCATACAAACTTCGATGCTACGCTGGGTCGGTTTTTCATAATACTCCTTCTCATTTTGTGACTCTAGTGTTTGATATAGAGATGTTTTTGATAACATAATAAAAAAGTATTGATCCTCATTTTTTTCTTTAACTGAGCTTTTACTATCACACAATCGTATTGTTTTTACTATAAATACATGGGCAATATATACTCTTTAAATTTGAATTATTGAGATTTTGATATTGAAATTCCATCAAGCACCCTCAGTCGATGTCTTGAATTATATACTCTTTACTTAAATGACTTAATATTAACAACGATTTAAATGTTCGAATTAAAATATATTTTTATTTTACTCTAATAGAATATTTAAAATAAAACACAATTCATTTGTACTACTTCCACATATTTATAATGATCAGGACCGGTTTCGCTCATCACGAGCATTATCATCAGTTGATAATGCTCGTGATGAGCGAAAACGGTCCTGATCATTATAAATATGTGGAAGTAGTACATATGAATTGTGTTTTATTTTTTAAAATATAATTTCTACTACATTTACAATAATTAACCGTAATTGAATGAAACATATTATTTTAAATAACAAAACTTATTTAAGTTAAGTTTAAGTTTTTATTTAACTGAACGGCAAAAGTACTCAAATTTTTTAAATTTAATATAGTGAATCAGCCCACTATAAGATTTGATTACTTTGAAGCTATATCACTAAAAACTTGATTTTGCAGAACGTAGGAAAGGGAATAACAAAGACTTTTTATCCATATTTACAATACTGTCTTATAATTCCATTTATTTAGTTTTGTCTCTAAATTACTATAAGTTGTCTTATTACAAGCGTACTTATCAACCCAAAATTTTCTGAAACGATACTCGCTTTACTCATTCCACATTATCAATATCGATACGTCGTATCTACCAGAATTTGGTTTGGCTTTCTCATCTCTATCTACACCGCAAAACTTCGACCAAAGTCTTAGTCATTTGCTTTAATTAAAAAGCAAAACGTATATTGTTCATGTTGTAAGAAGCATCTTGAGTTTGGAGACCGCACTATTGGCTATTCACAAACTTAATAAGAAAAATGGGCATAGAGCAGCCGCTATATTGGGAAACGTTTTAAATGTTAGCTATTCCAGAATATTAGACACTTAGTATAATACGATGGGATAATCTTAAAGACGATAGCCAAACTTGTGTAAAATTATTTACGAAGTCTTTGAAACATATAATGTTAAATTTAACGCAGACATTTCACTAACAAAAGTATAATTTTGTGAACCGAATATTTGAAGAAATAATTTACAAATAGAACCTAAGCAAAAATCAATTTTATGTTAGAAGCTTTAAGCATAAATAAACAAAACTAATACGAACGAAAATTAATATTGCACTTACTTAATAAATTATTTATCTTAACGTATCGTCTATAATTGAGCTCTCAAATTTAAGGAAATTCATTTATTTCACAACTTTACAATTTTCAATATATTTTAAAGGTTTGCTGACAGTATTTTATCAAATCTTTGTTAAACAAGGTCATTAAAAAAATGACATCTATGAAAATGTCTAATATTTTTAAACATGTAGCGAATGTTTTAATTTTTACCGCTTACATGACAACACTAGAGTATAGAAAGATTTTGTTAGCTTATAGTGAAAATTTAAAAGCCTAGGGAAAATGTGAAAGCTTTTTCTTAATATCTCTTTGAAGTTTTATGTAAAACAAATTTTAAAATACATTTAATATTCTTTTTGGTATAATATAACGTTCAACTATTATTTTATTATATCACGTAAACAATTCAAAACACAATTTGACCTTAAATCTATTTATACTTGTCTTCTTATATTTGACATGATTGTTA
The DNA here is from genome assembly GCA_022494535.1 of Himalopsyche phryganea. Taxonomy (NCBI): domain Eukaryota; kingdom Metazoa; phylum Arthropoda; class Insecta; order Trichoptera; family Rhyacophilidae; genus Himalopsyche; species Himalopsyche phryganea. The sequence goes on along the minus strand of JAGVSL010000010.1, from coordinate 4,512,216 downwards.
GAGTACACACTGTATAACTTTACACTTTTTACTACATTAATGCGCCTTTTGTATAATAAACAGAGAGTGTCAGTGTATGTGTATGTATAGATTCCGCGATCAGTGTATGAATCACTAGTGCATTGTATGGATTCCGTGTATGTATCAGTATGTATCTTAGACCCTGTATGTATCCCGTGATCTTAAATCCTTGAGCTGGAGCTTGGAGCCGGAGTGCAGTTATACGTTGTGTACCCTACTTTAATGGAATTATTAATAATTGTACCGTTAATGTAACCGTTAAGTGTTTTTCAATACATGTAAATCAGAAAACTTTGAATTCTATAACGCATAGTCCACTAAACATAAATACAATACTAATATATATTAAGGTAAATGTACAGGTAGTTGACCTTTATCAATGAACGTGCCAAAAATAAAAAATGTAGACGCGAGATTGCTCTAAATTTATAGTAGTGAAAGGGAAACCATCTTTTATCGGATTGAGGAACAACCACATCATCATATATTTCATTGGGATGTCATAGCGGCCATTTAAAAACAACACCTCATGCAATTAGTATTTTATTTTGAATTTCATGAAACCTTCTGATTAGAAATGGTCAACTACTGAAAAAAAGTGGTAAAATACTGGAACTGTCACATTAACTGACACACCCTGGTTTTTCTTAAGTATAAGTGTCATTAGTGTCCTAAACTGAAATCGGCCTGCGGCAAACAGCAATAATTCGCAGAATACGCTCTTTCTTGTTGCCAGGCGTTTAAGAAGCCCCCGGGCTTCGGCCGCTGGACGAGTCCATTTTTACGGAAAAGGGTAGCTCCAACTTTGCACGGAGTTTTTTTTGAATTTTGGTAGACAGTCGATGACGAGCTGCCGAGTCGGACGAACGAGGTCTCGTCGCGACGAAGGTGATGTGACGATGTGAACTGTTTGTTTTTTGTGTTTTGATTTGCGTTGGATTTAATTTAAATTCGTTGTGTTATTTGTATTATAACTTAAAGTAAATTCAGTTGCTAAGTAAATGTAAATGTAGAATCAATTTTATGTGTTAAGATTTATATATTTGTGTAATATTAAACCACTGCATCTTGAATGGAAAATAAATAAGTTTTTTAAACCGGATCTGAAATGGTGTTTGTCTGAGATCAGCCCTTCCAGGACTCCGGATAACCAGCCGCTCGCCTCTCTTCGATCCGGGGTCTTCTCATAACATGGTCGTTAAAAATTTAACACAATTTTTTTGTAACAGACCCTTTCCTAAATTTTGTCTTACCATATTAATTAAGAAATTTGATTCATTATAAATACACTTGCTTTGTCATGATTCGGTCTAATCTTAAACGTTAATCGTTATAATTTAAGTATAATTTAAGACATCGACTGAGGGTGCTTGATGGAATTTCAATATCAAATTTGGATTATTGAGATTTTGTGCATGGAAGAAATACATGGAAGTGTACAAAATCTCAATAATCCAAATTTAAAGTTAATCGTTATTTTTGTAGAATTTTTCTCTTAAGCGGTCAACTATTAGTACGTTTCCCTTATATGTATTATAATTCTTCTTTATAAATCTTACTTTAGCTAATCTAAAGTATATTTTTACCGTAAAATTTTTCATCAATAGCATGTACTAAAATACAAAAAAAAGCGGTCGCATGCCACGAGGACGTTATAACTGTGAGTTTACACGAACGAGGTCTTATTTTTTACTCAGTGGAATATTAAATGTATCGATATGTTGGAGAGACTGAATAAATAATTTCCTTCCGTTTACTTACCTCACAGGTAGGGCTAGAATTTATCTACCTTAATGTTTTATCGATTCAGCCAGAATATTAATCTTAAAATACTTAGTTTTTTTCTATTTTGTACTTGGTGTTAAAGTTAATTTCAATAACATCTAGGTAGAATTGATATTATAATCGAAATTAACAATGAAAAATATCACTTTAAAAGCTGTTTTGGGGTTATCTTTGATAGTACTGTTTATAAAAAAAATAGTTATAATATAAAATTCTAAACAGCAGCTTAACAGAAAGGCATCATTTAGTATGTCGTTAATTCAGTGCGAGCTTTTTATAAAACATAAAAATAATTGATTTCGTATTTTTATTTATTAATTATCATGAAGCGATTTTATTATAGGTATTTTTTTAGTAATTTATTGAGAGCAGGTTAGAGAAATGCTATCATTAGTAATAGCTATAGCAACTAATGTGTTCTAAAAATTCTTGTTCATCCAACAAACACACTATCACAGAGGTTTTAATGGTTTTCTTCTCATTATTTTATGCAAATGTCAGTATCAATCACCAAATATTCTTTATTTGGTCATGCGTAAAAATATAGTATGTCTTACATAAAAATCCATTCCATGCTGTGATTTTTAATGGCTATGAATTTAAATATGAGATAGTGTATTATTTCGACTTACCGGGACAACAAAACAAACACAAAAAAATACCAGACCTCTTTGCAAATACCCTTCGTGAGCACAAATAAATACGTGAGGTTATATCACACCCACTATCAGAATCTGTGTACCTTGTGCGAAAAACCACCGTTTTATTTAGGAACCCGCAGTAGTACATTAAAAACCTTACCTTTGTAGAGGAAAGCATACCTGTGTTTTTATTATGTACCTCTGGAGATTTTCTTTTATTGCCTCGCCAGATACGCTTTGCAAACAAATACTGCTCTGTGAAAGATTTAGAGGTACGCACCTCCCACGTGTGCCCCACGTGACCGGCCACTCTAGACTCGAGAAGTCTACATCTAGACACTTGCCAAACAAATGGCTCCCTTATAATGCCTGCCTCCTTGTCATTTGTTATCGTGTGATATGTTGTTGGAGCTTTATTGAAATTGTATTGGAAGTTTACCTTCGTCTCCCACGACGGAAATAAATTGAATACACGCATCTGGAATAGTTGCGTTTAACGAGGTCATCAAATCAGTTTATTTTAGCTAGAAATTTTTGCATTACTCACCGTCATATGTTTCACATTTTATCCGGCTACTTTTGATACTAATAAGTGCTCTTTGGTTTATTGACAACTGACTATTGAAAATTGAACACGGAAAAATTATCGAGTGTAAAATTAATTGAACCAGAGAACAATTACCGTCAGAACATTATGAAAATAATATATTGCGGTCATATTTCTCATATTTCGTAACAATCGCTTTTACCTAATTTGAAATGCAAAAGCTTATAAAACGGATCGAGGACAATATTTTTTAATCGAATTTAAGGACTTGTTCTCTTTTTGGATACCATCTAGTAAAACCTACCTATATAATGAAATAAATAATATGCAACAATAAAAAAAAAACATTCCAATATCTAAAAAAGAAATATTAAATCACATTCACATTCCAAGGTATACTTTGTTAATTTCTTACTAGTGAGTATCCGGCATGCGTTGCGATGCCACTCAAAGATAGAAAAGGTTTCTGTTTTAATTCTGTTTATTGAAGTGCTTTTGGATGTACAATATTTTTCGTTTTTCCGTCTGGTCAAATCAGAAGGTTTTTCCGAGATGTCGCTATGTGTACGTATTTAGATTTTAGATTTCACAGGCGTGCGCACAACAATTTACCAAAGTTTTGTCGAAATCGCATGAACGACAAAGGATCGCATAGAGGACAGACAAATAAACATTCATTTTTAAACAGATAGATTCCATATGACCGTTGTTATATACTTAACTAAAAAATCGTCAACCATAGCGCGTTGTCGCTAAGGGAATTTTTCGTTACAACAATGTCATTATAAGCGATATTAAATTGTCTCTCAGTATTTATTAACTCATTACTTAATTGTTGAGTCGTTTTTAGCAGTATGCCAGAACTGTGTTCTTGTATAATATAAAGAGGCTAGTCCTAATGTAGGAATGAACCAAATGTCAATAATTTGTAAAGATGGTTTCATATGTTGATTTGATACACATGTACGTTTCAAACACTTCATTTAACAGTAAATAATCACAAATTGTTTCGTCATGGAAATATCAACAATGTATTGTTGTTTGACAATAAATTATCTGTAGTCTACATTTGATGAAGATATACACGCTTGATTAGCACAACTCCATTGTAAAACAGATCGTTCCAGTCCCCTTTATTAGTCCAAGTGTAATACATATTATATGTATATATATATTATATGTAGTTCGTTCAGCAAATAAGCATTATTTATTTTTTATTTCAAATACCTTATGAATGAGTTTCTAATATGTGATTACCAAATTTTAATTGAATCTATAATTTAAAATATCGACTGAGGACGCTTAATGGATTTTTAATATCACATTTTGTACACTTCCATTATTTCGTCACTAAAAACCCGTACTTCACCTTTCGGCATATTCAAGCATTCGCGTACACGATCGAGTTCAGTCATGTACCTGAATGCCTGAGTCTTATCTATAACTGTTTGTATTAACATATTACTGTTAATTCATTTTAAGTGAATACTCGTTACTTGTGATTGTGTATCCTTTCATAACCTTCACTAACCATGCTTAATCTGTCCTGTTTTTCAAATAAACATTTCGGAACATTATAATATAATGCTTTCATCCTATCTATATTCACCTACTGAATCTATCCTGTTATACCATAGTAAACGGGCACTATTACAGATTTGATCTTTATATTCTTTTCCTGCTTATGTTGCTAAGTATTGTATTACAAATTTGTCATCTGAAAGCTTTGAATGGATATAAAAATTTAAACGAAGTTTTTACTATAACTTACACTGTTTTTCCACCAAGTATTACCAACAATTATATTTTAAAAAATGAGATCATATCCATATCTTTGACGGGAATCAATAAATACTGTTAAAATAAAATATAATAATAGTAATAACGATGTCGAAAAAAAAATGTTGTGGCAGCGTAGTAAAAACAAAATACAAAACACACATACATTTAAGGTCGTGATTCGATACGTTTCCTCCATTTTGTATTGTGTTACCTATTGATTTAAAAACCCAATTCTTTATAACGTGCCCTACTACCACGTACACTTTATATGGCGAGAGTCGTTAACACTACGCAAAACTCTCAATACGGTGACTGTGCTATAATAAAAGCGAGGGGGATATGCAAAAGTAAAAAAAATGTAGCCAAATGTTACTTAAATTCACAGATCAAAAGGTTTTAAGTCATACATTATTTAAATGTTGAAAAGTAAGTATTTCTGTTAAAAATTTAAATTTTATTTTCAAAATAGTTGAAAAATATTGGATATGTACATTCTTATCAAGATAATTGTCAATTACGAATGTTGAATAACAATTTTTATTTTAAAAAGTCCAGTTCGAATTATTCTTCACAAGTAAACGATATTTTTTATTCTTATAATATCATACTATCTAATATCACCCTCAATTTCTCTTTGAAGAACGGTGATTTATTAATTATTTTTTACGTTTTATAAGTTTTTCTCTAGTTACCAAAAGATGATTTCATACTTAATTTCAAAACCTGTCTTTATATATGATATATATTTATAAGTATTGTTTTAATATGTTTCAATACTGCTCTAAATAATAAATATTCTGACCTACAAAAGACATAAATATAAAAAATCTATTTAATTGTGGCCTAAGACAAAATCTTCCATAGTACAATTATTTTTTTGCTTATCAATACAATCTATGAGACGATTTTTTCACCATGCTTCATAATATATGTACACAATGTTTTTATTACGTGGTGTCTACTTTATTATTACTAAAATCCGACGAAGCGCCGCATTCTTGCTTCTTTATTAATACACGGATGCGTCATAAATCGTTCCCCGCCAAAATTGCTACGTCCGTTTTTCGTTTGTGTTGATCTAAAAACGGACCACAAGATCCCCATGGGAACATTCATGTCGAACCAAGCCAATGGTTTTATGGACCCTGCCGCGAAATATACGGCAACGAGCGATAGATACTCGACATTGTGGGATTCGTCCCAGTGGACTCACTAAACTGTATGATGCGCTTTTTTCCTCTCTCCTATAGTGTTATTTATGATGAATTCATGCGTAGAGAAACAAATATTGAATTTTCAATAGAATACGTTGCGATAGCAATAAACTTTTATTTATTTTATCAACCTAAACGTGAAACCCAATATACAGTTTCCTTATAATTTTAAAATAAAAATTTTATAATAGAATAACAAAATAATTATGAAATTATAAAATTACTTCATAAATATTTATATAAACTGTGATTATTTTTCGGATACGAAATCTTCAATCCAAATTATGAAATGAAGAGAAACTAATCCTAGATTAAGTCAAATGGCGCAGAAACAAAAAATTGAGTGTCTGCCCTTGCCTTATCTTTTTGGTACGTTATTTTATTTGGTTTGTTTAATAGTACCTAGGTATATAAATAAAATTTAAAATTAACAAAAAAAATTACTTAAGAGTATAAGAACTGATCATTTTTTCTACTGAATGCATATATATATTAAAAAGTTCTTTTATGGTTGCCAATTAAATTTGCTTTTGTTCAATAACATTTTTGTTTCTATATATCTCGAACTATAATCACTGTTAGTGATACATTTCAAATGGTTCATATTAAACATTATCAAACGAAAGTCATCAACGTATCATTTTCGTATAAAAATTACTATTTTAATTCACTCGAGAAACGAGGCATATCGTGTGAACCTCTTAAGTTTATCACCTCGCGAATGACGTTTCATGTCACAAAATATTTAGTCGTAAACAGAAGTCGTTACTTCACTTACTAAAAAGGGAGGCTAAACTTATTTCGCTCTTAACACTTCACGAGATGTAAAATAAAAAAGCCTTCCATTATCACTTCATTGTATCAAAACGATAACTAGAAAAAATGAATACATTTTATCAATGAACGGAAATTGTAATTGATAAATTTTCTCTAAAAAATTCTACAAAATAAACTAAATATAAGATAGGCTTAGTAAAAATTTTTCGTTTTTTGTAAGTGTTTTGTTATTTATAAATCGATGAATACTCCATTTTTTAGCAATATATAGAATAGGAAACGTTTTCAATATCAACATGCAACCATTTCTATACACGTACACAAACATAAATATATCGTACGCGTTCTGCCAAGAAACATTAAGGCTGAAAAGTCGTGTTTTGAATTATTTATACTACCGTTTTTTCAATCAATCACGTCTGGCAAAGCACACAAATTCATTGAAATATAAATTGTTGTCGTGTCTAAAAAAATAGTTAATTGATTGAGTATACAAATATTCAACATCTATTTGCTCAAGATCAATATTTCTAACTGATATTTCTGTCATTTATTATTTAAAAAATATACCTATTTATGATCACGTAAATAACCATGTAGGCAGATTATGATATATTAAATAAAAGCTAAATTAAACATTGCTAATACAGGATTATATTGTGTGTAGTAAAAATGAAAGAATAACAATATTATCACAAACATTCCACTTCAAATGCTTTGTTTTCGGATGGTTAATACAAAAGCAGATCATAAAATGTGGCTTTCTTGTTTTGAATGTCTGTCAAGGAATTTAATTGCTGGAAGGTTTGTTGCAGTGAGGATTCCACTTTACGATCGTCATAACATAACACACAATTCTGCGCCTTTATTACATCGCAAATTCAATTTCGCGAAAAAACTTTTTACTCTTTGCCTGATACAATGAGTCGTGAGTTCAGATATAATTAAATGTAATGACACAATAAACTTTTTGTAGACAAATTTGACTGAAGATAAACTATTTGTTTTAATTATTAAAATAGTACGAACAATGAGTGTTTCAAATATATGATTTTTGACAAATTAAGCGAATTAGTTAGCCATCTTAATTTTTTTTAAAAAAAACTTTATAATAGCTTGTTACGAGGTGTTGTTTTGAATACTTTAATGTTGAATTGATATTGTATGTATAAACTGAAAACCAATCTACGCAATCCATCTCAAAATAAAGATATTATACTCAACCTATATTTTTGAGAGAATAGGGATAGAAGGATAAGGCATGACTAGTGGTTACCTAATCGGATCGGATAGGTGTGAGAGAATTTTAGACTTTACAAACGTCAATGTCTTCCAAGAGTAATCTATAAATCAATTTATGAAGCTGTCCGTACTGGTATAATAGAAAAATTTAAAATAGTGAAATAATTCTCAATAATTCACAATTAAATGACAAAATTTCGGCCACTGTGGTTTAGTGGTAAGAGTTTTGACTTACCAATCAGGTGGGTCCTGGTTCAAATCCCAGCAAAGTCAATATTAAATTTAGATTTTTTCAATTTAAATTTGTGATCTTGGAGATGATTCTCCATGACCTCCATCTAGTATGATGTTTCAATTTTAAAAATATTTGGCGCATCGGCTATCAGCTGTAATGCCAAATATTTTTTTGAAACTTAAATTTAATAGTAATAAAAAAAACATTTCATTTTTACATAAAATTGACTGTTTAAACTAACGTCGTTAATAAATTTTCTTTTACATAAGCTTACAGTGATTTGCCAAACATTGTTAGTAAAATAAATAATTTTTACGAACGATTTTTTATAAGAAGTATTTTATTTCGGTGCCTGTGGCGCAGTTGAAAGCGTCGCTGTCTACGGTTACGGATGTCTCGGGTTCAATTCCCGGTGCGGACGGTTTTCATAGATTGATCTTTCAATCGGTTTATGGATTTCTGTTCTTAGTCTAAGTTCTACCTCCCATCCATCCCATCCTCACGGGTCGTAGCGAGAGCGATTAGCTAACCACTAGTTCTGTCGTAGCCCTATCCTTCTATCCCTACTCTCTTCGAAAAAAGAGAGGTCGAGCAACTGAATAACAAGCAGTTCTCGTAGAAACAGTCTGTTAAGATACCTCCATTAAGAGACCATATGCTCCACATTGAGTGCGGACATGGAAATTTTTTTAATTTATTTGATTCTCTTCAATTCTGTTATATTTAAGTTGAAGTGTTGTTACCTTAAATAGGTGATTTAAATAATGGATATTGTATCTGTAATCCAACAACTGGCTATTGTGTTGTACCCAAATTTAGTTGTAGAAAATTATTTCATTTACTAGTGTTGTATCATTTATAAATAAAATACAAAGTTAAAATAAAACAAAACTGAGAGTAATAAAAAACATTTATTTCAAATCACATTAATTGAGATAATTTGTATTCGATCAGACATATTAAAGGGTCTACGCTTTCATGCAAAAACATCGTGAAAAACGTTTCTTTCGAATACGTCTCCTTTTTTGGCATATTTTATCAAATTTTTCCGGTTATACGATATATCCAAATACTTGTAAATCACGTTATCCGCTTTCGCTCGAGCTAAACGCTTTCATAACGATATTAAATCCAGCGAACGCTCCACCGCCCCTCCGATTAACGTCGCGTATCGTTTTCATATCAACCCCGCCGGAGAAGGATTTCGAATTGCAAACATAATATTGTTGAAAAATACATCGCACCCCTATTGCGACCCTCCCCATAGCTTCACCAGAAATGCTGAAACCATGGCAATCGTACATGCGTATTTTACCAAATAGGTCAGAGTTCTTCATTTTTAATGTAGAAAGTAGTTCGTGGATATAAAATATCATTTGTTTATTTTGTTTTTTTGTGTAAAATAATGTTTTTCATCATTAAACATACGTTTCTATGTTAACAACTATAATTCTTTTACAATTAATACAGTTTCAAGATCCTAAACGATATCCCCACCACCACGCAGTTTGGTTTCTCACTCTTCTAACATAATGCATTAAACATTAAGCGTGTTATAAATGTTAAATTTCCAAATGAAGAATCTAAGCAACATTAAAAGTCATAGGACTTTATTAATCTTAAATATCTTATCTAAGAAAAGTTACAATTATAAACATTATACCAATATTGTGTTTTACTTTTGATCTACAACTTATTATTTTTGATGTTGATTTTGTATCTTTAAAAGTATGTTTTTAAACCAAAATCATTTATTTAAGATCTCACCAAATCCTATTGAATTATTTACGTGACTCAGATAGTTCAATAATAAATTATATCAACCTGATTATCTGTAAGTATTGTTTCGATAAGTTTCAATTAATAGTTCACAGCAACTGATTTATATGACATACTTTTGAATATCGAAGAACATACTTTCCCCTTACTTTGAAATACATAATTCCGAAAGTAAATAATTCATCAATTCCTATCAAAGTCGAAGTTTTTAATTCTGCGAACGAAAAATATACAGTAGTTATTACTAGTCAAGAATTTTTGATTTTTACTAATCTTTGATTACGCCACGATTGAAATGCTTGAAACAAAGGCATACAACAGCCATACTACGACGAAAATAAATAATAAAAAATAACAACTGTGCTACCTTTATGAATCATAAAAGCTTATCCATATTGATTAATTCAGCCGAGTTTTTATTCCCTTCAAACTCATTAAGTGCTAAAAACATTGCGGCTTTCTTACTCATACAAATTATTTCCAATAATATCTACCACAGAATTGATTGACAGCCAAAACTAATGACAAATAATTTTTTTATTTACTCGATATCAACAAAATGTTGGAAAGAGTGCTGATTTACCATTTAATTACTCTAATGGTGGGAATGTATGTTGGAAAAACACTGCATTTATAAAACTAACACGCAATTTATAGAACTAGTCCCATATTATTTTAATGACAACAGTTTCGCTTAGTGACTAATTATTTCACTTAAAATGATCAGATTTCAAAATTGATTATTGTTTTTTCGAACTCAATCATTCTAGTGTCACATTTTTTCCACCTTCTTGATATCCTCAAATAATTGCTAAATAAGCTACGACATGCCATGTCTTTTTCTGTCTTCAGAGAAGAGTGGATTAATTATCTTGTCGATACTTTTTTATTTTTTACTTTGAAATCATTTGATTTCTATTTAGAGAGCACATAAGCATATTCTTAAATGTTTTCAGAAAAATTGATAACTGATGCATAATTTATCGCTAAAACAAATACGCCAACGATAATCCCAAAATAACAAAAAAACTGATATTGGTTTCCCATGTATAATAACTTTTCCACCAATGAACGTATACATTGTGGGTAGAGCATTATTACTGGAAAAACGAAAATAAATCCAGAACCCATTTTTATTATAAACATCAAAAAGTAACAAACGAAGAAATGCTTTATAAATTTTCATGGATACTATTTTTACTACTGCCGATATCATTTACATAGCTTAACATATTACTGATTAAATTATTTTTGTTGCTAAACATTTTTTTATCTTTGGCCATTGCTATGTAAATTGTGATCGCATATCGCATGCTTTGGATGGTTATAAATAAACCATGTATGCAGTGAAATGGAACCTCGAGATAAGATTATTTACGGACATTTTCACATCAAACTAAGACAAATTTCCATTTTGAAAGATGTTTCATACATTCTACCGGTTGTATATTACTTGTGGGCATAATTTATAGGGCATTTTTTTAATCATAATTGTTATTTAAAAGACATTAAGAAACAGAAATTGCCCACTGATTCCGCAAAACTCATTGTGATAATATTTACTACTGATCAAGTATTTAGTACAATTTTACGATTGTATATAAATAAGAACTGTTCAATTGTTTGATTTGTGTAGCTTTATAAATTATCTATCATATCGGAAAGTACTGATTTTATTATATTTGTGGAACCGAAGAAAGATTTTCCAAAAAATATCGCAATTTACTGGCTTATCAGACAATAAATTAATAGCCCTATTTATCTTTATAAACTAGAAAATAAAGTGTTTTATCAATTCTATTTTTTTCTCACTCCTAAAATAAAGCATGATGTTTTGAGGCAAATACAAACCAAAATTATTGTAATCATTAAATAATTCGCTTGAAACATAAATATGGAAGTCAAAATACATTGAACATCGACAATACTAATTTATTGGTTCATTGAAAATTATTTATTACTCACTTTTTATGTAATCCCAGTACCACGTCGTAATTCTTAAGCAAAATTCCAACGTACCTGAAACAAGAAAATTACCACTTTACTATTAAAGTTTAAACTCTTTATCATTCCATAACAAATACAAATAAAAATGCATAATTTTCAAATAAACATATACTTAGATAGTTCAAATAAATTTTCAACACAAATAGGATCCAAGAAATATTATGTTTTAATAAAAGATTATCCTTAAATTGAATGATTAATAACATTATTTATTATAGATATCGAACAAAAAATGAAATAAACAAATTATTATAATTATGAGAATTTAATAAGCTTTGAAGAAGCTAATTTTTCTGAAATCAACCCACATATTATAAGAATATAATTATGTGTTTCGTAGCTCATTAGAGAAGAACCTCAATCGACATTGTTTTAGAGAAAGGTCTTTCGGGATTTTTTTTTACCTACAATATTCAAGATTTAGTCAAATAGGCTAATGTTAACGTAATGCTATTTCCAACATGAAAATGGTTTCTTATAACTGGCATGGGATGGAATTTATATATTTTAAATACTTAACTTTATATAATACATCACCACGTGGTTCTAAAATGAACAATATTTAACGACCCGTACACCATTTCCATGGATTATTTTTATGATTTGCAAGAAATACGGATCGTAAAAAAGTTATATCAGAGTATACAAATGGACGTAAATTTAATTTCAATTGGCACCCGGCAGGATTGCGGGTCATATTTATGAATTCACGTTAGAGTATTCCAAAAGGATGTATTTTTATAAATACTGTTTGTAATCAAATATCCAGCAGCAGTTTTTATGAGGTTGACTTAAAATAATAAAATGTTACAAAACAGGTGTATCGACCCAATTTGAAGAATTTTACAGGGGTTGAATTTTAGTCAAAACATTGTCATCATAAGCTTAGACACTATACGCATTTTTTGCAGACGAAAAAACGTAAATCTAACTGCGCGGCAGATTTTTTAAATATATACATAATCGATAATCATACAGTGATTAAAACACAATAAAAATTCATTACCTTGGCTGTCTTCATATTGTAGACAATATTTGGGTAACGCTGATTGCATCATGACTTTTGACTCTTATTGCATTCCATCTATTTCAATTACACAGAGGTCCAAAAATATACTTTGCAGCGAGTTTTTACTAAGTGCATAAAATCGCACATGAAATTTTTGTTTCATAAAACATGCGCTAATAATTCACAAACCGGAATGAATAAAAAGTAGAGCGCTGAAAAGTGTTAATTTACACACACATTCCTATTATAATTTGTGAGGCAATATATTTGTACGAATAGTAGCTATGTTTTTTTAAGTTTCACTGGTATTTGTCATTTTTTGTTTTTGCCTTATAAGCAGAACTCAGTTCAGAAAGAGCAAGTGACAAGCACCCATAAAAGTGCTGTGGGCTTGAATCAAATTCCGCTATCAGTGAAATAACGAGACTTGTAAGATAATAACAGTATATTTATTCTTTACATTTTATAATCCTATATAAATGCATTGTTGCCTATGCAAATACTTGTTCTATAAAACCAGATGTCATCCTGACACTCGCGCCGTAAAAAATAAATTATTAAATTAAAATCAATGATCCTTCTTGTCTTCTCTATTCCACTGAAACCTACTCAACCTCTGAAGTCTATTGCTAAGAGTTTTAAAAGTCCTGTCAAGGTCAATATTAAATTAAGATTTTTTCATTAAACATTGGAGATGTTGGGCAGGGTCGTTTGTGATGTCTCGTCTCCTCGAGTCGATCTTCAATGACATTGAAAAATCCTATCGAGTCTATCTCATGTTAGCTATTTTTAGCTGTAATTCAAAGTATTTTTTAAAAATTCCTTACCAAAAAAAAAAACATTTCTACTGATTTATACAGTTATTAAAATCAAATTTGAATTATTGAGCTTTTGAACACTTCCATGTATTTTGTCACTAACGACCCGGGTTTCGCCTTTTGGCATGGGCTTGAACTGACAAACAGTAAACAGTGTCTAACGTTTATATAAAAGATACAAATACGACAAATATTATTTACGACATAAAATATTATACGTCTAGAATCCAGACTGATACCTGAGTTAAAATTTCGAGAATCGCCTTAATCCTGATTTTGTAAACAACGCATTAACAGAGTGACGAATTGCCGTTTTCCAACTAATATTAGAATTACCAGTGATTTTACAATTATAAAAGCATTGTGGGTTTTGACGGGATGCAATTCGACGAAAAGATAAATATATACAATCATTCCACATTTAGTGGCATCTGTTAGGTGATTCAACGTATAGGATACGGCAACGGGGAGTTTGGAAGGTACTTAAATTATTAAAGTTATGACGATATACGATTATAAAAGTAATAGGAAAAAAATATACAAAAAAATACTCTTTCAGTAGTTCAATATCAAATATATTATTTTATTATATAATTCTTGCGTGATGACAATATTGGAAAAATTTCATGTTTCTTAAAAAACTAATTTATTTCGAATAAAGTCAACTTCGTATTCAATTTGTTTGCCTAGTGAATCTTTTGAAGGCATCTGGAAAGGCTTGATATATTTTTATAGTATGTTTTGATGTGGTCATCAAAAAGAAATACCGTCCAAGTGAGACGCTAATCGTGCCACAATCAAATCCACCCAGCGTGACATCTTGTTACAAAACGAGTAACGTATGGTGACCAGCATACGGGGGTGGCCAAATTTTACATTTTATCAAGCATTACAAAATTTTATTCGAAATGTTTTATTTTTACTAGATTATCAAATTTATTGAAATTTGTATTAGAATTATGTGTATGTATTAAAGTTATATTTATCAATTATCACAGTAATCAAAATAACTTCTACTTACTATTTAAGGTTTCAATCAAGAGTTAAATAAATCATTCAGATATCTTAAATTTTTTTATTCCATTTCGGTTCTATAATATTATTTATTTTTGACCTTCGTTTTTTAGTAATGTTAAGAATACTTTGAGAATGTTCAGAAACTTCATCTACGTCGTTCATCAAAACGTGTGATAGCATATATGAAGTTATTCAATAATTTACTACGAATTAGCTAAGTTTTACTGGTGGTAATCGTAAAACACGCCGTTGTATAAAGTTTTCTATGACATTCAGAGATCGAGAAGACTTCACGACATAAAAGTTGTACTCTTCCTATTGGAACATCTTCTGCACACTTTATTATATGTGAACAAATCTTGTACAGTTGCTCTTGAGAAATTTTGGGTACTCATGATATTGATTTCACATCTAAATGTGGATGGATACCACTGCACAAAAAATAGATGAAAGATGTAGGAAGAGAATGACAAGTAAGACAATCGATAATCCTGTCTGAACATGATAAAAATGAATGAAGTAAATAAAATTAACATTGGTATTTATCTAGGACGTTGAACTTAATGACCCAACATGATAATTAATATTTTAATTAAAGCTAAATTGTTTTAAAGAATCTTAAAATAACGCATGGTCATTCTACAATATTAACGCTTCGTAAAGCAAGGAGTTCTATAGTCACGGATCATGAATGGTGAAGATGGGCAGTCAGTTGTGGTAACTACACTTCCCCATCCGGCACGCGCCATCATCAGACAGTAAGCACTATTCAAAGAACGTATAATTACGTTTTATTACTTTTGTAATCTTTGATCAGCGGATTAGAATCAATAAAAAATGGTTTTCGCAATTAACACATTGTCTATGCTCAAAATATTTTGAGTCATAGAGCCTTCGAAAAAGAATAAAAACCAATTACATCTACTATGAAATTGTACAATATTACATTGTTTTAATATGTATCTAGGCTAACAAGTATAGTGTTTTTATATTTTTGTTTTGAATTGTATACAATTTTATCAAAGTGATGAACAATATATTATAAGTGTATGATTACTTCGTCTAAATACTCAATAAAGGCAGAGTTTTCATTCGACTGGAACGCACCAGAGCGCCACATGAGTTTGCTGAATCCGCAGAGAGTAGCCCACCGTCACGTAAATAATCAAAAATTCAGTTCCTGTTTTTTATTTATCAAAAACGACTTAAAAATTATATTGAATAGTAACTTCCGATAAAGTGTTGCCATTTTTTTAATTTGTCGAGCGTTCCGGTTCGTAAATTTTTTTGTTTCGTGTCTTGAGTGTATTACAATAAAGTTGAATTATTTTTTTCATAAAAACAAACTGGAGATTTTAAATCATCATATACAGGCACCTTTGAGTAAAAATGTATGCACACGTATTATATCGACACACGTAAATGTTTCCTCAATATGTCTATCTAAAATCCATGGAAGCTTAGAAATGTTCGAATTTGGAATACAAACATATTAGCCCTTAACTTTAAACTGTTAAGGACGGAAAATTTTTTAAAATGTGCTTTAATGGTCAACAAAATGATGTAATATGTAGTCTTATAAATGCAGCGCGCTAGAAAAAAATTAAGTATCAAATTTATTCTGCACATTGCTAAAACGCTCTGTTTCAATTATTTTCCGGTATAATTTAGCTGTCACAGCTGGATTAACTATTTCAATGTAGGGAATTCTGATGCATATGTATTGCTTATTTATACACAGTTTATTACTGTGATATAACTCATTTGTTCTCATGAATCATATACCTCAAAGCAAAATTGTATTTGGTTTGCGTGTAAATTGGTTTAAACGCGGCGATGTGGCTTGCATCCCTTTGCCAGCTCCAATTTTGGAATATGCAATAAACATGGTTTCAACTTGACAACTGTCCGAGATCTGTCCGCACTAAACTCGTTCGTATTATTAGACATAATTGTGTTATTTATTTCTATAGATCAGCGACTCTCAAATATTTTACAAATTTCCTGGGAAGCTGTCCCTTTAAAAATGCTCGATGGTTTGCGGACCCCTTTAATAAAAACATACCTTCGGCGGGGCACTGCTTATAGGCTGTTGTGAATAAAACATTTTTTACAAAAAATATGTTTTAAGGTGTTTTTAAAACTACAAACATAACAAATAACATTTCTGATGCATTAAGCAAATAGCTGATTGGGAAAATTTTAAGAAGAAATTAGTGAACTATTTAAAAACAATGAAATACTAAATATGTAATTAATATTAACAATAAACAGCCATCGTAAGTGGAGAACACAGAGCAGTTAGGTGCATCCACCAAATTTTTATATCTGAAAATTTTATATATTATATAGCTTAATTTTTAACACTCAATTTTATATAATTAGTCCTGTTATGTTTGTATTTTCATCAGTTGATAATGCTTGTGATGAGCGAAACCGGTCCTGATCATTATAAACATGTGGAAGTAGAAACGAATTTTGGTTTATTTTTCAAAACAATTATGTGTTCAGGAAATATTACATGTTATGTAGTCATTCAATAACAATTTTAATGGATCGATGCATCTGCTTTGCCTGAAACAGTTTTTCTATGTTTGACTTTGTTTTGGCCAGTGCAACTTTCATGTCATTTGTCGCATATAAGTACGAGTACCGTGCGAGAAAGAGAGAGTGATAGAATCTTGGTGTGGCAGGAGTAACAACGGAGTTCAGTCACTTACTTTCTCTACCTGAGATAAATCCAAGTCCAAAACCCAAGAAATGTTACATGTCGTAATTATAAAAATATAAAAAGTATAAATATCCGTTCGTTTTTCGCGATCCCCTAAGGGACCGCGAACCCTAGATTGAGAACCGTTGGTATAGATTGATAACCAATCACACCAATTTTAAGTTCATGAATTTTTTAATTTTTTAGCTTAAAAAAGCTTTCGTGGTTTTGTAGATAAAAATATTATATTAAGATGACACTGTGTTTTGACTAGTCGTAATCAACCGTCGATTTGAAATTATTGGACAAACATCCAACAGCGATGACCACTTAGCCACAGAACGAGCTAAAGCTATAGCATTTGAATTATCTAAGCATGTTCTTATGTAAGCAAATACACTTGGGCCTCGTATAATACGGTTTTGTACGATACGATTTTGATATAACACGGTTGATGAATTGTGAAATATTTTTGTAGAGCACACTTTATATAACATGGTTTCAGCATTGTTTTATATAAAACGATCCAATAATGGAAAGAAGTTTGAAGTTCAAGAGGGAATTACAACAGATCTTTGCCCCTTATCACGAAATACGTTAAATACGCTAAAAGCAAACAATCTCTTATTGCAGAATTTTTAAAGCGTAAATCCAAAAATACTCCAGAGTCCCCTGATTCGAAAAAAAAATTCGAACGTATAGAATTGTAAGTGCTAGCGATGATGAACGAATTATATATTATATGTTATGAATTTTTTTTTCTCAATAAATACGTAAACGATATTTTTTCGATAAGATATTAACAAACTTTGGTATCTGTTTGGAAAGCTTACCCTAATTTTGTGTGAGCTTCAAACCACGTATAACACGGATTTGTATTACACGACGTTTTTGTGGAACCATATGATCGTGTTGTACGAGGCCCACGAGTATTTCAAAAGAGTGATTAAAAATGATTAATTCGTTGAACCAAAATATTCTTGAAAAAATAAACATGTTGTTTTATAATAGTATTTATTACACAGATGCACTTAACAAAATTAATATTTTTCAGACATGTAGCATACCAATCGACGTGATTTTAGTTTTCAGAATACACAAAGAAAAAGAAAGCAATGCCTTCTTGTATCTAGTTTCTTTGAAATGTACTTCGTACTAGCACATCGTAAATGCATTGTAGTGCAACGTGCATAGAATAAAAATGCTATAAATATACTATCACTTTAGTATGTATCATTTTGCAGTTTCAACAAGACGTACGTGTTTTATTTTCAACCAATAAATATCGACTCTGAGTATGATTAAATTTTATGTTTTTACATTTTACGGTAGCCCCAAAGCGTCGCAAAGAAAATATCTGCGGTGATTCGATACAAAATATGAATTACGTGACACTGAAATATGGTATGAATATGGTAGCTTTAAAGGAGTTTTTTAGATTTTATTTATAACTAGTGATTACCCGGCACGCGTTGCAATTCCACTCAAAGAAAGAAAAGGTTTGTGTTTTAATTCTTTTTATTTAAGTGCTTTTGGATTAGAGGTCTGCACCGGCTGAAATTTCATAAAATTACCCTGTTTGATCCCGTCATCTTCAGGCCTGGTACGAGCCCGAGTCTCAATATCACACTTGTTACCCGAACACGAAGCCCAGAATTATTTTTCTCAGACCGAAAAATGCCCGACTTTTTAAATATAGTAATTCATTTACACTTTTCAAACAATATATTGTGTTATTGTTTCCATATTTCAAACGATACTCATAGCACATGTGAAAGAAATTATTTTAGTTATGAATACTATTGCCTTATGGCTGACTCATGACCCGAACATAGTCTTGTGCGTACTCGAAAAAATCAGAAGGTTATTCCGAGATGTCGCTAGTTGTACCTATTTGATTCTTTTTTTAGATTTTATTTTTTCCCCAAAAACCTTCACGGGTGTGCGCTCTACAACTCACCAAAGTTCTATTAAAATCAGATGAATGGTAAAGGAACGCATAGAAGACAAACAAACATACATTCATTTTTATATAGATAGATTTGTTTCATCTGTTGTATGTTATTTAACTATGTTAAGTCAATAAATTTAATGAATAATGCTTATCCAAATCAGCCTTCAGTTACGAATCACAAACACAAATTTTGACTGGTTACGTGGTTCATTTTGAAACAATATTATTCATTGGTAGTGGATTAATGTACCAAAACTATCGATTGAATTGAATTTTCGGCCCACAGAAATGAATAATTTAGTGATTTCTTATTCTATTCAGTTTTCAAGCCCAGTCTTCAAAGCTGCCTGACAAACGATTCTAAAGCTGAAGTTATAATTCTTTCTATTATAAGTTATAAGTCCATACCCAGATAGGGTATTTCAAAAAGATGTGTTTTACAATAACTCTAGATGGGTAAGGACACGGTCTTTCTACGCTGTGTTTAATATCGGAGATGGCTGTACGAGAAAGAATGAAAATAGCATGCTTAACCAATACATCGATTGGAAAAACAATTTGTGAAAGTTGTTTATTCGGTAATTTGAACCCATGGCCGCACAGTGAAAGCTCAAGCTATTTTTATCAATCAAATTGACATCGAAAAAAAAAACATTTTTAATCTATATGAAAATATCATTATATCAATCGTATTATCAGAAACCTGCGACAGATATTTTTAAACACACGGATGGCTTAGTTTAATAAAGAAGATTTTTTGCAACGTCATATGTATGCAAAGTTTCAAATATACGCGACATTGTAATTTAATATAAACTTTTCAATAAATTCGTCAAACGGAATTCAATTTTATACACGGCAGGAATTCATTTCTAAGACTCAAACATCGCCGGCATTTATTTCCGAGACTCATACAAAATTCAGAGAACACATCTATCATTTCCCCACTCATCCATTATTCGTTGGGCAAAATTGGGCGGAATGGGGAGTCCCACAAATCGAAACTTGGGCCTGAATAATCCTTTGCTTCGGCTGCCTGCTATATCAGATCTAATTGATGATAAACGAAACGATTTTGCTACGTAAGAACATAAAAATATGAATTATTTATCTCTAGTAGAGATGAATAGTTAAAACGTATCGATGGGAATACATTGTATTGAAATTGTGTCGGATAATGTAACATGGGCTCTCGGTTTTAACGGAAGAAATAATTGATGTATTTTTTATCATAAGATTATTCAACTGTCATTGTTAATCGAGCCAAAAGGTCTGATAAACTCAATCAAATGGCTTGCTGAATAATATAACTTTATGTAAAATTTTATAAAACCGTAAAGAATTGCTCACATATCATCTGATTGAAAAAAATATTTGAGGAATATTTAATTAATCTGTTTTTAGCGTGATAATTCATTCAATGTTGATTTATGATTGTCTACATCTCAATAGAAATGGACATACTTCAAACCTCATTGCTTTTAATTAATACATAGAGCATTTACAATCCAGTAGAACACTAATAATATTAATTATACATTCAAATTCATGATATTAAATTGTTTTGGTGCACATAAAGTTTGATCTTATGGTTTATACCAAAAAAAAACAGAGAGTTCTCGTTACATTAATTAATGTCGAACGTGTCTCCAAATATTTCTGTTGTGTATAGTTAAATTACACTACAATTGATTATTTTTAAATGCATCTTCGAGAACACGTGTAAGACTAGATATTGTGTATAAATAGCACTAAAATCTAATGTATGACAAAATATTATATATTGTGTTTATTTGAGCGGAGTCTAATGTGATACGTTTTAATCTATCAGTTATTATAGTCAATGACAAAAAAAAATGTGTGTTATTATATTTGTAGACCTTGGAAATCCGTAGCTGAAGTAGAAGGGTATTAGACAGAGCTGTGTAGAATCAAATTTAACGCGAAGAAAAATAAAAGTTGTTTATATTAGAAGCTGAATAAACTGTAAACTTCATTACAACTTTCTCTGAACTCTCCGCCAATCAAATTTAATTAACAACGCTTACATCCTATCATAACACCTATTTTTTGTTCAGAAACAAGAAAAATACATTTCGCTTTAAATCTAAAACACGATTATTAAAAAGATCACAATTTTTTATTTTCCTTTTTTCTTTGTTTTTATTTTTAAATTTTCTGCTTTAATCGCAAAGAAAATGATATTTTACGGTTCAAACGGCATGTTCTCGGGCTCTATTGAGATGCAAAGATCGTGGTGAGAATTCGAGATAGGGACGAATTCAATCCAGTATTGGAAACTGGGAAGAGATTCGGCTCTCGTTTGAGACGTTCGAAGGCTCTAGAAGGCGGAAGTGGGTTAAAGTGGGCGGATGCGTACAATATGTGCCAATCAGCACCTCCAACGCAGGTTTCCGGTTCCCGAAACTCAAGAACATGGTAACTTGGACCCGAAATATTGCTAATAATGTGATTTCCCGCACACATGTTTTTAATATTACCTTTCATCTTAGTTTGTCCCAAATAAACGCTGTCTTTGAAAACTGTTTATTAGGTGTAGCAAGAAAAAAATATCAATCTAATTTAAAATATAAATTTTTGAAAATGTGCAGTTATTACTTTATTTAGAAATACAAAATATATTTTTTCTTAGAGTTAATTATTTAGATGTTTTCGTAGACCTACATTGATACGTAGACCTACGTAGACCTACATTGAGTCTTAAATACGTCTTATCTTTCTAATCATACGTAACAGGAAGCATGTCACACTCGTGGCTTGGTGAGTGAAAGAAATAATTACTTTACTTTATCTACTAAAAAAACCTGATATTGTCAAAGGGATAAAATAACACTGAACTATATATTATATAGTATTTAAATATCAAAACTGACTGACCAAAAGTTTATATTTCAAAATATTATGAAACAGGTTTTCTTAAATAATGTTCTAGAAAGTTATACAAATTGAATGATGAAAACAACGGAAAAATCTTATTATTTTCCGTTATTATTGAAAAATATTGTCTTATACAAAATGCGTTTCACTAACGCTGAAAAAAATGCCCTGAATTATATTATACTCAATTTACTGTTTGCATTATGGCGAAAATGTAATCTTATATATAATAGCCCATACCGCTCTGTAGACGTCTTATTATCACACATCACATGTAGGTATGAAGTTTTCTCATGACCTAAACGTTTGCGGTGTATAATAAAGTAAAATGTTTTGCAATTCAGTATTTAAATTTCAATACCGTCATCTATGACGGGTACGGTAATACAAGTATATAATATTACCGGGTACATTTATAAAATAATGATATTTAATGTAAAGTTGTCATTCATAACACTGAATTTTTATGAATATTTGACTCACCAAAAAATCACCTCACCGGAATATTTATTTAAGGTCATAATTTAGAAGCAAAACAAAAAGCCTTGTAAGCATAATGTGTTCATTTATTTACCCATAAAATACTCGTATAATGTTGCATTACCTCACGCTGACATGAATACAGACTATCATAAATCAATGTTATTTCAGTACGGGCGTGAAAATTCTTTAGCGAATTTTCGTGGCTTACATAACCAGCAACGCACGCCTAGGAGCGACACAGTCAGTTTACGGTTTCAATTATTGTCAGCCCTCAATGGTACATTAGAGAAACTAGTAAATTCGCCGCGCTCGCGTTTGAGCTTCCTTCCGTTGACACGGATGCTACTAGCACCCAGCTCCGCCGGAAATTGGGCCAAAGTCACGGACGAAGGGATCCTCCTCAAATATCCTTCAACACAAAGCACCAGCCGAGCTGATTTATCATTCAATAGGCTTGCCAGCTCCTCACAAGTGCTGATTGGTAAATAGTAATTGAATGAATGAAGGTTCAGCTATCTGATATACGTGTTTGTTTATGTCGTTTGACGACTTCATTTAACAAGCAGAATGAAGTCAAATCACGCATTTAGATAATGAACAGTTATTAATACAATAAAATTGTTTTCAACGTTTTGGAGTTTCCTTTATAATAATTCAAGGTTAGCTACATGCGATGCGTAAGTGGTTTATTCCAAACCTAATTGATGTATCAATATAAATATATAATAAATTTACGATTATTTCCTGTCAATCCTTGTTGGAAAGAAAAATAATAAAAATAATATTTATAGTACCGATAAATTCCATATATATATTTTTTTTAAAACACAACTGATGTGGGGAGCATTTCAACTGCAGCACAATAATTTAACAGGTTTTTATAATAAACTAGCAAGTACCCGGCATGCGTTGCAGTGTCACTCAAAGAAAGAAAGTGTGTTTTAATTCTGTTTATTGAAGTGCTTTTGGATTAGAGGTCTGCACCGGCTGAAATTTCATAAAATTACCGAGTTCGAGCCCGGCCCGGGACTTGATCACACACTATCACACTTGTTACCCGAACCCGACCCGAAGCCCAGATTTGTTTTTCTGAGCCCGAAAAAAGCCCGGTTTATTTTTTAATTTAGAAATTCATCAGCGAGCCAAGCCCAGACCCGTGCAGACCTCTATTTTGCATATGCATTCGAAATAGGATGAATGGTACAGGAATGCATAGAGGACAAACAAACAAACAAATCTTCATATGTATATAGATAGATAAAAATACAAGATTATAAATTTTCTACAGGCTTTATAAAATTAAAGAAGAGAGAGTGACATATGGATATTAATGTCTTTTTCATGAAGAATAAACGAATAAAATCAGTCAGTCAATTTCAGAGTTCACAACCACTTTATGGAAGCAGCCAATAAATCAATACAGTTATGACCTAATGGATTACGAATTAAGTTAATATATGTTATTCAAAGATGAATTCATACAATATACGAAATAACTATTGCATCATTAATATTTAATTTCCTTACAATAATTTATGTAATAATTGATATTATCCATAATGGTAATTTATTCAGCACTATTTGCGATTTAAACAAAGTGCAGAACAATAAAACATAACTATTTATACAGCTCTAAACTAATTAAAACGTTAATGGATGTGACATATTTTGTAATTATTTAGAAATAAATAATTAAAATTCATCAGATTTATACAATAAATGTAGTTAACTACTGAAGTGATCAAATATTTCAAGAATCATAACTTTATTCTGACTTTGAAAGCATACAAATGCAGCTTAAACATGTACTAACAATTCATGACAAATTTAGTGTCCGCTGAAGTTTTCACCTTTATATAGAACGCAGGTAGCCTGGATTATCAATTAGTAAAATGTAGACTAGTCGCAATACTTTCACCATTCTGATTTTAGCATTTTGTTATTTGAAAATTTACACAACTACCGCTAGTATATAAAAAAGTAAATAACAACTGAACAAATTGGTTTTCAATATAGATTAAAATATTATCGGAATGCATAAATATAGACCCATTTAGATTATGGATTTTTTTTAAAATATAGACAATATTAGTGTTCAAACATTTTGCTTATTTCAGAAAAAAAGCTCCAAGCAATTAAACATTGTCCAATTAAAAAGGGAAAGTCACTTCCTTTTTTATTTTTAATTTAAACTTATTCATCGAAATATTTCGGATTAAATAAACTGGTGGGCTTAATTTAACGTTAATAAAAAGTACGAACAAAACTCAAAATCATAAAAAAAATTTCAAGATCAAAAATATGAACTGAAGACATCATTCATAATGTGTGCAATAGTCATCGATCTTTCTTTTATTTTCATATACAATTTTATCTGAGGAAGCGTCTATTTGAGATCGGAGACTTTTCCCTCGCGGGCTTTGAACCAATATTGACAAACGATGCATCATTCGCGAGGATTGATGGTGACGTTTTTCTCTTTTTTTTCGTTACTTGAGACACAATAAAGTAAAATGTTTGTTTTGTCTCATCTATCACCAGCTTGCAGCACTGGGTTTTTACAATGAAAAGATTTCCTATTTTACATGGAACAACCTGTGTCAAGACTATGGAAATTAATTTCTATTTTTATACTTTTTCCTATTAAAGCGTAATAGAGCTTCGGCTTTCGTATTCAGATATAATATATATCAATTTAATAAACACAGATTTTTATTAATTCAAAAAATAAACACATAGGTTTCTGATGCAATCGCATAAAGTATAAATCTATACTTTCGTAATGACAAGCATCATTATGGGGCTATTTTTTAGACGAATTCATTGAAGCATTTTCAATATTTATAAGTGTACGTTTCTTAGTTTAAGATTATTAACGTGGTATATCTTCAACTATAGAATATATTTGATATGGCTTTTAGAACCTCCTGAGACGCCGTGTTTGATATGTCATGTAAATCGAATAATATATATATTTAAAAAGGACTATTTTCAAGGAAATGAGTGTATCTATTTAGCTCAAAATAATACTAATAAATTATGTCTTAATAAGGCAGAGCTTCCCAAAGTATGGGCCGCAAATTTTCTGGGAGAGGCCGCAAAATGTTCCAGTAGATCTACAAGTATTTAATTATACATTTTTCTCTTTTACATATGTATATATTCTTTATATTATAAGAACACATTTTTGTGATTCTATAACATTTTTTTCTTTGAGGTGATTGTAGAATGATGGTGTATATATAAGTATATTACATAATATATTTGATAACTTAATTAATTTAATGTTCAATATGAGAGCCCGTGGCTTATTTTTTGCAAATTTTGTGTGTCGTGGAATAAAAAAGTTTGGGTAGCACTGTTCAAGGGTAAAAATACAGTAAAGTAAACAATTTTATTGAGTTTTACTGGTTGAAGAAACACTGCAAAGACAAAGTGAGACTGAGAAAATAAAACTCTTCATGGGCCGATATTATCATCGTACTTCCCGTCACAAAATTGATTTCAATTTTGAAATTAGAAGCAGTTTTAGATTTAACAAAATGTGGTATTTCTCCAAGTTTGACATTTTGAAAACACATATTTTCTGGCCTGAATTAAAGTATTCTTATAATTTATAGTAGCACTATACAAACGAGATATCTTACACGTCCAGTGCACCAGATGTTGCACCGTTCTCGCGTATATTTCTATAGAAGCGTTCGTTTCGTTCATAAAATACGATTTAAGGAAGTATATTTATAGTCTTCATTCCATCGTTAAAGAAATCGTTTACTGGTTGAGCTATTGCCTATAACCCTGAAACGATATTTGGTTTTTTATTGCAGCTCAAACATAAAAAGATTATTATGTTGATATTAATATTAGGGTGAAGCAGTCCATTTTATGGCGATCCACTAATCCAACTTCCACACCATGATCTTTATGATATAAGTGATGAAAAACGATACCATTACACTACCAAGGAAAAGACTTTGTTGAAGCCATTAAAAGTTTTGAATGCTTTGGTATCTTCTTTACTGTGAATAGATTTAATATTTACGATAAAAAACGTTTTGTGATACTCAGATAATATTGTAAGATTACATGAGTTTAATTGAAAACATTTTTGATTTCGCGAAAAGGCATTTAATAAAAATAAACGTTTTTTATAATAATAATTATTTTTAAGACTGTTTTCAATACTACTAACTGCTAATAAATGCCTCAGTTATGTATTTTTTTTTTATTCACTTAAATTAAAATAAACTCAAGACACACCTAAGTAAGTCCCCGACAAGAATGCAACCAATAATAATCAAGATATCACATCTTGAATTGAAAAAACCTGATACTGACTTTACCTTGCTCCCAGAGCCTTGATCCAAGAACCTATAGATTACTTGGAAGATCTATGCAAAACGTTGTATAGTAGTTTTAAAATAGCCAAATTAAGAAACAATAATATCCACTGCCTTGTAGAAATTTCAAATTGTTTCTTCAAAAATACACGCAAAAATGTTGAAAAATACTGTTTTATTACATTAGCCTTTCTACAAAATGTAAATTGGCATATTGTTGTGACTGCTTATAATTTTAAACAGGTGTTAAGAAGACTTTTGGCTTACATTTTCGCGCATAGTGTTTCGAAATGCATGTTTATATTTCCCTATATACAGCCTTATTATTGCGAAACGCATGGTAATGCTTGTCATTCAGTAGACAATAGCATACGATCCTTACTCGTAGCTCGGGTCGTAGAGGGTGCGATATAGGTCAAGACGTGTGGGAGCTGGAATATATTTTTTTCATCAAACAGGGATGAAACGTAACGCCTTCCTTTATGAGATACTCGAATAAAAGTTTTTGCCGCTAGAGTCATAAAGGGGGAGGAAAAAAAGAACGAGCAATGCGGAAATACGATATGTTTGTGACCGTGTTTTCCCCTTCAAAAAAGTAGAAAAAAGACAACGTTGACAGAAATTTTTCACCGTTATTGAACGTTTTAAAGAAAAATTGTTTAATGAAAACAATGGAGAATTTTCAGTATAGTATTTTTTATATTAAAAATGTAGCAAACATCTAATTGTCATTGCTTCAAGAATATGTTTTATATCTAAAAACATTTTTATATTATTATGATAATGTAGGCAATTGCTTATAATGTTATAAAGATTGTTTTTTTAGAGGTATTTAACTTTAAAATGAAATAAAACATTTAATAATCGTGGTTATGCTCATTGGATTTATTGAAAAGTTTATTGAACGTCATTAGCTTTTCAAAATTATTTTCGGTATGTAGGTACCACGGCTGGCTCAAAATAAGTGCAATCTCGAAGTCCAATTTCCAATCACTTTCTGAAGCAGCTGCGACCTTATACCGGCGATAACGCTACGAATTGTGGGTTCAAGGTCATTAAGCGTTGCTAGTTTATTGAGGTAGACTTGCGACTTCACATGCTCTGACAGAAAGAAGTCCAAAGGTGTTAAATTACATGATCTCGGTGGCCAATTCACAGGATCAGTCCATGAAATTATGCGCTCATTGAAAGTCTCTTTTAGCAAATTGATTATGGCGCTGTATTACACCGTCTTGTTGAAACCAAAACTCGTTTACATTATGGGCATTCAATTTTGGAACGACCAAATTAGCAGCCATAGATCTATAGCGGACTCCATTAGCAGTAACGTTCTGACCGGCATCATCTTTGAAAAAATATGGACCAATGATTCACCAGCCGATAAAGCACACCAAACTGTTAATTTTTGTGAATGTAATGGTGTTTTGAAAATGGCTTGTGGATTTTCGTTGCTACAAATCCGGCAATTTTGTTTATTGACGAAGCCATTCAACCAGAAATGAGCCTCATTGCCGAACAAAATTGTAAAAATGTAAAAATCAGGATCCGGTTGAATTTTTGTTTCGCCCAATTCACCGACGTTGCGATGCACACGCGCACGATAGTCAAGTGGTCTGTTCATGGTGAAATGGCAAACAAAACTGAGCATAAATCAGCTGTCAGCTGTCAAATTGGCGGTCACTGGAGAAAGTACTGCCAGTTCAACGACTATTTCAGAACTTTATAATTGTCAATATATATTTACATTTCTTGAAGTTTTTGTAAAGTTTTTGAAACTTCAGTAAATGTTCCATCTGCTGTAATGATGACATTTGTTCTGCATCGTTAATTTTAGATAACGACTCTTTGTCAATGTATTATTATTCCCAATTAACTTTCTGTTCCTTCTTGTGTGTTTTCAATTATCGGATGCGATTGTTGTAGAGATTGGTAAAAATATCATTATCCGAGAGGTTGATCCTCCATTTTCTTTCAATCAGTAGTCGGTCCAGGTAGTTTTCATGCACAAAAAATTCCCAAAATAATACAATGGCGTTTCAGATGCTTTTGTGTGAAAGTGGAATAAAAAGGGTCAATGTGGATATTTCCTTGTGTGACAAAAGGTAAGACAAGAAAAGGTCACCGAAAAATATGTAAATTATACACATACGTATGTATTGAGAAATATAATTGAATGCAAATTGAACTGTCAAAGGGGGTAAAAGAATCGTTTAGGAGTTCCACTTACATTGAAAAACATATTTTCTATTATTCAGTACTTCAATTCGTCAGAAAATTTTATAAATATTTTCCATTTCCATTAAAATAATCTAGAATACAATTTATTGCTCACTTTTTTAGCCTATACTGTTTGCTGATTCGCTATACTAAAAATGATTAAACTATCGGTAAGGTTGTCAAGAATCTTTATAAAATACTGGAAAATAATATATATAAAATATTGTACCTTAATTTGGCTTCTAAATGAACTGCCAATGATTTTCAGATCTCTTTGTTGCAGTACTTAAACACCCTCTTTCATATAAATAAAAGGATGACAGCCATCTTTTCTCGCATTTTTTTTAAATTTATATACGATAGCAGCTATACCTACCATTTTTCTTAATTAGAAGCTAAATAATAAACATTATTGGAATTGCTCAATGGATCAAAGAATAAAATTTTTTTTGACTTGAAGTATGATGTATGCTTTGTTAAAATCTGCGCATTTATAATAAACGATCTTCTTAGTAAAAAATAATCCAGTGTGATTACCCAAATCCGTCTAAAATAAAAATAAGACCTTTACGAAAGCTTCGGTGTCATATTTCACGAAATTTTACAAAGTTCTGAGACAGCACGTTAGTTAGGATAAACAAGGAGTTGTTTTACGACTCATTATAATCACCTTTTGATGTAAATTACATCATACATTAATGATAATGTTTATATAAGGGCAGGGTGTAAACCTATTTAAATGTTTATTACCCCCTTATCTAAGTACTTAACCTCTGTGCTGAGCTATATTTGTGTGCATAGCAAAAACAATTTTTTACGCTTTTTACACACGTGAACTTTGAAAACATTTATTTTATTTACAACCATTCAAAATTTTATGAAATTAAATTTACTGAATGCTTTCATTAAAATGCATTTTATTTTTTATTGTATTTTTATACCCAAATGTTAACTAAAATACTTATCCAACGAATTTCTTTGGAAAGCATTATATCAGCTCATTTTACGCAAAGTGTTGCAATCTGCAATTTGTATTCAGAAGAGAGCATTAAAGATAACTGACTTTACGTCAAGCACTATTTTATTAACTATGTTATATAATTTTATTGTTATACAATAAATATTCCCTTAAAATGCATACTGGCTAACATCTTGAAAAATATAATAAATTTTTCATTCATTAACAATAAACTGAAAATATTCTGCTGTATTATTTAAAATTAATACAGCCTTAGTTCTTTTGTTTTAATTCTGTTTATTGAAATATTTTTTGTTTATCTGTCTGGTGCCTACACGAATAAATGAAAAGGTTTTCCGAGATGTCGCTTTTGTACGAATTTGATTCTTTATTTAACTTTTTTTTTTGGATTTTAGATGTATCTGGATTGTGAGGTTATTTTTTATATATTATAAGACCTACTGTAAGCTAAAAATTAAAACGTTGATAGTCGGGCTGGGGCCGGGTCGGACCTGATTGTACTATCTCTATGTCGTTTGCGAAAGTGTAAGCAATAACTTGACAAAATTTTATCGGAATCAGATAAACGGTATGGCAGTGCATATGATACGAAAAAACACACATTGATTTTTATATATTAGATATATAAAAATGTAAAAGCGAAAAATGTGTAATTAAATACTCGTAGATCTACTGGAACATTTTGCGACCTCTCCCAGAAGCTCTAGAGCCAATAGTTTGAGAAGCTCTTCCCTAGAAAGACATAGTGTATTAGTCTTCTTTTGAGCCGAATTGATACACACCATTTATTGATATCAAATAAACAACTTTTTCAATATACATATTATTCAATTTACATGGCATGCAATAAATACTATGTGAGACAATTCATTAGTCTTTTTATAACTATTGTATGAACATAAAATCAAGAATTGAGCGTATTGTAATTTATCATTTGGCCCTTCACGGATGTCAAACATCCGGACGGACAACTTATAACATGAAATAAATTGCCCCGCGATAATCTCGTCCTTTGAATCATTCGTCCTTCCTGCGGATATTCTTAACTTTATATGAAGCACGATTAGAGAAACGGCAGTTAGTGAAACACGCGGCTTTTAGATAATGAACCGACTTGCAATTGTTATCTTTGCCCCCTCCTCTATTACAATACCCACCCTTAATTTCAGTGACGTTCCCTCAATAATATTAAAATACGTAATTTCGTTTAATTCATTGGGTCACTTCAATACAAAAGTATCTCGATCAATTGATATCTATATATATATATATATAAATGAATGTTTGTCGCGTATGAATTCTTTTACCATTCATCCGATTTCGATGCAACTTTGGTGAGTTGTTATTAACGTTTTCTTTTTTTGAGTGCCATTGTCCACATGCCAGGTACTCGCTAGTATTTTATAAAACTTAAGAAAATATTGTTTAGCATGAATATTTAATATTCTTTCTCAAATAATTTGTATTTCATTACTTAAATAAAAATAAACCACTTGGAGACTACTTTTTAGAATTAAATAAAAAGTAATTTGGATAGATTTCGTATTTCCTCAGATTAAATTATTTTTCAATTAAGAATCAACATAGCGAGATGTTGAATGCATATAATTTTGTTTTTAATATTCTTTAACAAGAAGTTAAGAGTAAGAAGAGATATATCAGAATTTTAGACTATTTATTTACATTTATTGATACAACAGATGAATCAAAATATTTAAGTTGTGAAAAATACATGGTACGAGAATAATGCCAGCTTGAAATTCATTAAAAAGTCTGTACTTTTTTCGTTTGATTATAATCTTTTTTCAGTTTTTTTTGACGCTAGAATTAAATATGTTATATCACAATATTTATCCTGAAGATGTTATCCCGAAATCAAGTATTGCAATAAATAAGTGACTAAGCTGATCATATATCGGATTAACCAAGATAATAAAATTTGATTGCTAGGTTCACTATAAGCAGTACGAAAAATCTGTAAACCGAGAAAATTGGAAATAAATTAATAAAGTTGTTGTTTCATTTTGATCTCTGTGTTCTAGTGGTAAGAGCTTTGCCCTAGTAATCAGGTGGGTCCTAGCATGGTAAATATCAAACTTAGATTTTTAATCAAATTTAAATTTGTTATCTTGGACTTGAACATATAAAAATTCTCATCGAGTTTAAGTAGTATGATTT
Source organism: Himalopsyche phryganea (assembly GCA_022494535.1). Classification (NCBI taxonomy): domain Eukaryota; kingdom Metazoa; phylum Arthropoda; class Insecta; order Trichoptera; family Rhyacophilidae; genus Himalopsyche; species Himalopsyche phryganea. The sequence continues at coordinate 4,479,583 of JAGVSL010000010.1, read as the reverse complement.
TCCGAATTTCAAAAATATTTGGCGCATTGGCTGCCAGCTGTCGTGCCAGATTTTTTTTAAAAATAAAAACACAATGAATTTTTTACTATCCCACATGAAATAGTGTACTCTAATTTGCTTGCTGATTTATTATTCAAACGAAGAGTAATTTATGGATGGATATCGGTCGACTCATCGGTAGCAGATGGATATGGTTTCGACGTCCGTGGTGCATTTGGTAGCGTCGTTGGCTACGGTTACGGATGTCTCGGGTTCAATTACCAGTGCTGACGGTTTTCATAAATTAATCTTTCCATCGATTTATGGATTTCTGTTCGTAGTCTGAGTGTTTGTGATGTACAAAGCCCCCTCCCACCCACCTGATCCTCACGGGGTGTAGCGAGAGCGATTAGCTGACCGCTAATCCTGTCTTAGCCTTATTCTTCTATCCTTACTCTCTTTGAAAAAAGAGAGGTTGAGCAACTGAGTAACAAGCAGTTTTCATAGAAAACTTCTTTTGAGATACCTCCATTAGGAGTCCTTGTGCTATATATTGGGAGCGGACGGAATAAAAAATCAAACTATTTTGTAAAATTTCAAACGTTTTTGCTCTTTAACACAATAAACATAACACTATATGGCAAAAAAAATGAAGAAAATATTGTAATAATATTGTGCTTGGATTGACACGCCATTGCAGATCTTCTCACCCTGTGGATAAAGGTGGGAGTTTGTTTTTACTGCCCGAGTAATGTAAGGGTTGACCCCAGTCACGAGTTGAGCTAAGATAGTGGCCTACTATGCCACGATAGACCTAAGATTACCAAACCACACAACACTTTTACTGTTTCATCAAACTCTTACTTCACTAGATTAGTATACATGACTTTATATCTGTAATTACATCAAATAGTTAATTTCAAAGTGTTATTATTATGTGTACATTTTAAATAAAAATCTCTCAATATCTAACAATATCTCAAAAAAGATAATTTTGCAAAATACTGAACGTTTCAGTCAGAAAAATATTTCTACGCGGGAATCAACATATGACATCACGCCGCAAGGCCGCCCCACCTCCCTTGGGATCAAAAATAATTTGATGATTTGTAACAAAGGGACTGGAAATGGTGATTTAGAGAATGTGGTGTCACAAAAAGTATTTAAATGGGGGGAATCAAAATTATACTAAATCCTACGACGCCAATTGTGGACTTGCTCTTTAATCGCAATAAATACATCAGTCACAAAAATAAACACTTTTTAGCTGCAAATTGCATAATATGATAATTCTCAGTGATAATATTCTGATATCAATAGGTATTTTTGAATTTAAATTGTAAAATAAAGAATGTTCACTTTTAAGGTGTTAACTGTCAATTCTTGGTGGAAAGACATTATATTTTAAAAAATAAAACACAATTCATTTGTACTACTTCCACATATTTATAATGATCAGGACCGGTTTCGCTCATCACGAGCATTATCAACTGATAAAAATACAAACATAACAGGCTTATTTATATAAAATTGAGTGAAAAAATGAAGGTATATAAAACTGATGGTTCATGAACTGAGACAAGAAAATATTGATTATCAAACAAATTATACATAAATCAAATGAAAGAGTCTACAATTAAATTGTTGTTAAAAAATTGTCCATAACATTTTAATTGTAGACTCTTTCATTTCATTTATGTATAATTTGTTTGTTAATCAATATTTTCTTGTCTCAGTTCATGAACCATCAGTTTTATATACCTTCATTTTTTCACTCAATTTTATATAAATAAGCCTGTTATGTTTGTATTTTTATCAGTTGATAATGCTCGTGATGAGCGAAACCGGTCCTGATCATTATAAATATGTAGAAGTAGTACAAACGAATTGTGTTTTATTTTTTAAAATAAAGAATGTTCTTACATTGAAAAGTCTCTGATTTCACATTACCATTTGGTGTAGTTTATTGACGAAAAAAGTATTGCATTGTAACAAAAATATGTACTAAATTTGTATCTTTATCGCTAATCTTTTAATAATTCTAGATCAGAAGAAAGATTTTTCCATTCTATCGGATGAATATCATCGTGTTCATTGTATTATATAATATTCGGATTGCAGGTAATAACAAAAATTTAAGCTCGGTGAGTTATATCAAAAATTGCACTAGGGCTTAGAAAATATAATAATAAAGTACAAAAATAAATAAAATATTTTATAATCAAATGTCTTTTTAATACGTTCGATTGCTGAATATTAGTTATCAATTAAAAATAAGTTATTAGTTGTTGTAAAATATAATGGCGTCCTGATTGATGTAAAAAGTATTTTACTTTCGCAAGGAACGGCCATTTTGAATATCGATTATAGATTAACTTTTCATTTTATTATTGAACTTTGTCATTAAGATAAAATTGTAAAATACGCATGAGTCATTTGATAAAGCTATGGCATTGGCTCGCGTAAAAGCTTACACCGCGAAACCTTTTGAAAAGTTTCAAAAGCTGTGAGATAAGCTCGGCAATTGGGCCGATTGCCGGACATGTTCACTCGGCCGAGAGATAATGAGTCGCAGATAGAAACGCTTTCGCGGTATCACTGGCATCATCATCACGCTCGCCGAGCTACTTTTACATGTACTCATGTCTAAAACTAATTTATACTGATAACGCTAACTAACAACTACATTCAAGCCTTATCAGAGAACATAATTGTTTTTGCCAATAAGTGATGCCACTACAACAGTGAGTATCTACATTAAAGTCTCTTTCACTAATACATTAATTAGTTGAGATATTATTATACAATTTCAACATTGAGTAAAGGGTTTCGATATCCTGTCAAGGTAAATGTAACATCTTAACATTAAAGTTGAAATTTATTCTTCCCGCTGTGCTAATTTCTACCGAAGGCTAGGGAGAAATTTAAGTAATTTTCTCCATCCTGTCTCCTATCATATAGAATTACCTTGGTCATTAAGCCACTTCTGTAGCCAACCAAGTGGACCTATAATAATATTTCCATATTAATTTTTTTTACCATGTTCAGTCCCAACGTGGAGCATATGGCCTCCTAATGGCGATATCTCACCAGAAGTTTTCTATGAGAACTGCTTGTTTCTCAGTTTCTCAACCTTTTTTTTTCAAAGAGAGTAGGGCTAGGACAGGACTAATGGTTACCTAATCGCTCTCCCTACGCCCCGTTTTTGAAGATCGGATGGGTGGGAGGGAGTTTTAGACATCACAAACATTCATGACTGCGACAAGAAATCCATAAATCGATTGAAAGATAAATTTACCAAACTTTCCGTACGGGGACTTGAACACGAGACATCCGTAACCGTAGCCAACGAAGTTACCAACTGAGCCGCGGAACCGACCAGATTACCGTTATAAATGTACAGCATTATAACTAGTCCGTTGTTATAGCAAATTTAATAATTATTTAATTTTTGAGCAGAATTAAATTTGATCGTATTAAATATCCAAGTGTAACTTTGTATTATATCTCTATATTAAACCAATTGATCTGAAAACGAAGTGATTATATAGTACAATAATGGTAAGAGAAAGCTATTTGTCATTATAGCTCAGTGTCTTGAATATTTAAGTAAGATCTTACATTGTCAATAGAATGGGATTTCTCTTTATTCAAACATTCTAACGGTTTGTTTTTATATTTAAAGTATTCATTTTTTTGAAGATAATTAACGTTTTTTTACTGTTCATATTATATTATGTTACAAACACATGTAAATTAATCAAAAGAAAATTAATGTTAATTAAACTCGCCGGATTGACGAATAAAAAAAAATATTGAATATTTACATCCAATTTAAACAATAACCTTGAATAATCTTAAGCATTGAAGATTGTGGACTGAAGCATCTTTTGTAATATTATTGTAAAATCACTACTAAATGTTTACGAAAAAAGTGTCGATGCATGTTTTACAGAAAAATCTGACAATTTTGTTTTTTCCGTTCAACTTTGATATATTTAACCTTTTACCATAAATATTAATTTATACTTGGAAACTTTTCCGTTTTCAATTTTATAAAACCAACAACAGAACTCTTGCCAATATGTAAATAACTATTCTTAGACAAACTTTTTAGAAAAAGTTACACGAACTTTTCTATCTCCTCTGTAAGATTTATTCGCGAATTGCTTACAAATTCTTGCATTCCACCCACAGCAATTTCCCGCATTTTTTCACCGATTCTATTGAAAACTTTTTGATTTTACTTCTGTAGTCTAGTTTAACACACACCTGCCCTAAGCAGGTTTTAAAACAGTCCAATTCAACTTGTAAAACATTCAATTTAAGTTTGAACGTTCATTTCTTTACTTTTTAATGTTCCATTCCAAGTAAGTGAGTTAAGTTTTTTTTCCGTTTTTCTACCCCCGGGAAAAAGATTGAAAACAAATTAAGCCTCCTGCGTTGCGCCTGGAAACTCAACGATTTGATTTGGGTTAACGCTATCGTTAAATGCTGCCTGCAAAAAGCTTTCTTTCCAATCAGGCTTAAATCAAATAAAAGCTATTTGTTTACCAACAAATTCATCGCGGTTGTCTGCAAATTGGCCATTGCTTTTAACTTCCTTTTGTATTTTAATCACGACGCTTAGCGTTTTTACAATGTATTCTTTTGTCATTACTTATCTCTTAAGAGATTGTTTTTGGAAAACTTCTTTATTTCTGTTTGGCGTTACTTGTTTTAAAGTAAGAATAAAACAAGAGTCTTTAAGATTAATTTAAACACGGTTAAATTGCGATTCCATTTAAAAGCATTTCGCAAATAACTTTCAGCACACTTCTCTGCAATATGTATAATATTTATTTATTTTATTTTAATAAAGAATTTTTTCGTTTTTGATATCATTCTACAATTGATAAATCTGTTGTCAACTTTTGTTGAATCTTGTTTACGATTTTCAATGGCATTCTTCTTCACGGCCATATTCTTACTAATGTGCGGAAATAGACCATCTACTTTTTTTTACGATTCTTTGTAATTCACAAACCACTATGTCACCTCGTAGGATGCCCACAGCAATCTTTTACTTTGCCAAACACATCATATAGACATTATCTAGTACACTAATTCCAACAAGAATTAAACTTGGTCGATACTCTGCCGAAATATTCACCACCAACCTCTTCGTGACCAATGACATGACAAGGAGTTATCTAGTACATTCCGTTATATTTTAATTTTACACAAAATCAAACCACCTTACCCACCCCAACACAGGAATTAAGCATTCTCAATGGTCAATAAATTTTTTGTTGTATTCCATAATTTGCTACCGTTAAGCAAGCTCTAAAAACGTTTCGTATGCAAGATCATAATCTTTAGAAATTCAGCGTACTAGCTTAAACGAAACTCTCAATGATTTCGACGTTCTTTTAATGAGTAGTCTGGAAATCTTCATTTATTCTTAAATAAGAGGTTAATTTCAAATAAAACACGTATTCTGGACTATAATTTTTGTAAAGTATACATTAGCTCATTCAACTCCATGGTAAGTTTGTCTTATAACGCATAATAATTTCAAATTGTAACTTTGAAATGTACAATACCCCAAGCAATATAGCACGTACGTAATAAGTTGGTCATATCCAACGTTCGTAAAGATATTGTTTCATGCTACTACACAAAGTGGTGAGGAAACTGGTGTTGTGTTCCAATATATTATAACGTTATATGTAACACTACGTTTGCACTGAGTTTACAACGTGACATAATATACCGACCAGAGCTTTTTAATGCTCGAAAAATTAATAAGGTTTTCAAAGCCTTTTTGAGGTATTTCAGAGCATTTTTTCTCACACGATCAAAGGCGCGGTTGTGGTTATTTACATGAAATAACTTTTTCATGTACCTATCTGAACAATAATTTGAAAAAATAGGTGTATAAATTTCCAATCATGTTTTTTCAGAAAAAAAAATTGGTGTAAAATTTGAGGCTTTTCTACTACTCACGTTTATGATTGCTAGTATTCCAGTGTGCAAAACTTATTAGTATCCGTTTTGTACACTTCTGTGGTGTAAATTGTTAGTTCTTAGTGGAAAACCATTATATTAAAAAAAACACATTTTTTTTCTACTCATTCTGAAATTTCGTCAAATGTCTGAACCGGTTTTACTCATCTCGACCATTTTATCCGACGGAAAATTAAAGAATATAGATTATTGTATTTACAGATTACCTGTATCCTCTTTTCATTACTGCTTGTGAATATGTGACTAGTTTAATAATATTACTCGCGTGTGTGATTGCATACGTACTTTAAAGTATTAATTTATTTTTTTATATTCGATTTCAAAGCTTCTTTTCGCTATATATATAATCCTGTGGCAACAGGTTGTAATTACAATTAGAAATCAATAAAAGAGGAAACTATAGTAGTGAAAATTTCAATTATAATCGTTGCAAAAAATGTATTCAATATTTCCTATCTAACAAAAAAAACCTTGAGTCCTCAAAAATTCAAAAAATCATTTAACATAATTCTAAACATGTTTAGCCATCCTAATTTGACAGATGAAATGAAAATCAATTTCCAAATAAACACTTTAAACAACGTGAATGTACCTGATAAAATTGAACGTCACAAAACATTTATATTATAATAAACTTTTATCATATATATGTATTATATTAATTATGATAATTAATTATGATAATTGTTTTTTTATATTGAATTGATTCATAGATATTCTATTCGTAGAATATGTACAGCAATGACTCTCTAACGGCAGGTGATACTTAATTGAACATGCTGCAAATTATCCTGGATAGTCTATAATGATTGTGATTAGTTTCCAAGAGGTGATCAATAGTTTGGTTTCGGATATATATTGTGTATGCTATATAGAAGTAGGGTGTGCAAGTCGTATGGTGCCTGCATTGAGCTAGGAGGGCTAATTGAAATATATTGCATCGAGCGCCACCGGCGAGACACTATTTAACCATTAATGGCGCTCGGATGAATTTCAACACCATAATGTGGCAAGATTGCGGTCGCCATAGAAACCGCCTTAAACAAACGATCCCAAACAATTGCCCGGCACTAGCAGTTATTGTATTTAGCTAAATAAAGACAGTTAATACATCTTGAGGCTGGTGTAAGTACGCTTTCATTATTTCAAGTAGAACTGTAATGTCAAATCTGAGAGGTGCATAAACAGCTTTAACGTTAAATCAAATAGTTAAATTACTTACAGTTACTACTTTTTACTTTATTAAATATAATATAATACTTCCAAATTCATTATTCAAATTACATGAACATGTATGATTTATTTTCATACATCAAGATAACTTTTAACAATGTTCTGGCTAAGTCGATGAACAAGATTCGCAAATTCAGATTAATTATCCGTTTTCAACACGCAGCATGATTTAACCAATTAAGTTTGATGTTTTAAGTTAAAATAAATATCAAAAAATTACACAGCATTAGTACTTGACACAGCCAAATAGAGAATTAATCTCTAGTATAAACATTTCATATTAAGGAAGACTTCTAGCTCAACTGGCTCATGGCTCATGGCAAAGACGCTATATAGGAGATACCTGACAGAGTGTAGTGGAAATGGTCAGAAATACCTTAGCCATTGAACAGAAACAACCTGGACAATAAGAAGTAGCATTCAAAAAAATTTGTAGTAGCAAATAAACAACCGATAATTCATTTTTGGTTATGAGTTTAAATGATAAAACTTTTCCACGCTCTTGTTTTTTCTTTTTGGAAAAGTAAGGGAACGCTTTTTCGTTATTTAGAGATATTTTGCAAACCTTAACATACAAGAAACAGGGAAATTGAAGATGATTTCCTAAAGTATTTATTGATTATTCGACAACTATAGTGAAGATCAGACACTTGATAATAGAATTTATTATTTGAAGAATAATTTATTAATGCTTCATTCTCATTTTGAGGTTAAGAAAGTTTGTTCAGCTTTACTTAACAGTATGTTTCAATACAGCTGCAATTTAAGCAGGGTGAAAGTTTTTGATTTGTGTAATGTTAAACAGTCTTTAAAGAGCGTTATTCAACCTGGCACGAGTTTGCGATGTGTGGGTACCTGCGAACTGGAGAATAGATTCAAACAAACCAAATAGGTGAGGCTTCCACGGCCCTCGCCCTTTGACGCGGGCTGCCACAAAATAGCAAAGTTTTGCAGAGTAATACAACACCGGAATAGGACTAAGATTGGAAGGCGAAACTTTAATAATTGAAGGATGGAAGCGTGCTGGTTCGCCAAGTCTCCTTTCTAGGCGACAAGGCTGCCGATTGAGTTTGCCCTCTATGCATTGTTAGAAAATTGTTTTGTGCTTATTTGCGGTGCTTAAAAACTGTAATGACAATTGACAGCGACAAATTAAAAGTCATGAAACATTCAAAACAAGTCACGTACCAACGTAAGTGAAAAAGAAAGCGTTGCTGAATAAACAATTATGTTACAGAAAGAAAGAAACGAAAGTATTTGTCAACTAATTGAAATGGAAAAAATGTCACAAAGAGATCACAATTTTAACAAAATCAAATTCTGGAGTTTTGTAAACAATTATTTTGGGAAAACTCTTAAAAATAACTACCTATAGAACTGAGTGTTGAAACAACGAAAATGCAAAAGACATATAATCACGTATGTGGAACTTACGTGATTATACGTAGGGAGCATCGGTTTATACACACATTGCATCACATTGCTGTTATGCCATTATTACATACATTGTAAGGGGTGACATATCGTTAGTTTAATTTAAAAAAACACTGAGCTGTATGTTAGATCCCTTAAGTTGCAATCGAGCAGTAATCTTTTTCTACAATGCTAGTGTTCAATAAAAAAAATACTGCAAAAGCGTATTGAGCTTGCACGTGGTATAATTTATGAATGGCATGTGAAAATTTGTAAGAAGGTAACATATCTACAATTCTAATTATTTCTCTCTATTTTAAAAACTTTGTATACTGTACACTACCAACACTGCCACCGAGAATAGATCAATTGCAGTATAAATGCATTTATTTTTTCAACTTACGCAATATACTACATATAAACAAAATGCATAGTCACCTAAAAATAAAATCTGTAACCCTTTTTAGTGTTATGTAAAATAGTATGTACATTGCGATTAATTCACATGAGTCAGAATCTGTCCCCATTGGTTGTTAACTTCGTATATTAACGTTTCCAATTATCAATATCAATTTTTATATTACTATAAGTACTTTAAGTGAAATAACCCATAGCGTAGTTTTAAATCATGAATGCTCATCTCTTTCTTCCGACTTTTGGCTACGTTAGTTCAGTTTACTACAAATTCTTCACGAAGAATTATAAAACTATTTATCTCAATTGCAATTGCTACATTTTTGCAATGTTTACATAAATTGTTATTAAATTTCTCTTTCGCGATGCGGTTTATGTCGGCTTCTGAGAGTAAAACGGGTTCTTCAGAAATGGTTAAGAGCTTGCCGCTTTATTCCGCTTCGCAACTTTAAAACTATGTTAGGCAAAATAAAAGACAGCCCCGACGCCCAAAGCCGAGCCGGGGTATCAAAACTGAGGACTTCAAAGAAAATGAGTTTTCACATACGTATTCCCGGAAGGTTTTATTTTGAACGGAATTCGGGGAAGCTCGCATTAAAAGTTACTTGCGCCGCGCCACCCCCTGCATTGTCGGAAACTTTTTGAATAAACAGAGAAGGTTGTTTTGGACCAGCGGTTAAGACTTTTACAATAAAACGCAACATACGAGGAAGCGTTATGGAGCATCGTGTTATTGTTATGATACAACAAAAGCAAGTATGTATACGTTTATTGTTCCCCTATTTTTTTTGTAGACATACATTCACATAGAAAGTCCATTTTAACATAAGTGAGATTGAATTTATGGCGTATAATGTTTTGAAAATGATGAAAGAAAGAAAACACGGAAAAATGTACTTTCTTTCCTAGGTACTGTCTTTTATCGAAAGTCGACAATCAAATTACAGTGTGTTTCTCTCTTCTAAGCCAGAAGGTCAGATCACCAAAAGCAAGGAAATTGAGACGAGAGAATTACTTTCTTCCTAGACCTCTACTACTCTTTATGTATTTTAAATTGCCAAAATTAGCATGCTTTAATGTGAAAATGGGTCTGTCGTATGCAGTTTTTCGGCATTGATGGTGGCTTTGTGGTTATTATGTCATGATCGGCGCAGAAAAATTCACAATTGTACGCCGATGCAGAAGCGTCTCCAAATACTAGAGTTACGTTATTTTGATACACAGGTCAGGAAAATCAAATCTGTCACATTTTTGTTTATCCTGCTACTTGCTTAGTTTTATTGTGACGACGATATCTCTTTGTTACCCATTTCCGAATCAATCCTAGCTAACAACTTCTTGCTAAAGAGTCTTTTTGCTGAAGGCAGCATGTAGCAATACATACGAAATATGATTGTGATTAAATCAATGGTGATGCTCGTGAGAGACTCCATTTATGCAGAATTTATAAATTATTGAGAAAACGTTATCTTCAGTAGTATCATTTTATAACATAAATAAGTCATAATTGTGGCAATAAAAATGTACCAATCAAACAAACAATGTATTCTACTGATAACTACATTAAACCAGTAATTACTGTTCGCTATATCTTTTTATTAATTTATTATATGCTACTTAGTTATAGCCATTATTAGGCTGAAATAAATCTAACAACAGTTTGTTTTAATATATGAACGTCCCAAAGTATAAAATAAAAATATTTTACACAAAAGATTTCATAAGACGGTACTGCCTCAATAGAAAATAGCTCACTAATACAATTCTGCCACTAAGTAAATCTTACGTTCAATAATATTTTATTCCTTTTTTAAAGACGTTAAAGTTTTTCATCAAAATGAAACATCCAAAGAGTTAAGTACCGTACCAGTGATGTAAAAAATAAATATTATTTCAGACGATTTTTCAGTTTATTCTATAAAACTTTAGATTACGCGAAAATGTACTGCTCAAAGTTAAGCTTCAATTTGAAATGTACTTTACTCGAAGAACACCTCGGTATATTTGTTTGAATTTATACAAAATAAAAATGTTTTATTCGAGATAAACATTTTTTTTCGAAATAATCTATCTTGTGTTACTTGAATAAAAATCTTTTGAAAAAAAATTGTATCTATTTTTTCAATTTCATGTTTTTATACTTATGATTCTGAAAACACAAAGTTCCTATTTGATATCTATATTTCCACAAAAAAGACTTTTTCTATCCGTACAATTTCTTTCTACAAAATAAACGTTAAATCATGATGATGAACAAACGTGCTATTACTAATTTCATTACGCCATACCTCTTTGCTTTAAATTAAATTGTATTTGATTATTCACAGTTTCTCTTTTTATTTTCGTTTAAAAAAGTGATATCGATACAAAGTAAAAAATACTAAAAAAAGATATACAATATAGCAAAAATATGAGAGTAATATGACGAGACAAAACTGAACTTCTTACTTCAGTCTTACTAAAATATTTGGCTGAAAATTTTCTTTTTATAATTAGTAAATCTGAAATTTGCACAGACAATAATGATAGTTTATTTTCATAAAACGCATTTGTCATTGAATATAAATAATCAAATAAAATGTATGGAAAAAATAATGAATACGTCGTAATTATTACAAATTATATCTTGGTTAATGTGGCTGTATTTCTAAAATGCACAGTACAACACAACAAATACACACTCTGTCGACAAACTCTATTGAGAGAATAATATTTTCGATGGATTCGGCGTTAACTTTGTGGAAATTCGTTTTTAATAGAAAAATTAAAGTTGATAACTTTTAATTCTGTTTTGCTTCTTTAATGTGTCACATTAAGCAACAAACCCAGTGGAATAACATAGTCGACAATTTTAATTTTACATTTAACATTGAGTGAATACTGAGAATAATTAACATCTGGATATTTTATAACATTATATTACTATACAAATTAATTCATCATACATATAGTATACAAATTGAAGGATATTGAAAATATAATGACTCACTGCACATTTATTTAGTCTGAAACATTTTTACCCATTTGCAAGATTGTAAGTAAGATTTGCGTGAACTTCTATAAGTATTAATAAATTGAGATGGTAATTTTAATCGGTTTAACCTTAATTCTTGTTATTATAATATAAACGTGTATTTACGAGGAAAAATGCTTTTCTGTATTCTATTATATTTGGCAGAGCGACATCACATTTCTGAAAATGTTGATTTAAATCGATGTTTTCTTTACCCTTTCTTTACGTCTCCCGGTATATTGTGTTTTAATCTTAAACATTACAAAGCCAAGTAATATCATCAAAACTAATTTGATAATGCATTTTGTTTTTCCTTGACGTCCTCTTCGTGGAATGAGGTTTGAAAAAGTTTTTGCCAAATAACGGTTTTAATCTCGTCGGGGTACTTTTCCCCCTGGGTAATTATTTTGACGCCTTCATTGAATGCTTTTTATTTTTATGCAGAGCTTTTTTAAATTTATTGAAATTGCTGTTTTTTCCATTAACTTGAATTTCTTTCATAAAGTACCGTTAAAATTTCTTTTCAGTTTTTATTAGGATTTTTAAATAAAAAAAAAACATTAAAGGAAGTTTGTAAATTATTAAAAGTTTTAAGACATTCAAATAATTCTAGCTCCCATGTTAAGGTATTCAAATTTATTTCATTGAACTATTTTTTGGATTCTATATTAAAAAAATAAAATAATAGAGAAAAAATAATCTGAGAAATTAAATTTGTATTTATAAGGATTAATTTTCTCAAATAAGTATTCATGTTGACTAGTTAAATAAACTTATGTACGGATATAAACGCTGTCTCTCAAATATTATATTTATTTGAAGCTTAGTTTTAAACATTTATCATATATTATTATGTTTTTAACTACGTTTATTTCTCACAAAAAAATAATTGATAAAATTTTATTGAATATTGAAAATTACAATTCATATCAAGCAAATCGACGAGATTAGTGAATGGGAAATAAAATATGTCCATAAATTAATTTTGATATTACTTTTATGCCATCTTTAAAAAAAATCAAATTGCATCTCGTTACATTATCTTTTTAAGTGGATATCAAATTGTACACTTGAAAACGTTTCTACACTTGTTTCAAAAATAAATTGAAGGAAATTGTATTTGTCATAGTAGAAAATAACAAACATTTTTCGTTTTATAAACAATGCCGAATAAAAATGGATGTAGAAACATCTAAAAAATGGGCTGTTGCAAATGAAGTATACAATAATTTATCCACTATTGTCTACAAAACACAGTGCAGTTATTTACATATGTCGTTGGAATGTAAATTTTACGACAAACATCTACTCATATTATTATGATTTGCGAAGGCATACTCGATGTGATGTGCGCTGAAATTTCATCTATCTAGCTTATTAGGTACATAAAATTGGGAATAACATGTGTTCCGGATCCATAAGTTGGTACTTCCTCTTAGTGGGGGCGTGGTGATACTCGTGCAGGCCCCAGCTGTTAAATTTGCATTCAATTTATTTAAAGCTTTTCCACATACGGCAGTGTCACTCATACGAAATATCCTTTTCCGGTAAAAACACCCGCCACACTATGCAGTATTGTTCCAATTCAAATGAAGAACGGCGATTTTTATAATAATGTCGTAAAGTAAATCACATAAAATTGTATGGGAAACTTGTTCAGCATTTTATTTTTACTACTTCAACTCTGGTGAACTATGAATGTGTTTCATACGTAAAGAATATTTCTGCAAACGAGTATTCTTTTTAATGCAAATTCATAATCTTTTTCTCTATGAATGTTGCGAATAAAACGGTTATATGTATTATATCCATACGCCGGAAATCTATCAAATTTTACTGATGACTTAGTACGGAAATGTCATAATTCTATATTGACAACACTTAAAATGTTCTTTGAAATAAAATCATTCGCAAGAAAACCGGCATAGCTGCTGACTTAATCTATATAGATTTTAAAAAAATATCTGATAAAAATTCCTCTTACCATTTTTATTACTTGCATTACTTTACTTTCAAAATTTATCGAAATAAAAAAAAACAGGTATCGAATTGATTAGCTCTTTAATACCCTTAGGCCGGAAGTTTTTGGACTTCAGTAATAAATTAAAGTTTAAATTAATATTTCCAATATTTTTCTCCTTTAATACTAAATCAATCCAGTTATAAAATTTTCTTTCTCGATTCTGTAAGTAAAATTAGAAGAAATTGACTATCAAATCTACAAAGATATTTGTGTACGAATAGTGAATAAGCTTCTTGCGTTAAGCGTATGCGATTTGTGAATTGTTGAATACTAATGTGTTACTCATATTAGTTTTGTATTTTAATTGTTTTCTCGTATAATTGATTCTTATAAATAAGTAATTTCCTTGCAAGAAGTATTTTATATTTTGTTAAATATTTTTTTTATGACTAGTAATAATTACAAATAGAAAATCGTCTATCGAAAAATACGTATGTACGCTTAACAAAAACTTCAAGTTGCAAACAAAAGTAAATTTCATTGATGCTTCCAAATTCATCTAATGTATTTCTTATAATATATCATTTCGGATCGATTAAGTATTTAAAATGCCATGAAAATTTTCATAAAATACTGAACAGATTTCTTAAGCATACGTAGGTATTTCGCAAAATTCATTCGACGATTTGATAAATATGTTTTATTAATCAATATAAAGTATCTTGTATCAGTATGTAGGACTAGAACTATTCTAATCAATTAAAAGTACACTAGATAAATCGATATCACTCTTCACGATCAAAAAGTTAATATAACAATATTTTGTACTAGGTTGTTATAATTTAATAAATTACTCAAACTATTTGAATATCTGTTTCATAGAAAGATAATATACACCATAAGCATTGGCATACCACCCGAACAAAGATTAATCAACATGAACATTTGTTGTAAAGCATCTTGAATTCTTTTGACAGTGCTAAAAATACAAACAAACGAGAGCGTTGTGTCTTCTCTGAAACAAACCGAAACTCTATTACACTTGAAGCTTTCATAACCATAACCCTGCGATGATTCCTAATATTGCACCTACCTTCACCTCACGTACAAGAAAAGCTCTGAGATAGCAAAAATAGCACATGCATAAAGCTCTGATCTTAGATTACAGATGCCATGACTTGAGAATATTGCACAGACCTTCTGTTCCTAGGAATAGTCTGCAAAAGTACATTCTCAGCAAAAATCTGATGCAATCTCATGCTGTAAATATAATTTTGAAAGTACAAATAGTGTTTTCTTATCATACTACGATACTTATTTGGCATTGACAATAATTTAAATTTATCTCTAACACTTAATTTACATTTTATAATAATATGCATCATCAACAATCTCAAGTACAGAAAATATGTAATTAGAAGAGGCTAACTGTTTTGACATTAAAAGAAGTATTTAAAACTGAGATAATTAGAGGTTGTCTTTGATGAAAACTGATGAAAAGAAAATTAAAACAATTTTAGTTTAATTCTACAAAAGTTACATATAGTCTAATGTACACTTCAAACGATCTTTTTTTCATTTTGTCTAACAATTAGTCATTTTAATTTCGTACTAGCGAGTACTCGGTATGCGTTGCAATGCCACTCAAAGAAATAAAGTGTTTGTGTTTTAATTCCGTTTATTGAAGTTATTTTGGATACACAATATTTTCTGTCCGTCTGGTGCGCACACGAATAAATCAGAAGGTTTTCCGAGATGTTGCTGTTCGAACATATTTAATCTTTTTTTTTCAGAAAACTTCACGGGTGTGCGCACAACAACTTACCAAAGATTCATCGAAATCGGATTAATTGTAAAGCAACGCATAAGGGACAAACAAACAGTATTTTTATATATATAGACAAAGCCCAATGTGTTAATTGATTTTTTATAATTAAAAAATAATTAATTTCTAAAAGTGTAATTACGTTTATATCGCACATGTAATTGTGTTATATATGCTGTACATTTATTATACTATAAAACGTTATTATAATACAAAACAACAATAGCATTTTCTCTGAAAATGCCTTTTATCATTACTAACTGACATTATATGCCAAATTTATCTAACATTTCTTTTACATTGCGAGCTTTTCGTGTGGGAAAAGCTTGCATTTTACGAATACAATGCCATAAGGCAGTACTTTTCTGAATTCTCCATAGTGTTAAGTAGGTGGTGTATAGTGTACCAGAGGGGTGTGCTGGCTACGGAACACTTGCGCTCATTGTGTTTGAATACAACATAAGAATATCTCACAATAACCCTCTGCAATTGCGTGTACTTTTCTTCTGACTCAGTTCGTGCGATATACTTTGATAGGAACTCAGCGAGAATACTCAAACCTGTATTGTATATATAATATTCGACGATACAAAGGGTTTCTTTTAACGAAATTATAACAGAGTTTTTCAACCTACTTTTGACGTTTATTATGCTGATGTAAATAAAAGCTATACGAAAAACGTATTATTTTCGAAGAAAGTTTTAAATTACTTTACAAGCCAAACATAATTTTTTGAACTCATAAAAATAAACAAATCGTTCATATAAAAGAGGTTTTTTCATAACCAATCGTAAGTTCTCGCATTTCCAATGCGGTGAGGAATGATTCATGATAACTAACCAGCATAACATATTTTCTATTTAATGATTAAACGTATTAAATATTTACTATTGATGAAATTTGCATTTACTTGGTAGAACTCCATTATAATTGAATAAAATATCGATGGACTAATGTTGTAAACCCGTATCTGATATTTTGGCGAAGATGACTTTATAAACCGTAACTCGTTTATTTAAAATAATACAAAGTATTTAAGCTTTTTGATGATTTACATATACCCTAACATATTATTCATTTAATACTTAGACGAAAAAAAAATGTAAATATTCAGTCTTTTTTAGCCTCATGTAAAATTTGTAAAAAGTCATTTCCGGGATTATAACATTAGACCATCGATATCATCGATAAGTATTTAGTTCTGCAAAATTTTATCAACTACTGAATAATTTTTTTATAATTAAATATTTTGAATTTTTTTCCTATTGATTATTTTTTCATAACAATGATTTCAACCCTAACTTTACTATTATCAACATAAATTTAATCACAACTGGGATTATTTTCGGTTGTCAATCTTCACATCTAAACAATTGTTTAAATGTGAAGTAGATTATATTTTCAATATTAAATGTAGATATGTTTTTTTTTAAAAATGAACATATTGGCTTAACAGATTTATGGAATTCTTTTATTCCGTGAGTGATCTTTACTCGCAATCATTATTCTTGTACGTGACTCTTCGTTTATTTTAGTTTTATATGCTCCCCAGACCAAGTTTTCATACGAAAATATGGCCATTAGCATACTCCATATATCACTAATCGGACTGATGTTTCAAACACCATAATTTATCCTTATAAATTTCCATATCACATATACGTAAAACTCATCCTAGTTGAATAATTCACAGCCAAAAGATGAAAATATGCTATCCATTGTGTTCTACTATGTTTCAAATTTCAATAACATTAAATTACAAACGAAATTATCGTATCCATCCATGGTTATGAAAAAACTTATTTTGACTGACACATTTACTAATTTTTGGCAATTATATTAATATAATTGCAAACGTCATTTTGTAAGTACAAATAAGAAAACAATTCAGCTATGTGATTATTACTATTTTTTCATATTTTAAATAAATATCTGGCATTACAGCTGACAGCCAATGCGCCAAATATTTTTTAAATCATACGAGATAGACTTGATGAGAATTTTTATAAGTCACTCATGTCTAATGCATCCAATCCTGGGTTTTTACGATCCCGGAATTTCGGGATTCAGAAGTTCATTTAGTGTAATTTCATGTGCTAAATTGTTAAATTTAAAATTTAATTTTTGTCCATTATTTCTTCAATTGGAATATACATTTGATTAAATATTTTTTTTTGGCATTGGAATGGGGTTTTTTGTTGATTTAAAAACAGTCATTCATAAAAAAATATTTAAAAAAACCTAATGTTTCAAATAATTTTATATTTTATTTTATTTGTTGCATTATTACGGTAGGTTTTACCAAATGGTATTCAAAACGAAGACACGTCCTTTTATTTGACTTTAAAATAGTGTCATCGATTCATTTAAGAAGCGGTCCTAATTTGTCCTGCATTTCAAATTGGTTAAGAACGACTGTTACGAAATATGAGAAGGAGGGAGACTACAATACATTTATATTAATTTAAAGGGTATTACAAAAAAATACTATGGGCATGAACAAACCGAGGTACACATTGTAGTTAATCAGGAAGTTTTAATTTGATATTTGATATTTTTTTACCATACACAGTGAATCCCGAAATCCCAGGATTGTCTAAATATCAAACCTGAGATTACGGGATTGAATAATTAAAAGGGATCCCAGGATTGGAAGCAATAGTCATGTCCAATATCACAAATGTTAATTGAAAAAATTTAAATTTGATATTGTCCTTCCTGGGACTTGAACTAGGGTCCACCTGATCGCTAGGGCAAAGCTCTTACCACTTGACCACAAAAGCCGACGATTATGAAAGTTCTCATCTCAAGTTCTTAGTACTACATGATTAGTCATTAGAGAAACTATTTGTTATCATACATTACCCAATTTTTCAGCGAACGAAATAATTTTTAATTGTGTTGGATATTTTTTTCCTATTACATCATGTTGGTGAATAACGTTGGTCTTACTAATTATAATAAAACCTAATCATTAGTTTATATCACTTCTAAGGTGTTAATTGCCAATTATTAATGGAAAGGCACTACATTTAAAAAAAATGTTTATTTTGAATAGTTAAATCGTTTATTTAATATGTATTTTAAACATGACTTCACTCGCAGTATCTGTTATCAGGCATCGCAAGAATATATCCGAACTTAATCCTCGATATAGACTCCCCGTGAGCATTTCGCAAACTGCAGCGGGCCATTTAGGAAGTGCAGAGTCTGCAAAGCTTCGGTTGCGGCCATTCGCATGCAAATTCTACATGTAACATCGCCGCCTCCATCCAGTATAAAAATAAAATAAAATAGAATAATGTTCTACACAAAGCCGCGCAGAAGTTTTTTCTTTCCGTTTGTATCCCTGGTCAAAGCTCGTTCGGCCGTTATTTGTAAGTAGGCCGTTTGCAAACTGGGCCCGCCGACCAAAGCTGGCGTGTTGAAATTTTATGGAATAAATCCCAGTTTACTATTCGTTCCGATACATATTGCACGAGCATGAAGAGTTTCGGTATGATTATTGGCTTTATACTAGCCGACCATTTTATTTCGCTTAAATCATTTTTCAATCATATCGACTCAATAAATTACAAATAGAAATAAATGCCTCAAATATTTTTAGTAACTCGTATTTGATGTGGATTTTATAACAAGCGAAATTGTAATAAATTTTTCTGATTTAAAATTGGCTTACAATTAAGTGCACATTTGCTTAGATCATATTCACTTTCATAAAAATAGTTTTCACTGATAACAAATACAGTCCACAAAAAAACAAATTCTTTCACTAAAAATAAAGCGATCCTACATAAAAAAATATATTTTAACATTGAAGAAATATATTACGGATACGAAAAAATATTTTCACATAGATGACATAGTTTTCAATCAATATAAATACTCACACTAATAAATCGATAGTTAAATGTAGCTGTAATGAAATGTCACTTATTCTTCTACCTTATATTAAGCCGCCTATATTGGCTTTGCTCCACGCATTAGAATACATTACACGAACCAAACCAGACCAACACTAACATAACCTTCTACAACTTAACTCACTTTGTTAAAATAATTCGTGACTAAGGGGAGACAATTAAAATCAAAGTTTGAGTGCACTATCTAATCCAAAGTAAAAACTATCGAAATAAAAGTTCAAGTGTACTAAGTGAATAGTATCTAACAGAAAGTGCAATTATTTATAATCCTTTGAAATTTAAGTCTCTTGATTTTGTGATGATAAATTAATATCCAGCGGATTGGTATCTTTAATATTTTTTCCCATCTATTTACCCAATCTTCGTAAACAGGGTGTCAAGTAATTGTTAAATAATTATTTTCTAACTTTCTCTGAAAGGGAAACTATAACTGAAGTAATGGTTGACTACAAGTTCATCTGTGCACTTGCCATGAATGCCTAAAGATTCCAAATGGTGAAACCCGGGTCGTTAATAATAAAACTTATGGAAGTGCACAAAATTTGAACTATTCAAATTTAACAGGAATGTACTGTTTCTTTATCTACTAAACTAGATAACTTTTATCATATTTATTCTCATATAAAAAGAAACTATATTCAAATTGATTTATTTTGCATAAAACTATTGAATAAAATACAAAAAGAACAACGGTATGTTACGTAAAAAAGAAATGGATATTGTATTATGAAAGCATATCAGATTTTTTATATTTACGTAGAATGCGAAGTATATTTCAAATGAAGGATGAAAGCTTATCCATTTTTTTCATGTTGAATGGTTAGTTTTATATATGAAACTGTTTGCACATATATTTATTGTGTGTACTTACTATTTCAAATAACAATAAACTATTTTTTATTACAGATAGCTTAGAATTTGAATAATCCAATAATTTATTTCGGCTAAATACAATAATATTACAACTCTGCGTGTTGAATTTCAATTGAATTTCCAACTCCAGTGAAATTATGACAGCCTGTCAAATTACACGTGTATCCAAACATTAAACCATAGTATCCACATAAACAATACCACAAAAACAAGGTTAATGTATATAGTATTACAATGCCCGTGTAGAATATTATGGAATAAGATGAGTCTAGTATTATTTGCAAACAATCAGAAATGTATTGGATGGTGTGACTAAATATCTCCAAAAACTTTTAAGGGTCTTTGTATTCCATTTAATATATTATTTAACTCGAAATAAATAAACTTTAATCACTGTAATTAACGTTTTAAAATAATCAGCAAAACATCGATATTTCCATGCAAAGTACATATTACAATTATCTTTTATTACTTAATACGATCACCTTTGATTCATTGTATAGCATTTAAAAGGCTGGTGTAAAAAGATGGCTTTTTAATAAATTAAAAATATTGATCAAGAAAACACTTTTAAGGTTTTAACTGTAAATTATTGATAGGAAGGCATTATATTTAAAAATGTATCACAATCTGTTTGTATTACTTCCACATATTTACAATGATCATGACTGTGAGCTTTATCAACTGATAAAAATCATAACAAGGCTATTTATATAAATTGATTGTTAACAGTGAAATTACCAAGTATATCAAACTGTTGGTTCAAGAACTTTGACAAAATTTTACAGGTAATCAAAGAAAATATGTATAAATGGAATTGAATCGTATACACAAAAATATGATAGGAACCTCTTAAATGGAAGTGGAAGAGTAAAAACAAATGGTATTTTATTTAAAAAAAAAAAAAAGTCGTATTTTTTTATATAAGACGTAATCAATAAATTAATTCAAATATTCCTATCATTATCTATAGCCACTGAAATATTGTTTCTAGAAGAAGATCGCGATTTGCTTCGCATAAGTCAAATAAATATAGTATAATAAAAAAAATCTTGAAAAACCTTTTATAACTTATTGTGTGTGTGATTCAACGCAGACTAACTCTGTGCCAACACTGGACAGTAAGTTGATTTAAATCGATCAGTCAAACGCGTGAATTTGAAACAATTTTTACATAAGCTATGTGCTTTGTTCTTTGACAAATACATTTTCGAAATGTTTGATATTTCTGCTCGTTACCGGGGTAATTTGTTTTACCCTCACATAATAACTTTCGAAATTTTTAACAGTATCATCTGTTCTCAAAGAATTTGATTCTGTAAACAACGACATAGATACTTTTAAGGTGTTAACTGTTTGGTGAAAAGGCATTATATTTTAAAAATTTAACACAATTTGTTTGTACTTCTTCCACATAGTTATGATAATCAGGATCGGTTTCGCTCATCACGAGGATTATCATATATAATGCTCGTGATGAGCGAAACCGGTTCTGGTCATTATAAACATGTGGAAGTAGTACAAAACAAATTGAATTTTATTTTATTTTTTCAAATGACAGAGTTTTCCACAAATATGATATTTCTCCTATTCCTCTGCAGCCAAAGTAGTTATACCTAAAAATATATCATGTTTCTAAGATAAATTCCTGTAAATGTATTGAGGTTAAGACCGTGTCTTAAGAGCTCACCCAAAAAATTTGTAAGCACATTTATTCTTTATAGTTGTATCATAATAAATAGTGTTACTGTAAATCATTGGATAACATGTACAGTCTTATATCGTAGATTATGCGGGTCGTATCGGTTCCAAGTAAAGGTAACGCAACGTTCGAGCCAAAGCCTCCGTCTACGCTAGTCAGGTTCGCCTGCGGTGTTCACTTAAATCACACTACAAATTTACATTTCATACGAAATAATACGTAGGAAATATCATAGCGGAATGTGGAATTACTTATTGCGAGTTCCGTTTAAATGATTTCCGGAATGCAAAATGCGCCGCGGCGCGAGTCCGACATTGCAGGAATATCATTATAATTTTTAACCTGACGTCCATTACAAATGGCGCAGAATAATTTTCCGATAACATTGTAATCTAAAAATTCATGAATACATTAGCTGTACATAAGTGGGTTTCATTAAATCAAATACTATTTCTTTGATTTTATTTTTTATGAATTACAAATTCACTTTAATTTAGTTCATTCAAAAATTCGAAGACATGATACAACATTGTCTAATAACATGTTATTAACGTCTGTCGTAGATATTTTTTGCTGTAAACGTATTGTGGTGATTGTTTTATCAAAAGTATAGCAATCGTCTCAACTTTGAAATACATACTCTCTCTGAAAATAGACTTTTTTTTATATTGTATCAAAATAAAGGTGTTTAAGACTTAATAATATTCTTAAAACCTCAAAGAAATTTGTTACTATTTAAGTTATTTTTTAAATACTTAATCTTTCATTTTTAATGTGGTAACTGTCAATTTTTGATGGAAAGGCATTATATTTTAAAAAATAAGACACAATTTGTTTGTACTACTTCGACATGTATATACTGATGTATTCATTAGTTGATAATGCTCGTGATGAGTGAAACTGGTCCTGATCATTATTATCAACATGAGGAAGTAGTACAAACAAATTGTGTTTTATTTTTTAAAACTTATTTATATCATTGTTTAGATTCAAAACAAGATGTTGTCAAAGAACTTAAGTAAAACATATTTTTACTTAAAATAATATGAAGCTTATAGATAAATTATGTGCTTTTGTTAAGCCTCTGCTTTTTATATAGGGTAGAGCAGTGATTCCCAAACTATGTTCCGCAAAACGTGAATAGGTGTTCCGCGAAAACTTGGAACGGTTTTATATGCTGCTGCAGCTGCAACAAAGACTTAATATTGATATTATATACCAACTAAAATAAATAAGACGTTCCGTTAAAATTGTTGGGTTTGCAAAGTGGTCGATCACAAGAAAAGTTTGGGAAACCCTGGCGTAGAGTATTAAAAGAGTCATTCATGTAAATGAAAACAAATTCATATAGTAATTGAGAAGTCAATATGTTGAAAATTTCATTATTTCAAACCGTGGACCTTTTGATAGAATTCTGTACTGTTATCATCTGAAATATTTGTAATAAAAAATCGTATATACGATATGATTATTATTTGAATGTATTTAATAATCAATTATTTTGATGAAGCAACGTTATTTTAGTGTATATTTTCAAAAGTTACTTACGTAATTGACCTCATAAAAATAAATCAAGACATAACAATAAAGGCTTGTAATAAAAAAAATTGATGCACATCACGAATGGCTGAGTATCAAAAATTGACAACAAGGGCTGCGAATGTCTGGTCCAATCTTTCAAAGTGCACTAATGCTAACACATGTAGTAACATACACATTCCAGCTACAGCTGAAGCAAGCGTAAATGAAACATAACAGAATTCAGATACGGCGGCAGCAAGGAAGCCTGATAAATATTACATCGTTTATCTCGTTTTAACAAATTGGTGTAAATTATTAATATCATTCTACATTAGTTACAAATAATGATATAAACATCATGTTTTGCAGGTAAGAAGCACTTTGTATAACATACCATTTATATTAAATATTAGTTACCGTACCCGTCATAGATGACGGTATTGAAATTTAAATTCTTAATGTCTAAAGTAGCTAGTACGTCGAAACTGTGTGTGCATTGCATAATATTTTATTTTATATATCCACCGCGAACGTTTAGTTTATGATAAAGTTTCATACCTACATTTGATAGTAATAAAACGTCTACAGATCAGTCTGGGCTATAATATATACATAAGATAATTATGTAATATAATATAAACAAAAATATTGTTTTGTAACCATGTCCACTACCATTGCAAAACGTGTGGTCTACTAATGGAGCTTCACGGAAGATTTTCTACGAAAACTGCTTGTCATTCAATCACTCATCCTGACTTTTTCATAGAAATTAAACATATAGCTGTAGGGCTATAAAAGGACTATTAGTAAGCTAATCGCTCTTGCTGTGCTCCGTTTTAAATACTGGTATAAGTGAGGGCAACTATCTATGCTAGTATTGTTGCTTTTTGTGTAAAAATCGTTAATTCATTATGTTTCTACCACCTTTTGATATGTGTATTGATTAAGTTAGATAAAAATATACGAAGTTTGTGTAAATTTTTTTTTATTTAAATTGAGATTCATTTCAGGATACTACATAGTAATAAAATAAGATTCAGTTTAGTTAACACAAACCAGTTTCGGTAGTAATCCTTAACTTGCGGTTTTAAACGCCTAAAGTTTTTAATGAGTAACATAAAATATTACAGAAAATGTTTTATGTAATTCACAAGTATAAATATCACAGAAAGCAATACATAGTTTTAATTTCTATCCGAGGAAAGATTTTACAAATGACTTCATTCGTCTTGATTATTTGTGTAGAAAACATACCCACCTATTGCTGAATCCTTTTTTCTTACAATGTGTACGATGGGATCTATAAAAACATTATTCTGGATAGATGATACGCCCACACCACATAAAGCTATGCTATTGATGATGTCGAAATGGGTCAACTCTCCCCTTTTTCTTCTCATTCTCCCTTTATTATTATAGCGCAGCACGAAAATTACAAGATGTCTTTTGACACTATTCCAGTATATGTATGAACAAAAATAACACAGCCCTATTATTATAGTAAATTAGAAGTAGAGATAAAACAAAATGCGATGTTATTTAAGACTATTTTTGGAAGTGTTTATTTTCATCATCATTAAAATAACTCTTCTTACTCGATTTCTCGAAAAAATAAAACCACTTTATGAAAACATTATCAAATTATGTTTAAAATAATCCATAAATAATATTTTTAAATCAAAATAAATCCCCGTTTAGAAACCGAAAGTAGTAAGCGGTGAGATCGATGTTTCTATTTAATATAAATAACAAGTTTTCTGTTATATTTTTCTTCCTACTTAAATTCAATTCACATTGACTTTCACTTTATTTTATGGATCACTGACTAAAATCGTTTTAATTTATGTACGAGTAAGCTAAAAAATACTGTTGATCCATGTTATACATATTTATTTTATATTCCACAAATTATATTATTGTTTCGACCTCGATCGATCGATTCGTGCTTGATCCATCAAAGTGATAATAAACTGGCAACAATTAAAAATTATGATTACTCGCAAAATCAAATTTGGTCTCCATGTTTTAATAAAACATGTTATCTCCGTTTTAAATAATATACATTAAAGGAATATAATGTTCAATTTATCACGATCGATAACCCTTAAAAAAGTTTACTTATACCAGATAATATTAACGGACATTTTCTACAGGTTTTTCACCAGAAATTTCTATCGTGCCCAAAAGATTTATGAAATCTTGTTTTGTTTGTCTTCATATACGATGTCGAGTCCAATCAACTAAGAGCGTACTAACCATAAGATGCAAAAAGACTTCTTATTTATGGTATAAAGGTTGCCATAACTCATCCGAGCAATTGATACTAACGTGATATTTTTATGTGAAGTAGTTATTATGTATATTTGGCCATAAAAAACATCAATTCGGCTGACGATGGGACAATTTTGCAATAAAAAAACCTGAAATATACTCTTTTGCATAAGGGAGGAGCAAAGTCTGTTAGCCTGAATATAATGGTAATATTTATGAAATATGTATGCAGAGTATGTACTATGTGAACTGGATTTAATATGCTTCTTACTAAATCAATGTAAGTAAATTTAAAAAATGATTTATACATCAATGTTAAATAAATGATTGAACACTTTATCATAAAATATGATTATTTTGAATATTTATATGATATGATCCGAATTGTCATTAAAAAATTCACATTTTAAAATGTTGATTTTTCGGTTTGGTTTGGTTTATTGAAATCACTTCTTAAATTCTTTTCGATTAATATAACTTCATTGACAATTAATATATTATTCTTTAGGCTTTAAAATTCTTTTAAATGAAGCAATTTTTTAACAAGTATAAATTTTATATTTGAATTTTACAATGCAATAAAACTTTTATCGATTTTTATAGAATTAATTTTTAATATTCTTTTGCAAATTTCCTTTGTCCTGAGAAACACGTAATTGATGTCGACCAGAAATCACTAAATATTTATTAATATCGTAATATTGTGATCCAAATACTTTTTTTTATTTTAATTCCATAATTATTTGTACGAAACTAATAATTGCATATTTAAGATCAATATAAGAAAAATATTAGTAGCTCCGACCCTGGTTTTCGTATATAAATCGTACCATGTAAAGAAGAAAGTGAACACATTAAAGAAATATATTGTACTAAGATTTGAGTTAATCAGCACTAAACTATAAAGATTATTCATTTCAATTATATGGTAAAAACTATTTTTTTTGAACCAGTAAAGGACAAAGACATTCATTGTTCATCATTCAAAATCTCTATACCGTAGCACACAACTCCACCCTACTCTGCATGTGTGGGACGTATCCCATATAAAAAACACATTTTGAATCGGTCGCAATAAAAAGAGACCGCAGCCGTTGGCAATAAGTTACGCCATTCATTGGCAAAAGTGAGGCGTCGGCAGCGTCGGCGTCGCCCCGCGGAGCGCGTCTATCAAAAATATTCACCGGAAAAGTCACATACGTGATGTAATAACAGGGTCATCTAGAAAATAGCGCTAGCTTTTTGAAGCTGCAAGATCAATAATATGCAAAGAGATTCCATCTTGGCTGTGCACACAGCTCCTATCCCAACAATAAAATGTGTTTACCAGTTTTCAGTACTATTTCAACACTGATATTTCTTAAACTTTTAAGAATTCGACTTTACCGACGAGGAATTGTATTCAGCTTTTGTATGAGCTAGAATATTTTTTCAACCTTTAAAACATTAAATCGTTGAAAATTGTATTTTATTAAAAATACATTAGGCATTTCACTCTTATAGTCAAATTCTGGTTGAAGAACTAGTAAATTAATTTGAATTTTACTTGGGCTGTAAATAAAATTATATTTTTTCACAATATGTATAACATTATTTTGTTTTATTATATTTAAATTGATTATTTTATTATTAAACTTGCTTAGAAATTTATTTTCATAAATATTCAAAATGTAAACTAGTAACCCATAATTTATTTGGTTTTAGGAAAACTAACTAAAAAATATGAAATTATGTTACAATACATATTTTCAATGGCAACTTTAGGTGCCAGCTTTAATCCACACTAACGTTTCTCACAACAAACGCTTTATCTGTTATCTTAAGATGACACTATCAATTGGTTTAATTAAATAATAGACTACAAACTATTAAAGTGTCATATGGTGTTATTTATCTATTTTATGAGATTATCTTTTGTGTCAAAGAAGGGACAGAATGATCAAATTAAACAACAGCCAAATCTTTTTTTTCATATCTATATTTATTAACATTAATATATAATACTGTACTAATAAATAAAATAACTTCAAATTCTAGAATTTCATACAAATCCTTTTATGAAATTTGGATAAATATATACGTTGTATGTTATCCAAATGCTTTTTTTATATAATTTAAGACATGGTCTGAGGGTGCTTGATGGAACTTAAATATAAAATTTGAGTTATTGAGATTTTGTACACTTCCATGTATTTTGTCACTTTTAGACACGGGTCGTTAGTGACAAAATACATGCAAGTGTACAAAATCTCAATAACTGAAAAATTCAAATGCTTTTTGTTTTTATTAATCAACCACATTTTTAAAAAAATAAAATTAATTTACTAAAAAGAAGAAAAAGACTTATTCCTTTTTTGCAGTTTTTTTTTCTATGAATATACATTAGAGTGACTTTGTAGTGCTGAATCATATACGTCAAACCTGTGACACGCGGAACAATTTCCAGGCAGCAATTCAAAGCTTATGATTTTTTATCAATAATTTCTAATTTTTTTTAATGGAATTGGAAGAGTTCAGTTTTCTCCAAAAACATTGAAGTGTAAATACAAAGTTTGGTAAAAACCCTTCCGCTTTTTAATGTCGTCAATAAATCTATAAAAATACACACATACCAAACGAAAACTGTGATTTTATCAATATTTTTTCCTCGAAGACGTTTATTGAATCTAAAGAAAAAACCCAAATTTGCAAAGATTTTTGGTTTTTATTTAATATTACAATCATATGAGCAGATGTTTCAAGAAATTATTCTTTTCCAAATTTATCACGTCAAATTTTCATCCATATGCAGAAAAGGTTCGTCTTCGCTATCTAAAATATTATTATTTGATCAATAACAATTCTATTCCTCTGTTCTTTTAATGTCAATGATTTTTAGACATAGCTTTATAAGCTGGTAATATGCTTACCATGTCTGCTCAACTATCACAAGGTGACTTTCACATATATTGATCAATAATTGTTAACGTTCTTGGAAACGAATCATAACTATATCTATATTTGAATTCAAAATTAAGTTTTTCATATATGCTTCATTCAAGTCAAGTAGTAAATGTTTATGGATAAATCAAATAATTGATAATGTATTTCCATTATAAACAATTTTATATTTGCTAGTATGTATTTTGTTATCAACAAACATACGATTACTATTTATTTGACTCTTATTGTGCAAAGCACGTAACTCTGAAAATATAATACAACAAATTGATTGAAATAACACAATTTATATGATCGATTATCAGTAAATGTGTTGCAATGCCAAATTAAAATTCACATTCTATTTTAAACAGTTTAATTATTACGAGCATATAGAAAAGAAGGATTTCATTTTTTTCAATATTTCTATGTAGTTGACTCAGTAAAAATTTTCGTTCTATAACGTCTATACAATCTTAATTTCTACACATTGTAATATAAAAATTTGATTTAAATTAGTGAACCATTTATCAGTATTTAGATTAGTATTTATTGATTTGTAAGAGGTTCATAACATTTTTATTGTAGACTCCTTCATTTCATTTATGTATAATTTGTTTGCCAATCAGTATTTTCTTGTCTTAGTTCATGAGCCATCAGTTTTATATACCGTTATTTTTACACTCAATTTTATATAAATAAGCCTGTTATGTTTGTATTTTTATCAGTTGATAATGCTCGTGATGAGCGAAACCGGTCCTGATCATTATAAATATGTGGAAGTAGTACAAATGAATTGTGTTTTATTTTTTAAAATGTAATTTCTACTACATTTACAATAATTAAGCGTAATTGAATGAAACATATTATTTTAAATAACAAAACTTATTTGTTTAGCCAGTTAAAAAAACTAAATTGACACTTTATTTTTCTTGTTGTGTTTATGTTTTCTTAGCATATTTGTTTCGATTGTTTTTCAAATTGTATTATTATTCTTGATTCTCAGAGATTTGACAATTAAATATCCTAATGCAACTTATCTGAATAGAAATTGTTCTAGACCACCTGTTTGTCACTACGTCGTTTAACCTCGGAAAGAGAGACGATAGAATGACATGACTAGTGGTAAGCTAGTCCCCTGTTTTGAGGTGATCGGGTTGATGAGAGCTAAAAATCATCTTAATATTCAATATAAGTTTTTTTTTTAAAATGGCTCACCAAATTTGAATAAACTAAACTATAGCTAACGCATTTATTGGAAAATAAATTGTATTAAATCTTCCAAACATTTCTGAGCGCCCCTGTAACACTCATTCTGTAATATATTTCGGTTACGTTTTCCCATTTTGTATGCCGAGTGAAGTGGAGGTGTGCCTACATAAAATAATAATTTATTCGCGATAAGGAATAACATCCCGTGTCATGGTGGGAACACCGAATCGGCGCAGCTTGACGTTTCGCTTACTTAATCTTATTTCATTAACATTTTGGCGCATAACCTCGACGTAAACTTAGTTTAAAAGCGGTGTGTAGCTATTACACATTTTTCCGCACATGTTATATCATCGCCGCGGAGATGGGTAATGAGTTTTCTGATGTACAACACATTAAATACTCTGTCATAATAAAATTAATAAAATAGTTATATAGTTACAACAGTAATTAATTATTTTTACTCATCTTTTTAGAGACCTATAGTTGTTACGCTAGGTTAAAAATATAAATTTTAAATGGAATCATTTTCATTACTATAATAATCCAAGTAATTAAGTAAACGGTATTTTCTTAATAATGTTTTTTCACCATGTCCGCTCCCAGTGTGGAGCATATGGCCTCCCCACGGAGGTATCTCAACATAAGTTTTTCTACGAGAACTGCTTGTTGCTCATTTGCTCAACCTCTCTTTTTCGAAGAGAGAAAGGATAGAAGGATGGGGCTACAATAGGAATAGTGGTTACTTAATTACTCTCACTATGCTCCGTTTTTTAGGATCAGATGGGTGGGAGGGAATTTTTTAAACATCACAAACATTCATGCCTACGAACATAACTCCATAAATCGATTGAAAAATCAATTTATGAAACTATCCGCACATTGACTTGAACCCGAGACATCCGTAACCGTAGCCAGTGACGTTAACCACTGCACCACGGAGCCGACAGTATTCAACGATTCGGGAAATAAATTCTGCAGTACACAAGATGCTTAAAATTAGAATATAACATTTTTGTAAAGGATACTTTTCTTCCGTTTGTGAAACAGATAATGGAAAACTCGCACATAAAAATAAAGCTTTTTATAGTACGAAAAGTTGACTAACTCATTTATTTGACTATCCCATATGTCATAAATCTATTATAGCAGCGGTAGTCAAAGTGGTGGGCTGCGCTAAAATTTCGGTGGTCCGCAGAGAAATCTAACAGTATTTGAATTTTCTAATTCACATCAAACCAACCGAGAAAAAATCGTCTAAATCTCGTAACACGTCTAGCGTTCGAGCCTATCACATGACATAATACGTATAATGACTTGATAAAAGTGCGGCTTACGGGTGTGTTGAGTTTAATATAAAAGGTATTCAATATGTATATCAGATGACTTTAAAGTTGGTGTTTGTTTATTTTCTGTTTATTTGGTGCAATTTTTAGCATTTGTATGATCTTAAATCTTAACTATGTATACAATTTTCTTTTATTTCGTATTTATTTAAACAAATTGAGGTTGATTTTTCGAAATTTCTTCTCTTTTTTATTTTAGATTCAAATATATTATGAGTAAAATAATGAGTAAAAAGAAGCGGAACATTCATCATATTAGAAATGTTTAATGCTAAAAGCTAAAAGTATATATATTGTATTTAAACTATTATTTTTAGTGTTGTGTTGTAACAACGTTTGTTTAATTAATAAAGCTTTGATAATTTTATTATAATAAATAGTTTTATTTATTGAACTAGGTGCATTTTATGTTTTCTTTTTTCAATTTTTTATAAATGTATAATTTTTAACACAAAAGTCTCGTTAGGGGTCCGTTGGATTAAAATTATGAATTTAGTGGTCAGTGACGCAAAAAGTTTGCCGGCCGCTGCATTATAATATTCTTTAAAAACACCATTTCATTCTTACATGATAACAAAAGTATTATATGAATCCAACACATTAAACTCCGTGCAGATTAAATATTTTAAATGAAACATAATTCATTGCGGCTTCCTATCTGTATCTTACAAAATACTATTCAGTACATCGATTCAGGATATTAAGCAGCTAATTTAAATTATTGGCAAGTCGTAAGTTGGCAGGCGCTATTGAACGACTGCAAGAGAGATTACGTAATGCTCCATTAAAGCAAATTGCTGTTATTGGATTACATGCGATATTGTATTACCAAGATTAAAGCACACTACGACTTCATTCTATGTATTGAGAACTGGGTAGTGAGTAAGCCCACGGTACCTCACTTATTTTCCTTGTCTGAAGATCTGAAAACAAAAGATTCTAGAATTTTCGAAATGAAAAATATTTTAAATTAAAATATAACGAAAAGGAAAGCGAAGAGGTGTCTCAAATTATTACTAGCACAAATTTTAATTGTTGAGAGTTTGTACATTTCCATGTATTTCGTCACTAACCACCCGGATTTAACTTTTCGGCATTTACAGGCATTCGAGTACAAGAATAAACTGGAACTGACCGACAGTAAATAGTGTCTAACGTTTATATATAAGATAAAAATACGACAAATCAGTCGATACCTTAAATTATTACTTACACGGCAAATAATTGTTCATTTCAATAAAATATTATTCATATATAAAATTGATAACGTTGTCATTTTACTGGCTGTGTTACTAACTGCGACTCGTGTTTAGCTCTTTTAAAATCAAATCTCTATCGCTAAAACCGTATCATACATTGGTGCGTATAAATTCAAAAAGCAGCCAAAAAAACTGTACCAAATCCGACTTGCATCCAATTTCAACTAATTCAATGATAAACTTAGTATTATATACTATGATAATCAAGAAATAAAGCCACATATTTCTTTTATCTCTTACATTTCTATTTTCAAGTCATTTTTAACTCCACTCAAGTCTTGTTATATATAAATACTTAGTAAAATAAATGAACATTTAATATCTTTTAGTCCAGTTTAATAGCTGAAACTCAATCATGAAATCAAGAACTAATAATTCAATTACAAAGTATGACGAGAGATACATAATTTTATTCGATGACATTCCTTTTTTAGATTAGAGTTTCTTCAAAATAAATATGAATATTTTTCCACGTTTTCCTATTGTATTTACGGATAACTTTTACACAGCATCGATTCTAAAATAATAAATTTGTTTTTTTTTTGCTCATCGTAAATATAAATTTTACAATAGATGTTACGATATAATACAAAATGCTGATGAAAAATACGTAAACGTCTAAATAAATCCCATTTTAACGTTTTTGTATTTCAATAATCTCTTCTGAATAATCCGGATCGCATAAAGCTCGCAATAATATCACGGCGAATTGAAGTTTCCTCTTCATTTATTGCATTGAAATGGTTTTCATATTTTTGTAAAAATGAGACGGTGATTCGATGCAAACCCATAATTCAATGCTCTTTCACTGCCAGCGATAAGGATATATATATTGAATTCTCGGAACGTCAAATGACAAAAAGAATATATTTTGTTTGTAGTCTTTTTTCGCTCTGCGGGCCCTATTGATATCGTTTTCATCCGTTAAGATATGAGTTCGCCTCACGATCTATTGAGACTGGAAATAGATACAAACCAAACGTTATTAAAAAACGGAAACAAGAACGAATTTTTCTTACCTTTATTTAGCACGCATTGGAAAGATTTATCCATATCACTCTAAAAACATGATTAGGAACATGTACAGAATTCTTTTATATATCAAAATAAAATAATTCCTTTTTCATTACACTTTTAAATCAAATAAGTAAATACACTTCTTGAATTTACCAAAGTCTTTTATAGGGACATACTTTATTCGAAAAATTAATACTAATGTAAAATTTAAGACATCGACTGAGGGTGCTTGATGGAATTTCAATATCAAATTTGGATTATTGAGATTTTGTACACTTCCATGTATTTTGTCACTAACGACCCGGGTTTCGCCTTTCGGCATCTTCAGGCATTCGAGTGCACGAATGGACTCGAACTGAAGTTTTAAGTCAGTTCGAGTCCATTCGTGCGCTCAAATGCCTGAAGATGTCGAAAGGCGAAATCCGGTTCGTTAGTGACAAAATACATGGAAGTGTACAAAATCTCAATAATCCACTAATGGAAAAACTAGAGAATTTTGATGTCAAATAAAGATGTTTTGGCTCATCGGCTTCTAATATATGTTCATAACATATAACATCAATAAAAAATTACTTTAATTTTTTTTCCATGTCCGCTCCCAATGTTTAGCATATGGTCTCTTAATGGAGGTATCTTAACAGAATTTTTCTACGAGAACTGCTTGTTACTCAGTTGCTCAACCTCTCTTTTTTTTAAGAGAGTAGAAGGATAGGGCAGGGCTATGTCAGGACTAGTGGTTAGCTAATCGCTCTCGCTACACCCCGTGAGGATGGGATGGGTGGGAGGGAGGACTCAGACTTCGAACAGAAATCCATAAATCGATTGAAAGATCAATCTATGAAATCCGTCCGCACCGGGAATTGAACCCGAGACATCCGTAACCGTAGCCAGAGACGCTACCAACTGCGCCACGGACGCCGACTTTAAAAATAAAACACTACTTCTTATTTTATTATTTGTTTTGCACTTCTTCCAAATTGTTATAATGATCAGGACTCGTTTCACTCATCGCGAGTATATCAACTGATGAAATATAAATCTTATCAATGCAATTTATATAAAATTGAGTTTTCAGCCTTGTTAAAATGTATGCTTTATCAGTACAAAATAAATTGTGTTTTATTTTTTAAATATGATGCCTTTCCACCAATAATTTACTGTTAACACCTTTAAATAATATTTCGTATCTTAATCTTACGTGTTTTACATGATTAATTATTTAAATAAATGCTGCCAAAATTATATCATTTTTAGGCTTATCAAAATAAGTATTTTTTTTAGACTGGTGCTTTCGTAACAACAAAAATTGAATAAATAAAATGGATGTGAAAAGATATGTAACGAGAATATATTTATTAAATATTGAAGCATTCATCTATCTTCCGTCTCACATCCCTGTATAAGCTTCTTTTACCTAAATATTTCGTAAAACAGGGAAGAGCAGAATGAACTTTTTTTTATTTTGGTAATACCTCTCTTAAATCGTGAATCTCGATATTTTTTCACACAAACAAGGCATATTCACTCCGAAAATTCACGGAGAATATTAAATTTTTCACCGGCGCTGCTTTTGTCCCACCGTCCGCGTCCGGAAAAGCCCATGCGAATAGCGTATTTGAACGATTCGCGATGTATAAAAAAAAGTATTATTTATTTCAAATCCGGAAATCAGTTGCAGACCTGAACTTCCCCAGCGCGAAAGCCTTACAAACTACCCGGCCCTAGAGGGGAAATTCAAATTTATGTTCAGAAAGTTGTCAAAGACGGCATTGTGAATCCATTACATGGCAATCCTGCATTGATATATTTTCTTAACTCTGTCGTCGCTGTTTGTTTGCGGCTTCAAGTTTTGTCGTAAAGTATCACTTTCATATCTTAGCACCTAGTCCAAAAAGACCCACATAAAATGTTCACAATATCACTGCCACCATTAAATAATTTTACGCTTTCCGTTTTAATCAACTATACTTTACCTATTGATTGAATCGACATTTAATAGGATAAAATATCAAAGTATTTAGCTCTACATAATTTCATAGGTAGTTGATAGCTATTTTGGCTTAATGCCGTGGTCAGAACTATTGTTAAAACTTATTTTAGCTATAATATATACTGATTAGAAGAGATAGACAATATTATATCATCTCATGAATTCAAACATTATAACATTTACTTAAAGTCAAATTATTTAACTTCCTAATGTAGGGTTTTTGTAAAAGGAGCTTATGTGATGTTTTTAATTAAACTTTGAAATAAATGCATTGAAATTTTACCGAGTATGCGTAATTACATGAGCTTCTTTTAGTGGTTAAAGTAAACGTGAAGTATGTTTCTTTGGTCATAAAGTAGATTATTGCCTTGATTATATCTGTTAATTTCCAGTTGTTCTAAAAAATTCAGCGTAAGCCTCTTATCACACAGATGTAGGCATACTGGGGGTGAATCAGAAGTTATGTTGTGTGATTCTTTTAAGAAGCGGTTCGCGAATTGGGAATCTGTTTGCGAATTGGAAATGTTTTGAAATAGTTTTCAACTACCTAATAACAATTTGTAAAAGTAAATACTATTATACTTTCATCAATATTCAATATCAAATGATGACCGTGAATAAAGGCAATTAATTTCAACATGTATAATATTTAAAGGCATAAATAAAGCTATAACATTATCAAAATTTATAAGCAATAGAACTCTATCAAGATATGTTAGACATTCCAGTTTCGCAGTCTTCAACTTCATTCAACGAGCATTTATCGTTATTTGGAGGTTTTTGAAGATTACATCTCATTTAAACACCACCACATAAATTGAAGAGAGTAAGAATAGAAGGATAGGGCTAGATCAGGGCTAGATCAGTAATTAATCGCTCTCGCTTTTGCCCCTTTTTTAGAATTGTGTAGGAGAGAATTTTAAACATCACAAACATCCATGCCTTTAAACAGAAAATCATAAATGAATTGAAAAATCAATTTTATGAAACTGTCCAAACTGTAAATCGAACCCGTGATATCTGTAACCGAAACCAACGATGTCTATGACTGCACCACAGACCTGACGACATTGGGAGCAGACATGGTTTAAAAAAAACATAGATTGAGAATAAACTGTGAGTTTTGTTGAATTGTAATCAATATGTTTTACAGTAAATTATTTAGTGATTGGCAATCATCCAACACAAAACCGCGGAACCCATCGTCGGAGATCTGAACCTATTTTTACTATATTCTGGGAAGGTATGATCGATACAAGGAAGCTCTTTAGCCAAACTCTAATATTCAATTTCAATATGCGATATATGAGTAAAGTACAAATATTTTCATTTTAAGTCACAAAATATTTCAACATTTTTTGTGAAGCATATTTACTTGTTTCACATGTATATTGAGGGGAAAAAAGACTTGTCTAATCAAACTTTACATGATTGGACTACGTCACAAATGTTTTAGCATACCTAGAGAAGTTTAACCATCACAACTTTGGACCTTCCAAAAATAGTTCGCACCACGGGTGTTATACCCAAAAACATGAAATAAAAAGACTTAAATATATTTATAACTAAACATATTAATTGTGTTCATTAAAAAAAAGGTACACTATACTATAATGCTCAAATTATATATTATGATTTCACAGATTGTTTTCATAAAGTCAATATTTTTGAGATATGGAATAACAATAATTGATTAGATTATTTCTTCTTCCATATATTGTCCTTGTCAAATAATGTTGTGGTACTGAATTGTGGTAACACAAATCAGTTAATTTTTGATTTTTGATAATTAAAAACATAATTTGGCCCGAGCCTCTAGCCGTTACTATGTCTAATTTTAACGTTTTGCAGAAGGTGAAACAAGGTTCACATATAATATAAAAAAATACTATAATACAATATGTCCTCAAAATATAAACCAAGACGTTAATATATTATTGATACCTTCACAATATCCGCAAAAAACTTTTCTATCCTTGTTTTGCATTGGTTTGTATAAAGCTTCATATAATACTCTTCTATCTTTTGACTTGAGATATTTGATACTTTTAAATTATTCAGGGAAGTTCGCCGTGTCGAAGTGTCTTCGTGTGTCGAAAGTTATAAATGTGACTGTTTTGATCGTAAATAGTACATTCATATGCGGCTTTTGTGTGCCGTATGGTCAATAAAATAGCAGTAAGTATTTTATGGATACTCTTTCTACCTATCAAAACACATTACGGCGTCTTTGTTCCAGTACTTAACTCATTTTTATGTGAGAACTCTTTTCATTCTATAATGTATTTTATGAACACGAGTAATAATTCATTTTCGATATTCCATCATTCTTGGAAGTGCTTAATCGATTACATTAAAAACTTTCGTTCATTTGTTTTGAGAATGTTGCGCCTTCCTAATATATTCATGTATTTAGTCGGTGCACATCATCTGGCAATCTATAAAGTGATATATTTGTTTTTATGCATTATAATTTATAGGGTTATAGTAAAAACAGTTGTATCATTGAATTAACTTTTTCCACGTTACAGTTGACATCTAAGTTACTTATTTCAACTAAAATCAATCAGAGAGCACATGAAACGTTCAAAATGGTACTAAGTTAAACATAGACGTTGATTCGTATAGAATATTTCCAACAAAATAAATGCTGTTTATATGTTTATTATCAATTATCTCAAGCTTGAATTCGGTTAAATAGTAGTATAACATATAACTAACATGTATATAACAATGATATCTTTAACGGATAAAAAATTAGTGTTGAACGCAAGTATTGTCATTTGACTAGCTGTATCTTTGCATAAATTTGTAGTGAAATAAGATATTTTTTGAAGAAAGTATTTTCTCAATGTTCGATTTGAAAGATTAAATATATTATGTATAGACATAAATGTCTTTTTTATATTCATATAAACACTCACAACTTTCTTTCGTCATTGTAGTGAATTCAAATTTTGGATTATCTCACTTTTATTAACTCAAAAATATTTATTTTTTCTTTTTTATACAAAATATAGATATTTTTGTATCATAGTATCCGATAATAACTCTTTTAGAATCAAATATATAGCTTTTCAGTTTAATATAATGGAGTTCTAACGCAATATATAATGACGATTCAGTCAAAAGTAATATTCTTGACATCGTGAAATCATGCAAAAAAATATTTCAGTTGAAGCATTCATTTACGATTTTGTACACCACTAATTTTAGAATAAAGTAAGCGAAAACAAATGATTTAGAACGATATTTATCAACCCACAATATGCCTATGCGATACCATCTTGTCGATCGAGAATTCAATATAGTTTTCGAGAGATAAATTGGAGCAATAGACGAATTGTCTTTTTACAAACATTTGATACTCATATTCATTTATCACAATCGTTTAACGTAGATCTTTCGTTTCGGTGCTGACAAATATGAAATAGTTACAGGGATTCCGAGCCAAAAAATGCACTATCTATCTGTTTATTATATACTTTTTTGACAACTGTCATTTGTCTTGTTGAGAATTCTTTGACAACCAACACTGTTATTTGTTTGTAAGTGTAT
This sequence comes from Himalopsyche phryganea, assembly GCA_022494535.1. Taxonomy (NCBI): domain Eukaryota; kingdom Metazoa; phylum Arthropoda; class Insecta; order Trichoptera; family Rhyacophilidae; genus Himalopsyche; species Himalopsyche phryganea. The sequence goes on along the minus strand of JAGVSL010000010.1, from coordinate 4,440,142 downwards.
ATTAGCGTGAGTAAACGAAAACTCTATCTTCTATATTGTTGTTTGTTTGGCGCTTCGTCTTATTATTTGAGTGTTATTTTTTACTCAATGACGCATTGCAACATTCAAGTAAATTTTTAATACTAAACCTGGACTGCACTGTTACGTGCAGTTATAGAATCTGACAACATTCAGTGATCTAACATATTTTCAGAATTAACAATGTCATCATCGTAAAATTAATAACAATATTAAATCGTACAATCGTAGGTATCTTTTATGATATATTCATAATTGAATAACATCTTATGTAACAGAAATGATGTTATAAATGAGGGTTCTAGTGTCATAGCTCATAATCTCCAGCATATGCAAAAAATGAGTTATGAATGCAGCAATTTTCTTCGTGTTCACACCTCCCATATAAATTATAAAATTTCTTTCTAATCTTACAAACTCCCATCTAAAATCAATATGAAAATGTTATTAATTTTCAAAACTTACAATGACTTCCAATGGCATATAATTGTCTAAGCTAATAATCTCCATTCCAGTCAATGAGAGTGCAGCATGAACTGTCATGGTCACCAGTGTATGTTTACCTATCACGGTTTAGGCGTCTATTTCACAGTTTTATTTGAGTTTTACTGAATTTAGCATGAAAACGGTTTTTCTTGGTTTATCAAAAGCAAGTATTGACGGAGATTCTGAGTTATGGTACTAGAGCCTTCAAATGACTCCTTTATTACGATAAGAAGATAATATTGTTTAATACTTCAAAATACATTCATCAACCATTTCTTCTCTCATATCTATTTTTCATAAAATTATTCAAACGCAAAAGATGTAATGTAATATAAAGTTTATTTAGTACCAACATTGACCGGACGTATGGCTTTTACGAAATATTAACTATGAAATTTATAGCATTTTCATTTGCTTCCGAATTTCTCAACTCGACGAGCATTTGAGCACAAGTTGATGCTAACATCTGTAACCTGAAACCGCGAGGCCATTTTGTATATCATAAATCTGTCAATAACAGGCCTGGCTTCGTGAAATATTTCTATCAGCCTGTGTATCTAGTGCCTCGTTACGTACGAAGCGGGCCATCTTTATACATCAATGCGAAATCGATATGAGGAATTCGTGCCCTTGGTAAATATACATCTTCGAACCAGTAGGAAGCAAAGTAAAGACTCTCGGGAAATATTATCATTATGTTGATTTGTTGATTGAAACAATTGTAAAAATCATTTTTTAAATAGCCATAAACCTACCGACTTGAGAGGGGATGGTTTCATTTTTGATGCGTTTAAAATATTGCACTTATTCTTCAAAAATAATACACTCTTCATCGATTAATTAATTCTTTATTGCTCTGGCCAAATATTCTCTTGAAATGCCCAGCGAGTCCATGTGAACCCACCTTTATTCTTTTAAATCCCAATAAGATGTGTTAAAACATTTTATTGCAAGTTCTGCCTACTAAAATATATTTGGACATAATAATAGTAACAAAATAACTCAGATCCTTAAACTGTAGAAATTTATTATTCCATATGGATTCCATGAACACTGTAGAATTTTAACTTAGTTATTTATAATTACAAAATTTCTTAGTGATATATTTCATTTTCTTTTTGGACACGCCTTCTAAGCCACGACTTTTTCTTTTCTAAGAATCAATCTTTTATTAAACCTTTTCAAATATCCCATGTCAACCTAAAGAGAGACATGGCGGTAAGTAAATAATTTCCTTTATCATCATTTGTATAAACTTTATTTATTAAACTGTTCCAAATATTCACTCCATTGATTTGTATAGATATTTAATTTAATTTTGGTAGCTTGGTGTAATTTAGCCCGTAAAGACACTTGGTTCATTTAAATTTTCCCAACGGATAATGCAATTGTCCATACTTTATCGGGTCATTCATATCTGTGATAAAGCCCCCTCGCAAGCACACCGCGGCAGGCTCTCTGTGAATGCGCAATGACCCGATTATGAGAAACAAAGCGGCGAATAGGTCAATCGGCCGCAATTGCCGCTCTGTTTCGGAATGTGGTCGCGTGCCTTAGCCCAAGTTCCCCACCGAAAAAAGCCTATCCAGCGAAATCAAGCTTTTAAAGTTGATTGCGTAACTTGAAGCCGGCAGCTTTTGACAATCAGAGCTTTTAGATCACTAATAATGCAGGATTATTAACCGCTTTTCACACGCCAATGCGCAACGTAGTAATAAAAGTACCGCTAGCTTAAATATATTGTAAAGATTTTTTTCTTTATTTCGCTTTTCTACTGTTGTAGGTACCGTTCTTATTCTTAATAAAAACATGAACTCAATCTTTGTATCGATCAATTGTTATAAATTTATATAAAATATTATTATACTTTCAGTTGAGAGTATTCATTACAAATAGAAAATCTAATTTAAATTGAAAACTAAGGTAAAAATGTAAAGTAAGAAGACACTAACGGAAAAATACTAATTTTGAGTGACTGAACTTTTTTTGGTTTGAAATGCTATACGTTTTTCGTTTAATTGTTTTGTTCAAAACAGTTCTTAAGTACAAGTATAATTCATAAAAATAAGTATGCTCTTCAATACGGTAGAGTTCGAATCAAGGAACATTTTGGCATAACTAACTCAATGTCACTTTTTTGATATGGTATTTTATTCCAGAACATCAACGAAATAATACTTATACAGATTACTGATCCAATATTAACGTAAGCCTTTTAGAATAAGCTATATAATATGATTGTTGTATAAAAATATACAATCATATTTTCGATTTTATATTTTGACCTTTCTCACAATTTCCATAACCGCGATGTGTAAGGATCTTTATCAAATATACATATACCTACAAAGTACTATCATAAATTGAAGTTTTCTAATATTGTGATATTCCGTGATCATAAATTTATTTGATGATTTAAGGTTGAAAAAATTGCCGTCCTTTATAGACGAACAGCATTTCGTTCAGCTGCAAAAATTTACGTTTCTTTCATTTCATTTATTCATAATATTTTCGTACAACGTAACATTTTACTCACATCATGAGTAATATAATTAATCTACAATCTAATTTATAAAATTGACATTGTGTTTCATTGCGGTCATTTCAGTTACTGATCCATCTGTCAGTTGAACTGACGTGAGCGTTATGCACATTCTACTGAAGCGCTAAACTGAGACTAGTCATAGACCTGGCTCGATGAGTCCATCTGACTTTATCTGTTGTATGTACAGTTGAAATATTGCCGTAAACACGGGCGTTTTTATACAGCCCTTAGTCCTCACACTTTTCAGATTTGAATTACAAATTTATTCATTCTATACTAATTATTAAAGTAGGCTACATTCAATGCTTTAATCTTGAATTGACGGAGAACGGGCCAACAGTAAAAAAAAAACAATTTTTTTTTGATAACTAGTAAAGAGACGAACCCAAAACGAATAACAAAAGATTTTTGTGTTATGTAAACTTTGGATTATTGAGATTTTGTACACTTCCACGTATTTTGTCACTAACGACCCTGAACCTTCCTAATTTTCCGTTATTATATCCTATACGTTGAAACACCTAACAGATGTCACTAAACGTGGAATGATTGTATATATTTACCCTTTCGTCGAATTGCATCCCGTCAAAACCCACAATACTATTATTATTGTAAAATCACCGGTAATTCTAAAAGAAGTTGGAAAGCGGCAATTCGCCACTCTGTTAATGTGGTGTTTACAAAATAAGGATTAAGGCGATTCTCGAAATTTTAACTCAGGTATCAGTGTGGCTCTCAGACGTATAATATCTTACCTCGTAAATAATATTTGTCGTATTTGTATCTTCTATATAAACATTAGCCACTGTTTACTGTCTGTCAGTTCGAGTCCATTCGTGTGCTCGAATGCCTGAAGATGCCGAAAGGCGAAACCCGGGTCGTTAGTGATAAAATACATGGAAGTGTACAAAATCTCAATAATCCAAATTTGATATTGAAATTCCATCAAGCACCCTCAGTCGATGTCTTAAATTATTGTTATGTAAACGTTATCGTTTTGTTCAATATATTTATTTCCTTGCACCATTTCTCTAATTTAAATCGAAAACCATATGCATCTATTTTACATTGTCAATTGATTTAAATTGCCTGTATTTATTGGGTCAGTAATTAATCAAAATTGTCAGTAACTAATTCTATAATTGGGCAGTAATCACGTGGTCAGTTAATAAAATAAACGGTCAGTAATTTTTTTTAAGTTTTCAGACCAGAAAATGAACACATAAAATGGAATAACCTAACCTAACCTAAAATATTTACTTAACATTTTTATTTTTCTACTGACCGTTTTATGCATTTGTTAGTGACCGTTTCTTTAATATTTACTGACCATTAATTGAATTAGAAACTGACCAAATAATTACTTGGCATTTAAAATGTCAATATGTATTCATTTTCATGTGACCATTTTAATACCAGTTGTAACTTCATAATAAAAAAATTGATTGCAGTTCATAAAAACTGTTGTATTATATTATTCAAAAATATTCATATGTTATTAAGATGAAGTCTGGAAGTACACGTTACTGATATGGAATTTGAATTTATAAAACGCAATCACACTTTGAATTATGGTCCACAATTGATATGATTAGGGTCAATTGACTTGAACATACTAGAATATTGTGTAATATGAAAAAAAATGATTTATTTAAAAAAACGTATGTTAATAACAAGATTTGACAGTAAAACACTATTCGAGTGATAGAACATTAATGTTGAAGCTGTGAAAGAAAAATAAAATCTCTCTCTATGGAAGTGTTTATTTTTTGTAGTTAAAAAAACATTTTTATGTGTGATATTTCTGTACGATTTATAGCATGAGGCACAATGTACAAAACATTTTTCATAAATAAAGCAAAGTCGGCAATAAAAAATGTCCTTTTGAATCCTAAATTACGTCACAGGTTGTGTAAATCCAACAGACCAGAAGGGGATGTAGGAGTAATCGTATAGTACGCTTTATAGAGCCTTCCAGCTGAACACAAATCCGGTTCCAGTAATTTAATCAATGAACTCGCAGATTTGCTATACGTCTACGTGAATAAGATATATTTGGAGCTTTTGCCCCAATATTATGATCCATAAAATTTTAATACTTGGAGGGGAACTTTCGCATGTCTAGGCCATTGAGCAAATCCTAAAATTAATGAGGGCTGTCAATTGATAAAATATATATAACACTTTGCCATCAATATCATTTGACGATTCGAGATAAATCTTGTGCACATCTGGTTTATGTACACAATAAGTTTGTGAAATATATTTTAATTATAATAATACATCACAGAGAAAAATATTTATTATCTGCTGATATTAGAATATCTTTTCTTCAGAGATAGTCGGTAAAAAATGTAAATCAATACACACAATATTAGGTTATAATGTTAAATAATTGATCGTCATATTTTTGTCATGAAAAATTCGGCCGAAATCTATTATTTTGACTTTTGATTTTGTAAAGCGGGACTATCCAAAACGAGGCGGTATGATTATGTGCGGCCCTCCAAAATATTATATTATTATATATCAACTAAATAAAAAATTGAATCGAATTGATACTTTGATTCTGATGATCTCAATATTGTTTTTAACAAAAAGGGCTGTGGAATTGAATTACAAACGCACTAATCAATTTTTAATTTTTGTTCGAACTATTCAGGAGGACTTTACTATTAATGAAGAAATGCTCAGTTTTGTATCTTTACCCGAGGCTACTAAAAGTTTTGATATCTATGGAACAAAACAACCATGAACTATAGAGGATTCGATAAATATTCCTGCATTGTCCCAGATGGAGGCAAAGCTATGACATGAAACAAAATTGGGTTTTGTGGATCATTGAAAAAATTACCGTCTCACAATGCATTGCATAATTTACCTAGAAGCACTTTGTAAAAAATCTCTGCCATGAAAGTATCTGTAATTTTTTTCAAAGCTATATGACTTTTCTTTCAAACCAATAGTAATTAACTCACGGTATTAATTTCCAAGCATGTAACGTATGTACTGTACTGTATTTATTATTCTGGCGTCGGCCTTCAGATATTTTTATATTTTTGATGCCGCCTTCAGACTACCTAAGGATGGACAGCCCTGTTATAAAGTATTGTTCAAATACCATAAACATTAAATCTGTTGATTAATAATTGCAAGTTAGTCTATTATCAATATATAATAAATTTGGATTATTGAGATTTTGTACACTTCCATGTATTTTGTCACTAACGACCCTGGTTTCGCCTTTCGGCATCTTCAGGTATTCGAGCGCACGAATGGACTCGATTCAGTTCCATTCGTGACAAAATACATGGAAGTGTACAAAATCTCAATAATCCAAATTTGATATTGAAATTCCATCAAGCAATCTCAGTCGATGTCTTAAATTATATAAATATATATTAGATTTAAATTCAAAAATATATGAAAATAACCAACGTGATTTTGGATGGTTCTGCATGGCTACAGGCGACACTGCCCGTTAGATACAGTGGTCTTGGGATTAGGCAGACAGAAGAATTGTCTCTCCCGGCTTTCTTAGCCTCAATTCACACTGTCAAGAATCTGATCACGACCATACTGCCGGATATCGATTGGGAAAACATAGTCAGTGCCGCAAAACAAAATTGGTCCAAAATTACAAGTATGCCTGCACCAGACAAGCCATCTATCCAAAAAGAGTGGGATATCCTGATGATTGAAATTAAAAAAAAGAAATTTTTTTCATTCTGGGCGATTACTAAACATTAAAAATTACTACAAAAAATATTAAAAAATATATGTAACTTTCGAAATTTATGGTGCTTATGTAAAATTAAATATAACGTTTTCTTTAATTTAAGACATCGACTGAGGGTGCTTGATGGAATTTCAATATCAAATTTGGATTATTGAGATTTTGTACACTTCCATGTATTTAATCTCTCAGTTCGAGTCCACCCGTGTGCTCGAATGCCTGAAGATGCCGAAAAGCGAAACCCGGGTCGTTAGTGACAAAATACATGGAAGTGTACAAAATCTCAATAATCCAAATTTAAATTTAATGTTTTCTTGTAAAAATAAATAATTAAAAAAAATATATATATCATTTGAAATTTATTTTCGCATTTGAAAGAGATTTATCATATGAATTTGAGTGATTCTGAGCGATGGAGCTTTAAAATGAAAACATTTTGGTATAAATAACGTTTCCTGCCATTACGATAACGATATTTAGCATATTTTTCATATGTTTTATTTCATAGAAAGAACGTGCTGTCAAACATTTCGATTTCCTATAATTGAAATTTGCGCTAAGAGTTTCTCATATTGTGAGTTAATTATCCATCATAACAATCCCCAGCACTTGAAAGTTTCTGTCTGAAAGCCAAAGTTTCTTTCGTGTGTTTAATTTTCAAATTAAACACTTATCTCTCGAGACTGTCTTTGTTCCTGTGTTATCCATACTCCAGTAGAACGTACGTTTTATGGCGCCAAACAAAGGGATAAGTTTCGGAAACTTCCGCCCAGTGCTCTTTTATTTAGAAATAGAGAACTAAGTAACACTTCTCCGTGTACAAATATTTAAAAGTATGAGTTACGATCTGGAAAACCATTTCATTCCGACAAAAAGTGGGATATAACTCACAAAGTTTGAGAGTTGAGACGGCGCAATCTAGAGAGGCGAGACCAACTCGGGTGGTTATCCTTCGCAAAATTAGCGAACACTTCACATAAACGTCCTGCTTCTTTTAAATTACACGTTATAATTATCGTGGAAACATTTTAATGTGCCATAGGGTATACGACCTAACACGCATGGATATTAGTACATCGTAAAAGTAAATTCATACCAATTAATGTAGTTATGTCACAAAATTTTACTGGATCATACGTTTTTTACTTATGAATACGTTTAGTAAAACGAACAGAAATTTTTATGATTGAAATTGACTGATAAAATAACCTAATTTAATTCTGACAAAAACATGGAATTTATGTATTTTTATGAATACATTTCATATAAATGACCGTTCGTCAAATATGTTAACTTGATAAAATTTTGTTTTGGAACTCTCATTGGTTTTTACCAGATGTTAGAAAGATATTTAATTTTTATTTTTCTGTCACAAATACTTTTTGATTTTTTTTTATTGAAGCTAAAATTTCTCACATATTTTTTTTAGAAAATTTGTTAAGAGACAAAAATATGTGCTTAAAATTTTGATACAACAAAAGTATACAGGAAAAGAGACAGCTTTTCAATATATAAATCATTATGATAATGATGCTTAACCGTATCGAAATATGTTACTTAATCTGAGAATGTCTTATAGTAGGTTTTAGAAACAGATTAAATTATATAAAATAAAGGTATGAGGAAGTGTTATTTGTAACTATACAAAAAATGGGCTGCGTCTAAATATTATGTATCATCGAAGAAAGTGCGACGAGATGCTAACGTGTCCTGGAAAGAAGCGATAAAGCTCTCGAGTGACTCGTCGTAGCCATACATATTATGATTTATTTAAAAATGACCATAGACGATGAGCAAGACTGATATTATTTGTGATGTAAGTTAACCCAAAATCAACGCTTTATTAATCATATATGTATTTATTAATATACGACTAATAAACAAATATCATAGAAATAAAAATTTTAACTCACTATTTCATTACTAATTAAGCAATTTTATTGATAAATATGTAGTTTTCTTGAAAATAATGAAAATTTAAGCTTCTCTTTAAAACTTCTCTGAATATAAAAACTTCAGCAGTACTCACGTTAACGTTGAAAAGGAATCATTATATTTTAACTACCAGATCCAATTAAAAATATTAGCAACTATTTTATGAGAGGTTCTTATTAAATTTTATAATCTAAGATCAAAATTTGAATTTAATTAGTTTTCATAATAGCATAAATAAGGATAAACTATATCGTATTAGGCTTTTGCTATTATGATAGCCTAAATTACAACAATGATCATCGTTTCATCGAAGCTCTTTATAAAATACTGTTGCATCAACCACTCAAAATTTAATACTAATTAAGTGGACTCTCAATATAATGTTCCTGTCGGAATAGGTGCTTCGTGAAATCTAATGGGCTTTTAATCCTATCAAGTAATAATAACGACTAATGATAAATATGTTGTACTAAATGCCGCAAATTCCAGTATTTAGAGCAGTAAATAGTTACAAGACTAAGTATCATATAAAACGTGCTACAAAATTCATTATGGCATTACCTAAAATTATGATTCATTTGTCAACCAATTTAGTAGATTATTCTGGCTTTCTTGTTTAACATGTTATCTTTCTAACTACCTCAGCAACGCACATTTATTAAAATACGTATCTTATATGTTTTTTTTCTATTTGATATACTTATATAAATTAACATTCGTTTTATATTTCATTATTGGTAACAAGAATTTCTAATATATAAAATGTTAGGGTTATAATATTTCTTCTTCCGACCAAATCAATTTTTATTTTTGAAGTGATGGAAATCCGTTTGAGCCGATGTATGTTTACGTCATATTTTTTAATAAAAAAGAATTACTGGAAAGTGTATGTTCGTATCTTTTCTTGTCAAAGATTCAACGGTAGAGTGGTTTTTTTTGTATGTCTATAAAAAATACCATATATTTCCATTCATTTCAACAACCATTAATCGACATAATATGATTGAGCTTATTTACTTTACAGATAAATATAGTCAGATGTAACCAGTTCGTTTGATTTTTATTTTTTAGACTGATGGCCACTTTAAAACACAATTTGATTATTATTTTGACATGTTTTACTTTTTATAACAAAGAGCGTTTCAACTGTTTTAACTTTAGTGTCATTTTCAATGTATAATTGAATGTTTTTAATCTTTATTTCGATGAGTAATGCTATCCTTCGTACATTAAGGTATTATAGATGGAAGAGTTGTTTTTACAATTTTGTTTAGTTAACATATTCTATTTAAGTACAATCCGGACTTCTAGAGCATCTATCCAATTAGCACAAGTAGTACGGAAATCTTCCAAGAATGGACTGAGCTTTCAGAAATTATTCATTGGTCATGAATTAAATTCAAACGAATGGTGCTCCTTGGCTATGAGAGTCCACTAATGGATATTCAGTTTTGTTAAGCTCGCTATATTCTCCGTCTTCAGCGGGATTTTAAAACTAACGCAAAACTTCAACATTTTTGGTTTAATTTAAGTTAAGAAATATTATCGCGATTAAAATCAAGTTTATGTGCGACTGAGCTTGAAAACAGATTAACGCTTGTATTTTTACAATAATATCTTTTAAAACTGAGATTACACATTCCTCGACAAACAGTAATAAAAATATAATTTCTGGGGTAAGATATATTGCCTTTTGTTACACAATATGTGTTATATATTGCCAAGATTCATCTTGGTAGATTTGATTACTTCATTATAATAAGCCGATCGCCATGGCCAAGTGTTAACCATGAAAGGTTAAAATTTTCGATGGCAACTTTTTGAAAATTATAATTCCAGTGATTGTGTAATTAATCGTAAGTTTTTCTAATTGTAACATGGCTTACACGTCAAAGCTTATCTATCAATCGGAAATTGAATCACTGGATACACATTTTGCGTACAAAAATTATTTAATTGATTATTTAATTTGTTTCTTATGATTTTAATAATTAATACCTCTCCTCTATTCAACCCGATCACCATCATTCAATTAACTTGTCCTTTTTTTGCCTGATCTCTGACTGTAAGTCAGTCATCCAAACTCGAGGGTTTTTTATTAAAATATATTTTCTAAAATATAAGTTAGTTAATACACCAGGTATTTTTCAATTGTAAAGTACCGAAGATAATTTCGAGATGAATGGATTAAAGTCTTCCGAGATCAGTCTGAAAACAAAATTTGTCACAGTATTCTTAAATCGAATGTTAAATCGAGAAATGAACAATTATATTTGGAGTACTTAAGAATTTAACTGAACCTTTTTAATTGATATGAGTATGTATGTAAAGTGTCATATTCTTAAATATAAAATAAGCCATTGAAATCCATTCCGAAAATACTCTATCACTAGAATATATGATGTTATATTACGAAAAAATGTACAAAAAAAATTCATAGAAAACGGATACATAACATAAAGAGATAATATTAATAATTTATTTAAAATCCTTGTGACAAAAACTTATTTTTTTCTTATAAAAAGACATTTACTTGAAAGATTTCCATAATCATGTTACCAAAGTTCAAAATTTCTATGAAACATTTCTTTCATATTAAATAAATTCTTATCGACAAGTGCAGCCCCAGAAGACAAACATTTCCGAAGTTATTAGGTGGAAAACGCATTTTCCCGCGCCATTTTTCGCGAGATATATAATTTAGGAATAAATTTACATCCAGAAGCCTCTCATCTAACGAGACGGATCATCAATTTCGATTACAAAAATATTCTTACAGGTCTTACGTATTTTGTTAGACTCATTTATTATTCGGGAATTTTATAACCAGATGTTGTCAGACAAAATGAATAGGATATTTTCATTATCACTTCATCCTACCAGGGCAAGATGGCGAATGATATTAGCGACCCCCCTTTCTCCCCTGTCTCCTGTCCGTCCTCTCTCGTCTTGTGATAATGTAGGCTGTGTCGTCACTTCCCCTTCCCATTCCCCTCTGGTGACATCTGTCTTCAGCCACTTGCAATACATTTGCGTTGACGGACTGAGCCAGTGGTTGACAATTTTCATTCTAAAAATTGTTTAAAATCTTTTCGATAAACACGAATGCCCTCGAACTTTTTTCACTATCAGCTCAATCAACGTTTTAATATTTCATTTTACGGAATTTATTAAAACTTTTTATCACATCACCCCAGGGCAGGGGCACCTGAATCCCACATGTCCTGTCTTCAAGGCGAATGAATTCGAAAGGCCGCCGCTGACCATATTTATAATGTTTTGCGTGGTGCTAATAAAAGGACTTATCAGAATACCAAGAAAGTGTGGGAGGAATTATATTATAGTTCCTTTGTAATGTTTCAAATTGCCAGTGAACATAGTCAAAAAAAAGAAGATGTATTTCATATCTAAAATAAAAATTTATTCTCATATTTATTCTCAGATTTTCAATATCTCCTATCTTAAATATAACTCTAATCAAATTAATTTTTTTCGATATTTATTGCATCTACTCGTAATAATGACTTTGAAACTGTTATAATTTAAGTCTCAGTAATAAATTACCACATCTATAATACTTACTATTTCTTTCTCCATTTACATGATTTTAAAACTCATTTTTTATTATTTAAACCATAGTAAAGAAATTGTTTAAAAGTCTTGATAAGGACTGTTTCGTAAATTAATTTTTCAATAAATTTCTGTTCGTAGGTATGGATGTTGAATGTTTTTAATATCTAGAATTCCTTCCCACCAATCCTATTCTAAAAACGGGGCATAGTGAAAACTATTAGCTAACCACTAGTTCTGTAACAGCCCTATCCTTCTATCCCTACTTTCTTTGAAAAATAGAGGTTGAGTAACTGAGTAACAAGTAGCTCTCGTAGAAAAAATTCTGTTGTGATAACTCCATTATGAGTATATATGCTCTCCATTGGAAGCAGACATGGGCAAAAAATACACGTCGGGCCCGTGGTGCATTGGTCAACGTCGTTGACTTCGGTTACGGATCTCAAGTGTTCGAGTCCCAGTTACAAACAATTTCTAGTCGAAGGTATGAATGTTTTTTTTAAATGTCCTAAACTGTTTCCACCTATCCGATACTAAAAACGGAGTGAAAGTGAGACCGATTAGCTAACCACTAATCCTTTCTTATCTCTATCGTTCTATTCCTACTCTCGTCGATAAAGAGAGGTTGAACAACAGAGTGACAACTATCTCTTGTAGAAAAACTTCTGTTGAAATACCTCCAATAAGGTGTCCACATTGGAAGCGGACATAAAAATAAATAAATAATATTTCCATTTATAAAATCTCAAAAAGTCATCACTTACCTCGTGTACGTTTATCTTGGCAGAATATTACATATAAAAAATAAAACAATGTTGAAATATTAAAGGATAGCTAAGGTCACATCATAATATATATTACAAATTACATATAGCGCCTTCGTGGATATTGTAGAATGGATGAACAATAAAATATAATATGTCAAAGGTATCATAGGCCGAGGCTTCATTTCCACTGAATCACATTTCCAGAAGCAACAGATCCGAGAAAACAAATCACCCTATAAAACCTTTCCTCCGAGGAAACACAAAGACGACTATTTACGAAACCTCTCTGCCTTAATAAGAAAACATTTTTGTAATATTATTAATCCTATCCAAGTTTATTTTGTTTTGCTCCGTCCTTTCTTAATAAATTTTACGCTGGGAATAGATATCGTAGCTTATTTATAACTTGCGGTTTGGCAGATTAAGCTGAGATATACTGAAATATCTCAACACTTTTCTGATTGTCATGCTTTATACCTTTAAGATGGAAGTATTATTAGACTTCCAATACATTATTATTCTACGCGTGTTTTCACAAATCACGCACAGATCTAACAGCAGTTTTTGTGTGTAATAATTATTGATCATGCTTAATAATGGTGTTTCTGTATGCTGGAAAACAAGCAAATCTATATAAAATTTTGAATTCTTTCAATAAATTGACGACTTTTTCACGTATTAAATATGTTTAATAAGATAATTTCATTTATAATTTAAGAGAATTTAATTTTTGTATTGATAGATTATCTTAAGCAATTGATTAGGCATTTTAAAAGATGTCTCTTAAATTTGTTTATTTTATTTTGTAAAAGATTTGTATGACAATTTTATTTTACTCGGGCAATATTAAGTATTCCCATTTGTTACGATTTCGTCGCAACATGACAATCGTCACCTATCGGCGATACGCACCTCGCTGCGTCGTTGGTAGGAGACGAAGGGGAAGCCTCGCCAAGAATTGCGTTAAAACTGGCTTACACGCCAGGATGTGGAGCGAGTAGGACATGTCGGTAACGCGCAGGAGATTGGCCTGACATCCGAGTTCGCCGCCGAGATGGTTTATCATCCAAGGTCGTAATTTTATATTTATATATTATAATAGTTTTCCTGTTTAAGTGTAACCATCTGTTCATAAATATTGTTTCGTCGTGTAATTTCTGCTTTATTTGTTCGTAATGTAAATTCTGTGCATCTACAGTTTCCGCATCTCTATTAAATGTGTTTTTAACGGTAACCGTATTTTAATTATTACTATTTTTTCATTTAGCGTGTATAATCACGCCTGGCGCCCAAAATTTAATTACCCCATATATTTCTCCTTACAGAACAAAGTAAAGTGTACCGAGATTGGCAAACCTTAGCCACTTCCCTGTGATAACTTAATCCTAGTTCTCCGCTGAGCTATCCATTTTTCCATATTTTGTAATTCCTCCTCTTCCTGCTGATAAGTCGCATCACTTCATTTAATTTCATTGCAATACACATTTTAATTATTTATTTATTTTTAAACACAACACATTGTTATAAAAACTATTAATTTATTTATAGAACCGATAAATCCAAGATATTCCCACATACATCCTCTGGATTATCTGGGTCATGTTGAATAAAAATGTATAAAATAAGCTTAACAAGCGACTGATATAAGATTTTATAGTAAAAAATAAATACTGATTATAATTGTAATAAATGAATTGTTTAATCTTACAAATAATATATGTGCAAAATCACTGAATTCTAGCAGAAAAAATATTAATATAAATTCACCACAAAAATGTATCTACGTTTGTTTATTTTCGACAAGGTGAAATATAGCACGTATATGTTCTCGATAGACATCAGAATAAACAAATATATTCAATTTTCCATCATATTTGGCAACGCACAATAAGAATAAATTCTGTTTGACAAAAAAACACCAATATACACATATTTTTTTGTATATTCTTCGAGTTTTTTTCAAGTTTATTTGTTGAACAAACAAGTGCTCAGTATAGAACTGTTAAAATTTGCGATTTCATCGAAGCTTTAAACCAAAAATGTACACGTGGCATTACCATATTATGAAGAGGCACTGGCAGTTAATACCTTAATAACTCGATAACATGCAGAGTTATAAGTTGTAAACGTTACAGTGTTGGAAAATCACACAAATAAATCCAACGTATGTTCGATCGAAGCGCGTGAACTGCCAATTATGTAAATTAGTGTGTAGGTTATGAATAAATTTAGTTAGCAATTTGTGCGATTTAATGCCTACGTGTAGCATTAAAAATTTTATGTTAAATGTAAGCAAATACGCCTATAGTTTGCAATGTACGTATTTGTACATTCTTGGATATTGATTGCGTAGTACCCTGACGCAAGCTCACTCACCGTATTGTTAATAGCAATCCATAAAAAGTAATTTTAATATCGATAGCTGTTAATGCTGGGTAATTTTTGAAATGAAAATAACGGCGTTTAGTGATTCACATATTTGAGCCATCAACAATATAATTGAAGATATCGACTAAGGTTGCTTGATGAAATTTTAATTTTAATTGTTCAAATTTTGTAAATTTTTATTATTTCGGCATTTTCAGACACCGTCAACAATATATTACAGCATTTCGAATACTCAAAAGAAAACTTTAAATATAAATAATAATTTAGAATTCAATACAAAATCGAAAATATCCACTAAAAATAAATACGTGTATTATTGAATTGGCATTGACTTGATTGAGCTCTATTTTAAAAAGGTAAAAATACCGGAGAGTTTTATTTTACGTTTATTATTAGATATATAATAGTTAATAGATATTTCTTGTTACTTATTATTAGAATTTTATAGACATTTAAACGTCAGAAACAGTTCTGATGGTGGTGCGAAGCCAACATAACTATAAATTATGTTAATTCTATAATAAATATATGAGTGACATTAGGGAGGTATGCAATTTGCACGATATATCTATGGTCACATGAATTATGAAGATATTATTAGCATCCTCACTTAATCAAAAAAACACATAATGAAATCGAAAACGTTATTGTACCAAAATTTTCCATTTTTGAATTGGTATCGGCCATCATAATACATAAATTCATTGGTATGAAAAATTTCCCTAAAAACATGTTTTTAAAATCATACAGGAATGTATAAATGCAAAAATGATGCATTTTAAATGAACAACGAAACGCTTTTTTAAATGAACAACGAAACGGTTTTTTAAATAACTAGATTTACAGGCATTCATTGCTGAAGTTATTATTTGTCCAATAATTCAAAAATGCATTATTTATTTCTATGAAATTAACTAGCAAATATTCAATATTGATTCAGTCAAAACTAGTATTTATGAAAAAATGTTTTTTACAGGACGACGACGATAAATACAAAATTTTATAATTCTTAATTAAATAAGGTGGCACAATTTTCCTTTACTCAGTTAATCACTCGTCCACCGTATATTATATAGATAACGTAGATAACGTAAAGGAAGTAAAATATCTAGTTAAAGATAAGACTGGTTATAAACCACTAGTGAGTACCCGGCATGCGTTGCAATGCCAGTCAAAGAAAGAAAGGGTTTGTGTCTAAATTATGTTTATTGAAGTGCCTTAAGAATTTAGAGGTCTGCACGGACCGAAATTTTATAAAATTAGCCGGTCCGAACCCGTAATCTTCAGGCCCGGCCCTGCCCGAGCCCGAGTTTCAATATCACACTTGTTACCCGAACCCGACCCGAAGCTCAGATTTATTTTTCACAGCCGATTTTTTTCAATATAGTAATTCATTTATACTTTTCAACAATATGTGTTATTGTTACACCGATAAATCAGAAGGTTTTTCCGAGATGTCGCTGTCTCTACGTAATTGATTCTTCTTTTCAGAATTTTTTTTAGATTTTAGATTTTAATTTTTTTATCCAGAAACCTTCATGGGTGTGCCAACTCACCAAAGTTTCATCGACATCGGATGAATGGTAAGGGAATGCACAGAGGACAAACAGACATTCATTTTATAAAACATATATCTATTATATAGATTAACTCTATTCCTTTGCTTGATTGCCAGTAATTATACTATAGTTTTGAACAAATCAGTTATGAAATCTATATATTAAATAATGAAATATTAATTGGTATGAAAAAACATAAGCGAAATTAAACATATTAAAGAGAAAATATTATTAATCAACACTTGGATGTCTTTGAAAATATAAAATCGAAATAGTTCGTTAGTATCCTAGTTTCGTTCATTCTTTATTCAGTATAACTTAAAGCTATATAGAAAAAAGTATCCGATAAATGCTTCAATCTTGATCACAACGAAAAATCGAATTTTTGACACTTTGGCCTTTTCTGCTATAAACCCACACACAAATTATACTCAAATTTATCACAAATTCGTGGTGTGTCGGATATATTTTTTTTGGATATTCGCTTGCTTAATAAATCATTCCTAAAATACGTATATCAAAAAAAGTATTTTTACACGACGTGTAATTCAAATTAATGTAATGACAAATTAGTTGCCTTACTTGTCGTATTACGTTTTTTTTAAATGAGGTACTTATGATTTTAACCACACACATTCCATGCTGAACCATCTTATTTGTAGGCTAATTGTATCACAAGTCACTTATTATATATCGCACCAATAGCAAAATACAATCATGAGTCATCATTTTTAAATTTTCAAAACTTTGCTGTAAATACAAAAGAAGTCTAGCTAGTTTGTTTTTATGAAAAAGGTGATCTGTTACAACTGTAAAAGTAAGTTTTCTTTAAAATTAACAAAAACTGCATTTTTTGAAATGTGATTTGTTGTGTGATTTTTCTTTGACACTATTTCGGTTAAAAATATTTTTTTAAATTAAGCTGAAAACTAAGAACTCAGCCATATTAATAAGTCTAAAATGAAAATTTAAGACTTAACGCACTGTTTTACTGAGAGTGCGATATTTAACGATTCTCTGTCGAAAGTTGGCAACTAATTATTTGGTCTAATTTTATAAATGGTCAGGTGATAATTGCCAAACAAATAAAGTTTAGGTTTAATTAAAAACTGAACATTTTGTTTAATAACTGACAATTATATTTAAATTACTGACCGTTTATTTTATTAACTGACCACGTGTATGTTGACCATTTATCGAATTAGTTATTCAACATTTTGATTAATTACTGACCAAAAATTGAAATAGTTCCCGACCCAATAAAGATTCCAACCATTGTTAACAAGGTTTTACTTAGTAACCATATTTAACAAAAGCGAATATTTGATTATTTATAGTAATGACTCAAACTTGATTATTTTACCTCTTAACTTTATAATTTGTATGCAAAATTATTTTCTACGTATCCAATTCCAGCGATTTAACAATAATTCACTGCATCAATAAATTCAAACAGATTGCTATTTTAACGATCCGTATAGAATCAACTGATTTGATAATACCTCGGTAATAATATTCTGTTTTATTCTTATGTGGGTACTTTCAGCCTACTTTTGATTCGTAATAAAAATAAATCCGGTGGGTTTATCCTTTTTTTATTTGTTCCTTTCGAAAGCTTTAAGCATCAATCCTGATAAACTGCTGACTGAGTATTTTTAAATTTTGCCTTTGATTTGAATCCTCTCTGAAAGCTTTTGCTTTGAAATTCCTTTGGCTTGGCCTCAGAACCAGAGAAGGATTACAGCAATCCAACAAAAAAGGCTCCGTATTGTTGGTACAAAAACACGCAGTGGCTTACTTAATGTTGGATAAAATCAGCTTAATGATTATTAGTGGTCACATAGAATCAACTTTTAAAATTCAAATTAAAACTGAAACCAATTTCAAATATTAATTATTTAGATTTTGTAGTCGTCTACGAAATCTGTAAAATCTCAACAATTCAAATTTGATATTGAAATTCCATCAAGCACCCTCAGTCGATGTCTTAAATTATAAAATCAATCTAGTAAAACAAATCTTGAATTGTATAATGTATTATCAATAATTTCCATGTATTTTGTCACTAAGGACCCGTCAAAAAATACATGGAAGTGTACAAAATCTCAAAAATTCAAATTCGATATTGAAATTCCATCAAGCACCCTTAGTCGATGTCTTAAATTATATCAATATTGTTAGTACAGCAAGATCGGCTAAACTCTACAGTAAATTAGTGTTAAAATATCGTGATGTAAACGTTAGACACTGTTTACTGTCTATTAATCCGAGTCCATTCGTGTTCTCGAACGCCTTAAGATGCCGAAAGGGAAACCCGGGTCGTTAGTGACAAAATACATGGAAATGAACAAAATCTCAACAATTCAAATTTGATATTGAAATTCCATCAAGCACCCTCAGTCGATGTCTTAAATTATAAAATCAATCTAGTAAAACAAATCTTGAATTGTACAATGTATTATCAATAACTAATAATTTTTATCATAAACACTCTTAATCATAATTATATAAATCCTTACATTACAATATATAAAATGTAATTGCTTTTTATGTATTCGATTTGTGTTTTCATTTTATTGACTAATTTTTTTTTAATAATCTTTATAATTCAATTCATTCAGTTACATGGACAAGGTCAAAGATATAAAAAAAATATCCATTCGTAATAAAATAACAAGTATCAAATATATATAAATCTTATAGTATATTTTAAGATATTTTGATATTTAATGCGTATGTATTTATTATAGTAACACAATATTTGATAATTTAGAATTTGTTATTATAAGAAAGAAACTTCATTGAACATAAACAAAGTTCCTTTGTGGAAACGTAAAACTGCTGTCCCACAACTATTCATAGAATTTGAATATCTTTTATTTCGTGACATTTTTGACCGTCACATTCCAGTGACGCCTACTACTGTATGTATTCATTGAGAATGGAAAATATTATTTAAACATTTGTTTACATTTGTTTATCAATTTTTTCACCTTTTCTGGTCTTATTTTTCCTATGCTAAAAAGAGGACAGCTGATGAACCGCAGTAGACCGTAATTTATGATAAAAAAGCAAGAATTGTTGACATTAAAAATTGTAAATGTGTTTTTCGGCAATTCGACTATTTTGTATTTGAACGGTCTACATGTCTTATTTCTAGCTGCTAAAGTCCATAAATTTTAATATAAAATTAGTATTTTATGATGGCGTCTTGTGTCTATATTTGTTAAGCTAACGATGCACAATTTTATTTCATTTTAAACAATATCTTCACTCAAAAATTACTCTGATTCCGCTAAGTAAGACGTCATTGATTACTCATGAAAATATTCGATTGTTAAAAAATATTACAATTAATAGCGTTTTACCACAATTGATATTTAAATACCGCAATGAAATTCAGAATATATGCAGACATGTCTGCCAGTGAGACTGTGTAAATTTATTCTTAAGAAACGAAAATACTGCGAATCAAATTGCTCATGTTCTATAACTAGAAAGGTTAAATACATTATTAATGCCCTTTTCGCTCTCTAAGGAATCCATTTGTGATTTTTTTAACCCTTTCGACTCCAATCGTATGCACGCAACTGTAAACACATTTGCATCGTCTATTTCCAGTCAAAGGTTAAACCCTCTGAACTGTTGGAAAAGAAGCCCTCGCCTCATTTAACCTTTACACTTAAAAGTTATGTCGAGGATTACGGAAATAATTGGTATTTACTCAATATGCTATTGAAGGGATTCCTTTTAAAACGGATGCCCATATAAAATATTCACTAAATCATAGGAAGCTTGAAAATCAATGTGTCAATTGCAGAGACGTTTATTTTTAATGTGAAGATCAAAAATTGATGAAAAAAACTTTATAGCTTAAATGTTAATTAAAATTACAAAACCTTAACAACGAAATTTGACAAGGCTTCTTTTTGTAACATCCTTATTAATATATTCTTAGCATACGCACATTATTAAAAACCAAACAATTCACTGCTCTATTTAATAATTTTAATAAAAGGTACTTCATAAATACAAAAAAAATTGTAAGATGTCATCCAAACATTATATATACCTAATTATTTTAGTTTCAAATTGGGCTTACATTATATTTTGTTTTACTTATTTTACAAACGGGAAAATAAAAATAAAATTTGCGATATCAGAAAAAATAAAATATCTCTTGATTGGTGTTAAAAGTCTCGAAATCAATCTATAGAAAATGTAATTATAAGCTGTTAGTCAAACTATTTTTTTTCAATTCTAATCATATACATTTATCCCACCATATAAATGAGACAAGGGGTATTCTTCCAACAACATCGGCCTTGGACAGCCAAGGATTAAATTTGGATTAATGACATCAATTATCGATAAATATTTATTTTTTTATAATTCTTTTAATTGAACCAAATGCATTAAAAAAATGTGTTTAATATGAATGGCATAATTTAAACAAGCTATTTTTCGCTTTTCATTTTATTTTTTGACCATTTCGTTCCACGGCTGATTAAAATTGTCATACCCTTTATCAAAAATAATCCCGCCAAGTTGTATTTTTCATGAAGCACAGGCGACCTTTAAATTTTTCCAGCTCTCAGTTGGTGACCCTTTTCCGACAAAAATGTACACGCGAAATCGTACCTCACTTATGCCGAATTAACCGAAGGCTTTTCAAACGTAAATCAATATTGAATACGGGAAAAGGCTAAATTCGCTTTCATAAAGTTGCACATTTACCAATATGGTTCGCCGACCCAATTTCAAATCGGCTCTATGAAAACATTTCCTATTTATATAATATTTCCCACAGAAATAAACCTGGCAGTTAATTTGGGATGAAATACTCTCACATAATTCTAGACGCGTTTTTCATTCAAAAATTTTGTACCTTGCCGACTTAAATACGAAAATGTTTAGTATTATTTTTTTCAAATGAAACTACCGTATCAATACTTTATCGTCATCTAGATTGATCAAATACCTACTGAAAGGCCTCTTTGAATAAATGTAGCAATTACTTTAAGCAATTTATGGTGTGTGTGCATTCTTTATCACGTTATTCAGCTGGTATTTTTACTCTGCATTTACTCAGCTAAAAACAAAATGCATAAATACTCTAAAGGTTGGTGCATATATTGTATTGTATACGAGAAGGTTTTCATGTTCTCTCTTTTACCTCAATTATCTCATGTAAACCAACAGACCCAAGTAATAAACATGTGACGATTGTTTTAATATCCATAATGAAAAGATAATTCATTTAGGAAGTAAATATTCAAGAAACTTCATATCAATTCAAATTAAAATTAATTATGGGTCTTCAATAAATGCTGTTTAATTTTTTAAATCAATGATGATGGTAAATTGTTTTATTTTGGTCTGGATTAAAGACGATAGGTCTCGGTAGCGGGGCTTTTTTTAATGATGAAATGATAATTGCAAGAATTTGACCAAGCATATCTACAATTTTGAATTAACAGAAACGTTATGAATAAGCGATGGATTCAAATATTGTAAAATGAACCTGAAGACATTTATTTTGTTTATGAGTTATTTATTATCTGTACAAAATTTATTTTTATATGTCATAATAAATTATTGAAAAATTCTAAACTGACATTAAATGGGTTGAATGGTGGAATTAATTGCCATATTGCATGTTTGCGCTGTGATAGAAACGCAATTTTTTGTCATGTCATAACAATTATTTCTAGGGTGTTCTAGTTTCTATCGATTCATTTTTTTAAACATTCACAAACAATTCCGACGAATATAATAATCAAAATGGCATTGAAATATAAATCTAAGCTTTAAGTATGATTTGGTATAGACGCAACAAAAAAATACAATGATAATATCGTTATAACAGAGCCATTATAAAACACTTTTTACACACAAAAAATATTTAAGCCCTAAAGAATACAATATAATATAATATTTAGTTCTACAAGAATATTCAAATTCCAATATTTAACACTTCTTGTAGAATTGGCGTTCTTATCATTGTTCTAAATAAATATCCATTCAATGCATGAAACAAATAACTCCGATATTCAATCAATAATCATTGCGTAGAAAATTTAGGGCTGAATTTCTAAACTAAGGACCCCACAGTATAAACGTATTGATGGATTTGAGCAGTTTTTTTTATTAAAATTAAAATTCTATTTTATGAGGAAATTCTATTTTTAAAACTGGCATGACATAATATGGCAACAACAAACATTTGAAAATGTTTTTTCTTTTGTATTAAAATTTTTCCGATGGATATTATTTTCCTTTAATATTTAAACAGTGTTTTTATAAATAACATGTATATTTAAATAAATCAGTATACAAAGCGTAGTCATTTTTTTTTTTTTTTTTGAGTTTTATTCTGAATGACGATATTGTAATTTGATAACATTAAAAACATAATGTGTGTATGAATCAAAACTTATTATAGATTTTTATTTATAATTTATTTACTGACTTAAGCAATAAAAATTTTGATAGTTATGTTTATCAGTCAGTGATATTTATTTACATAATTCAAAATGTGCCTGATGAAAATAAAAATAGTGACAGTTTAAGTAGCAAAATTGCTTTTTTATACACTATTATGAATCTGCAAGACAAAACTGTAAAACATTCAAATGATGAATAGTAAAACCTGTTCCTAAAAAATGCATTAAAGGACTCAAATTGAATGTAACTTACCTATAACAGTATTGACCATTAATACGACGATGGCAATAGTGGCCATTTCCTTCATCGCCCTGCTTCCCTGTGACTTCATCTTTATTTAGATCAATTTACTGCAACTCCTCACTTCCTGGGCGACACTTCCGTCATATCCACGAGCCACCGCGGGATTCGACTTCTTCCGGTCTCCCCTATAAACCAACGACCCACGCAAGGGTATCCGATTACCTATTCTGTGGTCCGATACGAGTGTAAACAATGGATGCACTGCCTTTCAGTTCAAACACAACGTGCGACTACAAACAAACTTGTTTTTCCCAATTCTATCAAGCGTGGCTTATAATAAAACGTCACTTTTTATTCTAAAACAATGTTTTTAATTATTGTTAGGTATATAGTATGTCCTTTATTCTTTCACTTTATGAATTTTATACGATGATTAGTCAATTATTTAAAGAATTATATTTTTTTAATGATTTATGTATCATTACATTAATGGATAAAAGATATTTTTATTTATCGCAACAGTGAACTATATTGATTTAATGATGATTGGTTAAGATATGTCATGCATAAATTACGAATAATGACTAAAAGGGTTTTTTCTAATGGAAAAACGATGCCTTTTGACCCCTCATGTTATCATATGATTAATAATTCATTTACAAAAGCTGTATCTCGATGCGGTCAAGGGTTAATTTTGACACGAAAAATACATTAAAACAGCGATCTCAATATTGATTCTCGGCCTATTCTACGAGTATATGATCTACTTTAGTGAGATACTACCGTGTGAACTGGGTGCTTATCACCACCACTTTGAAAGCGAACCTGTCAACGTAAAAAGGCTCAAACTTGAAGAACAATAGGGCATACACGTGGGATATGAAAAGCTTAATACCGAACACATTGTGATATAACAATAATCAAGCTATTGTTTTGTAATGAACATACACTGAGCACAACGAACAAACGGAGCTTTTAAAGCTCTATTTTATAACCGAATAATTGTATAATAATAACTTTATAATCTTCTTTTGATTACGGCGTCGTTATTTAAAAATACATTTTCAGTTACATTTTTAATGATAACGTTTTTGTTACTGCCGGAAAACACTCTTTAATAAACGATTAAAACTTTTCGCTTTTATTTACGTATTTAATTAAGGTTTATATTTAACCGTGTTTTAAAACGACTCTTTGGCAATTATTTCGTGGCTTAGTTTAACGACGTTGCTATTTCTTTGGTGGGATTATTATTTGGTAAAAGCTTTTACGAGACTCCGCGTATTTCGGAAGTGCAGCGGATCGAGCAAAACAAACAGCTGAGCGTGATTTTACCCTGTTAGGGTCCGCACGGCTCGACTGCCGGTTATAGACTGACTGCGCGGATAAGTCTATAACGGCCGAGGCAAAAAGTTGCCCTTTGTTGCGCTACGCGGAGCGTGTCGCCTCTACGACAGTTGGCAGTAGCTCGAGCTTGAGTGCGAGTATCATTAGGGAAGAGTGTATGCGTCGGTTGTCTCCTGTGCACACGGCTTTTTTACGTATTGACTTTGAGTCGATTTGCCTTGAAGTTTGTTTTTTCAGACGCCTGCTAAAGGAAAGATGGTACTTTTTGTAATGGCATGTCTTCAAAGAAGAATAGCTTCCTCTTTAAGCTTTGCTTCAGATCAAAAAGAAGTATATTTGAAAAAATACATTGAAATTCTAAATAAACATTTTTACGTATTGAAATGATTTAAATTTGGTTAAACTCGACGAAATTTAATTATTCAGTAATATCTCGTACAAAATATGCGCTTAGTAAAAAGAAATAATACTCATATTATTAGCAGCAATCTTTGATTTTGACTTATTTCCTTTCAATCATTAATATGAACGAGTTTTTTTACTCTCACTTTTGAATTGAAATATAATATAATCCGATGTTTAACCGTATCTAAGTCAATAACCATAACAGGAGTATATATTCATTTATTATTATCAGTAGTAAATCAAATAATTAATGTCTTTCTTTCATTTTAAAACGGTTGTAAATAAAACATTTTATAATAATTATAGTTGAATGGTGTCCCAACACCTTTTGGTCGATTACTCAACCGTACCTTAAATGTAGATAACGTAACTGTATTTATCACCGAACAGTATACATAAAGCACATTCAAAAACAGGTTAGACCGTTCACATCAAACCGTCGACTCTATAAACTCTCTGCGAATCAGTAGGTCATATGTATAACTTATTTCGAGTGAACTTTCCCAAACACACCATCTCAACTGAGAAACTTTCCTCACGACCCTCTGTCAGCAAACCATAATGGCTCTTACTCTTCACTCACACTCATAAAATTTATTGCATTCACATCAGCGAATCTCAAACTTTCACATGTGAGCGATTCACAAACTTTTACAATCTTTTTTTCCTCGCACGGAGGATCAACTTTGTTCGCAGACAGCTGATCACGTACTTTTAAACAATAAATAATATTGCAGCTCAAATAGATGTTTTGTTTTGATTCCTTTATTTGAAAAACTGTAGTTTTATTTTAAGTCAAATCTTTGTAGAAATGCAATATATTTTTTTTTTTTAAATAAAACACATTTGTTTTGTACCACTTTCATATTTTTAGATTGATCAGGACCGGTTTCGCTTATCACTCCGGTCCCGATCATTATATCCCTAGCGATCATGTGGGTCCTAGCTTAATTCCCAGCACGGTCAATATCAAATTTAGATTGTTTCATTTTAAATTTGGGATCATAGACGTGAATAAAAATGTCATTGATTGATTTAATTGGCATTTACTTGGTAGAACTCCATTATAATAGTAAAAATATCAAAGTATTTATTTCTACAAAATTTCATAAAGTGGCTGATAGCTATCTCGGCTTAACGCCACCGTCAAAATAGTTCTTTGATATTTTATCCTATTAATTCTCATAGAGTTTATTTGGTGCATTGGCTGTCTGCTGCAATGCCAGATTTATATGTTTTTCAAACTATAAAGTGAAATAAAAAATTATCTTTCAAAAATTTGGAATTAGTACCAAATAAAATGTGTTTTATTTTTAAAATTTTTCTAGTTTTACATAAGAGGGATTTCTTCATTTGATAGTTTCGGAAGAATTATTAACCATATGGACCAATTTGTAATAATAACAGTTTAAATTGCAGTTATTTCTTGGTGAATATTTTACTTTAAAATGTGATGAGTGTCTCTTCCCCAGTAATCGTCTTCCTTTGTTATTTCTCTTCTCTTCGCAATATTAATGCGAATAGTCCTTTCACCATCTATACCAATTCGTCGATAAAATTCCTCCTACCACTCTTGGTTTTGTACCAAGCGTAATTATTAAGGGAATTTAATGAATTGTAATATGTTATTAAATGCTTTACTTTACAGTTCGCCCGAAAATTTTTCTCAGAAACATAAAAACCTCCAACAAATTTATTGATTTTCTAAGCACTCCAACACCGTTGACATTCAAAAGGTATCTGTAAAAATAAAACACAATCTATAATTGGAACTGGTCTGATGTCACTCCGCGAGTGTGCACGTGATAATTATTATTCGCTGTACGACACTGGAATAAATTGTAAAAAATATATTTTATTATATAAATGTATGTAATTACTATTTTTGATGCATTCGGCAGTAAATTTCAGGACATTCATTTTTAATATACAATTGAAATCAATAACTTTTTTATTCCACTGGTTGCGTCACAGTTAGTAACACAACCAGTAGAATTTTTGACTCCTGATTTCTGGACGAGCCAATTCATAACTGGCCATGGTCACTTCGCTGCCAAGCTCTTCCAGCTTGACCGGTTGGTTGATAGTCCACTACGTAAATGTGGCAAAATGATCCAGGATGCTGATCACATCCTTTGGGAATGTCCAGACATGAACAACGAACGGAAAAAATTGCTTGTCAAAATCAGTCGGATCTGTCAACCGCGTCGGTCATGCCGACTTGGTTGCATCTCCGACAAATTACAAGGCATTTAAAGAGTTTACGGCGTCCTATGGAAAGCGATTGGAACGCAATTCCTTAAGACATTAAACCCCTTGATTTTCCTTTTCTCCTCCTCGAGACTAGAGTGCATGTTACCAAGTCTTGAGGAATCTCTCCTCGAATATTCCTGGCAACGCATAACGTTGTTACGCTGCGGAATACACCCTGTAAGAGTGTGAAGCCGTAGCTGGTGGTGGTGGATACAACGTTAAACGGTAAAATAACTAAGTTGTCAATTTAATTTTTGTACTATTTAATTATAGCTCAATTTCAATTTCCAATGTTTTAACCGTAATGTGGCTCAGGCTTCGTAATAAACCTGTCTACACAGAAAAAATGATGTCGATGTAATAATATATAATGCATTCTACCACTAGTAATGTTTTACGTCTGTAGAATTTTCGATCTTGTATACTAATAGTTGAAAAGATTTCCGGGCCAGTAGCTGAGTAGTCAGCATCGTCCTCTTCGAATGCAGAATCCACGGACTAGAATCCCATTGCGATAAATGTCGTGCTTCAATCGAGTTATGAATTTGTGCATTGATATAACGATGTTAAAAGTTTAACTCCCACTCACCCTATTCAAAAAAGAGGGCTTAGCGAGAACGATTAGTTAACTACTGTTCGTGTCCTAGCATCATTATTCTAACGTTACTCTCTACGAAAACGAAACGTTCAGCGGCTGAAAAAGCAGTTCTTGCATAATTATTACTGAGATAAGCTTCATGAGGAGTCCTTAAACTCCATAATGGAAGTGGACAAGCTAAATAAATTATCAATACAAAAAATGATGGTATTTTTTTTATCTCTGCATCTTTAAACTAATCATTAAAAATGGATCAAACAGTAATCTCTTTTATTTTTATTGTCTATATTTATTAAAATATATATATATAAATTCATTAACAATTACTACTGCCCATCTCATATGCTGTATTAACTCGAATCCCTTTCACCACAATCCAATATTACGGTCGAGAATGATTTGACCTAACTATTATTGGTTTTCTCTGTTTTATTCAAACTTATCGATGCTATTTTGTACATTTTCATCCACATCGTTCGATATGTTAAAACGGAATAAACTTTGTTCTACTAAAATATACTGGTCGGTTTAATACAAATATGACACCATTCAACTGTAAGAATATGTTTAACGTATTGAATTTTTTTCGAAAAAAAATCATTAGTGCATACTAAAATGTCAAAAAAATACCAAAGTTTATGTGCACGACATAACTAAAACAGCATTTTGAATCTCAAAATAAATGTTTTATCGTCCACAACCCTCTTGATTTGTTCTCAATAAGTAATCAATTGGAAAATGTTCAATTCAATGTATAAGAAGAAATCAGTCAATCACCAAACGTTTTGAATATCATCAACAATCTTACCCTTAGTTATTCATAAGCGAACATGAATTTATTTAATCGCGGTTATTTATTCAAAAATATTTAAACATTACTTTGGAACTATTTATTAACTTAATATTATTTGGTACATTATTTAAATAAAACCATTCTAAGATTTTCGATTAGGTTTGATTTTGATACTTTATTTCAATTCTATAAATAATAAAAAGTTATAAAATCTCACCAGATAAGTTTTTGATAATATTAAGAAATTGTTTCTCATTTACAAATGCCTGAATCGACTCCATACAACATTCATGATCAATGACATACAAACTGTTTTTAAAACTATAATATTTGAAGCATATATTTATTTTGCATGCATAAACATCACAGAAGCCTGTATTTCAGTTTTAAATGCAGGTACTTTATTTTCGGTCCAATTTGAATTGTTTTATTATTGTTGAGAGCATTTGCACTTTAATGCGAGTAAAAAGCATCCAATATTGATAAGATCCCTTGCGATTCAAAAATTCTTCTAAATAAACGGAAGGGTTCTTTTTTCTCGCACATTTTTTCTCTAAATTCCTATTACCTTTTCTTTAGGAATTTCATATATGAACGTCTCATAACACAGCCTTTATAAAGGTTACCATTCAAACTACGAAATAAGTTGACCTTCTGCCAATGTGCCAAAAGTATAAAAGGTATATTGTCACTCTGCAAATTTAGTACGTTCAGGGAAAAAAGCTTTTAGATTGACAACACACGTACGAACTGAGCTTTCGTGACTGAAATAAAAATAAAATAATGTTATGAATGTTCAATTACACACACCAACGAGCAGTGAAGTCCTGAAACGGAAGGAGACTAAACAATGTCAAATATATTGATGACCTAGTATACAAACAGTAAATGATGAGTAATTTAGGTAAAAGTTAATCAAAAAATACATGATAAATTGGACTAATAATATGGATTGAAAGATACTCAAAATGTATCGCTCTATATAGCTACCAATAACGATGTTTTGTACGTGTAAGGTTTTATAGCTTAATGTTTTATTTAATAATATAGATTATTATTGGTATTATTTATTCGCGCATCACAGAAAATTGGGTTTCAGCCCCTCCATCGCATTTTGTCTAATTGGCCCAGCCTTCCACACCCCTACTAATAATTACATTGTAAAATTAGTTCCTCAACGATAAACAACTGTTATCCAAACGGTGATTCCCCTTGCTGTTGTTGTGTAAGAGAGTGCAATAAAATATTGTATAAGATTTTTGCTTATACGATACGGTCTCACTTTCATCATACTTTACTTTGAACGATTGAAATCATCATACATCATACCATTTCATTACATTTATTACTAAACAATAATTTTTTCAAATTTGGATTATTGAGATTTTGTACACTTCCATGTATTTTGTCACTAACGACCCGGGTTTCGCCTTTCGGCATCTTCAGGCATTCGAGCACACGAATGGACTCGAACTGAGAGACAGTAAACAGTGTCTAACGCTTATATAGAAGATACAAATGCGACAAATATCATTTACGAGGCAATACAT
Organism: Himalopsyche phryganea; assembly: GCA_022494535.1. NCBI lineage: Eukaryota > Metazoa > Arthropoda > Insecta > Trichoptera > Rhyacophilidae > Himalopsyche > Himalopsyche phryganea. The sequence continues at coordinate 4,409,502 of JAGVSL010000010.1, read as the reverse complement.
TATACGTCTGAGAGCCACACCGATACCAGGTATCAGTGTGGCTCTCAGGTATCAGGTATCGGTGTGGCTCTCAGACGTATAATGTATTGCCTCGTAAATGATATTTGTCGCATTTGTATCTTCTATATAAGCGTTAGACACTGTTTACTGTCTCTCAGTTCGAGTCCATTCGTGTGCTCGAATGCCTGAAGATGCCGAAAGGCGAAACTCGGGTCGTTAGTGACAAAATACATGGAAGTGTACAAAATCTCAATAATCCAAATTTAATATTGAAATTCCATCAAGCACCCTCAGTCGATGTCTTAAATAATTTTTTCCTTAATTGCTTTTTGTTTCAATCTAAAAAGATAATATTCATTTAAAACATGTAGACTTCCATTTATTGGTTCAGAAATTATTTAAATTTTTAATCAAATCTAATCTAATTCGATAAATGGTTCGTATACACCGGTCAGTTAATAAAATAAACGGTCAATTTTTTATATGAAATATTCAGTTATTAAATTGAATGGTCAATATTTATATAACTTTATCTTTATTTATTTGTCAATTATTTACTGATCAAACATAATTATTAGCTGACCATTTATTATTTCTTACTTACCATTTACGTAATTAGTTACTAACAAAATAATTAGTTGCCATACGAATATATTATATTATTTATTCATCATTTTACATTGAAACCCCGATTAAACGTGTCTATAATTTACGTTTTGTTTTTTCTTAAATTTTGCTCTGACTTTTATTTTAGTATATTTTAAACACAGTTTAATATTTTTGTTTGTCACAAGTTTCGTCTGAAATTATGACAATATAAACACATTCATATGAATGCAAGACAATCGTTAAAATGACGTATCAAGTGTTCTTATTTTCTGCACACCACTGTTCTTTCACAGTTAACACCTACTATTATGACGTACAATCACTTCATTTCAGCCCATTATACATAACATCATTTTATGCATAGTTTAACAATTTCATTTGCGCTGACATTTTTTTGTTATTTAAAATTAGATATTCATAAATTCTATTATTATAATTTGAATGCTACTGCATTAATGTAATTCAATTACATCGGTATTAAATATATTTTAATTTTAATCAATCGCTGTAAAATACACAAATATTATCTTTCACTTGTGCAAATCATTATTTTAAGATATCAAAGCACCAATATGTGATTTATTAAAATAATTCCATTTACTAAATCATTTAATCTTGTATTCTAACTAACTCTTCTTTCGTTTTTATTCTATAAGATTATTAATTTCAATGCAAAGTTACACAGTGATATTGTCTTTTCATAAAATTTTCCTTAAATAACCTTTATTTTTTAAACGAAGCTAATATATTTGGCGTTTGAACAATGCCGTTCTAAATTACCAGTAAGTACAAGCTATCCATCAATATTGTTTTATAAAATATCAACAAATACTCTTTTTAGGATATATAACAACTCAAATCCATCTCACTTCATATACTAAACAACTTTACTGTAAGCAATGGAAACCTTATTCAAAACAAAATTTTTATTTTAATGGGGTTTTTATCCAGCGTACGGTTGAAAGCTATCAGTAAATAGCTACCAAATTCTTCAAAAATTCACACATTTGAATTTAATATTGCATTAACGTTATGTAGTAGTGTCTATTATAACCGTTAATTTTGATAAATTCTATTGAGAATACTTTTTGGCATAACCCTTTTGTTTGTTAAAAATATAATACATATATCTTTCTACAAAAAACAGTTAAACTTCAATATCTGGATTAGGGTTGTGAAAGTTTCCTGCGATAACGATAAAATAAAAGAGTGTATAAGCGCTTTTTGGGCATTTCCGAAAACATTCTCATAAAAGCTCAGTGGGTCGATAAGGGTCGCAGGTCGCAGAACGAAGCCTTAGCAATTGAAAAACACTTGCCACCCGTTTTGATGTTGCGACACCAGTTGGCCACTGTTACTGAGACAATTCCAAACTTTCCTGTTTTAAATGAATTTTCCCACGTTGAAATACTGACACATAGTGGCTTTAGGGTGATAATATTTTATAAACAGAATATTTCCAGTCAGACACTGTTGCAATTAACACTGTATTTATAATTTCGTTCGTATCACAGCTGATGTACAAATACTCTTAAAAACAATATAAATTTGGATCGCCAAGTACAATTTTGTATTAAATAATAAAGGTTCACTGGTGATCTGCTAAAACTAAAAGGTAATTATTGGTATAACGACTTTTTATGAATTCCAGCGTCCATTAGACCTGATTATTAGAAAAGAACCGATTTACTAAGTATGTCGTAATTAGGTTATTTAAACGTTTTGAATCATATTCATTCACATAATCAAACCCATCGTAAATTGAAAGTATTGTTATTAATTTACTTTTATATCCGTACCCGTCACATATGCTGGTATTGAAATTGATATACTGAATGTCTAAAGTAGCTAGTACGTCGGAACGATGTATGCATTGTTAACATCGCGAACGCTTACGTAATGAGAAAATTTCATACCTACATGTCTTATGTGATAATAATAGAACGTTTACAGAGCGGTCTGAGCTATTATATATAAGATAATGCAATACCTGAGTTTATAGTCTTTGAAAATTGAATTCTCTCTTCTAACAATAATTTCTTTATTTATCATTGTGTACTAGTATGTGTTTATATATTTCAATAAACATTCAATTTAACAAAACAATATAATCAAAACTTATCGCTATGAATACATTTTATTGTACTTGAAATCATATATAATGAGGATAATCAAATTAATGCTCGCGCATATTCCATGAGAATTTATATAAGTGAATTCAACTATGGGAAACTGTCATGATTTATTCAATGACATGTGTATCATTAACATGTTTTTAAAAAATCGGTAAATAAATTTGAATACTAATAAATATTTAATTGTGTAATAGTGCGAAAGTTTAAAATGATAAAATACAGTTGATGGATTTATTCCGGTCGTATGTAAAATACGCGAATTTATTATTCGAGAATATTTCCATAATTTAAATATTATGATTCATACATTATTATACATAAAATATTATGTAAAATTTTTCGAATGCGTGTAGTTGAATAGTTGTGTCAATTTTTTTCACAGCGTGAAAAGCAACAGGCAACAAAATACTTAATTCCATATAAATTTCACTAAATCTTTTTTATAAATACAAAAACCTCATTTATTATTGAAGACTAATGTTTGCTCCGCATCCGACTAATAGATTAATACTTGGCCTGCAGGACGTGGTTTTTAATAAATTAAGAACCACGTCCTGCAGGTCTACGTCCACGTCTATGGTTTGTTCATTAGTCATCAATGGTTTATTTAACCTTGTAATTCACCGCCATACGAGTATATACCATCGTGGATAAATGATAACAGAAAACCTGATAAAAAAGTCTCCGAACATCCTCAAGCCCCGAATATCGTTAATATTATTCGTAAGTTCGAACAAGGATTCAAATGCTTGAACACTTTCATACATCGATTTGTATCCAAAAACATGGGGCCGTTTGTGATGACTCCATTCTTGTCTTCGCACCAAATCTTATCCTGAAATCAAACATTAAGCGAGCGATACGCTTACTACTACTACCATGTTGTTATCTTCACAGCTAATAACTGACAACTAGTTCTCGTTCAACATTTTAATACAGGGAAATATAATATTAGTGTTCAGTTCCAAAAGCATTATAACATGCAACTGTTAGCTCTTTCGGTCTCACGCCATTGTCAAAATAAAAATATTTAAAAAAATAACACAATTCATTTGTACTACTTCCACATATTTATAATGATCAGGACCGGTTTCGCTCATCACGAGCGTTATCAACTGATAAAAATACAAACATAATAGGCTTATTTATATAAAATTGAGAGTAAAAATGAAGGTGTATAAAACTGATGGTTCATGATCTGAGACAAGAACCATCAGTTTCATATACCTTCATTTTTACTCTCAATTTTATATAAATAAGCCTGTTATGCTTGTATTTTTATCAGTTGATAATGGTCGTGATGAGCGAAACCGGTCCTGATCATTATAAATATGTGGAAGTAGTACAAATGAATTGTGTTTTATTTTTTAAAATATAATGTCTTTCCACCAAGAATTGACAGTTAACACCTTAAAAATAAAAATGTTAAACTTATTTTTATAAAATCTCACTTCTGCCAAATAATAGCTATATACTCTAAATCGGATCTGATTCACTTTTTTAAATGAAAGATAAGAAAATATTCTTTCCCGCTTTCGAAAAACTTCACAGTAATTGGCAAGCCATGTTATGAATTTTGCCGGTTTTATTGTTTAATACAAATAACCTTGTTTTAAATAAAAGATAGTAACACTGATGCTTATTTTCCAAATATTACATAATACCAACATTATTCAATTTGCAAGCAGAATTTTTGTTTTTATATATTAAAAATCGTATGCGATACTTAAAAAATCATACCAAGGGACTCTTACTATTTAATATTTTGAACTTGTCTAAAGAATAAATTCTAGACTATTTATTTTGTCAGCAAATTGTAAAAAATTCTTGAAGAGACAATTTTGAACAAGAGAGCTCTTAAATATTAATAATTTTAAATAAAATTTGTTTTCATATACGTGTTTAATGTTGACAATAATTTTAATAACAACTGACTAAAATTAAATGGACCTTACAAAGTAAATAAATCGTATGCTTTTGGGGAATGTTTACGGGAAGAAATGGTTATTTCGGGTTTGCTTAGCGGTTATATAAATAAATTTGTCTTATTTTCCATTGCTGTGGGTAAACCTATTTGCTGTATCTTCTAAAATGTTTGTTTATTTCTCTTGTTTAACCCTCATCAAAATGTCGTAAGACGCATTTTTTTTGAAATGCTCGGACGCGTCAATCATAAAAGAAAGTGTTTGAATACAAATCAGCACTTAACACATCAAGAACCTTTTATTTACAAAAACCGAACAAAAAAATCATTTCTTTTTCTGACTTTATTATTATTTTATCGACATAAAAAATAACACGACCAGAGTTTAGAATATTTCTTTGTTTTTGTGGAAACCAATATTGATCCAAATAAAAGCTTTTATACTATTTCTATATTAATTTAGTTTTATTCGTTATTTTAAATGTACAGATTATCAATATGTTAAATATATAATATGAGAATAAGCTTTGAATTTCAAATAATATAAATTAATAATAACATCTAAATTAATTGTTCTCGCATTCAATTACTATCATAACTAATATACATTCAATGAATTTCTCCGCAATAAATAACTGTAGCCTGTATTTATTGGGTCAGTAATTAATTCGACAAATGGTCAGTATACACGTGGTCAGTTAATAAAATAAACGGACAGTAATTTATATAAAATGGTCAGTTATTAAATTAAACCTAACCAAAACATTATTTACTTGGCAATTGGTGCATGTTTATTGAAATCATAAATAAAATAACCATTTCTTAATGTACAATTTTAAAACAGTTTAATTGGTTACCACTCAAAATGGTTTAATGAAATTCGCACATATATAACCTAAATCAGATTTATTATTTTATCGTTATTACTTAGTTAACCTAACCTAAGCTAAGCCTCCTTTAATATTTACTGACCGTTAATTGAATTAGATACTGACCAAATAATTAGTTGCCAATAATTATTTGCACGATAAAATATTTGTGTGGCATTTTTTTTACGATGAATTTTCTATGCAAGCTTTATTTTCTATACGAATTAGATGGGAGTGAACTATTTTCTGACACAACATGTTGCTTTAAAATAACGGCTACTGGTGACCAAGAAAAACATACTTATGCGATTCTTCTGATTAAAACATGTGATATAGATTCCTTGGAAAGATTCGCAACTCTGCCAGCATTCTCTAACAGACAATCTAATAAACGGACCACAGCAAATCTTCCAAGAGGTACTAACTGCTAATATGAAAAGAAAAATAATACTCATTTCGGATGTTCAAATAGGTTTTTTTTTTTTTTTGATTTGATTTAATTTTACAAGAAGGCTGGGTGCCATGTTAATAGGGAGTAAATAAAACTAAAATAAAAGATCAACTTGATGAGTTGTTGAAAAAAGGCGTCGTTTCATATTAGACAAGCCAGTCCCTGACCGGAGTTTTGCGGCGCAAAACTGTTCAGGCTCGGAGAGGTAGTGAATAGGCCGGACGGCTAATGTGGTTTTATACAGCATAGCACTGGCGGCGTACGTATGGGAACGTCCAATTACGGAATGTATTTATCCTCGGTTTTTAAACCCTGTTAGTGCGCTTAGATTTCATTCTCAAAATTTTCAGTGCGTATATATATTATCCAGTTTCAATTTTAATAAATATTTCTCCAACACAAAGTGCTTCGTTTCTGTGTAGATTGTATCTGCCAACACCAAAGTGTTAACGATCTCTCCGAATGATGTTTTTGACGATTCTGCTGAAACCCCAACTAACCTGATGCTTGATGAAATGGAGGTCTGAGCTGTAAAACAAAGTTTGATCACAAAATCACTTGCTGCGAAAAAGCTCTGATTCTTTTACGGCAGATGAGCTTGATTGGCTCACGTACTTCATACGGGCGTGTGCTTTTTACTTTCACCAACTTTTACTCTCTTGTCAACAGGTTTGTTACACTTACTAACAACTTTTAAGAGCTTTATTTACCACCATCATCTTACACAAATCAACGTTATTTATCTTATATACTTCGTTTTTTATAACATTTTGTTCATAACTTTGAACCAAATCAATCATTTTTATTATAATACGGAGGACTGATTTTTGATCATTATAAATAGTTGAAAAATTTCTACAAGAAATTGTGTTATATTTATATTTAAAAAATGAATAATATATTGTTTTATCATGGATACAGGACAGACGGAAAATAATACAAAAGAAATTATTTTATACTATAGTTACGTATTATGAAATTAATAATTCTTGAGTTATGAGAGACACATCAACACTATCAGCAATAATTTCACCAATTCCATTTTTGATTTAATCGTATTTATGTCTTCCAAAATAGAAAATCTTTTGCATAAAAATCCTGTTATAGGAAGGTTTTAAATATTACAAACACATATTTATTGAAATAAAAATTATATTCAAATTATTAAATAAAAACGTTTTTTTGGATATTGTGTTTAAAACATGATGAGTATATATTTTTCAAACAAGTCCACTCCAAATGCTAAGCATATGGATTACCTAATGGATTATCTCAAGAGAAATTAATATTACGATAGCTGTGTGTTATTCAATCGCTCAAACTCTTTTTTCGTAGCGGGTAAAGATGATTGGATGCCTTTCATGTAGCCGAGTGGTCAATGTTTTTAGAAGTTAAACTTATTCGGTGGCCGTGCAATCGGGTTCCAACTCTTAAGCAGACATTTCCATAAATCGATCTTCAAATTGATTTAAGCATCTGTTGTCAATGGCATGGACGACTGTGATGTTTACTTTCAAACCCATCTGATCTTAAAAACGGTTGGGAACGACAGTGATTAGCTAGGTTCTTGTTCTTTCCTAATAATATGATTCTATATAAAAATCGTGTACATGAATGATACTATTGTCACCCGATGATTAGCTTTATATTGAAAAATACACTATCGAATTTGCGTATTTATAAATAATGATTATTTCTCCATTCCTGATTTTACGGGTAGGTATCAAGGACATAGTACGCCTCATTAATAGTACCGAATTAGGGATTATTTCGGTTACTCCATTAAGAAAATAGAACTTAATCTTAGACGTAGGTATGTTATTTTATTCATGATAAAACGTACGTGGTACATTAAGCCATTATGGCTCCACGGAATTATTTTCCAGCTAAAACCCTATAATTCAATTATTCTTAGTATTTCGAGAAATTTATGATGTCTAGACCAGATCTTCGCAATGTCTTTAGATAGGCACTCGTGTGGTCGACTAATGGATCTCGCCGTTGAAATTATAACCGACATTAGGTCTGTCAGAGTAGCATCAGTCTGGAGCAGAGGCCTCTAAGTGACCCCTATCGTCCGGAAATGACCCTCTTTGGACGCGAAATACTACCTTTTCATAACCTTGTCAACGAACCATATTTTACATGTACGGCATAAAGAAATAGATGCAAGGATAAGAAAGTTATTTCCGAAATACGCTTTACGCTGCTGAAAACAGCTATGGCTATTCTTCATGCCGAAGAAAAAATCTATAAATTGCCCACCAAAAGCATAAGTATGTAATAGCTAATGTCGACAAAACATCATTCATCTTTTTGTAAATATAAAATTGATATTTATATTTTTAAGATGTGCCCACTTCCAATGTGGAGCATTTCGCCTCATAATAGAGGGATCTCAACAGAAGTTTCTCTACGAGAACTATTCGTTACTCAATTGTTCAACCTCTCCTTTTTTTAAAGAGTATACAGATAGAATGTTAGGATTAGAGCCCGATCAGTAGTTACCGAATCGCGTTTGCTATGCCCCATTTTTAGGATCGGATATGTGGGATGGAATTTTAGAATCACAAGCATCCATGCCTTTGATCAGAAATACAAAAAGGACAAAGAACGGCAGAAATTTCTCAAAACTATTCGATTATCGGTTGGATCTGTCAGCCCCGTCAGTCATGCTGACTAGGTTGCATCTCTTACAAATTACATGGCATTAAAATAGTTCTGGGAAACATAACAAACTATTTAACGGAATTCCTAAAAGTTAAGAAATATCTGAAAAATAAGTGTGAGCTCTTTGCTAGACAGGCTTTAAAACTATTTTTATTGAAAAAAATGCAAAAGTGTAAACAAATACTCTGAGAATGCAATTATTAAAAAGTCGACGGTTCATGATATTTAGGAAACCGGGAACCTTCTAATCACTAGTGCTAGGTTACAGTGACTGACTTAATGTACAACACTGATTATAAGTGTTGCGGTGCAATATTCAGTTTAATTTAATTAAGTACATTTTCTCATAAATTTTATAAAGCGATCATATTTTCTTCGTGGGTAAAACTGGGAGGTAGAGCGGAATAAAAACCGTCGAGGCTATCAAACGTCGAACCCCCGCGGGCAAAGTTGAGTGACGACCAAACTCCAGTCTTAGTTGACTTTTTCTTCGATATAGCCGTTACACGGGGCTGTTAAGGGAAGTTTATAAGTCTCGAGTAAAACGTAGCACTGGGGCAACGAAGTGATGGAAAAAACTTTTTCTTCTCCCAAGATCCGTTTCCGTGCGGCGTGAACGATGTGTAGCGCAGTCGCTTAACTTTTTGCATCGGATGCCATACGCTCAACGCTGCCAACTTAGCCTATCAAAGGAAATTACTTATATTTCTTCTACGGATTGAAAATCGTTACTTATTATCACTCTTAATAATTTGAAGAGGATAAAAATTTAATTAATAAAACGGAGACTATTCTGGATCTCAACCGAATTCTTTTTTTTTTATTATGATAAAACGCTAAAAAAATATTTGCTAATAAATAACACAGTTGCTGGATATTTTGAAACTTTTCAATCACTTTTCGATTGATAGGACGTAGCTCTTAACTTTAGATCGCAAATATCGACTCTTTTACATCGTTCTCTTGATTATACAACGTTGTACCCATCACCTTTAGCTACGACCTCACTCCAGTGTTGCCAAATGCACTGGATTGTTCAAGATCGTCCTGAAATGAATGGTATAGTACTTAAAGAAACACTTAATAATATTTTAATTTCATTTCCGTATGCTCTACAAATCTCTTTGAATGAGCTACGAAGTGTTGCAGTGGACGAGAAAGAAGTGGCACAACCTTGTGCCGGTAGTGTGTTCCACCAAAGAACCTACGTGATGAAGAATAAAGTTATACGGCCGATGAATAAAATTCCGTCTGGGAATAAATTCGGTAAAAGGAGTAATCAAAAAAAAATTTCACGGTGATAATTATTGTATCTTCAATTATAGCGATAAACGTGAAACAATAAAACTTAAAACTAAACGTATTTAATTTAATTTACAACTTTCTTATAAGAGAATATAAAATGAACCTACTTCAGACTACCCACCTAATTTATCTTTTTTATTTTCATGTAACCGTAAATTTCTGGCAAAATATTTAAATAAAATAAGGATGAAAAAATGTGTATAATTTTCTATTCGTGGCTAGTAAAATTCACGAAATCACGCAACCACGGTCGTGTGTACGTTAGCTCTTTTCGCTAATAAGGCAGTATGTTTTTTTCTATTGAAATTTTGGCGTTTAAATTGAGAATGTGACCTCCAATATTTAACAATCGTATAACCTTAGGCTGGTAAAAATATTGCAACAATAGTCTTTCATAAGCAATAACTTCACTTTTGTTTTCTATTAGTCCCTTGCTGAATTTGAATAAAGCACATTGCATTGAGAGAGGGCATGTGGCATGATTGAGGCATATCTTGCGATCGCATTGTTAGAGTGCGATACTTCGATATGTCGACGATGGAGCTTTCCAAAAACTTCTATGTGAATTTCGCAAGATATAGACAGTTATTTAGTGAGACCGGAGCGCGCTACGGCACTACTTAAACTATTCCTTATTTGGAGTCTGTTACACCTAATAGTTTTTAATGAATATTGGCCAATCGATCAGTTAATATATTTGAAAGTGATGTGCTTAAAATGAAGTGTGAGTCGTATGGATTCAAAAAGTGTCGCTCATCACAAGACGTACATTTTATAAAAAAGATGTATAGCTCACATTTTTAAATTAAACTTTGACTTAATTAGAAATTTAAAAAATTTGCTCCGTATCTGTGTATGAATTTGCTAAATTTTATAGGGGAATTAATATACTTACCTTCACAATACATTTAATACATATATATATAAAAGATAAAATATAGCTTGTTTATGAGATACGAAAGAAAAAATAATTGTCACCGTATTTCGTTTCTACGATGATGAGTATTTTTAGATTTTCAAATCGTAATCAACTCGAGGAAAAAAAAAATTACTACACTTTGGTATTAACCTTGTCAGGAACTCTAACTGTGGTCGTCATTTCTCCCATTCTACGACAACCGAACTCGCTCAGTTGAAAACGAAAACAAATAATGTCTTTGCGAATGTTTGTATTTTTTAAAGTAGCTCACTGTCATACAGGTAGTCCTCGACTTATTTACGATTACTATTTACGATTCGCACTTACAATAAAAATTTTAAAAAAAAAAATTTTATTACATCACTGAGCACCATTACCAACGGTTGATGCATACGGGAAGAATGATCAGTAAAAGCATTTACAAATTTGGATATTTATGTATATACATATAGTAATTGTACATTTAATTTTTGAAGTTAATATTTAATTATATATAAATAAAATTATATATATTATATATAAAAATAATTATATATATTCAACGGAATACACCTGATAAAAAGAGAGAAATGCAATAGACTTAGAAATGAAACTTAGACTAATTGAAATATATAAGAATGGTAAAAAAGTGAAGGCCTTCAACGACAATCAAATCGCATTTTAGTAGAAAAAAGTAAGAGCTAGTGAACCAGTTAAAATATCAAAATCTACAATAATAACAACAAAAGTCTTTTACCCATCTATATATGGAAAAGCTATTAGTGACTTGGATGGAAGATTTTATGAAAACGAATCCCTATAAGCCTACGATCAAACATTTTCTGCAAGCAATAGATGGTTTGCTAGATTTAAAATACGGACAAATTATTACGGAATAATCGTCCGTTGTGGACCTCACAGACTTGTCAGTCTGTGGTCTAGTGGTAAGTGTTTGCCCTAGTGATCAATCTGAGATCTTGGACATGAATGACTTGTAAAAATTCTCATCGAGTTTATCTTGTAGGATTTTCGAATTTTCAAAATATTTGGCGCATTGGCTGTGAGCTGTAATGCTAGATATTTAAAAAAAAAATATTGCGATTGTCGTTTGACAGCTACAATATTTTTTTTTAATCCATCTCCACTCCCAACGTGGAGCATATGGCTTTCTAATGGAGGTATCTCAACAGAATTTTTATATGAGAACTGCTTGTTACTCAGTTGCTCAACCTCTCTTTTTTTTAAGAGAGTAGGGATAGAAGGATAGAGCTAGAACAGGACTAGTGATTAGCTAATCGCTCTCGCTACGCCCGTCAGGATCGGATGGGTGGGAGAGAATTTTTTAGACATCACAAACACTCAGACTATAACAGAAATCCATAAATCGATTGAAAGATCAATTTATGAAAACCGTCCGCACCGGGATTTGAGCCCGAGACATCCGTAGCCGTAGCCAACGACGCTACCAACTGCGCCTAAGCCTAAGACCAAACATTTACTGCAATCAATGGATGATTTGCTAGATTTAAAAAACGGACAAATTTTTATTCAATATTATTGTGATTTTCGTTTGACGGATACAATATAAGCGCGAAAATTTTGAAATGCGCGTTCTGATGTGTTAAAATGTATCCGTACCATTTTTGGTTGCAGCTACATTATTTCCACAAATGACGCCGCTAAAACTGACCTAAAGCGAATAATATTTAATTTCAACATTTTATATGGAGCTCGACTTACGACCAAAGTTCAGGAACGTATTTTGGTCGTAAGTCGATGACAACCTGTAATACATAATGCCCAATCGTCAAATAACTTAACAGGATTAAATTATCTTAATGTCATAATAAGCATTTAACAGTACAATACGTAATGTTTATATTTTTCAAGAGTATCATATTACAATTGGCGCCAAGTCTAAGTAAGCACTGAATAATTTCAGTTAAAATAATCAATAATCTGTCTGTGCCTAATTATAATCTGCCGAGTGCACTCTTGAGAGGGCTCTGTATTCTGCTCTATGATCCGGCGAACGAAATTTAAGTTCAACATTTCAACAAAACATGATCATTATTTATAACAGAAGTGTAAAGGATTATCTGAGCAGAGTGGTCAGCAACTCGGGGATCGCGGGAAACCCAGTGCTCGCAAATCATATTTAAGCTACATGTCACTAATCTTATTAAGATTTTGATGTTTTGGAATTGAGTTACGTTTATCAAAATTACACATACACTACAGCATTACGACAAATCAGCAGTGAACAGCTTTTTAGTTGTATCACTGACTGAGTGCTGTTCGGCCATGAATCATAAGTGACTAATGAATATTTAAGAATCGTACTCTTAACTTGTATAATAACAGAGACTTATTTTAATAATAGATCGGCCGTCGACTTGTTCAAAAGCTCGTACGGACTCGTGTGACCGACGGCCAATGAAGTAGTATTGCCATCTCGTCTCGGTTGCTATCTGTACTGATTCGTTTTTAAAAAATATATTGGTCACTCGTGAGCTCATTGTGGCGCTTATTGTACTCCACATTGACGTCCATCACCTTCCACAGCCCTCATTATTTATTATAAAAATTTATATACCGTACCCTTTGCCGTAAGTTATCAATTCAAAATGCCCATTGTCGTAAAAAGATTGCCGATGACTGTTCTAGACAGATGATGACGACTAAGTTTAGCTGCACTATGAATATTTATTATAAATACATTGAAATAAATATGTATTCCCAGGGATAGTGCTGGTAAATTGAAATAAACATTGGCATGGCCTGGGATAAAGCAAAACAGTTGGCGTGACACGTAGTCCTGAAGCCACAGCTTGACATATGCTACGCATAGGAACACAATATGGTTTATTTATCGGACATACTTATCTTTATGTAAATGAATGGGTTTCAATTTAAATAATAAGAGCAAAATAAACCTTACCTTACCCTGAAAATTATTTCTTTCATCGTATGATTATATAATTTAAGTCAAATGTAGGCAATGTGACATAAAATTATTTTATTCCTGCTAGAGACCGCTAATTGCAGTTCTTTGAAGAAATGGGTAAACAAATATATTTTATGAAGTATACTACAACAAAATTTCAATAGGAGTAAACCAAAAATCAGTCTTCTGCATTCGATTTTGCAAAAAGCCATTTCTACCCACTTGATAACTAATCGATAGTTTTAATTGATAGTTTAATAACAACAGTTTATAAAATCTTTCATTATACTTCTTTAAGTCTTTTAATACCATATTATCTCAAGCAAATAAATTTAATACGCGTATTTAATTTAAAACAAAAGCTAGGGGTTCTGACTGTGTAGAGTTTTTAATTTATGTAAGTACTATTTAGAATGTTTAAATTAAGAATGTTATTCTACATTAGTATTCGAATTTGTTAATAAGAAAAATTGCAATCCTCTTAGAAATCATGTTGAGTTTAATTAAGTTTTAAATTCTGAAGTGTTTATTGAAATGTAAAAAGCCATTTTATTCGTGGAAATATTTTAGAGGATGACAACTCATTACAGGCGTGGAGCGTCGTCAAACGTTTCGCAAAAATTACATTTAAAACATTACATGCAAACGCTCTTTGTCATAAAGTAATAAGACATTAGCCAGTTTGAAAAGCTTGGCATTGTGAAACGAAAGCTCAAAAGAATGTCAGAGCTTTATACCTTGAAAAGAATACTAGACAACGAGTCACTGATAGGGTTGTCACATTATATTGAAATGTCAGTCTTCTTCTTATAACGAAATCAGAAATGACAGTTTTACAACAACGATGATTGTCAGATTATGATAAACAGCATTGGTGATAAATTGACCTGTTTCACACAAATTTCATAAACGTTTTTATTTGACCAAACTTTTAAAACACATAATTCTATAGTGATGAAAATAAATGTGCATTATTTTCAGTATAAAAGGTATTTTGTGCTAAAGGATCCATCACACTAGTACAGATTATTTAATATGTTAAGAACTCAATGCAGCCTAGAACTTAAACAATTCCATTCAATTAATAAGTTGTGTTTATTTACTGCCAGTTGTTAAAAGTCTATTGTATAGCATGACGATATTATCATTAAAATACATGTATAGAGCAAGATTAAATATTATCGTACTACCGTATTTTGGTTTTTTTACAAAATAATGTGAAATAAATTAATTCTTATAAGTAAAATGTTGAATAAATTTTGCCGCAACGTGCCCTTTTTCCTTTTACTTAGATCAGTATTACCTTCCAATTATTTAATTTCCGTATTTCTTTTTTTACGTCACAATATGTAATCTAGAAAATTTAAGTTCTTTTGAGTTGATGGTAAGTGTGCCTTATTCAATATTTCAAAATTGGTTTCAGTTCAAAAGTATTTCAATTAACTTTAAAATATCCGTTTACTATTTTGCTAATCCATATCCGTTCCCAATCTGAAACATATGGCCTCCTACTGATTGTTACTCATTTGCTCATCTTTGTTTTTAATGAGAGTAGGAATATAAGGATAGGATTAGGACAGGACTAGTTGTTAGCTTATCGCTCTCACTACGCCCCATATTTAGAATAGGATTGTTGGGAGGGAATTTTAAACATCATAAACATCCCTTCGAACAGAAATTCATAAATCGGTTGAAAACTCAATAAAATTTTTGAAACTTTCCGTACCGGGATTCAAACCCGTGATATCCATAATCAAAGCCAACGGCGTTGACCACTGCACCACGGACCCAGGCATCGTTATCTTTATGTAATAGTTAGTACGAATAAAATTAAATATAAAAAGTAAAGAATACGTTTCACAGCCTTTAAGCTTGGCAGGTAACCCTTCCCGGGAGACTTCACTGAGAATGACTTATCAAAAGGTGTCTCACCTTTGAAATAATGAAGCAATTTGTCACCTGAAAGTTTCACAATCAGAAATAGCGATGGGCGGTCAGAAAAATGAAACGAAACTGCTTTTAAGGGATAAAAGTTCGTGACTTTTCTTTGTTTTAGACAGTTGGATCTTTGTTCGTCGGTAGAATTTAATGTTGCGTTAAGTTTATTTAATTGAATGTTTTTTGCATCATTAATATTTTTTCACTTGAAAAGACTAGTGAAAATTACATGATATTTCATTAATTTGTATACAATTGTTTTAGTTTTATTAACGTCATATACTTTTCATTTTAATTGTTCTGATAGAAATTTATTTCAATTATTTTGTTAAAATTGCTCAAACTAAAAATTATACTTGTTTATATTGTATGTATTATTTTTTAAAGTCATGGTATCATCTTATTTAAATGAGATTATTGCTTTGTTTAGCATTCAGTTTTACCGTAGACACTATAGCATAGACATTAAAGAATCTCCCTGTAAGAATGCCATGCATTTTCTTCAACAATCGATACCGTTATAAATAGTTCATAGTTTTTGAGATTTCATGTTTAATAAGACATACAATTTTTTCATAATAACGAATTATTTCAAATTAGATATAAAAAATACCAAATGAAAGTTATATCAATGCTGTTGATGGTCATAACACGAAAGAGAGATTGCGTGTGATGTTCTGTGCATACCGTTGTCATTACAGATAGACATACAAACAGATAAATTAAGAGAAATATATATGGGTAACAAATTAGATGGTTAGAATTTAAATCAATTTTTGGTCAGAATAAAATTCACTTTTTGGTCAGAATAAAAATACGAATGGTCTGAATAAAACTATTGATGGTCTGGATAAAATTATTATACGGCCAGAATAAAAGGTTGGGTTAGATTATAAATACTGACGCCCTAAGAGATAAATCTTAAAGTAACGAGCCAGGCTCGAACATTTTAGTTAGGGACTGGGCAAGTCTTAAATAAGCTAAGTAAGTTCTTCAAACTTACGCCAACATTACGAGCAATTCTGGTTAAAAATTGAACCTTTTTGTTAATGATTCAAAGACAATCATTCTCGTATGGGGTTTTTTCTTAAATGTTTTCCCCACACAAAGCCTTCAGCTGACAGAATCTTTTAGATAGCAGTACGTAGCTAGCTTACATGCGGGAAAGGGATATAAAGACTTAGTCTGTACCCACCCTAGCACTAACTTTAGCCAGGAAACTAGGAGCCCGCTTCGCGGACTCCACATAATAATTTCCGTAGGAAAGAAGAGGTAGGAAAAAAAAAATCTATTCTGCCGTCTGTTATTCTGACCGATACATTATGACCATTTAATATAAATTCTGACCTATGTAATATAAATTCTGACCAGAAAAATGCGAGTCAAATATATATATCATACGCCAAATAGCCAATGAAAACACCCCATGAATATACGAATAGAGCAATATGAAAAATGTATACTTGAACTGTTTCCATAGTGATAATGATCGTTAAAAGTTTTTCTTTTAGTTTATCTGTCATGAATTGACAAAATTTATCTATTCGTGTTATTTTTCAGTCAAGCAAATGGGTATTTTACCTTTTAAATGGATGTTAAATATGATTGTACAGTGTAAACCCATTAGATTTTTGAAAATAATTAGACAAATTCCAATTATTAAAAGAATTAAAATTCAATATCACGATTTTTTTATTTTAAACTTCTAGACATATACTTGATGTTAAAATGAAAGCTCTTTGGTCATTCTGTCAGTTCATATAACTTTGACTAAATATCATTCGTAGCATATTATTGCACTCGTCTAGCGGTCGTGACATATTTCAAAACTTGCCCCAAAGGCTTACGTCTGCGGTGAGAGAAAATCATCCGACCCCAACGAATGTTTCTTTGAGCCACAATAATCCCACTCAACCCTCTTTCTAATCTTACCCCACTCCCTCGCCAATCCCCCCAGAAGTCCTTTCAAGATCCTCATTAGTGATAATGTTTGACTACCACACAGTGTGATCTCATTTTCGGCAAACAAATTAAAACGACACTCTCGCTGAACTTCGAGCTTAATTGTGGTTTATTGGCCATTTTATTCAGCCCAGCTTTCTATTAATTTACACCATTAACAAGTTACGGTGTCGGTTATAGTTTTTTTAATTAAAGTCTTGATTATTCTTGTAATTATACAATCAAGATGCTTACTTAATTATAATATAATTTCCTACACAACAGTTGACAGTTGACTAAAAAGTATTTGACAATTGAAATAAATGAATACATTGCGATATAACTTTAAAATTCTATAAATGTCGTTTGTCGTATTTCAAAATAATGCAATTAGGAAAACAAGCGTATGCTATTATCCCTTCTATAATATTATTATTATTTCATTAATTCATTAGTATAAACAAAGCGATTGAATGTTTTTATAACTTTCAAATGTTATCAAGGACAGATTTGCGCAGTAAGTCAGCATTTTCAACTGAAGTTTTTTAATGATTGTAATCTTATATATAATATCCCAGACGACTCTGTAGACGTTTTATTATTATCACATATCACATTTAGGTATAAAATTTTCTCATGACCTAAGCGTTTGCGGTTAATATATAAAATAAAATTTTATACAATGCACACACAGTTCCAGCTACTTTAGACATTCAATATCTCAATTTCAACCGTCCGACCTCACAGTCATTTATCACGGGTACGGTATACTAGTTTTAAATAAACGGTGTTAAACAACACTTTTATCACATTAGAAAATTAATGTTTATTTTATTATCACAGAGAAATTTCATTTACATTTAAATCATATATAAATAAAACGTTTGTTGTTGCTTAAAATGTATTTTAATCAAGGTTTAGATGCTAAACCTCTAATAAAGACCTGTTTTTTTAACACAATTTCAGTGGCATAACGGATGCATGAATAAGTCAAAACCTCAACGGAAAGTATTTCCTCAAACGTATTTTTCAGTAGCAGGAATTTGATGCAATAGCTTAGGGCTTTCTTAATTATTTCCACTAGTACTAAAACGTTTTCAGTCGACGCAAATTAACCGCACAGGAATTACAGCTCCAATCCCGATGAAGAACTTAATTTACCATTAAAGTGATTACCGCACCCTTGAATAGAAAAAATCAAACATCCGATTAATTTCCGACAAATTGGTAAATTAAAACACCTGGAGTGAATTCGACTACGCGATTAATGAGATAAACTTTCGGATTTTTATGCGTAAATAATCTGATTTTTATTTATCCATAAAGTACTTTCAAATTCGTTACATTTTTTTGTGAATCGATAGTTTTTACGCACATATAAATGGCAAAGATGATATATTTAAATATTTATTAAAAAGTAAAAAAATGAATACATTAAAATCTATCAGGATTGTTACTCCATCTTCATACTGAAAAATCTATCGACAATCCTTGACTAACACTAAAAATATCAATATATGCCAGTTAATTCAATCAGTATGTTTACGTCAAAATGAGTTACGGGAATTAACTGTATTTTTCTTAGCTATCAAAAAATATCATGTTTGTCTTGACCACAGGTCAAAAACAAAAAGATACTTTACAAAGCACGCAATTTTTTCAAATCGTTTAAACAATTCAATTATTTGAAACATCTCCTGGACACTGCGGAAAAATAAATTTCGTTCATGTTGGTTAGTTATTTATGATAATAAAAGTAGAAAATCTATCATGCTGTATTTTAGATGGACTATCAATAAAATACGGAAGTTTTATATTCAAATTATCAAACTCCATATGGGGTTTTTTTCTGCAGATAGAGCTCGCAATCGATACAGGCTGTAGTTTTATTTTAAGCTCTCGACACTCGAAAGCTTTAGCGTGTATTGGCACGTGACGTCATCGCAGGTCCCAAAGGATAGCCGATCGTTAGCCTGCGACGCGTTTCAACTCCTGCCTCATACTACCGGCAAAAATAGCATGCGGTCCGCGAGCTCTCGTGTGCTATTCGCATGGTCGTTTTAAATATTCACATATTTATACATCAATGAACTTCTTAAAATTCCTCGTTCTTAAATTTTAGCATACATTTCCATGTATTTTGTCACTAAAGACCCGTCAAAAAATGCATGGAAGTGTACAAAATCTCAAAAATTCAAATTCGATATTGAAATTCCATCAAGCACCCTTAGTCGATGTCTTAAATTATATCAATATTGTTATTACAGCAAGATTGTCTAAGCTCTACAGTAAATTAGTGTTAAAATATCGTGATGTAAACGTTACACACTGTTTACTGTCTATTAATCCGAGTCCATTCGTGTTCTCGAATGCCGAAAGGGAAACCCGGGTCGTTAGTGACAAAATACATGGAAATTAACAAAATCTCAACAATTCAAATTTGATATTGAAATTCCATCAACCACTCTCAGTCGATGTCTTATATTATTTAGCATATATGTTCATGGGAGAAAAAAAAGTTTCCTAATACGTAAATTAATTAAGGCCTGCATTTATTGGGTCAGTAACTATTTTAACTTTTGGTTAGTGAGAAATAATATATGGTAAGTAACTTATTCGATAATTGGTCAATATGCAAGTATTCAGTTAATAAAATAAACGATCAGTCATTTATATAAAATGTTCAGTCATTAAATTAATCCCTCAGATATTATATTAAACCTAACCTAGCCTAAGCTTTATTTATTTGGCAATATTTACTGACCGTTTATCGAATTAGTTACTGATCATTTATGGAATTGGTTACTGACTAAATATTTTGTTGCCATTAATTAACACATGACATTATTTTGGTATCCTTTTTACGTTTAGTAGACCAAGTCTCATTCATATATTTTATTATTTGTTATATTTTTATCATTCGTATTTGATAAAAAATAAGTCATGTATCAAAACTTAAGAAAATAATTGAACTCTTTCCAACAATTGGTGAATCTACATCTTACGTCCTCATACGTCCACAATAATAAGCCACACTGTTTTGATCTTAACCGTGGCCATCTTTGAGGCATTCGATATATTTGCAACATCATCTGGATATTCTTGATTGCTTTTCAGATTCAACGCAGAGTAAATTAAACTCTACCGCCACGGCAGATTCTAGATACATAGGATACTTAATATCACTTAACCTTTCCGTTTTTATGCGAAAAAAATCCCTTCGGATCTCATGCAGTCACATTTCATTAGCGTGTCGGTTTTGTCAGATAAACCGAAACGACAATTTTAAAAAGTGAAATATGGTTTTATGTTGTATTGAGTAAACATTTGTGTGCGCAAAACCTGAAATGCATATCAAACTATGCGAAATTATTGAAAGACGCAAGAATCAAAATTCTTCATAGCAGAACAAGCTCGAGACGTACCTCGGTGCAGTTTGAAACAAAACGGTTGCATACGGTACGTCATGCATCTCGGATTATTACTTTACTATAACTAATTGTTACTATAATCTACCATTAGTTTGTATTTTTCGATGGTAAAGTTGACGAAGTTTTCAAATTATAACTAATTGTATAAAGAAGACGTAAACTATAGTGTATTTTTAATTGTATTTAGAGCTATTTTATTTACAAATAGCACCATTTTCAATTTTTCGTATAATCTATTTCACAGATAATTTAAAGGTTTAAAGGTCGAAGTAACTCATTGTTACACCATGAATTCGGCAGGGTTAAGCTTACTGGCTGAGCAAGTCACGTTTTCTTCTTTCTCGCTATATTTTCTTTATTTGAAGGAAATACTGCATAGTTAAAACATCGTGCCCGGGCAGTTTTGTATCGGGACAGAAACATTCATTTCATTTCTTGGTCATTTTTTCGTTATGAAAGGCGTCCATGAAACAGCGGCTGTATACACATAACGGGTGGATGTGGAACAACCAACATGTGATACTACACCTTTAGTTCTGTTTACAACGTTGTTTACCAGATAAGTGATTTTTCACGGTATTTTTTTACGAATCTTTCCAGTCAAATTCGAGTGTCAACAAGTATTCATTTTAGTCGCTATTACGGTAATTAAGTATATACGAAACATTTGAAGTCTTTTTTTAATAAATCGGCCTACTTAGAAAAGGTTTGCAACCACATTTTTACAGCATTCCCATTAACATCGCGTTTCACACAAATGTCATTTTTATTATTAATAATCGTATCGCGAAATAATCCTTGCTCTGAAATGAGTTTTGCCGAGATACATTAATTATTATTGAAAATAAATAAATGCTGTTCCACGAATATTAAAACTACAGCATCTTTTTTTAATTCTAATTAAAATAAGTTATTTTTGTACAACTTAAGATTTTCCTTTCCACAGTGATATAATCTTTATTTCGTAAATTATTGCATTTATTTCACTCCTGAAATGGAGTATGGTCACTGCTTATGAAATATTTCAATTATATCTATTTTAAAAAGACAGAGATTGAATAGGACAGAAGAATTAGGTCTGTAATGTTGATTCGCACTTTTCTTTAAAGCTTTATTTCCGATGAGTAATCAAGTAAACAATAGTTTAAAACTCCAAAGATATTCATTACGATGGATCTTTCGGAATCGTGTTGCTAACATGTATAATTACAGACATATAATTTAAGAATAAATCAGCCGTTGACTTGTCCAGAAGCACGGGTGGACGCGTGCGATCAACGGCCAGTGATGTAGTATTGTCGTCCGTCCGTGTGTAAGGTAGTAAGGCTTCTGCCCTGGGTGGCCATCTGCATTGATTCGTTCTCCGCAGATCTTATTATATGTATCACATTGGTATAGTAATCATTCTAATTAAGAATGGCAACACCTTACGAAAAAATCAATATCGATATTTTGATATTTCACATAAAATATTTGTGTTAAAAATATCTATAACAAGCATAATAAACTTATTTTCATAATTATTATACACTAATTGTATTTTTTCGTTGAATTTTACATTGGTTTTGAAAAGTCTTGTTTATCAATATCGACAACTATCAATCTCGATTGAACCGGATTTTATCGGTACAAAATAGACCGGGATCTTAGAAAAAACGTTTCATATTCTTACCCTTGTTGGTCGAACGCCATTAAACAGTTTTACCTTAATATTCTACAATACCGAAATTTCAAAACTGGTATTTCAGTATTAAAAAAGAACCAACATACTGAGATCTTCGTTTAGATACTACCGTTATTGTAATACCTTATTGTAATAAGTTAATAAAAATACTACAGTTTTAGGATATTTACCATGTAAAAACCTTTGTACACTCGTCTAAAATTGCTGACGTTCCCGGTGAATTTCATTTCACTTTTAAATTCAATATACATTTATTGGTAAATCACAATATATCGCCCTTGTTCTGGAAGACGATACTAACTGAAATATACTAGTTTTGACTAATTCTGTGAGCGAAAGGTAAAGGGAGTAAAGTCTATAATTGGTACTTTTCAGAAGAGTCAAAATAAGATTTGCATTTGTATGAAATTTGATGAAAAATGTGATGATTAACTAACCTGAATTTTACCAATTCAGCAGTATTGATTTAACTCTTCCTTTTTACATTAAAAAAAATAACTGCAATATATACATGCAGAATAGAATTTCTAACTACTTATTCAATGAATTCGACTTAACTTCTTTTCTTTTCGCACATAGAATTGGTCTTTGAAGTGTTTTTCAATGCTATGTTTGAAATGCTATACCTTTTTCATTTATTTTGTTTGTACTAAACTATTTTTAAGTAAAAGTATAATAAGTTTCATTAAAATTAGTGTGTTCTTTCATACGGGAGAATTACTTACTCGTTTATCATCGTTTAGATTCAGCGTTTTCTTTCAGAACAATGACTATATGTCTGTTGCACTGATGAAATAATTGATATAATTTAAGACATCGAATGAGGGTGCTTGATGGAATTTCAAACTGACTGACTGTCAGTTCGAGTCCATTCGTGAGCTCGAATGCCTGAAGATGCCGAAAGGCGAAACCTGGGTCGTTAGTGACAAAATACATGGAAGTGTACAAAATCTCAATAATCCAAATTTGATGAAATAATTATTTTATGATATATTATATCAATCATACAATGGATAATCAAGTCGACTTTAGTGAATAGAATCAATCTCTAATAATAAAAAAATATGAAGAATATAAAATATTACAAAACAGTTATTATGTGTATCGATCTACGTATTTAATAACGTCTGATGATGTATAATTCAATTTATTTTTCAAATAGTTCATGACGTATGGTAATAATTTATGTAAGAATTATTAACTATTTCACACTATTTATTTTGTTTTTAATATTTTCCAAGAAGGGGTGGGGTATATTTGAAAGATTTTTAAAATATTACTTTCAAAAATCATTATACAGTAAATTATATTATAAAATGATTGTTTGTGGTAAATCGGTGACCTAAATTAAATTAGAATATTTACGTTAGTTTTAGTAATAAATAAGTTCTAAGAGCTCTGACTTGGCCCAAAGAAGCACTGATAGAATTGTTAGGCATGGTTAAATTTAATTATTTACCTAAGACAAGGCACTGAAGCACCCTTTTAAGGGTCTATCTGGTGTTGCTGAGAGTGGAATCGAATGGAGTGAAAAGTGGAGTAAGTGACAAGGGATGTGAAGTAATGGTGACAGTTTTAAGTGCGGGAATAATTTAGTTTTAATGATAACACTAGATTCCGCTGACAAGTACCTCTTCGCTCGAAAACGCATTAATGAAATATCTGGAAATGTTTCTTCAAACATAAGTTGAAAAATTCTCACAGCAATAACGTAATTTATATTCCATTGTTAATTAATGACATTTTTTTATCACTGTTGACTGCCACGTTTCGGTTCAATTGGTCATTTCAATCATTGATTTTAAATTAATTTAATGTAGTTTATAGAAATTCTCTATTCTCAAAAACATACAATACGCCGTATAATCACATGTCACTAGTTTAATTTCTCTTAACATGGTAAAACATCTGTATTTAAATTCGTTTGATATCCCCATGTGTTGTTTTTTCCTGATATTCTCATATTCATTCATCAACGTCGCTGAAAAATATATTTTAAAAATAAAACAAAATCTTTTAGCACTACTTCGACTTGTTTATAATGATCAGATAAACATATGGAAGTAGTACACACAAATTTTTTTTTATTTTTAAAATATAATGCCTTTCCGCCAAGAATCGATAGTTAACACCTTTAAAGTGAAAAATATATTATTGAAATTCATATCAAAAGAAAAAAAATCAATTAATTTCAAGCGGAATGAATTGTCCAGTACTTTTTGACCTACTATTATAATTTAATAAAATAAATTATAATACTTATTTGAGATGCATATAGCTATAATATAATCAATGTTTTAACTTTTAACAATGTATCATTTCATTATCGATCGGTTCTTACAGATTCAATCCATTTTTTGGATAAAATACAAACAAATCTTTATCATTTTGATATAAAATAAAATACCTTAGCTGTGACAAAGCAATATTAATAAGGAAAGACCAAAAATATAAACAGGTAAATTATGAACAAAAAAAATTATGTTGTTTTGCTACTACGCTATTAGTATATTGTAGATGTAACATGTGTACTATATTTAAAACTCGCTATCATAAATGAATCGTGAACTTTTAAAAGAAATATTATTTAAAATTACTATATACAAATCAGTTCGAGCTCATTCGTGTACTCGAATGTCGAAAGGCAAAACCCGGGGAAACCGTTAGTGAGGAAATACATGGAAATTTACAAAATCTCAACAATTCAAATTTGATGTTGAAACTCCATCAAGCACCTTCAGTCAATGTCTTAAAATATATATAAATATTATTAAAAACTTCTTTTAAAAAAAAAACAGTTTTTTTCAAAATTTATAATAGCCTATAATCAGTAGAAGTGATCATTTAATTTTAACCGCGATTTATTCTTTATTTTCGTTATCATAATGTACAATGAAAGTTATTTTTGATATTTAACATTTTACTGGTAAAATATAGTGAAAACCGAAATAAAATACGAACCTACTTAGGGATTACTGGTCATATTAGTACCGTTTTATAAATACGGTTTACCAAATAATATTTTTGGGCATGAGCTGAAAGCAAATACTACTTACTCTGTTTGCGCGGCGGTAGTAATAAACCAGATTTAAAGAACATTATCAAAAAGTCACGTTCTCTCAATAACTTCGAAGTCGGTGTTGTAACCTCAGTAAAAAAATAATATTTCAAGGTGAAATCCCGGCCAAAATCAACAGTGTTACAAGTTTTTATTTCAGTCTTAATAAATTTCGGAATGCTCTAATGAATTAATGAATAGGATTTTATCCTAGAGTAATTTTCTTTTTAAGTTCGCATGACAAACACAGTTAATAAAATATGTATTTTGTTTTAATATTTTAATTCAATATTCTATTTTGTATTTCCCGATCCTATAGTCTAGTGGTCAACGCTTTTGGGCGTTGATATCCGTCCACGGGTTAGAATTAGACTTAGTTCGGACACTTTCAATAAATACTGTATCGCCTACATTCCCTTTCGCCCATACTATCCTAAAAACTAACTTGGGTGACTGCTATAGTAATTGGACGGCGATAGTTATTGGACACTTCAACTTTAAACTTCCAAAATAAGAGTAGCTAAGCATTCTTGTTAATGTGAAGGAGCCAAATATATCTAGTCTTTATCTCTATGTAACTGCAGCTTTAATTATCCACTACTAGATTACAATACTGAGAACATTTCATTCGTATGTAATGTCAGGTCAAAATCGTGAAAAAACGTGTTTGTGTTAGCAGACCCTTTAAGAAACAGTAATATTTTAGTGACATTTACTTTATAAAACTTTCGTGAATTTCGTAACGAAACTTCTCAAGAAAGCATAAGAGACTACAAGCTGTCAATATTCATTGAGATTTAAATAGTGGTACAACAACTAACCTAAATAGTAAGTGTGTCCAATTGTGTCTAATACATATATCTAAAAATCCTTTGTTTTATTACTCTTGTGCTCATTACCTCATTAAACTCCTGATCTCTACATATGTAACATGTTTCCTACATACTTTTTTTTGACGTATACACTGTTAAAGTAAAGTACTTCCTTAAGTGTCCAATTACTAAAGCAGTCACTCTAGTTCTGTCCTAGTCCCTACTCTTTTCGATGATTAGAGATTGAGAAACTGAATAACAACTAGTTCTATTAGAAAAACTTTGGATAATATGTGTCCCTTCAGAACTCCATATGTTACACATTGAGAGTGGGCATCATAAAAAAATGCAATATTTCTACATAATTGTTTCATTATTTTATTATTTTTCATTTTTTCCCTTTTGCCAAAAATATTATTTTTAATTATTGCTCAGTTGATAATGCCCGTGATGAGTAAAACCGGTCCTGATCATTATAAATATGTGGAAGTAGTACAAATGAATTGTGTTTTATTTTTTAAAATATTATTTTGTCATTTTCATGACTTATGATAAATAAGCTGAGAGTCAGCTTTGTTGTTTACATGCCTTTTGCCATTCAATCCACAATTAGACGAATTTATTCATTATGTAATTCTAATTCATATTTGTTTTCATACAAAAAATTTCATCTTTGATTACCGATTTCATTTCATCTTTAGTGTTTACTGTTTATGATGTCACGATTCTCAAATAAGATTAAAATGCAAAATACATTCTCTAATTCCTC
Organism: Himalopsyche phryganea; assembly: GCA_022494535.1. Lineage (NCBI taxonomy): Eukaryota > Metazoa > Arthropoda > Insecta > Trichoptera > Rhyacophilidae > Himalopsyche > Himalopsyche phryganea. The sequence goes on along the minus strand of JAGVSL010000010.1, from coordinate 4,382,061 downwards.
GGAATGTTAAATTTTTTCAAATAAAAATTGGTAAAGGTTATTTTGAGTTCAAAAATATAAACGATAGAAAAACAATACATTATTCATTTGTTTTTGCTAGATTTTGCTTTTATTAAATCTATTAAAACACATAAATACACAGTAAGTAATTTAATATGTTTGTCCACACGGAATCTTTTCGGTGAAAAAAATTAATAAGTCTTATAAAATATTTAGCACCGCATTGTTTCATATTGCAAAACTTTGCGTGTACACAAAACAAAAAAATATTACCGCTGAAAAAATCTCCCCATCTTAAAAATAAATCACACGACACACGTGAATTTCCAAATCCCGCGCCCTAATAAAAACTAAAATGGTCCACATTTATATTTTTCCTTCTCCCCGGCAAGATATCATAACTCTGCAAATGCTCCGTGTAATCCCGCCTTTATATTTAATAATGCGGCATGTCTTTGCGCCCTTTGTGTGCGATAAGCCTCATTGCTGGAAGGGAAACAAATGTTTTATACTTCAGCACTTTTTCAACTTCATTCCTAACTCATAACGTATGCATGCATGTGTGAATTTTCACCTAAATTCCCTCCGAATTTTTCACGGCTTTATTATTTTGATTAAAACAGCGATAAGGCTTTCTTAAAAAATATTCACTTTCTATCGGAATTGATTAATTCCCAGATCTATTTTCAAGGTTGCATTTCAGTAATCATCCCTCACGCATATCATCTTACACACATAATAAATACATCAACGAAAAAATATTCCAAAATAACCATCAAATATAGTTGCCGGTATTTTTGTAAAGGAAATAATATATTTATGATACATTTAATACTCGATATTTTGTCTATTTGATTGTGTGGATGCTAGTGTGATTGTTTTTTTATGGAATATGCGTTGATCATGTTGGCGTGGGAAAATACACCATATTTTTTAGTAATTCTCTTGATCGTCGTTGCCCAGCCTGACATTTAAAATAATACAGGCAATGTTGACTTTAATTGAAATTTTAAAAAAGTGAGCCAAATTTTACCTTATTAAACAAAACTATTCATGAAATGACGTTGTGCTTAAATTAGGTATCTTCAATTAGAAATTAACGCTACGGTGTTGTACAAGTTTTAGGTAAAAAATGACTACAGAGTACAGACAGAATAGTCAATTTTGATCAAATAACTGCAAAGAAGAGTCTCAGAGAAGGTTTCATCTTGCATTTTTTTTATAATCCAATTATTGTGCACAAATTTAAAAATGATTTTTTTAACGTGATGTGTTTCTTTGAGAAACATCTTCAGACTAACTTAATCCATATTGAAACAATCATTCATGATTCATGATATCAAGCTCAATGAAAGCAGCAAAACCATGGCTTTGGTGTCGTTAAAAAAGCGGGACACCGACATTGACCCCCATTTGGACTTCGTAACCAATTTTGTAATATCAAATTGTATTTTTTCTCTACAACTTTCAACAATTCCCGGTTTTAATATCCACTGTGTACTTTTATTTATATATTCACAGATAAAAAGTTGGTATTGATAGACATAAATAAAAATGAAGCAAGTACATTGTGAGAAAAAAAATCACTAAAACACGAGTAGCATAAATTCATTTTTATTTATACAATACGCATATCTTTCAATACATATTATAATTATGTATTATAAAACAGGATACAAAAAGGAGTCGATCACTTTTTTAGTCATCTGACTCTTCCAAAACACCACGACTCCACATTCATACGTTGACAATCAAAATCTTTATAACTATGAAAGGTTTTTTATGAAATTACAAAATTTTACTGTCCAAAGCCAACTGCAATATATACTAGAGTTTTAATATCACTGTAGTTGGGGCAGAAAGGTGGAAGGCAGTAAACATCGGATAAGAAGTTTGTTCATTCGTTTTAGGCAAACACCTTCCTCTGTTTGTCGTTTCATTTCTTTTTATTTGCCGCTCATAACTCTGTTAAAACCAACGCGTCATGTGATCGAAACATACATCCAAAAAATGTACACAAACGTGATTTTTCTTTTGCTTTTACAATAATACTGCCAGTTGTAATACGTTGATAATTGAAAGCTACCGTAATTAATTTAATACGATTAAAAATTTCGTTGGTGGCAGTGATAGGTATGTATTATATTTAATATTAATAAAATATGTTAAAAATGTCGATATAATAGTGTGTTGTACATAAACTTACATTTTCAGCCGTTCTTTTGAATGAAATTTATCACGTTTTCTTTTTAATGAAATTTTCTATAATGACGTATTTGCTTAAAATTTAGTTTGATTATTCAACAACTCACTTCCTTTCAAAATTAAAATTGTTCTATTTAACATTAAATATTACAATATTATATATAGTATCATTTTAAACAAAAACATTCTACTGTCTGTGGTTTTTTATCTGGATTTCTTTATTTTTTATAAACGTATTTACGAACATAATTTTCAGATACTTAAAAAAATAAATATAAAAAATGAAAGCTGTAGTATTTTTTTTATATATAAGTTTACTGCATACGTTATTTTTATGTGCCGCGTAAATTCTTCGCAAAGCCGCGTAATAAAAAAATGTATGTAACGTATTAGGAGTCCGAAAAACTTACTAACGAAGGGATTTCTTTCCAAAATCATTGCCCCGCGAACTTTTGCGTGAAAAAGATTCTGAAAACCCAGCGTCCTTCGAATCAAATTTCGTAAGTTTTACATTTCTTTGAAACTTAAAAAAAGATGTGTCTCGAAATATCTTGCGTGGGAAGGGTGCAGGGTATTTCAATATAATTATAAATCTAGATTAAATCTTGGTAAAAAAATATCTAAAAGAACATTCTGAAAAGCACTATAGATGAACGTTAAAAAACATTTTTTAATGAATTACGTCGAACGAATGTCGCTTATATTGGCATTGTTATAATAATTTTACACAGCCTCTTGACATAGAGTATCATATTTGTAACAAATTAAAAAAAAATAAGGGAATATTATTAGATAACAAATCACTACATAACCATATTTTTTCTAAATTGACATTTATTAGTTTTCAAAAATGAAATATTATTAATACAATTATCGATATTGTAGTGTTAAATATGTAATAATAAATAATTATTATTCATTTATATAGTATTTCATACCAGATGTCTCATTCTCAATTATACTTATTATGCTATTAAAAATAAATAATTACGCCCATGCTCCGTATGTAGAAGGAAAAACACATTTTTATGGATATATAATGGTTTATAATATAAAATATTAAACTAGGTGACACTTCTACCTGTCAACATTCGCTCAACAATTTTTCATTCTCCTACTCCTCCCTTTCTTGTCTTTATACCGTGCATCATACAAAAGCGTAGTGCTGTGCAGTGCGTTATAGATAGACAGATAAATAACTACAAATATATTATAAAGTAATAATTGCATGTATGTGATTGTTTTATTCATTTTGATACTTTTAGTGTAGCCAACCATGCTTTTTTTGTGTCATAAATATATTGCATTTTTTTAATTTTTAATAAATATTGACTTAAGTGTACAAAATCAGTCAAAAAATTCTGCCTTCTGAAGGAATGTTACGGTCAAATCGATTCAATTATTTCCATATTCGGGCTTTTTCAGGTTTATTTATTTTTTTAAATATCCGTCATTTCAACGATCAACAAATATTTATTTATCGAAAAAAAAAATCGCTTTACAATCATGTAAGAAATTCTGCCATGTGTATGCAAAAATTAATGGCAACAATCTCGCGTTTTGATCTACCCTCCTTCCAGTGTACGGCGGAATAAAAAGTTTCACAAGAGCAAGCCCGCACTGTCACTCTTATTTGAGATGTGTTTGTATGTATTTAAGCAGAGTGAGCAAACATACTATTGACTCAGCTCAAGGGAGAGTAGTCAAACTCTCTAAAAGTAGGCCTGCGATATCGTGCTTCGTAGAAGTGTGTAGGTCTACGACGCTACGCCAACCGCTGAGTGTGTCGCGGGAATCTACGGGAAAAGTAAACTTGTGTGTTAGTCAATCTTAAACACTTTCTCTTTTAATTCCGTGCTCAGGACAACGTTATATATTGAGAAAACTTCAGTACATAGTGATTAAGAATACTATACACATATTCACAAACTAAACTAGATGCTTAAAATAGCTATAATATTAATATTGTAGAAAAATATTAATTACGTAAAATCTTTTTCTTGGAAAAAATCATATGTGGACCATATAACCTCCACCCCTGCTCCACCGAGTACATCCTACGGATAGTTTTGAGGTTCACCAGGACGCAGGATCCTAGCGAACGAAAGTGGCAAGCAGGCTTCCCCAGCACGTAACCCAGTCAGCTGCAACGTCTCTCCAAGAACACTGACGTAACAGAGTGATATGTGGTCTGTTCCGTAATCTCAGAATTCTTCACAAAACGAAACCACCTCACGCTCAATTTCCAACGCAAGCATCATTTCGTAGCACTTATTTAAAAAAAAGTGTATTTTTAGACCATTAATGTTTTGGCACGAATTAATTTTACTTCATTTTTATAACCACCTCCTCCGATAACGTCTTAACTAACAATTTAATATATTTAAAGACAGGATAAAAATGTAAAATCTATACATTTTGGTACGGAACAACTAATTAGAGATTGCTTGTCTATTAAATCTTTTTATAATATATTTTTATTAGATTTCACTATAAGAGATTAACTAACTATCTCCATTATATCCTTACGCTATTCAAGAAAGAATTTTAAATCCAATTCACGTAAAGTAACTTCTGTTGAGATGCTGCATACGAAATCAATATAATATGACGTCTCACTTTAGTGGTAATATTTTGTTGGTAAAAAAAACTTTCTTTCCGGAAATTTCTCAATGTAACCGAATTCGCACTCTCACTTCAACAATCGACAAAGAATGTGTATTCCGAGATTCGGCACCCGCAGCACAGGAAATATCAAAGTAAATATGAAATCCTCCGCCCGAAAAAACTCATCAAAACGTAGTTATGAGATGGCAGCCAGTGGGGTATCAAGCGTCAAGAAATATGGAAAAAACAAGATGCTTCATCTCAAAGGTGAATACGGAGATATGCCAATGTAAGATTCTCGTGTAACCTTGTTTACTGAGGATATAATTTAAATTGGATGATACTATATTTTTAGTTACATTACTATTCGCACGGTGTGTGTCGTATTCATATCAGCATCTTAATCTCACTGTTTTTTTACACGTTTCCTGTTTTTCGTGTTTACGAAATATATGTTCAAATATATTGACATTTCATCTTTTTTCAACACCTATTCATATACAAATTGTTGTGTAACTACTGTTGTGTAACAACTGCTGTGTAACTACTGATTTGAAATAATTACTGCGAATTTAATTTTAGCACTGTTTAATAATAGTCTTGATTTCATAAAAAAAATATTCATTTCTTACCTGTAACACTTTAAACTATTTTTACAAGCTGGTATTTTTTAATTCAATATTTGAAAAAATACATTATAATAATAAATTCACTTCTTCGTTTCTCAAACTGACTGAATAATTTGTAAAGGGTCTAACGCTTTTTTTGCAAATATGTAAAGCTGTAGGTATGTTATTCTTTACTTACTATACACAATTAAAACAATAAACTTTTGGTTTAATTAAATGTAGTTTCCACCAAACAGAGGTTTTCAGTCCACTGGACTGCACCGATCACTCCAGACCTAACCTAACTTTTGATCTATAATCGACTGCTGACACTTATTCGTCTCAATTTATTTTGTTCTAGGTCAATCATGTGGTCAATCCTGTTTCATTTATTATTATTTAAACGAAATTTTTTTCTAAAACAAAAAAATGATTAATCTTTAATGTTTTTTAAGTATATTTTTTTGACAATCTCTGTGGCTTTGCATTTTTTTTCAAATAATATTTACTTTGATATTTCCAACATTTCACCTGCTTTGGAAACGGGTTGTTAAAAAGGTCTTTAGCAAGCAATTATTACTAACCTACATTCACCGTTCTACCCCTACTGTATTGTAAGATTGAGCAATTGACTTGTTAAATACGAACAAACTGCTTTTGTTTACTATGAACCCATTACGTTGCCTTCTTCTTTCCAAAAATTTCTAAAAACATTTACATAATACTACAAACCAGTAAATCTATAAAATTTAATCGAGCATTACAGTTTTTTTGTCCCTGAGATTGTCTCAGAAGAAGCCATTGAAACTATTTATGAAATATGTACATCCTGGTTATTCTTTTTAAAAAATAAAGCACAACTTTTTTGTACTACTTCCACATGTTTATAATAATCATGGTCGATTTCGCTCATCACAAGCATTATCAATGATTGTTCAACATATTTTCGAGCAAGTTTAATTAACGATTGGATTGCCCTGGAAACTTGTTCCAAAATAGACAGATACAAGATAACTCGGAAATGTACCACTCCAAAAACAGACAGCATTTTATATTATGTTCAATTATGTATTAAATCGGCGGGTCTGTTGTCCATGTCACAGGATACGGTCGCGGTAGTCACCGGCTGAAATTCCACTAGGGACAGTCACAGGAATTAATATTTCAATCGATTTATGGATTCCTGTTCCAAGACATGACATGTCTGAAATTCCCGGTTGAAGAGAAAGTTAACCACTAGTCTTTTCTTACCTCCATCTTTACTCTCTTCGAAAAATAAAGGAGAGGCGGCTGAGAAACAATCGTTACTCGTAGAAAAACTTCTGTTGAGATAAACTCCATTAAGATTTTTATATTTTAATAAATAAAATACAATTGTTTGTACTTCTTCTACATTTTTATAATGATCAAGACTGGTTTCGCTCATCACGAGCATTATCAACTGGTGGTATGTTTTTTATAAAGGAGAGTAATTTTACCGTATTCGCTTCACTAATTATTTTGAAGGTGTTAACTGTCAATTCTTGGTGGAACGCATTGTATTTTAATAAGTAAAACACAATTTATTTGTACTTCTTCCACATGTTTATAATGATTAGGGCCTGTTTCGTTCATCACGAGCTTTATCAACTGAAAAAAAGCCATTTGAAATCCATAAAATCCACATTGGGAGCGAAAAATTTGTTTTAAATTAAAAGAAAACAAGTGAATCTTTTTAAGAGTTTTACAATATTTTATTACTAGGTACCAAACAAATTATGGCTATAAGTTTTCTGTGGAATGTTGAAAATTTTTATGAAAGACATTTTAACCATATTCTCTACCCTTTTCGAATATTCAAATACCCGTATTTACTAATATTTACAAGCGTATTTTATCTTAAGATGTGTCTGTACTTTATGTGCGTATTGCTTATGTCTAATAAAGTCCACAGAAGATTTCTCGGTAAATATTTCCTTGCAATATTATCCGACCCCGCACAATTTACACGTAAGTACAGATTTTAAATTTGGAACATGTTCTCCAGCTATATAACCAAACTGTCATTTTCAAACTTTGCTTTTCCTTGTGCAATGAAATTCGAAATGTATAGAATAATTCAATGTGTCAAAAACAGGCGTAAGTGTGGTACATAAACCTGTATTCGTCTTTGAGGAAGCGAAATTATAATTATGTTCAGTTATTATAACGCATATTTATATACGGGTAACATTATATAAATGTTATCAAACATCAATGTGTAGCTTATTATATCGTCGTTGTTCTAGAAGAAGACACTAACTGAAAAATACTAGTTTTGAGTAATTGAACTTTGAAGTTTGTCAAATTTTTTTAATGCTATACCTTTTTCATTTTGTGTGTTTGTACAAAATTGTTTTTAAGTTCAAGTATAATTTATAAAAATAAATGTGTTCTTTAATACGGTAGAGTTTGAATTAAGGAACATTTTGGTATAGCTAACTCAATATGTCATTTTTTAGATATAGTGTTTTCTTCCAGAACAGCGACGATATACTAACTCATGTTTAAATAAGTGAGAGTTTTAAATAGTCCCATAGGTATGTGGTCAATACTGTTGGACATTCGTGCGATCTAACGATCAGATAAGTCTTCATTCAAGTCCTGGCAAGGCTAATATCAAATTTTTACGTTACCAATCTAATTTTTTTGAGATCTTCAGTACGAGTATTTGCGAAATTTTTTGTCCTCGAGTTGATATAGAATGACTGAAAATTTCTGGTCGAGTTTATTTCATGTAATTTAGTAACTATAAAATAATCGTCGGCTGAGCTTTAATTAAGCCTTAACACGAAATGTTTTTAAAAAATCTTCTTATTTATAGATTTATCCAAGAAACGTAGTAATTTTTGGGCATAACTTGATTAAGATAATTGGATTCAAGGGCTCGTATTTCAAGTACACAAGTTACACAGGAATTTATTTGTATTCAGTTATACTTTTCTTATCTTGCGAGTCCTTTCCCAAACGTCACCTTCTTGTTAAGCAACTACCGTTGAGATACTTTATTAGGAACACGTCTGACCCAAAATTAGTAGCTGATGTCAGCTTGTCATGTCAGCTTATTTTTTTATAATTTGGCATACATGTATACAGGTATATTTATAAATTACGATCTTTATTGCATTCTGTCTAGAAAAAATCAAAACTATAAAGAGAGAATTCAATTCGTTAGTTCGTGAAGACTACACTCTTTTGAAGAACTTGTTGATGGTTAAATCCAATTACAGTTTTTATCGCTTAGCGTATAATTATTGACGATGTGTGGCATCTAAAACCATAAAAATGATTACTCAATATACTCAAAATTTATCAAAATCATTTCACGTAATATTTAAATATTTATAACCTGCAAACCAAACAACGCTATAAGAATAAAAATGTTAAAAGGCAAGGAGAATCTGATAAATTAAATAACGATATGTTCATATTTATTTCACTTAGATTTATTAATTGCAATTAGCAATTGACTGGTTAATGTATAGTGCTGTTTATTGGATATACAATACGATAGTAAAAATAAACTATTGCCATACCTAATAATTTAAGGATGTAAAACAAAAACGTCGCTTAGTACTAACATGGACATATTGTCGGTTTTCGTTTTTTGACGCATTATAACTGCATTATAGACGACTTCAAAAATCTTAATAATAACACATAAAAAACAAATCAAAACCAATCATTCAATTGTTCTGTATTGTCAATGTTCTGTTATGAAAGAAAAAATGAATTTACATAATGGGAAGCAGAAAGTTTTTGGTCATTGAAGTATTAATAATGACTGGATTAATAAATGTGTTTGAGAATACAATGCATTGGTATCTTTTTAAATGTCCCACGCTTGAAAGTGTCGTTTTGAGAAAATTGTGCTTTCGTAATATCAATATTTTTTTAAGAAAAACATCACGAGACAAATCGTTTTTCCAAATATGCAACTCAAATTTTATTTTCTGAAATATTCATTTATATACCATCTCTCAATGGGTCTTAAGGTGTGAATAAATAATCAGTATTATTCAAACACTTTTGGGTAATATTTTATGCAAATGCCTATCAATACTTGATAAAAAATATTTTGAAGAAGGTGCTGTCATTCAGCATGTCCAAATCAATTTAGCGAAATTCCCCCGAAAAGCAAACATCCCCAAAAGCGTTCGTTCCTAGGCCGAGCTCATATATATTTAGTTTACTGGTCCAATTATTGTAAAGTTGGACCATTGAACAGAGTGAAAAGTTTTGGACCTTTTTACGACTCACACAATCGCAGAAGTTTTACTTTTCGTTTGGGGGGCGAGACGGCGAGGGAGGAGCGGAAATAAAATATGATTATGTTTTTAAAAACTTCTGTTATTTTTGCGAAAACTTCTCGGAAAATTTTCATCTTCTTGAGATTCTTGGAAAGCAAACTCCGGCATTACAATGATAATATTTAAAAAGCGAAGCAATTAATTTAAATTTTTTAAACACTTTTAAGGCGCTTGGTACAGCGTATTTAAACAAAAAAATGCCTTTTACAGAGAATTTTAATTAAGATTGTAAATCACATTATTTGTGCACAATTGTTGGCAAGAAGATAATATACTACAGTACAGTATCACAATGGTCCCGAAATTTTCTTTCAATATTAGATTGTTGGCAGAATGAAAGCTAAATTGAAATATCTTGCTACACTCATAATGGACGTCACAATCTACTGTAGAAATTGAGACTTTTATAAAGATATTTTAATCAATGATGTTTTGGCCAATTGATTTAACCTTCAAAAAATACAAAAATTTGATCTCATTTTGAAGACGACAGAGCAGGTCTCAGCCAAATGATGTAAATTGGAAAAAAATTCACCACTTTTTGGAAGGAAAACATTTTACATTGGTTTTAAGTTTAAAAATTTACATAAAACATGAGAAAAAGGAGTGCATTTCAAAGATTCATAACGCAACTCATCATATAATGTTTTCGATAAAATCAGCTTTTATTCTCTCTTGAACAATTTTAATTGTAAGAGTTACATCAATTGGTCAAAACACCGTCGATATAATTTATTTACTGCGATCATAACAGCTTTCATCATCTCTTTGCAATCAAATGTCAGTACAGTACGTCTATTTTATCTTGTATTACATGTTGGTTTTACAAGGTGATGTTAGCACATTGGTTTTAAAAGGGGATACTATAGACAGTGGTTTGCTGTTATTTTTTAATAATACATCAGATAACAATTCTCTCAATGATTGAAACCAGCCTTGATCATAATAAACATACAGAATTAGTAAAAAAATAAAAATCTAATATAGCATTACTCCAGCTTTTGTATTGATCCAAATTTATCTATCTTGTATTGAGTCCTGCCAATATCATTGTATTCCCGACCTTAAGACAGAGATGTTAAATAGATAGAAATATAATTTTAAACAATTCTGTAAGAAAAATTTTAGCTTATTCTATAGCATTCAGCTAATATTCTTCTTTATTTTCCTACGTCAAATATGTTCCACATAAAAAAAATGATTTCCCTTTGGATTAGAGTCTGGTGATATTCTTATAAATGCGTGAAAAAATATTTTTTAATTTGAGTTAATACTGTTTTACATTGTCGCAACATCACCATATATAATTTCCCTTCACAATAGTATTATATATAAAATATACATAAAAAGGTCTAGATTTTCAATAATTATATCTTTCAAAGTCATCTTCTATTGCCATTTTTTGTATTACGTTTTACCTCAACACATCCATAGCTATTTAACTATACAATTTTGAATTTTGGATTTGAGATTTTATACACTTCCATGTATTTTGTCACTAACGACCCGGGTTTCGCCTTTCGGCATCTTCAGGCATTCAAATCCTAATTTGATATTGAAATTCCATCAAGCACCCTCAGTCGATGTCTTAAATTATACAATTTTGATCTACAATAACTTATTTTTACATAGGTCAGTGTTTCAATCTTTTTTCAGCTTAGTTAAACAACTACTTCTCATTGATAATGTATTGTGAAATCTGTGTGACACATTACTGGATTAGACAATTTCAATATAAATTACATTTTCCGGTTAAAAAAACACAGCACCCAAAGATTTATAACCGTATCTTAACATCATTAATCGCTTATAGGTTGTATAGCTAACTATTTTTTCATTGATTCGGCTTTGAAAGCTGCGACGTCTGAGATTCTATTTAAAGTTTATAAAATATACCCGGAGTATGGCAGATTTTCAATTTCACCGCTCAACAGCGGAATTTTTCTTTTAAATACCAAAGAAGATTTTCCAGTTTGATGAACTTCGATCCGCCAGATTCTTCACCCGATTACCTTTCAATTACGTTTATCAAATTTCAAAAAGAAAATTTTGTTTTTAATTTCATACGAAAACGATATTTCTCTATATACGGTCTTTTCCACTTGGGGGAACTTTTGACAATGCTGCTGTTCACATATATTATAGCAAATACATTGCATACTGTTTTTTTTAACTATACCGCAAAGCAGAAACATGTTCTTTGCTTTCATTCAAAGCTTAAGTTTACCTTTTTATTGAAAACCAAATAAAGCATAAACCATATTTTTATTAACACTTCAGTAGATTTCCTTTACGGTAAACTTTTTCGTTAGCAGTTTTTTCTTATTAATTCTGGTGAAAATGTTTCAGATAAATTTTTCATATTTATTCATTCGCCGATGTTTCGTTTCTTTTTTGTTATTTACATAAAACAAATAAGGCATATTCTAATGTGTACTTGAAATATAAAGAATAAATGATGAAATGCCTTATTTATTATATAAAACCCTTTTTTTAATGTTATTTAAACAGAAATTGTTTCATTTTTTTTGAAATTTTGAAATAGTCTCCTTCTTTTTTCAATTCAAGATCAACATAACATAATTTTAAAAATACGAAACTAATTCAAAATCAACATCTTTTGTGTAATTTTATTTTTTATGTCGATCCTTATTTCAACTTTACTCGTTAATTATTAATAAAAACGAACATCGTTTTATATTTGGCTGTTACTATTTTATGTAAATCGTACATTAACAGGCAAATTCTGAATTGAATAAATCTTTCTTGTTGAAGTAGGGGGGCACATTTAAAGGACAAACTACTCTTGTTGATACAAATGGACTGACAAAATAAAAAAATAATGGTTTTGTTAATTCACATGCGATCATAATTGATATTGATTATAAATTCAAATTAACGGATTATTGAACAGTTAAGCTTTTTTGTACCATAATAGACGATTTTTTTGTTGGTATTCATGTCTCAAATTGAATAAATGAACGCCTTCGTTCTTCCCGAACTGCATTTTTACGCGACAACTTTTTTTTATAATTTCTTGAAACTCGCTTTTGCTTCGACTTATAATCGGTGTGTTCCTATCAACTATATGCAGAAGTTTTTTTATTTCAAATAGTTATGTTAACATTATTAAAACTAATAATTTTATGTCAGTATCAGTTAGTCTTTTGCAAATTTGTCGTTTAACAGTCATGTATAGATTTCGTGTTTAATTTCCACTGCTACAATCAATCAAATGTGCATAGTTTTAAAAAGTTTGTGTAAGGTTGGCGTGCGGAGAATTTAATTTATTTGTGTTGCGAATTCCATCCCGTTTGTACCTTTCTTCTATTCTGAATAATGGCGGCTGTATTGGCATTCAGAAAATTGTTTCACCACGATAAGAAAGCATTAGGTAAACTCATAAATAACTTTCGTTCTCGAATCGCACAAGCGATACGAAAAAAACAAAAGTGTTTTCACACTACCGCCGTGCAATTGTTTTGGTTTTCTTTCAAGTTTACGAACAATGGCGTCAGATTTAATTATTTAACCGGAACAGTCAATACCAAAATGAAGCGTATTCATATTTGTTATCGGTTATTCGGTATCCATCTCCATATTCTATACACCTGTAACTGGATAAATAAAAATTAAATTGCTACATTTAAGCCTATACAAATTATTTTCACCAATAAGAAGCCTGCATATTATATATAATTAAGTCACAACATCAATAATAAATCCAATTGAACAAATTTCCCCAACAACGTCCTAGGGGACTTTCATAAATCTTACAAAAACATAAAAGTAAAAATATTCCGCATTTGTTTGTAATTGTTCAATATTCCACGCATCGTTTTTCACTTTCCTAAATAATAGTAAAATAACAGCTTGGAGCCGCCAGCCCCCATAGTCCTTCACTACTTCATTTTATGTTCTTGTTCATCTCCAGGTAATGTGGGGCCTTTTCAACAGGGCCAAGTCAACATTTTAAAGGCTTTACCAGTACCTTATTATCAATGGCTACCATTAACGGAAAATTTTTTATAAATTTCTTTCATTAAAATACACCATGACATATGACATACAACAAATGAAACGACCACGGTCAAACTGATTGTTTACTAGAAAAGCAGCGATAGACTATTTCAGCGATGCGTATGTGGTTGAAAAAGTATGGACAGACAGAAATCTCTATTTCGACAACAACGCACGAAATATTTCGAACAAAAATTTGATAATTTTTCAACGAGAGACATGTACGTTTCTAATAATAGCATTGTGGTTTATAGTAGTAAAATTTGATGACTGATTCTTTATAACCTAACAATTAATCATACATTTATACTGTTCATCTGCGATTATGTTCTGAGAACCGAAAAAATTCAATTCCTTTTTAATGAATGAAGTGGAGCAAACAACATTATAATGAATAGAAAAATTTCCGCATTCGACACAAAAAGGATAGCCGTGATACGTTTCATGCCTTACAAAAAACGATAAACCCTTATCAAAATAAGTGATAGGCTTCGTTAGGCCTCTACCACTGGTGGATCTCTACTCTCCGTTATCTACAAACTCGTACGTGTTTACAAAAACATTATACACAATGCATCGAAGCAACTTCGAAAATATTTCAACATCCACATTTTACTTCAAAATCATAGCTTTCTTTCAATTCTATAAATCATATCACTAACTTGTTTCTATTGAAGTATGACGTAATCATGACCTCAAATGACAACTTCTTTTGATTACTCCTGACAGAAGTCGTGATATTTCAGTTGTATACTATACTAGCGAGTACCCGCCAAGCGTTGCAATACCACTCAAAGAAATTAAGTGTTTGTGCTTTAATTCTGTTTAATGAAATCCTTTTGAATTCACAATATTTTTTTCCGTTTGGTGCGTAAACGAATAAATCAGAAGGTTTTCCGACACGTGAGCAGGCCACATACAGCTGTCCATGAGAAAAGCATGGATTTTCAAAGGAAAATCCACACACTTATAGCGATTGTCCCCGTCCTTTGTTGATAGTTATTGCAAATGTGAGTCACACCTGAAACTGTGGACGTTTGGATTCGGTTGGCATATCTGTCGGGATCATTGGGATGCGTAGCAACAGTATATCTTCTCCATTAAATTTTCCATTCAAGACTGGCAATTGGAATTTAACAAATAACACCACTTGTTATGCCACACACGAAATAAAATGTCCGTACCATCGGCGTGCGGTGGACTTATCACTATCTCTATCGCACAACCTAATTTGGGTATGCGCAAGAAGAATACAAGAGCATGCACCGCATGCCCTTGCATATCGCTTGCACTTTCACTTTTCATTTGATTGAGCGAGAAAGAGATAAAGCCACCACACGCGCCTGGTCTGTACCTATCTGATTTTTGTTTTTAGTTTTTTTTTTAGATTTAAAATATTTTTTCATAATCCTTCACGGGTGTGCGCACAACAACTCGCCAAAGTTTCATTGCAATCGGATGAGTGGTATAAGAATGCAGATGGGACAAAAAACAAATATTCATTCATTCATTTTTATATAGATAGATGCATACGACAGTTATCGACAACTCCACCTAGCTAGCGAAATCTTGCCATACAAATAAGTAAACAAATCCTGGATGACCAAATTGAGCGCTCATCGTCGTAAAACCGATATACCTCAGCGTAGTGTTGTTTTCCTTATCCTTTGCCGTCTGGAATTGCATCATCAATACAGTGGAGATTTATTCAGCAATAACACACTCTTTCACGCTCATTTTATAATTTCCAGATTTCTGAGGGGCAAAGTGTTTTACAAGTGTCATGTAAAGTGAGCACTTTGGCTCCCTAGAAAGTATTTTTAAAGTTTTCTGGGTACATAATAACGTTTTTTAGACACTATAATTCTTTTAGCGATTGTCTCAAAGACCTATTCTCTGTCAAACTTTAGTATAATCAGTGTGTACAAAGAATAATTTTCAGTCATCTCACTAACATGAAATATATGTTTTTTTTTAATTTGGATTATTGAGATTTTTTACACTTCCATGTATTTTGTCACTAACGACCCGGGTTTCGTCTTTCGGCATCTTCAGGCATTCGAGCACACGAATGGACTCGAACTGACAGACAGTAAACAGTGTCTAACGTTTATATAGAAGATACAAATACGACAAATATTATTTACGAGGTAAAATATTATATGTCTGAGAGCCACACTGATACCTGAGTTAACATTTCGAGAATCGCCTTAATCTTTATTTTGTAAACAACACATTAACAGAGTGGCGAGTTGCCGCTTTCCAACTACTTTTAGAATTACCAGTGATTTTACAATTATAATAATATTGTGGGTTTCGACGGGATGCAATTTGACGAAAGGGTAAATATATACAATCATTCCACATTTAGTGACATCTGTTAGGTGTTTCAACGTATAGGATACAATAACGGAGAATTAGGAAGGTTCAGCTGCTCATTCAGAATTGGCAAGGGTCGTTAGTGACAAAATACATGGAAGTGTACAAAATCTCAATAATCCAAATTTAATATTGAAATTCCATCATGCACCCTCAGTCGATGTCTTAAATTATGAAATATATATGTTGGTTTTAACAACTTTTGGTTGGTTACATGAATATTATTACGCCTGTAGGAATACATGACGATACTCATCGGTGAAATGTGATATTTCAAGTGTTTGGCCAGCGCAGACGTCGAGTCATTATTTCACACAATAGCAGTTATGAAATATGATATTACCGAGTGCAAAGATAAGTAAATACCATTGTAAAAGAAGACCGTCTGCAGGCGTGAGATTCGTCGAATGCCATATTTGGAAAGCGCAATACATGCGAGAGAAAAATATAGAAAAGGAATCATTAGCACCTATTTCAAAACTCTCGAAGAAAACACACCATCATTCATCGTCATTTCTAATTACGTCAAACAACATACAGCATTGAAAGTACACATACCCAAAATGAAGAAGGGGTATGACATGATATGTTCAGTTATTTTATCTACAGTTTTACTTTAAAAAATTTAAAATTAAAATTACATTGTGCACTATTTGATGCCATAGGCTTAATATCTTCATGGCTAAAACCGTGATACGTGCTTACTACGTTCATATTATAATAGTCGAAAGCACGACTGTCTCAATATAATAGTAAACATTGTATAATAATTAAGTTCTGTTGATTCTCTAAGATATATTTAAGTGTTTTCATAAACAATGTGATTCTATTCCTGAATCGTTTTCATTATCAAATCTGTTGTATGGTAAGTGGCTTTCTTCGATGACTTCGATGAAAAAAATTAAACACAATTTGTTTGTACTACTTCCATATGTTTATAATGATCAGGACTGGCTTAGCCCATCACGACTGAACTGATAAAAGTACAATCATAACAGGACTATTTATATAAAATTGAATATTATTTAAGACATCGACTGAGGGTGCTTGATGGAATTTCAATATCAAATTTGGTTTATTGAGATTTTGTACACTTCCATGTATTTTGTCACTAACGACCCGGGTTTCACCTTTCGGCATCTTCAGGCATTCGAGCACACGAATGGACTCGAACTGACAGTTCGTGTCAGTTCGTGACAGTGTCATTCGTGTGCTCGAATGCCTGAAGATGCCGAAATGCGAAACCCGAGTCGTTAGTGACAAAATACATAGAAGTGTACAAAATTTCAATAATGCAAATTTAAAATTGAATATTGACAATTAAAAAATTTATCACATATTTTGACACAATGCTGCGGCGAATGCGTGCAAAATTGAACCAAATGTGCTGCGACGCTAAACACTGTTTTAATATATATTTTTACATAGGACAGTAAGTTTGACCGTGCCGACTTAACTAATCACTTTTGGTCATGACCATTATAAACATGTAGAAGTAATACAAACAAATTGTGTTTTATTTTATAAAATACAATGCCTTTCCACCAAAAATTGACAGTTAACACCTTAAAAGTGAAAAAGTATACGTTAAAAAAATAGTCGGCTTCATATAAAGATTAACTGGTGATGTAGATTTAATGTAAAATTAATATTCGATTCTCAGTATAAAATTATATTTCTCCCTCAATTGAAATGTCAATTATTAGTGAAAAGATATAACAAACAGTAAAATATTTAATAGGATTGATACAACTGATTCAAAAATTTTATAATGTAACCAAGACTAATTTCACTAGCTGGGAACATTTTTATAAAAAAATACAGTCTTGGACAACACAGTTCTTCAAATAAACTGGAATTCACAAAGTGTATTTACGAAAAAGGTTATAAACGTAGCAAATTGTATAATCTACAAAAATTATCTCATTTAAAAACGACGAAAAAACTTTCAAACAATATGTAATATTTTCAACTGCATTAACACCCTAGATTTTATCAAAATTTTTACTAACAGCCCTTAAAATCTTGAAAAGTACTTCCAAATTTTAATTTAAAAACTTTTGATATCAAAGCAAGCACTAGCTCTATTTTCAGTCGGGCAAATGGAAAAACTCACCATTTCAAAGAGTTTTCTTACGGCACTCTCAGTTTATTTAAAGGGGAATTGTGAGAAATATCGCCAGGACAGCAGACAAAAAGCCACGGCAATATGCAAATGTCACCGGGTGCAGGTATTGAGAATGCAGACTTGACATTTCCTTCACTTACCGTACGCCAAGCCGTAAATTTAAATACGTGTAACATATTGCGGCATATATTATATATATATATATATATATATATACCTACTACATCCAAAAAACTATATGTTCCCTTTGGAATTCCACGAATGACCAATATTTGTCCGCAACCAAGCGGGGCGTATGAAAGTATTTCAAGAACAATTTATTGCAGTTTTGTTCAAAAGATTTAATTCACATAATAAACTCCATGAAAAAAAAAATCGCATCATGCCAAATACATCGAAAAAAAAATATTATATTACTGCTCTATTTTATGACTATATATATTATATTACTGCTCTATTTTATGACTTGATAATACTCATCCTATATAAACTTTTAGAACTCATTCTACATTAAATTTGTGAAGTCAATAAAAAGTAAAAAATTCTTTATTTGCAATAGAATTACATATAATTTTTATTCACGCAGATTTACAACCAAGCTGTTACATATACATTTTCTGAATTTTAATGTTTTAATATTGTTTAACTACATACTACCAAAATGATACCTTTTTTGCAGAGGACACGATTTATAAAACTATCTTGGAAAAATCAAATCTATTAACAATAAAATATTAAAGTCTTCCTGTGTTATTATTTATTACACCATAATCAGTCTAATGCTTAAAAACTAATTTTACAAAGAGCACACGTTTAAATATTTAATATCTACATTTACGAACCCTTCTAGTTTGAAAATGTTTGCAAACGATAAAGTATTTTGTTAATTCCGTAGATACTTGAGATTCCAATGTAGTATTACATAATAGAATTTTTAGTAATTCATTCATATAAAGTATTCCTTTTAAGCGGTCCTTAGTTGGAAGTTTATTGTAGGTAAAGATTGTTATTGCGCCGACCTCAACTATGTTAGAAATGCACGTAGTGTTTGCTTTAATTAAATCTGGCGATGGTTGAAAGAAATATTCGCTAGTTCCACAAACGTAACACGAGAATTCCTTTTAGCCGGAAGCGAGCGAAAGAACGCGAAATATTTTCCTTTCTCGCTAGCTCATCAATAATAAATTCAGGCCGAGTGATTGGAATTATTTATTTATTAACGATTTAATTATTACCAAGGCCAAAAATTTACTCTATATTTCAACCTCATACAACAGTACATTTTCATTTAATTCCTTTTTCACGTAGATTTAGTATTATTGAAACAAAAACCGTTTCCACTCTACAATATATTCAATGTTGATCATTAGAGCGTTACTTAACATAAATATGCCGGTTATACAGCTGACTTGTTCATACTATTCTGTGGCGATGTCTATGAGGTCGAATGCCAGTAGTGACAATTTCACAAATCGTTTTTTGTATTGATTTACGAATTTGTGTTAAATGGCATGAATTTCTATGATATTTACATGCCTTCACACCTATCAGCTTCTAAAAATATAGCGAGAGAAATAATAAGCTAACTACTCGACCTTTTTCTAGTCCCATGCTTTCATCTTTACGCATTCAGAAACCAGTTGTCCAAAAATAAATCCTACAGAGATGCCCATATATATACTCTACATTTGAAGCGGGTGTAAAAACATATATAATAATAAAACAGTAATAAAACATTAAGAAGGTGCTAAATTTAAAATTATATCTACATGAAATGTGTGTTTTGATTGCCTATTGTGATAATAACAACATGCTTTGATTAGATAAATTCGTAATATTACGAAAATTCTCGCTCATTAACAAATTCGTTCATCGCTCTATAGGTAAACTTTCAGATTTCATTAATTTAACTTAATTAATTTTCCTATCATTCTGTTATAAGCGCGTGTCGCTTTTATGTCACGAGATACGCCCAGTAAAGCCTATGAATCCGTAGTGGGTGTCAGCGGGTACAACACTCCGTGCACTAGGGAGGGAAGAGATTCAGAAATGGCAATACGTATCTTAACAAAAAAATACGTATATTTTTTAATTTATAAAAATATTCAAAATTTATACTCTGGTTTCACAAAAGCAAGTATATTTTATTACATTTTTTGACCTTGCGCATACCCATAATAATATATAATATGTAAGCACCTAAATTGAAATGGTGCTTAATACAACCAGCTTAAAAAGGATCCCAGGCCATTTACGCCGGTTTTCCTTCTATAAATTCACACCGCCGTATCAGGAAATCAGATTCTATACCGGGTCATTGTTTCCCACATATCCTTTTACTTAATCCGTTGTTCCTTTGCGGGTCCACTGATACATTCATACCACTGAATGTTTTATATCAATGGCAAGTGTTCATTAATTCCCACTATCTAGATTGCTCCGTTATTTCGAGTACAAAAGTTAATTTAACAAATAGCCGCGTGGAGAGTTCGTTAGGACGTCCTTCGTTAGGTGGGTATATTAATTACCGGCAACCCTGCCCACCCGATCTTTTTCTGCATTCCATTCACCAGGAATAGGGAGTGGAACATCTTGTATTAAATAAAGCGTCGACTTACTTTCAGTCGTATTTGAAGTCACAGTGAACTATGAATTGCTAGATAAACAGATGTTTTGTTTACAATTTAAATAAATAACTAAGGCTAATATTCGATGCCAAAACTGCTATATAAAAATTTCTAATATTTCTGAAATTTTAACCCGTTCTTAGACGTTGCGTCTCTTATATATACAGATAAACTAGCAACAACGACATTGAATCAATTAAATGTCATTTTTATGACTGTAGTATAATTTTTATCGTATCAAGCCTGAATAAAATCTTGCATGTGCATACACTTTGCAGATTAATTCGATTCAGCTTTATTGGTCGATAAATTGAACCATTTACTGTTTGATGGTTCTAATAGCAGTTAACTTCTTTTTTCTCTTTTAAGGTGTTAACTGTAAGGACTTCTTTTTTCTGTAATTTGATTTATTGAAAAAACTGATAAACATACATGATTTTAAATTTGAATTGTTCAAATTTTCTACATTTCTATGTATTTCGTCAATAACCATCCGGGTTTCGCCTTTTGACATCTTCAGGCATTCGAGTACACGAATTTTAATACCAAATTTGATTGAACACAATTTGTACTACTTCCACATACTTAAAATGATCAGATGACAAATTGTGTTTTATTTTAAAAATATTATGCTTTTCCACCAAGAATTGACAGTTAATACCGTGTTCAAATTTAATATTGAAATTCCATCAAGCGCCCTCAGTCGATATCTTAAATTATATCGATACTTGATTTTGTTATCCTCTAGTCTCGTGAGCACTGGTTATTAACGAATAAATGATATTATCTCAACAGAATTTGACATAACTGACAGCTGGACAGAGTGCTTCCAGAAATACAGCCTAACTTATTTTTGTCTATATGAACTAAACAGAAGAAATACCACATTAGGGGATATATTTTGGGACAGCAATGAGATACATTCTAGTTGGTTTGAAGATCAGAAAGTTTATGAATTAATTGGAATCTCAGAATTACTATTTCTATACTGCTTAAATTCATTTAAAATAGGCTAGATTTTGAATAGTGAAAATATTATTTACAATGTCGATAACATACTACGTACTCCATTGTTGGTTGTCTGAAATAATCCAAATGAATGATCTAACAATAATTGTTAATTATCACTAAATAATCTATTTTAATTCACCTGTGACGATATCGCTTTATTTTAATAAATCGAAATATTTCTAATTTAAGTTTATTTCATTTTTTTTTTTTTTTTAATTGTTGAGATTTTCCAAATTTCCATGTATTTTGTCACTAATGACCCGGGTTTCGCCTTCCGGCAGCTTCAGGCACTCAAGCACATGAATGGAAATAGAATTGACAAAATACATGGAAATGTACAAAATCTCAGTAATTCAAATTTGATATTGAAATTCCATCAAGCACCCTCAGTCGATGTCTTAAATTATTTTAATTTATTAAATTTTCTTAAATTCTTTTTAATTATTAAATTTTAGGAAGAATATATTTTAATGTAATACTTACTACAGCAGTACAGTTAACGTGCCGTTAATGTTTAATTGTTAAAGATGTTATTTACGTTTTTTTACGAAGCTTTATCAAAGACTTCTTATATTTAAATCACATATAAGTTCTCAAAACCGTGAAAACTTTTAAAATCTAAGTATGTTCGTTTACCTTTACAATAAACATTGAATAGTTTTTTATTCTCGTTCATTAAAACAGTTTTCCAATTTAACAAAAGGTTGCACATACACTCCGTACAGATAGTAATTCTACGAAAGCATTCCGCAGTCGAAACTCGTAACGTCTTAAGGATAAATTATAAATAATTGTGTAAACATTGGTAGTTCCCCACCCCATCTCTCTACCCATTGTTTGCTCTTTACGTAGCTACTTAGCTTTAGACAGAAATAAGGGATGAAGGTTTTTTATCAACCTACATTTCATTAGTAGGCCTGGTCCACTTTCATGTGTTCACTTCTATATATATTTATACATGACCTGTTTGTGACTTACTTACTTGTTAGCAAGTTATTTCATTAGAGTAATTGTAACAAATTTCGAAACTACCATGAAAAAGATAATAAATATTATATCTTATTACAAGTTCACAGGTAAGGTTAATTTTGTTTATAACTAAAAACTTACACTGTTTTGTCAAAGCCACATTAAAGTCGAATAATTTCTTAGAGATACTTTATATACAGATATACATATTATATGTTCAGATTTCGATAAAACAATTATTATGTATTCAAATATACTCGAAAAAAATATTTGATTCTTTTAAATGTCTCGCTTTTAATTATCACATTATATAAGGATAAAATATAATAAGTATTCAGTTGTACCAAAGAAATATTTACAAATTTTTCAAAACTAGATTTTTAGAACTGAATACTTTGATATTTTATCCTATTTTGATGGAGTTCTACCAAGTAAATGTCAATTCAATCATTGGTATCATTTCCATTGTAATTTACGTTCACAATGGTTCAACAGTAAATAATGTATATTAGTTTATTGCGCTATAAATACTATAATATGTTAATATTTTACATCTTATAATTTGTGTTAGTTTATATCAGTATAGGTTTCACTCCAAGTGCTACTAGTTTAATCTGCTACGATGAACTTTGAACTTTTCATACCCACTTACTTGGATGACATCCTTGAAAACTGAGTAGATACGCAAATGCGTCTATATTGTGCTGCAAAGCAATACCATACTAAATCACTCTCAACATTTATCATTTCATACTCATTAACTAATCTATGTTAATGAAAAAAATATTTATTTGACATGAATTCCTGTCATCAGATTTTTATTCTTAGGTACTTTTTCAATATTTGATATTGTTTCTTTTATGCAAAAGACGTTTAAGTGTTTTCTAATTAACGGAATTCGATTCATTATCAAGATTACAATACAAAAACTTACGAATGAACTAGACTTGGTCTAGTAGGGGAAAATAAACCAATCAACTCACTTCTTAGTCCCTTAACGTATGTTTAAAAAAGTCACGTAAATTTCTTACATCATAAAGTCTTTTCTCAAATTTATTTTAAATGTCGTTATAATTATGTATCAAATTTGAATTGTTGAGATTTTGTAAATTTCCATGTATTTCGTCACTAACGACTCGGTTTTCGCCTTTCGACATCTTCAGACATTCGAGCACACGAATGAACTTGAACTGACCGACAATTAT
The DNA here is from genome assembly GCA_022494535.1 of Himalopsyche phryganea. Taxonomy (NCBI): domain Eukaryota; kingdom Metazoa; phylum Arthropoda; class Insecta; order Trichoptera; family Rhyacophilidae; genus Himalopsyche; species Himalopsyche phryganea. Next base: position 4,357,974 of record JAGVSL010000010.1, on the reverse strand, counting down.
GTACATCAAAATGTAAGTTAAGCCCAAGCTAGAATTGGAGCTTTCAAATTCGATATGGTAAGGGTTTAAAAAGCGCATTAAATAATGAACACCATTGTCATCATTTAAACACAAGTACCTAATATTTTGACCAGTATTACAATAATTAATTTTACAACTAACACTCATATATTTATATGGTTACTTTTAAGCTACCAAGCTTTGAAAGAAAATACTCTATTCTATCAAACCTTCGTGTACTGATTAGTGATATCATGTTATTTATTTTAAATACATCATTTAAAGCTGTTAAGAAAGTACTACATATACATTACGATTGGCTAAAAGGCCAATGAATTGAATATTATAACTATTCACTATCTTCTATACAACTGTCTGGCAATTTATTCTTTCTCTTGTATATAAAAGTAGAGATGCTAGATTAAATATTTTATTACAGAGACTAAGAAAACTTATTTCAGCGCACAAAACTTATATTGCAGTAATAACTCAAAAGTTTTTATTTCTGTTTTTAGCAGATGCTTTTAAATCCAGTATACGCTTATTAACACAAAAGGTTCTAGCTTATCAAGATTAAAGACAATGAAAAAAACCATTAATTCAATCTTGTTAGGAATGTTTAAATCTTTATTTTTTTCTCAAGTTAAACGCCTTCTGTAAGCTTGTATCTCATATTTAAACACGTGTATTAGTTGGTTTATTATCCTTTTATAAAATATAAATATAATATTGATTTAAAAATAGCAGTATTATGTTTGCTTATGTCAGCGTACGATAATTGTGATATTAAACAATTAAGTATCTAGGAATAACCACCAGACGGCAGTGCCACCTTTAAGAATTCGCTCAATACGCTTTATGTGAACGATGTGCAAACAGGGAGAAAGAGAGAGAGCTTGTTTGTATGCACTAATAATCAACTCAACATTTACGCTTACACACTCACTCATGCGCTGACAGAAATAGTATGTATAAATCAAGAAAAATATGTGTAAATATTTACTACACTTGATTAATAAATTTCAATATTAATCACCTCATTGAACGTATTCTGACAATGGCTATATTTAAAATAGCTAGATGAAACCTTTTTTGAATGCATGATTATAATTTTCCGAAATAGTAAGTAATTTTAAAGATACCTTTAATCCAGCACAATCGTAAATATGAAATCAGTTTTGGAGGAAAAATAGTGGGGGGACTGCAAAGCCACTAGCTACGCCACAAGATCTTTTTATTATTCTGTTAATAAAATTTATCATTTTTTTCTAATACAGTTTTTACTATGTAAAACGTGTCTGTATTGTAATATGGCTTAAAAAATTAAAGGTGGGGAGGGGCGGAAAAAACATTTCTTTAGGGAAGGCGTTGTAGGATAAACGTTGGAAACCGCTGTCGTAGATACAAATTTGTAAATGATCATTTCCTACACTACGGCTTCAACAATAATAAAAAATTATATGTAAAAGAATATGAGCCATTTCAAAATTAATTGCTTTAAGGATCGTCCTTAAGCGTTGCAAACTAATGATTTCATGAAAATTTATACCCACGAAGTATACCTAGAAAGGTTTCATCTCATGAAATAAATAATAGCATCTAACTGAACCGGCTGTGATTACCAGTTTGAATAACTAACTTTTATTTTATTTCACTCACGCATATATTTCTCTTATTTCTGCCAACACTGGAAGCATACTGTAAATATTAAAATACGAATAAAATTTGTATTAGGTTTTAGAGCGTATGACTAGAAATTGCGATATAAAACCGGGATTTCGGTATTTCGGTATTTCGACAGTTTTTTCAAAACCTTTCAAGGATTTTTTCTGAAAGTGGATTTATTTGCTTCTGAAATCTGATCTATCCATTTGACAGATTCTATCATTGCTGAACTAACCTTATTTAGGTTAATTTTTTTCAGTTATTTATGAAAATCAGCCGTTTATGGTTAGCTGTTCAGCATATAGATATCTTTATACCGTTATTTATTTCTTATTTCAACAAAATAAAACACGATTTGTTTGTACTACTTCCACGTGTTTATCAGGATCATCAGTTGATAATGCTCATGATGAGCGAAATCGGTCCTGATTAAATGCCTTTCCACCAAGAATTCACAGTTAACACCTTGAAAGTGTTCCGTTACCTATTATTGAAATATGAAAATAGTGGTATTGATCTATACCGTCATTGCAAAATTGTTACAATGTATTTGATATTTGCAATGACGGTATTTGAATCCTTGTGCGTGACTAAATAAGGCAAACTGCGAAGTAACAAATGTATTTAGCACTGTCAGGGTCAGTGTCATCTATGACTCCATCAGACTATGTCATTTCCAAGAAAATTCGTGGTAATTTGTATACGAAGGTTTTGTATTCAGAATTTCCAGTAATACAGTCGATGACAATATTAAAAAAAATGTACATCAAAAATCACAAAACAATGACGCCATTTATGTGGAACACAGATATTTTCTAAGAATATGTTTTATGGTGGAATAAATCCTATACTTATGGGAACCCAGTGATAAAAGCGTAATATCAACATAGCAAAAACAAACGGGACGCTATTAGAAATTTCCCAGAAATGAAAACGTCGTTCCAGGAAGCCTTAGTGCAAAGAATTGAAATAATTTGCATGAATATATTATTAATAGCGCCGGCGCTCAGCACTCAAATTACAAAAGTTCCAAGTACATGGAAGACTTCTCGAATAAATGTCAACGACATGCGTAAGCTGAGTAGTGACATCTGCCCGCGGTAAAAGCAACACACCAGGGGAACCTATTGAAGGCCCGCAACCGAGACGCAAACCTACGCCTCAAAACTTTAATTGAATTTCAAATTAGTTCATCATAGCTTGAATCTGTCCTTTGGTATATAACGTCTTACTTTCATCATAGCTGTTAAATCTATTCAACAGTTCTTTAAGCACTTATATCGGATCTATACGGAATTTAAATACACTCAGAGAACGGATTAGTTTCAAGATATCATTTATAATGAACTCATAGAATGACATGTTGGAAAAGGTCGTGAGTCGTGACATCTTAATGTTACAAAGATCTATATACCTGTCATTGTAATATTCAGTAAAGTAAAGAAGTGTACTCTAAAATTATTTCTGGATGTTTTAAAACATCGGTCATACTTTTTTGCACGTATACATTAAGTATATTCCTTGAAAACAGTCTTTTAGTGATACTTAGATCTTTGTGATGACAATATTTCAATTTCGATTCAGTGTTCGAAATTTCAAATAATATTTTTAACACTTCGTTTTTGTGTTTATGGTACATAATGACATATGTAATGTGAATCAATTGTGAGTGTTGAAGTTAATTAAAAACTCACTTAAATTCAAATGATTTGAAGTTTTATTATGCCAAATATACGTTTTTTTCATTTGATTGGGTGATATTATTAAAAATTTGTGTTTAAAGTGATTAAAGAATGCAAGTATATGTATGTACACGTGTATTATATATTATGTCAAATAAAACTTTTCATAACTAAATTTTTTCAATATTCAGGGAGGTAACCGTGATTTATTTTTCGCAAATTTTTTGAGCCATGGAATTAAAAAGTTTGAGAAATACTGCATTACGTTATGGAAACCTCTTCAAGGCTTTATACAAGCTATAAACAATTACAAAATCAATTAATTCGCTGTATTAGGGATAGTGAAATAATCATTATCCAATATATTTTATCTGCTGAAATATTTATATTATACAATGTAAAATTCAAATATTGGGTCCGTAGTCGAGTGGTCAACGTTGTTGAACTATTCTCATATCCATACTTTTTTCGAAAAATATAAATTATTCAACTGAGAAACAAGCAGTTTTCGTAGAAAACTTTCGTGGAGAAAAACTCCATTGGAAGTACATATATAAGCTCCACATTTGAAGCGAGCATGTTTCAAAAATAATATTCATTTTTTTATGTAATGTAGTGTTTCTCAACTTTTTGTCTCCTGCGAATCACTAAAAATTGAAGAAATATCTTGCCGACCACTAACGCAGAAACAAAAAAATATTGTTTATATACGAAGAGCTGCATTACCTTTTAATGTAAAATTCCTTTATTTCATAATAAAAAATACATTTTCATTCTACTTTATCAATGAATAAGCAACATTCAACATTAGTTACATTGCGAGCGAGCTGATGGTCAGTATTCTCAAAAAGAAATAGCCCGCAAATAAATGAAATGTGGAGAAGAAATAATTCTATCGTGAAAAAATAAATCCAACACATCCCTCTTTGGGGCTGACAGCAGCTGTCAAAATGGAAGGAGATGAAGTTAGGCGCATAATGCCAGCAAACATTCTAGCAAATTCGAATCGCAAGTATACACATTCGCTATAAGTACATAGACAAGACAACGACGTGTAACTTGTCTATGTAATGAAAACTTCCTGTCAGTCAAAATATCCCCTGCCAATTTTCTTACTTCCGTCTATTGTTCGTATTATTATTATTTTATAGCAGCTGCTTCAGCTTTTCTTCTCTTATTTTGCACCATTAGTATCATCGTCAGCATCATTATTAATTTATAGTCTTATTCGTTTTTTCCTGATTTCTGCGTTTTGGTCAACTTACTGTCTGATTAATTTCGGCCGTGATTATTACAATATCAAATAAGGGTCTTATTACCTAGTCTACTTAATTGGTTTCTTTTTTTAATGTATTTATCGTCAGTTCTTTGTGGAACGGCATTATATTCATAAAAATACAATAAGTTGTTTGTAATATTCAGTCGATGAACTAACTCGGTCCTTATCATAATAATAAATCGTGGAATTATAACAATAAAAAATGCCTTTTATTTTAAAAAGTATCAGAAGTCCGCTTTCTTTGACATTCTAGAGATGACCGACGTTGCAACATTTTCTCTCTTTATTCTGGAAATGTGATTTGACATAAGGAGAGAAAAATCCTTCCGCATGTAACTGTTCTTAGTTAGAGTAAAAAATACAGATTTGTCATTATTTACTCGTCAATACGTTTTGAATGTAATCTTCTTTACTTCATCATCATCTTTGTTGACTACACAAACAAGTGCGAGTTTTATTCACCTCTGTCTTCAAGTTACCTATTCGCTTGCACGGGTCACAATTCAATTCATTTATCTAGATTGAATTCTCTCCACAAACTTGCGTAGTGTGTAATAATAAATTATGTTCAGTGTGACCTTTCAATAATATCTTAATTTAGATGTGAATGTTGCCAAGTACACAATAAAACATATATTTTCGTATTCTTATACACTATGGACAAATAATTTTTCAAAAGAAAATAGCGTATTTTATCAAACGAGAATTTTATTTTGATAATTATTTCAGCGCTATGCCGTTTTCTAATCGTATTTCCGTGGCAAATACTTGGATAAAATAAAGATCATTTAATATAAATAAAAACAAAACACCACTTTTTAAATTATTACTCATTTGCAATGGTTTAAAGTAAATCAGTTCTTTTACGTGAACATGACGTGTTTAGTGTTTAAATAAAACGTCTTTCCGTGAATTAACGGTCGAGACTATGTAAGTTACGATATATAACGTTTACCTATGAGGATACATAATAGGAAATGAAAAGTTTTTAGAAAGGAAAATATTGGTTTATAATTCAGATCAAAATTTTTTTTTTGATTCTGAACATCTGAACATGGCAAAACATTTGTAATACCGTTACGAATGCAGAGTGACGATTAATACTTTCGGAGGCAGATGGCGAAAGGTGGTTGACTTATTTTGATACAACATAACTCGTAAGTAAAAAAATGTTTGCTTTGTCTTCCAATACCACGATTTATCAAAACGTTCCACTTGGCCGCATCTAATTATGCATCGTGAAGAAGTGGTATACCGGTTCGGTTCCTTAGTATGAACGTGCCACGCGCCACCGCTAGAGCATGACGTGCCGCAAAACTGCACGCTAATCGCACAATGGAGCACCATCCGGAATCAGCCAGCCCCCATAGCAATAATATAAATAAAAAATAATACATGTCCGCTTAATTACATTTTATAAACCCTATGCAAGAATAATATAAAATAATTCAAACAATTTTCTTATCATTCACCGTTTCGCCATGTAAAATAGTCGTTTTACCATTGCACGTTTACACTGATTCCACTAATAAATTGATGAGCTTGGTGGAAGAAAAACTTAAAGGCGTTTAAGTGTTTTTTCTGATTATGGCGTATGCAGCAAGGGTCATATTTTGGGTACTGGCCCACAAAAAATTATATCTGTATTTAGTTAATACAATACGTTACAGTCATTTAAGTTGAGGCACCTCACAAATTGTTCTTCCATCTAAGATTATCCGGCCATTTTGTTGGTGTTGTAACCTCACTTTTATTTTTGTCAGATTTTTTGTGAAAGCATATTTTAATTTTTAACTATAAACATACACCATACAATACCAAAAAATAGTAGCAGACTAGCAGTAATGCCATAAATTATGAATGATGTTCTCTCCTTTATATCCCTACTTAGACCAGAAAGTGCCAACCGGCTTATTATGTTCTCTAAAACGAATATGTGAATTTTATTTACTAAAAAAATTATTAAAACTTTTCATTTAACATTACTTCTATTTTTAAAAAATCGTTTTTATTTTGCCGGATGGAATAACAACTTAAGACATGTGGTCATTTTCAAGGATTTAATTTTTTGACTAACATAAAAACAATATTTTAATAATTGTGGACAAATATTATATCAAAAACACTAATACTTAAACATATCAGTGTTAACTGTCAATTCTTTGCGGAAAGGCATTATATTTTAAAAATAAAACACAATTTGTTTGTACGAAACATGTGGAAGTAGTACAAACAAATTGTGTTTTATTTCTAAAACATAAACATATTCTATAGTAGAAGGAAAAATGTTTGAAATATTTAGCACTGAATATCTCAGAACCCGATTTCGGGGGTTAAGTAATTCTTCCACCAAGCTCCTCAGTTAATACTTTGTTACCTCTTTTTTCTGATTGGAATCAACAAATCAATAGTTTCTATATCTGGAATTGACTTTGTTTTCAAAATAACGCGTGATTTTCTAAATTTTTAAACCATATTGATGACTAGAAATGTCAAGTCGAAAGATAATCTGTTTTGTACCGTAGATGCGACTTAAGAAAATGGACCTGGACATGAAGTTTTCAGTTACTCAATTGATATTCTGCGTTAATTATCTTAGGCTTTGGTAGAAAATTTTTGATTTATCTATTCAAAAATATTATAAATGAAATTGAGCTTTTTCGGCTTGCCAATAAAATATTTTTAATTTCAAGAATGTATTCGATAGCAGCTAGCATTTATTTCCCTCTTTAAAGTATTGCAATAATTAAAGATATTATAAGTTTTTAGAAGGAAATGTACTCGCAAATATTGAGAAAAAATAGCTTATTTCACGGAAAGTACAGCTTTTTTCAATACACAATATTCCTATAATGTTTTAAAATATATTACTTAAATAATAATAGTGGAATCGAAAGATTTTTAATCTGTTTCTTTACAATGCGTCCATTGTTAGTTTTCTAGCGTAGAATCTTAAAAACGTCTTTTTATTTGAGTCTTTTTTATACACATCTACTACTTTTAAATATTCATAGTGAATTTTGATGCGGGTACACAAGACAGTGGAATAGACGGCGATGCAAATGTGTAACGGCCAAGCGCAGTCTACTGGAACGCTTTATGAGTGTTTATTCGAGGGGTAAAATAAAATAAATTATTCTCTGACTTCATATTTCCCGAAGAAACCCTTCTTTTCATCACGAAGTAATGTGATTTGGATATTTTTACGTCTCAATAAATACATTTTATCATTATAATTTCGATTTATATATTTCAACCATTATAAAAATTCATAGAACATAATAGTATTAATGTAATTATAATAGATAAATACAATGTTTTGACTTTTCTAGTTATTTTTCATTTACGTTTCATATATTTTATAGATTTAAAAGTACACAGGTCACCTAAATATTTTCGTATCAATCAGTTAATTTTAGGTTCCAGGTCCGTGGCGCAGTAGTCAACGTCGCTGGCTTTGATTGCGGATCTGACGGGTTCGCTTTCCAGTACGGACAGTTTCATAAATCGACTTATGAATTTCTGTTCCGAGACATGGATGTTTGCGATTTCTCAAATTCCCTCCCGCCTATCCACCCCTATAAACGAAGCGTAGCGAAAACGATTAGTTAAACACTAGTCCGATCTTAGTCATATCGTTCTATCCCTACTCTCTTCGAAAAAAAACAGGCTAAGTAACTGAATAACAAGCAGCTTTCGTAAAAAATTTAGAGCACAGTAGAGTTAGAACGATTATTTTTCAACACACGATGAACGATAAAAATTTTGGCGCATGCTCTTGTGTAATTGCTTATACACAAGTGTGGTTATGTGATAGTCACTGGCGTAGCAGGGGGGGGGCGGCCCGTTTTAGAGGGCGGCATTTTCGAAAATAAATAGATAATTTCGGTGGTAAAAATTAATATTTTTTTTTATACATACATAATCAATGTAAGTTTTATTCCATTCAACATATTTTCTTCCGTATAATTTGTGACTCGCTGACAAAATATACTAGTCTAGGGGGGGCATTTTTGTTCTAGGGGGGAAATTATATTTATACACAAAAAAAAATCTTCTTCAGACGCATCTTCTGCATCGTAATGATTTATGACTAAACAAAAAAGCAGGATATTAAATAGCCTTAACCCAACACTATTGTAAATATAAAATCATAATTTTTGGAGAAAAATTGTTAGTACTAAACATAAAATTTGTCAAGATTGTAAAAATATAATACATGTTTTTCAAGAAATTATGTTTATTCAAAAAAAATTCTGTCTGCGGCGTATCTTTTCCATCATAATGACCGCTCCAAAGTAATTTCTTTTATTATAAATAATTTCGATCAAAAAAATACTAAATTTAATCATACCCACCCCACGGCTTAATTCGAGTAACTAAACAAAAGTCGTCTAACAATGACTGCTTTTAAGTAAGTCAGACACACATTCTCTACGAGTGCGCTTACAGAGAGCGTGTACGTGTGCTGTGTTGCATATAGATACATCAGGAAAAATATATATAAAATTATAATTATTCTGCCGCTCGCCTTGTATTTTTTATTACTGACCACATTACCGACTACACCACTTCAAACAAAATCTTCAAGTGAATTATCATAAAATAAAATAGTTTGACTTTTACGTACATAATTAATTATTAAGGTGGTTTCTAGTAAAGTTCTAGGTCGAATAAACTGAATATAATGTACACTAAATCAACTTTTCGTGACGCCATTTTCATTCAAGCAATAAGTGTCACATTTTAACGATATATAAATTTGTTCTCAAAGTTTCATTTAATTCATTTGTTGTTTCATAATTACGGGAGTGTTTATTTTAAGGCTTGTGATCACGATTTACTAATTAAGAAAACAAAGACCACACGATGGCATCCCACAGTGTAGTACAGAGAATCGTAACACGAAACTTTGCAGACTTCTATAACCTTTGGTCGACGGTTAGCTATAAATAATTTTATTATATATAATTGGTAATAAAAAGTGTGTCTTTAAGAATGATTGACATCTGTGTTCTAATAGGAAGAGTTTTAACTTACCAAACAGATGATTCTGATTTTGAGACCAACCAAGGTTCATATCAAATTTAAACTTTACTTATTAAATTTATTATTAATTGAGATTATATGCATTGGTGTTCGATTATCTTTTCTCCCTGACCGGCTTTATCTTTAGTGATTTTAGGGGGTTTCAAAATATATGGTACGCAATAAGCTGAAATGCAAAATATTTTTTATCTTTTTAAATATTAATTTAATTTGACGATACTTTTTGTAATAAATAATATATAAAGCTTATTCTTCTTTGATGTTCATTTTTTGTGAAAACTTCACTTGAATTGTGAAAACTGTCAAATCATGGTCGAAAGATGTTTTGTATATTAATTTAAAATACAATTTATAGTAAATCAAAGTTCAATTCTTTTAGCGATTTTTAATCATTTGTTTAAAATCCTGCTGCGCTGAGTGAAATTGACTCTGATCGTACTTAAAATAATGAAATACGCTCGACAAATTGTGTTATTTACATAAATATTTTCTTAAAGACTTTTTAATAGTACATTTTTGTTGAAATGGTTTATATATTACTGTCCTACACATTCTTTTCCGACACCTTCTTAAAGCTTAAGTTCCGTAAACTAATGGTACTTTATATTAATTACTAAAATGAAAAATAACCATCTTAGGTGAAATGAAAATTAAAACCCTTTATTTTTAAATTTAATTCTTAAAAATAACTTATGTAATACTTGGCATTACCAATCCTGTGCTTGTTTGACATAAGTATTAGACACATGATTTAAATTTTTTATACTCAGTGTTTTAAGCGTGAATCAGTTAAAAGTTTTAAATATAAACAATATTTTTCATTTTCAAAATATGTGCTTAAATCGTTGATACAAATTTACTAAGGAGAAAGAGACAAAAAATTTTCGTCAGCTTTGATCGTCATATATCATTGTAACTTTTTCAGATAAATAGAAGTACCGCTTGTACTTAAAAAGCAAAAATAAGTGCTTTAAATAATATACTTTCTGAGCTCTTGGTTGCCGACTACTGGTAAATTAAATAAACCCTTTGTTTTTTATACAGTCCATTTTTGATTATTTGTTTTATTCTTTACTCGTTAAATATTTATATTTCATTAAACAAATGTTAAGTTCCGCTGAACGTGTATGCAAATTACCCCCACTATCAAAATACAACACTATCGCAAATTTGAAGGAAACACGTTTGTTTTGGTTTACTTTGCTGCTCTATACTAAACATGCGCTATTTTAAGATCACGTATTTCAGGTAACAAAAAAAATATATTTTAATTCGTCACCAATAATTCATAACCACCTAATTTTATATCGCAAGTTTCATCACAATATGGAAAATGATACACTTACTTCCACAAAAAAATTTATAATATTTTTTAGAATTATTTTTCAGTGCAAATTAACTTCCGAAGAATTAGTGCTTTATTTATACGGACAAAATAAACACTGGTTTCTCTCTATAATTATATCTGAGGAATTATGTTTGGTATTATAGACGCAATTATTTGAATTTAAATAGATTTTATATGACAACTTTAAAAATATTTGGTATATAGCCAAGGCCAGATGTATTAATTACATGAAATAAGCTCGAATTACTTTTAAATGTCACTCAATATCAACTCGAGGGGAACAGACATAACACAGACATAAGATCATAATTACCCATACCCAAATGCTCAATTGAAATATTCTTAATTTGATATTGACTATACTGGGATTTGAACTTAAACCCATCTGATCGTTAGAGTAAAGGTCTTAACATTAAAGCACAAATTCTATTTAAAAGTTATATTTTTTAACCGTGTGCGCTCTCAATATACTACTAATGAATCAATGCAACAGAGAGACTTTAACTAAAACTGGTTGTGAGTCATTCAAATTATAAAATGGTTGCACATATGATAGGAAAAGACTATTATTATAGTAAGCCAATCATTCTATTGATGTGCCGTTTCATCATCGTAAATGGTCAATGAAAAGTTATAAAGACATCACATAAATCCATGTCATAAGATATATTATAAATTGATTGTAATTCAATATTTGTTTTTTTCCAATGAAGGATTTGACCCTTACCTTATTTGAGTTGGAGAAACTTCTAAGGCATTGTCATTTTCCTACAAGAACTTTTCAATTTAATTAAGGAAAACAATACGAAGAGTTCACAAGGAAAGTATAATCAAATGAAATCAAATCTTTCATCAACGCTTTATGGCTATAGAAATAATGGACCGAACAACATAATATGACTTTTAATCACAGCTTTGTTACCATAATATCGACGGTGTTTTGTCCAATTGTCGTAACCCCCGTAAAATTGAAATTGTTCAGTAGAGAGGTAGAGAGTAGTAACTATTTTTATCGAAAACACTATATGGTGAGCTGCGTTATAAATCTTTGTAATGCACTCTTGTAAATTCTCATATTTGCAGATATAGGACTAAACGTAGCGATTGTTGAAATAATAGTGGCTTACATCAAGTGGCCGGGTCAGAATCTTTAAACCTAAAACCAATGTTAAATTATGTTTCCTTTCCAAAAAGTGGTCAATTTATTTTTCTAATTTTCATCATTTGGCCTAGACCTGCTCTGCCGTCTTTAATATGAGATCATTAACTCATTTTCGTATTTTTTGAGAGTTACACCAATTGGCCAAAAACACCGTCGATTATATATTATTACATGACTATTATTATGAAAGTAGTAATGGTATGATGATAATTATCATTAAATCATAGAACTCCCAACGGCAATATAATTTAAATAATTGGATCATTATTTTAAAATGTTAATTCCATTCGTTCATTCGATAATGAATGAATATTTATTACTTTTGTTTCTTTTTGTCAATGCTCATTTGTTTTACAATTTTGAATAAATATTCATCGCTAAACGGTGAACAAACGCTTCGTTTCGCATTTTAATTAATTCGTGCTTTTTTGTCTTGTTTTATAAATATGCCAATTGATATTTCGTTTTTGGTGATAATAATGAATAATAAGGTACATGCAGTACTACGGTTATATGATTTATGAAGGATATCAATGTGAAAATTCAAAAAGCATAAGGTATATTAGACCTAAAATTACTTCTTTAAAGCATCTTCTTGAGGTCTTTTCCATCTCGTCGAAGGCCGTCTTGAACAGTTTTCAAGATCATATATTATTCATAGACTTGTGCTTTATTATTATTTTTTTTTTAAAAAGTAACCTAAGGAATAGAATAAATATGTAAAACCCCATTATTATGCTTAAACTTTCCACTTATTTTTAACATGTCAACGTAACTATTTTTACGTTTAAAACGTTTCAATTGAAAAAATCAAACTAAACATTTCGCCTTTATTCATATTTTCTTCGTCTTTAAATTTCCATAATAATGTTTTCAAAAATGGTACTTGAAAACTCTAAGTTATAATTAAATTATACGTAGCTCAATGTTCAAAATCGTGCCATCTTTGAAATATTTTTCATACATTTTATAAACGATCGATCAGTTATATGTATATTCTGTTAAATCTGTCACTATGAAACCATTTCCCACGTATAAACAGCTGATTAAGTAAGTAAATTTTTCATGAGAAATTTATTCATATAATGGCAATGTTTCGTGGCTATTTCTAGCATATCGAGAGATCTTGGAGAAGTTTTCATCGAATGCCGGATATACCATCTGTTGATAAGATGGCGCAGCTATACGCATTGAGATTTAAGTTTGATGTCAGACAAGATGTCGACTGACAAAACGCCGCGTGATCATCCGAAGAAGGAATAAATTTCCCAGAATTTCCATACCGACAGCATCCTTCGTCCTTGTTGCCAGCATTATGCATTCAAGAAATCTTGCGTTTCCACTCCCCGCCCCTCGATCTTTACCCGATTCGCGGTTGCATTACATTTGAGTACTTTCCATTAAAACTTGGACGAGTTTCTAGCTAACGTACACACGAGGCGCGCTTCAAAAGTAAATCCCATCTAATCTGTTTGCATAATGGCTTAAATTTTCACTGAAGGTAATCAGAAAATATCATCAGCAACTTGATAGATTGAAACGGTACCGAAAAAATGGAAGTACTTTTATTTTTGATATAAATATAATTGACAGCCGAATATTTACTTATTTTTACTGTCGTATTTTTTGATGATTATTTATGAAGTTTTTGTCATGATTCTTTTCTCCAGCTTGTCAATGAGGATGTCACTAAGAAACGCTTTCAACCGCTTCAACAATATTTCTTTGGATATATTATGATATATGTGAATTTGAACAATCTAATACTTGTAAGGAACAATACGTATTCGTTCGTTTCTATGAAATTATAATTACGAATCACTTCCTCTACCACTTCCTACTCTCGCTCTGCATTGTAGCAGGTAGAGTGAGAAAAAAAAACTGCTTTTGAACAGTAAAATTTGGCCTAAATTTGTAATAATTTATTCTCCTTTTCTAAAACTACTTTCTCTATAGTAGACAGAGCGAAGAAACAAATGACTGAAATATAATCCAGTTATAACTGAAAACCGTTTTTTGTACGCAGTGACTTGAATCAAAAGAACCAATCGGAGAAGACAATTGACTCAGTGTATTCGATTTACACCTTAGTGACTCTTTTACCATGTCTGATATCAATCAATATATTATATTCTGCGTGAACGTGGGCGAGTTAAAACAAAATTGTTTCATATTTTTTTCAGAATAAGTATTGTAGAAACTTGATTAGTTCCTTACCAACTAGTGTTTTTCTGTGAATTTTACGACTAGCTATGCATTTTAAGTAAAAAATATTTGGTTTTTAGTGATATTTTTGAAAAATAAATTAAATATTAGCAATAGTAATAAATGATCTGTGTTTTAAAATTCAACAATTTTTTACCTATCTTCGAATTATTCCTGTTCATAAAATGATAATGTAAAATAGTGATTAGTTGATGACCATCGTAGAAAATTTTACGCTTTAATAATGCTGCAAAAAAGTTTACTAACTGTTCTAGTTTCAAATCACTTAATTTTTCAACAAACTCTGACATTTTATGTTACAAAAACCCCGAAAGAGGATTTTCAAGTCATTCATTTGCCAGAACGAATAATTAGTTGTAAACATCAAAGAGTCAATTTCACGAAATGAGACGGTTACGGCCTTGTCTTGAATACGTTTTGAAATATGAAACGCCGAAGAGAGAAATATTTTATTTCCTTGTACACGCAGGCTTTCTACCATTTAAAGATGCCTCTTAAATTAGGGATACAGAAACGGGGTGGGTTCGGGGGGTGGCCGTCGCCTGCGGGCGAAGAGACATTAGCGACTCGCTGGCCATGAATATAATTAGAGCGAAGGGGACAACCCGAAACTGATACTTATCTCGTTCAAACAAAACTGAATGCAATGGGTGTTTTGCTCAGTTATTATTGTATATTATTTTTGCATTCAAAACAGGCTCTGCCTGTTAAACCAATTGCGTGGAATATCATAACAGGCAACGTAGGGTAACTACAAAGCTGTTATTAGATTCCTTGTTTTCTTTGCTTAATTATTTCTGCTTATAAAAGTGATTTTTTTAAGTTGATATACCTTTGGAACTAGTTTTATTTTGTTTTAAATGAAATTAGTAATAATATACATAAAATATTAAGAATGATGAAATATGTGTTATATAGACTCGACACAGCATTTTTTGAAATGCTCATGTATACGTGACTTCAAAATATTTATTTATTTATCTTTTGCAATCAAAAATTAAATTCACATTTTTTTTTTAAATTGACAGTAGATACAATTATCTCAGCCAATGCGTTCTGCTTGAAGGAAAAATCTCGGATTCAATATAACTGGATGATTAAAGTACGGTTGGCCATAGCCGTGGCTAGTCTTTAAGCCCGGGCCAACTAAAGGTGAAAATGCAAAACGATTAACGAAATAAAATCGTCAATGTGCACTTAAATTATATACTGAATGTTTAAATATCTAAATTATTTTTTTACTTTTACTAGTTCGTACACAAACTATATTAGCCTGATGTTTACATAAGTATTTACAAAATAAATCTTCTTTTATTTTGGTAATTGTCAACATAGTGCTAATTTGGTATTTCTCAACAAGTTTTTAGTACCGTAAAGTGGAAATAAATATTTGGATGAAATACATTCACATAATAAAACAAATTTTGGTTTAATGAATTTAATTTTCTTTAATTTGACGACAGAACCTGACTTAATCGCATTGGAAGGTAATAAAAAGATATCCACGAAAAATGATTACAATTTATTACTCTTATTAATTTTTTTGTTAAAAGATGTATATAATAGAATTTCTTGTTGCTCTATTTTTTTTTAAATATATTTAATATAATTTTACTTTAAATATCAGTCAGAAAAAGTGCAAGTAAACGAACTCTTCGGTAAATTTCAAAAATCTTTATAGAATTGTTATATTCAATAAATTGCAAATTCCCTTCTCATCGCTTTCTTAAAAATACTTTTACGATTTTGTTTCAAACATTAAATCTCGATAACCTACAATAAACCCTAATCTAGTCACGGCGTAAAGCAAATAAAAGCATTTCTGAAAAACAAATGTCAACTCTTTGCTAAACAGGCTTGAAAGTTTTACTATTTATATTTATATAAAAGTGAAATAGTGTAAACAAATACTTTGAGAGTGCGATTATTAAATTTTTTTTTTTTATTTCGACGTTTCATAATTTTTAGGCGACGGAAAACGATTAACGAAATAAAACCTACTTATTTGCTTTAAGCATATGATGTAACATAGTTTAAAAATAAAAGAATACATC
Source organism: Himalopsyche phryganea (assembly GCA_022494535.1). NCBI lineage: Eukaryota > Metazoa > Arthropoda > Insecta > Trichoptera > Rhyacophilidae > Himalopsyche > Himalopsyche phryganea. Next base: position 4,341,509 of record JAGVSL010000010.1, on the reverse strand, counting down.
CATCGGTAAAAATGAATCAATGATCAACTAAAATCTGTACACTGACCGATATTCTCTTGATTTTAGATTCAATACCCGTTGCTTCATTTCTCCGTGTATCTTTCCCTTCCCTTGATAAAAGACACTGCAGCTTATATTCAGCAAAAGTTTAAATTAAATTCACTCGAAAAGGTAATCCTTTAACGTCGCGGGCTGTCGTAAAGGAAGCGCGGCGAGAAATGAGGCTTTCGCGTTGACCGCCAAGTGAAAAGCTCGTGGCGGAAGGAAATCTCGTCACGTCTTCGTGCCGATGCGATGGCTGTAGCTACACATCTTAAATAGAATTTTCGTAATGGGATGACGGAAAATTTTTAAACTACAAGCTTATTTAAGTGATTGATATTAAAAATACTTTGAACTTCTGTTTTGTATTAACAAATAAATCGATTACATTTTTCTAGATGTTTAATGATATCGGGCCTAACCAACAAAAACCTATTCTACGAAAGCTTACTGTAATTTTTTTCTGTATATTAAATATGTATTTGCAGATCCTTTCAAATGCTTACTGATATCAGTGTTTTTTTGAGATATCTAAACAATTATTTGTTGATACCTTTTAAGTTGGTTAAAACAAAGAGAGAATAAAAAATATGTGGAAAAGTAATCCTATTTCAAAAAACATGTAATTTCAATTAATTGAAATAAAACAGAGTTTACGTCAGAATTTACAAAAAAATAGTAAATACCGCATGTTTAACTTGAAAAATTAAATCTGTTTAATACAGATAGAGGAATCTGAATTTTTTCCATCTAATACCATCTCCTCGCGAGGGAGAGTATTGAAAAGATATCTTAAGAAATGTTCGGTCGACTTGTACAAATACAGGTACTATAAAGAGGAAACAATCAAGAGATTGATACCGTCAAGTGGAATCACGTATAAACAATATCACCGCACTTAAATGAGGCTTACAGTAGAGTTTTCGTGAATTCAAAAAATATATTTTTAACTTAGGATTTCTTAGCGCTTTTTTTAATCATCACACAAACCCACTTTATCATCAAAATATTTCAATTCTAATGGCAGTCATTTTAATTTCAAATGTGTCATTGTAACTACTTGCATTCGTTATTTTTTCTTAATTGTGGCGAAGAAAAAAGAGATTAAATAGAAGGTAAAAACGAATCTTTCATTTAAAAATTTAAGCAACTCATTTTTCGTATATGTAGTTTTTTGTCTACAATTCCAGGTTGATTTTGACGTACTGCAAGAAAAATTTCCATCCCGGTCGATACATTAATACGTTTTCCAATTTTACCGGTCAATCAACACTCAGTATTTCGGAAAGAAATCCAATATCTTTTAACTGGTCAGGATATTGATTTACCCTCATGAATGTACATTTTTTTATAAATGGTTGCTCCTCTGATATTGTTTGCATGTGTAAATTTATTAGGAGATTCCCAATTCATATTTTTCTTTTCACTGAGTGTAACATAAATAAAAACATTTCATCTTTACTTTCCATTTAAAAATGATATACCTATGTCCTTTTTGATATGTCTGTAATAATTAACATTAATTGAAACCTTTTTTTAAATAAATGTACATTTTTTTATATATTACTAAATCCAGCCTTACTTACGACCACGAGCCTACAATTTATGACAAAATTAATAAAATATTCTCTTTTCACTTTTTTTTTTAATATTTATATAACACACAAAATCACAGTTTCTTGTTACTGAAATTATAAAGGAATATTTAAATCCCTCAAATGTTTGAAAGCATTTTGCAAAATCCTAACATTTCCAGGAATTTTCTTTGCGATGACAACCTTAATAACATACGACAACAAGCAAAGTATTTTCTTTCGAGCGATATTTCACCAAGCTGCAAGCGAATGTACCTATTGCAGTTTTTATAATTTCGCAAACGACCGAAGGCGGCGGTCGAAGCCTGGGAACTGCAATGTGGTAAAACGATTGAATAATACTTTTTTCATAAATAAAACACACTAATTTTATCGCTCAAGTGTTCCAATGTATTATTGCGTAAAGACAAATTGGTAAAACATCAGAATAAACTTTGCGGTAGACTCTCATTTAATACGTGCATATACATATTCCATAATTTATTTTTACTCAGAAAATATTCCAACCGACTGTTTAATATTCGTACACAGCTGTTTGCTTTAAATAATATTAAAAGATATTCAAACAATCTTGTTCAAAATAAAGTTGACCACCTGACGTCAGTTGTCTTGTACATGAAGACAGGAACCCAGCTTAACATATCAAATTAGAGATGGCAAGAAGTTGTTTCTAAACATGCAACATTTCTTCTGAAGAAGCGATCAGATGGTAAAACATAGTAATATGGGTATACAAAGTCGATAACATTAAATAACAGACCGTCACATACATCAGTGTTAAATGAAGATTCCTGGGATTGCGATACCTATGAGATTAATTAAAGACAATTTAATAAGCCAAGATACTTTCAATCGCCTAATAGCTATATATTTCGATGACATTTTCAATAAAAATGAAAAGTACGATAGAAGTTATTTCATTATTCTAACAAAAATAGAGGGCAGCAAAGCGTAAGTAGAAAAAATACATATGTAATATTATGCAAATACTTTCAGTCTATCGCATTGTATTATGTAAAAACATGTATCTATGTCCAATGGTTTCAAGCTTACCGACACAACTAGTTTCAAATGTCATGCTTAGAACAAATACTCCGACATATGTTACAACACAATAATACTAATGTTATTTCAGTTACATTAACAAAACATTATCAACACAACAAAGACATGTATTTATATTTCCAATCGTATAGCAAAATTCTATAAATAATAAACCAAATTGCTAGAGACTAGAGAGAGTCTGCTTAGTGTCAGACTTGAGCAAACTTTTTGGCTGAAGAGGTTCATTAGGAATTTACAATGAAAGCACGTGAATTAATATGTTAGACGAACATTATTTCTTATCGTAAAAAAAACAAATTTATAAGCCAAAAAGAACCTCACAAAAATATGCATTGGGCCTAATTTTCTCAGGCCTATCTTAGTATATGTTTACGACATATCGAATTTTTTAAATCGGCGTATTAAAGATAATTTTGAAGGATTAGTCACATTCTATGTCTTCACAGTTTTTGAAAGCAATAATGTGAATGAACTCGTAAATAGACGGAAATCGATTAAAAGTGTTCATAATCCACAAAAAATTCTTAGAAATTTTTTCAACACAGAGGTTATACCTAAATGAATTCGGTGGTTGTCATATCATTTTTTTATTGCTAAAGACAACGACTGTCAATTTTATTTACAATGGAAACGTATTGTCAAAAATGAATAGCCTATAACGCTAAAAGAATATATGTTATACCAAGGTGAATACAAAAATCAATAGATCCATCATTGTTTTATGTATATTACATATAACTTTTAAAAAAAACATTGATAAATAATTACGAATGAGGCTTATTTTGCTACATAATAACTGTTAAAGTGAGCAAGCTATGCACAAATAAGTCTTGGAGAAGCATTCAGCTGTGTATGTTTATAATTGGAAAAATTTCATCAATTATCAATTAAGCAAATATTAATGAACACACACAATTAGCTAGTAGTCTCGATTGCTAGTGCATGCATAAAACATTACATTGTCAACAAACACAAGTGGCATAACTCATATGACAGTTGTTTGAGAATAAAAATGGCGACCGCACATATTGTTAGACGTAAATAAAGGTTGTGTTTGAGTGGCGAGTGGTGGATGGGGGCCAGCGGGTAGTTTGCTGGTGGGCTAGCGCTGCATTATTGCTGCCATTCATTTCAAGTGACGACTTTAATAAATCTGCACCAGACGGCGGTGCAACAACGGCCAAATGCATCGTTGACAGAACGTCCTCTGGTATTCTCGCGGAGGTGAACGACAACTTCTCATTTCAAAAACAACAAAATTATTGCCATTATCACAATTTTCTGCTGTCAATATTGACCAAATGGCATTATATTCCGTTTTCTTCCATTAATGTTTCCCACTTTATGGTATGTAGCTAATTAAAAATAATGATACACTTCTACAGGTTTGAAATTTAATTCAATTACACCATTTTTAAGGACCGTTCCCAATCCGAAGACTATAAAATCCTTATGAAGCATTTAAACAAAAACGCTTTAACCATAACTGATTTTTAGTAATACAGTCGACTTTTCTTTGGATAAAAGATAAAACGAAGTATAGAGTTAGGGTCCGTGTCCGTGGCGCAGTGTCCGTGGTGTAGCGTCCGTGGCGCAGTTGGTTTCGTCGCTGGCTACGGTTACGGATGTCTCGGGTTCAATTCCCGGTGCGGACGGTTTTCATGGATTGATTTTTCAATCGATTTATGGATTTCTGTTTGTAGTCTGAGTCCTCCCTCCCACCAATCCCATCCTCACGGGGCGTAACGAGAGCGATTAGCTAACCACTAGTCCTGTCATAGCCCTATCCTTCTATCCCTACTCTCTTCGAAAAAAAAAAAAAAAAAAAAGAAAAGAGAGGTTGAGCAACTGAGTGACAAGCAGTTCTCGTAGAAAAAATTCTGTCAAGATACCTCCATTAGGAGACCATATGCTCCACATTGGGAGCGGACATGGAAAAAAAAAAAAAAAAAAAATAGAGTTAGGGTATACTTAGTTAAGTATCTTATCTTTTTAATTACTCTTAGTTTTTAAAATCGGACAGTGTATAATCAATTTATTGAAGTATCTTCGAGAATCCAAACTTCTGATCGTGCGACTGGGAAAAACGAAGCCGACTCATTTACAATGACTGACCACCTACTTGTGATCGCATTGGACCCTAATTCACGTGTTTAATGAAAATTTAGACTTTGGAATTTATTGCAGCTTATCACTCGCTCCCTACAAAACAGTTTTCTCTATATACAATTCAAATTACATCACGTTAATATGATTGATTTCAAAGTTATTCAAAATTAAAATAAAGTATAATTATTGTTGCTCAACTCGTCTGATTCTACTTGTACTTATTGCTAGCTGTATTTCAGAGTGCGGCGTTTTGTACTGTTTTATTATTGTAATGAACGTTTCCGCATTCAACATTTTAAACTAAAAAGACAATCGCAATATCTAATAACTGTGCACGCAGTTTTATTCCTCATTTCTGTAATGAAAATAACTCATAAAAACTTTAAATAGTCTTAAAAAAAAATTTATGTCAAAAATGTCGTATAACATTTCGTTGATTTTCATCAATATAATTTTATGGTTTTGTATCAATAATGTAACATTTCAATTGTAGAAGTATTGTGTTAGATAATCACTCGTGTGCCATCGTCGAGTGGTAAATTATGGCAAATGGTCTTTATTTTTCGTTCACTCAGTTTGGTTGGTTGAGGATTTCAATCCTCGTTAGATAAAAAGGAGTGGACTTGATTTTAAAAAATTTTTTCATTAATGACCAAAATTAATATATTTATAAATTTTTTCCAATAAAAAAAGGCTATTTATTTCAATAGAATTTTCTAGGTTACATGTCAAATGTTGCTGAGTTGGCTACCGTAATAAGGTTTCATTATTTTCTGTTTAAAACAGACCAGATTTTTGTAACCCTATTGCAGTAAGCTTGTTGCAAGTGCACCACGGACAAGCTCAGGTTTCACATTAATTGATTTTCACATCAAATAATCTCCATTTGATTAGTTTTTTCATATATATACTATACATATATATAACTTTTCTTTAATTGTTTTTTTGTTGTATTACTGTTGTATAATCTGTTAAATTTATAATAAAGTTTACGTTTGCATATATTTCTTTGTTTTTTATGTGTTCGATTTTAGTGCACTGCCATTTTTTCTTATGACAAAAAGTGCACCGTGAATTCGAAAAGATTAAGAACCACTCCCTTATAGCAACATACTTCGGGATAATAAAAAAGAGTGTTGAATTTTAATGAGACTATTTTCATTATCTGTAGGAATTGTACTTCACTAAAAAAATTTATATCTCATAGGTCAGTGTGGATTGTTTTGCTTGGAGAATAAATGACTCTATCTCCCTGCTATCAGTAAACTTTTAACAGTTTTACAACAACTGTTTACAACAGAAAACTTATTAATTTTTTTATCATTAATGATGATGGATAGTAGTTAATTGTATATATTTCATTCGACAAACTAAGGCAGGAATTGTAATCTTCCGAAAGTATAATACAATTTTGGCAAGTCTTTGCACGACCACGTTTTATTTTTCACTCAAGTCTATAAACACTCTCCCTTATAAAATCCTCACGGTGCTATTCACTTATTCTATTTCTCGTTAGCTGCTCCTGTGATGTTTTGTCTTAGTAAGGGCTCCCACTTTTCGTCGGCATTTCCAACCAGGTCACAACAGTAAAAGTTTTTTCTTTCTTCTGTTTTTAGACACGAGTTTTCTTGTTTTTAATACCGCCACCCTTGCAGCCCACGACAAGGAAGGTGAGGCGCTAAGTACACTATATTATGATCGATATTCCATTACAGAAGGCGGTCTTATATCATGTATACATCACGGATATTAGTAAGGCAATCAACATGCGTGAGTAATTGATAATTGAGTCGTTTCGTATCAAATATAGCTGTATAAAAATGATATTTATTTTGATTAAATTGATCCTAAAAACGGGGCGTAGCAAGAGTGATCAGTTTACCACAGTCTTGTCCTAGCTTCATCCTTTTTTTATTTTCTCAAAAAACAGACCTTGAGTGATTGAGTAACAAACATTTTTCGCAGACCGACTTCTTTTAATACCTTTTAAGATGTTAACTGCCAACGTAATAATTATAAATGTAAAACCCAATTTGTTTGTACTGCTGCCACGTGTTCATAATTTTGTATACCGGTCCTAATCATTATAAACATGAGGAAGTAGTACGAAAAAATTGTGTTTTATTTTTAAAGTACAACTTCTATTGAAATACGTTCCATTAGCAGTCATGGTAATTAGAAATTAATTAATATTAAATAGTTAAATTCTTGTAATTTTTTGAAAAATTTACTTTTGTTTGATTATCTACAGTCTATACTTTGTTGGTCTAAATGGTAAAAAGTCAAACAACACAAACAGTAAAATCAAAGGAAACCCCTAATGTTAAATATACTTATCGTAGGAAGCGAACATGGTTGAAAAATACTCACCTTTATAAGTAGTTGTATTTTATTTGTTTTCAGCCCTCCATGACACATTAATTTAATATCATAATCACACAAGGAAAGTCACATAAAGAAATAATTTTCATTCTTTAAAGATGAAAAAAGCAGCTGACACCCCTGTGTCTGACAGCAGTCTGATATAAATGTTTTTTCCTCCTTCCTTCTTTCTGAGCGCCCTCTTTCTGGACACGGTCCGTCTAATGCCTTAATCCAAACGATAATATCACTCGCATTTGTCTACTTCCGCATCCATTCGTTACGTCTGCTGTCACTTCTTGTAATTCCCAACATGCATTTCCGTTTTCCGCCCACCTCATAATGTCAGCTTTACGTGGACCAAAGACATATCCACATCAGGTAACCAACATTTTTGGTCGTTTACCTGGATAATTATTTGATACTACATATTTATTTCTGGAATAATTCGCTACATCGTAATCTTTCATTCTGGTGTGAAAGATAAATATTGCATACATTCAAATATATTACTGTAATTTAATTTAGTGCTTTTAACATTTTGATATAAAACCGTCTAGTTTGCACATTGAAATTTGATAATACTATACAAAACACAAATAACTAGATTCGTATCTTAGAGCCGAAGTGCAAATTTATACGGCGTATATTCTACTAAAAATGTTTAAAAGCAGTGCATGCACTAACAAGCCACAGTGACTAATATATCATCATCTATATTTTATAATAGTTTATCATTATTACAATATCAAAAATCAACCACTTGGAATTCTATATGTAAAGATGCATAATTTTCACGGATCTTAAAAGAAGACATTCGTAAAGATGTTGAAATGAATGAAAGGGCAATAGTCCCCGAAGAGATAATCATTGCTGGAAAATTTTACAATCGAGTGGTACTCAACGAGTACTAAAATGCCTGAATAGTGTCTAAAACTTTAATATTTAGGAAAATTTAATAATTCATGTATTATAGCAATAATAAATATTTGTCGACAATGATATTTCATTTTTTTAATATAACGAATGCCATGAATAAAACGCCATTAGACTTTGTGTCAAATAGAAATATCTGCATTCAATTTGTATAAATACATGTAAACACACGGTTATATTTTGTAAACAACGATTATTAATATAAAAATGTTATGTATTCCAATAAATATATTTTTTGCGTGTTGACATAATTGTTATGTCTCCTTCTGGAAGCCTAAAACAATTGTTTTACAGATATAAATATAAACGACTACAATTTTAGAAATTTACTTAAATAGTTTTAGTAGTATATTAAGCTTTTGTGCGAATAATATGTTATGTTATATAGTCTCTCGTATGAAAAAGGTTAATGGCAACGTAAAACGTCTTACTAGAAAGAAAATCATTTTTTCGATTTCAAAATTTGACCATTAAGTAAAATGTACTTTAACCTATTGTGAAGTGTGTGTACAAAATATGGTCAAACATCACATTATCAAGCAGAATTCAGATTCCTGTGCATACGAGTAACTGTGTTAGAACTAATATATTCATATCCACCTCATCTACGAGTATATGTAGATGAAGTCCTAAATGCAATTATGAACCATCTGCTGTTAAGGCTAATTAATGACTGCTAGATATTAATTAATTGATTATTAATTCATCCATTCCATTACACATAAGCGAATGTTCATCAAGACATGATGATGTCATCTTATTAATTATTTACTGAGGCATCACATAAGCGATCAATTTCATAATAATGTTCGTTTATCAATTATTTTTACAGAATAAAATTTCGCACTAATTATTTTACTAATATGGTTCCAAATTATATTTACATATATTTTTTTATTCACCTATTCTTTTAATAAATAAATGAGTTTTCCCGCTTTCCTATTGAATGTATAAGAAATTTAAACCTCATAAATATTGTATTAGTCAGTCACCGTGTTCTGGGTGATGGGAATCACGGTGTGTACGCAATATAATATGTATAGATTAAATAACCGCGAATTCCTATGAACACACATAGTTGATTTTCATTTGTCTACTACTATTATATAGAGGTCTCATTTTTTCTCCACAGCTGCCTTACTACTTACCGTTGATCAACAGATAACGAAATTCATTTTATATAATCAGAATTTATCAAATGGAAAAAGATTCTTTCACTATAAAATTCACATTACTTCTAGTAGTATTTTTAAAATTAAATCTAGAGTTGATGTATATATATTTCTATTATTTTATGAGCATAACTTTAAAAGATCTGATAGTGCAGCCATTAAACAACAAAAAAGTTTTTTACGGTAATTTTCGCGGTAGTTTGTTTTTTAATAGTCACTTTTTAACACTTTATTAGTACGTTTTTGCTAAACTAAACACTTGCGAGGGCAACACCGAGGACGTGGAATTCCCCGTTGCATTTTTTGCAATGCCACGTCTCAGGCATTAATATAACGATATGGGCACCTTGGGAAAGCAGTTTAATTTTGCCTCATCTGACAGCTTTTTATTTAACCTCTACCATTGTGCTAACGTTATGCTTCCCCAACTTCCAACCATATGCTAATTTAAAAAATAAATATCTATGACTCATTCTATATTTAAATATTCTAGCATAAACTTTTTCCTGCTTTAATTCGGGGGCTTGATCACAAGGTCTAAGCTTATGGTGCATGTTTTGAAGTGAGCCCGGTAATACCATAAACAAATATATGACAAAAAGCATTGGTCGCACTCATAAATAATTATGAAGTATGTTTGTTATAAATAATGTGATAATCTATATTTTTAAAGGCTCACATAACTAATATCCATGAATTATTATTTTATGCATATAATTGATAGTAGGGTCTCGTGTTCTTATTATAAAACAGTAGTTTCTGAAAAATTCATTGTTCTGAGATAAACAGACTTTAGTGTAGCAAATAAAGAATATTGGTTGCTCATTTTCCGCCATAGCCATATTTAATTATTATTTTAAATGAAGTATTTCACTAAATGTAGACGTTGTTAATAATAGATAACAAAAGTATTCCCAACACTATCAGTTTACTCTGAAAATTCGAATAATTTCAAAGTGAATAATCAGACACAGTATTGAAAATAATCTGAATCTACAGATACTGTTGTTTTATGCTATTATATTTCATAAAATCATCCATTGTAAATCAGTAATAAAATCAAAAATGTAATTTTTTTTCACTTACCACTATTTTACACTCGGGGTTCGATATGTCAAAGGTGTGTTTATTTTCATTACGTAAAATAGGAAGGCAACATAATATATACAGTAAGCAAATTTACTGAGATGTACCTCGCAGCGTCGAGCAAGCGCAAAACGGGAGAGTAATTGGCCTGAACTATGTTTTACGCACTGTTATATCTTAATAAGACAAAACCTAAGAAATGCATAATAACAATTCACCGTCTCGTAAGGCCAGGGATCCATAAAATTTGAGGGCGGCTGGCGCAAGGAACACTCTCGTTGAGTTTATTTGCACTCCATAAGTCTATCTTTGTAATTAAGTTTTAAGGATCCCCAAGAGTCAGTTCAACTTGTAATGAATTCAGCCAGCGAGAAATTTTCATTTTGTTACAACAAGACCTCGCCAAATCTGATTAACTCTGTGAAAATGTCGCTTTACAAGAATCGTTTTTAATTCATGACTTATGTAATTCGGCGAAATGAGATTAAAATTATTTAACATTACTTAACTTTTCTTTTTTATAATTTATATTCAGGCTTAAGAATAAGGTAAAATACGTAGAGTTTTTTTATTATAATTTATATATTATGACCTAATTTTATCTTTGATTTATTTTATAAACCAAATCTCCACCCGAGATGACCCATATTTTGTCTCTAAAATGGAGTATCTCAGCAGTAGTTATTTCAAAAACGTCAGTACAATAGTCTCTATGGCACTCTTTCTCTTTGGAGAAAGTAAGAAAATTATGATAAAATAATGAAAAGATTAGTATGCAGCTAATCGGAATCGGATAGACGATAAGTGAGAAGGAATAAACACATCACAAACATCCATGTTTTTTTTTATATGAATTTATGAATCGATTGAAAAAATTTATGAATATATCTTTTCCAAGATTCAAACACTTTCTGCGTAACTGAGAAGAAAGATCGTTCAAAAGAGTTGAATGCCTGGCTACTCATATTTGGTATTCAAAAATGTGTCGTACCCAAAAATAAAAATACAATATTTACAACAATAAATATTATGTTAGTTTTCAAATAACTTTTCAACTATAAGGGTACGACCTACACCTCTGATATGAAATAGGTTAGGTTGGTATACAATTCAAATATCTCAAATAAAAACAATAAAACATAGTATCAAGTTAAGTGTCCATCATTCTTTTTCGTTTATGATGTGATTTTAACAACACTAAAAACCACGAATAATCATAAAATTTATTTTGGACATATGTATACATATGAACAGTCTGTCAATATAGTTTTCATTATTTAAGTGTTGGTTTTATTAAACTACACAATATCATAAAACTCTTGACTGGAACAAGTGACTGCTATTTATGGTGAATAAATTATGTATACAAAGAATACCATATTCATACCCAAAGGTGTAATATGACATTGCACATATTATAGTCTTAAAATAGAAAGTCATTAAGCCTTACAGCGCGAGCCGTTTTCGAACGAATTTATTTTCAGTCAATTGATCTGTTAAAACGTTCACTATGGCTAAAAATAGACAAATTTCAATAGTAAAAAATAAATAGTCTTCATATACACCGTCAACACGCACAAAATCAAGCGCCTAGCCGTATAAGTATGCGTAATAATGTATAGGGCTGACGATTTATGCTGCTTATCAGCAGTTCAAAACTGAAATTCAAAAGACTGAATATCGAGAGCTCTTTTCAAAAATATATTTCCTTGTGTTCTACTTGACATTTTCATGAACTGTTGCCTAATTTGTCCATCTAAAGGCTTAAACTATCTTTTAACGCAAATATCCACAAATGCTTCCTTCAAGTTTGGCCGGAAATACGATACAAAGTCTTGGACATGTAAACGTGTCCAGCGCGTTCATCGGGTTAAAAGTGTTAACATCAGGTACAGAAGGAAAACATGACTGTTGGTGCCACCATTTTTTTTTATTTAAACATCATTATGTTATTGATAACACGTTTCTTTGTCATATTATAATAAGGTTATTTGATCATATTCCGCTTTAATTGAGTAATTGATATCATATTGTAATGTTTCAAGTTGAAAGTTTGTTTCTAACCAAATTTTAATATACGGTTCAATATATTCGTTGCCGCCCTTAACAATTACGGCATCAGATATCACTTTCCAATCAATGAAAGTGGTTTATAATCATAAAATGGTAACAACGCCTTTTTCATAGCCTTGCTCCAATTTTTTTTTTTAAATGATCTAAAAACTATCGAAAAATTAATGATTGTTAATTCTTCATAATTTTCCCTCAACATAAAAAACTTTTTTTAATATTTTAGTTAAAACTTTACAGACAACATTGTTGTATGATTTATTAAGTGACAAACAACTATTTTACTATTTTAAACACAAGGTGTTTCTTAGTACATCCAAGAGCCTCTGAATAGAAATCTGTAAAGCAATTGAAAAATGAATGCATGAAATGACTATCCTTGGATTTAAACTATTGCTATCATTCGGTTACGACAAACAAATTTACTGAAATAACTTTTTGAAATTACAACATCTCAAATATGTTTATCTATGTAATGTGCCTTTTCCTAGCATGTGTCTTACTATGAAATGTTTTACTTAATTCTACGGCGCATGTAGTTTACGCTTATTAGATTCATTCGAAAATTTGTCAACTCTGATGTTTCATAGCCATTCTGACACATATTTGTTAATTTTGGCCACACCGAACAAAGAACATAAAATTAAAGGTTCACGGTGTGCAGCAATTGATTGATATGCAAAATTGGTTTAATTATTGGTACATATTTTTTTAACTCACTTAATCTTTAGCTTTAAATATCAAAATTATCCCGTTTACATTCCATATACAATGATCTTGGTATTGGCTATATCAGATAACCACACTCCACACATTATGGTTCAAATCTTACAAGTGCTCGAAAGTTACAACGTACTGTGGGAAATAGAAACGCTTGTTCGACATTCATCTCAAAGTTGTAAATTAAGTTTGATGAAGACTTTCCCAGACTTCCCGTTCAGGCAAATTTACGTGGCTTCCAGACTTGGCCAAAATTATATTATAAGATATCAATTAATCTATTGGTACACCTGGACCTCGTATAACACGGTCATATTGACCCACAAAAACGTCGTGTTATACGAGGTTTGAAGTTAATACAAAATTAGGGTATGCGTTCCAAAAAAATATCGAAATTTGTTAATATCCTTAATTTTTTTTAATAAACAATCGAAAAAATATACATTTACGTATGTATTGAAAAAAACTTTAATAACATATAATAGATCATTCATTCATCATCGCTATCACTTATAATTCTATATGTTTCGGTTCGGTTCGAGATCGATCGTGAGTTTTCATTATCGGAGGACTCGGAAGTATTTTTGGGTTTAGGCTTTAAAATTCTGTAATAAGCGATTGTTTTCTTTTAGTGTATAAATCTTTACTTATTTCGTAATAAGGGGCCAAGATCTGTTGTAATTCTCTGTTGAACTTCAAGCTTCTTTCCATTATAGGATCGTTTTCTTTTTAAAAAAATGCTGAAACCGTGTTATGTAAAGCGTGTTGTACAAAAATATGTCACAATTCATCAACCGTTTTATATCAAAACCGTTTTATACTAGGCCCAAGTATATTTGTTGAACGATATGCCATTTAAATATGCTTGTGTGTCTAGACAATTCTTTCATTACTTTATGATCAGACTTACCATTGGTGTCATGGCTTTAAAACAAAAGAAACATTTTATGCAATTAGTGATAACATCTTGTTTATTAACATTTTAATAACGAACGTATTATTATTTTTTATTTTTACAGTAATCAAATATAAAATTACACATAATTTTTTTCATTGTTATTCAGTAAATGTTATGGTAATATTTATATCTCATAATCAAGTAGAACAAGGCAGAATTGAAAAACTTTTCTTCGTAATGTCTTGTTTTATGCTACGATGAGCTACTTAAAGTTTTCGGCGCAGTCTTATATCATATGCATGCAAGCTAGTTACCCTTGTATACATGAGTACTGTAAGCGTACGCTTAATGTAAATTTCTCACTTTAGAAATCTGATATAAACATCCACACTCGTCCAAGTATTCTGCATCCCCGGCTTCCCAGTTATACTCTGCAAACAATTTCATCAAATATCATCCCGTAAACGAAACCTGCAATCTGAGATGAAACTAGTTTTAACTAGTTCGAGTTTTGCACTTATAATAAGGATGTCCCTTTGGTCAACAAAATAGTTAAATGTTAGTTTAGGCTCATTCGCATCGACGCCTACTATGTGACTTATTTTGTGGAACCTAATATTTTATATATTTATTTAAAATTGTCGGAAACTGTCGGTTCCATAGCCGGCTGGTTGTTGAGTTTGTTTGGCACAGATGCTCGCTTATGGGTTCGAATTATCAAAAGTATAAAACTGCTCTATTTGCAAAAAAATATATGAAATATTAATACTTAAAGATAATTCCTATTTAGTTGCGCTATTAAGGTTTCGAATCCTTAGAATGTGAAATGCATGCATGGATTTTTCAATCTAGATACGTATATTTGCGATTTTTACATTCCATTCTAAATGCTAACCACCTCTTATCATATCCTGTTATTGGAGTGTGAGGCGAATGACGCCCTCACTACTAGTGTTTCCTTTTCCTCATCTTTATATAATGATCTCTCTTTCAATATAGAAAGTGAGCAGATTATTTCTTACCCGATCAAATAAATCAGCTTCTGTTTAGACACTTAATTACAATTTCATATACTTTACATTAGAGTTGGAATTTTTTTAAACAATGTATTAATTATCTTTACGTGGATCATGTGATCATACGGATTAGTAACTTTCTACTAATCAAATCATCTTGCGGACTTTTGCATCACTGTTATCGATTAATAAATTTCTATCAAACGGCAAGAATGCATTTGATATGTTGCATTCTATCTGCGCCAGGAAATAAAGTGTGAAGCTATACAATATTATCCTCTTCCATCTTATTAGATGACAAAGGGAAAATTAAACAAACTGCCGTTCTCCTAAAAATTTACTACCAAAAAACTCCATTAGAAGTTCATATCATGCATATCAAATTTTTGAATGTTTTAACAGAAAATTTAGAAGATTTTTTTAGTTCCCAATCAATAAAATAACAGGGTTGGTCGGAATATATCATCGGTATAGTGGCAGAAAGCTTGAAATCAAAAATCTTTGTTTTGAAATAATCGACTTTTAAGAAAATCATGAAATATAAGTCTTTATTCAAATACCTTAACCATTATTTATTAAACTAACCACTTTATGAGATCATTTAATCATTTAAGAATTCGATATAACTATTATTAATATCTTTCTAAGGTAAAATTTGGATTATTGAGATTTTGTACACTTCCATGTATTTTGTCACTAACGACCCGGGTTTCGCCTTTCGGCATCTTCAGGCACTCGAGCACACGGATGGACTCGAACTGAGAGACAGTAAACAATGTCTAACGTTTATATAGAAGATACAAATGCGACAAATATTATTTACGAGGTAAGATATTATACGTCTGAGAGCCACACTGATACCTGAGTTAAAATTTCGGGAATCTCCCTAATCCTTATTTTGTAAACACCATATTAACAGAGTGGCGAATTGCCGCTTTTCAACTTCTTTTAGAAATACCAGTGATTTTACAAATATAATAGTATTGTGGGTTTTGACGGGATGTAATTCGACGAATGGGTAAATATATACAATATGTACAAAATCTCAATAATCCAAATTTGATATTGAAATTCCATCAAGCACCCTCAGTCGATGTCTTAAATTTCTAAGGTAATGTTAATTTTAGTTTTTTCCCACTAATAACTGTGAACAAAGTTGATTTACTTCATTTTGATTTCTTAAAAGTACGAAAAGATGGAAGAAATATGACTGAGCTTGTTTTTTCAGATGACAGACCGTCCTAAAATCTATCGTATTGCATTCATAACTCAAAACAGCCTATTTTCGGCTTACCGCCATCTGCCACTATGCCGACAATATGTAACACAACAGAGTTTTGATAATTCAGAATGCACAATAGGCACAACGCTCAGTAACGAAAACCAAATCGTCTAAGAGATCTTATGTTGAAAAAATTATTAAATTAAGAGAGAGAATATATGACAACACAATTCCATGGCCTTAAAGTGAGGAGATAACGTAAGAAAGCTTTCAGAAAAGATGGACGGACAATGGTAATATGTAGATCTCAAATATATTTTATAAAAAAATACCAAAAATCGAAATATGAATGGCGAACCTATTCCGAATATGACAAGAAAACGGATCCAACCGAAACCCGCTCGTTTCAGAAATCTTTATTTAAGGTCCCTTCCTGGACTGAAGGGGATATTCGATAAATAATAATCAAATATCACAATGAAATATCGAGGAGAAGTTTTACTTTGAAGTGAACAAATCGCTTTTGTGCGCCATTATTCAGGACTTGAAACGAAGTGACCGCTATCGCCGACCGTTTTCATCTGATTGAATATATGGACCGAATCATATTATATAAATCATATACTCACTTAATGCGTACCATATAAAATATATCTAAGGAGAATTTATCCGATGATATAATACTGTCATTAAATATCTTTATTAGTCGTATTACATACTGCAATCGCTCTTATTATATGAAAGTAATCTTTTTTTCACAATTATATTTGATTTTTATATAAGTCATTATTATCATTTTTGTTCCAGTATATTTATTAAAACTTAGTTAGTCTAAAATTCTGATATTTTATCAAATTTTTCAATGCTAGACATCTTATTCCAAACGCCATTTAATTAAATAGAAACGATTTCAATTTGTAATATATGTTATATATTCTTCTTGTTAAATATGTGTAACTGGAAGCAAGTCATGGTTCTAAGACTCTTTTCTTTATCTGCTGACACCTGAGAAGCGCTGGAGTATTATATACAAACCAATCTCTTAGAATCATAAGTCAAGATTTACCGAAAATCTTTCCTTGAACGATACAATGGAGTTACTATTTAATACAATGTAAATGCTTGTTTTAACTTCTTCGACTTCTTCTTTCGACGTATCTATTATCGAAATTGCTTTACCTCTTTATGAATGTAACCACCTTTTTTTACTTTACTGAAATTTGTAACCCCAGTCACTCGTCATCTAGCGTTACATTATGATAATATACTTAGCTAATCATGAAAATACAATATAATCTCTCACTAGAGTCTCTTTCAAAGATAAGAGATATTAAAGATAAAAAAAATTAATAGTGTCTGTATTATTGGAATGGTGTATGAAGAATGAAGACAAACTACTGTGAAACAAGGCTCAAAGTCTGCCGTTGACAGTTATGCATACTACCAATTTCAAATTGCTCAACAGAGTAAAAGGGAGTTTTGCCTTTGTTAAAATGGTTGTAGGCAACAATAGTTCGAAGGCTATGGAATATTCGCCATGTAACGTGTATGAAAATGAATTCCAATATCGTGTTAACTTCATTTCAATTATAATGATTGCAATCGATTAATATTTATTTATCTTATTTTTAATTGTATTTTTCGGCTTAATTGTATTTGTTGTATAGTGTTAATATTTGATTTTTTTACAAAATCTAAATTAGCAATGGATCAATAGAATCCATCTTTTAATTCGTATAAGGGACAGGCTAGCTTAAAGTGACGAGTGGCTGAAACCATGAGCAACATAAGTATATATTCAGTGTTATTGATACTCCGACTAAGTGAGTCCAGGGATGAAAGGAGAAAAATGATCTAAGAAACATTTATTTGCAATGGAATCGATGATCCACGGTTGCTTAGAAATAAAGCTTATCTCATTTTGATTTCAAACGTATTCAATAGTTACTCCTTAATTTATCCACTACTATCGTAACACTAACGGTGTCTTGCCTAGACGAAGCCAGTGCTCGGCGATGTCGGTGCGGTTTGAGTCGATATATGACGAAAAGTGGCGAAACGGCAACGCTGTCTTACTTTCAATGCAAAACACACACCGCCGCGCTAGCTTTGCATGAAAACATCAAACCAACTGATCTCGCCGTCGAAGCAGTGCGCCGCATCTCTTAATCATCTCTCACGTAGGACACTCCCATTGACGGAGAATGATAAACATTTTCGAGCTACGCCGCGCTGCCTCACGTTCGCGAAGACTTCGTCCACATAAGACGGCCCGGCCCGTAACGTTCGGTCATGCAGGGAAATAATACAAAAATAAACCAAACTAAACTCAGTATCATAGATGTATTATATACATAAATACCATAGGATATAATACATGCATATATTAGTTCCAAAACAAAAAGTAATTTCAATAGAAAACCAGAAAACGACACACAAATCACTGAATTGACCGATATGGTTAAAATATGTACGGTTTTAGTGTTCGATTTCATAAAAACTTTGTTTGCTTTTTCAATAACTGGTACAAATTTGAAACTTCGAAGATTATCGTTAATAATTACAAGGGATTGCATTCTACTTATATGTTTTACCTATATTTATGATACCTTCCTAAACATGCAAAGATATATATATCCAAAACAAAATCACGTTATTTTCGATGCATAATTCTAAAAGTATCTTTATGAAGTTCTTGACTAGGCGATAAATTATTTAATAATAGCCGTTTCATTCATTTTTACTTTCTTGAAAGATGTCGAGTAAGGGTGATTGATGGAGTATCAATATCAAATTTGAATCGTTCAAATTTTCTACATTTCTATACGATCTGTCACTAACGACATGGGTTTCGCCTTTTGGCTTATTCGTGTATTTTGTTTCCATTAAAAGAGTAAAATATTGTTTTTAACAGAAACTTGAATCTTTGGATATCTACTCAAAAGTTGTGGGCACCTTTGATATACATATGCATATTGTTGTTTGTATATTTTGTAAACATTCATTGAATTAATCTCAGACTGTGCTGTACTGGGAAACTATTCTCACAATCCCACATTAATTTACACGCCATTTATTATTCATATTGCTGTGAATCAACACTGTATCAAATTTATTCGCTAGATTGCCCCAACTGTTGCTCATATCCTCTGAGGTAATCAGCCATATAAACTTTCTTCTGCCTGATTGTACCACGAGACAAATGAATATTTTAATCTCGTTTGAACTCTACTAGGCAAAGCAGAGTTCGTTGTCTGGTAGCGAGACCTCTAGTATTTTTTTATTTACAATAATAATTAAACATTAAACTCTAACTGAAAATCTGTACAATTTAATCGATTGATACCTTCTATATACAACATTATCTCTGATAAACAATACCTTCTAGGTATCATTGTTTTGTTGATGCATATTGACGCCTAATTCAGCATCACGATAGAAGTTGCAGATCCCCACTTCCCGGAAAGGGTTAGGATAATGGAATGGTATGGTTGTATATTAATAGCGTAAGTGAGCAATAAGTTTACTTAAAGTCATTAATAATTAGCTAATCGTATTCTCTTATCGCCATTTTAGGGTCATATAGGAAAGTGGTGAGTGTGAAGCAATGTTTACATCGTGACAGTCATGAATTTGGACACAAATTTATGTATTCGGGGACTTGAACCTGATACATGGCAACCGAATAAAATAAATGTCAAATAGGGTTGACCACTCTGCTACAACAACAGTATGATTTTTTTTTAGTACAGTACTCAATAAAAATGGCTCAGGTTAATACCTGTTAAGATGCGATAAGAATTATAAAAGCATTCTTCATGAAACTGTCATATAATACACAATTATACACGTGCTTGTCAGAATTTAACATTACAATAACTAACGAAAAAAGTAATTCGTCTAAAATAATTTCTTTTGAAATTTCACAATAGCAAACGTAAAGTGAGGAGTACTATAAATAAACGCAGACCCTGAATATGGATGAAAACAAAGCCTGGTTACAAAATTTATACATTTTACCATACCTATCTAATTTAAGCATTTAATTAAAATCATACCATCACCAAATCATACCTTCACATTAATTTGAGCCTCACGGACAAACATAAAGTTAAAGCTTCCACCCTTAGTGGCACAATGCATCTCGACGGTACGGTAAACCCTTTTAGCAGGCGGGTATGTCGGTGTAGGGCGGGCGTGTTGGGCGGCGGACTCTCAGAACGGAGCGGCGTGGGCTGGAGCCATCAATTTGCGGATCCTGCGGTCACTTTTCACCTGTCAAGACGATCGGGTGCCTGCTTCTCCGCCCTGAATGCCACTTTACATACACCAGTATTCCTAACTCTGGTTAATGTATTCTTCTGGCACTCAACGTTCATAAAAACCGATCGGTTTAAAGCGGTTAACTCCATCTTTTCGGCTTTAAATGTTTTTAAATGCTTTATATGTTTAGGTATATATATATATACACAATCTAATCTTCAAAATACTAAACTGTGCTTGACTTAAGTCCTCTAAACGAAAATAACAGTCAATGATATCGATTCTACTAAATGTATTTTATTAGGTTCCATACGGAAAAAATACTAAACCTGTCAAGAAGTTATCACATAAAATTTTATCAGATTCATTATATGTGGATCGATTTGGTTGATATTAATTTACTACCTGATTTTTTTTCAATCCTATTTATGAATTTATCTACAATCGCCGATGATAAATTATTTATCATAAAATCTAATATACGTGACTTTTGGAGTTTTCGTTTATTATTTTCGACCATTTTATGACTGTACTATATAAGTAACTAATACATTAATAAATTAATAAACCTATATTAACCCACTCTGGTCGATATAAGAGAGATAAGCTCAATTAATTTTGAAGCTTAGTAGTGAGTGAAAACTGCTCAATTCTTATTAATAGCTATATTTATAATTTAATAAATAATATACCGAGCAACACAGGTCAATCACTTTTAGGGTGGTAGCTGTCAATTCTTGGTGGTAAGGCATTATATTTTAAAAATAAAACACAATTTGTTTGCACCACTTCAATCACTTTTAGGGTGGTAGCTGTCAATTCTTGGTGGTAAGGCATTATATTTTAAAAATAAAACACAATTTGTTTGCACCACTTCCACTTGTGTATAATGATCAGGACTGATCTTGTCTATCACAAGTATCAATTAATAATGCTCGTGATGAGCGAAACCTGTTCTTATCATTATAAACACGTCGATGAAATACAAAAAAATGTATTTTATTTTTAAAATCAATCTGTTAACTTGCGAGAACCTTCTCTGTTCAAAACTTTAGATTTTAGATAAACTAAATATTTAAGTAAATTTCTAGAACAGTTAATTAGTTAACAGTATAATAACAAAGAGCAATATTTCTTAACTAAAGTGAATTGAAAACGTAAGTAATGTAGGTAATTATTATTTGCTCATTATTCAAATTAATAATGATTACTTTACCAGCTTTACCTTCAAAAAACATTACACGCCAGTTATCTAACTGGCGATGCTTCCGTTTGTGTAAACGCTCCAAGCGGTGGGTGCTTTCGCATTTTAGAGCAATCTTGGTTTTGACTGCTCGCCTTTGCTCGTAATGCCACTTTGACCGACGCAGAAAAAAGGTTAATGTTTATTTCCATGCGTACATAAAAAAAACTACAAAACGTTGCCAAACACTTGGGGTGTGATTTTGTTACTTGATGGAGCGTGTATTTATTTACTTTGAAAAATCTTTGTATTTTTACAAATTGTTGCATTTTCCCACTGTGCTTCGCGTCCATTTAATTTGTACATTGAATGAAGTAAAGATGTTGACGAATATTTTCACGATCATATCCCAGCACCCAAAAATATAAGTACGCTCGTTATACTTATTACATTATTTAAATAATAGTTAATTTAAGATATCCACTTATATATATTTTCCATATTCCACTAATCCATTTTTTTAGATATAAAAGTTTCGTAAAATAGCTATTCATTGTTTATATTATATTAAATTTACTGATGTAGTTTTCATATAAATACCTACCTATTATACTATCTGAATCGCCATGCTTTCATTTATAATCGTAATATGAACGTTCACAACTAATCTTTCAAATTGTACTCACCTAAACTTGCAGCTTTCGCAGAGTCGATAAAGCACCATTTCACCGCAGGAATTTGAATTATTTAGATCGATTTGTCTCATGTCACTGTAACACTTCCTTTGATAAATAATTAGTGCTTTAATTAATAGAGTGGCTGATGTTTCTTAATGAATATTTAATTTCATATCCAAATTATGAAAGTTTACAACCCTTTTTTTAGTAATGATCTATAGAAGACATCGCTCATCGCTCAATAGATAGTGAAGATAGTGAAGATAGACTTGAAGTATAATTTTCTGATTATGTATCCCTGAAAATGAATAAAGCTATTTTAGAACGTTTACACCGTTCGTCCTATTACCTTGGACACGTGAGATATGTCTCTCGTTGAAACTAAATAAATAATTTGAATCTAGAACATGCAACATTTATTTTGAATTTTCTACGAAATCCGTAAACATTTTTACTTTAAACATATGGAAAACTACAAACAACATTCAAAATCTATTCGGTAGGACATTTCCGAGACATTCGTCTCGATCTGTAAACCGCCGCATTGTCTCAATAGCGGTGCAAATAGAAAAAAGCGGCTGTTTACTTTTCTCCGGTATTGCCATATTGTCTCTTTGCTAAGGCATTGTACAAATCAGTGGCGCATTCGTGTTCTTGAGTCATCGGATTTACGAATAGTTATTTGTATTTCAATATAAAATTTACCTTACATTATCAGTAATCTATTGCAATATTATAATCAAAACTATTATTGTATCCTGTTTGTAAATAAAATTAAACTCTTTAATACGATAGTCCGCTTTTCAATTTCAACAACTATCAAATAATATTCTAACATCAGACAAAAAATTAAGTCCCCTTTCACGTCTTGAGCGTCACCAAGTTTTTATTATTAAAATAATTTTTGTCTTTATCCTTCATTTTAGTTAGTTTACAATACGGGAGTTTTTTATAGGGTATACGATATTGCATGAAGAGTGCATTGCTGTATACGCTCTGTGTTTACAACTACAACACTGTTTATACTTATTCAAAATTATAATTGAACCTTTGTTATTCCACTAGTTGTGTCACGTGTTTCCACTCTTTCAGTAGCAGCTTCTGATTAATTCATTGAAAAAATAAATAAAAAAATGCACTAAACTCTGGGTATTGTCCACTAAATATTTGTTCTTTGTAAATTAATAATGTCTTGTTTTTTTGTATTTCATAATTTAAAAAAAAATTTAATTTTCATTATTGTTTTTATTAGTATTATTGTTTTCAATGATTATTATTATTGTTGTTATTATTGTTACTGTTGTTATGTTTGTGTAATGCATGACGCATTGGCGTCAGCTGTAATGCCATGCATTTCAATTTTTTAAATTTACAATAAATAAATAAATAATCATACTTCAAGGCACTAATCAGAAAAATGTATATAATTTTTTGTAGAAGAGTGTAATGAGCATTTAAATATTCAACATTGATTTATTCAAAACTATCATTTTCGATATAAAAAAAAATTGGTGATGAAAATGTTATACGATAATAAATATACACTTTAACCCTTTTTTGTAAAAAGCATTTAACATTATTTCAAAGTACTTTTCTACGTCATATTGTGGGGGTAAAATGCGTTACTTTCGCAATATTGCCATAAAGGAAACCGTTTATAGTGACCTTATCTCCAGATTAGGTACGCCACTAGTCTAAGAACGTAAACAGCGGGCAAGACGTAAAAAGAAAAGTTGGGAATCCCACAAGGAGCCATTAGGAGGGACTATCTCTACAGCAGGCTGGCCACACATAAACTAAATCCACACTCGAGAAGATCTCTCGGCGAACGGCCGGGGGTAGTATTAAACTGACGGTTAAATTGACTGGGATATATATACAAGGAAACTTGCAAAGTCAATGGCGTCACTGAAAATTTGAACATCTTGATATAAGGAGATGAATCCTTAGTTGGTTGTTTACAAACTCCATTTATAATACTTCGAATTTATCCAAGTGAAACTTCGTACTTGCGATTTCTCAAATTATGTATCAATTTCCACCATATCTGATTAAAATAGTTATTCTGTTTTCAAATTAATTAGTTATTTCTCAAAAATGCACATAGATGCAAGAACTTCATGCTACGACGCTGTGACTAAATGATCACGCTTTTGATTGCTATCAAACTAGAAATTAATACTATGTGACAGTGTCACCTGTCCACATTCACTCAATACGCTTGATTTAAACGATGTGATGACAGAGAGGTAGAGAGTGTAGGTATGTATGCGTATGCGATGTATGATAAAAATTTTTGACCACACTTAAAACTTATGACCACACAAAAACTTATGACCACACACACACACACTGCGTAAGATACATATGTATTGTAATTATCCTAAAAATGGTCACCATATCATAGTGTATAGTAGAAAGTATTTCGTAAGTTTTCGTAAAAATTGATTATTATACAATGTTCTTATTATTTATACTGCAATCTGCGATTGAGTAGTAACACTTACACGTGATGGTGAATAAATTAGTAAAATAATTATAGTACAATGAAACAATAGTGTTTATTAATATTATATATACAATAGCCCAAACCACTCTGTAGACGTTTTATTATCATCATATATCACAATCATGTAGGTATGAAATTTTCTGATGACCTAAGCTTTCGCGGTGTTTATATAAAATAAAATGTTATACAATTCTATTTTGACATTCAGTATTTCAATTTCAATACCGTCATCTATGACGGGTACGGTTACTAGTTCTAAATAAAAGAAATCCACAATGAAAAAATTATGACATTATTCAACTACAAAATGATAGATTACAATTCTAAATTAATTCAATACTCGCAGCAGGAGGAATTGATTGTTATTTGTCTCGGGCAACTTAAATAAACATAATTACATATTGTAATGTTACGTTGTAAGCGTTATTATTACTTCCACAATTTTTCTGTTGATGACAAGTTCAAATTAATCTAACCATGGTTGGACTACATGCAATAAAATCTATGAGATGTTTAACTATTCATAATCTAGGTCACTCCTATACACCGTGCCTTTGGCCAAAAGACAGAATTATTTTTAAATTAGCATTCTGTCTTTAACCGCTTTGATAATGGACGTTGTCCGTGTTACTTACCACCTCTTTCAATTACAATACCTTGTAGCAAAAAACAATTATTCTCCTGTGTCCACATAAAAAAATAGTGGATACTGTTTATACATGTATTCATGTATCTTACAATGGTATCTCACTTTCCTGCAAAAGATTTACTACATACAAAACAATACTACTACATCTACAAATAACCTGTCACACATATTGCCAAGCAAATTTGTTGCGAACAAATAGTTATTCTACTGAGCCCATCAAAAATGAATGTATAAAAATGTAGCAGTATAATACAAATTATTTTGTTTTCTATTTTATTTTTCTAATTATATTTTTTCTTATTACAGCTGCGTAAAAACATGTTTACCAAGCTCACTATGAAATAAACTTTCTTCTTTAACTAATAAAAAAAGTATTATGGAAATTATTATTATTACAAAGAATTTTATCACTATTTTGGCTTCACGCCATCGTCAGAACACACAAAACTATGTGTAAACATAATTTAGCCAAGATATTTATACTGTTTTATACGTGGTAGACAATATTATGTCACTTGTTCCAACTTCATAACTTTTGGATTATTGAGATTTTGTACACTTCCATGTATTTTGTCACTAACGACCCGGGTTTCGCCTTTCGGCATCTTCAGGCATTCGAGCACACGAATGGACTCGAACTGGCAGACAGTAAACAGTGTCTAACGTTTATATAGAAGATACAAATACGACAAATATTATTAACGAGGTAAGATATTATACGTCTAAGAGCCACACTGATACCTGAGTTAAAATTTCGAGAATTGCTTTAATCCTTATTTTGTAAACACCACATTTACAGAGTGGCGAATTGTCGCTTTCCAACTTCTTATGGAATTACCAGTGATTTTTCAATTATAATAGTATTGTGGGTTTCGACGGGATGCAATTCGACGAAAGGGTAAATATATACAATCATTCCACGTTTAGTGACATCTGTTAGGTGTTTCAACGTATAGGATATAATAACAGAGAATTAGGAAGGTTCAGCTGCTCATTCAGAATTAGCAAGGAATTTAACTGGGCTCTATTGATTTCCAAAATTTCTTGATAAAATAATTTATGATCCCCCATGTTTTTATGCAACAGTTTAACCCCATCATCCGCATTAAACGTATGGTTCTCCATTAGCAAGTGATTCGCGAATGTCGAAGTTTCTTTTTTTAATCTAAAAAATGTGGTGTTTACAAAATAAGGATTAAAGCAATTCTCGAAATTTTAACTCAGGTATCAGTGTGGCTCTCAGACGTATAATATCTTACCTCGTAAATAATATTTGTCGTATTTGTATCTTCTATATAAACGTTAGACACTGTTTACTGTCTGTCAGTTCGAGTCCATTCGTGTGCTCGAATGCCTGAAGATGCCGAAAGGCGAAACCCGGGTCGTTAGTGACAAAATACATGGAAGTGTACAAAATCTCAATAATCCAAATTTGATATTGAAATTCCATCAAGCACCCTCAGTCGATGTCTTAAATTATATTCATAACTTTTATTTAAAATTAAAATATTTAGTCTATATATTGTGTTTTTGAGTTGTTCCAGGAAATGTAACACATTTATTTTACCATTTCCGCTCCCAATGTAAAGCATATGTCTTCCTAATGAAAGTATCTCAACAGACGTTTTCTACGAAAACTGCTTTGCTACTCAGTTTCTCAAACTCTCTTTTTCGAAGAGAGTAGGAATAGAATTATAGGGTTAGGACAGGACTAGTGGTTAGCGAACCGCTCTCGATACTCCTCGAACATACATGGTATGATTAATTTTTCGTTAAAGTAATGTAAGTTTATTGATAATGCGTAATTTTGTGTGAGTGATATATTAATGTTGACTAAACAAATATACCATCAAGTTTATGGACTTAACCATAACTAGAGTAAAACGTAAACATTATAAACATTTTAAACATTATATATTAACTTAAAAACAAATTATAAAAACAATCATTTGTATCCGTTGTCGATACAAATTTTAGTGTTTTTGGGCTTTTATTTTTTCTATTTATTTATATTTGTCTTAGATGTGGTTTAAAACCTCAAAATGTTTTTTTTTCGTTCTATAGCCATTAAGTGACTTTTCTGTTTATTTAAGGAAAGGTAGACAAGGTCGCACCTTAAATATACACCTGTACACTTAATTGTATTAAATAAGGGTAGATAATATTAGTTCAGAGGAATGGAAATTTTGGAGTATTTATTATGACTGTATCGATTAAATAAATTCTGAAGAGAATCTATGAAAATAGAAAGCTCTCTAAATATCTTGAATAATAATTGTGTACTTCCTGTTAATTTCTATCCTCTTTAATTTTTCATTTAAAATTTACTCATTGATAAGCCTGGATCGCCATTACGTAATAGAAATTTATATTTTCATCAATACACTCTCTCTGCTTTCAGTTAAAATTTAGTGGTGTTGAATTCTCAGTAAATATATTGATAATTATCAATTCAAGGATACCAATATTTTTTCAACTTATTCTTTTTCTCAAATATAGGCCATATTTAATTTTAGTAATTTCAAATTATTTTTTGAAAATATCTGGCATTACAGCTCAAACGAGATGATCTCGATGAAAGTTTTCACTCGTGTCCAAGATCACAAATTTAAATTGAAAAAATCTAAATTTGTTGTTGACCTTACTGGTAGTTGAACCAGGACCCACCTGATCGCTAGGGCAAAGCTTCTACCACTAGACCAAAGAGGCCGGCAAAATCCATGTGCACTATTTACTTTTATCCATTCGTTTCTTTAAAAAATTAAAATGATCTTGCTTAAATAATTTAAAACACCTAGGAATAAAATATGTCAATTAAATCCACCGTCTTAAATTCTATTAAATATTTCCGCATTCCCAACATATAATGATCTAAAATACGGTTGGATCGATTGAGAAATACGAAAAGTGGCCTTCATTTAGATGAAGAGTAAAAATTGATTACCGTAAATATATGCTTGATTGTAATGCACGGCTTTTCTGTCATTAAATGTCGAAATTTGTTTAAAAAAAAAGTTGCGATAGCGCATTCGAGCTTTATTCATTTATTCAAATTGTATGATCTTTAATTTTATTCAGAATCTCGCAGACTTCCTTTATTTTTTTCCCACCGATGAGTTTAAAAGAATTATCTAACCCCGATTATAGCAAAGTTAATGCGTTTTATAGCCACAGTCAAAAAAAACTTACTTCGGCATTAAACTTCCGTCCTAAGTTGCTGATTTATCCCTCGTAATATTAAACATGAATTAAAACTTTGTCAAGTGTGGCATCAAAAAAAAGGTTCCGCTAAGTTCTACTTATTAAAGTGGGTATGCGAAAACTTCTTCCCTTAGTTTGGCACTTTGCCCCGTGGGTCATTTAAGGCCACCAGATCCTCTATCCGGCCATAAAGTGACGCAGTATATACTCTTGAGCTAATCTGAGGCCGCACATTGCCTGAGATGCGAGTACTCTATTCTTTAGTTGTCCTCGCCTTACTATCTGTTTCCATTCATTCTCTTCCTATACCAAACATATTTAAATCATCTTTAGCAGGCTCAAATCATTTAATAGAAATAACATCGTTTCAAAACATGGTATACACCCGATTTTCTTTTTGCACGGGGGATACGCACCACGAACCACCGTGTTTAACAACCGTGTAAATATAGACACAATTAAAAACGAGAGATAGTTCCACTATACTTTAAACAACTTAATATATAATTCAATTTCTAAAAATTAACAGATTCTAAACCATATCAATACTTCAAAAGGAACTTTAGTGGTTTTATATTTCAATTCAATTTTACGAAGCTTAAAAATGAATTGATAAGATAATCATTTTGGTAACTGTGTTGAAAAAAATGACCAAAACTTTTCCTACACCAAGTACTAGCATTTATTTTCGATTCAACAAATTAATGCAACAAAGTATTATAACAAGACAAATAACACTGGTATAATTGCAAGACAAGAACAACATAACCAAACGAGTAATCCTTCATTACGATTGTAAAATATACATATTCACTTTCACAATGTTAAAATGCTTGAATATGATCATTTGTGTATTAGTACCGATGAAATATTTAGTAAAAAAAGAAGAATATTAAACGTTTTTAAAATTGAACTCAACTTTCAAGACTGATAACAAAATCTATTACAAAGAATCTTACTAGTCATCAATTAATTTATATATAAAACCTTTCAATTCAATATGATATTGAAGCTGTATGTATACACATACAATTAAATCCATATCCATATAATCAATACAGCGTTGAGCTCTCTACAATAAAATTTTAGATTTTTTCCCAACGATAAAACCTGCTGAATCATCTCAAGTTCGATTTATGTTTCAGGTCTATCGTAAACTCTCTTATACGTGCATTTTAATTATATTAATCCAATTCAACGTAATGTTCTCTATAATTAAAACGAGCTTAAGTTAAGTGAACGCAGCGAATGGTTTCCGTTGATAACAATAAAATATACAGAAAGATACACTGAATCAACAAATAAAGCGGAGAGCGCGTGCCAAACCATAAAATTTAGTATCATCTAACACCGCTCGATTTTGAAGCTCCCGGTCCAAATAATGTTTACCAGTTTCCACTAAAACCCCCGCTAATCCAATCAACCAGGGGCGAAACTCGATAACCATTCCTTTCGTTTTTTTTTCACTGGGAAAGCACCTTTTTTCAAAAGGTCAATCATTACAGTTGAGTGATAAGTTACCGATAATTATTTTTTAGTCAAAAATTCCAAGTTTCGATACTAAAAGTTGTTTAATCTATAATAATATTTAATGACATAAACGAACTTTTGAAGATGAGAAAATATACTTCCGTATAAGTTAAGTGATTGACTGAGGGTGCTTGATGGAATTTCAATATCAAATTCGAATTGTTGAGATTTTGTACATTTCAAAATGTACAAAATTTCAAGAATTCAAATTTGATACATCAGTATTTTTATTGCTGTTTTTTAAGAAAAAAACTTGACATATTTAGAAGTATATATTATTTTCTGCTTTATAAATATTTGTAGTAAAAATCTCACCCCTATGTTCTTAATTTTACAATACGTTTAAGTATTCAAAATTGACATAGATGTTTATGACAAAACTAAATTTTAAAATACATTCAGGCGAAGTGTTATTATTTATTACCATAGAGTTGAATACTTGTCAATTTTTGTTACACAACAAAAAATGAAGTAACAAAGTTATTAATCTCATATTATGATTGAAAATTGATATCTACAAACCTACTGCCAAACCCAATGAAAATATTTTTCTAAACAGTGGATATCGTTTGTTTTTTTTAATGTAGCTTTATCGAACGACTGATGCACTTAAAATTTAGTTGATATAATTATGATTTATCCATTTTAACTCATACTAGTGGTCACCGTATCTACTTCTATGAACAGTTGATATGGGTGCATGGACTTCTCATGGCGACCCTTAAATTGGAAAT
This sequence comes from Himalopsyche phryganea, assembly GCA_022494535.1. Lineage (NCBI taxonomy): Eukaryota > Metazoa > Arthropoda > Insecta > Trichoptera > Rhyacophilidae > Himalopsyche > Himalopsyche phryganea. The sequence continues at coordinate 4,310,471 of JAGVSL010000010.1, read as the reverse complement.
TGTGTTAGCTTTACTTTTAGTATGAATGCAATTTGCCTTTACCTTTTATAATTTATATTTTTGCTAACGGTAGATCGGTTAATAGTAATATTCTCCAGTAAGTTAATTTATCCTGGCTTATTGAATCTATATCAGTTAACTTGTTTGAAAAGAGAAAGTTGTAGTTCATTTTCAACAGTATTGAATAAATTAGGGCTGTATTTACAAACCCATACTTCATACCGATATTAAAAACAATCGACCATACATTTAAGTAAAGTATTTAAATGAATGCTATATCTTAATAAAACATTTATAAAGCACATATTTCACATTTTGTTTAACCACAAATATTTGCATGTAGCTTTCAACACTAAACAAAAAAATCACTTTTCTTCTTGCTGGAAATGCTTTATATTTAAAAAATAAAACGAATTTTTTAATACTACCTTCACATTTTCATAATGATCAAAATCAGTTTCGCTAGTCACACGAATTATTAACTGATTTTGACAATGCTCGCTGTTGATAAGTAGTACAAAACAAATTGTGTTTTAATTTTAAAACTAAGCAAGTACTTATTTTTGTTAGACCTATGAGCTTTTTAATAAAGTGGGTAAATGTATTTTTACTATCACTATACAAAAGTTTCTTTTTAAATTGCATGATATATGTTTTATATTTTAAAATTTCATTAAGATAAGCACTAACATATATCGTTTTATTTTGCTGTCCTCTAAAGTTGTGAGCAGTACTTTACACTTTTATGGCTTTCCACTTTAAATATTATATCCAACGCATATAAATTTAGTAAAGCAATCAGCATAATTCATATTTTTTTAATCGCCATACACAAAAAGTTTATAAATAGGCAAACGTATATTACTTTTTTCATATTGTAGGGCAAACTTATCGCTACCCAATATCATCGTAACTACGCAACTGTTCGCAAAATCATAAACATTTTCACTTAACACCGAGGTATATAATACAATAATAATGTTTATACGTTGTATCCGGCGTAGCTTAGCTCCATCTGAATGACAGGACGTAGCAGTCGTAGCGCCCGTAGCAGAGGTCTACGGTAATCAAGTTTGATCAGTAAAGGCTCAGCTTCGTAGATAGAGATAATGCCTAACGTCAGGGGAGATTGTGTTGCAAGGGAGAGCAAAATTGACGACTGGAAATGGCGGGCACTGGATAATGCGCTGACCGGAAACCACTTATTACGTGAAATCTAATGTATGTCGTATATTTTATATAGGTATGTAAAATTTGGCGAAACATGTCAAATCGCCAACTTACTAGCATAGATAAATGCCATCAGAAATTTTGCACACATTGTATTTCGTATGAATACGAACAAACTTGTTAAATGATGTAAAGTACTTGTGATGTTATTCATATATTTATATAAAAATGAATGTTTGTTTGTTCTCAAAGCATTCCCTTACCATTCTTCCGATTTCGATGAAACTTCGGTGAGTTGTTGTGCACACCCGTAAAAGTGTAAAGGAAAAATTTGAAATCTCAAATCAAAAAAAAATCAAATACACACAAAAATCGACATCTCGGAAAAACCTTCTGATTTAATCGTGTACGCAATCGGAACAAAAAATATTGTGTATCCAAAAGCGCTTCAATGCACAGAATTAAAACATAAACCCTTTCTTTCTTTGAGTGGCATTGCAACGCATTTCGGGTACTCACTAGCTTATAATAAATATTGGATTAGTATTTATCTTGGTATTTCATAGTGATTTAAAGAAACTCATTTTTACAAACCCCAATTAATCGAATAATTCGTCGCTGTTCTGGAAGAAAACACTAAATCTAAAAAATGACAAATTGAGTGAGTTAGACCAAAATATTTTTTATTTTGAACTCTACTGTATGGAAGACCCCTACTAAGACTAATTAATTAATATTTTTAAACTTAAATTACATTTTTATTTTGAAACAGTTTTGATCAAACTAAATGAAAAACATATAGCATTTTAAAAATTTGAAAACCTTCAAAGTCCAATTACTCAAAATATTTTTTTTTTCAGTTAGTGTATTCTTCCAGAACAACGACGAATTATACAAATGTTTAAAAGCCGCCAAGCAAGCTAAATTGTCATTAATACTGTTTTTAGTCAGAAGACGATATGCTATCGTTTATTATCAATTTACATTATGCTACTATTATTAGAACTAATATAATAAATGCCAGTTCGTGCTGGGCATTGTAAATTCACTCACCAATAAAAATTTCACTCAACACTTTTGCTTACCCACTTATTCTCGCCCTCTTTCTACACATGTACATGCGTTGACATATAAATCAAGACAACTATGTATTTTAATGATTACTCTATTGTTTTCCTATTAAATAGTCACCATTCTTTCCCATTTTGTTTATTTTAATAATATTAGCAAACTGTTAGTATAATTCAACCTTACGTAATCTAATCTCGATTATGTATTTTTAATCAATATTTTCTCAACCTTTAACAAAAATTTAAAACGAGCTGTTTAAAATGCTTTAGTTTTCGTTTTTTAAAGTAAATTGTCAAAACCTTATGAGTGATCTAAACATCAAAAGGTTCATACATTTTCATTAACAGAGGGTTAATAAATTTACCCAGTCTAGAGGAGGATAATTATTATAAGTATTCATATGAAATCTAATGAAATAATTTATTTCTTATTGACGAAATTTAAACAATCAAAATAATATCGACAAAATTAATGAGTTCCGAGAATTTTAATATTCCATCACAATACAACTTAAATGTTTTAGATAAATTAAAATCAAATAAATAATTGAGTAATGAAATGAACAAATCTGCTCTAACCTAATTCTTTGAAATTGACGTTGTTTGAAAATGTAAAAATCTTTTCAAAATTACATTCCATTGTAAGTTTAGTCATAAAATTGTATTGCAATCTTAATTTCGTTGCCTGCCATTAAGCCAAACTGTAGCATACTAGAGTTCTCGTATGGTTTGGTTAATATATCATATCTTCAAACGGATTTTTTTATACAATGATTTTCATTCCATGTTTTGATTTTTACCCAAAGGTATGGATGTATGTCATGCTTTCAACTCGTTCCTCCCACTTTATCAAATCTTGCAAATGGGATAGTGAAAGAGCAGTAAGCCAGATTTTCTTACCTCATTTTTGTTTCCCTTGTTCTTGTTCAAATGCTCCATTATAAGCCCAAATGCTCCCCGCAATATTTGATTCGATAAAATTTATGAACCCTTCTTGAATGAATTCGGTTAAAATTCTTTTAAGTTTTGTGATTAAGTTAATCTATTTTTACTCAGTCTAAAGGTTTAAATGCTTGATTTAATATTTAAAAAATCTATTGTTTTAAAAAATATGTTTCTACTATTTCCACGTTTAAAAATATAATGTCTTTCCAACAAGAATCGACAATTAACACTTTTAAAGAAATCAATTGTTTATAACATTTCGAAGATGTATATTGGATATAACATATTTAGAAAACTGTTTCAAATAAAGCATAACTTTTTGAAGTAATAATCATAATTATAATATGTTGTAAAATAAAAAAAATAATCTCTTTTCAATCAATAAAAAAAAATTCGTATATAGGTAGTCCTCGACCAAACATTTTAAAAAACATTTTTTTATTGCATCACGGAGCACGATTGCCAACGGCTGATGCTTGCGGCAAGAGAGATCAGTAACAGCATTTACCTATATAAATATAGTAATTGTGTGCTTAATTTCTGAAGTGAATAGTTAATAAATCGTACCAACAGTGTCTGGTAAGCTAAATAAACAAACATAATTTATAAATTTAACGGGATACACGTGATAAAAAAAGAGAAGTATAATAGATTTAGAAATGAAACTTAAACTAATTAAATTGTATGAGAATGGTAAAAAAGTGAAGGACTTCAACGAAAATCAAATCACATTCAACGAACTCTACAATTTTGAAGAATAAAGTAAGACTTTTAAGATGTTAACTGTCAATTCTTGGTGGAAAGACATTGTATTTTAAAAAATAAAACACAATTCGTTCGTACTACTTCCACATGATTATAATGATCAGAACCCCGTTTGATCTTAAGAATAAGTGAACCAGTTAAATGATCAACATCTATAAAATCTACAATAATAAAAAAAAAAGACTTTTACCCATATTTAAAATGGAAAAACTATTAGTGATTTGGATGAAAAAATATTCCAACCACTTGTTTTACAAGATATGATGTGTTGAAATGTCTCCCTACTATTTTTGGTTGCAGTGACACCGCTAAATCTGACGTGAACCGAGCAATATTTAATTTTAATATTTTGTATGGAATTCGACTTACGACTGACTTACGACGACCAAAGTTCAGGAACGTATCTCGGTCGTAAGTCGAGGACAACCTGTACTAGCAATTATTATCACAATATATTATTAACTATGCTAAATGAAAATCATTGTAACGTACTCTGTAAAAAAACTTCTATATTTTATCTGGAAAATAATTTATTTATATTTGAAGTCGAGAAGTTCAAATCGATTCATTTATCATATTACCTTATATGAAATGAGGTTTGGGATGAAATCTAGCATCATAATATTTATATTATATCGCTTTCTACTGCCTGTGTAAATTTAGAATAGGGGTTGTATTTAAATATATTGTAGTGTGTATTCTTAGATATTGCCTCAAGGGGATGATTCTAAGTTATTGTTGCCAATATTCAAAGCCTGGAGCAGAGAGGAGCAATAAGTGTAGTAATTGAAATGTGACTCCTACACTTATTCCCAGAGGTTACAAATAACAGTGGCGTGTCAACAATGTTTTTTTCCTAAGGTTGCATTGAAGAAAAATGTTTAAGAACCTTACACTTTCATTTCACTTTTACTTTTTTGATATAGGTATTATTTATTAATGTTAATAGAAAAACTGTTCAATGTGTAAAGTTTGATCAAAAAAATATGTTTAAGATAATAAAATTTTAACGAACCAACTACTGAATAGAATTTGAAATATTTCACATGTTTCACCTCAAACATAACTTTATTTATTGAAGTATAAGAAAGTTCTGTATTTATTTTCGACTTTAATATTTGTTAAATTGTATCTTTAGCAGTAGAGTAAGTTTTGACTGACATAATAAATAATAATTACAACTTAATTGCAATTTTCGGAGTTGGCTTTTAATAATTTTAATGGCTTTAACTCTTAGTTGCTGATGGAAAGGCTTTATAATTAACATAATATAATTTAAAATGTGTTTTAGTGAGTGAAAATGGACCAGATCATATTGTTAATTATATGGCATAAGTACTATGTACTTTATTTTTTTGTTTGAATAAATATAAGTTTATGTTTTTGGATACCTTTTTATACCAAAGACCCATTTTAAAAGAAATTTATATGAGGTATTTTACGACCGTGATTTTCTACCAATCATTGAAAAAATATAATAATATTGAGATTCATCAAACAATTTAAATACCTTGAATTGTCACATACGATAATAATCACTAATACGGCGTTGAACAATTAATTTTTTTTTTTCTTAAAGTAGTTTAGTCGCAGAATCATTATTATTAAACGTGTATGTTTAGGTAACATATTATTATCTTATCATAAATTATCCTGCCGCTCTATAAGTTATTAAGTCTTCGTCAAACTCTACGACACTAAATCAGAAAGATAAGTACCCACCTTTCAAAGATTTACAAAACTTTTTCATTAACTAGAGCCATCTTAAAACCTCATAAATGATATTTTCGTTGAAAGGAAAATGTTGCCTCGTCTTAAATCCGAGAAAATAATATATATTTAGAAACTATACTAGTGTACTGTATTTTGAAAGCATACAAAAACAAACTTTTTTAAATATTCGCATAAAATGAAAACAATGACTTCTAATATTACTTTTAAGGTGTTAACTGTCACATTATATTTTAAAAAATAAAACACAATTTGTTTGTACTACTTCCACATATTTATAATGATGAGGACCGGTTTCGCTCATCACGAGCATTATCAACTGATGATGATGCTCGTGATGAGCGAAACCGGTCCTGATCATTATAAATATGTGGAAGTAGTACAAACAAATTGTGTTTTATTTTTTAAAATACTTCTAATATCTTAAAAAAAGATTCATGGATCTTCCTCTTTCTTCCTTACACACAAAAAATAATTGAGCATTTTTTTGACGAAAAAAAACCAGTCTTACTTTTTGATAAATCAAATATTCATTAATTATAGTTCTTTCATTAAATCTCAAATTAAAATAAATCAATAACCATCTACAATCATATTGGAACAATTATTTCAAGCAAACTTTATTTTCTGAACTCCGTGGCCCATTGGAAATGCTTTTAGGTCTAAGGCTTCTGTACCAATGCCTCTCCACAAACAATATTCAAGCGAATAACGACATGGATTTTTCATTTCTTTACCAATTTATAAATTCATATAACGTTTGTATTACTTCTTTATATACCCAATTCAAAGAACACGACGTAGTTTAATCAATAAGAACACATAAAGTCTTGTCCTAATTTCATCATCTCATTAAGCGAGGTTATGCAACTGGCACTAAAAATAATTCTGTTACTAACCTACTGCTCAGTTTCTCAATGAGGAGTTCCTTTTCTACAAATTTGCTTGTATAAATATTAACATTAATTCCCTGCACAATGCATAGCTAGAAAAATAAATAGAGTACTTACTTTTAAAAATCCATAAATATCTCAATTTTTTCACAGCAATTTAGATATTTTTCGTAACAAAATTTAATTGTTAATTAATTAAGTTTATATATATTTAATATGCCACTGCTCAAAACAGTCTAACTGCAACAGTTCTTTGGGATGGATCATAAAACCTGTGCTTTAATGCTGAACCCTTTTACGGCCCACATCCGAGAGAAATTTCATTCAATTCCTAAGGGTCAATGTCAAGTTATAGCATAGTATAACCTCTCCCTCTTTATTAAAAGGGTTAGGCGTAATTAATTATGAAAATGCATAAGTGAGCATTATATTGCACTCACATATGTAGAGCTATTATTTTTACACTGAATATTTTAGATCATACCTTGATTTCAATGATATATTGAGAATCAAGTCATGAAACTCTAGAAGGATATTTTTAAACGTTTATTTTTCAAATTATGTATCCATTTATGTTTAAGAGAAATCGCGTATGCTTTATTTCAAATTCCTATTTTATACACAATTTATACTTGAAAACGGTGCGTCAAATGATTAGTTAATGTGTAATCCTCTGTAACTCAGCTTTGTATTATATTATTATACAATTTGACAATATTTTGAAATATCCCATTAGATACAAAATTTTATGATAAGATGTTGAGATGTAATACTATTGGAAATAGAAGATTAATTATGGACTTTGACGTAGTTTATTTAATTATTCAAATTGTTTTCAATTAATTCATAATTTTGTTAGTTAGAGCTAGAAATATGAATTCTGCGGAAGTTTGTATTGATTCAGAATAATTTATTATCATTTGTTAAATAAATATATTTTATCAAGAAAACTTTATTTCTATTTTATTAATTAAGGCTTTTAATTGTTTTTATCAAATTAATTACAATCGTAATAATATTTTTTAGATTTTACAAAAAGTTGTACGCAAATATTAAATATTTTCAAAATAATATTTTAAAACGTTTCTTTCATAATTTAATTTATAATAAATACACCAACGTATATGGACTTTTTGCATCATAAAGATTCAAACAAACAATACATTTCCCGGAAATCCCCGTACCGTATTTCGCGGTGTATCATTATTTGTGCGGTAAATGTGGCTCGTCCGTTTGGCTCACTTCCCCCTTCGCTTATCCTTTGATACTAGAGGCAGATCCTGCGGCTGCAAAAAGCCTACTCAGATCTTTCCCAGCCTCTGGCATTACACGCCTAGGTCTAAGCATCTCCTTTCGTACTTAATAGTTTCGCTGGAAGCTCCTTGAGATTAGAGGACCCCGAACTTGCTACATTTAAACCTTGTAGTTTTTGTTAACTAAGCGAACCACACCGATTTGTTCGAAGGCTGTGATGGCTCAAAGAGAAATCAAGAAATAGCTGCGTTTGAATTAAATGTCTTATTTGCTGACACCTTTCCAAAAATACGTTGTCTAAAAGTTTTTGGATGAAACAGATTGATAGGTCAGCGTTTTTCTCAAAATAATTGGATCCGGATAAAATCAAAGATAATGTTACATCTTAACAGGGATGTGTTGTCATTTATAACTTTATATTGTTTAAGAACTTTTATCATAACGGATTTTGACATTTTTCTACTTTATTTTTAATATTTCGCGGTTGCTACAGATTCATAACGAATCAAAGGGTTCAAATCTCCGAATAAAGACGTTTTTTAATTTTAATTTAAATCAATGGATCTGAGAATATTATAAGTAACTTTCATTTGCAAATTGAATGAAACATTATAGTGCACTAATGACTAAATAATTTCACCTCTTATTAAAAATTTATTTCGATTAACTATGCTTTGAATTTTACTATTTCGACGTCCGTGGCGCAGTTGGTAGCGTCGCTGGCTACGGTTACGGATGTCTCGAGTTCAATAGATTGGTATTTCAATCAATTTATGTATTTCTGTTCGTAGTCTGAGTGCTCCCCATCTCATCCTCACGGGGCGTAGCGAGAGCGATTAGCTAACAACTAATCCTGTCATAGCCCTATCCTTCTATCTCTAGTCTCTTCGAAAAAAAGAGAGGTTGATAACTGAGTAACAAGCAGTTCTCGTAGAAAAATTGTGTTAAGATACCTCCATTAGAAGACCATATGTTCCACATTGGGAGCTGACATGGGAAAAAAAATGCTTTGAATTTTTTTTACCTTCTCGGTTGCGCAGCCAAAGGATCGATTCTCCCGATCGATGCCTTTATTCGTTTTCAATCAACTTATAGATTATGTATTCAAGGACATGAATATATAATATCTCTAATGATTTTATTTATTAATGACGGGAATAATAATATGGGTAAGAGAGAATGATGAAATAAGTACTAGTCATTTTTTAATCTCATCCGTCTACGCCAGTGTCTGTCAAACTTTTTTACCTCATGGCACACTGGGGAAAGAGGATATGTTTCGCCGCACACCAAATAAAAATGGAATGTACTTTATTAATTATTAATACATATGAATAACGATAATCTTATGACACACCCTGGTTTTTGTTAAGTATAAGTGTCATTAATGTCCAGAACTGAAATCACCCAGCGGCAACAGCAATATTTCGCAGAACGGGCTCTTTCTTGTTGCCAGGCGTTTAATTGCCGTCGGGTGCGTCCGCTGGACGAGTCCATTTTTACGAAAAAAAAGGTAGCTCCGACGGTGCAGGGAGTTTTTTTTTTTAAGTATTTGTAGACAGTCGATTACGATCTGCCGAGGCGGACGAGCGAGGTCTCGTCGCGTCGGAGGTGACGTGACGATGTGAATTGTTTGTTTTTTTTTTTTTTATTTGCATTGGACTTTGTTTAAATTCTTTGTGTCATTTGTATTATAACATAAAGTAAATTCAGTTGCTAATTAAATGTAAATGTAGAATCAATTTTATGTGTTAAGATTTATATATTTGTGTAATGTTAAACCACTGCATCTTGAATGGAAAATAAATAAGTTTTGAACCGGATTCGAAATGGTGTTTGTCTGAGATCAGCCCTTCCAGGACTCCGGATAACCAGCCGCTCGCCTCTCTTCGATCCGGGGTCTTCTCACTTAGTGTAGGTATTTAACAACACACAATATTGTTTTATAAACATATTTAATTTAGGTATACAGAGGTGGTCAATTTTTATCAGTGAGAATAATGCAATTGATTTTCAGAAAGAGTTATCTCAAAACGCCTCTCTAAATTTCATAAAACAAACACGTAACTTCTCACCTTTAGCCGCTCTTGTTTTTTTTTATTTCATTTAAAAAAACCTTTCTGGAATACTAAACAATCTAAGCTGTGAGTTTTAACTTGTCCTGTCCACATTTCTAGTTTGTCTTCGTTTGTCGCGGTACACCTGAGACTTCTTGCGGCACACAGCTTGGCAGATACTGTTCTATGCTTACCTTCTCCGACTAGACTAGTGCACAAAAATGCTACATTATAGGAAGCCATGTACTCCAAAATAAAAAGAGATAAACGGAAATATTTTTAAATGTCAAAAATGGTGAAACATATCACACCAAATGTGGTGAAAAGATTTTTCAATAAAGATTGGCATGTTTTCACATTGGGGTTTTATCATACAAAAGAAATTATTACAATTTTATCCCTCTTTGTGTAACTGATAATTTCATTGACACAAACCAAGCGAGTGAGCTGTGAAAGCAAGAGCAGTAAACTGCGCTTTCTGTACTATTGACGGTAAGTGTATATTTGCTTACGCTTATAAAATATCTTCTGCATTATCACACTTAATACAATTTCACCCAGCGGCGGCGTCTTGTTACTCCTCGGCGAGACATCTTTATATCTCGCTGGCTGGCCATAAGCGCGCATGCCTTCATTTGCAGCCGAAGCTCTGGTAGGTTTTAGCGAGCAAGCTTCGCGAAAGACGCTACATATAAGAGCCAGCCACCCGTGTGCATACAATTTTAGACCGCCCGGAAAACGGTTAACGGGGCGCACCGCCAGTTCCCGTGCAATATTCACTTGACTGCATACAATACAGTGATCAACAACTAATTCTGTTTACGAAAAAGAATAATTAGAAAGGTACGATAAAGCAGCCAGTCAGGACGATTCTTCAGAATTGTGGTAATGAAATAAACAAAATAGATTGTATCATGATATAATGTGATTACGAATGAAAAATTGTCCTACTGTTGCACTGATGAAGCGATATTGTAATTAGGGAAAAGATCTTCTCGCTAAGCATGGAATTGTGCAATATTTTTAAGTCATCAAGGATTGTCAAATAACTTATAACAATATTTCACAACCTTTTTGAAACTATACATATTAGTTTGTAACACTATAATACTAGAATTCCACTAAGCAAATTCCAACTAAAGTGACTAAAATTTCTTACTGCATTTCTGCGTTATACATAAGAACACAGCTAACAGCAATCATTTTCCGACCAATAAAATATCAACTGGAATTGCATGCCTGGTATTTTTTTACGAATTTTATTTGTTATTAAATCTATTAATCGTTTATATTTGAATTTTTAACAGAAAATTTTTCTCTTTTTTTTTTGTTGCGATCAACATCAATGTATTACATAATCCACGGTTGGCAATCACTATTGTAGACTAGACAAGGGAGGCCGTTCATTATCGCTAGCTTTAAGAAAGTCCTACGTGGCGGAATGTGTTTCACAACTTCCCATGGCGATGATGAGATTTTAAAATGCTCTCTTTAAACGATATACCGGAAGAAACACGAGCCTTGTAATATAACAGATTGCGCAACATTTAGAGTGATTATTAGAACATGATCCGTACATTAATAACATTATTTAGCATAAAACCATCAAACGAGTTTGTTCAAATGAAGGTTTAAAAAGGAAATAAATTCTTTTCTTAAACTTTTTTTACAATTTTTGAATAAAATACCGCTTCGCTTTTTCGCGATTTGATCGTTGATTTCAAACCATAAACCTATGTGAACAATCAACCAATATGTACGTCTTGATTTACTCTTTTATTTAAATGAAACTTGACATGTTTCTAAAAGATGATGAAACCACACTACTTTGCTTTATTATTATCAGGCATTAAATTTAGTCCATTAGTATTGGAAACCACACGAATTAAAAGTTTAACTGTGAATGTTAAATTTTCTTATAACGGTAATAAACATATCACGTTTACCAAAATGACCAAATATAAAATAGTATTTCGGGTGATTTGAGGTCATTTATATTTTCATCTGATAATAAAGCTTTTTAGTTTATTTGTATTTTAGGGTTAATTTGCATTACAATATACTTATGTACGTGGCCGTACAACGTTTTTCCATTCGCATAAAATGTCTTTTTATCACGCATAAAGAGGTCGAATTGATATGGCGCATCCACACACGATCCGAAATTTCTTTTACAGTGAGATTTCAAAAAATGTTCTCGATTCGTTGACCACTACCCGGCTATTCCAATGTTTTTCTAGACTTTGCCGAGTCTAAATATAATCAATAAATCAATGAATTGTGTAAGAAGAAAGGATCACAGTAAATGGATCTCTATTTAATACAATTAAAAAACATCGAACATTAAATGAATTTGGAGCCTATTCTTGTTGTGTTAAATGTCTTTTTTAGTGCCATTTTCTTTTCGGTCTTGTATAAGATACCAAAAAATAATAAAATAGTAGTTTTATTTTTTTTCTTTCTTCCGTAGCACTTGTTGGTATTGATAATGGTAGATACATCGTTCATCTTAACAGCCTAAGTAATTTTGAATCGTTTATCAAATTAGGCTGATTATAAAGATATTTTATAAGGAAATTTTATAACAATATGCTTATTAATTACTCCTATTTTAGACTAACCATACAAGCAGTAGGCAATGAGTACCCTAATACTATTTATTATACACAATAAATTGTATACATCGCATGGTCAAGCGGTCTGTGGGCATTATAATAATAATAATAATTAAAACATTTTTGTATTTTTTTTACCAACCATTAATTGTATCAAGATAAAAACATTATTAAAGGAACGCTGTTCAGTAAGAAAACATAATTTATTATTTGAACAATTAACACATGGAAATCAATTATTTTTTTCAAATAACCCATGAAAATGTATGTCTCGACATATTTAAAGCATGAATGAAGCTTTAGAAAAAAGTTTCTCACTAGCAGGTTTGGACATTTTTGCTGAGTAAGTCAGTAAATGATTGATGATATCACGGCAATATTTTAAATGGCTTTTTTGGCAAATATGAAAATGTATCCTTAGTAGAGAATGACTTCAACAAATAAAGAGAATAATTTCACTTATCATTTTTTATTGTTTTTTGCTTAAGCGTTGTCAAAAAGCTCTCATACTAATACAATGATTATACATTTTTCGAACAATAGATTTATTAAATTATCCATTAGTGTTTTTTTTTATTTTTTTTTTCACATAAAGACAAAAATAATCATAATAAAAGAAATCTTTATACTACTGTAGTACGAAAATAATGCGCTGTGTGTGAATAGGCTATTTTTATTTCCTATTTTATCTTTTAATAGGAAAATAGAAACAAAAATATTCAAGCAATATGTTTAAATAAGAAAAGAGCGAAATTTATATTTTTGATAAAATCATTCTATATAAAAAAAATTTGAATGATTGTCACCATTCATTCAAACGACCTAAAAAATTACTTAAGATAATTATATTCTTGTGTCAATATACAAACATTTAATGGTAACTCCATTTTTTTTATCATATATATATATATAATTTCATTAAGTCACACAAATATGGCCACGTAATCCAGCCTGTGTAGCTGGTCTTACCTAATTGCAGAAGGGACCTAGTTAAAAAAATGACCAGGCCTACATATCGACTGTGTTTTGGCTAATTGATGTACCCCTTAAAAAAAAGAAAATGATTGGATCTCATCTTAAAGACGACTGAGCAGGTCTCGGCCAAATGATGTAAATCATAAAAATAAATTGACCACTTTTTGGAAAGGAAACATCATTTTACATTGATTTTAGGTTTAAAAATCCTGATCCGGTCACTTGATGTAAGCCATTATTATATTGACACTCCCTACGTATAATCCCGTATCTTCAAACATAAGAATTTACAGGAGGGCATTTCAAATGTTCATAATGCAACTCACCATAGTATAATGTTTTCGATAAAAACCGTTTTTACCCTCTCCTGAACAATTTCAATTTTGAGGGTTTCATCAATAGGTCAAAACACCGTCTATATGAAATATTAATTTTTTCAATATCACATTCGGCTTAGGATCTCTGCTACGGATGTTTATGTATCTTTTCTCTTTGAATCAATCATAGCTGAGTATTTTTTATTGTCTTAGAATAAAACTGAAATGATTTTAATTAAAGATATCTAGCGCATCGTAAAACTTGCTGAAATACTTAAAGGTATAGTTTTAAATTCAACTAGAGCAATGTCACTTAATCTCAAAAAATTTTACCTGATAAATTTTTAACGACATAATAAAACTTAACTTCATTTTCTTTTCAAGCTAAAATACTTAAGATGCTTTTCTACCAAAATATGGAATTACAAGTTTTTTTCATCTTGAAACAACTGCCAAAAACTTAGGATTCAAAAAAAAAATGTATCGCTAGAATCACACTTTATGAAGCCAAAAGGCAACTTTTTTAAAACATGTAGCAAATAAAATATAAACAATGGTTTGTGACAAAGCTTTCAATAGTTTGTAGGCAAATCTTGTTCGTAGAACTTTTATCCCATAAATAAATCCAACGTAAGCTAAAAGTTTTGCCATCATCGTAATGTTCTCTGTTTTATATAGGGTGTTTATATCCTTTTTCATAACTTTGACATTAACAAGCTCACGTAAGAAGTTTGACGTATCGTTGGACATATTACTATAAGTGACGGAAGGTAGTAAGTAGAAGAGAAAAATAAAACTTTTTTCTAATTTACTTTGGCAGATATCTCGGAAAAGGGCATTATTGCTTGCTACATTCGTTCATAATTCTTTATAAAAAAAAACATTATAGATAATAAAAAGCAGTGTTACTTAAGAAGAAACTATTTTAGGTGAAAACATTCCTACAGTTCTTACTTCATATATTTTAATAGGTAGATTATATTAAAAATACACATTATATTAATAAATTAATAATTACATTGATTGTTGTCATGAAAACAGCAATAAATTCGTAAATATATGATATTTTTTGATCAAATCAAATTTATTAACATTATTCCAATTGCATTTTTAATTTTTATGATAATTATTACATGTCAAAGACTTTGACCGAGTTGTAACGGTTTCACGCCTAATTCTATAATCTAATTCGTAAGCAATGGTTTTTATTCTTTTTAGAGAGATCAAGTATAGAAAAGTTTGATAAGGGGGGAATAGTTAATATATAATCACTTTTTCTACTCTTCATTGTTCAGCTTTGTGTAAAGTAGAAAGATATTTAAATATCACATGCAAATACAAATTTTTTTTTGATAAATCAATTTAGAAAAATATTCAACCAATTCTCCAATTAGCCTTCGCTAAAAACTTTGTTCTAAAATATCCGATTATAAGTTCACACACTCTTCACCTAGAATGGTTTAAAAATTTATACGTACCATTAAACTTTCAATATTGATCGAAATTTTGATCGTGAAAATATGTATATAATTTGTTACATAATAAGCTGCCAAAACTTTTTTTATGATAACAAAGAATTTGCATGTTTGGATTGAATATCAGAAGTTGCTCTACAAAAATATCCAATGAATTATAAAACGTTCGCAGAAGTGCCATCTGAAATGAAACCGTGTCACGTCACCTAAACTAAACTGGGAAAGTTTGTTTGCTGAGACATATTAATTTATGGCTTACATTAAACTGTTAACATTTTAAATTGAACATAGGTTCATAATATTTTTTTCTTTTAGGGTGTTTACTATTAGTTCTCGGTGGAAAGACATTACATATACAAAAATTAAAAATATTTTTTATAATAATCAAGGTTGGTTCCGCTCATCGCTCAATATTACTATTCTTAGCTCTCAGTCGTCCTCTCAAAAAATAATAGCATAAAACAGATGTTTCTTATAATATCGGTAGACAATATTTTTATTTATATCATGTACACTAGCAACGTGAAAAATATGAAATCCTAACGAATTTAATCTTAGCAAAAAAAATAATTCTACTTGTTACTGCTTGTTACTTGAAAGAATAATGATAGAAGTGTTTAGCTAATCGACCGCACTATGCCCGTTTTTAATATGGAGTGAGTGGGAGTGAATTTTAAGCATCACAGACATCCATGCCTTAGACTGTACATCCATACATCGATTGCAAAATTTATTAATGAAACTGACCGTAATGGGACTCGATCCCGTGAGCACAGTAACTGTAGCCAATGACTTTGACCACTCAGATTAAGGCCAGGCACAATAACGATTACTGTACTCTAAATATTGCAAAACATCAACGTTAAACGGCCAACAATAATAATACGTAACAGAGAAATCTTCCTGTTAGAAATATCCTCGCAATTATGTTTAACCGCTTTATCCCGTCCACCGTATCCGAAATTCGCTCCACAGAGACAGCAATAAACATATTTCATAGTCGAATTACATGCCCATATCTGGCAACCCTCTAGCACTGGAAAAGCTCTCATCTCGTATGGCTCGTAACCTTAACGCTACCTTGCCATACTTGCGAAAACGAAACCGCCCAGAAGAGATACGCATGCTGACCATCCCTCTCTCTCATCATCGTCAACCGCTGACTGAGTTATATAATAATAATATTTTTTGACAAGTTTTTAGCATTTTATTTTTACTTTCGATATATTTTCAATATCCTAAATATTCACTGTAGTAACGTAGGAAATTTATACTTATAATTTTTCCTATTAATATATATAACAAATGACTTTAACTCTTTGACTGCTACGGCCTTCCTGGCCAATACTGAAAACAACGATTAGGGCTTGCAATCCCTGATTAATTGCAACGTGAACCTCAGTTTGTTCATGTTCATGGTTTTTATTATAATACCTGTAAAATTAATATAAATTTATTGTCGTCTCCTTCCTTCTCATATTTCGTAACTTTCGTTCATAACCAATTTGAAACGGAGGACAAATTAGGACCGCTTCTCAAATGAGTGGAGGACAATATTTTAAAGTCAATTCGAAGGACGTCTCCTCTTTTTGGATACCATTTGGTATAACCTGTCATAATAATACATTAAATAAAATAAAATAAAAAAATATTTTGATCATTACGTTTTATTTTTAATAATATTCTCTTTTTTTGCTAATAACTGTCTGATTTTAAATCAACAAAAAAAACCATTCCAATGCCTAGTAAAATATGTAATCATATATACATTCCAATTGAAGCAATAATGAACACAAATTAAAATTTAATACATGCGAATACACCTAATGACCGGGTCCGTGGTGCAGTGGTCTACGTCGTTGACTTTGGTAACGTATGTCTACGGGTTCGAACCCCGGTACGGACAGTTTCGCAAATTGATTTTTCAATCAATGTAAGCATTTCTGTTCGTATGCATGGATGTTTGTGATGTCTATCATTCTCTCCCAATAAAAAAAAGTTTTAAAAAATGTTATAAAAAGTATTTGTCGAAACATAATACAGTTATAAGAATAAAGCATAATGACACAAATATGTATGTATAATACCGACGTATTTCTGAAATAAAATTATTTTCATTCAAATAGTAAACATACTTTCTAATTATTAGAATCGTAAAATATTTTGTATCCTAGTATTAGAATAATTTTTCATAATAAATTTTACATCTAATTACTATAAATAAATAAATTATCATTCGTATAAGCATAGTTTTTGCTTTGAGTCACTAAATGTCACTAAATTGCTTTTGTAAAGTATATTAAAAAAATAAAACCCACATTTCCTCTGTATCATTGCGTAACTGTGTGTTTTTTTAATAAATACCAGTAGTATTTTCCTTTACTTACGAACAGTAATAATATCTTTAGTAAGAATATGAGGGTCTGGAGAGAATATCTTCATCAAACATGGATCAAGGCTATATGTAAGAATACACACAAACAAGGATCATTCCAATTCAATTACGTAATTGAGAGAGAATATGTACATTACATTATTCGTACTGCGTCTTCATAAAACCCTACATATCTTAAAATAAATTATGAAAACACTTAGAGTAGATGCGAAATTAAATATATATTATTGCCCTGATTCTGAACAGGTGGGCTGCGGCCCACTCGGGTGCCTCTTAACTTAAGGTTCTTAGGCGAGCCGCGAAAAAATAATAAATCGAAATGAAGAATTCTACTCGATTTTACATAAATGTTGTGATACTTGGGGTGACACACGTTTCACCTTTTTGAGAAAAATCTTCTGAAAGCATTAAAATCAATCAAAACGAAGAGCATTAAAAATTTATTAAGAAATTCGCTTAGAACTTTCAACAGCAACAATCCCACAAAGTATTAATTGTGTTAGTTTATATTGTATGGCATATTGAATAATAATGTACTAGTGATTATTATTACCTGACGTTTCCTGGGATATATTCAAACTCTGTTGCTAAAAACTGATATTAAAAGTTGAAAGTTGAAAATATCCCCTTGGACTGTACCTCATGTACCACCCACAAACCATAATACATCAATTAATACTAATTTTAAAAATTAAAAATAGTACTATAGACCTAGAAATCGCAGACATGTGCAAATTACATGTTGCTACTGTTGACCGTTTGGGAGGAGTTCTTGTGACAGACAGAATATTTCCTGCTATATGTACTAGTATAGGATATCAGTAATATATATATTTTTTTCCATGTCCGCTCCCAATGTGGAGCATATGGTCTCCTAATGGAGGTATCTTGACAGATTTTTTTCTACGAGAACTGCTTGTCACTCAGTTGCTCAACCTCTCTTTTTCTTTTCGAAGAGAGTAGGGATAGAAGGATCGGGCTATGACAGGACTAGTGGTTAGCTAATCGCTCTCGTTACGCCCCGTGAGGATGGGATTGGTGGGAGGGAGGACTCAGACTACGAACAGAAATCCATAAATCGGTTGAAAGATCAATCTATGAAAACCGTCCGCACCGGGAATTGAACCCGAGACATCCGTAACTGTAGCCAGCGACGAAACCAACTGCGCCACGGACGCCGACAATATATATATTCTGCTGTTACAATCGTTTTGTTTAACTCACTAATATGAAGCTTTTTTTTTTCGATTTTAATTTATTTTAGCAGCTTTAATACAAATTAAAGTTTGTAAAAATGCCAACAGTATGTTTAATTAACCCTTACCGTATCCTGAAAAGGAAAAAATGCAACAACGACTCTTTACGTCTATGTTTTAATAGCAATTATAATACGTATAAAATACATTGTACTTTAGTCGGCAAAAATCATGCTGTGGTAAAAATATTTAAAAAAATTGATTTATTCGCTCACTGGGTGATTTCAACTGATGATACAGCAAATAGTTGAGCTTTTAAAATATTCGAGAATATTTCGTGGGTCGCGACTGCAAAAAGGTTAAGAAACACTGTATTAGAGTACCCAGACTCTTGACGATAGCGTCAGTATGTATTCCATATGTGTAACACGGAGGCTTCTTCTTTATGTAACAGATGTCCCCCTACGTAATCCGATTTGTTTACACTTTGATATAGATCCCTTTCCTTTTGCCCAAGTTGGCCTGAGTTTCCCAAGTTGGTCGAGTTGGGCAAGTTGTAGCCGGTAGCGCTTTCAGGTCGAAGCTTTGAGGCTCTTGTATTGAGCGATCTGTGACTCCGTGTACCTTACTGTGTGTTTTTACACTTTCAGACGCCGATGCTGATTCTAACAACAATTCAAAAACTCCTTAATATTTTATGAAAACTGACTAATTTACTAATCCACATGTTTTATGGCAACAAGTAGAACAGTGGGATTAATTCTAATTTTATATTAAAAATAAATTTCGACAAATTAATCGCTGTACACATTGAAAATATGATGACCCTGTAGCTGAATGGCTTACGTTGTGGTGGCCACGAAATAGAATCCCAGAATGAACACTGTCATTAAATCATTTTTCAATCGATTTGCGTTCAACTACATCGATATTTGTGATGTTCGCATCACTTTTTGCCGATCCGATTCTAAAAACTCGACTTAGGGAGAACAATTAATTTAATACTAGACAGTTTCTTTCTTTTATCTATACCCTCTCAATAGAGAGAGATTGAATGACTGAATTACAACCATTTGTCTTTAAACATACTCTGATGAGACACTCTTTTAAAAGTCTATATACTACACGTCTGTAGTGTTTCTGCGTAAACATTATTTATTGAGAGATACCTTGAGGTCATATTCGACCACTGTAGCATTTAGAAAAAATGATTATTTGTCATTTTTCATACATCTTCGTATTGTTCAGAATTAAAACCAGAATTATGGACTTAAAAACCAATAAAAAAACCATTACCAATTAAGTTTGATCGAACATTTTTTATTACTTAATGTGTCTCGTCTTCATAAAGCATCTTCAGATTGTTTTATGTTTGTTATTATTAAACCTTTCTATAATTCAATGAATATATTTTTACCCCAAATCGTAACAAAAAAAAAAACAATTCAAGATGACGTCAAAGTGTTAAAATACATCTTCTTTGTAAATTGTGTTTTTCAGATTTCTTTGTACTTAAAGCTTCCACGTTTTTATACAACATTATCTTTGTATTATACCACGGTATTCATAGAGCTTTTATGTATATTGGTTATCCTTACTCAAACTCCTTCCAAATTAAATTCTCTTCTGTCAGATATGTTTATATTTCCAAAAATAAACCGATTATACACTTACATGATTCTTCATATTATCAAAAAATCGTCCATTATATAGCTTCTTATTAAATAAGGTACCAAGCTATTAGCATTGGATGCTTTATCTAATACATTTAAAACCTGAATTTTCTAGATAAATATACATTTTTCTAATAACTAGTTGTTTAAAAAGGGAAACAGAAAATCATTTTCTCTTTGAAAAATAAAATCCTATATTGAATGTAAAATAATTATATTTTTTTTTATATTATGCCTTATTATCCTTCCAGTTATTTTACAATATAAAGTTAGACTTTGGCGCAACGGTTTCCTTTATACTTTTATCACTAATAATTGGCCGATATTTTGATTGAATATGATTGACATACATATGATTAATTGGCGACTGTTATATCACCGTCCTAGAACCAGACTGTATTATGTCAAAAACCATAGATTATAAAAAATTTAACCTAAAGATTTTAGCCTCACGTTGAGTGAGCCATAAATCAAGTTACTTGCAAAAATATATATATATTATCAGTAAACTAGGGCGCGCAAGAATCGATTAGTCGGTCCAATTCTGTTTTATGGAGAAATTTATTACCCTATTTGATTAGCGTGTTGAACATATCATATTTCGAATCACTTAAATTTTTTTTATATACCTAAAAACGATATATTATAGACAAGTGGAAGGATCATATCATTTAAAAAATAGTGAGAAGAAACTAATTTATTTAGCACTGTACTATTTTTTGTAACACTATTTAAATAAGAAAATATATTGAATTGGTCACCACAATATATGGTTACAAGCCCTATCATTGAATAATAAATTTACAAATGATCTATAATTTATGTTCATAAGACATGAAACAATCTCAACCAAAATATAATACTTATCTTATTTAATCCTTTAACCTACCAATTTCATCAGTTATTATACTGTAAAAACTCCCATTTTTCTGTTAAGTTAAGCCATATTACAAAGTATTTTGTATGGTAATTGATTGACTGAAAAAGATATCCTGCCGTGACTCAATTAATATGCAAAGTTTATTCAAAGCCGAAACGGTAATTGCATTAATCTAAGCAGCGTCTCAGTTTACCAGGTCATTTTAATATAAACAAAACAACATGCTGGGCACATTTATTCCTCCATGCATACAAGGTATACACAAACAATCGGATAATTTACAATATTCAATTTACTCTTTGTCTTATAATAATACAAAATCTTAAGGGGTATTTCGTAATACGTTTATATAAATTTAACGTCACGCATTTTCTTTGATGATATCTCTTTGAGGTTGTGACCATTTTCAAGTTTTTAAAATGAAAATGGTTGATAATTTTCCGTTTCATCTTTTGAGTCGAGAAACTTTATGATAACTGCAATAATGCTGAAATTTTTCAATAGTAATTGTGTATTTAAGGATTGCTATGAAATGTAGCGCCAAACTATAATATGACTTCAAAATAGTTTGCGTTATTATGATGACGCCACAAATGTCACATAAACTAACTTTATCACATGACAAATAACAAATTTAAAACCCTTGATCCCGTTCGGATCAGTACTGAGCAAATATTCGAAAATTATAACCGTAAACAATATATACCAATGAAACATCAATTACCGTATTTTCGAGAGGAAAATAATCAATCAACTGAATATAATGAAGAAAAATATTTATTTCACTGACAATTCATTCTTCCAACATATCTTACGTATTAATTATAATGGTTAAGCGATAGTACTCAAGATTCTTAAAAAATCTTACTACGGTTATAAGTAAAAATACAGCTATAGGCGAAACGTATATTATCAAACAATAGAACGTTAACTTTAATTTGCAGTGTAGATTTTATTGAAGAATTTAGTTTATTGATTCTCTTTGACAGAATATGTATTGAGTTGTCTTTAGGACGGCAGTATATGCATAAACTGCTATTTTCTATCGTATTATGAATTGCGAGGGTGGTCATTAATTTTTTAAATATGTGATCTTTTTAAATACAATTCATACCATACATTTTATTTGTAAAAAATCATAAATAAAATCGGTTTGAACTGTTTTCAAAAAGACGGATTCATTTTTAGAATGAAATAATCTCTCAAAATTATCGAAATTGTTCAATTTTACTCTTATCTACTAAGCTCTTAATGACATTCGATAAATTTTCCTGAAATATTATTCTCTACATTTATTAGAATTATTACAATTGATGAAGAAAAATCTTAGTTCGAAAAGATCACAAAATAGTGGCAATATGGCATCGGTATACATATCATCAATTAGATGAAGCAAATAACAGTGCAGCCAGTTCCGGTCACCTTGTTTATCTATGGCAGTTTCCTGTTTAACCTATGAACCGCGGTACATCGCATCGGCACGGCGGGGAGTGGCACGGCATAGCAGTTAGGCAGTTAGCGGCATATGGGTTGCGCGCCAAATGCATTCACACGGCCGCTTTATAACAACCCCAAACCCAACACCTGTGACGTCACTCCGCTATTGGGCCCACTCGATTGCATCGTTTTAAATTGGATCGCTTAAAACGGTCATTTTGCTGAATATTGCCGTTATTGCAATGATATTGCATCGAATTCGAATCATAGTTTTGAAAATAATTTTATTTGAATCGCTTTACGCGGGAAAATATGAATGCGTTCATGCCTTTATTACTGTAGCTGTACTTCGAATTTATTTATATAGAAACAGATTTTACTACTGATCATACACAATTAAAGGGATAAATATTTAGTTATATGAAAACCCGGATATTGTAAAAACCGTTAAAATTAGACCCCTGAGATCGTCGTAAATTGGCAAAATCTAAAAGTCATAAAATTTACAGATACTACAAAGTACAACAATTCTTGGAAAGGGATCCTGAGGAAATCCAAAACCCTTACAGGTGTTTTAGAGCTAGCTATCTGCTCCCTATTCAATGCATTTAACCACCACGCAGTGCGTCCAAAATTATATGTGCCCTGTCAATATTTTTGATTCCTACCAAGTCGTATTTTAAAAAATAGTCTAATCAACGGAACTTCATTTCACTTTAATGTGTAAACTGTCAGTTTTTGTTGGAAAGACATTGTTTTAAAAATAAAACACTATTTATTTGAATGACTTCTACATGATTATAATGATCAGAACGCTCATCACGAACATTATCAACTGATAATGCTCGTGATGAGCGAAACCGGTCCTGATCATTCAATATGTAATGAGAAAGTAGTACAAACAAATTGTGTTTTTTAAACATCGTTTCAATGAAAACATCTCTCATGAAATTTGAGGTTAAGTCGTGGAAAATTGGAAAAAGTATAAAACACATTAATAAAAAAGACACAGACTTGAATATTAATAAAGACTAATTAAATACATATTTGCAAGCAGATAGTATTTCTTTAGTAAGCTATGCGTATCAATTATAAAACAAATTCAATTCCCAGGGGTTCACATATCCGTATCGTATAGCATAACATAAAAAAATGTCGCACGGCTATCAAACCTACAACCTGTCACATCAAAACAATGATAACGGTTGAAGCCGCGACATCATCTTCAGTCCAACGATTTCATAAATACCTGTATAGGATAAAAATAATATTATCGAACTAGCAGCGCTGTCGATTCCCACACACTTAATGGCGCGTGTAAACTGTTCGCTCATCCAAAACACAGCCGTAATGGCGGACACAAAATGGCTGTCGACCAGGAAACGGAAGGCTGACATCACACGATCGTAATGGCGGCCAGCTTGTTAAAATGATACCCGTCACAGTTTTCCGACAAATGTAAATTGATACCCCAAAGAATAATATATATGCCTCCGGGGTCTTTTGTTCGCTTTCCCGCACGATGCGGAGAATTTTCTTACTCGCCCAACACACACCACAATTACATACGTATATTTGTTTTTGCTCTTTTCTTCTACGCTTTTGAAGTTAAGTATGTTCAAAAGCATTTATATTAGGTTATAAAAAAATTATAACGACACAACATAGTTTTACTAAATAACGACTTTTGATATGTTACCAACCATTACATTATTCAATTCAGTGTTCGTATTCTTTAACTATTTTCAATACTTTTATCGCGATTTAATTTCAATATCAATAGTAATGCTTTAGTTGTAATATTAGTTATAATTGACCGAGATGAATATTATTCAAGCTCATATTAAACATGATGAAACAGACTGTGTCAGACATCTGGATACAATGAAAAACTCTTTATTGTGTTTATAATTAAATAACTAATCATTAAGATTTTGATATTCTAGAAGGTTATCAGCTATGAATTATATTTATCTTTGTTGACTATAATTATTTTAGATGATCTGATATTAGTTTCCTAATATTTTTTGCACGAAAAGTTTTTATTTGAGGTAAATCCCAGTATATTTAGTTTTACTCTTGTATTTTTATTATTATCTGTTACATTCACACTTTGATAGCTAAACCATAAGCATTTTATGACATCATAACATTTAGTAAACGTTAAGCTTAAATAACAGTTACAACAGTTATGGTCTTAATAAAGACAATAAAGTGGTAATAAAAACACAATGTAATGTAGGGAATTCAGAGTCAATGATTAAAACGTGTATTTTTGTGAAAATTAAATAAAAACTCCGGCTATGGTAAAGTTTGTTTTATTAACGATCAACGTACAACATACCACAGTGGAAGAATACGATGTCATTTTTTCAACTAAAATTACTAGAGTTATTTAAAAAAAAACGATAAAAATGACAAATTATGTACTTAACTATCGGGATGTGTTTTTAATTTAATTGTATTATTGATTTATAAATAATACTTTATTTTCTATTTCTAACCACGTAAATGTATGTAGAGTCAGTCATTACATTTCTGAATAATTTAGCATAAAATTATGTTTGATTCATTTTTTTGGAAAACGTATTTACATTAACCTATGGTAAAAGTTCTCTCGATAAAAAATGATTTATTTACCTCCAAAACATATCCTTACGTGATGAAAAATCTGTTAAGCCACAACAAATATAAAAAATTACGCTTTGAT
Source organism: Himalopsyche phryganea (assembly GCA_022494535.1). NCBI lineage: Eukaryota > Metazoa > Arthropoda > Insecta > Trichoptera > Rhyacophilidae > Himalopsyche > Himalopsyche phryganea. The sequence continues at coordinate 4,284,913 of JAGVSL010000010.1, read as the reverse complement.
GTGCCAATATGGAATTGTATTAACATTACGAAATTTTACAGGAAATATGAAGCATTTTTGATTTTTTTTTTTAACTCATTTTTTTACTTGTGATACTGTGGGGAAAATTAGTCGAAAACTGATAAACTAAAATACCATATACAATACTAAAATATCGTATGTACTCAACTTGAGTTTCCTGCTATTTACTATATTAAATAATACATAGAAATTTTACTTTTTACATATTACTCTGATTTAGTGGCAGATACATTTCAAAAGTATGTTTTAAAAATAGGAATAACCTCAACATTAAACAAATATGTAAAAACGTTATTTCAATGTATATTTGAATAAAAATGTGATATTCAAATCATCTTTATAATATTTTTCATAACCACTGACGTTCACATAGATTTCACGTTTGATAGATTTTTACATAGAATTCACATAATAATAAATTTAATATTTTCTGTCCATTTAAATTCAAAAATAGAATGTTATTCCGTGCCTTATCAAACGGTGGCAATAATGCTGTACGTTTTCATTGGGATTAATATAACTCCTGTCGAGGGGTCACCCACCACGCACACATATATACATCTTGAGCTTTTCCTGTTCAATTTTCAACCCTAATCTTAAGTTGATCCTACCAAGTAGCGTACTTACGACTTTATACGTCTAGTGTAAAATTTCGTAAAATGATTATTTTCCTATGAATAGTGTGATCTTAAAAATACAGTTATCATTTTATTTTTTAATAATGATGTTTTTAATCGATTGAAAATGCTCACATGTCCGCTCCCAATGTAGCATATATTCAGGACTTCTAATACAGCAACTCAAAGGAAGCTGTTTTATTTTTAAGAAATAATTTTTTTTCAGGCGTTCCATTCCCCTTTTTCGTAGAAAGATAGAGCTTGGAAAGCGACTCTCATTTGAGTAATCGTACTTATTTCGTAACATTTTAAGATCGGATGGTTTTCAACACAATTCCATAAATCAATAGTCAAATTTATGAAATTTTCTTTACTTGTATTTGAACCCGTTGATACTGCTATAAAATAGAAGGAACGCCTAAGTTCATTGACCTCACTGTCACATGAGCGCAGTTTTTGTAAAATAATTTAAAAAATATCGAAAAAAGTTAAATGATTCACGATATTAAGTGAAATTAACAAAATTAACCTTTGGAGCTGTTTTTGTCTCTCCTGAATACTTTTAAGGTGTTAACTGTCAATTCTTGGTGGAAAGACATTATATTTTAAAAAATAAAACACAATTTGTTTGTACTACTTCCACATATTTATAATGATCAGGACTGGTTTCGCTCATCACGAGCATTATCAACTGAGCATCACGAGCATTATCAGTTGATAATGCTCGTGATGAGCGAAACCGGTCCTGATCATTATAAATATGTGGAAGTAGTACAAACAAATTGTGTTTTATTTTTTAAAACATCCCGAATAGTTGTATATTTTTAGACACCATTTTATATAATAAGTGTGACATTTTTAACAACGGTTTATCCGATCTATTTATAAATTTTACTTTATTGATGCCTCCCGCCTATAGAATTTTCCACCACACCACTGCAGCGGTTGTTTCAATTGTCTATCCCTGTCTTACCGGCCACTTCCAAATAGTTTTTTTGTCGACCACTGTTATGCGGGATCTGTGAAATCTATTCAAGATCTCCCCCTCTATCTATGAGCTTTTGCATCGTCAAAACTGTAAGCTCCGCTATTTCAATAAAAGTATACACTGTCAACTTGTCATAACGGATGTGATTACTTTTGAGTTTATAGGATAATATCAATGTATACGTTATATATACTCAGTTATATAAATGACTAGTGAGTAACCGGTATGCGTTGCAATACCACTCAAAGAAAGAAAGGGTTTGTGTTTTAATTGTCTACATAGGTTGAACTTTTATAAAATTACCCGGTCCCCAGCCCGAGTCCGAGTCTCAATATCACATTTGTTTCTCGAACCCGACCCCAATCCCAGATGCATTTTTCTCATCCAGAAAAAAGCCCGATTTATTTCTTAATATAGTAATTCATTTATACTTTTCAAACAGTATATGTTACTGTTTCTATATTTCCAACGAAATTCAAAGCACATGTGAAATAAATTATTTTAGTTATGAAAACTATTGCCTTATGACTGGCTCATGACTTGAACATCGAAATATTTTTCTTAAATTTGAATTTCTTACCCAAGCCCGTGCAGACCTATAAGATGTTAAAGATTCTGTGTACATTTCATACAAGATGAAAACTTGTCAAGGTTTTTCCGAGATGTTTTTAGATTTTAATTTTTTTTTCTTTAGAAGGCTTCACGGGTGTGCCTTTAACACCTCCCCAAAGTTTTATCAAAATCGGATAAATGTTAAAAGAATGCATACAGGACAAACAAACAAACAGACATTCATTTATATATATATAGATTAGGAGCCTATAAGACATGCTTTGCAATGCCACTCATCCCATGTGCTCCCGTTCCTGATCCTAGTACGTTATCTGAAGCGTGAGAAAGCCCGTTCCCGTTTTTTCCCGATTTTTTTTCACAGGAACCTTTCCCGGCATGATCACAATAAGTCCTTCCTGAAAGTTTCGTCGCGATCGGTTGAGTAGTTTAGGAGCAAACCAACAAACAGACATTCATTTATATATATATGGATAATAGATCTCATAAAATTTCGAAGCCATAAGCTGCATACTTTGTAATGTAATTAATTATAACAATTCTTTTTGCACCGTATCCATCCCGTATATGAAGCATGTGGCCACCACGTGGCATTTCCAAGATTCTTTGTCACACGTCAATCACTTTACTTTCTCATATGGCATGCTATAATCTTTCAGTACATTCTATGGATAATACCCGACTGTCGTCCAGGACGCCGGAACGCCATAATCCCATCAGTCGGAAGAAGAGACAAGCAAACTTGTGGCTCTCCGAAGGTGTACGCAGCACGAGGCCCAGCCAGTTACAATGTTTCTCCTAGACCGCTGAAATAACAAAGCGCTGCCCGGTCTGTTTCCTAATCTCCGAGTTCATCACGAAATCAATCCATCCCACACGCAAGCATCCATTCTTTAAGATTAGTATAGGGCTTTCTGAATATTCGTCAATTTCTATGATTCGCTACCGTAAGGCAGCATTGGTATTAATTTAAGATGGTCTGAAGCCGAAATCGAGTTTATCCTATAATTCTTGTATAAATAAATACTTTGATAAGTTAACCTTAGTAATATCAACATCCATTCATAGGAATTTATTATGGATGAAAAAACTATTTCGTGTAACTTCTACAGCCCTGAAGAACCCCCTAAGCTCTGACGCGAATCACCCTAGTACTAAATATTCTTTAAGAAACTGTAAATTTGGTTAAGTCTGTAGCTTTTTCTACTAATGTATGCTCGATTCCCTATTAACATTGGAAACACATTCATAACAACCGTGCAAAAATTGTATAAAATGTAGTGAACAATTAAAATGAATTAAATGCCATGAAATTTGAACATATTTGGAAATCGCGTAAAAATAATTCTTGCAAAAAATAATTAAGTACCTAAGATAACATTTAATATATACATTGTTTCTATATTAAAAATTCTTTTTTTGCGAAAAATACTTTTTCTGTTATTCATTCAAAAGTATAATTTTTATAATTTAATAACAGTATATACGTGTTATATTATGAAATAAGTAGTAATAATAATTTGTCATTTATTTCACATCTAACCGATTTAATTAAATGTGTACTTTAAGATAAACACCACAAGAATACATTTAATTTAAGAGTATTATAATCAATTTATTGCAACATCAATTAATAAGAAAGATATCTTCTAATTAATTATATCATAGATTGCTGCCATGGCACCTAGATTAAAATATCACATCTTAATAATGACCAGCAATGTATTATGAAAAAATAACATTTCTGATAACGTAACGTAATTTAAAAACACCAAACTGAAATTTCCTTCGGGTTTTACACCACGTGTAACTTTTCTTTTAATATTCGACTTGACTTATAAAAAGTTATTTTTCGCCAAACTATTTCGGCTCGATCCAAGAGAAGGAGAATAAATGGAGCGAAGTTATGAAAGTTGAAAAATCCTGAACGAAATACCAATTGAACATACAGAAAACACTTTTACAAGGCAATTTGTTGAGACGTCTCACTAAATTCGATTTAAAATGTAGACCATCTTTCAACCAAGCTTTTCACCAGTAATTCATACAGTATTACATTTTATAATAAAACATAATAATCCCCATTGAAGATAATATTTGCCGATCGATGAAAACAGTTTTTAAAAATTACATTATCTGAAAGTTTATTGAGAGTTCTCGAAATAAGCCAAACGCAATGGGTACGTCCAAGGTTCATAATAACTAAATATACATGTATTCTTCTTCTACTTTTCCGATTATATCCGAGTCCTGTTATTAGCATGAGGCCGCAACGTCGCACCTCCAACAATCATCGTCACGCGGCAATATTTCACTTCCTCACATACTTTACTTTTGAACTCCACTGAGTACACCATATCGATAGTACTCGATGGTCGCCAAAGACGCCGAGATGTCACTGGTCGGAGAAAGATTCGAACAGGCGTAAAGCTCTTTGCATCCATCTGCAGCACGTGTCCCAGTCAGTTTCAACGCCTCTCCGTGACCACTGACGTAATAGGTGGCTGCCTGATCCGTTCCTTATTTCCGAACTGTTCATAAATTCGAACCACCTTACAGCCAATATGCGCAAGCCCTTATTCTCGAAGCAACATCTCAAATAAATTATTTAAATTTCATCTTTAGAAGTAACTATCAAAAACATGTTCGATTTTCTGCTACACTTAAGTCCTCAAATTTCACATCAATCAATTGAAGTTTTCTATGGATATCCCTTCAGCTTTATAAGTGTTATCAGTATTATTTAAAAAAAATTATATTCACAAGGACCGTATTTTACAATTATCACATTCACGTAGCGCCCTATTTTTTAAAAAGTGGATTTGATATAACCCGTATAAATTTAATTAGGGCTGTAGATTCGTGATGTATGACATTTTATGAGTTATTCGTCAAAAATTGGTATATTTCTACTGCTTTTCAAAATAATTTTCACACGTGAACGAATTACTCTATACTTATTTATAAACATCTACGCTATTATTTTGATTCATCAACAAATGTACTGACGACATGAATGTAAATAAAAGCCTATAAGCAAATTCCTCCTAGTGGTCGTTGAAATTACCACTGAATGTACCTGGCTATGATTTTACGAATAAGAACATTAATAAACTGTTGTCGGCAAGTGTTTAAATGATATGACATCGTATTATAAAATCTATATATTATTTAATTCAACATGTTTTAACCAACCTGAACTAGTGCTGACTACTCGTAATACTTTAAACAATAATTATCCGACAGCATACAGCATAACCGCTTAACGTTAGCAACAGAAGCACATCCAAATTATTTTTGACGTAATTCTTGGAGGATTTTTGTAAGTTTGATATTAATATTTTTTATGCGGACTTGATATCTATATATGTATAGGTTTCCATATGCATAAGAAGATATTCGTATCACATAATATGACAACCGTGTTCATAAAACTTTTTGATATTATCTCTCTACTGCATACAGTGTATTCCTTTAGAAGTCTGCCAACAAATAGCTGTCGGTTTGATTTTGAAAATATCCAAGTAAAGCGGAAAGACATTCAAGCAAAACTATTTTAGAGCTAACTGGATAAAGCTGCCTCAAAACGTTACGAATGACATTTTACAAAGAGACGAAAATACAACAGAAATACTTTTTAACGATACTTCCATTACGGCTTATGTAAAAAAATATTCTTGCTTTTTCCCATTGAATAGAACTTAATAAATCATCTATTTTATTTATTTGGGAAATTATAATATTATATTGTAAAAAATTCGTATCGTTTATTTCACAATTACATGATATGGTCAGGGCTGATTTCACACATTAAAAAAATGCTTTCAACAATAAATGTCTCCCGATTAATAGTTGATAGTTAACACAATTAATGTAAAAGTTACCACATGTTGAAATTCCTATACGAACATTTCCTATTTCGTAAAACAATATTCTTCAATCTATTTCTGGATTATTTTCAAAAGTGTTACATCCTTATATTCGTACTCTCCAAAATAAGAGAGGTTACAACTGAATAACAAATATTTCTCGTAGAAAAACGTATTTTGAAATATCTCCATTAGGAGTCCATATGCTTCACGTTACGATATTACTTTATGTTACTACGATAACAGTTAACTTCTGTTGAGATGCTCCATTATATTGCGTTATAATTAATATTCGGAAAGGAAATGTTTGGAAAAAATACATTTTAAATTTAAATATCGTCGCTTCCACGGCAAAACCGACTATCCTAAAATAATGTGAAATTATGTTTTGAATGCCAATGTATGAAAAACAATATTCTACATCACCTGGCAAAAACATGTAAATGGGGCAACAATAAGAAGGCTCTACTTTGAATATTTCAAGACACTTATTAGTTTTTCTCTTTCCATTATGTTCTATTCCAGGATTTTTTAAAGTGATCGTAATATAAATAATGACTTTTCTTCCCTTGTTTCATGAAAAGTCGCAATAAAAATATGTATCTTGCTTCTTTAAGCCATATGATGTTTTTTCTTCTCCTGAACAATGGCTAATATTCTAATATGTGGTTTTGCCGTGGAAGCGATGATATAGCATTTGTTTGATCTTGGTTCTATGAACTGCAAGATGTAGAATAATACCACCCTTGAACAGATTTAGATAAAGATACACTAATGAATGTTTAAATTAGACCAGCTCACCATCAATTACAATTGTCAGCGTGAGTCGTAAAAAAGGAAGATTCGATGCAATCTTGCTTGATCAAATTATAACTGATAATACGTATTCAGTTTAATAAGACATCCTCTCAGATAAGTTTAAGCTCTGTGTATTGAGAAGGTACTGAAAAACTGATAGAATAAACCACGATAGTACTACATATTGAAAAGTTATTTAATATTTTTTGTTAGGCAGTACTCATGTTCAACCGATGCTTTGAGATTTATCATAGAAAGTTTCTTTATATTCTTATTGTATTCATGTAAAGAATATACAGTGATTGTGACGTAGCATTTTTCTTAAATTTAGATCAATTTTTCAAATGCTCTTTGGATGTAGTTTTATGTCAAAATGACGTATTACTATGATTGATGAGTTCAAAAAGCAATCAATAACATTTTCAGACAAAATATTATTCACAATTGAATCATGCAGCAGACATTGTTACATGTCGTTTAAATTTCTTTTTCACATTAAGCATATTAATGTTTATATATATATATATAAGTTAAAAGTACCAGTAATTGATCGCTTAAGAGAAAAATTCAACAAAAATAACGATTAACGTTTAGCATAAGACCGAATGATGTCAAAACATGTGTATTCAAAATGGATCAAATGTCTTTATTAATATGATAAGACAAAATTTAGAAATGGGTCTGTCACAAAATAAATATGTTCGATTTTTAACAACGATGTTAATGTTTCAGTAGTTGACCATCTAAACAAATTGAGTTCCAGTAGTTTACCACCTTTTTGAGTAGTCGACTATGTCTAATCAGAGGATTTAATGACAACCTTTCATCAGAGTTGCCTCAGAGCTTCCTGTAAGACAAGTATCGGTTGAATCAAGTAGCATATGCTTACATTCACTGATATCATTAATAATTATCTTAGTTAATTCCTCGATCCGACAAAAAAAGGTTTCATTTGTCTGAACTTTACAATCTTAAGAAATCCCGCGTCTACGTTTCTTATTTTGGACACTTTCGTTGAAAAAAATTTTAACCGAATATTTACTTTTGATAAACTTTGTGCTGATTTCATTCCATCACCGCTACTCTTTCCTCTACTTCTAATACCTCGTACTAGCTGTTTATACTGTATGCATATGCGATATGCGGCCTAATGTAAACAGGGCTTCAATCTAACAGGAGCAACGCACAAGTTCGTGAAATCAGTGGAAAGTAGCGCTCAATTCTGATTCGTCAATTCTTGTCAAAAATATGAGCAATACATATAAAAAAGCATTAAGATAATATATTAAATTATCGACCGTTCAGGTTCCATTTCAAGCCCTGATTGAAAGAAATAATTTTGTAAACTTTAAGTGTCTTGTATAGTCGCTAAGGATAGTAAAGTAGCAACTAGAAGATAGGCTTAGATAGAAAATATTTTTGATGCATGATGATATAATATCCTTGGCTGATGATGGTGAGGATCATTTATTTAAAATTATAATAAAACTAATAACAGAAACTCAGCACCAGGATTTGGTCGTACATATTTTCAATAGAATACTATGAAATAACATGTGAACATATTAAAATTCGAGTTATTTCGGTGTTTGATGTATCCTACCTTTGTATAAATATTTAAAAAATACAATATTAAAAATATTTCGTATTCCACAACGTAATATAAAACTTATTTTTTTCTGTTAATAATATATATGCCCAGAATTCTTTATTCTTTACTTTTCTCAAAGAATCTATATTTTTTGAAAAAAGCAATCGTATTTTTACTTTTCAACTAAGCAAACACTGTCTGCTGAGGAAAAATTAGTTTTCGTAGAATTTTCTTTTTCTATTAATATTTTAGTTGTGCGTGCCGACTTCAGTAAAAAAAATTACGTTATATTTATTAAGAAAATTGAACGTTCTTTTCTATTGGTATCTCATTAATTTATTCCCATGCAAACATTTTTTTTGTCTTGAATATTCCAAAAACACGCAATTATAGTATCAACTTGATATTTACATTTGACAGTAATTTAGTTCTATTATACACGCGTTATCCCAGAGTGGGATTAGATCAAGTATTTTATATTCATTAACAATGTCATAATACATGTATACTAAATAACGACTATCTTTAGAATTCATTTACCAAAATATCATTTCAGAAAGACTATTCAAACCGATTTTAATATTGGATTAGCTAAACACGGCTAGAATGCTTTCTAAATATCGTTATTATAAACATAAAGATGACTTACATATCGACTGTTGAAAGGCAAAAGGACGTAATCCACACCCAAAAAATATTGTGTATAGCCCACACAAAACGTGTATTAAATTGTATACATTATAATTATCGAAAAAAATATATATTTAAAAAACGGAGGGATCGGTCCTTTTGCTTTTCTACAGTCGATATAGTATATATCGATGTTGTTCTGAAAGAATACAGTAACTGAAAAATACTAGTTTTGAGTAATTGAACTTTAAAGTTTTTCGAATGTTTGAAATGCTATACCTTTTCCATTTAGTTTGTTTGTACAAAACAGTTTAAGTAAAAAGTTTAAAAATTATAAAAATAAGTGTGTTCTTTCAAACGGTAGAGATTGAAATAAGGAACATTTTTGTATAACTAACTCAATATGCCATATATACATATATATAATTTTAGAGTATTAACACGTTTTGTATGGGCTATAAACAATATTTTTTGTTGGTTACGTCCTTTTGCCTTTATACAGATGATATCTAATTGATAAAAGCTACTCTTAGTAAACTGATAGATCAGTGCTCAAGTATCAAATATGATTTGTTTAATTAAAAATTCGGTATCTTTGTGGCATTTCAAGGCGTCAATGTTTAAGAAGTATTTTTTCTGACTTTGCTCAAGAGTTCTTTAGTTTATCTCATGTGACTTAAAAATATACATATTTTCATCAGTCGCTTTGTTAATTTTCTTTAATACCAAATGTTATTTTTAAATCATTAAATATATTAAAAACTTCAAAAGATCAAGACGCTCAGTAGTAATACGCTACTAATATCTTTCCAAAAATTCCAACTATCACATTTCCGTACATCAATCCATCTATAAATTTTGATACACGAGCATATACGAATGTAAATTTTTCATCCCATTGTAAACTTGTCACTCATTAATAATAAGACGATGTGCGATTAACTTACCACCGGTCCATCTCACCCTAGTAAAAAAACTGATTGATTAATTATAGAAAACCAATAAATGATAAATATATCATGTTATTTTTTAATACTTTTAATAGTGTAATTATTATTTTAATTTTGATTTGTTTTGATATTTTTCAACATTGAAAACTGTGGCAAAACAATTGAGGTTTATCTTTCATTTACAGTATTTGATGTTTCTTTATTTCGTTAATAATGTTTACTGTTTATTCATGTCGGAAATACATTGGAAGATAAAGTTTTAATGAATGTATACAAAATGCATGGCGTTTTTTTGGTATATCGTATTCATTGTAGAAAACCTATTACTTTTTGTTCTATAGCTAATATTTTTTTAAATAAGCAGCTCACTAAGATAATAATTTCGAATCGATTCGAATCTCATATAACCTGCTAAGATATAAATAATATTCTGTTTTTACTGTTTTTTATTAAAAAATACTACCTCATGTTCAAATATTTTATATGAAAGTTCTTCTCTGTGTTCATGTTGATGTGCTAATGTTAAAACAACTATAAATATTAACCGTGATGTCTTTTAATATAAAATTACTTTTAGTGAACACAGCCATTTCTGTAGATAATTATTATAATAAAACAGATACTGAATTAGTCACAAAGAAATGTGTCAACTGTATTACTAGTAAGGTTATATAAAATGTATATAATATTATTAACACACATTTATTAATAGAAAATCTGTAAAATTTGAGAACTGTTTTAAAGTCAGTCGCTCAACCCTCCCCTTTGGAGAGGAAAGAACTATTTAGTAAGTAGATAACCAATCGCTTTCTACACATACTCAGATAGGCGGTAGACGGAGCGGTATTAAAACATCACATGCCTTCGGATACTCATGAATTTTACAACCGAGTTGATGAAAGCCCAAAAGCGTTGACCATCGAACTACAGATTCGACCAATTTAAGCATAAAAAAGTTATTTCTCATATTACTGAAACCTACCGAATACACAAATTGATTTAAGTATTCTGATACTTTACGATTATAAAGCTTCGAACATCATTGTTTTTGTGTATATTTTCTTTTTTTCACATTTTTTATTGTGATTATACAATCTAGCACATTATATAAAATTTAGCATATTTTCAAACCTAAAATTATTTACGTATCTTATACACAAATAAAGACTAAATGACAATTTTCAGCTGTAAATTATTTTGGTATCACAAACGTTTTATTGGAAAAAGTGTTGGTTAGATACCCTTTTAGAAGGTTCCTGTGTCAGAGGGCTAGCGTAGCAACAGCTATTTTTAACGTTTTTACTTCCGGTGACACAAAGCGAGTATGGTTCGCAATAAATGTTTTGATATAAATATTTTATAATATTACAATTTACTAGATTCATTGTGAATTTTGTCAATCATAACGACTATTTTTTTAATTTATAAACTTACTTTGAGAAAAAAAAATGAATTATATATTTAGTTGTATGAAATTTATAGCAATCGACATTCCAATGAATTCAGTCATACTTTATATCCAAAGATATAAATACTTAATTATTTTTACCATTTTACTATTAGTAACTGTACGCGTCATAGAAGACGGTATTGAAATTGAAATACTGAATGTCTAAAATAGCTTAGTACGTCTGAACTCTGTGTGCATTGTTAGCACCGCGAACGCTTAGGGCATGAGAAAATTTCATACCTACATATGTGATATTAATAAAACGTCTATAGAGCGATCTGTGCTATTATATATATATGCTTTTAAAACGGAAGGTTTACTTATTTACGCACAACTTACCACCAGGCTTATCAAAATACATTATTTTTACTCTCTAAAGGCAAATATGGCTTAAAATTGTTGTGTAAACAATGACATTTTTTATCAACTTCCGGAAATCGATATTCTAAATAAGAGTCTGCAAAAACTTTATTGAGATATTTTTTAAATTGTATTTCTTTATACTTTTAGATAGAAGAGAAAATCCAAGCCATTTAGAATAAAAGTGTGACTGGGAATGAAATAGCTATCCGATAATCATGCCCAGTGTCCTTTCTTTTCTTCGTGGCCACTAGTTTTTCAAACAATTGCTAATGGCTGAAAGTCGTCGTGGAAATGTCATTATCATATCATATTTTTTATCCAATTGTTTACAAGTCCCTCCAAAGCTCTGTTTCTTAAACTTTTCATTCGAGAACCCTCTTTCCCTGATTTGTACGTCAATTGAAGACAAATACTAATCGTCGAGGGTTTATAACTAGTTTATTCGAGTTGAAATATCAACATCTGAATAAAATATAACATTATTCATTAGGTATATGAAAACTACAAGCGAAATTTAACGGTCACTAAAAATATAACCGTTCTCTTCAGTAAAATCAGGTTTCTGACTATAATATGGTAAAGTCAGATAGAACTCTGTCTAGTTTCGTTAACTTTATCTGAGCCAGATACGAGTTATCTCGTACTTCTTGCCGTGCGCGTAAGGCCTTAATTATATTATTTGACACACTCTGGTTTTTTTGTTTAAGTTTAAGTTTTGTTAGGGTTCATAACTGAAAACGCACAGCGTTAATGACAATGATTTGGAGAAATCGACCGACTCTGTCGTGAAGGGCGATCGGCATCGCCTGCAACACGTTCGCTGGAAGAGTTCATTTTTGACGGAAAGGGGTGGCTCCGACGGTGCGGGAGTCCGATTTCTGGATTTTACAAGAGTCGTTTGCCAGCCTTCAAGCCGGGCGAGCCACCGGCCGTGGCCGGCACCGGTGACGTTGTGGATTGTTTGTGTTTTGAAATTGGACATAATTTAAAATCGTTTGTCGTGTCACTTGCATTATAACTTAAAGTAAATTCATGTGTTAAGTAAATGTAAATGTAAATTCAATTTTATGTGTTAGGAATATTATTTTTGTGTATGTTAAACCACTGCATCTTCGATTAAAAATAAATAAGAGTTTAACCGGATTTGAAATGGCGTTTGTTTGAGATCCCAGACCTTCCAGGACGTCGATAACCGACCATTCGCATCTCTTCGATTCGGGTCTTCTCATATTATTAATCAATTAACTCAACTAATAAATTGTTCTGAATTAACTTGTAAACAACATTGTCATTAGTTAACTTGTTCGATTATGTAGTTTAGTCAACATAACGACTTCTAATATGTTTTTTTTAGATTCAAACTGTTTTGTATCAACAAATTATTGATACAAGTTTTCTCTAGCATAACAGTTACCACTGACGTTAGCGCAGAGCTATTCGTAACGTGTACGTTCGTCGGTATGTAGTAGATATTTTCTGATATAAACAGTATAGTAAACCTTTTTCTAAGTTTTATATTCTTTGACAACATTGAACAAATATTTAGGAATATGTGCTTCCAATGTTGTGTGTTGGCGTGATTAAGCTTGAGGATGGATGAGTATGATGGTCAGGTCAGTAATGTAGTCCGGAATAGGTGTTCACGGTCTGAAGATTGGCGAGAGACTGATGATTCCTTTTTATATTTTTTTCTCGCTGTATTGCGTTTCCCAATAATCGCATATGTTGATTCTCATACTAGCAGACAGTCTCCTTTTACACCTATTTATTTATCTTTGCAATCAGTAATATCACGTTTCGCAACTGCTGTTGTGTGAAATGATGACTTGATAACAGTGCCATTTTATGAAAACTTTTTCTCAAACACAATTATAATTTTCGCTGATTTTTGTTTTCTCAGGTCTCATTTCGCAATCCGCGGCGTCATGTTTTCCTACAAATATCAATAACTAATTTATTTTTTGATAAAACTCACTAGGGTGGATTACTTTTACAGTCTTAGGTAATTTTGTTTACAGTATGTATGATTTGTAATAAAAATCTACAAATTTTATATCAAAAATCATTGGATCATAAAAAGACTAATCATATTACCAATGCGAGACCATGTGGAAGGTGTGATATATGTGTGTAAGATGTGGTAGTAGTACAAATGAATTGTGTTTTATTTGAAAAAGTGTGAGTAGCTAATTGTCAGTATTTGATATACAGACAATGATCGAGCATTAAATAGACTAAGGACAACGACCAACGAAGTGGATGAACGATCTGAAGAAGTGACATGAAGGTGAGTTGAAATACAGGCTCATAAGAAACAGAGGAAACAAGAAGAATACGAAACGATAAACAAACTAAAATGCTGATGATGACGACCATTAAAGGCCTATTTTAAAGGTGCAACTGGCATCTGAAAACGCATCCCAATTTGAGAAATCGTTTTCTAACGACAGTCTCCATACGAAGCTTGCGGTGTTCTGATAAAAACTGAAAAACAATCGTGTAATGGGAAAAGTTGGATGTGAGTCTTTTGTTTGGAAATCGCCGCGGGGCGTCGGCACTTTTTTTGCTTCACTTTCTTCTGTCAAGGGAGGAGTATATTTCTTTTTTTCCAAAATAGTACTACTTCTATGACAGTGAAAATTTCCTCGGAATAGCATTTTGATTTTATCTATAAGAAACGTATTGTTACGATATAAATATAAACGTTTCCTAAATAGGCTAGGGGAACAAAAGAAACGCAGCCTTGTGAAGTCATTGCAATATCCCAAAGAGTTTAAGATACAAATTCAGTCACTTTTCATCTACAATAGATTTTCTTTTTTGAAGAAAATGCTTTCTGTATTTTAAATCGTTAGCATAAAAACAAAGAAATGAGAAGAAAGGCTTTTCTATTATAATTGTATTCTTGTTATGTTATTTTCTATTTTGTTTTTGTAATTTATATATCGTATTTGAAAGTAAATTCGATCGTTTTTACTCATAAGCATATAATAACATTCGAAAATAAATAAAATATTGTCTTATGTACCTTTAGAATATTAAAGGATTTTTAATATTTGCTTCAATTTATTTTTTATCTCTTAAAAAAGCTTACTTACTACTTAAAGGTAATCGAATCATTAAAAATGAAATTTTTACTATAGACTAATACAATCTTCAATGTGGTTCGACACATTTTTATTTTCCTACCATCAATTTTTCAACTATCTCCACTCACAATTTAGAGCATATAGACTACTAGTAGAGCTTATCTCAATAGAATTCTTTCCACAAGAACTACTTGTAACTCAGCTGTGCAACTTCTCTTTTTTCGAAGAGAGTATTAAGAGAAAAATAATTCTGTTTAGGAATCGAATAGGTGAAATGAAATTTTAGAAACTGTCCGTACTAGGATTCGGACCCGTGAGCACCGCAACCGAAGCCAGTGGCATCAACCACTCGGCCACAGACCCGTCATCAACAATAGATTAAATTAATGATAGGTCACAAATGCATAGTATTTTATTTCTAGACAAACTCTCTCTAATTGTCCTTTAAAAATAACAGTCAACAATTTAATATTACAATATAAAAAAACGGTGATAATTAATTATCTGTTATATTAATTAATCAAGTAAATAATTGGTTAAAATTGAATTGACGTTTAAATAGTATATATATATATATATATATGTACCTAGTTAAGTTGATATTCCATTATTTATTTATTTGAACGAACTGTTTTTTGTAATAATTTAATACTGGAAAACATTAATGAAGATATTTACATATAAATATTGAAAACTATACAATTGTTTATCCAACATTTGACAAACATTTTATTTTTTAACTGATCATTGATTTCTTGTTATTTTGAATTACGCAGTTGTTTTAAATATTTAATTTGCATAATTTTTGTAAATGCTGTTTCGTTTATTTTACATTGCATTTTCTTTTTAATTAAGCCATAATGACTGCTCTTCACAAAATTATTGTCAACTGTTTGATGTGTTACAAACGCTACAGAATAATGAATAATTAATGAGTTTTACAAAATTCATGCATCAAAACAATACCGGTTTTGACAAAGAACGAAATTTATGAACACGCTCCATAATTAACTGCATTGTAATGCATCATTTCACATGACTGCTGAAAAACTTCCGCCATTTTATAATGAAAAACAAATCGTGATAAAAAAGTTAACAGGAAAGGTGTGTAGTAATAATATTTCCATTACTACTAACCAGTGTAACACGAAAAAATAGAGAAAACCCAACAATTTGCCCGTACTAGATTTAAATTATAGCCTTAAAATGTAACCATGACTTGTTATTAATTTGATAGATTACCATTCACTTTTGAATAAAATATGATTTTTTTCTATAAAAAATGCATTATAAATATAAAAATGACGATGGATCTTGCTTGAAAATATTCTGCGAATTCTCCAGGAGAGCCTGAATCATACCTGTCTCTTTTGCCAACCGGATGGATTTCGTCACGCTGGAAAGTCACTAATATATAGCATGTACTCGGCGTAGCTTCAGAAAGTTAAACCTAGGAGGAATTAAAAAGACTGGCGGATGACAGAGAATCTTGGAGGCACAGTGTGGTAGCCATATTCTCCGAGTATGCAGTGAATGTGGTTAAAAATTATATTTATTTTAATACCGATATTAAAATATTCGTGCAGTATTATTTCGATCCGAATTTTCTGAAATCTTATAATTCTTTGCTCGTTTTCATCTATTTTTCTAATACCGGTATGTATTTATGCAATCACTGTCTGAAACACAATATACATTCCAAAAACAACATCAATAAAATCCCGGGAGTAAACAATTTAGCCATCATGGTTCCAGTTTTGTTTAACCTGGAGCCATCAAATTTCATGCATGATTATTTTCAAGCAATTAACATTACTCAAACGCGTTACAATTTTCGACATTTTATCGAGCGAATAATTGAAAATCATTATCGTACACCAGGCAAACAATTAATTGTAAATACGCTCATACATTTCCAATGTTTGCCGTCGTTTACCACAGTCGAGTTGCAAACCAAACACAGTCACTGTACAAAACGATAGAACAGAAATTTAATATTTACCAATAATAATAACATGTGTAAAAAATCAAATAGCTTTTTTTTGTTTAAGATAGCCTTAACCGAAATGTATAGCCTCCGCTTATTGATCACAAGGTCTTATATTCCATTCCTGGATAGGTAAGTATCAAATCACTTTTAAGTTGTTAACTGTCAATTCTTGGTGGAAAAATAAAACACAATTTATTTTGTACTACTTCCACACTTTTACAATGAACTGATGATTTTGATTTATAATTTTCTCTATAACATTTAATATTTTTTCATTGCGTTGATTTCGACCGACAGTATTAATGGTTTAATTTCAATCTGACAAAATATTAATTTGCTGTATTACCATTTTTATCACTCTTCTTCTTATTATTAAAAAAAAATAGCATCAATGTATTATTGAATAATTTAAGTGCCATTTTTACACGTTGATTTTGCTAAATGTACAAATATTATTGACAATGGTTTACCAATGATTTTCATATTATTTTCATAATTTAGAAGGTTATCTATTGAATTCATTTTTACATATTGTGAACCTTTTTATAAAATAATATAATTTGTTTCCAGATAAACATAGTGGTCACAGTAGCAACTCATAATGTCAATGAAATCGATGGTTTTCAATTTAAAATTATATTTATAAACCTTTATATTCTACCTTCTGTGTTACAAAGTGTGACCCATCTTTGAGAAGCGTCTTCAGTCTTAGTAATGATTATAAAGAAAGTGCAATAAATTTTATAAATTGTGTTTTAGTTTCAATTAAAAACTCATCCATTAACAAGAAATAATCATACAATTTCTTATAACTCGTATTGTGAACTATCGTTTTTATTGAAACTCGCTATTGTAAATCTGTCGTACTTAATTATGTTTAAATGTTTCACCTTGGTGTAATATATTTTTTTATATTTCAAATGTATACGGATGGTTTCTGTGATGCCATTCTACTGACATCTATAACATTGAATTCATTTCAATAGATACGTATCTTTTAATAAGTGATTCACAAACGGGACTCACTTTTATCAGATATCTGAACCCAGAGCAATACGTGACGTCACGTATGGTGATTTTAACGAAATACAGAACTTATCTAGATAACATGCATATTCAACTACCTAACATCATTTTTAAGATTCAATTTTGTATGTGTAACGAATATAATATAATTATGATGTAACCTTCATCAAATTAATTAGTAAACCTGATAATCATCAAACTGTCAAACGAACAATGAAGTATTTAGTTTGATGTTTTGAAACTTTTAGGTCTTACAGAAGACAAGTAATTTTATGAAGTTTTAGAAGCTTTAACAATTAACAAGGCGTGTATGTGCTCGATTTTCATACTGAATCAACAAAGAAATTGCTTAGTAGACAAAAGTTTCATTTTAAATCCTCAGCTTGGAGCTGCATTACTCTTTTGTTAAATCTTACCTTCCGTTGCTCTACAATTCTTGGTTTCTAATTTGAATACAATAAATGATAAAATAAAATAAAATATTCCAGCGTATGAGTCAATAGTAGCAAGCAATAATAGAAGCCAAGGATTATTAGACCCTGGTCCATCCCGTGCGTACATACGTTTATACGTTTCAGAGAGTTGGATCCTTTCCAGGGCCGAAGAACAAACAAAATAATGCTTAAGATCTATGGACCGTAATGCAAAGGCGAATGCATTGCAGACAGTAAGTAGATCAGAGTCAGAAGACTTGAACAAGCCATATAGCCTCGATGAACAGCGGTATGCTGGCATGGTTTATCCTTTATAGAAGACCCGGTGGTCGTTAGTCAATT
Source organism: Himalopsyche phryganea (assembly GCA_022494535.1). NCBI lineage: Eukaryota > Metazoa > Arthropoda > Insecta > Trichoptera > Rhyacophilidae > Himalopsyche > Himalopsyche phryganea. Next base: position 4,266,185 of record JAGVSL010000010.1, on the reverse strand, counting down.
AACAGGCCCAAGCTTCAGTTTTCCATGTGATTAAATGTGTATTTTTTTACTATAGACATCAAAAGTTAGCTTTCATCCTTTCACTCGTCTTGTCCTGCAAGCGCCATCTGATTTATATAAAATGTGAATTCACTGATAAACAATGCAATCAATAAAGTATGTCGTTTCGTATAATTTAAGATAGATGTGCATGAATAAGAATCCTCCAGAGGTATACGCAAATCAAACAAAGATATATTCATCGAATTGATATTCGAAAAATTTTCAATGTTATTGAACAGCGCAACCGCCCGTGTAAATTGTATTGATAATAACAAAACAGTCCGTGTTGTCGACGTTTCTGCTTTCTGATCTGTTGTCAACCGAAGAAGGGAGTTTCGTGGAAAAGTCTGAAGTACCGTTTCATAATGAATAAGAAGGATTTAGCTATTTTTGTTAATCCACATTTTCTGAGTAGCATGTGCTGAATATTGTAATAATATAATATAGTGTAATACATTCATTAATCATCGACTAAATTTGTCTATCCATCAATATATAACGTGATCAAGTTATTGTTAAACTTTCAATAGCTTTAATACCCTCGTAATAATATTTTGAGAAGTCTCTTGTAATACGCCGGATCGACACAATTTATATGATGTAAGATAAGGAGATAACGCATTTCTCAATGTCACATAACTTGGAGGCTTTAGGGAAATGTATAAAAAAGGGTGTTGTGAGGGTGTTGTGAGGGTGTTATTGTGTGATGGATTTGTTGCTCAGGGCGAAATATGTTGTTCGAAGGTCTTCTGAATAGTACGACCAATAGGGAATTTTGAGAACACTGAACTCTCTAAGAAACCCGTTACATTTCAATATTATTTACTCATGGACTTCTTTTTATGCGACATACAACGCCATGTTTTAACATGAATCATTTTTCAGAAACATGAAAATTTATTGTTTAAATATTAATTACCATCAACTTGGGTAAGTTTCCCCATCGATCGAAGATCGACCAACTACGTGAAAAAAGTTGCTGTTATAGTACCATAATAATACTAATACCATATGAATATTTTTTAGTTAAGAGGAAGAAGTAGGTTTTTCTCTCATTTCGCGAAAATCGTTACTCGTTTTCCGTCGCCTAAAAAATATGAATCGTCGAAATATTTTTTTTTCTTTTAATAACTGCGCTACCAGAGTATTTTTTTACAGTATCGCATTTTTATTTAAATCTAAATAGTATAGTTTACAAGCCTGTCTAGCAAAGAGTAGACAGCTGTTTTTTTAGAAATGCTTTTATTTGCTTTACGCCGTGACTAGATTAAGGTTTATTGTAGGTTATCGAGATTTGATGTTTGAAACAAAATCGTAGAACAAAGTATTTTTAAGAGAGTGATGAGAAGGGAATTTGCAATTTATTGAATATAACGATTCTATAAAGATTTCTGAAACGTACCAAAGAGTTCGTTCTCTAGTACTTTTTCTGACTGATATTTAAAGTAAAATTATTTTGAACATATTTTTAATATTGTAACAAGAAATTTTGTTATATACTTCTTTTAACAAAAAAATCTCAAAAGAATTAATAAGAGTAATAAATAGTAATCATTTTTCGGGGACATGTTTTTATTACATTCCATTGTGATTAAGTCGGTTTCTGTTGCCTGCCTCGACACAACGCTTGCTATTCATTTTAATTATATGTGAATAGGCGCTATTATAATCGGTAAATAATTTTATAAAATATTATTTTTTTACATGTGAATTTTTCATGACGGTCCTTTCAAATATTTATAAAACGACAAATAAATAAACAAAAATTAACCCCAGAGTCTATCAAAAGTCTTCAGTGTTTCGATGAAGAAACAAAAAACCCTATTTGTATGGTCACTCTTTTAAAAGGGCAAAGTTTCTAGATAAAATTGGTCCAGAAACGGAAGGGATGGCGATCCTTTACAAGGAACACGGGTCCTTATGCCATCCCGTCAAATATCATTAGTATCGGTTGACAATACACCCCATGTGACGTCATATATTGAAAATCGGGGTTACTTTGAGCTGTAATTTTTTCGTAACGTTCGGAAAACATTTTATTTTCAATTGGATAATCGATTGATATGTTTACTACGAAAATAATTCTTGGCAACACACGCAAACGAATCATGATTTCAAATGTGAACTATTTTATACATTTTTTATGTCATCTGGTACTATTTTATTCTTTGTTTGACTCATTCATTAATATTGGTATTAGATCCAGTTAAATTAATGGTGCTTAGATACATAAGAAATGAAGAAATGATACAATCATAAACAAAACAATGTTTCAGTTTTAAGGTGCCAACTGTCAATGAAGGTAAGGAATTACGTTTATTAAAAGAAACATTTTTTTACTCGTTCAATAACTTTATCAGATGATCAGGACCAGTTCCGGCTCCAATATACCCAGGCCACCCCTCCTTTTTGCTATTTTTTTTTTCTAAAATAAATGTACTAAAAATTACTATATAAATACTACTCAACAACATGTAATGAAGAAAAGGAAAAGTCATCGTTTACTTGACAGCGAACAACAGTAGAGTTAGTGACGTAACTATTTGGTCAAATAAATTAGAGTCGCAACAGATTGAATACCACGGCACTTTCGTAAATTGATTTATGAATCCGTGTTCAAAGGCGAAGATTTCTTTGATTTTCTAAGTTCTTCTCACCCATTTGATCCTAAAAACGCCGCAACGAACGATTAGGCAACTATTAGTCCTTTGCTATGCATCTATATTTATCCTCTTCGCTAAAAAGAGATTGAGCGACTGAATAACAAGCACTTCTAGTAGAACAATTTATGTTGTGATGCCTCTATTGTGATTCTACATGCATATACATAAATAATTATATTTATATATGTATAATACAACGAATCATATAAACCCTATACACGTAAACTATTTACTCTGTGCTTGTGTGTGTATTTTAATAATTAATTGCCTACAGAAACGTTTCATTTTTTATGTATGCGTACCTTGGATTGCTTAACAAAATTTGTCCTTTACAATACCGCTATTCAAAACAAAACAAAAGCTCTTAATAGATTCTCCAGAGCTGTACCTAATTACTTATTGTATAAGCTAACCAACCCTTTGGGGTTCAAGCTTTGCATATTATATTATTCCGATAGGCAATTAATAAGTAAACAGGTACGTGGAATATATTTTAGGTGAGCTTACAATGGCTAATAATAATAATAATCGTAATACTATTTTGTTATCTGAATCAGATTTTAAAAAGCTCTTAAAAGCCCGTGTTGCATGCCACATGCTTTAATAAGTAACTATCTATAAAATTGAGTCACATATACGTCTAACAACCGAGTATTTACCACTACTTCAGTAACTAATGACGTGTTAGTTGAGCAATTATTAAAATTGCTAGTGGAGCATTGTTAAACACATATTACATGAGACAGTTACTGGTTCAATAATATTATTAAATTTCAACGTCATTCCAACAATAATTGATAGGGTTCAGTAGTAAATTTATACTTCACCAAAAACTTTCAAATTTTCATTTTTAACTGTTGTCGAACGAATAAGCCAGTCAACATTATTTTCTCTAATGCGAAAACGATTATATCTCTGAAAAACAAAATGTCTGGTATATTTATACATTGTCAAGATATCGTAGAAACTTTTAATTTATTTTTTGTAGTTTGCCAAAGCATAGCAAATGGTACGCCATATGATGTAGTATAAAAAAACTATCCGAGGGTAATTGGTAAGTATCTAAAATATAACTCTGTATACAAATCAATGCACAGTAGAGACTTAGTAAATAGGATAAAAATGAAGGTGAAAGGAGATGGGAATGGACGAGCGGTAAGGCAATTTAAAGCGCTATGAACGTGGGTGTTTAGGATTTAATGTGACGGTTGATGACTGCGCTATTGCGCATGTTATTATATATTATTGCAACTCCGTTATTGCGAGGACCCCCTTTATATTGTTCTTCGTATACCATTGATTTCTACATATATATTATTATATATCTTCGTTTTTCTGGAAGAAGTCACTAACTGAAAAATACTAGTTTTGAGTAATTGGACTTTGAAGTTTGTCAAATGTTTGAAATGCTATAGCTTTTTCATTTTGTTTGATTATACAAAACTGTTCTTAAGTAAAAGTACAATTTATAAAAATAATTACGTTTTTTCATACGGTGAAGTTTGAAATAGGGAACCTTTTGCTATAACTAACTCAATATGTCATTTTTTTGATTTAGTGTTTTCTTGCAGAACAACGACTATATATTCACCCCATATTTAGAAAATAAATCATGGCGCCCCTCTAAGTTTATAAAATAATGCAGACACATTTTTAAATGGTAAAAAAAGGTTTCAATATATCTCAAGTTTAATATACGAAATAATAAAAAAGTAAATGTTAAACTCTTTGTTACCCTTTTGAATTAGTATGTGCCCCTAGTTTGGAACTCACTGGAGTTTACCAGCCTTTCTCAACATGACACGTATCTATTCTACAAGGGCCAGTCTTATTTTGCTGCCACTTTGCAGTGGTACCAGGCATAATAAATAATAATTAACAGTAAGATATTGAGTCTGAAGAAATTATCTTCATGAAAAGTTCGTTAAAATAAAATACGATATTTTTTCAACAAAGTGTTTTTTTTAAATAACACACTGGCAAATACTCGTTGAATATAATCATATGAGAAGATCCCGGATCGAAGAAAGGTGAACGGCTGGTTATCCAGAGTCCTGGAAGGGCTGTGATCTCAGACAAACACCATTTCAAATTCGGTTCAAAGCTTATTTATTTTCCATCCAAGATGCAGTGGTTTACATTACACAAATATATAAATCCTAACACATAAAATTGATTCTACATTTACATTTACTTAGCAACTGAATTTACTTTAAGTTATAATACAAATGACACGACAAACGATTTTAAATTAATTCCAATGTAAATCAAAAAAAACAAACAATTCAATTCGCCGCCACGAGAGCGTAGCTCGTCCAGCTCTGCAGAGCGTAATCGACTGTCTACAAATACAATTAAAAAAACTCCCTGCATCGTCGGACCTACCCCTTTCCGTCAAAATGGACTCGTCCAGCGGGCGTACCCGGCGGCTATTGAACGGCATGGTAACAAGTTTTGGCCGATTCTGCGAATTATTGCTGTTGCCGCTGGGTGATTTCAGTTCTGGACACTAATGAAACTTATAGTTAACAAAAACCGGGGTGTGTCACATATTCTATCAAGTAATACATAGTTCAAATATCATAACAATAATTACGATTGAACAATGCATTCACAAATCTTCGTTCTTCTTATATTTTTAATGATAATCTTAAGTATAATTAATTAAAATGGTTATAAAGCTATAAAAAATGAGAATCTTATTATATATTGCATTAATCGGAACTTGAACTTTTCGACTAATCGTTTTTTTGCGACGATGATGACGACATACTCGGCCTAGCCACTGGCTCATTTGCATAAAAATCCATTTTCGAGTAAAATATTATTATTTCCATACGTTTCAACTGTTTTGTTTTGAAGTTGAACATATACACTGGCATTGGCTATTCAGCCGACGCATTTTCCTCACAACTTTTGAATTAAAACATCAAAGTTGGAGGTGTTCGTGCTTTGGCGCCGATACGCTCAACTTACTCCTACTGCAGTTTGGCCTATCGTGACATTTCTCCAGGGCTTTGCGACAATAATTGCTAATATAAGTACATCAATGTAACGATGGGGTGTTATTACTTTTTAAACGGTGAAATAAATCATAATTAGGTCTTACTTAACTTTCACTCTTACAATGTCTTCAATTACTACTACTAAGGTCACAAACAATATTCATTCGTTTCAATAATATTTTATTATTGAAATATCACAATTACGTAATGCGTTCTTATTTGTTTAACTTAATAATAATATCGCTATTCATCACACATTAAATATATACAATCACTAATGTTTCTTCCGTGTGTAGCATATATATTATAGTTTAATTTGTCTAATTTATGGACAAACCAGAATCATCCAGTATACGTTGGATAATTCAAAAAATCGTATTATTCTTTCGTTCTGCATTTGTCTTTCTCCTTTTTAATAAAATAAAATTTTAGTGTTTACAATACCGCTCCCAATTTCGCAGATATGGAATCCTAATGCAGGTATTTCAACCGAAGTTTTTTCTATGAGAACTCTTTGTTACTCAGTTGCTCAATCTCTCTTTTTCGAAGAAAGTAAGAATACAAAATAGAAGGATAAGGTTAGGACTGGACTGGTGGTTGGTTACTCGATCTCGCTACTCATCGTCTTTATGATAAGATGGGTATAAAGGAGTTTTAGACATCACAAACACCCATGCCTACAAAGATATATGCATAAATCGATTGCAAAATTAATATATGAAACTGTCCATAACGGGATATGAATCCAAGGCATCCGTAACCAAACCCAACGATGTTAACCACTGCACCACGGATTATACTTATTTTGATCAAATTTAATTTAGGTAATATTGTACGATACATGAAAATAATAGATTTTGTTATTGTGATCTTTTTTATGTATCTCGATTATTCTTTTAATGCGTAGGTCATAATATCTACCCACTCTATATTGTGAGTAGAGGGCTAAGTGATAAAGAATAAATAAAAATGTATAAAATGTATTTTTTTAATGGAAAAAATGATCATGAATATAACATATCCGTTTCTGCTTCATAAATTGTTACCCGAACACCTTCGACGCCGCAAAAAAATCGAATAATAAATAAATTCACATTATCTAGTCATATCTCCTTTGTGAAATTTATATTGTTTCTCCGTTTTTTATTGGTGTGAATTTCCGCTCGCGAAGTTTTTTCGAAAGAAGTAATTTTACAGCCCCTGGTTTCCGGAAAGTCCGGCGTCCATTTTCCCCACAATGAGCACGCAAACATTTTTCTCGCCTCTCAACCGACCACACATAAAGTGTATCGCACACTAACGTTTAACACTCAGCTACAGGGTGCCGACAGTAAAACAATCAAATACTACCTATTTTATCATCATATCGATGATGTTTTGGACAATTGATTTAATCCTCAAAAAATACGAAAATCCGTCATTGATTGGATCTCGTTTTAAAGACGACAGAGCAGGTCTTGGTCAAATCACGTAAGTAAGAAAAATAAATTGACCGCTTCTTGTAATGGAAAACATCATTTTACTTTGGTTTTAGGTGAAAAATTCTGACCCGGCCACTTGATGTAAGCCATCGACATTATATCGACAATTCCTACGTTTAATTCTATATCTGCAAACAAGAGAACTTACAGGAATGCATTTCAAAGATTCATAACGCAACTCACCGTGAAATTTTTTCGATAAAAACAGTTTTTATTATCTCCTGAACAATTTTAATTTTCAGGGTTACATCAATTGGCCAAAACACCGTCGATATGCACATCGTCATGAAAGTGATTATTCTTAATGTTTCGTAATTTACTGAAACAATGCGTAAATATAATATGTTGCTTAAGATTTTTGACTAATGAGTATTTTTAAGTATCAGGGTAATTCAAAATAAAATATTTTGTATCAATTAAGGTGAACTAATTTGCTGAAGAAAAAACTGTCACTGTTTAAAGACTTTCCATTACGTTATATACAGTAAATTTCTAGTGAAATGTTATTGTAAGGAATGCCTTAGTCAACTGAACGTTTTCATAATTTTGACAAGCTCGATTTTCAACTATGTATTACACATTTTCTGGCTAAAAAATATTTTACCTGTGTTTATCATTATAAGAGGTCATTGTCAAAGAAGCTCTTCTTTTTTCTTTCCACTTAAGGATTTTAATTATTAATCATGTAGTCGCTAGCAAAATTTTGTGAAACTCGAATTGATAGATTAATAAAAAGGTTAGTAAATAGTTTATATTTTATTAATGTTGCTATTGATGTAATGATATAATAGTACGTGTATAATTATTAAACAGGTTTTAACTTTAACTTTCAAAGAAGTATCTTCGACGGGTAGGTTAAGGAGTATTCATTGTAAATTAACCACTCTATATTTATTTCTTCATGCTTTAGCCATATGTTGCGAAGAACGTAGGAAGAGCATCAAATACCGCAGGTATTTACTTAATACTGTAATAAAAAAAAACAATTTCAAAATTTAATTCAGTTTTCTTTTTTGAAATATGTTTTTTGACCACCCTACGGTTGCAGCCTTGAGCAAAACGCGTCCAGCTAAAATATCGGCCGAGGTAAAATATTTCCCTCACATGTTTTGAGTGCAAGTAAACTAGTCGCGGGAAATTAGTTCCGACGCAAAACGCGACCCGAAGACATTCGTGATTCTTATCCTGAGACATGCTTCACTGAGCTCCAATTGTAAGCTCTCACGGAACTAACTTTGTCACAAGCAGTTCTAATGAAAACTGCGCTAAATTAATTTAATTACAATTAAAGAAACATTCCGTGCTTAATGAATATAATGAAATACTTTTTATCTCAAAGTCTATGTTTCTACTTCATTATTACGAACTTTATATTAAATTTATTCATAGACAGCTTTCTTTCAGCTTAGTGTTTATTTTTAAATTAATACAATCTTTTCATTCTTGAATATTCTATTTTATTCATTCCAGATTCCAGAAAAGACAGTTCTGTAAGAACAATATCAAGAGTACTCATCCGTGTGTAACACTAGCAAAGGTAGACGATGATGCCATGGCTGATGTCATTGAAACAAACCGTATCCTTCAAAAATAATCAGCCAGCTAATTAAATTACAAATAAGTATATTCAACTAACAATTTTAATTGAAATATGTTACACGGCTGGTCGGTGACGAAGTTCACAATATAAAAATCTAAGATTATTGATTAATTTCTACAAAGCATTCTTATTTCAACCATTACAAATAACTTTGAGAGAAATAAGAAAAAATGCAATGTTTGTTCATTTATTCTGGGCCTGTGGCTGACTGGTCAACTTTGTTGGCTTCGGTTGCGATTCTCAGTACGAGCAGTTTCATAAATTGATTTTTTAATCGATTTATTTTCAAAGGCATGTGTGTGATGTCAAAATTTCCTCCCAACTATTTGATCCTAAAAAAGAGACGTAGCGAGACCGATAAGCCAACGAATAGTCTTGTCGTTGTATCCTTTCTCTCTTTGGAAAAAGAGAGGTTGATAAAATGAGCAGCAGGCAGTTCTAGTACAAAAGTTTCTGTTGAAATAAGCTCCATTAGGAATTCAAATGCTCTAATTTGGGAGTTCTCTCAGGGTAAAAATGATTATGTCAAATATCGTGGCTAAAAAAAATATTCAAATTTGTTTTTCGAACACTTCGTTAAATAATTAAATATATTCTGCTGCCTTAAATGTCCAACATTTCAGTTGGTGTCAACAAACGAAATGATTGTAATATCATTGGGAGATCTTGAGGTCATTTGAATTAATTTTCTTATTTCACATTTTTCTTTTTATTAATGCCCTCATATTTGACAGCAAATTGGTAGCGTAACACGATTTCGTTTGGGAACTTTTTTTTATCTCCCTTTCAATTTTTTTCCAGCAATGAAAAAAATACCCTTTTCTTTTCAAATGTAATATCTCGGCCTATTATCAAATTCATTTTCTATGATAAAATTTTTGGCTCTAAAGAATTCAAATTATTTATTTCTATACGCATTAAATACACTTACCTTACACAATTTCTGGAAGTCAAAGTGTAATTATAAATACGTCAATCAAGCTATGATAATATCTCAATGAAGTAATTGAAATTGTTACTTCATATTATAGGAATGATTATAATTTCAAATATGCAATTCGAAAGTACAATTATTTTATATCAGTTTCGCTTGTCATTTGACACACCCAAATGGACATTTCGGTAACAATTATTTTGTCAAAAAATAATTCACTGTAAAAAGATTTTGAGGAAAACGGTAAAATGATTGCCTTGTAGTCATTTTTATTCTTTTTTATAGGCTTATAATTGAATAACATTACAAATACGACTTAATATCGATAGTGGAAAGTCGAAAGAGAATTTTTGGTAATATTATCAGCTTTTCGGTAGTGCAAAATACAAACAAAAACAGTGTTTTCTTTTTTTTTTTTCAGCATAAAATATTTTCGGACACAACTGTTTTTCGTTTGATATATTTAATATAACACAATACAGACACAGTGTCTTTTGACTGGCTAATTGACGTGTAATTCAATATACTACTAATTACGACAAAAAATCAATAATATATACATTAGTTTTAAGTTCTAGTACGTTTTGTACCAGTTTTATTCTGATCGCATGTAATTACTGTATGTAATTACATCCAATCATTACATCAATCAAAATACATAGCAAAATATCCGTCGTTTCAAAGGAAAATTCATGTTTAGTTGCGAAGATATAAATTTTGTTGACTAGTTATTTTGTATAATCCGTTTGCGTCTTGTTTATACTAATATGAACTACAATGCTGTGTTCGCGTCTTCATTTTAAAGACTAGTAGCATTTTAGCACTTCACTTTCTGAGTTATTTATTATAATGTCTTATTACCGAGCAAATTTTCCGGTGCTTAAAACGTCGAGGCGAAAAGCACAACCGCCTTCCTTCTACGTACGCCTCCGTTAATTATCACATTCGAAAAGTAAAGGCTTTTGGCTTATCTGCCGCCATCAACACGGAAATGGTACGAGTTAATAATTGGTAAGGGCTTCAACCCTTTCCAATCACATGAGAGGTAGAGAGGCACAAACAAGCCACTGAATTATGTAACGTTTTCATTCAAAACTCGTGCGTGTTGAATTCTGTACTTGGGGTAAATACTCAGGTACAGTTCAAACTCAAGTTTTACATTGTTTTTATTATTCTTCGTTTTTTATGTGTTATTTTAGGGATAGGGATACTGCGGTCTTCTATGTCTTACCGTCTTAAGTACGGCCTCTTGAAAGTATCCAAATATTTCACTGTTTTTTTAATTTACCAAATAATTTACACACATTTTTAAGAGTATCTCGTTTCCTGCACTTTCTTGAATGTAGCCTTGGTTGATTACAGATAAATAAGTGCAGCTTTGTAGCTTAAAAAGTCTCCCCAACGTTTGGGATAACAGGTTCCAAAAATAGAATATTGAATATACATATGAGAAAGGATACACACTGGTCTATGCAATGACAAGATTGCACTGAATGCAATGATAATTAATTCTTAAATTTTTATATTTATGAGAGTTGCTATTTCTGTTTTATTTTTTCAATTTAATTCATAATCAATGTCTAATTTCACATGGTAAAAAGCATTGGTTCATTTTGTAGTGACTACACATTCAAATATAAAACGGTTTGAAATAACCGGTTACATTTAATAACGAATGATGGAGATTGAACCAACTTACTGATGAAGCTAACATGATGCACTTTAATCCTTGGATGCAGTTAGTTGTCGCAAATTTTAGGCAAAATGAGAAATTTTAAATCAACTAATACGTAGAGGCGCATGGGGTTTTATTATGTTTTATGAAGTAGATTGGGTCAACTATTTTATATTTCAACTGATCCTTTTTTGAGTTTAAAGTTTATTCAATATTTATTACATAATACATTGGTAATATAAAGGATTAGACGATATATTAAGAGGTAGATTATGTATTGACTATTTTACATTTAAATTGATACTATTTTTGGATATAACCTTTATTCATTGAATACATACTTTATCAGCTATAATCTTATAACTCCATTTACAGACAACTTAAAACTTGGCTTCTGTAAATTCTAAGCTTTTTCGACTTAAGTTTTCAGATTTAACATAATAATAACCCATACAAATGATACGTATTCAAGCTTATTACTTAAGTCTACTAAAATTATAAGTCATAAAAAAGTCAATATGCTTGGTTCCAAATATCTTACCACAATAACTGTGCATAACTGGACCATATATCTTTAAATACAGTTTTCTCCATTACCAAATTTACGAAAAAACACACATTTAAAAAATGAATACAAAATTGAGCGTTTAGTTTGCGTAATACTTTACATTCGATTACATTGTGTGACTGGTGCTTTCCTTTGTTTTCCATAGGTAAAACTTTTATTTTAATTAAGTTCTGAAAGCTCCTTTTCTAACGTTTAAGTAATACTTAATAGGGTGGGCATATTAGCCTACCCCTATCATGCACACGCTAGCGCCTTAGACCTCCGTTATTATAAAGAAAATTGAATTATTAAAAACAGTTATGACTTCTACAGACGCCATTATTATTGATACAGTAGTATTTGAGTATTTCACGAGTGCTTTGTAATTTTGTCCAAGTGTCGCCATAATATCACAATTACTTGCAATTTAAATTCCATACATTACAGTTTATATTTTTAAGGTTTCCACACACGCTAATGTAAAGATATCATAAAAAATATTCAGCAAAGAAAATTGGCTGTTCATGAAAGCATTGAATATTTTAGAGTCACATTATGAGGCCTGTTTACATGAACCATTTAATAGCTTTATTCTAATTTATAATATTCAGCGCCGTACGGAACCTTTCAAGGGTAGTTAAATTACAACATTTTTTGTGCGAGTTAATCTTCAATGTCTCTTTTTAAACAGTAGAATATATATGGGTAACCCGTAAACATTTTTTATATTTCCTATTTCCTATGTGAGAAAGCTAATTACCAATCTTTGAAATGACTGATTATTCTAATTTTTTTTAACCATATCCGCTCCCTATTCGGAGCATATTCCTCCAAGCTTTTCTGTCCCACGCCAGTCTCCTCGCCTCCTCCCAGGTCATCCCAGCGTCCCGTAGCTCCGCCGAATACATCCTATGGATGGTCATCAGCGGCCTTCCAGGGCGACGGAATCCATCTGGTTGGTAGAAGAGACAGGCAGGATTCAGGTTCCCCTGGAACATCCGCAGCACGTGTCCAAGCCAGGTCCATCGTTGCTTTTTTATTTTGGACGTAATAAGAGGCTGGTCCATCCGCTTTCTTACCTCCGAGTTCCTGACAAAATCAAACCACCGTACCTCTAGTATTCGCCGCAAACACCTGTTTTCAAAGCACAGTATACGGTTACCCTGTGCTTTGGTGAGGTGCCATGACTCGCAACCGCAAAGCAACACCATCAGGATGCATGCGTTGAGTAAGTGGCTCTTGGTTCTGACCGAGTACAACCGTGAGTCCCAGACTTTCCACATTGAGTTAAAAGTTGCTCCAGCTATCCCTAATCGAGCTCTTTACGCGGATTGCCATCTCCCGTGATATGTACCCCCAAGTACTTAAAGCCGTTGACTCTCTTGATGCCTTGCCCCGCGCTCGTCAGAGTGTAGTCTGGGTCTGGACAGAAACTGTTGCAGAGCACATTGGTTTTACTCGCATTGACTTTGAGGCCAATGCGATACGAGTTACTCTGCAGCCTGTCCATTGTTTCCTGAATACCCTCGACAGATTTGTCAAATATGACAGCGTCGTCAGCATACTCGAGGTCACATAGCCTCAGATTGGAGGCAACGGCCAAACCTCGGTCGGGTGGAATTGACTTCCTCAGGATGAAGTCGAAGATTATTATGAAGAACAACGGAGCCAGAACACAGCCCTGTCTGACGGCGGTTGAGACCCCAAACCATTCTGTCGTTACGTCGCCGATTCTGACACAGCATTCACTGCCCTCGTGCATGCATTTGATGATGGCGATAATCTTGGTTGGCATTCCGTACAGTTTTAATATGTCCCATAGGGAAGGCCGGTGCGGGCTATCAAAGGCCTTCTCGTAATCAACGAACAAAACGCCAGCGAGCTGTTAAATTCGTTGCTTTGCTGGAGAAGGCATCCCAGATTATGAATTTGGTCGGCACAGGATCGGCCAGGTAAGAAACCGATCTGGTTTTCCTTGAGGATACACATTACTGGAATCCTTATTCTCGCCAAGACTATCTGCACCAAAGCCTTGCCAGGCTCGCTGAGCAGCGTTATGCCCCGGTAATTGTCGCAGCAGAGTGGGTCACCTTTTTTATGAATTGTGATGACCTCACCGTTTACCCAGTCCCTCGGACAGCGCTCCTCCGCCCACAGCTTACTGAGAAGTAAGTTCAAGGGCTGCAAGAGTGCCTCTAGGCCGTACTTGAGAAACTCTGGGTGTATATAGTCGACGCCCGGCACCTTCACATTCTTTAACCGCTGCACAGCTGAGGTGATCTCAGCGTGCGTCGGTGCATGGTCGGAAATGTTTGGCGCTCGTGGAATATCTACAAGTGTGGCTTCTCTGGATTTGTCAAAGGGGTTCGAGGGAGGATAACGATTTAGCAACCCGCAGAAATGATCTCTCCAGATCTTTTGAACACGCTCCACGCTTGACTCTATTGCCCCGCTGGGACTACGGATGGGCCCGGGGGTCGGTGGTCGTCTACCGCAAATTTTGCATGTGATTCTAAATAATTTTCTTGTATCATTTCTGCGCGCTGCCGCCTCAGCTGCTTCAATCTGGATGTCCATGAATCGGCGTTTATCGAGTCGCACAGATTTTTTACTATCTTATGATATGTCGGCACCCCTATAGGTTTTAACATCGAGAAGTTCCCTTCGGTGAGTCCACGTGTATTTGTGGATGTCTCTGTGGAGGAAGATTGTACTGCCAACGGCGAGCTCATTCATAGTTGCAAACTCGATGAGTCTCTCACCGTTGTCGTTGGCTTCACCGAGGCCATGTCTGCCCATCACTGTAGGGCCAAGCAAAGGATCCGTTCCCACTCTCGCATTGAGGTCCCCAATTTATTATTAATTTATTATTATTAATTTATTTATACATAGTTAATTGCAATCATATTTGAATATGACTAGACAAAAATCGTTCATTTGCTTTCGTTTTGGCAAAAAATACAATTAATAGAAATAATGGGATTTAGATTACTGTTTCTTAGATCTCCATTTTGAAATATTGCATATCTAATCCTTCATATCCGATTTCTCGGCACCCCTAGACGTATTCTAAGAGCCTCGATTTGCTGATCGATCGGTGCTCAAATTGTATGTATCATAAATTCATATTAATTATGCGGCACGATGAAAAAAATACTAAAATCAATTTTTAGATTTCAAAATGAATCTGTGAAGTTAAAAATGCCCGTATCATTTCATATCTTAATTAAATACTGTGGTGCTATTTTTCACGTCTCTAGTTGACTAATTTGATGTATGTCTTCATAAATACTCCGTGCTCTTTTCCGCATAACATCTCTTCATTAAATTGCCCACATTACTTTCAAATAATAAAGCCATGATTTCAGCAGTTAAGAATGTCGTGCAGTCTTTTCTCTTTTCAACTCTTTCCCGTGGTAGTCCTCTTCGATACCGTCAAAACATAGAAAATATCATTAAAATAATCTTTTATTTTACTCTGAGTAACTTTCGGCAAGGATCAGCTCAATGAATATATATTAACAATTTCCAGTCCTCAACGATTTCAACGAGTTAAGAAATTCATTTTTGATCTCTGCTATATATTTTTATGTATACGAAGATTAGTAATTCGCAACTTTCGCCAATAACGATGGATAATATCGATTATGTTACTTATTGTTTTATATTTATATGATACAGCGTAAATAAATATTTATAACAACGAAAAATATACTTATTACAAATAAAATAAATGTTGATGATTTGTAAGATATTTTTTTAGAAATTACCAGGGCTGCGTAATCTAGTTGGAATCGCGGAGTCGTGGTCTTTTTGATCAGAGTTAGAGTTGGAGTTGGAGTCGTAAAAAAGAGTGAATCCGACTACTTTTTCTATAAATTTTTATGTATGCTTATAACCTCCTGCAATATACACATAAATTATAAATAGAATATAAAAAATTGGCTATTCGCCGGATTGATTGGGTCAATTACACATAATTAGAAAGGTAGGAAAGAAGCCTGACAGTTATAGACTTTTTTTAGTCGTAATCTGAGTCGGATTCGGAGTCGGAGTTGGGTTGTTGGTCAATGTCAGAGTTGAAGTCTCGTTTTCTTATTTACTCCACACCATCTTTTTTCATATCACCAATGCGCCAAATATTTTGAATTTTTTAAATCATAAGAGATAGCTAAGTCAAAATCAACTCGAGGAGAAAATACATGTACATGGTCTCAAATTTAAATTTTAAAAATTAGAATTAAGCATTGATCTTGCAGGGACATGCACCCATACCAATATGATAGTTAGTTAGGGTAAAAAAAGCTCTTGCCACCCAACCACATGTATCGTAAATATTATTCTATTTTACAAAATGAAAATACAGATAAATAAAGAATAATTACATTTAGACGGAATGTAACAAAATTCAGCATGTCATTATTGGTATACAAATCAATGTTTCTTTTAAAAGAATTGGAATATTTTATTTATTTTATGGACGAATACAATTAAGTATTGTATCACATTGAGAATAGTTTCTACAATAAATCAGCTCCGACATATTTTCTTATAGCACGTGTCAAGTAACAGCGAAATTATTACTAGTGACCTGTGATCGATATCTCGTTTTAAGGTTGTACATATGATTTGTGTTTGTATGATTACTCGTTTATGGGCGAATTTATTGCAGGGCGCAGTTCTTGCCGCGGTTCAGCTGCAGAATGATTCATGAGCTTTCCGCTGACAGATTAATGCCGGTACAATTATGCTTTCATAAATAATCCCTTATAAATCTCAATAAAAAGTGTATTAAGCGCCCAGGGTAATCAGGGACTTCCCCCAATTACGTCTCTTTCGTTGCCGCCTTATTCTGGTTCTTTCAAATTTGTTCGCAGGAAATTAAACATTTTCGCCAATTCAGAATAATTATGAGGCAGTCAATCTCGATTTTAGATGTCTGGTGATCAAGCAAATAAATGATTTTGAAGGCTGTACTTAATTAAATACTAAGCATAATTTTATTCGTATTGTTATTTTCAAGCTGTTTTTAATGAGCAAAATAAATAGAATTATTGAAACCACGTAAAATATACGTTCATAAAACACTGTTTATTTTCAGTTTTAAGTAGATTACGAAAGTTGCTAGAGAATACTCTTTCACACGGAATTAACGAAATGGTTTTGACACCATTTGCTTCCTATGATTTGTCCCGTAATACTCATATATATTTTTTAATTGAATTCCCTTAACTGTACAATATTCATGAGGCACTTTGTATGTAACACTCTTTTTTCGTTTTTTACTGTATCTTATTGATTCTTAATCACAATAAAACTTATATATCTAAATAAAGAAAGAATCCACTTGAGTGTAAGTTACTTTTTTAAGATTTCTCATGCGATAAGTCATGTTTGATCAATTTTCCTTTCCAATGTAAACTTTTTTCACTTTATTACTGGCCATTGTATAACATTAATAAGAATCAATGAATAGATTACATAAACTTAGCTATTCCACTGACTGTGTTACTAAATGTAACGCGTTTCGCTTCTTAAAGAAGAATAAAATTAAAAATGAATTTTCTCAAAGTTACCGCCGAATCCATCGAAAATATCATATTATATTACCATTTCTATCTCTACCGTCTCACCACTTCAATAAATTTTGCAAGATTGGTCTTATTGATAAGTAAAATTATACAAATAGAAAACGTCTATTATTGTTTAAAACGCAACTTATATTATACCGCAGTCAATGAACTTATTTAGCTTAGTCATAAAAATTCTGCCAAGTTTAAACATTCCTACAATAAATACATCCAATCCTTTTTTTTACGAGATTCATTTGTTACAGAAATTGACGCCTAATAAGGTACCAAAAATGTAATTAAAACTTGGTTGCTTAATTTCGAGTAAAAAAAATCTTTTATTTACAAATGAACCTTTAATTTTTTTAAATAAAACGAAAAAATATATGATTTGTTTGTCCCAAATGTATGTAGACAAACGTAAATTAATAGCGTGGTTTGAACGAGCCGTTAGTTTACTCCACTGGGGATGACTGCTCAAGTTACGTCATCTGGTTAGGATACATCGCCTGTGACACGTGTTTTGGGAAAGTGAAGAAAAAAAATAATGTAGGGTGATAAAATTATTAATAGTTTTAGATTTTCAACCAAGTCATAGAGATTCTAAAATTCGCAAAATTTCGTAAATTTTCAGAGACTTTGTATTACACGAGATATTTTATACGCAGTGATCGTGTTAATATAAATATGCAAATTAAATTAGATTATTGAAAATTTCGGTCGAATTTTAACGTTACTCTGGCTCGTTTAATGAAACGCTTTTTAAAGAAATAGTAGATATAAAATGAATATGTCACGTAAAAACAAGGAACGGTACAATCCAAAAAAATCGCGTAAAAAGAGGACTGGGTATATTGTTTTATTTTCAGTTTTAGTATGTTTATAATGTTATATTTCCTCGAGTTGAATTCGAATGAACTTTTTAAAATTCTAGTGCAATATCTCAAGTGATTAAAAAGTATGTAGGGCATTGATAATTAGCGAGTTGCCAAATATGTATATTTTATTGATCTTCAAATACAATTTCGCTTAAAATCACTATGTATGTAGTATGAAAAACGAAGAATGAGATACAATATACCTTCTTTAAATAAATTATGTTTTATTATTTCAGTAAACTCCGTAGTTTTCATAATATCTTCAATAGAAAAAAAACTCATTTACAATCACAGGTTTAATGGATATAGTCATCATGGCTAAAATTCTAAAATTATTAAGCCATTGGGTTGAAGTCAATTCAAAAATATTATGTTAGTTATTCCATGATAATATTTTATGGAAAACGTCTTTATTAAACTTTTAACAAATTGTCCGTGTTAGTAAACGATCGGCAATTTCAGTTTGACAAATGCTTTCCAATAAATAAGTACATGCATTCAAGTGTTACTGGCTGCACTTTAAAGGGGTTACAGTAATTCTACCAATTGCAATAAACTAAGAAACGTCTGGAGCTCTGCGCAGTACCCAATGTGCACGCCATGAAAGCCCGAAGAAGTTTTGCTGCACATACATCTATTTAATCAGTCATTTCGTAAGTGTTTCTACAACACACATTTCAATAAACTAATTCTAAAAGTAATCAAAAACAATTTCTCATTAAATTACCATTACAGTCTTGTGCTACATTTAATCAATTTATTATCTAAATTATTATATTACATTATTGTAAACAATATGATGAATTATAAATGAAGACATATGTAGCTTTAAAACAATTTTATAAAACCGAGAAAATTTAAGCCCATTTTTTTATGAAACCGTTTCTTTTTTAAACGAAATCTAACCACCAGCTCCCTCAGTATCCGACGCTAGCACTTATTCTCCAAGTTCAATGATAGTGATGGATATTATAGGTGAGGTGGTTTGATTTCGTGATCAACTAGGAGATAAGAAACGGACTAGGCAGTGCTCTGTTACATCATAAGGTATAGAGGGACGTTGAGACTAATTTTTGAAAAACAGAACTCCTTTCCAATTAAGAAAATGAAAATTCTGCCAGTTTAACAATCCACTGAATCAGTTATTGGAGTAATAATCTATCACACGAAAACTTTTGAATTGGACTGTCATTCCACACGTTTTTATTTAATGCAGTTAATACTCTATAATAGGTAATATTGCAACAGTAATCGATCCTGTAACCGAGGGATTAAAAATGTTGGTTGTTTGTCGTATTTGGTCACGATGGCCACGGGCTCAAACCCTCGTAACGGCACTTTCATAAATTCATATAAAGATTTATGTTCAAACAGCTACTGTGGATTTCTGTGATGTTTACATTCTGTTTCAAAAAACGGAGAGTGATTGGCTGAGCTCTTGTTCTTTTTATCGACATCTTTATATCATAACCTTCTTTGAAAAATGTTGGGTGCCTGAGTAACTATTAGTTATATTAAGAAGTTTAAGTAGAAGAACATATGCTCCAGATTTGAAGGGGGGCATTAATGATTAAAAATAACTATTTTTTGGAATTATTGAATCAAAACAGTATGACTAATTCAGTATCAAATAAATATTTTTATATTATGTATCCAAAATTTCCGTAATAGAGGAGAAAACAGGACCGTAGGCGCTTACCATTCGGGCTATATTTTGTTCCCAGTCTGTTCTTGAAAGCTATATACTCCGACCGAGGTACAAGATAGGCAAACACGCAAATAGTGAACACTGAACACTGCCTCATGCTCTAAGTTATGCCTATACAATGCAGAGGCAATAACCAAAGACTTCTTACTAAGACTTCTTCATTGTTTTTAATTAAAATACTTGAATAACATTTCACTAACCACTACTCGTTAACATTAATTATCAACTACTTAGCATTTATTGTGCCAGAACGATACAACATTCAACGATCTTACTATTTTTATTTGTAAAATATAATGCTTTTTTGATCTGTCATATGATTACTAGAATTTTATTTAAGAATGTATAACTACTGTACTAGGCCTGTCATAAGCGTTGAAAATTTATGTAAATAATAAGTCATTTGGGATTCTTAAAATAAGCTATGGTAGCCACTAATAAAACGATCTAATTCCTCCAATAACAAAATACTAAATTACTTTATTATCAATACTATTATTTGTTTATCAAAATTTCAGTAAAGAGTTGTTACAATATATATATTTACCATAAGTGTTTAATATATAAACAATCATATCTACAAATAAATAAAGCTTCATATCGTTATATAGCAATACAAATTCAGTGAATGAATGTTTATTTTACTCATTGACAAAATATACTCTTGGAGGCAGCATTTTTTAACAAAAAATTCCATAGGTAATAAACAAATAGAAATAATCTCAAGATAATCATGCAGCCTCAATGTCGAGGCAGAAAGAAAAAGTTGTGAACAGTTACCATTTTTTGGTTGAAATTAATAAAAAAACTATTTAAATCAATTTGCGATTATTTTTTTTTTCAATAGAACACCAACTGGCAGATAAAATAGATTTTAATGTTGCTTACAGCAAAGCAAGGAAAAATGATTTTGAAAAATTTATTTTTGCGAATAGTTGTGTTAGTAAAATTGGCTGAATATCTTGTCCTAAATTAATTTACAATTTTAAAGTACAATCTATTAATGGATTGTACATCAACAATTTTTTATATAAATAAAATATATAAAAATTATTTTAAAGACTAGATTTTTGACATATTTCAAGAATAAGCCTGTGGGATTTTTCTGTCTGAGGCGCAACATTCTGTGCTGTGATGGTTTGAGATTTAAAATAAATAGTAATTAAGTTTAAAGATACCCTTAATCCAACACAATTGTAAATACTCTCATTTTTGGAAGAGAAATGGTGGGGGAACAGCAAACCCCCTAGCTACGCCACAAAATTTCGTTATTATTCTGTTGATTATATGTATCAGTTTTTTTTTAATAAAGTTTTTATCAATTTAAGACATTGACTGAGGGTGCTTGATGAAATTTCAATATTAAATTTGAATTGTTGAGATTTTTTACATTTCCATTTTGTATATTTCCATGTATACATAAAAATTCTATGCATCCTCTCTCATTTAAATTGGCTGTTTTCCATTCTCAGGCTCACAGATTAATCACTATACCTCTAAGTAAATTTCATTTTAAAACCGAACTAAGTATTATTAAACAAATTGCCATTAGCAATGTCTATAAGACGTCTCTTATAGATTGTCTTTTATCAAAAAAACAAAGTTAATTATTAGAAAAGATGATATATTTTGGGAACTATCCTAAAGACATAGACCAACCTAGGAACTGACTTAGAATTAGTTATTTAGGTTGTACAAGCTTTAAAATTAAAAAATAACTCGCTGATAATGTTAGAACGGTCTTCTATTGCAAAAATTCGTTAAGTAAATTACTTATTAACAATAAAGATAGAGTCCACTTTAAGAACAAATCTGGCATTTATAAATTACAATCCAGTGATTGCTAACATTTCTATGTGGGTAAAACCACGCGTACATTCGATATAAGAGTATCAGAACATTGAGCTGCTTTTAGATTAAAAAGTGAAACTTTGACATTCGAGATTCACTTGTTACTGGAGAACCATACGTTCAATGCGGATGATGAGGTTCAATTGATCCATCAAGACATGGGGGATCATTAATTATTTTATCAAGAAATTTTGAAAATCAATAGATCCTAGTTAAATTCCTTACCAATTCTGAACGAACAGCTGAATCTTCCAAACTCCCCGTTGCTGTATCCTCTACGTGGATGATTTCGTAAAAAACATAAATTAACAATCGGAAAATATTGACATTCTCATATCAATAATGTCATGTCATAGTCACTCAACAGAACTCACTAAATTTGGAATGATTGTATATATTTATTCTTTCTTCGAATTGTATTTTAAAACCCACAATGTGAAATCACTAGTAATTCTGATATTGGTTGGCCGCCGGCAACTCGCTACTTTATTGATGCGTTTGTTTTCCCAACAAAGATTAAGGCTATTCTCGGAATTTTTCACTAAAGTATCAGTGTGGATCCTAGACTTATCTAATATTTTGTCGTATCTGTATCTTGTATATAAACGTTAGACACTATTTACTGTCTGTCAATTGGAGTCCATTCGTGTGCTTGAATGCCTGAAGATACCGAAAGGCTAAACCCGGGTCGTTAGTGACAAAATACATGGAAATTTATAGTGCCCTAGGGTACTTAACGTTGTACCCACCACCACCCACTACAGCTTCACACTCTTACAGAGTGTATTCCGCAGCGTAACAACGTTATGCGTGTTTCAAATGTTTGCCAGGAATGTCCGAGGAGAAATTCCTCAAAACTTGGTTGCATGCACTCTAAATATACAAAATTTCAACAATTCAAAGTTTTTGTTATTTAAAACGTGTTTTCATTATATCGATTAAAAAAATTGAAGGTCCGGAGGCGCGGATTTTTTTTTTCTTTTAGGGGAGGCGTTGTAGCATAATCGTTGGAAACCACTATTGTAAACAATACACAATGAACAGTTACGACGTACTAGTTACTTTAGACACTCGGTATTTCAATTTCGATTGCATCATCTATGACGGGTACAGTTATACTATTTAATATATTTATGATTAATAACAATTTTGTGTCTGGCGTAATCACTACATCAAATTATAAAACATTTTTCTAGGACACGTTTATCAATAAATTAAGTGATAGCATTAAAATCCTGTTTGTTTTATGCATCCATTTTTCGTTCTTATATTATCCATGAAAGAAAACCATCGACAAATGCACATTATTAATGAATATTAATTTACATTAAAGGATTCCTTGATATTCATGTGCTATTAGTAAAGTAAATTCTCATTTTAATATCATAATATGTGAGTATAATTTTTCAAAATTTCCTTTTACAGATTGAAATAATAATAATATGTATTTAAGTATCTTTACTGCAATAATTCAAATATATATGAAAATGTCTGCGTTCAAAGTTCCAAATGATTAAAATTCAGAATTGAAGTTAAAATATATCGCACAACATCTAACTATTTGGTTCATTAAAAAGCTAAAAGTTAAATGGCAGTTTTCGAATCGCTTCAAAATTTCGACAGAGCGAGCAAGCAAAGTTTCTGTCATAATTTCGGAGAAGGTTTTGACAAATAATAATCATTCAAAGTATAAATTGTATTGTGGTCTGGTGAATGGAGCTTTTTGCCTTCGACCTTTGGATATCGTAATTAAAATCATAATTTCATTTTCTCTGTTATATTTTAAAGCTTTTTGCCGCAGGACTCTGGTGTGGAATATTAAGCAAAACATGTAAGCTACTAAGAACATAACAAATATTACACAAAAGTCAATTTCTTGGGAAATATTTACTCTAGGAGAGAATTGAAATTTTTATAAATAGACATAGAATTTTCTTTATAACCTATTTATAATATTGAATATTTTTTCTTCTGCTGCTTTTTATGCGAAAATATTGCTTGCTAATTAGTTTGAGTTTTCAAATTATACTATATTAATAAAATTGTGACATTGAACGATTCATAAAACAATAACATATGTTAGTCTTTCAACATCGAGTCAATTCGTTATCAACCTAGGCTTCTTCAGTCAATTACCTTTGCGGTAACAATATATTCTCATTTCTTTGGATTTTTACTATATTCATCATTAATTGACTTTATTTATCCACTACTAAATAAAACATTAAACAAATCGCAGCCTATAAAAAGTGTGGGGGGAAATATTTGAACATTTTTAACCGCTCCACAACTGTTATGATAGTATCGGTCAAGTAATTTTTCCCGTCAAGATGTACTGTGGTATATGTATCAGACATGTGCACAATCTTTTGGAAGACACATGCAATGGAATACGGTAATTGCAGTTGCAGCTATAACGCTTGTTTAGTCTTGTCCTTTTTGACGGTAATCCGATTTTCACTCTCTTGATTTATTTTTCCTTCTTAGTTGGGTAATAACGCTTTCCTAAAATCGCAGCACCTCTCCACGCCTCTTGAAAACCAAATACATAAAAATTAACTTATGCAAAGATTACCGATGATCTGTCCTTAACCTTTCTGAATGTTGAATTTGAGCTATTACTTAACTCTAGTTCTCGCGAAAATCCCTGTCTCGAGATTTCCTATCACAGATGTTGTATTTATTTATTTTTAAAAGGTCGCTAACATTTTAATGACAGACAATTTAATGTGTTTTCTTCTCTTTGTAATTATTTTTCATAGTCAAACATCAATTCTTATATAATATTATATTACACAAATGTTGCTCGTAATGAACGAAATTATGCTTCATTTTTAGAAGTGACGAACGTATTAAGAAATAAACTCTGTTTAGCTATTTATTCTAATTTCAATTATAACATTATTGTCTTTTCGTCTAATGAAGTTTTGAGTAACATCAGCTGTTAGTTCAGCTTTTCCAGTATATTATCATAATATGTTACCCGTTTTAATGGCATGTCCAATTTTTCGACAAATAAACATTTTAAGTAGTTTTCATGAATGATTTGTTATATATATAAACATTTCCAAAATATATATGCATCTTCGGGTGCGCTGTTTTACATTGCTAGCATTTCATAATATAAAGTGGTTAAAGTATTCAAAATCCTGTCAAACGCGGTTTAAAGCGCTCTAACCAAGCGAAACTATGATACCACCTGTATAACCGCTTTAACCCACAGCACGAGACCACATACGTTATGTGAAATTTCACGTATTTCAGATATCCCATAGGTCTGCAGTGTTTTGCGGGACATTCTTGGTCCAACAGACCGGGAACGGGAACTCTAGACCGCAAACGTACGACAAGAGAAGTTTCCACTCTCAACGTTGTTTGCATTGTTTTAGATTTACATTAAAACGAATTTAGTGCGTTTTGATAATTTATAAAGGCAACGAGGCCGCGCCGCAACTATTTGCAACTCACAAAGCCATAATTTTGAGGATTTTAATTAATTTTCCCTCCCCCAAATTAACCTCAGCCAAACTTCACGTCATAAATCTGCTGGAAGTTTTTTTTTATACGATTCAAAAATATACCAATTTCCTGATGTTATCAAACAGAAATGGTTTTTATTGTAAATTAAAGCATACTCATTTGATTCAATTTGTTTTAATTGCGTACTAAATGGGTTATTCAACTCTCTGAAATTATAATAGTTAAATTGTGAACGTTTTTTGAAAACCAAAAAATATCAAAATGTTTGAAACGTTCGTTGGCTATCAAATTTAAGTTTTAGTACACCAAGGTGATAATATTAATAACATATTTAAAGTTTTCTTTACCAACGAACAATAAATTTCCATATCGCTTAAATGAAGTAAAGATAATGCCTACATAACCATATATAACTATAAATATAATTTCTTATTTTATTCTATACGTATAATAATTATTACTGTTTTAAAAATAAAGCACAATTTGTTTTGTACACTCATCGCGGGAGTTATGAACTAATCATCAGTTGATAATGTTAACGATGAACGAGACCGGTCCTGACCACTATGAAAATGTAGATTTAGTGCAAAAAATTTGTTTTATAAATAAAATGCCTTTCCTTCAAGAATTGACAGTTAACACCTTAAAAGTGAATAATTATTTGAGAGGGCTCTACTTGACGAGAGGTGGAGAGTCAACACAGACTGCCCCAGGTCCGGCGTGTTGATAAGGATGACTCACAGGTTCTTTCGTCTTTTATTAAAACTCGCCCGTCAGTTAACTTTCTCTATTTGCAGTTAGTTTATAATAATAAATTCCTCGAAGGCAGTAACAGATACAACAACACAGTTTAAAATACACGATTTGAATTTAAAAACGCAGCAAGTTTTTTTTTTACGATAGAGTCGCAATTTCCCTCGGATCCGCCGAGTGAGAAGTGACCATTTCTCTAGACGTCGCACGCTTTTTGTTTACCGTTAACAGTAAACAAACAAATATGTCAAATTATTTTTGAACGGTAAAATTACTAGGGTACATACATATTTGCAAAAAGATGTGAATTATGTAAATTATTAATAACAATGAACGTAATACACAATAATGCATTTACTGATTGCCTTAGCAGAGACACTACATATTAAATTTGCATTAATAGGAAGAGTCTATTGACGGGTCTTGAATCGCTGGAAGACCCCTTTCCGCCCCGTAAGTACGGGGCGGTGTCTTATTATGTTTTGATTTTTTTAAATATTATCAAAACAATCATCCAATAAAGATATCGGCAATTTTGTTAAGAGATATCACAAATTGATCGTTATGAATAAACAATATGTTAAGAAGAAAATAGAGGCATATAATATTTTTTCACAACTCTATATTGCCATTGAATCAAAATTGGACTGTTTGACCGGGGTTTCGCAACCACATAGAAATCCGTAGCGGGACGTTATTTTCTCTCCTTATCAAATATTTTGTCAAGACTATTAAATACTGGATTTGAGAAATCTTGATTAACGTTATGTATTGTATATCGAGGGTATACTGACAGAAGACACTTCATAAACTTCGTAAAAACAAGTTCTGAGATAACCGCATTTAGAGCATTATTTTTTTTTTTCAAAGTACTCTCGCTCCTAAGTGTAATAATTGTTTTTTTAGAAGGTTTACATTATCATACATCATAAAGAATAATCTTTTTGGCATACAAATCATTAGATTTGGTATCGATGAACTATAGTTATATCATGGTTTTTTCCAAAATAAAAAAATATTAATCTTTATGTTGTTTTTTTTTTCAAAGCCATTACATCCAATGACTTTTTGCGTTCTATCAGTACGTAGAAAGTTGAATTGTATACATTGTGGTATTTAAAACAGAAAATCATAAAAACAGATTTAATGCTTTCTATCAGTATAGGCTCGATATATAACGTATTAAATATACTTTCTATAATGTCGATATGCTTATAATATGTCTTTACATCTGCTTTGTTATATGTTACATAAATATAACTTTTCAACTGCAAAATCAATCCGGCTGTAGACAAGTGATTCTCTTGCACAGATTAGCATTGAAGCTTACTAGTCTATGACACTAGAAAAGTTTAACGTAAATAATATTCTCGCTGAAAAAGACTCCTACGAACTTGCACCTGAGACTGCGTAAACTTCACATTGTATTTAGTATGAACCAGAAAGGACTATTCTTAGTTCAGTGGCAGGTATTTTTATCATTTATGATATTATTTTTATTAAATCTATAGGTTGTAATAATCAATACATTCGTAATTTAAGAACCATTTGAAGACTTCAATAGCACCATCCATAAATGATGAAATTGGTGATGTCTCACGGAGTATGCTATTTTAGTTGATTTGAAGTTTGAATTGATCGTTAAAAGGTCAGTGGATTATTTTATTGAGTGCACAGGTAGTGTTTTAATATAGCCTGATTTATTTAAATTAAAGATTATTTGCATTTTTTACACTAAAACTATTATGATAAAAAACACGTCACATTTTCGACAGTGCGAAGGGAGCCGGAATAATAATTTGTTACTGCTTACGGTCAAATATACTTAGTCCTGAAAGATCTGCTATAGATATTTAGTTCAATTATTAAAAAAATATTTTCGAAATAATCATCAAAAAATAATGTTGACAATGTACCTATAAATTCGATAATTTTTTCTTATATTTATATTTTAGGGAATTTTCTACCCAGAAAAAATGTTAACTTTTAACCGTTTTTGTTATAATTGTTACGCCTTTTACGCCGACATATTATCAAGTGTTAAAGTAGCTAAGTCACAATACTAAAATTTCTATTTTCTTATTTTTTTATTTGTAAATGCAACAGATCATGTTCAAAAGATTAGTCCCATATAGCTTTGTATAAAACCGAAAGCTTTTTTAACAATATCTACAGCAAATTTTGAATATATGCACTTCAAATAAAGCATCTTCTCAGATGTGGTTAAAAAACAACTGATCAAAAAAACAACCAATGTTAAAAAACAATCAATCAATCTTTTTCTCTTCGGAAAAGTTAATGAAAAAAGAATTTGACTAAGAAAGACTACCCGTTTTCGAAATGCTGGGAGTGGAAACATCACACACAGTTCATATAGACATTTATTGGGTTTCGAAAGGCGATCTTGAAATCAGCGGACACACCCACATACTGAACGGTGAACAAAATATAGCACTGCCATGAAACATCAGCAAACAACAATCACCTAAAGGCATTATTTTCACTCGGTTTATTAAAGCGTCATGCACTCCACTGACGTTACTGTGCATATAACGGCAAGGAATAACGGCCGTTACGGATGCCTCGTTAATCTTCGTTACCGCTAGGCTGTCGCGCGCACCGCACGAAATACCCCTCATAACTCGGAGACGGCGACGTCCTCCTGCAAAAAACTATTAGCGTGCGACACAGATTTGTCGCGAGTCTAGACCTACGGATTTATGAAATTCTCCTTGTCAGTTTGGAGGCGTCGGTTGGCGACAGGGCGACAGGTTGCTGAACAAGATTTTCCCATATTAATTCACATTTTTTTGACAACATCTCACATTTCCATCAACAATTATTCTTACGAAACTTCTAGCAATCATATTTATATCAAAGTAAAGACTCTTTATCATTGAACGTTCTATTTAATTCCGGTAATAATTGTAGAGACGGAGACTTAACTGAGAGTAGCGGGAGCGATTAACTAACCACTCTTATTAGCCCTGACTGTATCCTTATTTTCTTAGACTCTTCCAAATAGTTAAGCAACTGATGTGTAAGCAGTTTAAGGCTTCGAATTCACTACGACCAGTTTCATAAATCGATTTTCAATAGATTTATGGACTTGTTTTCAAAGCCACATCCTATCATTAAAAACGGAGCGCAGCGAGAGCGATTAGCTAATCACCAGTCTTGTCCTAGCCTCATACCCTAACTCTCTCGAAGAAGAGGAAAGGTAGAGCGACCGAGTAAAAAAAACAGTCCTTGTAGAACAACTTCTATTGCGATAAGCTTCATTATGAGTCTACAAACTCCACATTCAAAGCGGGTAATGTTACAAAAAAAAGAATATTCTCGTTAAACAATAATCTCCAAAATCTGGCACAATAAATCAATATTTGAGGACGTTAAAGGCAGAAACGCCACAAAAAGTTAAAAATGACATATGAATGCACAAATATTCTCCATATACTTGACTGATGAATTGCAATATTCATAGAAAACTGAAAATTTAATTTATAAAATGAGTTTACATGCAAAGTATATGCAATGACATCGCTGCAGTATCGGTTCTATTTGATTTCTCACGATATGTCTGACTTTAATATAAAATTAAAATTGGTAACATTGTTATACCACTGGCTTTATCACTAACGTGACGCGCTTCGCCTCTTCAAAAAGTATTTTCAGACCAACCATATCGCAAGGTTATTTATTTCAAAGGTAAACAATGATTCTAATTCTTAAATTACAAATGAAGGGTATGGTGGGATTTATTCCATTCTACTGGACGTGAATCTACTGGAGAATCCATAGAAAATATGACTGACTTCGATGGACAGAGGCGTTTTTGCTTTTTAACATCCTCATTTTGTCTTGTTTCTTGTAGATTTATAGTAAAACTTTAGTAATTTCAAATTATTTTATTATCATTGAATTCTTGGTTCCTTTTCCATTGAATTTTTCGCAAATACTCGAACTGGTTTGTTATATTATTATTTGTAATACCATTTATCATTTATTCACATAATATTCAATATATTAAAGCATTTGTGGCGAATTTCAAATTATTTTGGAGAGCATTTTTAATCTTAAACATGATAATCTAAACTGTGGGGTATGGTATGAATATGAGATGTCATTTTATTTAAGTACAAAGACCTCTTTACCTATTGGATGTCCATAAAAGCAATACAAAAAGGTTGAGCTTGCAGAACGAGGCCAAATAAAATGATAAGGCCTGCACAGTGGGCAAAATTACGCTCTAAAAACAATTACGTTCGTGGACGCACATGGTTTCGCAAAAATCCGCCGGTTCGAGTATGTAACGGGGCTTAACCCTTCCGTGAGGTGGGGTAATGTCTGTAGCCAGACGGTGTTGGTTGAACCTAATTAAAATTCCCTTTGCTGGTTCCCGCTTTTGCCGCATGACGAGTATGCATCGCAAGCACAAATGCATGCGAAAGGATTTTATTTCAGCAGCGACAAAATGTCCGACTGAATATTTAAAAAAAGAATTCATTCTCCTGCACATTGTAATCCTTACCTATTATTATTTTAAGGCATATATTTTAATTTCATTAATATCTTTTAATCCCGTTGTTAGTTAAAAAATAACAGGATTGCAGCTGTTTTTCGTTATAACTAAAATCCTACATTATCTTCGATGATCACGTGGGATCATACTACAAAATTGCTTTTTAAATATACGTGCTTTTCCCTCGGAATACAATTCGCCAGGCCCACTCCCAATGTAGAGCGTGCTGACTACTAGTAGAGCATTTCTCAACAGAAGTTACTGGTTAACTCAGTCACTTAACCTACCTTTATTCGAAAATGTAAACCTAAGGGTTTAAAAATCAACTTATGAAACTGTCCGCACTGAAAATTGAGCCTTTGACCACCGCAGCCAAAGTCAACGACGTTGATCACTCGTCCACAGGTACAACAAGGCTAGGAGGATAAGGTTAGGAAATGACTAATATCTAGCTATTCGTTCGGTCTATGCTCCGTTTACAGTATCGGATAGGCGGTGGGTGAAATGGAATACTAACATCACAAGGATGTAACCGCAGATAAAAATTGAAAAAACTAATGCAAGGAAGATACCATTCGGGGATTCGAATACTTGACCAGTTGCTTGGAAAAGCATCCACAATTCCTCTAGACACAATATGTTTTGAAGATTTTGGTGATTATGCTATATATATGGTATTTACAATTTAGATCAATAATATATGATCAATGTAACTTTATTGAACAAGATGATTCCTCGCAAACTACATGTGCACACGGGGAAGAGTGTTTAAACAGCACCACTTATAAAAAAACTCTTTTATGAATCAATCGGTTGTAAAATTTTGACATAACGGGATAGCAAAAATTGTCCAACGAAATATAGCAGCAAAATAAATAATACAATAAACAAAGTAAAAATGACACTTATTCTAAGAGCTTATGAAACAGTAATAATTGCATATTGTAGTCATTATTATTATAAGTTGTATCTTGACTCACTATTTAATTGCACCTTTTTGTGGCACCTGCACCATTTAAGTACTAGCCTTTTAAATGAGTGCCACATACGACCTGAGTGCATTACATGGCAAAAGCTACCATAGAAAAGTGTTTGCTGTGAAAACTCCAATTAAGAAATTATAAACAATTTCTCCTACAGAAAGAGCTCACGTGTTCCTTACCCTCATACTCTAAATCCTACTTGATTATACGTTCCATTTTTGCACAGAGAAACATAATATTTTTGATACTTTATCCACATAATATATAACAAATTACGAAATTGTCAAACAAATGGAAAATATCTAAATTAATGCTATTTTTATCTGAATTAAAAATACAATTCCACTCAACTTTTTGTTTATTTATGAAAATATTAGATTGTACAAAAAATACGATTTGACTATTCCCTATTTATACGTTGCTTATTGAGAAAAGCAGCGCTCTGGCGTCTGTGATTGTGACATTAACATTACATTAATGAAAACAGTAAATTATTATCTAATAATTTAAATTTACACAAATACTTGTGAAATTTTCTATGCTAGCAACATGAAAATGTTGATATTAATAATGAAAGGTACAGATATCATAGACAAGTCTATAAAACTAAGCATACATCTGGACATTCAGTGTCTAGAGCAGTGTCAACGCTTTCTACATCTGGACACAAATAAGTTGCTAGAGCGATCTAGCTTGAGCAGTCTAGCTAGAGCAGTGTTTAGAATACCGACTAGTACATGTTTATTACCTCCATTTTTAATTTGTTTATTATGCCTACTGCTTAGATAGCACTTTATTTCTAAGAACTATAAAGATATATTTGTACAGTGTTTCCGGTTGCAATTAAGAAACTAAAATTTTGTTATGTTATTTATTTTAAAATAATAATAATAGCTATAAATGAGTGTATCAAGTAAATAATTTCATGATTATGGATGTTATGGACGCCAGATTTCGACGGACGTCATGCATCGCATCTTGTGCGGTAGGTCAAAGTCAAATCTTTTAAAGCATACAATTCTGTGCTTCGATTTGCACTATCGACTGTTCTACAACACAGGCACCAAAATGTACAAAATTCAACGAAAACCCGTCATCAATTATTCCAAAATACTTTCTAGGTTCATTTACTTCGATTAAAATATTATAGAAACAATTCATATGGAAATGAACATCTAAATAAATGATATTTTGGTGAACTATAAATTGAACTTATGTGTTTTTGAATCCCTGCTAAGAATTATATAAATATTGTGAATCATTCACATCTATAAACAATTTGGTCACAGGTCACAGCCACAAAAATTAAACTGTAAACGAGCAACAAAATCCACATAACAGTGATGCTGGAACTCAACAAAATTAAAATAATGCATTTTGAACCCATTTTAATGCTCCATTATCTAATAACTCACAATTTAATTTCACACAGCAATTACAGAGATGGTATTATAACCGTATAATTGTGACCACCTATTCGTGTTTGTTAAATATGAAACTGGGCATATTCATACACCGCGTACCAAAAATATTTTTTCACCATACATTTAACAGGTCGTCTTTATGATATCCGAATGAAATCTTAAATAAGTCCATGATCTAATAACACCTGTACCGATAATTCATTATTAGAAGAATAGATAACAAGGCTCACGCCTAGAGACTAAATCACACATGAAGATTTAGTGACTGCAAAAATAAAATTACTCGAGGGAATGTGCGGCTGTGAATGGTAAGATTTATAATAATTCTAATAATTTATTTTAGCCTCACCAATATATGGAAAAATCTCTGTATTAAATACACTTCCAAAAAATCTAATTGTTTTAAACAGTGCTCAAATCTAAACACCATGGAAATCCAATAGGAAGAGAAACGACGTGCTCGTGATGTAGTGTTAATGTAGGATAGTGTAATGTTGTACATTACAAATTGTATATATATTTATGGAATAGGTTGGATTAAGTATACCAACTAAAATTTAATAATTGAAAGTCCACGCAATGGCAATTTTGTGTTAATTGCGGCGGCGCGACCAATCAATTCGTGCCGTGGTGGACAAGAAAGAACCAATAAGGTCGTTTCAAATTAAAGATAATTAAGCCAGAATAGGAGCGACGAAATTTAAAGATACTTCAGGTCTGTCGTTCAACAGCAGAGGTGGTCCTCCAAGGGCTACCCAACCGAGCAGCGCACTGATGGAAGTCATCCGATCCTGATGGAGCAACAACATCTCTATCAGTATCATATTTATATTTTTTATTTATTTTTATTGTAATAACTTAAGCTATGGTCATTCCATATGTTGTGCATATTGCAACATTTAAATGTAAAATCTTAATTTTTGTTAAACACCTGGTTACTCTAACTTTTTGTATTAATTTGTGATAATTCATTGTTATATATTAAAATTTAATTTGTCACAATTCTTAGCATTTTATTAATTTTCGTCTGAAAGTCTGTTTTCAGACTGGCGCCCATTCATTTATATATATTTATAGTTTTCTAAATACCCGTGTTTCTTTAACCTTTTTACTTAGGGCACTTTTTGTCATATAAACTTTATAATATCTCTGTTAATTGCAGAAGGGTTCTTACATCCCACGCCGCGAGATTATTGTTGTAATATCTTGCCTTCCGACGAGCTAGTTTCTTTTAAATTAATGATGATAGCATATAGTGTGAAGTGGAGGTAAACCATTTTGCTTCCAATGTACTGTTTTGCTTCATCTTAATTATCCTTCTAAATTCAACGTAAAATCGATCGATCATTTCGCGCGTTTTTTTCACATTTTTTCTTTTATTGACGACACTTTTATTAGGGAATTTTATAGCTCCTATCCGTGTTTCCTATTCTCTAAATATGACAATAGTCCGCTCTCCGCACCCCATGAACGGCTTTTATTTATCAAGGATGTATCCATACTTCAAGACTTATACATCCAATATCGTATGCCATCTTTCTGCACGAGACGTGTAGTTTAATTCTTCCACCTTACTGTAAGAGATCATTGCAGTCTGTAGGTCATGTTAGTCACTAATATCGTCGAAGTAAGGATGTCGTGAGGACATGTGAGTTCAAAATTAAGTATCTTCATGTGAATGGTGTTGACTATCACAATATATTGAAGTAACAAGATCAACTTTTAAAATAAATGATCGCCATCATTGGTAATAAGCCGAAATATAGTAAAACGCCAAAATAGATTGTCAAAGAAAGAGAGTAGTAGAGAGTATATAATAATACTAATTTGCTGAAACAACACTTCTCAATAATTTTACTAAGGGATTCAATTCAATCCATGGTGTTATTGATCGATTGATCCTGGGGGTTCAAAACATAAGTATGGAATTATGTTTAATTAATTAGGTGCTTATATCCTACATAAATATACCTACATCATATTTTTGATAGAGAACAATACCAGTTATTAATTTAAGGCTTCAAATAAACCAATCCTAATAAACAATATAGATATAAGAATTATTCAATAAAAACTATATTACACTTTAGTCGTCAAAGATTTATCTTTCAGTTGAATTATTCCGTCTAATAATAATGCCTATTCATCTGGCTATTGAATCAGTCGCATCTGACAATGTCATTTACTCACCAACGGTAATGCGGAGTCGTCCTATTTCATGAAGTTAACATTTTTTATTTTGTATTTGAATTAACGGGTCTTACAAAGTCATAATTCTTCGTAATGGTTGTAATTATTACATTACTTTTATGCCACATTGTACAGAAACAGCGTGTGAGTCTGGTTTTATCCGCAACAATCTCTAATCGGATTGCGGCAATCCAGTAATGCGGCAATACGCCGGACTCCCGAGTAAGTACTATAAACCCACAACTTGGTCACTTGGTCAGCCTGCCGAGAAAGAGAACCGCCTCGGAAAGATTGGATTGTTCTGTCAATGGTTACTATACTAGTCACTAGTCACTTCTATCTTCATTCTGCTTTATAGACGATATATAGTAGATATACGCACTTCAAACAACGAAATACAACTTCAGCTCAAATCCATCCCTACTCATAAAACTGTATTAAAACCAAAAAAAAACTACTTAAGTATATATTTTATGTACATTTATCCAGTTTCAATCTTAAGGACGTATTCAATAGCAATTTGTATTAGAATTGGAATTATGACAACAGTTTTTTTTTTCAATTATGCAGATCATATGCCTAGTCAAATGATTAAAACTCGCTGAAGGCTTAATTAAGAATGTGAATGTAACTTTTCGCCAACAATGCCTAGGCAATTTAAACAGTATTTTAAAAATCTTCAAAATGTTATAAGTGAGCTGCTCATACATACGTGAACATTATCAAATGATAAATCTCGTGTTGAGCTAAGCCAATCCTGATCATTATAAAAATGCACAATTAGTTTAAAAAAAACTGTAAATATAATGCCTTTCCCCCAATAATTGACAGTCAACACCTTAAAAGTGGTACATTTATATAATACAATGTAGATATACGTATTATAATATTGTTGATGTTTATTCGTTGTGTGGATTGTGGTACATCGTTGTATATATCGTCGTTTTTCTGGCAGTAAACACTAACTTTGAAATACTAGTTGTGAGTAATTGAACTTTGAAGTTTTTCAAATATTTAAACTGCTATATCTCGTAACAATTTTAAAATGGACAACTTTTAAATAAAGAATGTTTATTTAGCAATAATGTTGAAATAAAAAATATTAATTTATTTATAGGTCATTCGTTTAAAATAACAGGTTTTAGTGTTTTCTGCTAGACAACATTTTGTGTATTCCTAAGATACATTATTACTAAATGCTTTAATGTTTCCTTCCAGAACAAAAATTTCAGTATTCTTAAATCATTTGTATACATTAGCGAACAATTCTAAAATATTTAAAATAAATTTTAGGTATTTATGTTTTTACTTATTAACACAACAGGAATAATAAGTTAGATACTGTATAGCATATTCATACAGACCGTATAGACACAGTATAGATATCGTACACGATATATTATATTTAAAAGTTTATATATTTTTTTTGAATTACTTCCATATTCTTTATAAAGATCAGGACCGGTTTCGCTTCTCACCCTTTTTATCAACTGATGATGATTTGCTTAGTGATAAAAATTGAAATATTTTTGGATTCTATTAAAAAATATGTATTAAGATTATAGTTTATGTAACAGTTATTTGTATTTATTTTTGCAAACTTTTTCTGATTTCAATCCCTTACTTAAATCTTAATTCTAACATACACCCTAGATCTAAAATGTAATACGTTTACATTTACAGGAACTAAGATATTATTATAATTTAAGACATCGACTGAGGGTGCTTGATGGAATTTCAATATCAAATTTGGATTATTGAGATTTTTTACACGTCCATGTATTTTACACTAACGACCCGGGTTTCGCCTTTCGGCATCTTCAGGCATTCGAGCGCACGAATGGACTCGAACTGAGTCCATCTCTATATAGTCCAGGACTAGCTTATCACTCTCGCTACTCACCGTTTTAAGGATCACAATAATTAATTAATTAATTAATAATCAATAATTAATTAAGACATCACAAACACTCATTCTTCTAACAGAAATCAATAAATAGATCATGAAATAAAATCAATCCTGGCAATCAAAACCACTTAACCACGAATTCGACCCTCATTAAAAGTAAAAAACTTCACAGTTTTGTTGATTTTTTCATTTGACTCTTACAAGTTTTCATTGCACATTTCGGCATTGTTATTATTTTTTATCTTTAAAATCTTTAAAATAATAGTTTTGCTTAAACAAGAATGTTTTATTTTAAACTCTATCACACTATTTATTATATATGTTTCACTCTAAAACCTGAAATTTTTTTTTTAACCATATCCGCTCCCTATTCGGAGCATATGGCCATCACGCGGTTCCTCCAAGCTTCCCCCCGCCAGCCTCCTCGCCTCCTCCCAGGTCATCCCAGCGTCCCGTAGCTCCACCGAATACATCCTATGGATGGTCATCAGTGGCCTGCCGGGGCGACGGAATCCACCTGGTTGGTAGAAGAGACAGGCAGGATTCAGGCTCCCCTGGGGCATCCGCAGCACGTGTCCAAGCCAGGTCTATCGTCGCTTTTTTATTTCGGACGTAATAAGAGGCTGGTCCGTCCGCTCTCTTGCCTCCGACTTCCTGATAAAATCAAACCACCGTACCTCTAGTATTCGCCACAAACACCTGTTTTCAAAGCACAGTATACGGTTACCTTGTGCCTTGGTGAGGTGCCATGACTCGCAACCGTAAAGCAACACCGTCAGGATGCATGCGTTGAATAAGTGGCACTTGGTTCTGACCCAGTACAACCGTGAGTCCCAGACTTTCCGCATTGAGTTAAAAGTTGCTCCAGCTATCCCTAATCGGATTGCGAGCTCTTTACGCGGATTGCCATCACCCGTGATGTGTACCCCCAAGTACCTAAAGCCGTCGACTCTCTCGATGTATTGCCCCGCGCTCGTCTGAGGGTAGTCTGGTTCTGGACAGAAACTGTTGCAGAGCACATTGGTTTTACTCGCATTGACTTTAAGACCAATGCGATACGAGTTGCTCTGTAGCCTGTCCATTTTTTCCTGAATACCTTCGACAGATTTGTCAAATATGACAGCGTAGTCAGCATACTTGAGGCAACGGCCAAACCTCGGTCGGGTGGAATTGACTTCCTCAGGATGAAGTCGAAGATTATTATAAAGAGGAACGGAGCCAAACAACACTGTCTGCCCCCAATTGAGACCCCGAACCATTCTGTCGTTACGTCGCCGATTCTGACACAGCATTCACTGCCCTCTTGCATGCATTTGATGGTGGCGATAATCTTGGTTGGGATTTCGTACACTTTTAATATGTCCCATAGGGAAGGCCGGTGCGGACTATCAAAGGCCTTCTCGTAATCAACGAAGCAACACGCCAGCGAGCTGTTGAATTCGTTGCTTTGCTGGAGAAGGCATCTGAGATTATGAATCTGGTCCGCACAGGATCAGCCAGGTAAGAAACCGGCCTGGTTTTCCCTGAGGATACACATTACTGTAATCCTTATTCTCGCCAAGACTATCTGCGCCAAAACCTTGCCAGGCACGCTGAGCAGCCTTTTGCCCCGGTAATTGTCGCAGCAGAGTGGGTCACCTTTTTTGTGAATGGTGATGACCTCACCGTTCACCCAGTCCCTCGGACAGCGCTCCTGCTCCCACAGCTTACTAAGAAGTAGGTTCAGGCTCTAGGCCGTACTTGAGAAACTCTGGGTGTATACAGTCGACGCCCAGCACCTTCACATTCTTTAACCGCTGCAC
Source organism: Himalopsyche phryganea (assembly GCA_022494535.1). Lineage (NCBI taxonomy): Eukaryota > Metazoa > Arthropoda > Insecta > Trichoptera > Rhyacophilidae > Himalopsyche > Himalopsyche phryganea. The sequence continues at coordinate 4,227,168 of JAGVSL010000010.1, read as the reverse complement.
AGCTGAGGTGATCTCAGCGTGCGTCGGTGCATGGTCGGGAATGTTTGGCGCTCGGGGAATATCTACAAGTGTGGCTTCGCTGGGTATGTTAAAGGGGTTCGAGGGAGGAGAACGGTTTAGCAACCCGCAGAAATGATCTCTCCAAATCTTTCTAACACGCTCCGCGCTTGACTCTATTGCTGGGACTACGGATAGGCCCGGGGGTCGGTGGTCGTCTACCGCAAATTTCGCGCGTGATTCTAAATAGTTTTATTGTATCATTTCTGCCCGCTGCCGCCTCTGCTGCTTCAATCTGGTTGTCCATGAATCGGCGTTTATCGAGTCGCACAGATTTTTTACTATCTTATCTTGGTACCAATAGTCTGTCCGGCTGTCCTCGATCCGGTCTAGGTCTGTCTCACTGTCCCTCAGTGCTTTAAACCTCGCTCTTTCTTCAATTATCGCCCAAGTGTCGTCGGACATCCACTTTGGCTGCCCACTCCTCCTGACTCTTAGCACGTCATGAACGGCTAACGCAACTGCATCTTTGATGCTGGACCATTCCGATTCGATGGTGTCGCGTCGGGGGTTTTCCCCGTCATGCACATAGTTGGTGACGTTCTTTCTCACAGCGACGTCGAAATTCAGCCGAATTCGAGGAAATTGCAATCTCTCGACGTCGATCCTCTTTCGAGTCGGGGGCCGTACTGTACGTCTAAGTCTGAGACGGATTTTGCCGACAAGCAGCTCATGATCGCTGTATATGTCGGCACCCCTATAGGTTCGAACATCGAGAAGTTCCCTTCGGTGAGTCGCGCTGTAGAGAAAGTGGTCAAGCAAATGATCCGTTCCCACTCTCGCATTGAGGTCCCCCATTACGATCACGCGGTCTCGACGGGGGATTGTGGAGATGGCCGCGTGAAGAGAGTCATAGAAAGTATCCTTTGCCTGTGTGTCGGCTTCCTTGGTAGGCGCATAGCACTGAAGGACAGTTACCGAGCTATCAGTCCTCCTGAAGGTGGCTCGTATTAGTCGTTCTGAGATGGGTTCTCATTTGACAAGGTAGCGTGCTGCCCTCCCCGACATCAATACTGCCACCCCTTGGCGGTGGTATTGCTCCTGACCTGAATATAAAATTGTGAATCCGCCTTCTAACAACTTTTTCCCGGCGCCTTTCCAACGCACCTCGCTCAGCTCTAAAACATCAAGCTTATAGGTTTGCATGATGCGAGTGGCGTGTAGGTCCTTTCCTGGGGTACGCATAGTACGCACATTGTATGCGCCTATGTTCATAGAGTAGTTGTTGGAGAGTATCATGTCCTTTTCGTTGCTGGGTCGTCCATTAGCAGGCCTAAGCGTCTGAGGCTTTTGCGTTGATGGTGTCGTAATCTATTCATTAAGGAAGACCGGGTGATTAGCCCTGCGCTTCCGAGGCCTGAGTCACAAGGGCTCTATATGTTGGCTCAACCCGGTTTTTCTGTCAGGGATTTCCTTCCCTTAGCCGGAAGACCGGTTTTAAGGCGCCGGAAGGTTCGCTTTTTGCCCACTGCTATTAGCTACAGCCAAAGCTGCATTGCCCGATGGTCGCCGCGGGGAGGCCAGCAGATGGACTTGCTGGGTTGAACATTTCCCATCATTTACTATGTGCACATCCACTGATATCGATGTGCTCACATGGGATCCACAATCCAAATATTTATTACCTCTTCAAAACAGTGTGGCAAAAAACTACTTTAGACGTTTGAATACAGGTACGTAATGACGTCTCTAAAAATAAAAATGGCGATTGTCAATTGTTTTACAGCTCACCTTGTAGTTCTCTCCATCCACCATGACATTGACCTAAAAACAGCCAATGTCCATTTCCATTTATTCATTTTCGTTTTACTGCATTTATCGATTCCCTGTCTATGACCCCATACAGCTTTGCAAAGAAATATTTTTTTTTTTAATTCATAAGCCCCTCAAAATACTTCTCAAAAATATACCGCTTTTGTGAAAACCGCAATAGTACAGGCCGTTTTGTATAAAAAACAGAAAATCGTTACCTTACTTTGAAAAGGTTCTAACTGCACTTGAACATGTTTTGAGATACGAGCGTTTGAATTTTTGACTGATCATATTTTGTATTTCAAAGGAAAAAATGTATTTGTAATTAGTGAATTGGCATATATTTATATATATTAATATTTTACTTGTTTTTCATATAATTAACTTCAACTGAAGCCCTCATATTAGAAAATAATGAGTATCCAAAGCTTTAATTAGAACTGACAACAGTTTGTTTAAAAGGGTTTTATCGGATATTTCAATTTTAACAAACAACGTATTCTGATTTTTGAGATATTTATTAGTATTATATATTATCATGACTTACTGAACCCTATAAGCCAACAAAAATATTTTAATACAACAGAATAATAACACATATATACTTTGAATGCTTGAACGAATTCAGTTTATTTTCGTCAATGACCACATCGATAAAACAATAGAAGTAAAGGGTAAAAAACACACCAACCATCGAGCGAAGAGTCTTCAACATGACGTTAAAACCTTTTCAAAGAGACTATGATGTGAATGTTTTCTCTGTGAGATTACAATAATTATTTATATCGATTCATAGAACCGTATAAAACAAATTTATGGAAAAAAATCTGAGAATAAAACTCCGAAATACTGCTAACTCTCTCATTGAACAATATATGACTCTGAGATCAATCCATATGGTAGAATGTGGCTAATACAACATTTTTCAATCAAAAGGTCATTTCAGGCCAAAATGTCAGTTAGAACCTTATCAAAGTAAGGTAACGAAATGTCCAGTATTTCTGCAATTTTATCACCAGACGGCGACTGATGGATCACAGTTGATAATGCTCGCCGTGAACGAAATCAGTCCTGATCATCAAAAATAATTGAACTACATAGTAGGTACAAATTTTTAATAATTAAGGTAAGTAATGATATGTCGAAAGTCTAAACTATGTAAAATGTTGTATTATAATTAAAAACTATTAGAAATACATATTTTTTGTTTTATTTACTAAAATTGTAATTTTATACTATTTGCTTTTTTGTGTTTTTGATTTTGCTAGCATTCATTGTTTTTTAAATATAACCAAAATTAATATAAAGAAAATTGAACACCCATATAGTGCATATAGTGCTCCTCCGTGGTTTCTCATTGTCAAATTAATAAAAATGCCATAGTAGATATTCTCTATGCTTTTCACTTTTAAATGGATAATCTAACCATAGTAACCTAGTAACCATACATAGCCACAATGCTTTGTTGTCTATTGAATTTACTATTATCAAAATGTTTTTTTCTCTATTGACCGATATAAACGTCAGTTTGAGTTCGAGTTCGTCTGGTTTATGTCTGTCTCTAATGTCACGCAATGGTTTTTTTAGTCGCTGTGTGATTCTATCTGTTATCATAAAATGTCAAAGATAAATAATTACACTTATAAATAAACTGTTGCGTCATATCAATTTTCTGTTGAATTGATAAGTAAGTATTCTGTCATTAAATTCTTTTTCATATATATCTTTCAAAGTTTCTAAGCAATCCAAGATATATTATTGTAAACAGTTTTATACGCAGGGAAATATGCTTTACGACGTGCTCTCTTTCTTTCCTATAATTTGCAAAATGCCTATAGTAACAATGCAGTTCTGTAATAAAATTAATGACGAATATGAAACTGCCAAATTATCATAGATGGGAATCGGGGAAACCGATATTTTACGCAAAACACGAATGCAATATCAGTGAATAGTCGTCATAATATATCAAATGGTCAGTATTAGAAAAAACCATAGAGAAAAATTTTGAGTACAGCGGCGAATTTCCGCCAAAAAACTTCGTTTTTCGGATAAATTATCAGTTTTTTTTATTCCAATGGTTAATATGTTGACAATTTTCGATCCGCAATTAAATTTCCTACAAAATTGCATTGTTTTCAGCAGTATAAAGTAATTTTTCGGCAAAAAAATAGTAGCATGTTGTAAAGCATATTTACGCATACTCAAATTTCGGACTTGGTTGTTACAATTTTGTATTATTTGTGTCTATTTGCAATACCAAAATATTAATATGACATAAGTATTACTTTTACAATACAAATTAGTATTCAGTTTTTATTTGAACATGGAAAATGAATTTCCATAAATTAATAGTAGTTTCGGATAGTCGGGACAAGGCCTAAATTTGATATTTTTCACCGAAAACTACACACAATGATGTGTTAAGTTGTAGTAGGCTATGTTTTGTCTAGTTTGGTTTGTTCTACCCTAAAACATTTAATTTCGCATACTTTCTGTATGTGGGGTTTTGTTTTGTTAGGTTGGTGCTTAAGAGACATGAAAGTTTGCGACATATCATCGTTAAACCTATATTCTAATGCTTCCTTTCGTCATCCACGAATATTTCCCGTACATCATTTTGTGCAGTTTTCGAAGAAAAATATCATCTTCAGGCCCCGTCCCAACTATCTGATATTTACCCTCAATCAAATATGCAATATAGATATAACAATAGATAGATAAATTCTTTCACGTAATCAAAGATACAATACAATTAAATTAAAATTGACAGCTTTATTATTCCACTGTCCCTTAGATTTGTAACATGTATTTTGCTTCAACCTCAAACGTTTATAGTCTATTGTCAAAAATTAAAACCGTTGCTGTGCCATTTCACACAGACTTGTAGTTTTTAAGTTCCATGAAATTTCTCATTTCTTTTGCAGACATAAGTTCTAAGCTAATAAAAAAGGTTGTAATGATTAACATTTTCTATATAATCTGTTACAGATTATACTAAACAGAGTCTTTCCATCTCCACTACCATGGCAAATAAGCTCTTACGAGCAATTGAAAAAGGATCCCTCAGCGATGGAAATCAATCATTACAATCATTGCCTGCATGGGCTATGTCTGAAAAATTATACGGCCAAAGATTTTATTATAACGGTATGTATTTGAGCACATCGTTTTGCTCTGCAGAGGAGAAAGTGAAGAAAAATAAAAAATCAAGCACAAAGCAGACGAAAATTCTTCAAACTATCCAGAATTTATCTGCTGAAATTGAAGAGTTATTCCCCAATGGAATCGCTCGATCTGAAGTGAAATCTAACAATAGTAATGTCCTCGTAACTGCAATACAGCCACTGTACAGCCAACTCAATAAAATTATAGAAACACATTTTAAGAACAAAATAAAATTATCTGAATCTCAAAATCTAAATGCAAAAGGCGAAACAGACCAACTGAAATCTAAATCTTCAAATGAGACAATTCAATCGCCCAAATCTGATGAAAGTAATTTAAATACAAGCAACAGCTTGAAATTAAAATCTAACATTAAAAAAACTACCAAAAGTTCTGAATCATTGTGGAATTTGACAGATTATCAAATTTGCTTTTACAATCGTCTTCATCTTTTGCAATTTCTCATACCTAATAGTTTCGTCTGTGGTCTTTGCGATAGCGAAACCTTCTATATTCATCCTGGAACTCATGTATCAACTCCCCACCATAAAAAAACTTTGAATTACTGGATTCGTTCTAGAATCCCTGACAATTTATTGACACAGGACAACCAAAAACTGTTAATGTTGATGGAAAAAATACATGTCAGTCAACACTGCACACAGGGTTCTGTCAGCTATATTACGATGAGCAAAACAGAGTATGGAGCGTTTGAATGCTCAAAATGTCCCTCGAAACGGAAATTTCAATCTGAAAATGATGCTGTTTATCATTCATTATATGGTCACCCAGATAATTGATTTATTTAGGGGCTCATAAGCTTATTATTTTGATGTTGAAAAGAAACAATTAGATCAGTTTTTCCAGTCAGCTGTTTCCAACAATTTCATTTTTGAGTTTATACTACAGAATTGTGCATTTATCCCCCGAGTATCGAAACATTCCCAACCATGCACTGACACATGCCAAAGTCACGTCATCTGTGGAGCATTTAAGGAATGAGAAGGCGCTCCTTCTCCCTTTGCACCAACTTCTCAACAAGGTGTGAGAGCAGGAGCGCTATCTGGAGGACTGGGTCAGCTGTGAGGTAATCACGATTCACAAAAAACGTGACCCACTGCTGAGACCACTGTGTGAATTATCGAAGCATAATGCTGCTCAGCATGCCTGCTAAGGTCTTGGTGAGAATAAGGATTCCAATAATACGTAGCCTCAGAGAATATCAGGTCTGATTCTTACTAGGCCGACCCTGTGTGGGCCAAATTCACAATCTCAGATGCCTTCTTCAGCAATGCAACAAATTCAACAGATTGCTTGCGTGTTGCTTTGACAGTGCGCACTGGCCTTCCCTTTAGGACATTAAAAATGTACGGAATCCCAAACAAGATTGTTACCATCATCAAATGCCTGCACGAGGGCAGTGAATGCTGTTTAAGAATCACCGAAATAACTGCGGAAAGGCTTGGGGTCTCAACCGGTGTCAGACAAAGCTGTGTCTTTAACTGCCTTCCTCTTTGTTATAACCTTCGACTTCATCCTGAGGAAGTGAATTCCAACTGACTGAGAACTATTACCCCAATATGAAGTTATGCGACCTCGAGTATGCTGACGACGCTGTCATATTTGACAAATATGTCGAGGGTATTCAGGAAACAACACCGACAGGGTGCAGAGCAACTCGTTTCGCATTGGTCTTAAAGCCGATGGACATGGCTTGCATATGTGCTGTGGAGCCAGTAGACAGATATATTTATTCACTACATGATATTTCTTTATAAACCCTAAAATATTTTAGTAATCTTTACGATGTATCTATACCTTTAGATAAAGTTCCGATATAGGGATCCAATAAGACAGGTTCCCAAAATTTTATTCTTAATAAATATACTTAAAACAAAATTCTTTATGTGATTTTTGAAGACATGTAAATTGGTTTCTGTGCAAGTTGAAGAAATCAATTTTACTGTTTTCTAATTTTTATGTTTTAAAAATGTTTTTGCTGAAAAGATTATTTCAAACATAGAGATATTTGTGAAAGTAAAATATTTTTTAGTTTTATATTTGGAAATTTGGAAATTTGATATATGTAATATATTTTATAAAGTAGTTTGTAATAAACTAGGTCATCTATCATTTATAGGCTTTGTGTTTTATTTCCACGCTGGTTGTAGCTAATCATAATGGAGGTCTACGGAATTAACAATACTGTAATCTTTATTATGTTGTTATAGTATCTCCTTTAAATTTATCATTTCTTTATTATAAGAATATTTTGGTTCTAAAATACAACAGGCATTGAGGTGTTTTTATAAAAAAATGCCTTTTGTCAGCAATCTCGATCTCTTGTTTTTGAAGTCTTCTCTTTTAGATTAAAGCGGTACTGTCTATGTGTCCAAATATTCAATCAAAATAATGCCCTTTTAATCCCAAAAAACTGATTATTAATTAGCTGATACAACTTGCTAGAGCTTCTTAGGAAGTGGTGAAGCACTATGCCGCTACTGTTTCTATTATTGATTTGACTATCACTATGATAAGAAGTGTTGGGATCCAAAGTTACAAGAAATGTTCAAGCTTAGCATATGTAAACCACAAATAACCCACAATTCATTTTCCAATATATCATCATCTGTATTATAAAAATGAGACAGATAGTGCTAACGGAATTCATTTGTTCTTGGACCCTGCTACAGGCATCTTGTATGTAAACATCTTTTTCTGGTCGGGAATGGTCCATTTTGAATTGGATAAAACAAAGCCGTTCCAGTGGCATTTTGTCTACTCAACTTCAAAAATTACTGCCATTGATCCCAAAAAACAAAACATGATTACAAAAAAAGCTGCCTACCGTGATAATTTTGGCAGCGGGATGATGACTAGCTATGTTTGTCTCGAAGGTGAGGGTTGTATGAATGCTGACGCTTTCACCACTTGCATTATCGACTTTTTGGAACACTACGTTCCAAATGAAGAGAAAATCCTTGATCAAGTATTTTATAGTGATGGCTGTTGTGCACAAAACAGGAATGTTACACTGTTGAATGCTTTCAACAATTTTGTTAGTGAGAACAAAATGTATAAAAAATATCTGGTAAATGGTCACTCACAAATGGAATAAGATAGTGGGAATGCAGAAATTGAACGGCGCAAACAAAAATGGAGAGCTACTCTCACTATCTAATTATTTAAAATTAATTGAGGGATCTTGCACAGATAATGCCAATCCATATAACGTGAAATACATTCGTTGGCCCTATTTTCTAATGATTATTCGGATATTGAATTTTACAAATCCATAAGATCCGACAAGAAAGTTGGTGATCTATGTGTCCCTAACATTAGAGCCTTTAAATATTCTCCCGAAAATATCTGAATTCAGTACAAACTACGTTTCGATGATGAATGGAGTGATCTACCGAGACGAGCATCACCAGCTACTGAACTATTAAAAAACTCTATAACTGTCCGTTTCCCATGAATAAAAAAATATGACGACCTTCAATCCTTGAAACCAATTGTCCAAAAGGATCATAATAGATTTTTATGATTGGCTATTACATGAATAATATTTTCTCTCTTAATACGTTTTTAAAATTTTAAATATTAGTTTCTTGTTTCATTATGTTTTCCATCAAAAAAAAAATATGATCATTTTAATAATTTATTATAAGCATTGAAACCTCGTAACTCAATAAAAATCTTACTGTAAAATAACAAAAACTCGTAACTCATTTTTTGGCTACATCCTGTCAAATTTATAAATCGCAGCTAAAATCCAAAATGTGCGAAAGGTCCCACTTAGTTAATAAAGCATCTTCTAAAACAACTTTAGCGATGTTGTCAAAGAAAATTTTGAGTTAAACGGTTTTTCATCATACTGAAAACTTCAACATTTTCAGATACGGGTTTTCATATCTTAAGATCGATATATTTCTCTATGATATTGTCTATGCGTAAGAGTCATAGATAATCTACTATAGTAAGAGTTCCTCTCCTTCCGTCAGTTGCATAGACTACTATACTTTGCTTCGAGTTCGATTTTACGGTAATTCTTTGAAATATTATAGAAATATTTGGATTTGGCTATTCATTCAATACGTTCAATTAAAAAAACATTATTTTATATTATATTTTACCCGCCCTTTTAATAATTATATAAATGTACAACGCGCTCGATGTGACAATGTCAAATTATGTAATATTCTATGGTTGTAACTGAAGGGTTGATTATTCTATGTTTTTTCGTCACATCATCAAATGAAAGATAAGAATGGTCTATTGATTCTGTGAACCTTTAAATTATCTAGAAATCAACCAAAGCTTCCCCTCGACCTTAATTTTGAAACTCTTATCAGGTTATGTGATACCCCTGTGAAGTATTTTTTATACAATTGTTTAAGTTATCTGCTCAGCCTTAACAATTTTACTGTAATTTTAAATATCGAATGTATAAGAATTGTATGCTGCATTCTGATGACTAACCTGAAATTCATCAATGTTCTCCGGTAATACCACCAATATTAAAAACAATAATCATATATGCTAGCGGTTCATCCAATATAATTGTAATTAAAAAAAACTAAGGGGGTAATTATCGGATAGTCGTAACATTAGTTATGAAGAAATAATGGCGGCTGACATGACAGCTTGCGATCACTTCAGAATATAACCTTAATATCACTTATAACTATTAAATTATTGTTGTTTCCATATGTTTTTACCACTAACGATTCAGGCTTTGCCTTTCGGCACCTTCAGACTTTGTCACTTTTACCCCATTAATACAGCGGTAACTCACTTTTAGTTATCTTAAAATAAAGTATTATTTACTAATTGATTTGTTTAATGCCATTCATTTTCAATCGAGAATTTTACAAACTATAAGCAATTCAAACAAATAAGTTACCTAATAAATATTGCATAAATTCTCGCGATGTGTGATTACAAACAAGACATGAAGAATATAAAATTAAAATTGAAAACTTAGTCATTCACTGGCTGTGACTAAATGTGATACGTATTTCGCTTCTTCAAGAAGCATCTTCAGACTGAAGATGCGTAACATTTAGTAACACAGCCAGTGGAATAACTGAGTTACCAACCAGTTTTAATTTTACATTAAAAATGAATTTCCAGAATCCATCGAGAAAAAATAAAGACATGAATTTACTGTTTTTTTAATATTTAAGCAGATTGCTGAGAAAAATTTTCTCAGAAGTGTTCAAATATAGGTTCAAGTATTGGTGGGTTCTTTAATGAGAACATTTAATAACATTTTAATTGACTGAAAGCCAACTATGAACAATGATTATGTTTATGTTGCAGAAATCATCAAAATGGGAGGTGAATTCGGTCAATTAGCCAAAATCCGTGGCATTATTTACTACAAACTTTCTCCTCATGAGCAGAGAGCTTTTGCTGGCTACTTTTCACACTCTTTATTCAACGCATTCCGCCGGATACGTTCAAATGTATTCAGAGTGCTGCCACGTAAGTCTGCTGTCTTTGCATACCCAAGGAACCTTTTGGAAATATCATGAAAACTTATCTTCTTCATTATTGTAAATTTTTTTCCTCTCCTTCAGCATTTTTTTTGGTTCACTCTCTCAAGCGAGGCCGGTTTGAAGGTTTTGCTACCTAAGACAAGACTGTGTTCCACTGCCCAAGTTTAAGTGAAAAAATGGTCGCAAGGATGGCCTTCATCTGACTGTGTAATAATAATGTGGTTTTGTATAATTCACAAATACTATAATAGCTGGTCTCGTAGTCCGAGGGTTTTGAATCAATGGAAACATTCTTACTTTGATTTAGGGATTTCTTCTGCTTCATCAGGAATCCACATTGCAATGATATATTTTGTCGAATCGAGTTCGACACATATTTCTGCCATCATATAAGTAGGGTCTTAGTTTTCAACACTGGTCATGTTTACCATTGCTCAGAATATTTGTAGTTTTGTTATTACTTTTCTTTCACTCCCTGATGTTGCCGCCAGATCAATCCTTTCTTGCAGTTTTCAAAGAGTAAACAATGCTCATAGATATAATTTGAAAACGACTCGAAAGCATGCTCATCTTTCAGATTATAACCATTCGTATACCATATTTGATTTGAATTTAATAAAATGTAATTTAAATTATTAATGGTATACTATTTGCTGCAGTTCAATAGAAAAAGTTTTATAAAGAAAAATACTCATGCGCTAACTGCATATTGTACGTTTCAGCTTTCATCATGACCTATGCAATTTACGATTGGGGCGAGAAGAAACACGCCGAATTACTCCGCAAGAATCCCAAGGACTTTGAAAATGACGTTTAAAAATAGTATTTACTTTAATCAAATAAACAAACTTCATTATAAAATAGATCATTAAATTATTGAATTACATATTGGTTTTTAATTACATTATATTTGAAAGTTTATGTGTTTTACTTATTAATCATCCAAAAGAAAACTCACGGGGTGTTGTGCGGACATTGTAAAATAAGAAACGTTATAATATAATATATATGTTTATTGAACATATAAATTGAACCATTTCATGGCTCATTCATAAACTAATTATAAATTCATAGTCTACTTGGCTGTGCTCTTTTAAATTGCCGATTTAGTTTAAAGCTATAATATATACATTAGATATTGAAAAATTGCAACCATTTCATAAATTAGTAAATATTAAGCAAACACACTTTGTAGTAAAGAAAACCTTTTTTTAGGAAACAACAGCATTTTTTTAATGTGCTATGATGAATCAAGTAGGCAAAATTTTTCCATTCAGTCACGCTAAAGCTAAAGATCTTCAAAAAAATATTAAAATTACGGCGATGGAAACAGCTGATTTGCAATTAATTCAAAAATACTGCTGTAATTGCGAGATTCAATTGTATAACATTGTTATGCACAAAAATGCATTTCTGTTAAGGCAAATAAAAATAAACGCCTGAAGAAAAATTTAAGTTCTGACAGTATTTATCTTCTCTTTGGCTAGTTAATAGGAATCAAGTTTTGTAAGTGATATTACAACCGTAAATAGTTAATTGCAAAAAAATAATTATGATTGATAATAAACAGCCTTAAAATTATATGTAAATAATAATTATCACATGAACCCACTGCAATCAATTTTATTATCACACAGAAACATTTAATTCGAAAAATGTTTCAATTTTATGCGGTATGTGAAAATGTCACTTTTCATTGGAACAAAAATACTCATATTGGTCTTATATGGTCGCCGTAAATGTCAAGGAAGCCAGTCCACAAAATCAGCGCAGAGATTTAGTGTGACAAAAATGTAACATTTCTTGGCTGAACTTTTTTGTTTTTGATGGTGAAACTTTCAACACAGATACTTAGTGATATTTTTATTATATTGAATGAATAACTAAAAAACAGTATTTTATGGGAGTTATATCTCTCGACTGCTGAACATTGAAATACACAGTTGACACGTGTGGTACTCAAGAGTTAGACAAAATACTCATAATTAGGGCTTTTTGTGGCTGAAATCCATTGACCACGGCATCTTTGATTGTTTTAAATGCTTATGTGTACTCATCTCTGCCAAATTTGTGGCATAACTCCCTTGATATCAAATATATGGGAGAACATTACTGGACACTGTCATACTGCAACACATGAATATGGTAGGCGAGTGAGCTGCCTGATTACTTTTAAGCGAATCTGACCTAACTATTTTCCGTCAGGTTCAGCGATTTACTTTCAGGAAATTCATTTTAAATATAAAATTGATATCCTCGCTATTATTCTTGTCGCGTAACTAATTATGACATGTGTTCCGCTTCTTTGAGAAGCATCCTCGGGCTAAATATAGATTTAATTTTATGTTAAAACTGACTAAGTCTTCATACTTTCAAATATCTTCTAAAATACCATGAATTTAGAATAGAAACAAACTTAAGCTTTTAAAACAAACTATAATGAGGAACAAAATTTAGTCATAATTAGTAAATCAAAAGTAAATTAACAAAAATACGATACAATTCATGTCCAGTAATATGGTATATGCCAACAATTAAAACAAATTTACTTTGTCATGAAAAAGTGTCCATTTATCTCAGAGAATCAATTTTATGTATAGTTAAATATTTAATCAAATTGGTTAAGTCAAAACACAAATTAATCTACGTCTATTTTTTAAATATAAATTAAATGCTTATGTAAACCGAAATGATCACTGCCTGAATCTATCGAAACTCAAGCGCCACCCTCCCAAGAATACTCATTTTTTTAGACACAATTCTAAGACAAGAAAAAACGACTTTTACTCTTCACAAGATTGACATTCTTCATGAAGAGTAAACTAGAAATATCTCAGTCTTATAAAAATGGAGATATTTTACCACCTCGAATACAGTTATCGGAATACAGATCGACTTTTAACCCCACGACACCGAGAATAAGAAAAAAGACAATTTTGAAAATAATCTTAACATTTTATTGATAAGTAAATGGCATGTCGTCATCCTGTGTATAATAACTGAGCCCCGATCATTCACGCATCTATACTCAGCGGCACAGATCAATTACTATGTAACTGTGGTTGATACATAAAAGTAAATAAATATAAATTAAATTCGTCGAGAACCATTTGCAAACACGTGTGAGAAATCAACAAGCGCAGAGATGGTCTCTGCGACAGAAGGGTGATTAATGTGACGATTACGATAAGTTTATGAGGAAAGCATCAGTTATATAGAGATGTAGCTATTCTATAAATTCAGTTATGATTAGTCGTATCTGAGACGATATTAATTTATTCTACATCCATTTGGTCGACGGGCTGGTCGGACTGCTGGTTGGGTTGCGGCGGTTGCGGTTGATTCTCTCCTTGAGTCTGACCTTGACTGTCTCCGGTAGGGGGAGGAGTCTTCTCTTTAGGTTTGGGTTTATTCACAATGGGGTTGATTGAGCTATCGAAGTTCTGGAACCAAATTTTGATTCAACATTAGCAATATCTCATTAATCACGAGAGAATCTTCATTTTGTATCAAAAAAAAACCATTTCTTGGTATAATACAGTAAAAATACAATGCAACAGCATAAGGTAAAAATGGCTACCTGTTTTTCTTGTGCAATCTGTTGAGCTGAAGTGGGAAGGTTTTGGTCTTTGGAAGCGGATAGTAGCGTCTGACGAGTCTGTTCGACCCACCGGTGACCGGTTTCGACGGTATCTGTTAACTTCTGCACATCTTGCTCAGTTAAATGTGAGAACTTTGCATCTCCGCTCCTGAAAATTCAGTATAATGATGGAATTATCTTACCATTATCAAGCAATTAGATAGACAAATTAAATTAAACATTCGAATGTGGCTATTTGAATGTACAAATAATGATGAATTATTGTGAATCTCTAAATTTAAAATAAAGTGAGTTAGTTAGTTTACTGACTTGCACTGATGAACAGCTTTGCGGGCGAGTTGAATAGAGATAGAGAATTCTTGCAGGGCGGCAGGGCACATTTCCCATTCGCGGAATCTCTGTTTGATGGGTTCACCCAACCCGCGCAACTCATTCAGTTTATCCATGTACACCTGCAAATATTATCAGAACAGTCAATAACCCAAACATATCTAAGGCATGAGATAAGTCACCAGCATATATAAGGTCAGCAAGATCACCTGTCGGTTACAGTCCTCGCCGTCTTCGTAGAGCCAATTTTCTGTCTCATGTAACTGTTTGGAAAGAGAAGTAGCTTGGGCCGGAGGTACAAATGACTGTAAGTTTCCTCCTTCGCACACTTTACCTCGGACATCATACACATACTCCTCTAAAGCGTTGCGCGCGTCGGCTCTTTCCTTTTCCTGACGATCAGCCGCTTGCATAGAACACTGTAATCATTCAATGACATTGACCGCATTAATAACAATAATATACCGCTATCTGCCGTAGATAATTTAGTTCGGACTGACAAAAAATATTATATCAATCTTGTCCAATTTTTCTTATGATACTACATATAAATTTGAGCCTGCTCAATTAAAAAATAAGTACCTCTTGTTCCGTAAGGTTATTCAATTCCTGTTGGGTAAAGCCGCAAGGTTCCGCTTTGATGGGGAGTTCCACGAGTTTCACCATTTGTTTTTTGCCTTTGCTTTTATCCTTTTTATCCACATCGGTCATTTCCTGTAATCACGCCAAAAACTTGAAATCCTTACAGACAAGTATCGCTCTGCCCGCAGACGTACGCACGCAACCACTAAATGAATGATTGTACTTCATCTCTTTGTAGCGGTCTTAAGATATTCAATACATCAAGACACATGACAAAAGCACAGCAAAGGTAGGAAAAATAATAATATCTCATCACACCCTCGGTTAATTACTGTTGTAACACAGAAAACATATTTAATAGAAGATCTATGATGATTTTTATTTTTAAAAGTGGAAACATTTCCCACAGAAGGCTTGGTAAGGAAACAACTATTTTACTAAGGATATGGGAAAAAACTAAAAATAAAACAAATACCAATAATTTAAGGGTAAGAGAAACCCAAAAGCCATTGTCGAATTACACTATTAAAAGTATCCAGATTCATGGGCATAAATTTAAAAGCAGCTAGAAAAAGACAAATGTATTTTTAAATAGATCATTAACCCGATTTTTACAAAAAAAAGCGAAGATAATTATGTCACTGTGCGTTTTGAAAACTGAACATTGCAAAATTAGCATTGCATTGTCGACGCGATCGATTTGTTACTCGATATAGAAACCATTACTGGTGGGTGGGTTTGTGTGTGTATGGGTGTGTGAGTGAGTGAGTGAGTATGTATGTACATACACACACCAGTATGTATGCTACATACATCCTTGTTTTATGAGTTGAAATTTTAAAATATTGTTCTGCTACCTAGATTATTTCTGCTGCTTTTAGTGTAAATATATGGGAAGTATTCGGGAATGACGAAAGGAAACGTTGGAATATAAGTTTAACTATTATATGTCGCAAACTTTCATGTCGGACTGTCATTGAATTTTTTTGGTTAATTACCAATATACAATGACTTCTGACAGATTGGGACCTCCTCAGAAAGTACGCGAAATGAAAGTTAATGTTTTAGGGTAGAACAAACCAAACCAAACCGAGCCAAGCCAAACTTAACTTGATACAATTTAATTTAAGACATCGACTGAGGGTGCTTGATGTGTATTTTGTCACTAACGACCCGGGTTTCGCCTTTCGGCATCTTCAGGCATTCGAGAACTGAGTCGAGTCCATTCGTGTGCTCGAATGCCTGAAGATGCCGAAAGGCGAAACCCGGGTCGTTAGTGACAAAATACATGGAAGTGTACAAAATCTCAATAATCCAAATTTATCTTGATACATTGTTAAATGTCTATTAGCAGGGACATGGCCTAAAAATAATATTTTTCTCCGAAAACTACACAAAACAATATGTTTTAGGGTAGAATATATTTTATGAACCTAAATATATGGAAAATATTCGTTAATCATGAAAGGAAACATTGGAATATATAGGTTTAACGAGGTTATGTCGCAAACTTTCATGTCTCTTAAGTACTGGCCTAACCAACAAAACTCAGAAAAAAATGGCGGACTGACAGCACAGTTTGCGATCGCTTCAGAAAGTATGCGAAATTCAATATTTTAGGTAGAACAAACCAAACTAGACCAGCCCTAACATAAACCTACAACTAAACTCATCATTGTGTGCAGTTTTCAATGAAAAATATCATTTGTAGGTCCCTGCTAATAGACATTTACCATAATTTCGACGATTGAGACCATGCATACTTAATTTTCTAGCCATCTCAAGTTTGCATACAACAGTTGCCAACTCGAACTTCAACAATGAAAGATTCCTAAGCTTTCGTTTAAGATTTTTGACCCTTTCTTATACAAAACGAATAATTACTAAAACTCCGACTTGTTTCGTTTGGTTGCAAGTTAAAACCAACAACCGCATGTCACCCATTAATACTTAAATGGGGCAAAGCAAGACCAATCAGTTAACTACTCATACTATTTCGTGTAAATTATTGGTTTACCCGATTTCCATGTACAATAATGCAAATGAATATTCTATAATGACTAATAGTTATGCTTGCTGATAAGGGTTTAAGGTAATACATATTTGATTCGATTCATGTTCTAAAGTTTCGAGGTTCTATGTGCATTATGTGCAAACATCAGATCTGTCAAATTGACAGTTCCAATGTTTACATATAATGCGTAGGAGTTTTACATCATTTGCCTATTGACATATTGTGAAAGGTCTTGTATCTTCAATAAGGCCATTTTTCGCTAGATGTGTCAACCGACCCTCTATGTTGGTTTTATTGTGGTAAGACGTCACTTTTAAAGTAATTTTCTGCAGTTAATGAGCATAGAAAATTATTTCACAAGGATAGAGGAAAGAAACGAATTTGACTAAATCAATAACTCCAAAAGTTTAAATAAATAAATAGGCATAAAAATTTTACACATGTGTTTGCATATTAAAAAAAATGTTCATACATGTGATGTGTAACGTAACATCGCCTATTTTTATTTGGCAATCTAATCAATGGTCAAAAAATATTAGACATGGCCATTTATTAAGATTCCAAAAATATATTTAAATGTTAAGTAAAATTTTTAAAATCTAATTAAAATTTCTAAAATTTAAGTAAAATTTAGAAATTTTAAAATTGATTTCACTGAACTGTGAACTTCAAATATTTTCATTACAACAAATATTAAAAAGAAATATTCCCCACTGGCGGATACAAAAATAAGGCCAATAGTTATGCAATATCTATGAAACATTAAACATACTGGAGTGGTTGGGGTTAAAACGTCTCAGGTTCAGAAGCTTATTACATGATTGGGGGAGCTGAACAGGGTTAATTTACTATAAATAATGGAAACACAACAGAAATCTGGTATTCCGAAGTACAAATTGTAAATTAAAAAAACATGACAGAGTGCATCTAAGGTGTATGGGAAGTAAAGGGTAGGATAAAAAAACATTCATAGCAGTAGAGTATCCGCAGAGATGAGAGAAAGAGAGATGTGCGTACGGCTGCGGGCGAGAGTGAGCGCTGAGAGAACGGGCTGCACTGCACGTACCGATGACAACCAACTTCCCACCCGCTGCGTCCACGACTGTCGCTCTTCCGTTGTTGATGATGAAGTGTTGTTGCTCACCTCGTTGTGAACGTCGTTTCCGTTTCCCTCTCCATTAGTCTGGTCGGCCCCGTTGTGCTCCATGGGCGTTTCTCCGTCGGCGTCCTGCGTCTCCGACGCTACCTGCGCATCTTTGCCATTGTCACCAGCTTCCTTCTTTTCCACCAGCGATGCGCTGGCCACTGTCACGATGCCGTGAAGGTTTACCCTCACTTTGATCTTTATCTTCTGAGATTCACCTTCAGACGTGGGCGTTATTTCATTCACTCTCCACTGGCCTGTATGTGGAAACCATCTTAACAGTTAATGAAAGCTTAAGTTTACAAAACACTATTGAAGATTCAAAAACGTCACATCAGTAACATTACACTTCCAAAATAAGACGATAAACAATTTATATAACATATTCATTCTCTCCAAAGAACTATCAAAAAAAAATTGTAACAAATGCAATATCAATTATGGTTTGAACATAATCATTGGCACAACTGCATGAACAACAGAGATATATACTGTGGGTTTGTAAAATAATAGAAAAATTTAAAGGATTTAAAAATAAAAATATCACCTATATTGGTATCAGGGAAAGGCACTTGTTCACCGTAGTAAGCATTTATGGAAAAAGGCTCTCGGCGGTAGAAGGTCAGCAGTTTAGAGAAGGGGACGGCATGATTTGCTTGGAACACCTGCAATAAAATAAATTTGAGAATTTTCCACCATCACAATTAACAGAAAAAATTTAAAATACCTTTAATATATACAAAATGTTTTAGATAGTTCCTAAATTACCTCTGTGAATAAATTTCAGAAACATTACCTCCATTTCACCATCTTCCCCTGCATCAGCATCCCAACCCAATCGAACAGAATAAGGTTGCACATCCGTCACTGCAAACTCTCGAACGCGGACTGCCGGAGACAGCATCGCACATTGCAAAGCGGCACCTCTAGATACTGCTTCATCCTACAAATAAACACATTCCAATAATTATTTTACAAAATAAAATGCATATAACATTGCAAACTCTTTAGTTAAAATATTTTATATAAATTTGATATTCTAGAGCAGTGCTCCACAACATTAAGCAATTCGGTTGTTAAGGTCTCCATTAGAATTGTCCTTGTTGAAACAAATGCTGTAATATTTAGATATTTAATGAAATAATTGTACTAGTGTTTGCGCGGATAGTGCAACTCCGATGATGGGGAATAAAATGGAGTTCGTCTTGTGTGTAAAACAAAAAAATCCTACCGTAGAAAATACACATTGCTGCATATATTGGGTAAATTGGTGGTAAAAAAATAAAATGGTACTTAGAAGTTATTTATATATCATAAAATCTAATTAAGGACTGCAAACTTTCAATGTCAGTTTTCTCAATATGATTTATGGAGTTACAATATTTAAAGTCATCGACATATTCCAAACTGCATCAAGTCCGGCAGCCATGACACTTTAAAGTAAATTCTAGCTCTGTGATTGGTCAACGTGTATATGTCCACTGATTTCGTGAAGATGGATGCTTTTGAAACTATATACGAGGGCTCTCGAATCTGAGATGGGGGGATTCCTTTACTGCCTCCTCCTCAACTAGATGCTAACATTCCTAATGTTCATGAAATTGCATCTCTTAGTGTAGCAATAGATGCTGTAATGCGGATTTGGCAGAATCCATGAGATCACTCTTCTAAGGGCAGGCATACTTAGAAATCTTTCCGAAAATAAAGTGGCGAATGGAGATAACCAAAGTTTTGACTCCTGGTTTCTGGACCAGCTGATTTATAACTGGCAATGGTCACTTCGCTGCCAAGCTCTTCCAGCTTGGCCGGTTGGTATATAGTCCACTATTTCGATGTGGCAATATGATCCAGGATGCTGATCACATCCTTTGGGAATGTTCAGACATGGATAACGAACATGAAAAATTGTTCAAGACGATACAACTATCAGTCGGATCTGTCAGCCCCGTCGGTCATGCCGAGTTGGTTGCGTCTCTGACAAATTACAAGGCATTTAAAGAGTGCAAGTGTATGGAATGTAATTGGAACGCAATTCTTAAAGACGTTAACCACATTGTTTTTCTTTTTTAAACACTTTTATTTAAACCTCCTGCATACTTGAGTGCATGCAACCATCTTGAGGAATTTCTCGTAGCGGGTGGTGGTGGGTATAATGTTGAGTACCTTTGAGGGCATTTCAAAAAAAAAACTGCATACAAGCTTTATACTCCAAAATCTATATAAAACTGTCAGATTCTGATATTTTTGATGAATTTTGAAAAAAGCATCACTTGTACTACTACAAACAATAAAAACATGACTTTCCGAATGTTTGTCCGAATTTGATACCAGGGTACTCATATAATCAAAAACAAATTTTACAGAAGGGCAAAATCAAGAAATCTATTTAGTCATCAATTTTCTCAACACCAAATCTAATTACTCAAATGTATAAAATTTGATACATATTCAGTGGACTAGTATATCGAGGGTTTAATGTCAAACAACACTATCTACAAAAGTGTAAATAAAAGAGAGACAAAAATCATTCTTTAGTTTCTTGTAACTCGACAAAGCAGATGTTTATTTAAAACATAATGTTCATATTTGATAATTTATTGTGTATCATACAGTTTGATTTTTCTTTTCACAAGAAGGACAACAGCTTATACAATCCTTTTTTACTAATCAGTGGCAAATTTATGTAGTCAACGTTAAACTTTACTAACGATTTAAGAAAAACTAGAAAAGATTGACATAACCTTTCTTGCCCATCATGTAGCCAAGAAAGTAAAAAAAGATTTATTAAAACACTTTTTGTCGATAATGTTGTTTGATTTTAAACCCTCCATATGCGTGTCTCAGATTCTATAGCAATACGACTGATGGTTTCTTGTTGAAATCACCAATTCACTCTTTTTCTCCAAAAATACCTCAGTCAACAAATTAAGTGTACAAAAACAAAAGAAAAATGACTCTTCAAACCTGATTCAGTGTCGCCGATGCAGGTTTTCCAAATACTGATTCGATAATAGACTTAATGGCAGGAATACGAGATGAACCGCCGACAACTTCAACTGAATGTATGTCATCCAATCTCAACTCTGAAATTTTTTAAATACAATAACAATTAGGAAGACAGTGAAAAACAGATTGTGTTTTGTACAGTAATCAAATACTGATAAATAAGATAAATTGACTCACTGGACATCTGCAAACAATGCTGGAGACACGCCTCCACTTTCTTAAATAAGTCAACGCATAGAGTTTCCATTGTGCTACGCTGCATTTCACCGGTCACATCTTTTTCTTCCATGAAGCATTCAATGTTCAACGGCAATTTGGTACTATTTGCGGACATCTGTTTCTTGATTCTTTCCACCTCTTGCAGTAATCTTAGGAATGCTCTGCGAAGAATCAAGTGAAAGTTCTTTCATACAATCATGCTCATTTGTTAAGATAAGTATATATCGATCGTCCAGTTCATAAGTCAGACAACTCCAAAAAATAATTATTTAAGCTTCATATGCAGTTTTTATAAAATTTTGCACTTTATCTGATTCAGTACTGAGATAACTCAAAAATTCCACTAAAAAAATGCTAACCAGATAACCTTCCAAAGAATAACAAAATGTTGATACTTCTGGGTCATACCAACTATACTCGGAATGTACTTAATTGTTGAACACCTGTTTATAAAATGTATAAAAATCAATAATTGATTTATGGTGAGTATTTGAATATTTTTTAAGTCATTCATGCCCAATACCACAAATTTAAATTGAAAAAATCTAATTTTCTAAATTGCATATTGACCTGATCGCTAGGGCAAACACTTACCACTAGACCACAGATGCCGACTGTTGGCGTCCGTGGTGCAGTTGGTAGCGTCGTGGGCTACAGCTACAGATGTCTCAGGTTCAATTCCCGGTGCGGACAATTCCCATAAATTGATATTTCAATCAATTTATGGATTTCTGTTCGTAATCTGAGTGTTGTCTGAAAACTCCCTCCTCACCCACCCACCCTCACAGCTAACCACTAGTCCTGTTCTAGCCCTATCCTTCTATCCCTACTCTCTTCGATAAAGAGAGGTTGAGCAACTGAGTAACAAAGAGTTCTCATAGAAAAATTCTGTTGAGATATCTCCATTAGGAGACTATATGCTCCACATTGGGAGCGGACATGGGAAAAAATTTGAATATTGCTTTTCCCATTATCTCAGTATGGGTTATTTGGAGATGTCTGAGAAATAAACTGGACCATTGATATATTGAGATAGATTACAATACCTTACCTGGGATTGCTTCACGCGTCGATCTTATATCTTGTTTGGAAGTCTTTGCAGAAATGATTAGCGAGCAATAGATCGATATCGCGACCACCAAAGTCAGCATCGGATGCCGTGGCCAACACCCTCAATTTTCCTCGGTGGAAAGCGCATGCGGCCACTTGCAGAGAAGCCTGACCCACATCCACAAATACTACATTACGTGGTTTTTCCTCGGCAGCCGGCAAGTCCTGCTTGTAAATGCCGTAAGCTAACGCTGTAGCCGTTGTCTCATTCATCAACCGCAAGACATTCAAACCTGGGAATTAAATAAATCAAAAAAATAAAAATATAATTTCAGAATTTGTTTGTCATTTCTTCGCATTATAGTTTCTATATATAGTTTTCATCAATATATTGCTTAAACCTCCAGGCACGTATACCTGAAAGAGATTTTCAGTCCCAGAGACCCATCAAATTATTTTATAGAGATAGCGGTAGAATTGATATTAGGTTGAGATAAGAGGTTATGTAGCCAAATTTTATTCAAAGGACACTTTGAGCCACTGGAATATTTTTCCTCAGTTCTTTTGGAGTTCCATAGATTGATTTCTTGTTTTGAAAAACATTTCTGGTGTATTCTGGGTGCATGATTTTCCACTCCTGGGAGTGGTTTATGATGCGCGTGTTGTGTATGTCTCCGGACTTGAATTGACATTGAATGCATGTAATTAAGTGTATCTGCTTTTTGGAGTACACTGCTTAAGGGGAAATGCAACTTAAAAGATGAATTAATTTCATTATCACTTTAATACTAGATAATAAACAATACGGTTATTAGCTGCATATTAAAATAGAAAATTTTGTAACTCTAAAAACGCTACAGGACCAATTGCAAAGTTTCTTACAATTAGGCAAGTGGACATAAAACATTCACAGCCCCTGACACATTAACTGCTATGACTACACTGGAGATACACAAAGTTTGCATACAAATCTGAAGCAGTGGATTTGCATCTATGATTTAAGAATGCTTTGTTTTTTTAAATTTAAATCATTTACAACCCAGATAGATATTAACAGCCACAACATGGCA
Source organism: Himalopsyche phryganea (assembly GCA_022494535.1). NCBI lineage: Eukaryota > Metazoa > Arthropoda > Insecta > Trichoptera > Rhyacophilidae > Himalopsyche > Himalopsyche phryganea. The sequence goes on along the minus strand of JAGVSL010000010.1, from coordinate 4,203,671 downwards.
TTCAAAGTCATTTTTCAATTAAAATCGAGCTGCACATCTTTCTAGTTTCAATGATGACATGCTTAAATATTTCATTTTACCTTAAAAAGTTAAGGGATAACTCTTTGGAATATATCTGACCTGCGATGGCTGCAGAGTCAAGCAGCGCTTTCCTCTCGGTGTTGGTAAAATAAGAGGGCACAGAAATGACACAGTCATTGACCTGCGTCTGCAGGGCGATGGCCGATGACTCTTTAAGTTTGGTGAAGAGCATAGCGGTAAGCTGTTCGGGTGTGAATACCTGTTCTTCATTAAGGTATCTCACCCTCACCCCCACCCCGCCGTCCGCTCTCTCTTCCACTTTAAACGGAAGATGCGGCAGCTCTCTCTGAACATGGGGATCGTTAAACTTTCTGCCCAGCAGCCTCTTGAATCCTGTTACCGTATTCTTCATGTTTGTCACCATTTGATTCTTGGCGGCGACACCCAAGATTCGATTCTTTTGAGAGAATGCCACACATGATCTGAAAAATGAATAAATGGTGTAACCTCGATAACGACATTTACAATATATTAGTCTTCACTACATTTGCAGAGCTTTTTAGAAGGGACAATTGAAAATAATGAATATATACAGGAACATGGTTAAACATTACATAAGTCTCTTGGGATGGTTTTCATTTTTTTCAGAAAATCGTAGGAAAAGAGTAGGTAAATAAATATTCACTGCCAATAATAGGATAAAATAACAAAGTATTTAGTTCTACAAATTTTTTATCAGGTGGTTGACAGCTATTTCGGCTTTACGCCATCGTCAGAACTTGTAATAGTTCTGACAATGGCGTAAAGCCGAAATAGCTGTCAACTACCTGATAAAAAATTTGTAGAACTAAATACTTTGTTATTATATCCTATTATAATGGAGTTCTACCAAGTAAATGCCAATTCAATCAATTATTTCACTGCCAAGTTTAATGTTAGCATTGCAGGATTACTCCCAGTTGATCACGTGCTAAGCATTCAGGTAAGCAAGAACACAAGATTTTTCAAGACAGAAATAAAAGTGAGACTTCTTTATGTGCTGATTTTGTAACTGGTAATGATTTTTAGTATTATTTCGGGAAAATGAACCACCAATGTGGAAAAAAAACCTTTCAGAGATCGATAGATGGAGGCATCAATACTAATAATACCATTGAGTGGCAACAATTTAATCAGAGTTCTGCCTCCCAGTAATAGAAATGTGCGAGCACTCATACATCGTAACACATTGACTACTACATAGTCAAGGAGTAAATTGATGTCGCACTTAAAAGAAGTCAGAAACCGACCAACATGATGAATAGTTTTCTGCTGAGTGTTAAAGGGAAACGGTGCCTTACTAACTTGTGAAGTGGTAATTGCAACAGACGACGTAATTGTAACGCTCCTAGCGTGATATGCGCACCCAGTGTATACTGGATGTGTTAATCATGTACTCGTACAACTTCAAACAATGATTGAAATGAAGGTATGTGTAATTGAGTTTAGGCTGCTGGATATATAGAAGACATGTCCTTCCAGCACTTAGATCTATGTTAGAGTTTCCGGTTAAATTGTAAAATTATTGCAAGAAATTGCTTGTAAACTTAATTTAAAATAAAAAAGAACTTTTGTTTGTACTACTTCCACATGTTTATAATGATCAGGACCGGTTTCACTCATGGCGAGCATTATAAAGTGATGACACATTTCATCAGTTGATAAAACTCGTGATGGGCGAAGCAGGCCCTGATCATTATAAACATGCGGAAGTAGTACAAACTAATTGTATTTTATTTTTTTAAAATATAATGCCTCTCCACCAAGAATTGACAGTTAACACCTTAAAAGCGATAAAAAAACACGGGTAAATATGCTTTAAAGTACTGTTTCTTAACCGCTGGTCCGTGAAGATTTTTGGGTAGGCGCAAAAATTTTCTTAAATTTCAAGTAATAAAATACCAAGCATACGGTGCTGCAAAATTAATTGTTTTGAATAAAAAATCAATTATATTATTTTGTTCCAATGCCGATGGTCCGCAAAACATTCTTTGATTTTTAGGTGGTCCGCGGATGTGAAAAGGTTAAGAAACAGTGCTTTACACTATGCTTCTCTTTTACTACCTGAAAAAATACTTAACCACTTCACGGTCGCTCGCTCACCCGTGATAGAAAATTGACAAATGCGTTACGTTCGCTCGCTCACCGGTGATAGAAACCACTTGGCGTTATGTTCGCTTTCAATCGTATATGATAGAACCATCAAAAAAATACTAGGGATACGTATTCCTATTTCAATGACATACACGAAGCTACATATGTTCTAAATGCTGTAGAAAGCGATCGAAAAAAATGTTAAAATAGAGTCGTAGTTGTTTTGTGTAATATTTTTATGACGTTCTGCGATAATTAGACCGAACTCATAAATTGTGAATGGACACAGTTTTAGTTTCTTTACAATTGCTATTCTATTGTTCTCGAGCTTTCGGATTGCATTATTATCCTTCTATTGTCCTAGAGTGTTGGGTAAATGAAGTGAATTTCGGCATTTCGGTAAAAGGATTTGTACAAATGCATTCAACCGTACCTAACATTACGGTAATAAAATTTAGTAACCATTTATCATTGTACTGCATCTCTCGAATATTATTATACTACTTATTTCATCATTACTAGAAGAAAATCCACATGTTTGACAACAATTTAATTTACTAAATGTATTAAATTACGGTATTCTATTCATTTTCAAAATTGTTTTTCAACCTGTTTCACAATAAATAATTAAAAAATATTAATACACATTGTTTTTAAATGATCCATAGACCGTTAAAATGCAATAAAAAAAATCGATTCGTTTTGGACGATTTCCCCAAAAAAAACCGACCGTGAAGTGGTTAATGCTGCTGAAAACAATGCAATTCTTCAGGAAATTTAATTACTGATTGGAAATTGTCAAAATATAAACAATGGAATCAAGAAAACCGATAATTTACGTGAAATACGAGAATAGTTGTATGAAAAAGTCGCCATAATATATCAAATGATCATTCTTAGAACAAACCATTTATTTTAATGATTTGAGTTGAAATCTTTTAGCATACAAATTTTTAAGACTGATTTCAATATATAGATTTGCTGCACATCTGGCAACCAATAATAAAAGGAAATGTTGGTTCCTAAGAAACATACGAGATCCAAGCCGAGGACACCTTTTTCTTTCTCAATCTATCCATATAATTATATTTTGACATGTAGTATTTGCGACTATTTCATCAATGTCTCACAATTATTTAGTAGAGGTGTTTTTGTAATAATCATAGATATGTGTGAGGTATACATTAGTAACTGTAGGTAATGAAACCATTAGCTAAGTTCATGTATACAAAATTGTAATAGTGTATTGTTCGAATATAACCTACCTGCAGTGCCAAACATTCCATGTACAAGACGCAATAATTCATAGTAAATAAGTGACAAATATGACAAATATGCATGGTGCGATTTATAATTATTTGTAGTCACTGAACCATTTGATCACTTATTAAGTGAAATATGACTGTCGGTTTACTTTGAAGTACGGATAAACATTGAATCGATAGGAAGGACATATGTGAATTAAGTGATGAGTTTTCGACCACATAAACATCTTTCAATGAAAATTATTGGTATGCTATACCAGATCTTTCATATTTATCAAAACGCTTCCAAGAAAATATTTGGTAAGGAGGTTAAAACATGGAGGGAGGCATTAATAAAAGTATCACATTAGAATTCTATGTAGTGAAACGAGTCAATTTAGGAAGATTAATTAGTCAATTATCGTGAAATAAATGTAAATACATTAAACACATAGAAGACGTAGAAATATTGAAGGACGTCTTTTCTCTGACATACGTCAAACACAAATACCTAGTTGAAAACGCAACGCGTTATTTAACTACATATCCAGCTTCAACAAATTACAACTATAACCGCGATTTTAAATACTTTTCGCAACATAAATAAGTTTTCAATTTAATTTAAACACATGTAAAATACTTACGGTGTTCCTCGTAAACTGTAATCATTTGCTATGGTTTCAATGCCTCCAGCTTTTGCGACGGCAACATAACACGATTCGTTACCGAAATCTATTCCAATGACAGACATAGCAGCCATTTTTTCAAGTAAATGCTTATTGTAACCAAATTTTCTAATAGAAAAATGACTGAAAAGCACGCTAGACTAAATATCGCTCAGGGACAAATCTCAACTACACGGCGGATCAAAACCGGCGAATGGTAGACCTTATAAGGAAGTTTCTAGAAAATCTGTATGGCGCACGGTCGAAATTTCGAGTATTTTTAAACCATAGACAACAAAAATTATTATTACCGGCATAGGTAACTTCCAGCTAAATCATGCTAAAGGAAAAAAATAAGTGTGGGTATATATTTTCTAGCATTTCCATATTTTTCAAGTATTGAATTGCTTTCAATATTTTTTTATGATATATTATAGAGCTTACATGGTAGGTACACAATACGTTATACATTGTATTCGAGCCAAGACAGTGAGTAGGTAGCTGAAAGGCTTTTACTAAAAACACCATTTTTCGATTTCACAACAATTCCTATTGTGTAAATATTATTGTTTGTGTTCACATAAATAACATAAGAGTAGAATGACTGAATTGACATTAATATCGTAATGATATAATTTAAGATATCGACTGAGGGTGCTTGATGGAATTTCAATATCAAATTTGAATTGTTGAGATTTTGTGCATTTCCATTTATTATGTCACTAATAACCTGGATTTCAACTTTCGGCATCTTTAATCTTTCGAGCACACGAGTGAACTTCAACTGACGTCAACTGTCATCAGATCGAGTTCACTCGTGTGCTCGAATGCCCGAAGATGCCGAAAGGCGAAACCCGGATCGGTAATGACAAAACGCATAGAAATGTACAAAATCTCAACAATTCAAATTTAATATCGTAATGGCTTAGAACAGGCGTGACAAACTTTGTTTTGTCAGAAAGCCACATTCATTTATTTTAAAATCAAATAAGGCTGCATTTATGAAAAATACATAAAAATGTATAAGCATTATTGTGTAAATGAAGGAAAATAATGAAATTTATTTACTTGAATGAATTAGTTTATTTCAGTCAAAAGGCCTGACTTGAGACCCTATAAGGTCGCAGATTCGTGACTTCTGGCTAAGAATGACGAATAGGCTTCTGGCGGCCTTAGTAAAGCAACTTTTAGAAAAACTGACCTTGACCCATGATTTATTATCATATAAAGAAGAATCAAAGTTTTCATACAAACTTTTCTGTAAATAATTTCCTAAGTCTGATAGTTATCATTTCATGTGAGCAGCTACACGAGAACGCGTAGAACTTAGAACTTAGAAGTTATTGTAGATTTAAGTAATTACAATTAGGAACAAGGATAAAAAAAATAGGCTTAACAACGTCCAATCTGTTTTGAACATCAAAATACGCTATGCTCTTATTTAACAGCAGAGCTGTTGTAATTGAGAATAATTGTGTATAAAAAATTAAATTAATTGAAGTTAATCTGACCATATGAGTGAAACACATATTTAGGAGTAATAAACAAAATTCCAGTTATAAAATATCGACTGAGGGTGCTTGATAGAATTTCAATATCAAATTTGAATTTTGTGCATTTCCATTTATTTCATCACAAACGATCCAGGTTTCGCCTTTCGCCATCTTCAGGCATTCGAGAACAGGAATGCCTGAAGATGCCGAAAGGCAAAATCCGGGTCGTTAGTAACGAAGTACATAGAAACGTACAACAATTAAACAATTCAAGTCTAGTCATTTTGTAAACATTTGTCATTTCGTATGTACCGTAAATAGCTTATTTTAATTGAGTACATGAATTATCAAATGAAATTGTTTTTAATAAAAAATAATATAGGTAATAAATTACGTTCTCTGAAAGAGTGATGATAATATGAAAAATCATCTGGGTTATAAAAATTCTCTATGAATTTAACATTCATGCTCCATCCCTAGCATAGAGAACTATGCTTTTAATCCCTAGTTTATGTTGCTGTCATATAATTCCGTAAATTAACTCTAACCTAAAACTTTTCAATGATAGGATAAAATATTGATAATTTCAATATGCAGTCGCTAAAAAAACTTAATAGTCACGTTACGCTACCAACCCTTAATTCCGTATATAAAATATTTTCTTCTAACATACATTTATCTTCTAGTTTATCGGCATACAAAAATATCAGAAGTGTGAATATTAGTAAATTTTTAAAATTCAATGACACAATTTTCCCACCACAACAAAGTCACGAAGAAAGAAGACCAGCGGTAATTTATTTTACGCTTCATTTTTCAATTATATTGAAAGAAATCTTACAAACTATATTGAAAATGATAGTGTTATTCACAGATCCGTTCTGCTTTAAATCTATGAATACCTTAAAAACCAATTCAGATTATTATGCAAATATGTCGTTGATTTTCGGTAAAATTGTTATTCCTTGCGCCTTTTCGCATAACATATAAATATCTTTTCAAAAACGGCTATTTCCTCGCCCATTTCTACCCAGTAGGAAGATGAAAAATTTATCCAAATTACATAAAGTGTATACATTTATTGGGAAAATAAAGTTAGTAATGTTTTATTTTTAAATATATGCCGTAATGTAGCTATATGTTACATTACTTTCGATAAATATCTTAACAACATGCTAATCTTTTTATACCTGAAATTTATTCAATGCGACATCGACTGAGGGTGCTTTTGTACACTTCCATGTATTTTGCAGTTCATTCGTGCGCCCGAATGCTTGAAGATGCCGAAAGGCGAAACCCGGGTCGTTAGTAACAAAATACATAGAAGTGTACAAAATCTCAATAACTCAAATTTGATCATGTTTCTATTTATTCTGTTTGCAGTATATCTGCCATGAAAAGCGGAATATCAAATACAGTCCTCAGAAGATGTGGTATGTGGCATGCTTAATTCGTGGCATGACTATCGACGAGGCCATCAAACAATTGAACTTTGTTCTTAAGAAGGGATCAGCTGATGTAAAAAATGTCTTACTTGAAGCAAAGGCTTTAGCAGTTGAAAAGCACAATGTCGAATTTGGAAGTAATTTATGGGTTGGTATGTACAGCCTTCTCTATTTGTTAGAATATGCTTAAATCTTTGCCTGCAGGAATTTTTAACCATGTTTCTTGAATATGTATGTGAAATATTAAAAAAACGCTTCTTATCATTAATTTTTATATAGAACTAGTATTTTTTACCCGGCTTCGCTCAAGATAGAGAATGCTTATATTAGGTTATTAAATTTAGATGTTGACCAATGTTGAAATTTGGTTGAAATTTGAAAATATCTCCCTCAACCGTTGTAACACCCACAAAATATAGTCCACCGATTAATAATAATGTTAAAAGTTGACAATTTTGCCACCTCTTGTTATGGTGCTACAGAACTTCTCGATAGACAGCAGCCTGCATTTAATAATGGTTCCTACAGCACCACAAATTGAACATACGATCAGAGTCATACGCTAATTCTCTATGACGATTCCAGATGCACACCAAGTTTTACGAATTTACCAAATCACAAACATAAAACTCAATATTTAACACAAATATTTGTTTTCGCGTTACTATCTGTACTGTCACTTGTAGAATATATTAGTATTGAGCTGTTGCTAGGCGACTATTATTATTACTTTTTTCATCCCGCGTTGAAACGTCAAAAATACCGTGTTTTTAGTTTTAGGTTAAAAGTTAAATGTTGAGAGTTGAAAGTTGAAAATAGGGCAGTTGAACTAAAAATTGCAGCCAGAACTGCATGCGAAAATTTCACATCGCTAGTGTACGACGTTTGGGAGGGGTTGTTGTGACCGACAGACATACAAACATACAGATTTCAACATGTATTTTGTGCTACGCCATATGACTAAAATAGGCGCAGCGGCGGGGCTGATTCGCAGGAAATTGACAATAGGTCATGGAAAGAATAGCATGAAACCGACCAATCAACAATTACATGAAAATTTAAGACATCGACTGAGGGGGCTTGATGGAACTTCAATATCAAATTTGAGTTATTGAGATTTTGTACACTTCCATGTATTTTGTCACTAACGACTCGGGTTCCGAACTGTCAGTTCGAGTTCATGCGCTCAAATGCCTGAAGATGGCGAAATCCGGGTCGTTAGTGACAAAATACATGGAAGTGTACAAAATCTCAATAACTCAAATTACATGAAAACAAGTTTGGATGTAGTTATGAGCGATTAATGTCGCCTATATCGAATGACGCGAAAAACACATTCCCCGCCGCCATACAAAAAACGCATCCGCTGAAGCTAACGTATTAACACTCAGTTGTATTTTCTATGGATTCGGCGATAACTTTGTGGAAGTTCATTTTTAATATAAAACTTAGTTATTTCACTTTCACAAAATTAAAATTGATAACTTAGTTATTCTACTTGGTTTATCACTAATGTGACGAGTTTCGCCTCTTTAAGAAGCATCTTCAGACTAACCATATCACAAGGTTATTTATTTCTAAGGTAAACAATGATTCTAATTCTTACATTTAAAATAAAGGGTGGGGTGAGTTTTATTCCATTCTACTGGACATGGGGCAGGGGTAAGACATAAACATTGATAGACTATTTACAAATCAATTACTGATACTTGGAGGTGAAAAAATCGAAGGGAAATAAATTTAATAATCGTGAACCGCCTGTTCTATTTAAAATGTTATTTACTAATCCTGTATTACTGTTAATGTTTTTATTAATTTCTAGAAACTCTAAGTTATTCATTTTCATACTTTTTTGATTTACTCGATGGAGTATTTCTACGTTATTATTTTTATTCAAATTATGAACATTTTCAATTAAATGATTCACAAAAATTTTCAATTCAATCATTACTTTTGAGACATTTTATATGTTCTTTAACTCTAATATTAAAGCTGTCTGTCCTACATAGGAAGCTTGACAGTATTCACAAGAGAGGCGGTATATTCCACACTGTGACAATGATTCTATTCGATCTTTATTGTTCAATAAGATTTTACCTAAATTGTTAACTGTATAAAAAGCTGCCTGCAAGTTATCCGATAACAGCTTTGACATTTATAATAATGTCTCTCCAAAATAAATGATTCTACGTTAGCTAAAAGTTTTAAGAAAATCATGTGTTCGGTCCTTGTAGAGATAATCTAGCATTAATTGATTTCGTTTTAATACATTATTAACTAAATTGGTGCTATAACCGTTATTGAACGCACGTTTCAATCTAAACAATTTGTTTAGATTGAAAGCCAGTATTGAACCGTTAGTGAGGATAACCTTTATTGAACGCAATTTGTAGAATCATTGTTTACCTTAGAAATAAATAACCTTGCAATATGGTTAGTCTGAAGATGCTTCTTAAAGAGGCGAAACGCGTCACATTAGTGATAAACCAAGTAGAATAACTAAGTTATCAATTTTAATTTTATATTGACACTTAGTGATGTAGGTAAGTTCTACTTTTATTATCGTTTATTTCTATACATTTTTTCCCCAATTTCATTATTATTTTCGTCACTAATGCCAGCATTCAGTGCTTTCTCTTAGGTGTTTTACTAAAGAGGAAAGATTTTTTTTTATTATGTATAATCGAAGTGATGAAGAAATATTTACATTAACGTGACACCTTTCGCCTCTTTAAGAAACATGATCAGACTGAAATAAAGTTATCAATTTTAATTTTATATTAAAAAGGAATTTCCACAAAGTTACCGCCGAATCTGTAGAAAATAAAAACAATATATATATTAAATTAACATGTTTATGATATGGTGTTGATGGCCAGTAGTATTATAAAGCATCTGTATTTAACATGCATTCTTTTTAATATATTGATAATGGCAACACTCTCCCTTCATTGTATATTGTGAATAATTTAATAGATCTATAAAACCTAATTAAAATATGTTTTATTTTGTAGCTGAATCATTTGTGGGAAAGGGCAAGGTCATCAAAGGCCTTCGCCGACATGCAAAACAGCGAGTCGGTGAAGTGCGTTACACATATTGCCATTACTTTGTCCGACTGGAAGAGGGAACTCCGCCTGAAAATTATTACTGTCGGGACATTCTCACTCCACCAGAACAACTCGACAAGTGGTTGGAAGGAATGAGGAAACGAAAGATAATCAATTCAATTTAGAAACGGCATTTTTTTAACCTATATTTATATTGTAGATTTATTTAATAAAGTTCTTATTGGTTAAATTTGTTGATTTTTCAATTACGTAGCTGCACCCAATAATTATTTTAAGAGTATGATAAAACAGGGGCTCACAATCTTTTTTGCTCTATTCTCCCTTTCACCGTAACTAACTCAAAAGGTGCAAATACTGTACACATGTGTAATATTGAAAATTTTAAGTGTATGGCAGCAATTCTCCACTAGCTAGGAACCCCTGATCTACCAATGTGAGTACTGATATGAGTACTGATTTACAAGACGCCCTAGATCACTGCAGTAGAAAATATTCCCTTGAATGCTGTGAGTTGTCTGCTGTAAAATTATATCTAAAACAAGATTACTATTGGTTTCTTTCACAGATGTAAAGCTTCCCATATGGAGCACATGAACTCCTAATGGAGCTCATCTCAACAGAAATTTTTCTGCTTGTTATTCGGTTCCTTAACCTCCCTTTTTTCCAAGGGAGTAGGGATAGGTCTAGAGTAAAAATATTAGGTAGTTAATTGCTCTTGTTATGCCTCGTTTTAAGAATTGGATGGGTAGTTGGGAATTTAAAACATCTCAGATTTCTAAGAACGCATCCATAAATCAATCTATGAAACTACACACTAGTAACCAAAGCGAACAACTTCAGTCACTCAGCTATAAGCCCAGCAAATGAATAAAATTTATTGCAGCTTTAATGCCTCTACTATAATTACTAGCCAAATAGATAAAATTTCGAAATGTGCAAGCATTCATAGTATGTATGTATGGGTCTGTACTGAAAACCAAATCTGAAGTATCAATGAATGCAAGCAAATTTTTCAAAATTCGAGACAGCGATACCTTACGGCCACGAAATTATCTTCGCATTTTTTGTAAATTATCAGGGTAATAATCTATTTAAAAATACGTATATATTTTTCTGGCTACTTTTAGATGTATACCCACGAATCTGGATACTTTTAATAGTGTAATTCAACAACAACTTTCGGGCTTCTCTTACCCTATGTGAAAATGCATAAACATTAAACTCATCTTCGACTAGGATGGAGAAACAAGAATCACAGTTAATCCAAACATGTTTTCGAAAAAGAACGGAAAATGTCAAATAAATCAGAGATAATGTATAGGTGTGAAAGTATAGATGAAGGTATGTTGTAAAGCGAATTGTGCTAAAGTAAATATTTTTTTTCCGTTTCAGATGAAATACTGTCTTCTTGCTGTTCAAGAAAAAGTTAAAATAAATATTTGATTTGTAATGGTTCTTTCAATAAATAGGTACCGTAGAAAGGCAAGAAGACTTATCTCTTTGTCTTTTAAAAATATTTTTTTTTATAATCAGTGTATACAATTTAATATACGTTTTGTTTGGGCTATACCATAAAGGCTATACACAATATTTTTTGTGTGTGGGCTACGTCCTTTTTCCTTTCCACGGTCGATATAATATGTATTTCAAAACCATTTTAAAATAAATATGTAAATAATATGCTTAATAACATGTTACTCTTTTCTGCCTGAAAAAATACTTACTACTGCTGAAAACAATGCAAATCTGTAGGGAAATTAATTACGAATTGAAAATTGTCAAAATTTTAATTCATTGGAATTCAAATTTTTCTCTATGTTTTGTTCACAGAACGACCTTATTAGAACATCCAATCCTGAACCTTTTTTACAAACCCAGGATTTTGTAATTCAGAATTTCTGAATCCCGAAATTAGGTGTAATTTCATGTGTATATTTTAATTTTTTCGATATATAAGTACACAGTAGATGCCATGGACCAGTGGTGCACAACCTATTTGATAGAATGGCCAGTTTATTCATTTTCTAATTTTTTACGGGCTGCAGAAAGTAAAAGTGTTGGAAAATAATTGTTTATTATACTTACTAGAAGAGATATGCATCTCATTATTTTTAATTTAATATTGACATAATTTTACTACTTATTACTTGTTATTTTGGGCCGCAACAAATGCCATTTTGGGCCACATGCGGCCCACGGACCGCGGTTTATGTATCACTATCATAGACTAATAATATTAGTTTATGACGCATGCTGTTTTTTAGTTTATTGTTGGTAATAGTATATTATTTTATGATTGTTGGTGTATCGAAAAAGTCGGCCACTCGATCACTAAAATAAGTTGTCAAATAATGCTAAAATTAATACTTCCGCATTGCAAAACTTGCATAACAAATAGTCATGTGTATTTCAGCAGAAGATATTTTCTTTCAGAAGCATACAGGTGTACGGAAGTTTGGAGTAATCGTTTCAAATCGCCCGTATTACAGAAAGTAAGGTTAGGAGATTTCTACAATGAGATTGACAGAAGCCTACAGCAAAATGACCCCGTAAGTGCCATCGATATAGACGTCTTCACTAATGCATTAAAAGATGATTCATACGTTGATGAGCTACGCGAAGTTTTGCACAGATTTCGATTGACTGCCGAAACTGGCCGGACTCTACAATCAACCCACTATGCCGCAGTCAGATACTTCATCGACCACGGTAAAACCAAAGAACTGTTGGAAATTTTAGATGATCGACTGAACTATGGTATCTACTTAGAAGAGTTTACTGCCAACATTCTTTTGGATGACCTCCTCAAAACTCAAGATTACGACTCAGCAGCAAAAGTAGCAAGTTTTTTAATGCTTCAGGAAGATTTTAATAATAAAATATCTGAAAACATGTCATTATATTCATGTATACAATTTTTAAACGCATATACGCCCGAAGTACAATTGGAAGAAGTGGATACAAAACCTCAGAAAAAAAAGAAAATTGAGGAAGTCAAAGTTAGAGTGGCATTTTTACGGAATTCACACTTTGATGATCATTTTGACATTAGAGACAGTCGACTCTTGGCTGGAAAAACTATCGCCATGATAGCGACGCCCTATGATGACGCCTTGCATAGAAATTGCGAATTATTAGGATGGTTATTCTATAAAAAGTTAGACAAAGCTGCCAATGTTGCGAAAAAAATTTGCAGCCAAAAACAAGTGTTCTCGGAGACACTGCGACTTGTCAAAAAGTTTATAGAATTTCCAGATGTTCAGAGTGATCCTGATGCGGTGCAGTCAGTTAATGCTATATTATCTGAATTGGAAAAGATAACTCCCCAAGATTTAATAATGGATGATCTCCTGAAAGAAGGCATTCACAATGCATTGAATAAATATCAAGAAGAAAACATTCACCGACATAGCCGGGTATATCATTATTTATAATTACTTTACATTTGAAACTTCTTGTTTATTTTGCCTATTGCATACATGTTGCATTGCAACATGCAATGCTGGCATATTCTTTCAAAAAACTGTTAATATTTAGTCATTCTCAATATTACACAACACAGAACCCGAGGCCTATGACACCATTAGTAATGGTCTATTACAAAAGAATCTTTGCAATTGTACAAAATCAATATGAAATCAGTTATTGGACTTTTTATAAGTGAACTTTTCTGTTTTTCTTTCAGTTATTTGATGCCTGGGAAGCTGTTAGAGACCAGGGATTCAAAGAACAAATTGAGGGTATAGAAACAGCAAAGCTGGAAAAGAAAAAAGCAGATAGAAAGGAAAATCTACGGCAGTTGGATGAAAAAATTGCTTTCTTCGACAATGAAGAACAGATAGACTTGCAGATTGAGAAAAAGAAAGTGTTTTATCGCAAAAGATGGTTTGGCAAAAAGAGGAAGCCGAGAACAGTTGATGAAGGATACATACCCCCAGAAGTTTATCCTCGTCGATCGATGTAGAACCATAAATGTTTAATAGAATTTAAAAATTACACCTATCGCAAAATGTGCATAGTGTATTAATAAATGTATCGTGTAAAGTTTACATAAACTATTGTCTTTTATTTTTTGACATAGTTTAACACTTTACTAACGGACAAATTACGCAATATTGGTACCCTAAATACCGGCAATATTCAATTAATATCAGCAAACTCCGATTGTTCAATTAAAATTTCCGTTCCTTTTGAATGGGTCAATATATTTCAATGAAATTTTCAGAACTTATTAAAAATACAACAATGCACCATTTTTTTGCTATTTCCTCGTCAATCGTCAACCATTGGCTTACGTTCTAAAATAAAATACCCCAATTACATCATAATTTTACTATATTTCGCACTGATACATCTCATCCATACCCCTTATATATATTGGAATAAGTGTCATATGTGGACTATTATCCCATAAATATCAACATTTATAATACGCCTAAAAAAGTATTGAACTTTAAAAAAATCCTCCAACAAAATATTTACGTTGATCATAAAAAGTTGATTTTTTCAGTTTACTGATATTTTTTAAAAAATAAGTAAAACGCATGTATTGTTTAATCTCTTCTTTTGAGTCTTTGCTTGAACGTATTTAACCATTGGGTAATGTAGGACGCCACATATACGTCGGCAGTTGGTAAAGTGATTTTAAATAAAAAGGATATTAAAAACTGAATATTTTCATCACATTACATTTATATAATCAAAATTCAGAGTAACTAATTATAAATATTTTTATTCAATATAATAAATTTGCAATATACATACAAATAATGTACTAATTTGAATACGTATATACTTATATTCTCTAAATGTATTGTAAGGTGAACCTAGTGCACCATCGCCTTGAGTTGGTACAACACGAATGGTGTTACAAACATTTTAATTTATGAAATTTAATGCTGATTTCATGGGTTTGTTTTCTGAGAATTTTTTGTACTGGGATTTTGCAATATTGTAGATAAGAGTTTCAAAAACAATATTTTCATCAAAAATACCTGTGTGTGAAAGGAAAAAGGTTTTAAATCTAAAATCGGTACTCTTTAGGAGAGCCAAAACAAGATTTCCAAAGTACTTGGATGAAATATTTAATGTTTCAATGTGAAATTTACTAATTCAGCAGCATTGATTCGGCTGGTCCCTTTTCTCCTTTATGCATGTATACATTGTGAGTTATGCATTAACTGCCAAAAGTCCGTTTTAATGATAAAATGTATTTTTCTGTATGCAAATTATGAGTAGTAATTTCTAGTCAGTTTCAACAGTTTAGTTGGTGATTGATGGGTCAGTGACGATTTTATTACCACCATTGTGTTTTTGAGTTTAACTCAGGTGTTAATGAGTTCTGTACTGATAAGTGAAACAATTTTGTGACTGTCTGTATTTTAATTTACGTTAAACTTAATTTGCTTTAATTTAAATTCTAAATATTTATAAATTTTTCATAATTTAAATTTTTCTTCGATTTAATTGGCGCGTTTTAATCATCATTGCTGATTAGGATCAGTTTCACTTATCGCGCGATGAGCGAAAATAGCCTTGACCATTATAAAAATGTGGAAGTAATACAAAAATTTTGTTTTATTTTTAAAATTTCTTTCCACTGACAATTGACAGTAACACCTTAAAAGAGAATATTTTAAAAATAATACATTTGATGTAGAGGATATTGTATTTGAACTTGAGTACTCTATTACCCGGCCTACAGCCGAGTGGCCGTCGTTGTCTTCAGTTACGGTGCACATGGACTCGAATCCCAGTACTGACAATTTCAAAATTGTTTTTTCAATTAATTTATGGATTTGTGTTTGATGGCTTGAGATCAACAAATTATTTTCGACATTTCAATTCTTAAGAGATATAAAGACAATATTAATTGTGCATTCTATCTCAAAAATAATATTAAATTAATAAATACTCTTAGACCTTTTTTGTTATTGGAATGCATTGATCAAAACTAACAATGATATGGAATTCAATAAACATAAACTATAAATCGATGAAGACCAGTTATACAGTTTTTATCAATTATTGAACATTTGGACAACTTCATATTTTTAGATACTTCTCATATACAGTTGGATCAGTGTACCTAAGGGATAAGTAATATGAGATCAGTCAAAATGGTTAACTTTCCATCCCTTTTTGCTTGTTTGATTGCTCATACTTCAGATCCAAATATACTCTTTCCATGTTTTCTTTAATTTTCTTCTTTTTCTCTGTTTCAACATTCTTCTCCAGGTCTCTAATTTCCCGCAAATTAGCCCCAGTATCATTCACCATGTTAACAATATCTCCACATTCAGTATGAATGTACGCTAAAAGCTTATAAGCTTTCCTAGCGTGTTCGTCTTTTTTGGCATCCTTAAACAAAAATCCACGTAATAATATTTTAAACCCATTAATTTCATTGGAAGCGAGTATAAACAATTCAATCTAGAAAAATATTTTCAAATTGCTCATGCCTAAGGTTGAAGAAATCCTTGTACAGGCCTGAATCTTAACACATCGCTGGCGGGAAACGAGAATCATAATCCTCAGTTCGCCAATCGCTGTTTGCGGGCGACTGCGATCACAGTCATACTTATTATATTGCGATATTTATGGTTTACACTAACATATGTTGAATTTTTGTTGAAAATTTATCATATGAGTATAAATCGGGAATGTCCCCACTCATACATGTGTTCAGGTAAAGATCTAAACCTCATGTCAAAACATATGATCTCGATTTATTCCATTTTTTTTATGTGCCTATAAGTTCTTCGAATGTTTTTAGTTTACCTAATTAAAATATATTAGTTGCGCTTTGGAAGCTTTCGTGTGTGGACTTTATATTCAATCTCGTTTTATATTTTGCTGATTTTTCGAAACCCATACGATAATGGATTTGAATAATGATAATTCGGATCGTTAAGTCGACAAAATACTTGCAAATAGTGATTCAGATTATTCGGATGAAGACAATATTGAATTTAAAGATTTAACATATGTTTTAATGGTTCGCGAATAATTCGCGACAGCATATATCGCGAATAATTACGCAAGTGGATATGCCCACGTCCCTAATGAACTTACGCTCAACCAGCCCCACCAGAGATGTGTTAATGACATATTTATGCCAGGATTTAAATTTTTTTTTCAAAAACTAAAACATGTCCATTACAATAATGGAGCAAACTATCACTACCTTCAAAGTGCACATGTTCATAACACATCTTTTTATACTGGTTAGTATTCAAAATTCAAACGTGATTTAATAGTAGTTTGTCACAAAAATAAACACGTACTCATAACGTCTATTATAGTAATAACCTTTAAAAAAAGTGATCATACATGTATAATAAAACACTGCATAAATCATGGCTATTTATATATTAAGTCACAATTAGCGGCGAATGTTAATGACCGAAGAATTAAGAAAGTCTGACCTAGGCACTCCAGGTTGCACAATTTTATTATTTTTAGCACAGAAAAACATTTCTTTAACCTGTCTTACCATCGTATATCGTACATCACACTTATGGCAAACAGTAGTGAGACGATTTATTTATGAATGCATATAGTACAGTGCGAGCAGACATAACGTGTACAGACACTGGGAAGACTGTACTTGTGATCAATGTTTTCATCTCTAATACCATTACTTACCTTAAACACCAATTCATCCACAACAGCAAAGGATCTATCCAATTTCCCATTCATGGTATTCAATTCTTTTTGAAGGACTCTGGTATCTGATAAAATTTTATTTATCTCAACTTTTTGTTTTGATATATTTCCAATAATTTCCATAATCCTCTTTGTATACGCTGACCTGAAAAAGGAATGATTTAATCTTTTCAGAATCAAGTAAATACTTTTTTGTGCAATATAACTGTGAGTGTGCGGTTACAATATTCTGTATTTTTTGATTATTGATCTTTTAAAAAATTATGATTATAATTGCAAATGTTTACTATGAATTAAGATTGAGTAAGATAATAATATTCACACAGGCATTTATTTACAAACTTAAAAGATTGTGTTTCACCGACAAACAATTATTTGGGTGATTGATTCATATTCTATATATTTTTTATGGTTATATTGATTAATATATTTTATAAATTTGAGGTTGTAGAGGAACTATTTTTAATAGTGATTACATTTCACAGACCCATCAATTTCATGCTGTTAGTGTTCCAGGATAGATGAATTGCATTACCAGTAACCCCCTTTAAATCAATTTTTCAATGTATCGTTATGAAAAATTTTACCTTTTTTTAACAAATTTCTTTTTAGCATTCTTTTTCAAATATTCTCTTGTCAAGTGTAATTTAAGACTAGCTTTCTTATTGTGTTCATCAGACATTAACCTGACTTTTTCCTCCAGAGACTTTATAAATTTAGTTTTTTTCGACTGCTCCACCTAAAAATATAACATTTTCCAAACATATTGTAAAATATCATATTAACACCAACCGGCGAAAGAATTTCGACTCTGTCTACTAGGATGGCATTTTGCAGCATCGGCACAGACATGAGCTTGATTAATACTATCTAAGGTGAGCCAGACATTGTCGAATTTATCAAACACTTACACTCAGCTGGATATATGTATCGCATGAATGAGTGGAAGCCTCCAAAATCCTTCACATTCACTGCATTCTGATGGAAGACAAAACGTTTGAAGAACGTGACTTCTTTAAATGGATTCCCGGGATGTCACAAGACATACGAGTGCTGGGAGTCAGCGATTGATGTAGGATCGAACAGAGTGGAAGAGATCGATTGAGATGGCCGAGGTTCACCCCAAACTATAGTGTCGGAGAAGGAAAAAAATATAAATATAGACCACTTTCTTTGGCAAAGGCAGCGACAGTGCTATGCAATCTTTTCTCTCCCATGGCACACCAAAATTTTCCCCGGATTTCCATGGACCACAGGTAAAAAATATCTATTATATATAAAAGGTACACATAAAAATTAGATTAAATTATGTTTTTTTTTGTTGAATGTACATTATTAAAAAATTATATTGAAAAATAATTGCAGTGCATTGCGTCATTTTGCAATGGAGCAATGCGCCGCGGGACACCTAGCATTGCCTCATGGCACAGTGGTTGCGGGGCACTGGTCTGCGAGATGGCAATAATTGTAAACATCTTGAAAATTAATATATATTTCAATATAATATGCTACATAAAATGTCAAGCCCTTTGCCAATTAGGTATGGATATATTCAACATAGCAACAACTAATAAAATGAAAACCCATTACCTTTTGAATCTTTTCGAGCTCTATTTCTTTGGCGCGTTCTGATTCACGAGTATCATTTTCTTCAATTTCTCGTTTAAGATTGGCAATCTTTGCAGCCTCTTTATCGTATATTGTTTGGAGTTTTGCCATATTACTTTCACTGTCTGGCAGGAGTGAGGCAACTAAAGAAATAGTGTCTTTCTTGTCACCAATCAATTTCTTTTTAACCAGTTCTTTCTCTTTATCCGATATTATCTATGGGGGAAAATGTATGTTATCAAACCCTTCCTGAATGTATATATGGTGACTGATGAAGGCAAATATCAATATTTTCTTTTTGTCACGGACATAAAATTCTCAGACTGCTTGACATAACAAATGACAATATATAAAATAGAATAAATTATACATTTATTTACCATATTTAGCAGCAAGTTAAATAAAAATAAAAAATTGTTTAAGTCAGCATGAACTGCTGAATTCTTAATAACTAATAAGAGACAGTAAAAACAGGGAAAATAAATACAAAAGATACATAGTTAGTATAATTTATGCATTTTTCAAGAGAAGGTGAAGATGATGAATATTACATATTGGTCAGGTCTAGACTTGCATGATAATGTTTAATACATATGTTTCTCTTTCTCTGTTTTCCATACCTAAACCATAAATTGAATAAGGTTTTTTAAGTACCTTTTTGTTGTTTTCGTTCAGTTCATTTATCTCATTCTGGATTGATTTGGTTTTGTCTTGAATATCATTCAATGCACTCGTAATATTATCAATGGATAATACCGCAGTGCCATCGAAACTTTCTTGGAATAAATTTATATCACCAGATAGTGGTAAGTGAGTGTGAATTTTTCTCATATCGCTCTTGAGCGGCGATTTAGGCTGATGACTTTGTAATTTTTTTATCAATAAGTTTGCTTGTGCTATATTATCTAACTTTTCGGGCACATTTTCTAAATTATCAGGAATAACTTTCTTCCAATAGTCAACTATTGCTGTGAACAAACATTTTAAATTAATCACACCGATCCCTACTTTTACCCACTTGAATCATTATATTTACACAATTCCTGTAACTGTAAAATATTGACGTAATTCAAAAAAATAATCGTAAGAACACATAATTTTGTGATATAATTTAAACAACAATGTATAGCAGTGTTCTTCAACTTGTGGTCCGCGAGAATTTATTGCAGGCCCGCGAAAACTTTCACCTGACTACACTGCTACTAAAAGATTACTGACATTGTGTTAAATTTGTTTGAGTTCAACAAACAACAAAACTCATTGAAATAAACTCTAAAAATAAAAGAACATTGTTTTATCTGATTGCACGTGTGTATAATTATTACTATTTGGTAGGTATTACACCTATAATATATTCTGATGCAATAGTAAATAAGTATCATATCCCATCCGATCCTAGCCCTAATCTATCCTTGCTCTCTTCGAAAGAGAAGGGGTTGAGCAACTGAGTAACAAACAGTAGGAGTGCACATTTTGAGCAGACATGTTTGATAAAAAAGTTTTCCACCAAGGACAAACGGTAAAATATATTGAATTTACTATAAAAATCAACATTTAGATTTGGCGATAGACCACTTTCAAACATTTTCCGCTGACAATGTAAACTCTACCTTGAACAGCATTATCATCAGATATTTTCAATGGAATTCGTTGAAATGGATCCACATAGGAGCAACCAGACAGTGACCATTCGCGGCTCGATACCAGCTTTATTGTTTTTTGTTTACAGTATGGTGGAGTCCATGGTTCATTCAGTTCTTCTGATATCTTGAGGCCAATGTTTTGCATAAGTAATGAAATACCATCTCTAGAAGTTGTTAAAAAGCTTTTTTCAGATTCTTTGGGAAGCTTTTCAATTAAGAACATAAATATTTTTCTGACATCATTTTCATTAGGATATAAAAACAGCTGATATCCTAAATCTCCCTTATATCCCAATTTCTGTAAAACAATAAAAATTACATTCTTTGTAAATTCAAAATCAGCATTTATCCCATTCCACAGAAATCACAAGTGCCACTCGTGGTTATAATTACCGGGTGTATTGGCAAACACGAGTTAATTTAACTAGTTTTTATATTACTTATAAGAATTGAAATCCATGTTCAGGATCTTGGTAGTATTACAATGTTATTATTCTATACTATTCTAACTTGAGAATGAATTAGCTGCTGAACGATCTTTTCATTCGGATAGAGATTTTAATTTTAATTAATGAAAACATTGATCCAAAAATGAAGCATCACATGATGATCGAAAAGCATAGATTTCATAAAAAATTGTGCATAAAGATATTTATTAAATAATGACAACCTGCTTTTTTGGGTCGTTTTATATTTCAATTATTGATCCATGAAACCCTGATTTACAGGTTGAATACATTTCAATTCACTCCTGATGGATATCAGGAATGTGATAAATGCATTCTTGACGATTTTTATATTTAAATTAGAGACAGGATACAATTCTGAATTGTGATTCCACAGACCTGTTAAATTTAATCTGTTTTGATGTGTTTAGCAATATTAAATTTACATGATTTTGTAATTATTCCCAATAACTTTCATGAAACGCCATAATGTTGCCTACCTTGCAAGTATCTGCTAATTTAGTAGCAATTAAAACTTTTTGTGACATCACTTTCGGTTCTTCGGATTCTTCATTTTCTTCTGTTATCACATCTATGCACCTTTTGGCTGATTGCAATACTAATTCATCCGGAAAGTCACTCAGTGTATTGATGTCTTCTGGTAATGGGCTGTAACAACATTGTTATGTTACACAACATTCATAATACATCTATCAACAGATTATAACTGTAACTGTACGTAAGCTAATTAATAATCCATAATATTACAAATATAAAAAACACAAATTTCAATTCTAATATTTTTATTCATATACACTCTCAATGTGGACTATATCGACGGTGTTTTGGCCAATCGATGTAGCCCTCAAAAAATACGAAAATCTCATTTTAAAGACGACAGAGCAGGTCTCGGTCAAATGATAAATTGATCACTTTTTAGAAGGTAAACATCATTTTTAATTGGTTTTAGGTTTAAAAATTCTGACCCAGCCACTTGATGTAAACCACTATTATATGGACGTAAACCACTACGTATAACCCTGTATCAGCAACCATGAGAATTTACAGTAGTGCATTTCAAAGATTCATTACGCAATACACAATATACTTAATGTTTTCCATAAAAACGTTTTTACTCTCCTGAACAATTTCAATTTTGAGGGTTATATTAATTGGCCGAAACACCGTCGATATGAACCAATAAACAAAGAATCACTAATGCTTTTCCTTGAGGTCGTCGGCTTGGCAACAGACAACGCGTAGTGTAGCAAAACTCTTTTGAAAGCCATAGAAATTCTTTTTTAATGGAAATACATTCATATAAATAGTAATTTTTGAATGTATTAAAACAAGGATGCCCAACCGGTCGATCCCAAAGCAAAATTTGGTCAATCCCAAAAATTTCCGTGAATTTTGAAAAAAGTATATTATTTTATATAAATATATTTACAGCAGAAGATGAAAAATAAAATCCCAGCGATTGGACTATTCGGCTCGACTTGATTCGTGCTTAGTGGTTATCAACCCCAGATTATCTGCAGATTGCCAAGGATATACAAAGTCAAATATCTCATTAAATTTGACATTTGAACTATTGTATCAATAAAAAACTGCATAATTTCTATGTTATTTTTTTATACCCCCTCAAAAACGAAATATGTTATATATGTATATATTTATAATAAAAATAATAAGTACCTAATATGTTAAAAATATACAAAAATACTAAATTTTACTTATTTTGTGAGCAAAAACTAATCTAATAATATTTTGCATTAACTCATTCACTGCTACACTAATCACCTAGATAGTAGTGCCCTATCGATTACCACGTAGTTGCTAATTACCGACGACGCGTGTGGCGCACCACTCGCAGTCAACGTCTTAAAATAAACATTTTTAAGTTTAAAGGAAGGAAAAGACCTTAAATACAATTTTTTATGAGAATCATATTAGAAGTCGATCCTGAGAAAATTTTAAATTGAAAAGTAAATCGCAAGGCAAAAAAGGTTGGGCACCCTTGTATTACTATGTCCGCTAGAGCAGAGGTTGAGACTTGATTTCTAGTTCAATAGGCTGTAGGCTCATGGGTTCAGCGGTGTAGCTAGGGTTTGTGCCGCCCGGGACGGTTCTTGAATTTGCCCCCCCCCATCAAGGCGTAAAACATTGCGCCTAAAATTTGTATGAAGAATAAATATACTTCCTTGATTTCTTGACTCTTTTTTAATGAACACTACAACACAAAAGATTGCGCCGCAGACAAAAAAATTTTATCTATAAATATAATTTCTTGAAAAATATGTACTATAATTTTACAATCCTGTCATTTACAAATGTTATATTCAATATTAAGTCCCGCAGTTTTGTTTTTCAAATATGTAAAAAATCTGTAAATCATTTAGAGAAAATTAATATCTATTATTAATATGGAAAAATAAAATTACAGACTGAATGTGGAGAGTACATAATTCTGTAAAATTCTTCAAAACATCTGTTTTCTATTACCGAAACAAGTGAATTTGTATTTATGACGGTCACTCTCCACTTGAAATCCCTTGGCAGGTAGAGACATTTGATGTAAAAGGCACGCTCGAGGCGAAATTTGCCCATCGGGACAAAAATAAAAGTTACGAAAATCTCTATTTAAATTATGAATAATGTTCGCGGACCCCAGTTTAAGAACAGTGTTTTCCGTACATTTCTGTGGGAGCATATTAACAAAATTTGTTTAACAAGAACTGGTTGTAGGTTAGTCAATCAACCACTATTTTCGGAGAGGGTATGGAATCAAGTATTGGGTTAGGAAAGGACTAATTGTGAACTGATCACTTTTTCTACGCTACGTTTTCATGATTGAATGGGGAGGGTAAGAATGTTTTAAAACATTTAGAATACCCCCGCCATTATATAGGAATTTGTAAATCGATGTATGACCAATCGGGTATTCAAACCCATGATCGCGAAACTGTATTGCTACAGAAACCATATATCAATCAGTTACAATTTCATAAGATTAATATTTAAACAACAATATATTATATTATCATATTTTTTAAAACATACAGCCCCAACTGTTTGAGTGATTGTAAAATGATAAGATCTACTTCCTCCATGTTTACGATCACTTAGTTTTATAATGAAAAATCATTAATCGTCATCAATATATAATGGAACTCGTTTTTTAGATTGCCGGCAATATTCTTAGATTTAAATGCATCCAATTTGGAAAATAAACCATCAAAACGTCACAGATGACAGATATTCATAGATTAACATAATACATAAATACCATAAAGTAATATACTATTATATATACTAATAATAATACACTTGCCATGCTACTAACCATAGCTACCATATTACATAACTGTCTTTCAATATTTATACATTTATGAAAAAGTAATTCCTTTCATTTTTGCGCAACTGTAAATAATCAGTACAATGCTAATGCTGGCAAATAATATATAATACATCAAATATCTTGGAAAGTTTTAGAAATCCCGTTTCCTATTCTGCAGTCATAAGAGTTAAAAGTAAACGACTACCTAATAAAATATAATTAAGTTATCAATTAGACATCAATTAGGTGCAAAGGGTAGTTTATTTTTTATTATTGGGAACTTGTAGTCAGTATGATTTTTGTAAAGCGGGTACTAAGTAGGTATACACAAAAACCGCTCAATACTGTTACTTTACTGCTCTTCTCCATCTTTCATTCAATTCTGTTGTCTTTGTATCTGAAATTTATATTACATTATTACTATATTGTCTAGGATTACATTCTGCTGTTCCTTGTCTATGCAATACAACGATAAAACGTCATGCCGAGTTCCGAATTTTGTCTCATTTCTGTATAACTTCTTCCTTCTTCGATTTTAAAAACAAAAATGTAAGTACTTTAATTTTATATGATGAAAACAAAGATTGAGTACAACAAAAGTTAAGGTGTCAACATTATTTTCTCAGACTCAGATTAAAATGCGCCCTTTTTGTCAACATTGTCACACTATATACACTAGAAGATTATATTAGCCACGCTCAAATAATAAAGTCGAAAAGATTTCACAAAATCTCACCCACTTCTTCAAAATAGATTTCAAAGATTTGGAATAATTATTCATTAGCCATTATTATTTTATAATATTTCCTCTTAAAAACCATTCATTAATAATTATTGGTGTATTGTTCTGATGTCAGTGAAGTTCTGTAGCTGAAGCTAAATCTGTTTCTTGGAATTTGGTAGATATACACATGCTCTCAACTCAGTATATTTTATTCACATACTTGATTTTTAACAACTATTTCTAGAAACATGGCGACCGGCAAGCTGCAGTGGGAAAAACCTGCTGATGACCTGGAAATTGCTCGCAAAGTAACCGGGCTTAACCTAAAGACTTCTAAAGAGCCTGAAGCGACTGAAGAATCAGCTGATGTTGCCAATCCATCAGAAACGTCCCTTCTTCAAAAAATAATCCGCAACGGCTTAGTAGAATCAAAGAAAGACATAGAAATTCAACGAAAAGATCCCAACTCGCCCCTTTATTCTGTGAAAACGTTTGAAGCTTTACATTTAAAACCGAATCTCCTAAAAGGCGTTTATGCCATGGGATTCAATGCACCGTCTAAAATTCAAGAAACTGCATTACCGACTCTGTTAGCTGATCCACCTCAAAACATGATCGCGCAATCTCAATCGGGCACCGGTAAAACGGCCGCTTTCGTTTTGGCTATGCTGAGCAGAGTCGATCCTAATTTAAAATACCCACAAGTGTTGTGTATGAGTCCTACATATGAACTTGCAATTCAAACTGGCGAAGTTGCTGCTAAAATGGCAAACTTTTGCCCTGAAATCAAATTGAAGTACGCTGTCAGAGGTGAAGAGATGGCCAGATCTGCTAAGATTACTGATCATATTATAATAGGCACTCCTGGAAAAATGCTAGATTGGGGTGTTAAATTTCAAATGTTTGACCTTAGTAAAATCAAGGTTTTCGTACTGGATGAAGCAGACGTAATGATTTCAAGGCAAGGGCATCAAGACCAATGCATCAGAATCCATAAAATGCTACCTCGAACTTGCCAAATGATGTTCTTTTCTGCCACATACGACACTCCGGTCATGGAATTTGCTGAAATCATTATACCTAATCCATTAATCATTCGCTTACTGCGTGAAGAAGAATCACTCGATAATATAAAACAATATTATGTCAAGTGCAGAGGACAAGAAGAGAAATACCGCTCCATTTGTAATATTTATGGGGTTATTTCTATCGGCCAGGCTATAATATTTTGTCACACGAGAAAAACGGCTTCGTGGCTTTCTGAGAAAATGACGAAAGACGGGCATTCTGTATCTGTTTTATCTGGAGATCTCACTGTGGAACAGCGAATTTCTGTACTCGATAGGTTCAGAGCCGGCCAAGAAAAAGTGCTCATCACCACCAATGTGCTATCCCGAGGGATTGACGTCGAACAGGTGACTCTAGTTGTGAATTTTGATATGCCCATGGATCTGGACAAGAAAGCTGACTGTGAAACATACTTACATAGAATCGGACGCACGGGAAGGTTCGGAAAGTCGGGCATAGCTATCAACCTCATCGATTCCCCTCTGGCATTAGAGATTTGTCAAAACATTGAAAAGCATTTCGGTAAAAAGATATCCTTGTTGGATACAGAAGATTCTGATGAAATTGAAAAAATTGGAGTTTAATTTTTAGGTCTTTTTTGTAACAATAAATTTAATAAAATAAAAATATGTATGTAACCATTGTTTTTTTACTAAGTGGCCGTCCATATATGACATGTCACGCTCTAGGAGGGAGTCTGATGTAATGTGATTTTTGGGTAAAATTCTATATGAAGAAATGTGATGCCATATATGGACGCCCCCTACATAATTTTGCGTATCACAATCTTCAGTAATTCACGTAAACATACATCATATAATTGAAAATTTGAACTCAAACAATGTAATTTAGTGGTAAAGTGTAGAATACTTATTATGTACTCTGAAGCATTTAATTAAATATCAGAGTTATTAAAAATAAGCGTTAAATATTTTTTAAATCTTAGAAGTGTCTGTATTTTAAACCAGGGCTCTCCAAAACGAGGCGATACCGATATATTCTAAAATGGATTTCAAGTCTAGACAATAGAACTTGGAAATCAAATGCAAGATCCCAAATTTTAATCAGATTTTGCATTTATAACACATACTATTCATTTGAATGAGTTGAACATAAAACTGCAGGGCAATCGATAGAATATTGCCAGCTTATAATGTCATTTGAATGGCTTTAAAAGTAAATTGAAGCTTTTTAAATCAACTAATAATATTTTTAATTTTTTCCGAATTGTAAACACTGAAGAGATGAAGAATTTTGAAGAAACATCATTTTACCACATGTAAGTTACATGATTTTGAAAATCGACTGGATGCGTCTCAAATAAATATTAATTTCCAATGCGCACTTGGACTACCTGAGGTTGAACAATCCCGTCTTAAAGTGTATGAAGACAAACTGACCTGTGACTAAAATTAGAAATTGCAACCATGTGTTTTTGGTTATTAATATGAACAATTAAAATTTGATATTGAAATTCCATCATTTTTGTTTCCAAGACCTACAAGAACAACGACAATTGCGTGAAATGAAAATTTGCGATAAAATAAATAAAAAATATATATTGAATATAATTAAGTGAATTAAAAAGTCTGGTTTTTTTGGGCTGCGAAACAAAACCTGGACTTTGGATAGCAAGTCTGATATGAAGACTCGGACCGGGTAATATTAAATTTCGCCTCATTCAGACCTCTACTATATATTGAGAGACACCGGATCGAAGAGAGGCGAGCGGCTGGTTATCCGGAGTCCTGGAAGGGCTGATCTCAGACAAACACCATTTCAGATCCGGTTAAAAACTTATTTATTTTCCATTCAAGATGCAGTTGTTTAATATTACACAAATATATAAATCTTAACACATAAAATTGATTCTACATTTACATTTACTTAGCAACTGAATTTACTTTAAGTTATAATACAAATAACACAACGAATTTAAATTAAATCCAACGCAAATCAAAACACAAAAACAAACAAACAGTTCACATCGTCACATCACCTTCGTCGCGACGAGACCTCGTTCGTCCGACTCGGCAGCTCGTCATCGACTGTCTACCAAAATTAAAAAAAAACTCCGTGCAAAGTTGGAGCTACCCTTTTCCGTAAAAATGGACTCGTCTAGCGGCCGAAGCCTTGGGCTATTTTAAACGCCTGACAACAAGAAAAAAACCTATACTGCGAAATATTGCTGTTTGCCGCAGGCCGATTTCAGTTCAGGACACTAATGACACTTATACTTAAGAAAAACCAGGGTGTGTCAAACCCCCATACTTCTAGTGTCCATGAACTGAGTTCGGACAGCGTAGCAATAATCACACAAAAACAAGATACAATAAAGAACACAAAAAAATCAAGTCTTAAAAACACACGCGTGGCAGCGCGTCGGTCGTCACACACGAGGCCACAACACAGGTCATGTCGCGATCGGCATCACAACGGGCGGTGGTGCAAATTTTCCTATCGCCAACAGGGCGTCCTGTTCCTATCCCAGGAAGGCATCCGCGAGCGTCCTCGCTCGGCGGGGCAGGTGTGTCAGCAGCATCTCCTCTTCACAGGCAGACGGCCTCATCTTCTCCCGAGAAGGCATCCGCAGCGTCCTCGCTCGGCGGGGCAGGTGTGTCGGCAGCATCTCCTCTTCACAGGCAGACGGCCTCATCTTCTCCCGAGAAGGCATCCGCAGCATCCTCGCTCGGCAGGGCAGGCGTGTCGGCGGCATCTCCTCTTCACAGGCAGACGGCCTCATCTTCTCCCGAGAAGGCATCCGCAGCGTCCTCGCTCGGCGGGGGCAGGTGTGTCGGCAGCATCTCCTCTTCACAGGCAGACGGCCTCATCTTCTCCCGAGAAGGCATCCGCAGCGTCCTCGCTCGGCGGGGCAGGTGTGTCGGCAGCATCTCCTCTTCACAGGCAGACGGCCTCATCTTCTCCCGAGAAGGCATCCGCAGCGTCCTCGCTCGGCAGGGCAGGTTTATTAGCGTCTTCTCGTCTTTACAGGCAGCATGGCAGGCAAAACGGCCTCCCAGGTCGCAAATCTACCAGCCACAGTAGGCCTCACTCGTTGAAGACAAAACAGGCACAGCAGGCCTCACAGGTTGCAAATATAACAGGCACAGCGGGCCTCACGGATTGCAAACAAACAGCCACAGTAGGCTCACTCGTTGACAACAAAACAGACACAGCAGGCCTCACAGGTTGCAAATCTAACAGGCACAGCGGGCCTCGCGGATTGCAAACAAACAGCCACAGTAGGCCTCACTGGTTGAAAACACAACAGGCCCAGCAGGCCTCCTAGGTCAGCACGAACGACGTCAAGAGCGGCCAGTCGAGAAGTAGGGCTTCGTGAAAAGTAACAGAGGCCAGGCACCTTTCACCGACGACTCCCGCCAGATTCGCCTTTGAAGCTGGGGTTTCGTAGTAAGACGCCGGGAAGCTGACTGGTTGTCTGGTCCCGATCTTGAAGTCCACCTTCAGGGCAGGGTCCGGATTCTTAGTGTGCGTTCGGCGATTTGAAATTCTTGAAGTTACGTTAAAATTCGGTTGGGCGCCATGAACCACAGTTCAAAGCCACTGCATCTTCAGAGCATGAGTCCTCAGGGGGTGAATCCTGAGGTGTCACAAACCATCAATGGCCACTATGTTGGGCGACAAATGAGAGACCCCGGATCGAAGAGAGGCGAGCGGCTGGTTATCCGGAGTCCTGGAAGGGCTGATCTCAGACAAACACCATTTCAGATCCGGTTAAAAACTTATTTATTTTCCATTCAAGATGCAGTTGTTTAATATTACACAAATATATAAATCTTAACACATAAAATTGATTCTACATTTACATTTACTTAGCAACTGAATTTACTTTAAGTTATAATACAAATAACACAACGAATTTAAATTAAATCCAACGCAAATCAAAACACAAAAACAAACAAACAGTTCACATCGTCACATCACCTTCGTCGCGACGAGACCTCGTTCGTCCGACTCGGCAGCTCGTCATCGACTGTCTACCAAAATTAAAAAAAAACTCCGTGCAAAGTTGGAGCTACCCTTTTCCGTAAAAATGGACTCGTCCAGCGGCCGAAGCCTTGGGCTATTTTAAACGCCTGACAACAAGAAAAAAACCTATACTGCGAAATATTGCTGTTTGCCGCAGGCCTATTTCAGTTCAGGACACTAATGACACTTATACTTAAGAAAAACCAGGGTGTGTCAAAATATGTGACTTGTTCACCCGCTATTATGAAATGTGTCCAATTAAAAATGCTCAAACCAGATGAAACTGAATCCGATGTTTAATGACATGTGGAATATAAACAATTGGCAGGTAGTGATAAAACCATTGTCAGGATAAAGGATATATCTATATATATAATAAAATTTTATTTATGGAAAATATTCTATATTTATTTCAAATTATTATAAATTAAGTTTTAGTATTGTAGAATGAAGCTTGATGTTTAATATCTAGAAGATGATGTATTTAATTGCGATTATCTTCATCTTCAGCATTCGTTCAAGCAATATACCAGGTACTGTAAGTTTAGAGGGAATTGTCAAAATTTATTCTGTAATATATATATATAAAATACTCTTAACACATAATGTTCTTAAATCTTTATATTTTGGTATGGAAATAGGCAATCTCGAAGAATACAATGACTCAGTTCGATGTTTGTCCAGTTTAATGTGCTTCTAGTAACTATACCTTTCACATTCATCTCCACTACGTGACTATCTTCGGTGTATCCATACTTAAAATAAATTTGCTATTATTTTCTTGAAATGTAACAGATCTTTATGAAGACATAGATAAATGATATTTATTAGCTGGCATAAGCTTAGTACACAAAGATTTCTAATCTTTGAATTCAGAGTTATTCAAAACATTTACTGGACGAAATGGTAGTGTTCTTGAATTGGTAATAATAGTAGTCAATTCGCATGGAGCCCAAATAATACGTTTTGTAAATTTTTCGATAGTAACATGTATATAGGTACTTATGAGCTGGTAGGAGAAAGGTTTTAATTATATTTAGATTTCAAAATTCTCTTGTTAGAAAAAATCAAAGCCACCATTGCTCTATTACGGTTCTATCCAGCACAACTTTCGCAATATAAGGCCAACTCTGTATGTATTTTATGTGATTCCACTTTATGGAGGGTCTTATATTTTTGTCGGCCTCTGTGGTCTAGTGGTAAGAGCTTTGCCCAGCAAGGTCAATATCAAATTTAGATTTTTTCAATATAAATTTGTGATCTTTTACTTGAGTGACATAAAAATTCTCATCGAGTTGATCTTGTATGATATTTCAATTTTCAAAATATATGGCGCATTGGCTGTCAGCTGTAATGCCAGATATTTTTTTTTAAATTTTGATTATTAAATTTATTTTTAAAAAAAGTGAAGCAAATTTCATAGCATCCTCTCTTTACATCACTTTTTGCAGCAACTGTAATAATCAATTATTCCTAAATAGACAATTTTTAAATGAATAAAATAAAACAACGATAAATCAATGAAGACCGCTGTGGATATTTTTGTTAATTTATAATATTAAAAATAATTATTATACTTAATGTTAAGAAAAATAAAGGAAATAATAACATTTTTTTTTTTAATAAAACACAATTCATTTGTACTACTTCCACATGTTAATAATGATCAGGAACGGTTTGGAAGTAGTACAAATGAATTGTTTTATTTTTTAAAATATAATGTCTTTCCACCAAGAATTGACAGTTAACACCTTAAAAGTGAAATAATAACTATCAATGAGGCAATTTATCGTAAAATTGTGGAATTACAATTCTTGCTGGTCTTATTTTAAACATTTTATGTTAGCAACTGTTGGATCTCGTCTTCGTTGATCAGGTCTGATGGATTTATACAAATCAATCTTGTCAAAATTAAGGAAGTAGCCAAATGTCAAATAGTTGACAAAAGGTTTTGTACGAGCTTCTTTACAGACACTAATTATCTGTAAGCAAATGTATCTCTCTGTCTTTTAGTTTTCTTTCAATTAGACTGTGTCAATGGTCTTCCTCCATCTATGTGTGGCCCTTCTCCAAATAATTATGTTTAATTTCTATTGAATGCATGAGACTTGATTTGTTAAGTGCATTTTCAATTGTCACATTTCTGTTTTGGTAGTAACACCCATCTGTTTAAATAATAATACTTATGTACTTATAGACACAGAGTTTGTTTATATATTATAATATACTAGCTTTTAAATTTGGAAATAATTTAACTGCCTGCGTGACGATAGTGAAGAGGCCTATAGTAGTTTGGGAATATTCTGCACGGATTTTATCATTACCCTTGCTTTTTCTTTGTCTTTACTGTGCTGTGAATATAGTTACACAGTTACATTTTTTTGCTTAAAGGCACAGCAAAGAACACATTGATTGAAAAAGGGCTATATTTTTGCTGTCGATTTCCTTATAAAATAAAGATTTTTACTGAGATAATTTCCATTTTTTTACATTTGTCAACACACATTTTATAAATCTGCAAAACACTGAAATTTTCGCTCCAAGTACAATTTGCTGGTGCTTGCTCGACAATAATGTGAGGGTAGTTTGGGTAGATCATCAAGGAATGTATGCATATTTCCTATAGATTCCGTTATTCCAAGTATTTTAACACTGTTGGAAGCTTTCTTTACTGGGTCCATCGTTCACAGTAGTTACTGGCTTTAATGAAAATGTATTCATAAAAGTTTTTTTGTATACTTATAATCTATCCCCATTTGCAGAACTTATGAAATAAACGAGTAAATTATTTCGCCTGGAATCGGATGATGGTCGCGTGGTTGAAATACATTCCTCAAACGACTTTACAGTTTTATTCATTTCCCACGTCATATTCGTCCAGAAATTATTAAATAAGTTCTTTCTTTCTACATCCATGAATTTGGAACAATAGCGATTCTTAACTGCTGCACATTCCATGCCCACAGCCGTTTTCATCATCTGAACACTCACTTGGAGATAAAGGCCCTGTGTAACTCAAATGTACATATGAAGAATCTTGGTTTTCAATTTCGTTTTCGGCTATAAAATTTTGAAATGGATATTATATATTCTACAAAGACATTATAATCTTTTAAACAATAAATGAACAAAGATAAAAATATGTGAATGTAAGAACCTTTTAAAACAAATAAATCCTGAGAAAAATATGCGGTCGACCGTTAAACGTCAAATTTGTATGACAGTTGAAGCAGTTATTCATTTTTGCATCGAAAATTTTTTAACATATTATTTTTTGCAGATATTCAAAAATGTTTTTCTTAATTTTACCAAAAACAGTATTTTTGACAGTACTGATATTTTGCATGCACATCAAGGCTATTTTTGCAGTATTAATGATACAAAATAGTCGAAAACACATATTTGTCAGATATACAATTTTGCAATGGAAACGACGACATGATGTTTGGCATGCGTTGTCTTGTGCTCTCAAACCTGTTGGTTAAGAGAATTTGACTGTTACAATTTTAACTGTTTAAGTGCCAGGATCGTAAAATTATTTCTGTCACCACAGGCCAAGTGTTTTCAAATCGTCCAAAATGTCATAAATCTTATCGTAAAGACCTAATTACTATTGCCGTTAATCCATGTCTCGCCTTTAGTTGATTTTTAATTTAGTCACGGTCAATAAAATCGAACTTTTTATTTTACCACCAGGGTTGCCACAACACATGTATACAATTATTTTTTTGTCGACTTTTTTTAAAATTTTGTTTTAATATTATCATATCTCACAACAGTTTTTCACGTTATTTTCATTATCATAGTTTTAATAATAGTATTTTTTATAAATTTATTATATGGATTTGTAGAATACATGAATCTTCTTCTTCTCAGTCAAATCTGTTAGAAGTAGCCAAAGTACCGTATCATCGTCTTCATAGGACACATCAAAATCCTTTTCGAAAGCAGTGAAGTCAACCAGCAATCCAACATCAATCCGATATCACTTCCTTCGGATTCTAGTGTTACAATAAAAATACCGTTCTCAACTTGTGGTGGTAAATAATTCGATGATGGTAAATTGCTTTCTCCGGGGACTCCATTATTACAAAAGCTTTTCACAAACATATATAGTTTACAAACACACAAAAATGGAGAATTACACAATATTATAGACTTTCACACAAAAAATTAAGTTTTCCACAATGATGATGTTTTGATGCAGTAACAAACTCGAATTCATAAATATTTATATTTTTACAAAGCACTCGTCGTGAATGTTTGTGATGTCTACAACACCTTCCCACCCCTCCGATCCTCAAAAACAGGGTGTAACGATAGCGATTAGCTAACCGCTAGTCATGTCCTTCTATCGCTACTCTTCGAAAAAAGAGAGGTTGAGCAACTGAGTAACAAGCAGTTCTCATAGAAAATTTCTGTTGAGATACTTCCATTAGAAGGCCATATGCTCCATGTTGAGAGCGGACATGGCAAAAAATATATCTTTTGCCACTACACATTATTTATTGCGAAAATATTTGACGTATTAGAGAGGCGATATATTTATGAGAAAAACAATTTTATGTATCCTAAATACATTTATAGGTGATATTTGTATTAGAAAAAAGCCTGAGGTCCGAAAAGCATTCCGATAACCGCAAGATTCAAAATAAAACTGAA
Organism: Himalopsyche phryganea; assembly: GCA_022494535.1. Classification (NCBI taxonomy): domain Eukaryota; kingdom Metazoa; phylum Arthropoda; class Insecta; order Trichoptera; family Rhyacophilidae; genus Himalopsyche; species Himalopsyche phryganea. Next base: position 4,168,450 of record JAGVSL010000010.1, on the reverse strand, counting down.
AGAAAAAATAAAATCAGGAGATATTGAAATAGAAATATATGTTTCGCATTTATTATTTTTTTGCGATACCGTAATGCTTATATCTATTAATTATGTACGTGCTAAAATTCCAGTAAAAATATTTTTTGTTTGAGAAATAAGACATCATGAGAAATAAGAAGTCTCTATCCTGATATTAATTGTGGCAACCCTCGATGCAGTTGTTGGACACCTTTTACAGAAATCTTTTTTACTAGTTCACCATATCATAATTTTGGGTTATTTTAATTTATTCTGGTAGAGCATAGATGGGACTAGACGTTCGTGAACCAATGTCAACTAAAAATATTATGTGTCGCGAGATTTGAGACGATGAAATTGCTCACGCGCCCGTGTCGAACATCTTATTCACGCACCGGTGTGTGCGTGGCACCTGACTGGTTAAGGAGACAAAAATGTTTTTTGTTTGGGATAAAATGTATTTGTTGATTTATTATTTTACTTAAAATAAATCAGACAAGATATTTTGTCAGTAAATCAAAGATACCATTCCGAAAATGTCAAAAAGTGCATTTGGCCCAAAGTGTTGGTTAAGATGTTTTGGCTGTTAATTATCGATATTTACTTCAGGCGATACTTATATCTTCATCCACCCACTACATGATATTTTTCTGTTAATCTGTAATATTTACATGTGGCATAAAGGTTTGTTTCATCTAGTAATAATATAGTTATATGAATTATAGAAAAATACAAACTTTTCTTCCAATTCACATATCCTACTCTTATTCGAGTGGTTTCATTCATATGCAAATGTTACTTTTTTCTTTGACAGTTCGAACCTTCCTCTGAATAATGCATGTAAACTTGATATGGTTCTGCGAGAGCTTGTTTATTTGCGGAACCATATGAAACACGGTGTGGAGAAATAAATGAAATAAAAATGTACTTTATTTATTTCTGACTGTTTTTTTATTAATGAACAGAATAGTTGAGAAGATAACTACTGTGTATCAGTTATATGTTTTATTGACTTACGAAAGAATGTTAGGATAGATCAATTGGACATTTATTGTCTCAACACAGAAAAATTAAGAAATATATCAACAATGATTCTTAAAAACTAAAAATGATCATTCAAAACAAGATCCATCCGCTAAAAAATAAAGAATGATTAAAAAAAAAAATATCACCCATAGCAAAGGCTGACTTAGATCTAATGAATAAAAAATTAATACATTTAGTAAATGTTTTCTTCTACAAAATATGGATTTACAGGCGTAAGTCCCGGGCAATATTTACCCGTTAAATATAATGAGCTGTCAAAATAGTACACTTGTCAAATTAGTTAAAGGCACAACCGATACATACGTGAGTAAATTGTAGACATCATTTTTAACAAACTTTTGTGAAATGGCAAATAAATATTTAAAAGTGACGATTGATTCGATTTAACCGGTCAAAGTATAAAATGGTAAAGTTAATGAATAAAGCTGCTATAAAAAATACTAGCTAACGTCTATAATGCACCCTTCCAACATCAGAACTCTCATAAACATGATTTAAATTATATTTTTAATTCCTGATATCACAATGTGAAAACAATTTTTATTCATATGTAAAAATTTATCAAAAGATTTTCATTCACCCTGGATATAATACAATTCTCGACATGTTGAAGAATTTTATCATTAACAATACAAAAAATAAGATTAGTAGACCAAATAAACGTACGTGAGCCGATAAATAGAAAACAATATACTTTTAAGATGCTTTTGCGTATTTTGTACTCTGTAACGTTACAAAGTTATCCTTATAATCCTCACATTTACACACTTACACTTCCCGAAGTATCGAGCGTAAAGATCAACAATACATAAAATATATGAATATAAACCTAATCTGCAATCGTCGATTGCCGCAGGTTCAATCTAAACCAATAAAAGCCATTCTACAACTGTGTACAAAAATACAATTCGAAGAATTACTTCATTATTTTGCAGCAGCGTAAGAAAAACTTATCTAAATCATTTGAGACAATGTATACGGATGAAGCATATTTGAAAGTATATCCCTAATCGGCACAAGCTGGTCTATTAACCGGAGGTACACGATGTTTCTTACATGCTAACATAAGCCCTCTAAGACTTACACCGTAGTCTAAGCTAAACACTAATCACTGCAGCTGTCAGGGCGGACTAGATCTGTGTGCTAAAGCGCGGACGAGGGAGATCACCAAACACGTCTTCGTGAACTGACCGAGCTAAAGCTTTAATACTGGCCGCTATATCTTGTGGTTCGTCATCCTATACGTAAAACAATAAATTATTACAAACTTAAACTTTTACAACATTACATTACACATTTGGACAGTTTATTTTTACAACCATAAAATGCTACATCCTTGTGAAGTATTCAACTATTTTTTGTATCTGTCCATTTATTTTTTAAATTTACAATAAATAAATTTATTTAAAAAAAGTGTCAGCTTTTTAAATATATTTTCTATTTGACTTTCAAGGAGTGGGCAATTTAAGAGTTGAAAACATGATCGGATTGGCAATTCAAGTCTTTGTAGCATGGAAATGCACATATGATACTACACTGTTATTAGGATTGGCAATTAAGATATGAAAGATAACAATAAAGAAACAACGGATGATTAATGATGTACAATAATACATACTTGGTGATTGAGACCATCCTGAGATAAGTCGTGTAAATGTGCAAAAGCTGGAACACTCACAGGAAGACTTCTGGCGATGGAAGAATTCCTCGGTTGAGCGACATTACACCTTATATGAATACCTTCATCTCGACTCACAGAATCTGTTACAATTACATTTAATTAACAGATTTACTTTTCTGAATACTCTTGAAAAATGTATTCATTCAAAATTTCACACTCTAGGATCCTGTGGTATACATTATTTAGTACACTTATTAAAGAAATAAAATTGGTTCATACAATGAAAACTTGTAAAAGAATTATGCATTGGTAAAAAAATCATATATTTATTATTAAACCTTTAAAATACTGAACCAAGAAAAAATGAATAAGAAATCATTACCATCGGTATCTGACTCGTAAGCGTCCGAATTTTCTCCATCATGCGGCGGCGTGGAAGAATCCATACCCTCTAGATCAAATATGCCTTCCGAATCGAGAGAGTCTTCCTTATAACTTCCGTGACTAACCAAATTCTGTAATGGAAAATTATGTTTGACACAGAGCATTTTCATCTAATTAGAATCATAAATTGTCATCACGTGAGTGAGCATTATGTGAGTGATACTAAATTTAATATTGTTTACTGTTAATCCTTTATAAATTATTCTAAATAAATTATGAGATTCAATGGAAACAACTATGTACATTAATATTCCACAGTTCTTGTTTATACAGGACCAGTTTTGTGCAGCTTAAAATCGTTGATTTCATCAGTAGAAATTTGAAGTAAACCAGTTCTGTTGACAAATTGTGGAATATGTATTATGCATAGTGGTTTCTGATGGTAAATTATGGAATGTGCTCAAATATTTATTTCGGAATTTAACAGCGTACCTTAGAAATACTTTTTGGCTTAATTTTGATATTTCCGTGGGCAGGCTGATGTCTTCCCTTGGCGATACCGATAGGAGGTATTTGATGCTGGCGATTTTCACTCATTGAACTGGCCAATGTGTTTCTATCTATATTTGGCAAAGACATTTCTACGTTTTCTGCTTGGCTGCTAAGTATGCTGAAATTTAACATGATTTGGTGTTGATTCTTGATAAAAATAACTGATAAACTGCAAACTTTCGCTTATTATGTACGAGTACTTGTAGCATATAGAAGCGTTCTTGTAATTTAAGAGAAGTATATAAATCTTTACTTCTGCCGAATACAAACTAAAGTTCAAAAGCTCAAGAAAGAATACCTAGCCAGTATTATCCTGTGATCCCTGTGGGCCTGATCTTTGAACTGCTCGAATTGATTGTATTTTCTTTCTCGGAAGATTCGAATTTCCTCTTCGACGGCTTCCACTTCCGCCTGCAGAGCCCGAGCGAGTTTCATGTTCAATATCCCTACTCCTGGGTGAACAGACGAGACCGGTCTCTTGTCAGATATCATGTCTTCGTTCGGCACACTCATCAACATTTTGAAAACTGGAGAAAATCTTTCACACTGACGCAAAGTAGCCAATTTCTGTTCGGTCATCTGTGAAATTAAAAGACAGCGGAGTCAGATAATAAATAAATTTCATAACAATCTTAAAATTTCAATTTTGAAAGGGGGACAGGTAGCTTATAATAATGGTAAGCTTAAAAAATTTAAATCTAAATAAAACCATTGCAACCTCACACGTTTTTGCTTGTAATCCTGCCGCTTGAAACTCTTCTATCAAAGGACGGCATTTCTTGCGATTCATACTGCGAGCAACGATTGTAAAGAAAATTTTGAATGATATCAAAGTAAGCCGGTGTCCATGTTTTGCAAAACTTGCTTCAAACTGGAAGCAGCTTAGCCTAAGTTGTCGGGTTAAAGTTATTAACAGTTTAAACACGTGTAACTTGTGCAACATAAATATTAGCTAAAAGTGCCAAGCTCATAATAGTCAAAATATTTTGTTACTTTCTCTATAAAAATATTAAATTTAACAGAAATATTTTTTTACCCCAAAAGATTTCACGATTAAGATAAAAAATATAATAGACATCAAAAAAATAATACGGCTGATATTTAAATAGTAGAATTTTATTCAGGTCACTATATATGATCAATCCGCAACTTGTGATAAGATTAGGGTATTCCAATGTGATTCCATTTAAAGACTGCCCAATGTTGTGAAATGTTGGTGAGCAAATAGTTTCTCCAATTTAAGATATCGACTGAGAGTACTTGGTGGAATTTCAATATAAAATTTGAACAAACCAAATTAGTTTCTCATTAAAATTAACTATTTTATACTCCAGATATAAAAGTATTCCGCTAAAAATATTCAAATCTTCGTTAAAGCAATATTCATATACGACATAGAATGCAATCTAGATGTATTAAAACCAATCACTTATCTTTGCCCTTACAAAAGGCAATATTGTAAGTTTATCCGATTTGTTTAGTTACTTTGTCTATGCACAAAGCCAAAACTGCTGTTACCTATATCTGCGTGCGATCCTGCTAAGTAATTTGGATTGCAAATTTATGTTTCTTTTAATTTTTGTGATGCTTAAATGTTACAGGAATATATCATGTAAATGCATTTAAAAGTAATCAAATAAACATACAACCAATTTAGCATTAACAAGCGTATGTTGCAAGTGAAAACCGTGAGTGTGCATTCCGCAAACCAGGCAGCGGTTGACGACCCATGAACCGACACTCCTCGCTTCCAATAATGACACCTCCTCGCATTGGATATTCCATTTTGAAACCGAACATAACTTCTGGAAAAATTAAAAAGCATTATTATTTTCCATTCTAATTTATTAATTTGACGCAACCTTCAAATACGTCAAGAGAGCGACTCATCTTTATTCGATTGCTTCATGTTCTTATCAAAATCAAGACATATTATTAAGTCTGTCCCAATTTGTAGCATTTGGACTCCGAATGGAGCTTATCTCAACAGAATTCTTTCTATGAGAACTGCTTGTTACTCAGCTCCTCAATCTCTATTTTATTCGATGAGAGTAAGGATCGAAGGATACGGAAAGGGACAATACTAGTGGTTAGCTAATCGTTTCCATGGATGAGTGGGAGGGAATTTTAGACATCACACAATTCCATAAATCGATTGAAAAATGAATTTATGAAACTCCCCATACAGGGATTCGAACCCGTGAGCACCATAACTGAAGCCAAGGATATTCACCAATCGACTAAAGGCCCGCAATTGATTCGCCTAGTCATTAGTTTTTTGTTAACTATTAGTAGTCAATCCTTCAGAAAACTCAACGTAACCCACCAATTAGGAAACCAGTGAAAGAAGAAATTAGAGGGTTAAAGACCTCTTAGAATAGATAATGAAAAGTAGGACTTATTCGATATTACTCAGTACCAACAAGGTTGGACAATCGAGAATTATTTAGCATGATAATTGAAAAAATACTGAACTTTTTTTAACCGCTGCACCTTATTCACAATATTCTTAACCTGTCCCTGCTGAGTCGCTTAAGGATATTTCAATAGCAAATAGTACAAAAATTAATTCAGTAGTGATGGTGTTAACCAAACTTATGGAGATTATCAGGACAAATCAGGCTATATCTGAATACAATAATTAGCTTGTATACAAAATTTTAAAACTTAAGCTCTTTATATTTTTGAGCATCAGCTATCAACACACCGATATCTGCCATCTCAACAGTTGAGACGTTAGTAGTCAGCGGGTTAATAATATGACATGATCCAATAAAAGAAATGAAATAAGTCATATTTTAAGTTTTTTTTTGCTTTTGATAAAAAAAGATTTTCCTTAGGCAAAGTTAGTCAGAATGGTGATAATATGAGCTAGTATGGAAGGCTTTATATGATTAAAAACAAACATACAGACAAACTATATTTTCATTCATGTGACTTATTTTGATAAAAATGTGATTGTCAACAGACCTGAGACCTGAGTCAAACAATCAGAGATTAAAATTAACATCAAGGCTTGATTTCTGTTTCATCATTTCATATAAATGTACAGATTAATTCGCCGCTGCCTAACTTCATATCCCATGACATTTTTGACAAGGAGTTATGTATATTTTTATATCAAATGGGAAAAAATATTACGATTGATTCGCCAAGCAACTTGACTGCTGAATTGAATAACAGTGTTCATCAAAATTGATAACTAAAAATTTTATCATTTTGATGTGCACATTGGTTACAAATAAGAATGACCGTCTTTCATAGATGTCATTTGTGGAATTGTTTTACCGGACGTGGCCTGAAAATTTCTATTTTTACAGGGAAAAGTGACCAAAATGATGTCTTAGGCTGTGTTAGTTTAGATTTGGTGTTTTATACCCTAAAACATTTCATTTCACTTGATTTTTTATGTAAAAATAGCATTTTTAGACCACGTCCGGTAAAACGAATAATTTCCTCATTTGTATATATTATGTTATAAATGTTTCACAAATATTCAAATATATTTGTATGCAAAAAATTTTAGTACGAAATGTCAAGAAATAATATCAGTTAGCTATCATTTTATGGATAAGATTTCACTGTGCCTACACATACCAGATTAAAATTAATTTATAGATAGAGCACATGCATTTATAAAGACAAAATTATTACTTTGAGACATTTCTCTAGTATAAATTTTACCAAGTATGTAAGATTGTGTCAAATGGAACTATTATAATGTCTGAGGCAGCAAAACTAATACGAATTTGGCATTAATCAATTTTAATTTTCCAGCCATACAAATAAGCAAATCATAATAAATATTATAGTCGAGAGTTCACCCTCATCCCCTTAAGTCAAGGTCAATGAATTTGTTTACCTCATAGAAGAAATCGTCTGTTTCATCCAAAGAAGACAACCCGAGCTCTTTCTCTTCTAAGTTATTAACAAAGCCGTCTTCATATCTGATGACCACATTTAAGCATTTGCAAGCAATAAGCATAATGTAAACAGTAACTACACTCTTTCTATTAAAGAAACACTAAACAAATTATCAAACTCTTTGTGATTTGGCCGGACAGTGGGAGCAGAGAGTTGTATGAAATGGCCGACGAAAATACAAGCAAATACAATATGTAAGTTTTTTCTCGTTTTTGGTTGGAGCTAGGTACAGCTGATTGTCAGTCACACTGGCTGGCTAACAACATGCATCTCTGTTCCTCTCACGTGCGTGATATGTAACTCGCGAGATAAAGAGAGATGAAATGACATACGAACTGCCAGCACAATACTTAGTTGGAGAATCGTTCATTTATTTAGTTGTCTCTTTTTGCATCATCCGAAAATATAAGATGTTATGTAAAGCCAGATACACGTACTTGGCATAACTATATTGTGCTATTTTCAAAACAATAATTTATTTTGATAATTTAGATGCATAGTTGCATTTTTATACACATTAAATGGACATTAAACTATTCGGTACATAATCAAATGGTTAGATTTTAATCAGCAAGTGATCGAAAGGGCTCAAAAAAGAGAAATAATTATTCGTGCTATTTATTTTTGTTTTCACGTTCAATAGTTCAATTGAATAATAAACTTGACAACGCCGCTTCATAGTTGCCCGATTTATATGCATGATTAAACCATTTGCACAACACATTTGTACAAACACACTTTATGGAAATAATTCTTAAAGTGTGGTTCGCGGTTCGCTTGTAATTAACTATGAAACTGCTTAAAAACAAATTATCATTCGTGTCTCTTCAGATGTTGAAAAAACTGATGGAGATGCAAATATGTTGCATTTAATTATGTATTCTTTTTATTTCAACACGGTGCTTAATGTGAATAGGTTTATCAGAGCTTCTCTAGGACCCAATTCTTGAAATCGAACATTAAAATCTTACGTCAGATTATTTTTGTCTACGGGAACTGCTTGTTACTTAAGAGTTTAACCTCTCTTTTGTTCGAATGTAGTAATGAATTTAGTAGTATTTTAACCCCCCCCCCCATCGTCACATAGAATTGTACCCAAAAGTCGCCTGCACTATTTTTTTCCATTTTGCGGTGACTGTGTATTTTGAAAGTAAATTTAAGAAACAACTTTTTCAACGTCAGCGTCGGTGCGAAGGGGTGTCTCACGAGATTATTTTTTATTTAATGGTCAGGTCACTTTGTTGTTATTTAGAAGCATATCGGACTCTTGAATGAATCTACCGAGGCTTCCAACATTCTGCCATCAAAAAAATACTCCAGGACCATTTGATGTGTGTTAGATGAATTTTTGAAGCGTTTCTTGAATTTTAAGAAACATCAAATGAATTTTTCCGTAAATATGCAGTTTGAATTAATAGATTTGCAAGAATTCAATTGAATTCTGCAAACGACTTTCACTTGATGTATATCCAAATAATATAGTTAAAAGTGCTCATCAAATGGCTTTTTTATTTGGAAGTACATACCTATGTTTGTGAATAAACATTCTACAAGGAGCATTAATAAATCAATCTTCATTCACTAAATAAAATTAACAGACAACCATATCGCATCTGTTTTCGCACACCAGAAAATTTGAGCCTAGATTGCAGGATTTAGTTTCTAACAAACAATTGAATAATAAAACACATGATGAACAAATTCAAATATTATTTTTTTCTATATTAATAAGAGTAGGTAATGTATATTTAGCTAAAAATATGAGTTAACAGAATAAAATATTTTTTGCTTTTTTTGTCTTTTAAATTATGATTTATTAAACAGAAAACATTTATAAGGGCTATAAGGGTATCAGAACATTTAGCTGCCTTTAGATTAAAAAAAGAAACTTCGACATTCGCAAATCACTTGCTAATGGAGAACCATACGTTTAATGCGGATGATGGGGTTAAACTGTTGCATAAAAACATGGGGGATCATAAATTATTTTATCAAGAAATTTTGGAAATCAATAGAGCCCAGTTAAATTCCTTGCCAATTCTGAATGAGCAGCTGAACCTTCCTAATTCTCCGTTATTATATCCTATACGTTGAAACACCTAACAGATGTCACTAAACGGGAAATGATTGTATATATTTACCCTTTCGTCGAATTGCATCCCGTCGAAACCCACAATGCTATTATAATTGTAAAATCACTAGTAATTCCATAAGAAGTTGGAAAGCGGCAATTCGCCACTCTGTAAATGTGGTGTTTACAAAATAAGGATTAAGGCGATTCTCGAAATTTTAGCTCAGGTATAGGTGTGGCTCTCAGACGTATATTATCTTACCTCGTAAATAATATTTGTCGTATTTGTATCTTCTATATAAACGTTAGACACTGTTTACTGTCTGTCAGTTCGAGTTCATTCGTGTGCACGAATGCCTGAAGATGCCGAAAGGCGGAACCCGGGTCGTTAGTGACAAAATACATGGAAGTGTACAAAATCTCAATAATCCAAATTAGAAAACATTTAGAAAAGAAAGGGTGGTCCACCAAATATTTTTGATTTCATTGTCCTTTAGACCAAAATGTTTATGCCCCGGGTTTATAGCTCGAAACCTAAATCGTGCACTCGGTGTGCACGTGATCGGTGTACCGCGTCTTAACACGTCAGTGTAAACCGAGGTGTGGATCTCTACTCGTAAAAGATTTTCTATATTTTTTATGAAACACCAACCTATCGTATTTTTCTTTCTGCACATTATATGCTTAGTGTATGCTACCACGTCTTGAAGTATTTTCCTTCTGAGATATATTTGAAACATTCCGAACTATGTTTTTTTACCATGGTCACCCCCCATATGGAGCATATGGGTTCCAAGTGTTTCTACGAGAACTGCTTGTTACTTAGTTGATCAATCTCTCTTTTTCGAAGAGAGTATGGATAGAAGGTTATGACTAGGTTACGCTGACAAATACACCTGTATGAAAGGGACATAGTGGGTGGCATCGAGTTAAACGTTGAGCATTCTATTAACTGTACCTACTTAGTATCTAAGTGTATCTTTTTTCTTTTCGTTTGAATCAAGTAGGGATTAAATTTATTTACGGTTAGTATTGGTATAGTTTATAATTTAGGTAACGATCGATCGTTACTTTGTTATCGTAAACGTAACCAATATGAAAATAACGAATATTTAATTTTACTCAAAATATCAAGTTTTGTCAAAATTCTCATTAAAATGGACATAGAGTAATATAATATACAAAAAGGTGATTTCCATAGACAACAATTATATGATATCACTTTTACGAGACGTCACTTTTAAAATTCAAAAGCTGTCAAAATTTCTTAAATGCCCACAGTTATTTGAGTTAGTTCGATTTTTGGTGGTTGTCCACTCAGTATTAGTTCAATAATACTCTATACTGAAGAAAATCCCACGCATATGCTGATTTCTATTGAGTATATAAACAGGAATTAATCATGGATAGATTTGAATATATTCAGGCTAGACTAAGTGAAACTGAAAAATATTTAAAAGGCGACAAAGGTGTTCGGTTGTACGACGGAGATGACAAAGTTAGCATATTTTTTTTTTTACAAATTTTTTTGCAGTATTGTAAAGACGAGATATCATAATTTCCAGCGCTCAATAGCGGTAGTGCTCCATGGGTAGGGCTGCCAGGAGTCCGGGTATTCCGGGTTTTTCCCGGTTTCGAGCCCCTTGTCCCGGCGCCCCGAAGGGAGCTTTCGGAAGAGCCAAAAATCTCGGTTGTGGTAAATGTTCGTATTGGTGGACGTGATCTAAAAATGCCTAAAGTTGTGTATGTCACAAACTTTTATTTTTGTCCACCATATTGCAATAAACTCATGCTATTTCGGCTTCACGCCGCGCGGATTCTCACAGATTCTCCACCGCCGCGCGCGGCGTGAAGCCGAAATAGCTCTCAATTAACTAATAAAAACTTCGTAGAACTGAAAACTTTGATATTTTATCCTATTATAATTGAGTTCTACCAAATAAATGCCTTACACATAATAAAGATAGTTGAATTCATAGGAATCTTCATTTAGACTCATTTGTTTGATGCAAAAATGAATATATTCGGTTTTAAGGACACTGCCGAGTTTATTACAATATGGCGATCAAAAATAAAGTACACATACTATTATTATGCGATAAACCACTATTCAAACGTTTCCTTTCATCATTATTGAATATTTTTCATATATTTAGCTTGATAAAAGACTGTTCTACCCTAAAACAATTCATTTCATATGCTTTTTGATGAAAAAAATGCATTTTTAGACAACGTCCACCAATACGAACATTTGCCTCGGTTTTAGATAAACTCACTTCGGTCACAAATACCGAGTTGCCCCTGTTACATAGTTACAAAAAATGCAAAAATAAAACAAAACTTTTGTAGCGTAGTCATCAACGGCCATTTTAAAACGTGGGAACAATTTTCTTTTTTTTATCATGTCCACTCCTAACGTGGAGCATATGGCCTTCTAATGGAGGTATCTTAACTTTTCTACTAGAACTGCTCGTTACTCAGTTGCTCAACCTCTCTTTTTCTAAGAGAGTAGGTATAGAAGGATAGGGCTATGACAGGACTAGTGGATAGCTAATCGCTCTCGCAATGCCCTGTTTTTAGGATCGGATGGGTGGAAGGGAATTTTAGACATCACAAACATACATGACTACGAACAGAAATCTATAAATTGATTGAAAATTCAATTTATGAAACTCTCCGCACCTGGATTTGATCCCGAGACATCCGTAACCGTAGCCAACGTCGTCAGCCACTGCACGATTGTTATTTTCTTTTACTTCCTACAAATGACTATAATACGGAATAAATTACGAGAATACTAATTTATATAAGGAAGGACATTAAATTTAATTCGTATAAGTGTACTCATTATCATTCTCATTAGTTCTTGTTTATATCTCAATTCATTATTATTTGATCACAAAATCAGCGTCAAAATCATTTGTATAATTTAAATAAAAAAATATTCCTGCAAGGAAATCATCAAATACGATTTCGGATGGGGGGAGTCAATTTAAATTAAATGTCCCGGTTTGGATGTCAATAAATATGGCAGCCCCATCCATTCGGGAATCGTAAATATTATTTTTAGATTCTATATTTATAGTAAGTGATTTTAAATATTTTCTGAAAGAGTGATTGCAGATGTTAAACTCTATGAATGATGGCTTGAAAATTATGTTGTTTAGCAGTTATTTTGAATTGAAAAATTTCCCAAATGGTAAATAACCTAGTGTCAAATTATTAATTAAATCAATACCCTTTTTTATAAATAAAATTGAGCCTATTCGTGATACATCATTCTTCTTGGTGAGGAAAATATGAAACAATTGTTTGATAGTACCCGTTGTTATTTACTTACTTAATGAATTACTAAATATTTGTTTACTTTTATACTACTTCACCACTTATTTGATTTAATTATTGTTTGATTGTAGTACATCTCTTATAAATGTTTTATTACAGACACAGTTTGCAAACGGAGAAGTAGTATTAACTAGTCACAGACTTTTGTGGGGCCATCCAGGGGATATTTCTCGTGGTCAAACGTGCCTTTCGTTAAATTTACAATATATTTTCTGCATGACAGAAGAAAGTGGAGGCCCGTTTGGTTTGGGGCAAATCAAAAGAGTGGCGATTCACCTGTATGCTCCGGTTGCTGGTAAGCATAATAGAATATGCAAGCGTCTTAACGGTGTGCCCTTCCTAAACACTATTGACATCTATATAACATTAACGTATTGTAATATTTTTGTATGAGAATTGAGATTGGATTTAGATCTCATCAGATCAGCAAATCCATAAAAAAATCTCAGATCAGCAAATCCATAAGTAGAAACTTTTATTTAAATATGTATTAGCTTGCAACTTAATGAGAAAAATGGACCAAATCGTGAATTTTCATTGTGATAACTTGATTTATATAATTTCATTTTCACAAGTACATTCATTTTCAAAAATTGGATTTTTTTGTAGAAAATTCATTCCAATATATAGATACAGTTATAGTGAAAGTCCTGTAATTTTATTTTATTTCAGGAAAAGTCCCCGGTCCTGTCGTGCACAGCACAAACCAACACATTAAGTTGTCGTTCAAAGATGGCCTTGACCAAGAATTTCTACAATCTTTAAAAAATGCAGTTGAAGCGAAGAGTTGGGAAAAAGATATAGTACCCAAAACAGAACAAGAAATTCAAGACAACCTCCAATTTCTCGTGAAGACTAGGACCGGCATCGTCGGAATTGAGAGAAGTCTGGTAGAAAAGCACAAAGCAACAGATGAGAGCATTACTATAGCTTTTCAAGATTTGAGTAAACTTATGACTATGGCGAAGGATATGGTCAACATATCAAAAAATATTTCAACAAAAATACGAGTAAGATAATATTTTACAAATTATTTGGACATTTGGACTTTTTGGAACAATGAATGGGTATAAGGGGATGTCATTGCACAAAATAAACCTCCAATGCGCAAAAATCATGTTATGAGATAAAGACAAAAAACAATTTTAAAAAATCCAGAGAATGGTTTTAAAAAAAATAGTAATGCAGTTTATTAGAGTAATATTAATTATTAGACTATTTCAGTTATTTAAATGATTGATAATGTGTAACAGTTTTACAATAAAAGAAATAGCATAGTTAAACTGTTACATCGGAGGTATGTTACACAGTTTTAGCAGAATGGAGATATCAACTATGAAACAATGAATTACAATATGCAGAAGTTACCAATAATACAGATATTCAGTGCTTATTAAAAATACAATGTTTGTCTTATAACTAACGACATATCTCGCTTGATATTAAATTTGTCACTAATATTAAGCAGCCTACCTTCTAATCAATTCCTTATGAAATGTGTACTTGGCATTATCCACACGATTTATTCATTGCACAGTCAAAGGTTCTATTGAGCTACAACTTTTTGTTTAATTTATCAATTCCTTTAATAATTTTTCATCAACCAAATCAGTATTATGAAATTCTTTTTAAAATATCCAGATGTAATTGTTGAAAGTCATCATTCATAGAAATTCCTTCTGTTATTATTCATGAAATTACTATAAATCTATCCATCTTATTCTAATTCTTAATTTTGTCTTACTTGATTTTAGGAAAAACAAGGTGATATAACGGAAGATGACACATTGAGATTTAAGTCTTACCTAATGAGCCTCGGTATCGATGATCCTGTCACAAGGGACGGTTTTAGAAATGATTCAGACTATTACACAGGTCTCGCACAGCAAATATCCGACATGCTAGTAGGAGCTTTAGTGGTAATATTTGTATTTTTGCTTATTACCTAAATCTATTGTTTCTTTTTCCATTTGTACAAATTGCCACATTGCCATGATGTTTTTCTGGTAATTTTCACAGACAAAAGCAATATCACATTAAAATTAAAAAATGGGTCCATTAATCACTTTTTCAATAAGGTGGAAATGAAACATTATATTTTGTCTGTGTGCAAACTTTCTTATTTGTCTATCACTTGAAAAGACCTCGCAAGTCTCCTCTACACGAGAGAGAGACGGCCTCTACCTCAGAAGGAGATAGTGCTATAGGGAGGGGAAATGGAAGCAAGGGTCTTCATTCACAAAGTCGCGTTCGGTTTGTACGTGTATGCCCACCCGGGGTCTACACATTTATTCGCACAATTATTAAAAACAACACAAATGAATTTTATCGGTAAGGTGAAAGGAAAATTACGCAATCCAATTAACAAGTCCCTCGACCACTATGCGAGGGAACGGGCGGCGCTTGGATCCTGATGGGAAGCCAGCCTAGGCAACCAGTGTCTCCGCCTTATCAGTGAGCCGTTACGCGGCTTTACTATTGAATTTACTGTTGCGTAATTTACAAACACTCACAGCACGTGCACGGTGCGACTACGAGACCGGGTTTCGGTGGACTGAATCCCCGAAGGGCGGGACAACCACTTCTTGTAAAAAAACTCTGGCCTATAGTCGGATCGCACACGTATACACGGAATCTCGTTTTAGGACCGACTTCAATACCGGGCGTCGAATACCCCAGCGAATGGTTACGCCACTGGCTGTTACACGTACTGAGGTCGCACAATAAATTTACGCTCGAGAAAGCACTCCAAATCGGCGGGAGTCTCCACTTTGTTTCGCGATTCACTTTCGGCTACAAAATGGTGTACAGTCGAAGGCGTGTCTGCGAAACCACCTCTTAAGATCCTTAGACCACCCAGCGATTCCACGAAGAAGGTGTTTCCCGTTCGCCACTCAAATGTCCACCGACTCTCTAGCCAATTGCAGCTGTCTTTATACCTGTCACTGGACCAATGTAGCAGGTTACTGTCTGGTTGGTTCTGAGTCGATACCAGCAGGCGCGGATCTGGCTTTTGATAGGTGGTATCTTGCCATGAAGGTAGTTTCGTTCTATAGAAGCGTGCGGGTGTCCATTCGTGGTACATTGAAGAAATAAAATCGCATACCCAAACATTGGGGTCGCGTCACACTATTAAATTATTTGGCAGCAAAAAATTATCACCTACCAAATAATATCGTTCGTTCATATCATCGTCACCGCCCGATACTTTGATCGACTGCTTGATGCCTCTCCGTACACTTTTCAGTCCATGGCCATTCGTTCCCAACTAATTCAGACTAGATTATTTTAGAGTAATTTTATTTCCAAGAAATTTGTCTTCAGTAGCAAAATAAGCCTAAACAACAATTTACAAGAGTTAAAGCATTCTAAAGCCAATTGAAGTAAAATTCTCAGGGAGTCTTGTTTTTGTTGTATTGAGAAATAAAAGTGTTAATTAAACCAGACCAAATTATTATGTTTATTTTTAAATCAAATTTTCCACATGATATGTACTTTTGCGAGTAATTAACGAAAAAATAACATTGCAAAATAGATTTTAAAAATCTTTCCCTTGGAAACTTTTTGATGATAACAATGTTCATTTTTAGGTTAGTATTTTAGAATGATGGCTTTTTAATTACATCAAAATTACTGCAATGAATGCCTTCATTTCCTGCACCATTGCAAGTGTCTAAATTTCTATTTTCATATTTTCTATGGATTCGGCAGTAACTTTGTGGAAAAGTTCATATTTAATAAGTCATGTGTCTAAATTTCTGCTGCTGAACTGCAAGTTGGGTGATATGTGTGGCTGAGCTGTGTTTTTCGCATGTCAATACTATTTTATATTTATCTTATAGGACGCCGGTGGTATGATGGCTTTAGCTGACGTGTGGTGTCGTATTAATAGAGCTAGAGGTCTCGAACTCGTTTCACCTGAAGATCTCCTAAATGCTTGCAGGTTTTAAGCATTCATTATTTTGTAATTGATACCCATTTTTGTTCTTTAATATTTAAAACTTTTAATGAAGTTGTCAAAGAAATAAAATAGGCAATCATTTTTAGATATAGTTATATTCTTGACTTAAATTTTTAAATTGTTGATTTCGCGTTTGTATATTCAGGTACCTTGTCATTAATGCGTTTTTAGTGATTTTTATAATAAAATAAAGTATAACAATAAGTTCTAACACGCCATTCAGGTTCAATGGGTTAATTAAATGTCGAATGCTGTTTTTTAAGGATACTTGATTCAGTAGGAGCACCGATGTCACTTAGAAAATTTCCTAGTGGAGCATGTGTTATACAACTTCACACCCATGATGACAATGTCGTAATAAAAGCCACCAAGGAATTGGTAATTTATTATGCTTATTTTATTATAATTTTAATGACGATTGTGTTCTATCTATTTATATATACAATAGACATTTGTGATACAAGAATGAATTCAGAATATAGAGAAGTTCTACCTATCTCAGATACTGATTGAGTTTTTTGGCTGATGCTTTTTACCGTGTTCCAGTTGGAGTCTGATGGCCCACTGACAGCAGAAGAGCTCTCTCAAAAAGCTGGCGTATCTCTCCTACTGGCCAGAGAACGTCTGATAGGTACAGAGTCTGCGGGATTTGCTTGCCGTGATGATTCTATAGAAGGACTTAAATTTTATTCAAATTTGTTTCTCACCAAAGATGCTTGATAATAATTATTGTCATGATCTGTATGCAGTAAATGTCAGTATTTAGTTGTCTGTTCAATAATCTTGGCAAAAAAAATTACACTCTTGCAATTTATTATTATATAATTTACACTTGACATTTCAATTGAAGACCTACTACATTCTTTTATACCTTGCTGTGTAGTTTTTGAGAATGCACAATAATTTTTCAGTAAGAAAACTTGATTTTCAACATTTATGGATGATTCCAATTAAATGTAATACAGATGAATTATTGATTTTTATAAGATTTAACTTCTAATGGCTGATTGTATATATATTTTTAGTTATAATGCTTTATGTTAACAAATACATAAATAATTTATGTTTCAAAAATGTTTTATTTTTTTACATCCTGAAATAGCCTCTTATGTGTGCATGATGCAGTAACTTAAGTCTTTCCAGGGGTGCACAAGCTACACACAGTAAAGTAATTATTTCTGGTTTTCATAGTCATTTTATAAAGCTACATTGGATTTTATTTATTTTTATATACATTGGAATTTAACTTTAAAATTTGAACACCTTTACACACTGACCTGTAAAGCAGTCTTCCGGGTTCTTGACACATATTTTCGTCTGCAAACAGGTTTATTCAACATGGCATGCATATGGATATTATTTCTTTAGTTTCCAACTGGCTAACTAACTTTTTTCATGGTTCAATATTTTTCTCCAATGATGGCTTTACTGGTAAAATCATCTATTTTTAGAATAATTTGATGAGTTGAATACTCCCTCCTAGTCATTCAACTTTTCTAGTCATGTCTTGGAAATATGAAGAACTAGGGAGTTGTAAGGCACAGTTGTGAGTAAATGTGAAAGATCTGAAAAAATACAATGACACTAATGACTAGAATTTAATGAAATACAATTACAGGTTCAATAGTAATCTCAATTTGAAGATGAGCGTAAAACATTACAAATTGCATGAAAAAACCGCAGACTCATAAGTGTTAATACCACAAAAAAGGTTGTAGAATTTGAGTCAAATGGCATAGACATACGTCATGTTTTCAAACCTAACCTCATCATTGGATCATTTTCTTCCCTAAAATAGAGGTTGAAGACTGACTTATGACCAGTCTTTGTTAAAATATTATACTACTGTAGTATTAATACTCATTTTAATTCAATACATCATCAAAAATCTATCAAAAGAAGACAATAATACATAATAAATTTCTTTTATATTTTTAATGGAATCGTAGGTATCTTAGTGGATTTTTTTCTTGTCTATCTCTAGTGCATTTCTCAGGTTGTGAAAAAATGGGATGGGCATAGTACTGAACTTGTTTAAAAAATCGTAATGTTCATTATACTGCACAAATGGAGTGGACAAAGGCATTAAAATATTCCAAAGCAATGTTTTCTCACAAAATATTCCAAAGTAATGTTTCCTCACAAAAGCTTTTTATTGAGTTGCCAAATGTATATATATATATATAACATATTCTTTAAACCTAGAAAATATGTGAGTACAATCTATAATAATGTTACATATATTCGGACATTGATATGAATAGTAAATTTGATTCTTTTTATTTTTATATTGATAGATTTAATATTCACAACATACAATATTTGTACAAATAGATTTAATTTAAGACATCGACTGGCTGAAAAAATACATGGAAGTGTACAAAATCTCAATAATCCAAATTAAATAGATTTAAGTTGTTTTAATGTGTTACGTGCATTATTCATAGAGGCCTGTCATTCTTGTTACCAATTTTGCAATTAGAGGTACACAAACAATGGAAAAATTGACAACTTAATTATTGAATTGAAAAATTGGTTTTCAATGTTTTCAAAATTAATTAATATTATAGAATCTAAGGATTATAAATTAAAAATGAAAACTTCACCTTTGCAAGTATAAAGAAAATGATAAATATCATAATATGTATCTCAATTTTTCCAATGTCTTTCCAATTACTCCTGCACTACATAACTAAAACACTTTTTTTACGAAAATATGTTTAAGACTCGAAAGTGAAAATTGTAATAAAATGTCAACATTATTATATGAGGATGACAAACAAGCACAATGATCTTAAACTAAATTATAGACATGTAAGTGGGTAACCATAACTTACTTAATATCTATATTTATTAAATTGGAGCATCAAAACTTTGTAAAAAGAAGTGGTGAAAAAATAATGCGAAGAAATTTATAAAAAAATAGTTTACTTAATTTTATCATGGAATTTTTTCAAATTCTTATTTATTAAATTTAAGAAAATACTATATAATTTCTTACGCTGTGATACTGAAAAGAATATGACATCATATTGATTCTTTCATGTGTTCATAAGTTCACATGGCAAGGGCGAATAAAGCATTTAAAGTAAATTGGAGAATCATGAATATGATCAGAAAGATAAGAAAAACAATCCAGAATTCATTGTATGAAATGAATCATATTAAATAGACATTTTTCCAATGCATAAGTGTAATTATGTTTAAGTAAAGCTGTATCACAGTTAAGTCAAAATTAAAATGACTTTAACTCTGCTTTATGATAGTAGCCGAGGTGTTTTTCCTCCTATATAGAAGGTATATGGAAGATGGCAATATTATCACTAAAACAAAATTCACAAGCACAAATACTGCTGTTCTCTGTTTACTGACTGAAACAGATTTTATTGAATCGGTGTGGAAAAAATAAAAATTAAAAAATGTACCAGAGGAGGCAGAAGAAATAGATTAATAAGATAACATATTTTTCACACACTTTACGGAAACAGCTAGTATTGCAGAATAAAAGAGAACTGTAAGATGTGTTTTATTGTGACTTTGCTGTCAATAGAGACACAATAAATGGCAGTCGCATTGTAGTGTGTAGGTATAGGTATGAACGTCAATTTTATCAATCCCGGCAAGAAAATTGATATACATCAGTTATAGAAATAAGCAAGGAGAGTATAAATTACTTAAAAAGTGTTTATAGTACACCAATAGAAACATTTAAAATACTGTAAGACTAACTATGATAATGGAAATTTCGTAAATGGTCACAATAATTCATGATAATCATCGAGTAATATTGTAGTTTTTTTTAAGCAGAGTACAGTGTTCTTTATTTTAGATTAACTGCATCTTGAAATGCTTTGGGTAGTTGTTTATTCTGGCTGCTGATATGCCATGCGTCAGAGTCGTTGCTCTGGCGCTGACAATCCAAAAAGTAATTTACGCCTTTCGTGAACGGCGCCATCAACTCTTCTTCGATGGCTTTCGACAATGGATGCAAGTACACCGCATTGTTTGCAATGAACTCCTTGATGTCAGTAGATACTGGACGGTTCGCCAATTCTACAATGTCAATCTAGTCATAAAGAAAATAAGAAAAGAATTAGCAACCGAAAACCTCAATTTAACATAAGTCAACTGCGTTTGGGATATAATGCAAAATCTTAACTCTAACAATGCAAAACCTTTTTTAAAGCACCACTCAAACAAATTGAACAGAAATATTAGGTTTTCACTTTTTTATGAATTGTGAAGATGCGGTTTCACATTATTAATTTGCAAATACAAGTAAAAATTTCATTTTAGATTAATTAACATGAAATCAATAAACCAATCACCGAAAAAATAAGAAAGAACAGATATTGTATTACAATTGAAACAAATTATTTTACTTACTTTAGCATCTGCAGCCTTATCGGGAAATCCTAAGTGGTTGGATAAGCATTCTTGTAATGTCCTAACTTTAGTGGGATAGCGTCCAGAATTGTTCTTAAACACGATAGCATCAGCTACCTAAGAAAATGCATAATTAATATTAGTAAAAATCATCAGGAAAGTTAACGGGCCACCCATATTACTTATAAATAATGTTGTTGAGTAAAATCAATAGTAGCTAACAGTCCAAATTATTGTTCTCCATTTGACATCAAAAAACTATAGCTGTGTGATCCCTAGTAAATAATGTATTATGGAAAACAAAATAATTTAAAAATGTAAGAAAGGAAACAATAATGTAGTGTTTGAAAAATGTTTATACTCGGTAGGTAAGCTATGCTTTTAGGCGAAACTTGTGCACTACGTAATCAACATGTTAAAAAAATACTAAAATGAATGGATAAATGAAGGGCTTACATTCGAGACTTTGAATATTTCTTTAACAAATGTATCATTAACTAATCAAATATATCTACCGTACAACGAAATTTAGATTTCAGTTAAAAAACTATTTTTATCTCCTAAAAATATATTCTGGCAAAGACAGGGCTAGTCCAACTAAGATTAGAAGTTTATTGGATTTTTGTAAAATCTACATAGTTTGAACTACTTCAACAGGCACTCCTAGTATTTTTTATGGGACCATTTTGCAGAATGTAACCCTTGTGTAAAATATTATGAAAAAAAAACTGTGATTAGTTATTCATTTTTTGAAATGTTACATAAATAGGTTGGATCAGAATTTTCTGTTTGATGACCGATAAATATGTGGGTTCTGAAGTTAAATTATCTGAGCTCAATAATACACAAATAAATACCTGTATATCAAACACATTTTTCAATTCCACTCGGTGTTTATGGAATAGGCAATCTGACAGTTTCCGACAGTCATGAATAATTTTCTTTATGTTATTACTTTCCAAAAGGTTTCTGATTCCACTATCGAATGCATTATCTTGCATGGCTTGGATATCAAATATATAAATTTGTTTCGGGGTGGACAAGCTAAGAACAGGCAATTTGCATTTGCGACCCATCTCAGCTCCTTCTGTCCCGACGGCAATCGGGGAATACTGTTTGAGATCGTCCATCGCTTCATAGAATGTGTTGTCTGTTTGATTTATGAATATATATTTTTTCGACATCGCTTCGAAATTGGTGACCTCTTCTTCAGATAATTTTAACAAATCAAACTGGGCGGCAAAATCTTTAAAACCGTTGAGTGATTTATCGACCCGCCTCAATGATTTTATTTCATTGTCATAAAAGTGTATCAGGGACTTTATAGCGTTGCCTTTCGGAAGGCAGATAACATCCGAGAGAGTCAGTTTTTTCTTATCTTTGCTTTGGCTGAAGAAAATTCCATAGAATGTTTCGCCGTTTACGGTTTCAATTTCCAAATGCTCACCTTTCACAAGAAGTGGGTCCATGGTGACTGCGTTACTGATACTAATAATATTTTACAAAACTTTCGCACTACTTTAATAAATTGCAATACCCCTGCGCGCTTAGTCTCGCTTCGCAGGTTTTGCTTTGTCAGCTTCAGAGTATGCCCTGATAATAAACATTGCGAGGGCAACGTGAAGTACCAATATTGCGGTGACGGCAGCATAAACATTACTTGGAATCGAATCTAGGTTAAACACTGCATCATATATGAAGACTTTCGAGCCGAAAAAGGTTGCGACTGGAAGTGCAATTATCACTATGCAGTAATAAAACACAGTACGAAACACCTGAAAATCCGGCAATTCCTGTCAAAAAATACACATAGATTATTACATATTTTACGCAAAATACCAAATTTTACACAAATTTAAAACAGTTCTCACGTTAGCACGTCCGTCAATCATTATAAATGTTTGTTAATAAAATCTTCACAACACATAAAAAAATTAAAAAAAGATTACGATAAATATGAGCACACAACCAACAGTCATCGATTTCAGTAAGAAGACAGGTGATCGGTCGTGTAGCCATATAAATTAATATTATTGACATAATAACGAAAAAATAAGTGAAATAAATACTGTCAAACGGAAATAGGTACACCACCTGGTTTTTCTACAATGAATGGTTAATTTATATATATTACATTTTTTGAAGTACGCATTTATTTTTATTGTTATAAATACTTTAATAACTGCAGTTATTTAAAATAGTAAATATTATCGATTTACATTCTGGGTAGCTATTTAATATATTCGCAGCACACGTTGTGAGTACCTATCAGGTACCTATTATTCTACTGCGTTGCTGTTATAAAGTAATAGGTACCTACCTAGTGCTAAGGAATTATTCAGATTTTTTAAATAGGCGGAATAACCCCTAGTCAATGCTATTTCGCCTACATGGTTATATCAGTGAAGGCTGAAGTCAACATATTAGAATGTAAATCGATAATATTTACCATTTTAAATAACTGCAGTTAAGTTTATATAACATTAAACTCAATAATAAAATAAATGCGAAAACAAAAAAAAAAACTTTAAATACAAATTAACAACACACCGTATAGAATAGGGTGGATTAATTCCGTTTGACGGTTCTAATAAAATCTAAAGAATACATAAAACATGACGTATTAATAATATACATACAACAGCACATGTATATAAGTACCTATATATAAATCAATATTCGTGTTAAACAAATTCAGAAGCTGTCTAACAATATTGATATTAAAGAGCCAAATTCAAGCACAAAATATTGATACCTGTACAAAATTTGTATGATATTTATTGTCTTCACGTTAAGAGCAATAAGCCTCCCTTTCTTTCGTCAACACCAAGGCAACTCGTATGATTTTTGCTTCTTAAACACTAGTCGTAGTAGGTATATTATGTTTGATTCACCTATCACATCATACCGTCATGGCAAAAAAAATAAAAGTATAGTTCTCTACGAGTTAAGACACTACCTGCTCCCTTAAGTTTATCACTGTGGTGTTAATTCAAAAATATCTGTCTAACTGTAGCCTCGAGACAAAAATATATCGAAATACAAACCAGCCTAAATTTTTATTTTATACGAAATAAACCAAGAACATTACATTGTCCTAGTTTTTTCATATTGAATAGTATAATAATTAAATGAAACATAATTGCCTTGCACACAAACCCGATTTCATAACCCTTGGTCTAGTCTATGTTCAGCTATTAGTAAACTAGTCTATACCTTTTTTATAATATCATTCTATACCAGTGGTTCTCACGGAAAATTTCTCCGTGGCCGCATAATGAACATCGATGGTCTTTTGGAAATGTCTCGTGGCAGCACCAACATTTTCAACAGTGATTTTAAATATTAGGCCGATGAATGAACTGAAAAAGAAACACATTACCTACATGAATTTATTTTTAATCATAAACCACGAGGCAGACGTTTGTGCCGCAGGTAGAAAATTTTTGTGTATTTATATAATTTCCTTAAAAATATGTAAAATATTAAAACAACCCTGTCATTTACAAATGTTATAATGAATATTATGGAGTCCTGCAGGTTTGTTTTTCAAATATGTCTAAAAGTCTATGAATCTTTAGATTTTTACACCTTCATACTTTTGAATGATTGTTTATAGATGATTTCTTATAACTATTTTAACTCGGAGATTTTATTAAATTCCCTTCAAAATAATAAAAATAAAGAATAACATAATATACAGATGCTTCCATATTTATATAAAAATATTAAAAGATAATCACTGTTACACTTGATGTATTTGGAAAATCTCTCGTCAAAGATTATTACACGATTGCAAGATGAACAGCGTTGGTTATTGTACTAAATACTGAATTACTTAATGCACTGCTACACAAATTAACCCGATGGAGTTACCGTACTGACCCCGATTATTTTTTTATCTAAAAAAGGATTCCTATTGAAAGTATTCATTCATTACAAATATGTTTTCGAGCCGCATACGTACGCAATACGAATAAACAATTGTCGTATTTATTTATATTACTCATTTTATTAATATCAATATTTATTTTTATAGAACGGTTGGTGGCCACAGAAAATTCCTCTGGTAGCCGCACACAAGAGGCACTGTTCTATACCGAACTCTATGGTTTAACCTATCCTGTCATAAGTAATGTATTAGTCAATGTCTATGGCTAGATATATAAAAATTAAATTAATTTAAAACGTAAGTCATGTTTTACCAAAAATCGTATGCTAATAAACAATTTTTATTTAATGTATGACATATAATCATTGTTTTGTAAAGTCTGACATAAGTCATGTTGATTAAATAAATAATAGAGCACTACTTTATATTTGTCTTGAGCAGTCACTATAAGAGTTAGAATTACTAGAGTATATTTATTTGTGAAACCTGTACAAAGTTAAGTGGGTTAGAAAATTTCGATTGCAGTTATTCTATTTGCTTCTTCATTTTACACTTTAAAACCCATATATAATACAAAGTACAATATATAACCTTAAACATCTGATCTGAATCATGCAAGTTCGATTCATGCCACCAAATTAAATTCCAAGAATATTTTCCCTACCATTGAAAAAAACAAGAAAACTGACTTATTTTTGAAATTGATATATCAATTTTCGCAAGTATTTCTAGAATCTGGAATTCTCTATTTTGATTTATAATATTTTGTTTCTCATTTATTTCAGAAAATTCAACACTTATTCAAATGGCGTGTTTACATAGTGTAGTAGTTTTATCACTTGTATCAATATCATTGGGGGTAAGAACATAGTTTTTATCAAATGAAATTGCCTAGTTCATATATAGTTGATTCTCAAACTAGTGCAGGTTTTTTATTTTATATGGTGACTAGTGCAGGATTATTGTAAAAAAAATGCACTGTCAAGTTATCAATCCCTATAGACGTTTTGATTCATGGATTTGTATCGAAAAGCATGAATGTCTGATATTTTCGTTCATTCCCACTCACCTCTTAAATCTAATGTGAAAACTATGCAAATAAAACGATTTCTGTTTATCTGTGTCTGCTCGCAATATGGGGCATTTGGACTCCTAATGGAGCTCATCTCAACTGAAGTTTTTCTACGAAAACTGTTACAGTTACTTAACCACAAAGAGTGTAAGGATAGAAGGATAAGGCTAGAACAGGACTAGTGGTTAGCTAATCACTCTAGCTGCAACCCGTCTTTTTAGGATTAGATGGGTGAGAGGGAATTTTAGACATGTCAGACATCTATGTCTTCGATATCAATAAATCGATTGAAAAATCCGAAGCCGATGGTGTTGACCACTTGACCACGGACCTGAAAGCCTATCTGACTAATAGCTAGTTTTCATAATATGCATTCTTCTCAAATGCTTCATTAACAATTCTATTAATGCAACATTGTAAAAATTTTGTGCTTAATAGATCTAAATTCAAATTGTTGTTAAGTTAGTGATGTAAATGCATGCACTTTGAATCAATCCTATTCTTTCCTAAACCAAACCTTATTCATCTTCAGTTTTGATTAAGTGATAATCATATTAAACCAAAATACTACAAATAAACTTTTACTAAAAAAAGATATAAAAGAACAATATATTACTTTTAAGGTGTTAACTGTCAATTCTGGGTGGGAAGACATTGTATTTTAAAAAATAAAACACAATTCATTTGTACTACTTCCACATGTTTGTACTGATCAGGACTGGTTTCCCTCATCACCAGCATTATCAACTGATAAAAATACAAACATTACAGGCCTATTAAAACAAAAAGAAACAATATACCGTCTAATATAAAATCTATTACATAGCATTATTATCTGTTCTACCGCGATCTCCATAAAAAATGATCCGTGCTTGGGACTGAAAATCTATTTTAGGTATAAGTGTCCGAAAGGTTAGTGTGAGAAAGAAGTAAATTTAGGAAAAGAAGCAGGTTTCACTTTACAAACATTCTACAATGAAAAGTAATAGACTGCGACTTAGAATGAATTACGAGTAACTTTCCCGCAATATTATGATAATATGCATAGTCCAACACATTATAACCTCGTACTAATTATTTTCAGAGCAATATTGAGTATGACGGATGGTTAAACATAAGACTGCAGCATTCTTTCGGAACTGATGGGATATTTTCGGAAAGAGGCAATGTTAGCATACAAAGTATACGTTCTGGTGGATCAGTATTGGAACAAAACCCTTTGACGACAAGTGAACTAAACATTCTTAAGGTTACAATTATTCTAAATGCTAATGACAGAATCTTGAATATTTGGTTTATTGTTATGACAAGTCTAAGCATCTTGAACCATTTTTACATTGAAAAGTTACTTTTTGTGTAGCTTGTGTTCTAAAAAACTGAAAAAATTACATCCTATTTAGATCAGGGGTCTCCAAACTTTATAGCCTAAGGGCCACACTGACTCCTCCACTAAGTTCCAAGGGCCAAGACCTAGCTAGCTCATCATACCTACATACTTTAGTTTTGAATTACGGGCAAATTTTCGTGTTGGGGACTAGCCCGCTAGTGAGATATCGGCTGGCCAGATTGGTGGTGTTCGCGGGCCGGTGCTGGCCCGCGGGCCGTACTTTGGAGAACCCTGGTTTAGATGAACACTTATTTTCTTCGATATGATTCATAGCAATTCTTCATCACTTTATTACTGACACAAGACTCCACAAAGTTATCTAGCTTTTAGTTTTTTTTTTAAATATTTTAATACTGATATTTATAATGTTATATTTTAAGAATGACAAAAATGAAAACTGACATGGATTAATATCTTTTTCCATTTCAGGAGCTTTCTAATTCTGACGACTTTTACCAATTAAGATCGATTGTGCAAACTTCCGACGGTGCTGAGACCATTTTCTTGTCATCTATGAAGGCGGAGACACTGGTGGAGAATGATTTACACGATTGCATAACGGTCTGGGTCCTGCACGGAGGAGCTGTTGCGGCGGTTGGATTGACCCCCGCCATCATGGACACTTACGCAAATAACATCGATACAGGAGATAAAGTGAATCTTTTCCCGCTGCCGATCAAATCATCAAACAAATTCGCTACTGATGTTTTCATAAGACACATGGAACAAGCCCCACTGTAAGTGGCAACATTTTGTAAATATATCATCTCTGATGAAATTATGAATCTAATTTTAAAATTCTATCACACTCGCAGGCCAGACACAGCCAGTTACATACAGAAACTAGAACGTGAAAGAGAGGCAAGGGACAAAGGAGAATTCAAAGATAACCGATCTTTCCTTGCAAAATATGTGAGTTAAGTTTAATATTTATATCAATAATGGCTGTCAATATGAACATGATAATAAAAAAACAAACATTTCTCGATATTACAATTATGCATTATTTTTTTCAGTGGATGTACATCGTTCCGGTTGCAATATTTGTGTTATTGTCAGGGGCAGGCAATACAGATCAGGCTGCGGCGGCACGCTGAAGACTGATCAACTCTAATAAATTATTTATATTTATAAAATATCTAAGAGGAATGTCATAATAAAATATTATGAAAAAATGTTAATCTTTTCACAACACTGCAATTTACAATTTAATCAGTCTAATAGCAATATACTTCAAAGATCGGAAAACTTTTCCATTAACCTTTAAGAGAGTATGGACGATATAGATCGTCCGTGTGAAATTTCCGTGTAGGAGTGTGGACGTCAATGATCGTCCATGTACATTTCTGTGTTTATAGGCTTGAAAATGTATTCCAATTCCATCTATGGCTATTTGTAGGTACCTTTTCGACCTTTATAAATTACATAATCTCAATAATCCAAATTTATTTAAAAACAGTTTATGACTTCATATTCGACGATATTTTTTAATTTTTCTAAGTCACGTGATACTACTATGACGTTACACGAACAAGTTCAAACAGTTTCATATATTGTTAACTATGGATTTTTGAGTGAACGCAATTCCTTACTTTTCTCGCGGTTTATCAAAGTTCTTATGATTTTGAAGTTTTATATGGTGATCTGAGTTACTATATTGTGTTTTTTGTTTGAATATTTGATTTTTTGTGTTTTGTGACTTATAATTTGCGTAACAATATTGATTTTCGAGCGCCCGTAATATCATACTTTTCTCGTGTATGATAATGAGGTTATGTCTTCAATAATTGCATTGAATAGATTTCGGTCGCCCAGCTTTGTTATTATATATAAAAACAACAAATTTCATAAAAAAATACTCACTAATCAAAGACAGTTACAGACGTCTGACGATCATTGGCACTTTACTTCAATATTGATATGTTCCATATAATTAATGATTGAATTGGCATTTACTGCCATAATAATTGGATAAAATATCGACATATTAAGTTATAGAACATTTTATTCTCTTATTTCCACATATTTACATTAAAAAGTTTACAAACACCGAGCAACTAAATAATATGCAGCACAAACAACATAAAATTATTGTTATATTATGTAATAAATAATATTTATTATTGTGTCTACCATTAGATAAATTTAGTTTTAAGATTCTGTATATTTCGAGATCCAGGGTGAAGACCATTACCTTATGCAGTCTGAAAGTACCTACCGTAATTTTCAAACAATACCCTATCTCAATAAATCATAACCAAACATATTTTTTTAGGCTTAACAAATGTTTGTTTTACACATTTCCTTGCTTAATTAAAAAAAAGCATTTTATCACCTGTAATAATATGAGTATCTTTCTTTTTAAGTAGTACTGAAAAAATATTTATTTTAGATTCAATGCCATAAAGAGGGCCAACATAATTTTGCTTGTTTATTGAAAAATGTCATAGTCGTCTATCAACGTTTGTGTACACTGTAAAATTGAAGCTTTCAAAATGGACCAAAACCAGTTTTTACATGGTTTTTAGTCTCAATTACCCGCTGTGTAAAAAAAGAGTGGAGTGTATTTAAAAAAGTTGCTGTAAAACAATAGTTTTTAAATAAATTTTTCGTGTGTTTTCGTGACAGCCAATGATTTTTAACTCCTGGATTAACTGAACAGTTGTTTTACGATAAAGTCGTTGAATCATAAGTTTTTTTTCTAAATCTTTTTTAATCCCTTTTGCTATTACGTGCATATAGTTATGAAAAAAAATAATACAATTTAGATGTAAAAAAAACTCACTCCCCATGGAAAGTCTAAGACTAACTCACGCAAAGGTTAAAGTTAGACAACATACTAATTACTAGTAACTGTATCTATCATAGATGACAGTATTGAAATTGAAATACTGAATGTCTAAAGTAGCTAGTACGTCGGAACTGTGTGTGCATTGTTTACACCGCTTAGATCATGAGAAAATTTCATACCTACATGTGGTGTGATAATAATAAAACGTCTACAGAGCGGTCTGGACTATTATATATAAGGTTGTCTTAAAAATTCATCTCTTTAATATAGATGTGTTTCTATTTATCAATATTGATAATATTAACAGATTACACACTAGTGATCACGTAGACTATAATCAGTGTGAAATAATTAATAGGAAAAAGAAGTTTTTTTTCCCACTTGTTCGACGGTAAACGATTAATGAATTTCGTTAAGAAAGAGTAAAAAAAAACTATACCCTTTTAAATATTGTGGGCTGCTACATAAGTCTATAATTACTCACTGTATATCACTACAAATTCAATTATTGAAATTTGAATTCCTGACACAATTTATGGTGATGTTAATTTCTTTGACAAGGCAACCACATACTCAAAAAGGTTTTCTCACAAAAGAAATTGAATGACAAAGCAATAAATTATCTCATGTGTAAAACTGCTTTGAAACAGCACTCTTTTCCGAACGGTTGGATTCCGGCGTCCTGGACGACTCTCGGGTACTGTCTATAGAATATGCTCGGTCGAAATGAAGGATGCTGGCATGTCATGAGAGGAAGCGAATGAATTGACAGATGACAGGCAATCATGGAGGCGCTGGGTGGTTGCCACATAGGGAGAGAATATGGTCTATTAATACTAATTTCATCAGTAAATATGACACATTGATAGTTAAAAGATATATAATTGTGTCAATTTTTACCCTCGTTTTCAATTGTAACAACATGTCCTACTTCATTCAATTTAATGCTATTATCATTGCCGAGTGTGGTTTGTACTCAAAATTAGTGATAAATATTTCATTCCTATTTCCTCTTCCGTATCCTGTCCTGATATCGCTTAGAATTTCATGCCACGATTTGTCAATATAATAAAACAAAACGGAAACCTTTAGTTATAGAGTATACACTGTATAACTTTGCACACTTTGCTACACTGATACGCTTTCTGTATAATACACAGAGCGTGTCAGTGTATTAGTATGTATGGATCCCGTAATCCTAGAGCTGTGTATGGATCCCGTGATCCCATATTCTAGAGCCGGAGTGCAAAGTTATACGGTGTATACTCCACCTGATGATTGATTTTTCAGGTACATTGTTGCGCCCTTGCAGTTGGCGAACTCAGGATAATCTATTGTATGCATTGCGATGGGCATCCAGTAAATCGGTGCTCCGCAATGAGAAAAAAATTTCATATTAGATAAAATTAAAGCCACTCTATTGCTAAGATCTCTGTTTAAATTATTCTTATTGAAACAAATATTATATTATTTTGATATTTAAGGGTATTCGTGTTTGCACGGATAATGCAACTTTAATGATGGGGAATAAATTGGGCTTTGTCTCATGTGTTAAACGAAAATCCTACCGCACAAATTACACATTGCTGCATATATTGGGAAACATTGATGGCAAAAAATTTCCTAGTGAAGTTATTACAAACAATGAAGGAATGGATCAAAATATTGTTAAATCAAGAGCCTTAAATACGCATTTTTTTTTGTTTCGCGCAGAATGTGAACACGAGACTATTATTGAAAACAGAAAGATTATTTTGGATATTGCTAACAAAAAAATGGGCATTACTTTTATCCACTCAACTTAGCTTTAATAATTTTTGGTAGTGAGGCTTAGTTATTTTTGTTAGTTACAACTTTTACAAATGTTTTTTATAATTTGTAATTTTCAAAAAAAAAACATTTTTCGTTTGCTAAGTGAATGGGTTAAATATTTTAATTGGCTTTCATTAGAAAATATATTAGTAACTATTTCAAATTCGTCAAATCAAAACAAATTAATAAATTGTAAGTTTTGGTTTATTAAATTACATATTTTGGATTGTAGTGTGCCGCGAAATATTCATGAGTGCTTAGGTGTGTCGTGGGTGAGAAAAGATTGCGGAGCACTACAGTAAATGAGCGTCATTTGCGAACAAACGAATCCAAACAACCTAATCTTTTAAGTGAACGAGAGTTAAGAACGAATCGCGAATTGTAAATTAAAATACTTGGTATTACAGCTGACGCCAATGCACCATGCACAGTACAATAATAATAACAACAATAAAATTAATACAAACATTTTTTAAAAATTCAGAAAAGAGAGCAAGAAAAATTATTAACGTACAATAAAAAAATATCTAAAAAACAATACTCAGAGTTCGTTGCTGAAAATGCCATTGCAACTGGTGACTCATATGACCGACACGAAGAACAAGTTGTAAGAATAAAAATTGTTTGGTTATGGTTTCGGACACGTAAATAAAAATTGGTGGCATGTAAGTTAATATCGTTGAGGATTTTTGGATTGTAAAATTCCCCAAAGAAGAAGAGAAAAATGCTATAGAATCGAAAACAATCTTCGAACTTCAAGAGAGAATTGGAAAAACTGTTCAAACGAACATCGTTATACAAGGCGTGCGACTCGAATGGACGATAATAAATAATGTAACTTATTTTTCGCGACAATAGGGATAAAGTCTATATTTTTTGAATCCTCCGACACTCCGGAAAACAAAAAGCTAGTTAGCACAATGACCCAACAACGCCGTAGCCAATTGAATCGTGGTTTCCGAGACGCCACTAATCGACTCCTTTCCCATACCTAGTATCCAGGGCTTATTGAAAAACTAATTATTTCAATAAAGATTTATTTCATTGTGAACAATATTAATTCCTTAGTAAGTTGTTGTCTCAACATAATAATAACCATATGACATGTGAAAATAGAGACAGCACTCAAATCATTTATTCATTAACAAAAACAAGTTTTTCACCTATATATATGTATAATGAACATAAATAAAATTATTATCACAATAATAATAATAAAAATAGTATGATTCTTAAAATATGTACAATAGACAATTTATTATTTTGTGATCAAAAGAGTATGTACAGAATAAGTATAAAATTTTCTATGATCCGAAGATGTGGCATAATAGAAATTAAAAGTTTTCATTTATTTACATTTATTATCATGATATAAATGACCATTTTGCCTTTAAAATTATTATATTTACACTACGCTTTTTTTTTTAAATTTAAAAACTTGATATTAACTCTCTGAACCCTGGCCTTTCAATAATTGCAAACCATCTTAGCTAACTTGCTTTTATTGTTTTCATATTTTAAGCACCGCCAATATCACGCCCACTAACATAATAGACACAGATATGTGGTAATGGTGTATGTAAGATATACAATTTTTACCAAACTTTACAAACAAAATAGGAAACTGTTCATCAAATAAGATGAATAAGTTAAAGAATTACTTA
Source organism: Himalopsyche phryganea (assembly GCA_022494535.1). Classification (NCBI taxonomy): domain Eukaryota; kingdom Metazoa; phylum Arthropoda; class Insecta; order Trichoptera; family Rhyacophilidae; genus Himalopsyche; species Himalopsyche phryganea. The sequence goes on along the minus strand of JAGVSL010000010.1, from coordinate 4,134,541 downwards.
ATGCGCAAATTTTCTCTAAGGTACGTGAAATTCTTTTATCAGTTTATCATAAGGTAAAAGTTCAGTGCCTACGTTTTAGTCTTTTCATTGAAATTTCAATAAAAAAAGGCAAGTATATGGCCCCTACACGAAGAAGGCAAACAATTATAGAACAAATTACAGGGCAATGATGTTTGATATAATTGCTGGCCAATTTAAAGAGCCATCGTGTTGTGATGGTAGATTATCAGGATGGTATAGAAGCAGGATAGTCCTATGCGGTAATACTTCAAGCCAGTATTCAGCCTTGCAGAATTCAAAAGTATAAGCACCAATGGATCATTATTTGGTGATGAATAAAATTTTGGTGCTACAAATCTTAGGAATGTTTTCATTTTTAATAAAACTAAAAAAAATAATATTTTTTTCTAACCTTATCCTATTATATGTGGTTTTCATATAAGACTCGCAACATTCTTAGAGGACTGTTAATTATTCATTTCAGATATTGATATGTACATTAGAATATGAAGATTGAAATTATGCGTTCCGATTAAATCATTTCGAGAAATTATAATACAAATGATTTCAAGAGGTTTTCAACTACATACAACTATAGGCCTTCACAATGTATTGTATAATAGTAGACTAAATTACAGATTGATATAATGTAAAGTTTTTCAATCATAGGCCAGCATTGAACCAACATAACATTTCACGAATATTCTACTAATGGGATAAACTATTTTTTTCCGAGGTCTATTGTGGGATTTCTGGAATGAAAATTTGGTACTGTAATAATTAGGAGGAAAGAGTTACAGTTGAGTATATATCGGCTCTTTGACTCGACGGCTGCTGATGGAATCATTTTGTATGTTAATAGACGCCCATGCGCGTGGCCTGTAGTCAATGCGTTGAGAGGCATGATGAACCGATTTCGATTGGTCAAGCATATTCAGTAAATACACGAGTTTTGATCTGCATCTTTGCTCTGTTTACACAACAGTGTGGGAATCACAATTCATTTTGGGAAGTAAATTATAATAAAGGTCTGGAAATAATATCGGATGCTCTCTTTTTTTCTCTTCTTTTTTTCTAAGTGGAATATTCTATATTGGATTATTTTCACTGAATTTAGTACCTAACTTCGTTCATGATAATAGAACAAAGACTAAAGAGAGGCTTTTCATACGAGCATCAAATTTTTAAGCAATGAACAATTTCAAGCACATAGAAACCAAAAAAGTTACAATAAATAAATCAAAGTATTTTTTATATTTCCTAAATTATGCTAATCGCTTTATAAAATGGTCACAATAATATTATTTGGCATTAATTGTCCAATATGATTATTATCTTATATGGTCATTAAGGTTTCCCAAAAACATTTCATTAAGTCACATCCATCGTACGCTAACTCCGTGACCGGATGTACATCAACTGGAACTATTTTTTATCAATGTGTCTCGTTTGTCATAGTATTCTTTGAATCGAATTGCAGCATACCTGTAAAATTAAAGGAATGCTATTAAAAAATATATTGAAACCATAGAAGCGTTCTTAATCTTTTTAGCCAGTTTGTATTTGCCGAACTGCTAATTAAGTAAGCAGTTTTCTATATATCTCTATGTTTTACAAAAATCATTACAGCTTTAGAGTCAAAGAACATCATTTCTGCCTTTTTGTCAATATTCTTTATATAGTAGCTTACATAGGACATTATCATTGAAATTTGTGATTGAATAAGGGTGATTTATGAGATAAAGAAGAGATTTTACTTAAACTTCAATTCATTCTGCGAGTTATATTACACAAAACAAAGAACTGGCAGATTGTCAATCAGCATACGCTTGAACTTTGGCAACGATATGATCGTTATTGAAGAAATGTCAATTTTCATTGAACAAAAATACTTACTCGATAAAATCAAATTCAATATTGGAGTGCTCGGCTTGTATGAGTGCCCAAATCCCCCAGAAGAAATGTGAGGCCAAGACGAATTGACTGACTTGCTCGTAAAGTTCTTCGACCTCATCGATCATTACGTCGCGATCTAAGTACTCACTCAGATATTCTGAAAGCCACGGCAATTGAAACTCTCTCTTTGGATAAAGTGAATAGTCCACATCCGATAAACCTAAAATAATACACAAGAATTTTTTACTTTATCTTACATCATTATTGAAATTTAAATACTGGGTTTTCTTTGTCATGTAATGCAGTGTGACAAAATTCCGGCACCATTGATGATGGTTTTTTTTTTCGTGGCATAAGAAAAGTTGTTTTTTTTTATTTAAACGATATTTGAATATAAATTTCTTTAGTAAAAAGTGAGTTTCTACACCTTTTTTTAAAAAAAAATAAGGCCCTATTTAAATATAATAGTTTGTCTTATAATTGATGAAGTAAAGTCAGCTACCACAAAAAGTAAATTAACAGTTTCCACACATCGGCTTTAAATATTTGGTTTTAGGTACATTTTTGTAAAATGAATTAATAGCATTTCAGAAAATAAAAAAATATATTTCGACCTACTATAATAATAATCAGAATGACCTCAAATATACACTGTACAAAAACTGCATTAAACATAACTTATAACACTAAAATAAAACCAAGGTGATAAAAAATAAAAGCAATACAATTGTACCATGTTGACAAAAGGATAACATATATGTTTCATAAGAAAAGTAGTGACAGAGTTCAATACACCCAGTCTTCTTTTTATACGATTTTTATTTGTGTGATTTCACTTTTACGTGATTTTGGATGGTAGCATTCATTTTTTTAATGCGATTTATTCATTTTTACGTGATTATTTCTTTTAAAGTGTTTCACGAAATGAGTCAGAGCAAAATTCAAATTCGAGCAAACTTCAATAAGTCTGTTGAAAAAATCAAAAAGTTAATGTATTTCATCTGATTTAATTTGTATGTTTATATTTACATGATCACTGCATATGAAATATCTCACATAGTTAGAGGTCTGCACGGGCCGAAATTTCATAAAATTACCCGGTCCGAGCCCATCATCTTCAGGCCCGGCCCGAGCCCGAGTCTCAATATCTCACTTGTTACCCGAACCCGACCCGAACCCCAGATTTATTTTTCTCAGCCCAAAAAGAGCCCGATTTTTTTTTAATATAGTAATTCATTTATACTTGTTTGTACAATATTTGTTACTGTTTCCATATTTCCAACAATATTCATAGCACATGTGAAATAAATTATTTAAGTTACGAATACTATTGCCATTCATGGCTGACTCATGACCCGAATATAGTAGGAAATGTTTTTTATAAATTTGAATTCCTTACCTGGGCCTGACCTGAGCCCGAATCTAAATTGTCTTTACCAGCTCGGCCGGGTAAAGGTCCGTGGGCCAAGCCCGGGCCCATGCAAAGCTCTACACGTAGTACCTAGAGTACTTGAAAATTCGCAATATTTTGCGAATTTTTGAATCTCTATAAATTTGTTAAAAATCAAAAACTATCAACAATTTAATCACCTAAATTAGTTGATAATGCTCGTGATGAGCGAAACCGGCCCTGATCATTATAAATATGTGGAAGTAGTACAAATGAATTGTGTTTTATTTTTTAAAATACTAAATTAGTTTATTTTTTCACTTCCCTAAAACACGTGTCGCTGGCGACGTATCCTAACCAGATGACGTAACTTGAAAAAACCTTTTTTTACACGAATTTAAAGAACCAATTTTCAGTTTTTCACACATTCTTGATATTTTTTGGAATTAATATATCAAATTGTATAGAAGTAAGTTATTTTTTCACGCGATTTTTTTACGCGTCGATTTCTGGAATCAATTTATCGCTTTAACAAAGGATTGGGTGTGTTGAAAAAACTATAACTTTCTATATTATATTATAATTTGAAGCATTTTGTCAAGCTATGAAGAATACATTAAAAGAATTTGGCAAATTTTCGTTGCAGTTTAGTTTACACTTATTTTCATACGGACAATATTTTATGAATAAATGAACACAACGATGTGTGTGGAAATCGAGGTTGAAGAATTAATGTCATATCGTGGAGCTTTGGATTTGTTTTTCTTTTATTTTTTATTAAAATAATAATAAAACAAAATAACTGTCTTACCTACAAACTCTGCAAAATGATTCCCTATATCGTAAGCCTGATAGTTATAATCTGCGTATTCATAATCTATGAATGTTACTTTTTGCTTAGTGTCATTGTAAATAACGTTGCCCAGCAAAAGATCATTGTGGGCGAATACAATGGGACTGCCAACATTCATAAGATGACTTTTCAGATAATGCAGCTCTTTCCTTAACTCGGGTAGTGGCCGAATTGTATCTTCAAATCTGTAAAAAAAAATGTTAGCTTATTTTATAAATATAATGCAATATAAACAGGTTTTTTCACGTGATAAAAAAACTAAAACAACATTTCAATATTGATAATATACATTGTATGTACGCATATATGTATAATAAATACAGTTATTGTTTCTTAAACAACTTTGGGATGGTAAAAAAACTTCAGTGCTAATTTTTTTCTTGAAAACAGGTTTCTGTGATCAATCTTTGATACATTGAGCCACAATTATACTACTCAAAGTTTTATAATTGAAACAAATATTACAATAACAAAAATCTTTACCTTATCTGTTTAGTAGGACTAGTGTATACTTCAGGAACATGGTTTAAGAATTTTTCACTCTTAGACCATAGGACTGGTTTATAAGATATCTATAATCATAAAATAAACAAAAGAAAATCTTAATAATTGGGACATAAATTCAATTTAATCGTGAGTTTGTGTATTTTTTTAACCATTCATACCACCATTTTTTTGTTTGTTTATTACAAATTCAAATGTTATGAAATGGATAGGAAGCACATGTTCAAAGGATATATCCATACCACTAGCAGCTGAGACCCTGATTTTTTTTTGGCCCACAGCGTACATTATAATGTAGATCATGCACTCGTAATAACACTATGAATTGTAACATATTAAACCAAGATATACTTTGAGGACTCATCTGAAGGGGCTGGCTTTATTTCATCAATTGAATTCAAGTAATGGAGCACATATATTAAGTACTTTTATTTTATTCATTTATTTTTTAATATTCAAAAAAAATAGCTGGCATTACAGCTGACAGCCAATGCGCCAAATATTTTGAAAATTAGAAAATCATACGAGATAAACTCGATGAGAATTTTTTAGAAGTCAATCATGTCCAAGATCACAAATTTATATTGAAAAATCTGAATTTGATATTGAACTTGCTGGGAATTGAACCAGGACCCACCTGATCGCTAGGGCAAACACTTGCCACTAGACCACAGAAGCCGACGTTGTTAACTGTCAATTCTTGGTGGAAAGGCATCATATTACTATAAAATTTCAGGATTAGGCAAGATCAGGATAATGTTCACAATGAGCAAAACATTTGGTCGTAATGATTTGATAAATTGTATTTTATTTTTATATATATTTTAAGTGTTGAGTTTGACCTTCTATTGTTTGGGCTTTATAGCCTATCAGCAAGAGGTCCGCATAGCGGTCGTAGCATTCAGGTTCAATTCGTAGCTAAAGGTCAAATAACAAATGCTATTTTTTCAATTTGACATCATGTTTGTTTGTAATGATTGGTCTCTTGAAGATGATCTTGCATGAATTTGTTTAATTCTCCTAGAGTTTATGCTATATGATTTCAAAATTAAAAATATCTGGCGCATTGGCGATTCGCTGCGACGCCAAATATATTTTTTATTTTTAAATTGTATTTATTCACCTGACCAGCCAAGGTTAAGTTTAATTCCGTGGTAAAAATTGGATCCGTATTTAATCCATCACTCTTTTACTAAAATGTAAATACAATTATTATTCTATGCCATGAATTTTAAATTGGAAAATGTGCTTTTTAGACGATTGCAGGTCAAGACCATAATATGGTAGTTTTGAATAATTTATGATCAAGCAAACTCATGATGATTGCATCAGATTCAGATTGCATTAGACACAGGCAGTTTACACAATCACATACAATGTACATATATAAATACCAACCCTGTATCTGAGTGGTCAATCTCACTTGGATGTTTTATCTATTTGAGTGTGGGGATGGGAGTCCTCATCGGACACATTCGAACATAATTTTTTCAATCGATTTATGGATTTATTTTCAAAGTCGTGGATTAGTGTGATGTTTAATATTCTTCTCAGCCTCGTTCTCTCAAATTATAACACTTGGCACAAAGAGAACAATCAGCTAACCACAACTCCTTTTGTAGCCCCATCCTTCTATCCTTACCCTCTTCGGAGAGAGAAGTTTAGTGACTTTTTACAATCAGTTCTCACTAAACAAGTTCAGTTTAAATGATCCTTTAGTAGTATATATGCTCCACTTTGGGAGCAGACATGGTAAAAAAATATTTCAACATATCGACTGCAATGCAATACAAAATCTGATGGTAGATTAACTTTTAAACGCCCAGCGGTTCCCTATAGGTATCGCAGATTGTCATTGTTTGCCGTGTTGAGGGACCGAACCAGTTAAATATCTTAATATTATATAGTTTTAATTTTTATATAAAATAAAAATGCATGTATAAATAATTCTGGGTTTGAAATAAAGTTTACGTTATAAATTTGAAACTATCTCGTTTTCATCATGCTTTTTATTTTATCCAAATATGTAGATTGGTTTTGGAGATATAGTTATTTTTATGACTGACAAATTCATTTCAAAAATCGAAAATGTGAAATAACACTCGGGCAGAACTGCTCTCATTGAGCACAGAGCACGGGTGTATAAAGGCTTATCACTGAACAGTAACAATTTGAAATTATTAAATTCCAATGATTTTTTACTGCTAGTCACATTGCATTGCATGTACCGATTTTTTTAAACTATGCCCCACTCCTACTGTGGAGGATATGAACTACCAATGACATCTCAACAAAAATTGTTTAACTGGTCGAAAGTCAGTCACTCGACCTTTGAAGTTTGAAGAGAGTAAGGATAGAAGGATGGTGTTAGGAAATGACAATAATTATTTAATGGCTCTCTCTACGTAGGAATGGACAGGGCGGATGGAAAAGGATAAAACATCACTGATATTCATAAATCCATAAATAAATTGAAAAATGGCCAACACGGATATTAGAACAACCCCATTTGCCCACAGTAACCGACTTGAATAACAATTATCAATCACAAGATAAATTATCTAAAAGGTGACGAATTCATTGGACAAAAATGTTCATGAACACAATTCACCTGAATGAATGTTGATGAAGTACCTGAGTGATAAGATTGACCCATTATACGACTTTGTCATAATATTCCCAATATTGATTATGTACTAGTACTACAAAAGATAGAAGCTAGTATAGGCACGCTAGGTTTATTTACATTATTTCATAATAACATATGCAATCAAGAGATAACACTCATGTCAATAGATGAATGAGAAGGATTGATCATTCATTTATCACGTATTTTATTATTACAACTCTAATTGCATTTTTTCATTGTCTATAGGCAATTTAAACCATCACATTAAATAAGCAGATATGGAGCACACCGAAGCCTAACAGAGTTGGCTTCTCGGCTATGAGACCGGCAAAATGTCAACATTTTTGAAATAATATTTTAAACTCTGCAAATCAAATTTATGGTAAGTAGCATTCAGGGTTGAAAAAGAAATACTTCCGCCTTTTATAAAAATAATTTCCTTGAATAAGAAGTCACTCAAAATGAAAACATAATAAAACACAAGGATAAAAACAGAAATAGAAAAAAAGTCCACGCCTTTTTGATGTAAAAAAGAATATCGACTTTCATAATAGCGATATTAATAGACAGCATTATAAAAAGTAAGCATTCAAAATCTTACTTTCTTAATAACACTTCTAAAATATTTTAAATATTTTACTTTTATGAATTTACAAAGTTGTTCATACCTCGGGATCCTGACGCACTTTATGCATCATAGCCATTTGTCGAGCTACGAGTTTCCATACTTTTGGTAAAACCACGCTGTCCACGGTGAGAGTGACTCCTGAAACATATTTGTACACCAGTCCATTCTCGAACACAGCATATAAGCAAGGTGCCAGGCCTTCTCTATTCAATAGCTTTAAATTCCTAATGAAAAAAGAAACACAATAATTTAATGACTTGTAAGAATACGTAAAATCACCTTTATGCCTACAATAATAGTGATAAGCTCATTTATGTCATTAATATATTATTTTCTGTAACCATTTCCACTCTCAATATGGAGCATATGGGCTCCTAGTGGAGAACTTAAGGAGAGTTTCTATGACAACTCCTTGTTACTCATTATCAAACTATAATTTTGGAGAGTAAGGGCACAAGGCTAGGGCTAGAACAGGGCCAGTGGTTAGCTAACCACTCTCGTTATGCCCTGTTTTTAGGATCGAATGGGTGGAAGGGAATTAAGATATCACACACATCTATGCCTTCAAACACAAATCTATAAATAGATTTTTCAATCATCATCCCCACTGGGATTTAGCCCGTGAAAACCCTAACCAAAGCCAACAACGTTCACTGCTCGGCTACCAAGACTGCAATAGTTTATTACGATAGACAAATCAATTTATCTCAACCTCATTAGCAGTTATCCATAGACGATGTCACATAATTTTTGATTCTTTTAACCCTCCTCCAAATTATTATTTCATCATAAAATCTTTTAACCCTTGCCAAAATGATTGAATCAGTGAGGTACAGTAATGCTCGCAGAAAAAATCTATTTGTTCTCTCGTATCCTCACATTTTCAGTGTACCATGTAAGGGTATGCAATCATATATTGCTTTTATATATTTCAATAATGAGACAATTTGATGGATCTCATAAAAATATTAAAACATTACCACGAATGGCTTGTGCAGGCAGGAAACCCATTAAATGATAAAAGAAACCATTCAACTAAAATAATTTAAAAAACGATTAAATTATTGTTAGTTACCAAAAAAATATTGTTATTTAAGGTTTTTTTATAATAACATACAACAGTATTTTACATACATACTTATCTGATCATTATCATAATAACACTCGAAGGCGACAGAAAAAAGTAATAATTTTTGATAACCTCAGAAAACTAATGATAGTACATATTTTTTCAACAAACTGCGTTCAAAAATGACACTTATGAATTGCTTACGACACTTTTTTACTAAGGTCAGTATTAAATATTATTTCATCAAATTTTAATTGATTATGTAATACCTATTAATGACAATAATTATACTTAAATTGATTAGAGTTCTTACAAATCAATTTCACATTATTATTATTCCAATATTAAAAACTACAGATGAATCACAAATATTATTTTAAATCTCTCATCCATAGGTATCTATCATTGAATATATCTCTACCATCACCTGCCTGGAAAATCTTACTAAACCTTGAAATCTGAAATAACTAGCTAAAGCTAGGATTGCGCCTTCGGGAGCTGTGAACAACGGACGATTTTAATAGTATCAGGATGAAATACCCACAATTTTTTTGATTAAATCGCTCAAAAAGAAATTGGTAAACTTGTCGGAAAAAAATATTATCTAATGCTGCAGAAACTCTACCGAAAGTTTTCATGGAATTAAACAATTGATTGGTTGCTTTCTATCTAGTTTAATATTCGTCCCAAGAATATGGAAAAGAGACGTGCATACAGATTACAGATAATTCAAAACAAAGATTATGAATAGCAATTCGACTTTTATCGAAAATTATTCACGACATGGCCTTGTTACACCATCAGCTAGCTAGTAGTCCTCAAGAACAAAAATACCAAACAATTGAGATCCAAATCTCAATTTAATTACAGAAATATTAATGTAAAAAATTAAACATTATCTAACAAATTTTTCCCAGGATAATGAATTTTCATTGTCTTGAATGAGCTATCACAAAATTTTCAGTTATCCCATATTAGTCACAACATTTCTCCCGCGGCGCTGTTTTAGTACTATTTCATTTTTGAGCAATTCAGTGGTAATTTTGTAAAACATGCAATTTATACGCACACACCGACCACGGCAGAGATTGCGATATCTTTGAAAAAATATTATTTTAAATAAAAATCGATAAAATGGACAACACAAAAGTTTTGTAAAAACTCTTCCACTGCTTCCGCACGAAAATGCCAAATTAACGAGTACATATATGAAATAAATTGAAGTATTAATAATGTTAACATAATTTCAATTTTGCAAGAGAACATCAATATACGTACATGCAACGACGTGTTCACTATATCGTAATTGCAGCGGTATTTTTCGCTTAGTGCTTGATTTCGATATTTTTATGTACAGTTTTATCAATGAAATGTAAATATTTATATGAAATCTACAAAATAGGCAAACTGTAAATTCTTATTACGAGGAGGCCTGAATCATATCGATGAGAGACAATTTGTTATAATACTCATAATCGATCCACATCGCTCGGCGTGTAACAGCCTCGTGTATGTTAATTTAATTCAAATCTGTCAGATAACATCGCAATATTTTTACTCAAATACCTTAATTCAGCTTTTCTGTCAATAAGTAAATCCGTTTTGTTTCCATAAATTCGTACCAAAACGACGTCTGTTGAATCCACTTCGTCTTTTATTTTATAAAAGCACCCCACTAGTTTATTTGTTATACCGTCGGTGAATACCTACAAGTTAAACAGCAAAAAACGATATAAATATTTACAATCCATCAATTCATGCTAAAATCCAGTTAGAAGCTAGTTGGAAGGACATACCCAAAAATAGCATTTGTATATTTTAATGTTTTAAAAGAATAATGAATTATGCCAACCTTGAATAATACATTTTCTTTTGTCCACGAAGGCCTTATTACTTTTAAAATTTGCGATGCACCTTCATATGCGTTATTTTCGTCGATAAAAAGCGGAATGTAAACGTCTTTTCCTCCCAAAAAACTGACGTCCATGCCGATGCCTTGTCAAACGCAGTCTACTAAAAAATAAATCGAAATTGCCCGCGGTATATTTAAACATGGCATGCGCTGTAAATGATTGGATCGCAATCAGAAAAGAGGTCAAGTTTTACGAAAACTTACAATATCTACTTAAAACAATCGTCTGTGTAATTTTATTTTTTAACCTTTCATATAATAATGAATAATATTAAGTATGACATATATTCGGAAAATTGTTTTTAACGGAATGATGTCTCGCCCAAATGGTATTGGGAACTAATAGGTATTATGCAATACTTTAGGACGAAGAACTGTTTTTGTGCATTAATTTTGGATGTTTTCATTGAGTATAAATTACTTTTACCCAACAAAAAGGGGAGGCTTTAAAAAATGCGTATTGAAGGTAGGAAATATTATAATTCGAGACGACATGTGCCGGTTAGAGCGAAAAAAAATTTGTATTTCAGTAATATAGGCCCTTTATCCTTAAAAGAATTTCGCGTAATATATTTTACGCCCTCTCAATGAAAATCGTTTTCTTGCATGTGCATAAATACCTATATCTAAATATAGTATCTATTCGTTTTCTTTTATATCAACGATTTTATTAAATTTGATATCCGTTTATGAACCAGGAGAAAAGTGCTTTAGTGACGGATAACCATTTTGCAATCTGTCAAAATTTATCGAAATTTGATGCAAAAAAAAAATAGAAATCAACTCTCAGACGTTTGTTTTACTATTTTTTTTAATATAGGAAGATTTCTTATCATTCTTTACCTTTCTTACCATTTATGAAATTAATGTGTCATTTCTTTCTATTCCTGTGAGTGATATTTACAAAAAACATACAAAAAAATCACTTAGAAAAATATTTCAGTTTGCATGTAGAAAAGCGGTTTAAAAAAGTATTCATTTAATATGTTATATCGTCTATTATCAGCAGTATATTTTTTGTTAGGTACTCTGAAACAGAATTTCCCAAAATGTGGTTGTCCACTGGAAAAAATTCGCCTCTGTATAACAGCGCCCCTAAGCCACTTACGATTATTGGGAAATCATATGATTAAAATCATCAGATACATTTACTTATCTACCTTCTTAAATAATTTAATTTTGTTTGAACTTTTCTGAAAAACTTGTTTTAATGAATGAATTCGTAATTTTTTATTGTTATCTCATTACATATTTATGTATGTTGAAATAATAGTTTTTCTATAATGACGTCATAACATAATTGAAAATTGGATATTAAGAGATTAAGTTAAAAAATATTAAAAGAAAGTACGATCTCTTTTAGAAATTTATGATAGCATTAATTATGTTAATTATTGATAATAGAATGAACTGAAATTTGCTGTAAGTAAATTTGCAAAATCTAAATACTTTATAGGACTGTCCTGACTTATAAAGCCGATAATGTAGTTTTTATTAATTAAAATGTAGAAAAACTTCAAAATAAATATAATAAAAAAGCACTATTTAATAAATTATTTCTACATATAATAAAAATTCATGTAATCCGTCTTGTGATTTATCATCCTTTTAGCCCAAATAGGCCTTCAATTAAGGATCAGGTATACTAGAGGACTGCTGAATGAGCCTCATTGAAGAAATGAAGAGCATTTTTTTAAACACACTTATAAAGAAAGATTTCTTTCCCCAGCTTAGCCACTGTTGTTATCCTGTTCGCGTAATAGCCGAGACTGCAAGTCTGCGAAAGCCGCCGTGTTGTTATGAAACCTGCATGTTTCCTCTGTTGACTTACACTAATGACTGTTCACATCATTCACATCGTGAATTAGTTTAATTTAACAACTACAATGCCTCCAATGAATAAACTGAGGACACTTGCTGAGAGATTGAAAATAATGAGAAGTCGAAACAAATCCAAATGAAAAGTATGTTACCATCCCTTCAAAAAGGATAAACCATAGTTCCACTGAATAGTAATTATATCTTTCAGGACTTATTACGGTGTAATAAATAATACTGCCATCTGTTGTTACAATTATTATTTCATCCGAATATGTTTCTATATTTCTAAAATTAATAGGCCATCAGTAACGTATCTAAACTACTCATTTTATAAATACATGTCTTCACCTTCACCAGGAATTCAAATAGTCCGTCAAATATTGTGTACCTGTGCAATCTAAAATTACTGCTTGAATATTTGACTATAATTATTTTTCGTCAATGCTTTCTTACTAAGAAAATGCAGTCAATTTTAATGAAGGGTTTGGTCTTTCATTTAGCGTCCATTACAACTGGTACAATTTTGTTATATACAGGTAATCCTCGACGAGCGGCGGTTCGACGACACTCATAACCAAAAATGATTATTTTTTAATTAAATATTGCAGCACGTGGTACCAATGCTGATGCCTATTTGGGACATGCATAAACAACCTCGTTCATTTTTCTCGTCTTCTTTTCATTGTTTTTATATCCCAATTTAGTTAATTCAGCAATTTCAAATTTGAATATTTATTTATATAATAAGACATAATTATATTGAATTTCTGAAGGGAATAATCAATAAACTGGGCCCATAATGTATGGTATATGATACAAAAAAGAGAAGTGCAATAGACTTAAAATGCCTGTATGAACTATTTTGTGGGTTTTCAACGCTTGTGGCCATTTACATGTGTAGTCAATTCACCACATTGAAACATTCTGGGGTACGAATGAATTAATTTATGTTCCATGTTTCACACGTAAAACTGCATAAATATTTTACAATGAAAAGGCTTGTTGCCTGGAAGTTGTATGTTCTGTTATTTAAATGTTCTGTTATTTAAAATTAATTCGTTTTTTTGAAGAAAAGAAAATTTCGTAATGACAAAAGTTCTAGCAAACTCTAAAATTGGATATTTATTTTAAAAAGCCTACCACTGCTTCCTCTCCTCCCGATAATGAACCAATGGATTGTACTTACATAAGGACGGATGACAAGGAGTTTTAAAGAAGAATGTCTATTTTTTCTGTTACTAAATAAGAACAAATAGTCACATCTTTATTTTTTATTTTAATGTTAGTGTGTATGAAATTCGACTTCAGATCAATTCAACTTGTGACCAAAATTCAGGGACGTATCTCGGTCGTAAGCCGAGGACAACCTGTAGAAAATTGGTGTTAATGGCTGTATTCTGTGAATTAAAATGAAACAATGCCTATATTATCAAAAGTAACTTCAAAATGACAACTGGTTCTTTGATTTCTAATTTTATTCAGGAGACAAAAATTATTCATTTTTTAAGAAATAAGGTATTAACATGTTTTTTATTATTGATTTTTAAATTGCTAAATTTGTATTGAAGAGCATGATATGTCTATGATATAAACAAACATTTTTATTCTACTTATTGGAGTTGACAAGTAGATTGGCCGATAGCTAGTCACCTCAAACCACAAACCTCATGTTTTGTCGCATTTGAAAAGTTCCATAATTAGTCACAGGGCCAGGCGACACATTTTGCCAAGTAAGCAAATCTATATTTTCCCGCCCTAGTGGCAAAAGTTAGGCATAATATGACCGCAAGGCCACCCTTTTAAATTTACTGCTACAGGGCCTCACCTGCTACCCTCATGTGTAATGCCGACACTAATTTACTATCACAAAAACATTCACGTTTGAAATACTCCAAGAGTTTATACAATCTGCTAACATGGTGAAGAAATAGTCCATAATTTCAATTGGTTTCAATGAATAACTTTGATTTAAATTTTATCAAATGCAGCCTTATTAGCCTGACCCATCATTTTTTTACAATATTCTTTTGCTATAAACTGCTATTAAAAATATTTTTTTATACATAAGAAATGTATTTTTTATAATCAAAAAAAATTGAAATGAAAACCGTGTGTACTTATTGTCATTTTAACTTATGAAAATATTATTATGTATAAAATATAAATAATCCATTTATGAAGGTGTGGATGTATAATCCGGACCTAAAACGGGTGTAACAACAGCAATAAGTTAACTACTAGTCCTTTTTTAGCACCATTCTTCCATACTTGCCCTATCCGAAAAGGTTGAGCGAGTGAATAAGAACCACTTCTCGTAAAAAAACTTCTTTAAGATGACCCATTAAGAGTTTGTGGGACCGCGTCCCAACCATGTCCCCAAATAGGGAGAGGACATGATTGAAAAAATCTTTATGTTTGAAAATTGTAATTAAATTCAGAACTAATAGAACCAATCTCTCATTTTTCTATATTCACTATAACTTTATTAACAGTCTTTTTTAAACAGTGGTGCCTGGAACATATACCCGTGCAAAAAAAAATTAAATACTGACAAAATTTATGAATATCCATGATAAAGCTTTATAAGGAATACAATCATAGTTACTTTTAACAATAAATTGTATAAGATTAATTCATATCATTTAATCACTGTAGAAAATATATAGCTGAAAAAGAGCCAAACTACCAAATGTAAATAATAATCTAAGCACAATTTCATTAAATACTTTTATTGTCTGTTGAAATTCATATTGAGGTTTACAGAAATATTTTTAAATACACATGAATCAGTTTCACTGACTGATTAAAAGGATACTTGATAAATATTTTTTTAATGCATGTATTCAAAATTTACAAAATTTTTCAAATTATCATTACAGGACACCGCTAATGAGTTGTCTTGATTTATTAACATAATGTTAATTTCATGAGATAACCCTATCTCCACATAGGGTCAACAGTTTATTGAATCTATTGATAAACCAGTAAATTTATGTGTCAATAGTGGATATACATAATGTACAAATCAACTCTTTTTTTGCATTATTTTCTAATTAAATAGTTGACTTACTGAAAAATTTCATCTGAGATAAATACTTTCACCAAAAAAAATTTGAAGCTAACATTCATAAGTTTCGTTTGCAAATAGAGGGTACTTTTTAGAAATAAGAAACAGTTATCAGACATTAATAAAACCAGTTATTCAAATTCAACAAATTGGTGAGTTAAATTATCTATTACATTGCACATACACAAATGATATTTCCAGGAAAGTTTATTTGAAAAACCCCTTTTCATGAGTGTTTAAATAATACTGTTGGACACCGAGTTTCTGTCCATATAATAAAAAAAAAACAAATTGAATTCTTGAAAACTGATCATATATTATATTTTATAAAAAAATAATGTATTGCAAAGAGGCCACAGGAAAACATTCAGAAAGCAAACAAAATATTTAAATTTCATGTATTCACTAATTTACTCTGTTAACTATTTGAACTTTTTTATTAACATGCAATTTGATTTGAAAAACACTTTGAAATATTTTTTTCTTATTTTATTTCTAGAGTAATTATCATTTGTATCAATCCAATAATGCTTAAATGTAACACATTGTCTATAACACCATAACATAAATAATAAAATGTCATTTCCCCGTATCTACATATTTTTAAGATTCTTTTTACACTAAAATCTAGCAATCGTTACAAAATTTAGTTTTGTGTGGATTACACTTATCATTTATAATAAATATTTAGACGTAAAAGTGGAATCTCAAATTCCAATACAACCAATCGTAATATTATGTAGCCTTTTTATGCATGTTCGAGATCACACAATGAAAATGTTTTTAAAAAATTAAGAATGGTATAGTGCCGAAACAGCTATCAACTATATTACACAATCTTGTCGAAATAAATACTTTGCTAGTGAATGTCAATTCAGAAAGCATCAGAAAAATTATATTTTCCTTTGGATAAAAGGTAACTGTAATCAGATTAACGTTTGCATAACAGAATGACATTGTAAAGGAATGAATTGACTTTGTATAAATTGCAGAAGTAGTAAAAAATATCAATTGAAGAAGTACATATTAAATTTATTAATTACTTATTGATGATATTTTAGGTATACAAATGACACGTTTTTTTTAAATAGCTTTGATTCACTGGTAGTGGAAGATTATTCTCAAAACTTATCTATGGTCTAATAATATATAAATGGTTATTATATAGTGAGCCAGTTATTGACGTCTGTTGGTGTCTTTAATTAAAATTTAGCGATATGATATCAGCTTGAACTATTTAATTTTTATGGATAATATTGTATCAGCGTTAACAATAAATTCCTGGTATAATTACATTAATAATAACATATCATCAGAGTTAACAAGTAATCAAAAAGTTTACTCTTAGTCTTAATATTTGTAATATTGCTTTTAATTTGTAGATTGACTATAAAGAAACGAAAAATAAATATACGCAGTGTTTTTAAAACTTAAATTATCACTAATAGAATTGACACACACAAAATATATACGTTAGTATTATTTACAAATTAAAACAAAGTATAAATAAGACTTAATAAATTATATTACAAGTTCAATTGCTCCACATACGGACATTAAAATATAGCTTATCGGCTATGGTTACAATCGATAAAGAAATATCTATAATTATCTGTTTGAATTAGCATAGAGACCCTTCAAGTATTCCATAGCCGATAAAGCGTCACCTCACAGTGCGTGAAGGCTTATATTTTACTTGAGTTGTTTTATGCAATATTTGAACGATCAGATTGGTCGAGCCCAGGGATGTTCAATGTGTCCATACTGAATGGTGGTGAGGGTGTCTCGAACTCTTCTGTAAAATGGGACAGGCTGTTCGACTGTAGGAATCTTAATTTCCTCATCCATAAAATTGATTAACCCGATTGGGCTAACTACGCATGCGGTCCCGGATCCGAACAGCTCCAGCAACTGTGAAAATCAAAGTATGTACTCATTAATAAAATTTATATAAAATAAAAAAACCAAGTAACAATTTGTACACATTCTGATATGATATTTCTTTTGTAATCTTTTCGGCTGATTTTTATTAATATAATGTGGATCATACTTATTTGTGTTTTCATATGGAAAATTTATACCGTCAATAGAATGAAATGATAACAAATAAAATGAACTGAATGATGAGATAATTCTAATGATATGCGGAAATTATTTCATTTCATTTAAAGTCAACATATAATATACAGTGTTTGTGAACGAAAGTTTAATTTCAAACAGCATTTATCAATTGACAGAATAAATCTTCATCTATACAAATATGTATACATATAAACAGAAGATCAACAGATTCATATTGTTTTGAATCAATGTGATATCAATCACTTTATGCATTGAAACTTCACCATGCTACTGTCCGTAATTTCTATTCAGCATATTAATAATATTCAAATGGATAGACAATCAAAGGTTCAATTATCTCTAGTAATTCTCCAAGATCAGTAGTTAGCTATTTCACAATGCAAAACACCTATTTTTTCTCGATTTGGAAGATTGCGAAATTTCTTATTTACTTTACTGACTTATGCAAACATCAATCAAAGATATTTGAATGTGGAAAGTACTCAGATTTGTGATTTTTTTATAATTATTCATCAATGTCATCGATAGGACACTATTATTAACATTGACGATGATAAAATCCATTGTATGCTAATGTTTAAAAAAATATAGGAGCCACAAAAAGACTCTTCATACGATTCACATTTACAAATTGTCAAACATAATTCAGCAAAACAAACCACATGGAAATCGATTAGGACACCTAATTATTTATTTATAAATCCATTAACAGCTGGATTATTAAAATAATTGAACAATATGTTGATTTAGAATCATTTTCAATAATAATTAATGATATCTTTTCCATTGGCAGGAATATTTTATCATCAATAACAAATAAATCACAATTAAATTTCAAAACAGAACATAAAAATTATCCATTATGTATTCGGTGCGTTTTGCAAGATACTTTTTTTAATGAGCAAAACTCAGCTGTAAGTCTCCAAACACGAAATTTGATTGACTACATTTGATAGATAAATAAAGAATGATGCTTTACCCGATTCTCATTGAGAAGTTCAATAATTTGGTTCATGGTAATCGGAGTTTCCACAACCCTTATGTCTCCCCAATGGCGAGCGAGCTGAAGAATAGAATGCCTCGTCACTCCCGGCAAAATGAGTCCATTCAAAGGTGGAGTAGATAAAACCTTGTCTGTAAAAATAAAAATGCACAATGTGACTCTCGGATGAATTTATAATGAGTGTGATTTTTGTTAATCCGCTGAAACAACACCAAAATTATAAATAAAATATGTTAAATATAAAAATGATTGATATATGTATAACATATTCTTTGCTCGACAACAAGTGAATTGGGTGTTATCTTAAACATGTTTATCCTGTTATTTTAATGTAATAACATTAGTTCTGACCTCAAACTGAGTTGTTAAATTATTCATAACTTGCGTCAGAAGATTCAGTATTATCAAATTTTAATATGGATGACTGAAATATGCTTAAGTGTAGCAATTTTCCTCCAAGTTTTATTTGATAATTCATTAAAAATAATGTTCATTGCTGAAATATTGCTTTATGTGTGATACTTAAAAAGATAAAGAAAATTATCATACCCAAAATAAAACAGAACTTAGACAATACACACTAGAATCTAATCACCACGAACTGCAGAGAACTAACTTTATTTGACTTTCACAAAAATAAAATACAATTCTTAATACCTACTCAGTGCAATTCTGTATATGGTCACTGGTTTGCTCTTCTAAAGATCATAAATAGTACTTATGATTGTGTCCTATTTTTATGAATGCAATGTATTTTCACCGAGAATTAACATTAACACAATTCAAGTGATATTTGATTTTATAATTTATTATCAGTTATTTTTTTAACATATTTTAATATTATGTAAAGTAAAAAATATGAGATTGTCCACGAATACAATATACAGTATAATTTGTGATATTTTTTCTTTTATCAATTTAGACAAAAAGACAATATTATAATAATAGAATAGATGGTTATTATCATTTATCATGTTTGTGGAAAAATAAATTTAAAAAAATATCTTGACAGATCAACATATGATAAAAATCAAGGTTTTATCTAGATAACACAATTTTGCTCACGTTAATCGTATAGGTCAACAAAGTACATATTTCTAATTATAAATTGATTTAAGATATATTTATTTTATCAATAACTTTAATTCTGCATTACCTATTTTATGTTATCTCTCAATATGGGCAAGTGGTTACAGGATATAATTTATGTACAAAAATGTAAACTGTGTATAGCGTCAAATAAATGTGGATCTTTTTTATTTCAGAAACAGATTAAAAAGCCACTAATATGTTCTTTGACTTTGATATAGTTTTTTTGAAATTTAATACTATTTTAATTTATGTGAAAGCTGATGATATTATTATTAAAATAATTAAAGACTTTAGAGTCCTAACATTAACTACTGCAGGTTCAGTATTCAGTATGGCAAAAAATCAAATATTTATCAACCTGATAAAATAAGAAATCAAAAGATTGAATAGATTTATGATGGGCACTAGATCGATTACTAGAATACATAATTCAATTTTTGATTTGGTTACTATCACATGAACTGTTATCTAATCACACCTCACATGTTAATTTTTCTGATGTGCATATTATGTATTTTAAAATTGGCGAAAACAAATTTTGATAAAAAAATGTGTTATCTCCGCTTGAAAATAACAAGCTACGTAGTAACCTTGTTTTCAAACAGA
This sequence comes from Himalopsyche phryganea, assembly GCA_022494535.1. NCBI lineage: Eukaryota > Metazoa > Arthropoda > Insecta > Trichoptera > Rhyacophilidae > Himalopsyche > Himalopsyche phryganea. The sequence goes on along the minus strand of JAGVSL010000010.1, from coordinate 4,113,989 downwards.
AACGACAAATATTTGATCAAATTTGAAAATTAGATAAGAGTGTGTCGCACTTCTGGAGACTGGGAGACTTTATCGTCAAGACATCTATGACGTATAATATAATGGCATGATAATTAACTAATACTAATAATATTATTGTGAGGAACTCGTATTATTGTATAAAAGTTAGAAGTCACAGAAAAAGAAAAATAATTCCACGTAGCAGAGTATAGAATTAATGAACGGAGACTGAGATCTCTTTTTCAATTTACTATTTTACATTTTTACGATCCCTTGACCTGAAGACTGCGTATAATTACAGTGTTATAAAAAATGAGCCGATAAAATCACGGAAGAACTACAATGAAATTGATTGACCATCAGCACTCATGTTTTTCGCAATGTTTTGTTGAAGCTCTCATATCTTTTTCATCCATCGCATGCTTTTTATCAAGTATTCATTTTCACGAGAAGTTATTTTAATTTGATTTCCAATCGAGGCATTATAAAAAATTCAGAAAGAAGAAAAAAAAGAAGAATAAGAGCTTATAAGAACTTGTTGTAAATTAATCTTTCTATTTCAAAAAGATGAGGTTGGAAAAAAGGAATAAGACTAACTGTTAACTAACTAATGTACAATGTAGATTATAAATCTTGTTTTAAATGAAGGAAATATAGACACGGTGGTAATAATGTAAAATATATTGAAATGATTAAAAATTTTATTTACCTCCATTTTCATCTAGCGACACCATAAAGATATTCATGGTACCGGCTTCGGTTAGCTGGTTGTCCTCTCCGTAGAGCCATAACGCTTGGTGAAGTCCTTTCTTTGTAGCTTTACTCTGTATGTCGAGTGTCGGTGCATAATTTGAGCCCATTTTTTTATCACCCACGCCGCCAGGCCAGGCTCTGGTGTACTGCGGATCGGCGAGAAGTGAAATCGCTCCGTCCGATTTGAAATATGCCCCAACAGGACAGAGTATAGCATACAGTAATGCAGATTCTGAAGATGCCACTCCTAGAGTAGGCTGCAATAAATAATTCATCAGTATCAATGTTTTATAATACACATCATACATCTACCTGCACGAGAACATCCAATAAACTCTTACTTATATAAAGGATAAAAATATGTTGCAATGTACATAACAATTTTGCATCTCAATGCTGAAAATTATAATCTAATTTGACATGTAATAAATATTCAATAAATAAAGATAATACACTCTCATAGAAAAATCATATTCATTTTAAACAATAAATTTTAAATTTGGATTATTGAGATTTTGTACACTTCCATGTATTTTGTCACTAACGACCCGGGTTTCGCCTTTCGGCATCTTCAGGCATTCGAGCACACGAATGGACTCGAACTCTCAGTTCGAGTCCATTCGTGTGCTCGAATGCCTGAAGATGCCGAAAGGCGAAACCCGGGTCGTTAGTGACAAAATACATGGAAGTGTACAAAATCTCAATAATCCAAATTTAATATTGAAATTCCATCAAGCACCCTCAGTCGATGTCTTAAATTATATAATAAATTTTAAATTCCAATTCACAAAATTGAATTTATGGGGGAAAATATAAACTAAGCAAAAAAATAAATATTAGCATTGATATCAACTTTATCATAATCTATAAACATGATCTTACACTGTTAAAATAAATGGATAGCGTCAGTGGTCAAAGGGAAGTGAGATCCCACTTCCAATTAAGGAACTAAAATGTTGCAGTTGCAATACAAAAATGTTTCTATGTTTCAAAGCTTGGCACCATGGTAATCATGTACATGTGAATAACTTTTTCACCAAATTTTTAATCTAGAGGTTTGCTACTCTGCCTCTTCCACTTCAACTGTGAGATTCTTTATTGCACTTTCAATAATTATTGTCTACAACTCCACCCGTATACTGTTAAATAACCATAAAACCATAATTTTTCGGTATCTTGATTGTTTATTTACAGCTATTTACCTAATTACACAAAAAAGATTCTTAATTCAATCATAATATTAAAAATAATGCATTGTTTAATATTTTTGTGATCAATAAATCAATTTCAATTTCACTATTAATATTACACAAATGATAAATTCGTGTGTTCATAAGACTAAAACCATTTTCAATATTAACTGACTCATTATTATTACCCAAGCAATATACATCTTCTGAACGATATTGAGAAATTATCATTAATAGATGATTTTTTTGAGACATTTATAAACGTTGCTTTGGTTTTACAAATATTAATTTCATTTTCAAAATACGTAAGCGTGAAACACACCACTGAATGATAACAAATTACTCAATCATATTTATCTTTGTGAACTTATTTTGAAAACATTGCACATGTTATGCTGTAAGGAGGACACGCCCGAGAGAAAAATATTTTGAATAATAGTCGTTATATCTGATGCTCATGTGGACAAGATTTAATCAAAACAAGATCATAATGTTTTAATGAAGAATATTGTTACATCACTCGGTGATTCTGATTTTAGCATTAAGCTTTTAAAAATAAAAATACAGCTGAAACTAGTATCTTGGATCGATGAAATGACAAATTATTAAGATAAACTTTCACCAAGAACAGTGTACGTCAAATATATGTACTCACATCGATTCCGATAAATGTCGGTCGAATATAAAGACTAGAAGCACTGGAGTGAGGAACCCATTCTTGATCGATGGATATCAGTCTACTTATGCATTTGATCATCTCTTCTTCGTCGAAAGTCGGCAAGCCAGTTCTGACTGCGGAGATGTTCATGCGCTCCATGTTTAAATCAGGACGGTACATTCTGATTTTTCCATCATCTCCACGGTATGCCTTCATTCCTTCAAAAAGCTGTAAATATATGATACTATTATGCATATAATTCATTCTAAGATTGTGTGTCATATCTAATACTTCATATTTTGTTAGAATTGAGCAGGTCAAAAACATCAATAAATAGAATGATGAACACCATCATTTCCTACACATTGAAAAAAGATAAACAGCGGATATGAAAAATCAAATACAACCTAAATGAAAGTGAAACATGTCACTTCATTCATATCTAAAACCGAAAGTTCATTTACTGCCTCAATTAGATATAGCCATGGCATAATCATTAAAGACAAGGGGATTTATTTTATCTCCATTTATATTGATACAGTGAGATATTAATCTTGGTGGCGTTTACAAATAACTATGCAGTCACTCTTGATATTCTATATTTGAAAACCGCAACCAAGCCATACCATATGTCATTTTTAAGGTGTTACCTGTTAATTCTTGCTGAAAAGGCATTATATTTTTTAAAACATAACATATGTATTTATATTTCAAGGCAGGTGTTTCTTTTTAATGTGTGAAAAAATTTTTCTTTTTCAGTTGTTGTAATAATCAAAAGATTGAGTATTTACCTCGATGGCGTAGTGTAAAACTTTTGCTGCGGGATGCAATACGAGATTTTCAAACGGAATGATCTCCGGTTTCTGCCAGCCTCCCAATTGTTTGAAGAAGGAGATTTTCAGCATATGATCGGTGAAGTATTTTCCAAATTCCAAATCGCTAACGTGGGGCTTAGGCTGAAGCTGGAAAGGAGCCGCAAGTCGAACCGACAAATCTGAAAACTAAAAAAACATAAAAAATCAGAACGCTCTTCAATACTTTCTGACATATGATACAAAGTGACATAATTTTACTCACTAAAATATCATTCATCAGAAAGGGTAAGAAGGAAGTATAAGGAAGGGGGTAAGAAAAGCTCTCTACATTCCCATGTTTTCAGGATCGGATAGATAGTGGGTGGAGAGATATGAAAACAATACAGATATCATCAATGAAAGCGTAGGGTTGCCAGGCGTCCACATTAACCAGGACTGTCCCCATTTATAAGCCTTGTATCCCAGTGTCCCGAACGAGCTTTTCGGGGCGTCCAAATGTCCCGTTTATGGGCATATTAAAAAAAGAAATGCAATCTCCCGATTGGAACAAAAAATTACTATCAGAAAAATGGGTCGTTGTTTTTTCTCAGATAGAAAAAGAATTTCTAGAGCAATATAAGGCTTTATATTGTATGTACGAGTATATTTTTTCCTTACCAGGACATAATGGTAGCGCGGAGAGAATATTTTCGCTAATGAAAATTCAATGGACAGGTGAAAGAAATAGAATTTCAGTGGAAACAGTTAGTAGTATCTTACAGTGTATGGAGAATTATGATTTAATTGTGTCGAAATATATGATAATCTCTTAAAAAATAAAGCAGTTTTGCAAAAGGCCTAATCAAATGATAAATATTTGTAAAATTAGTTTTCAAAATTCGGTGAAGTTATTTTTATTAATAATTTTGTTATTATTCTTAGTAATGTGTGTAATTAAATATATACTAAAATTTGTTCTCATCGACCAATATCTCGGAGGAAGGAAAAATTAAGCGTTCTTGATATTTTTAATATTTATCGGGGGGAGGGGGTGTCCTGTTTTGACTTGCGAAAAATCTAGCAACCCTATGAAAGCGTACATTGTAAATTTACATCAGAGACCCCGCAGCCCAGAAGGATAAAAAGTCATTGACCACTTGACAACAAGGTTGTCTAACTTTCAATTCCCCACAATTTTAAAAAGTGCACAAGTTTAGTTTTAGCTTTAGAACAGTAAAACACCATAAGTACTTTTTTATTGAATTATTTTTTTAAAAACTCTCCTGAATGAATAATTGATAAACTTTTATTTAAATTTCATTTAATCAACACTGTGGCAGTCAAATAGTTAATCACAATCAATGCTTCTGTGAATTTTCTCAGCAATATAATATTATAAAATGAAGATATAATTATATCATTTCCTAGTGCAAGAATTGATTATCCATTTAATGATTTAAAAATAATTATGTTATTATAAATGAAAATTTCTTTGAAACTCAATTACTTTAATTCAGCTGGTCAATTAATGAGAATGAATTAAAAATCATATCAACACTACTGTGCACTACAACAACGATCTATTCTGTCTGTTTGAAAAATATTATCCAATTTTCAGCAGAGACTTGGTACCCGAGGGTGATAAGCAGAGAAAAAAATACCTGTTTAAATAAACTTCTTAGAACAGAGACAAAAATTATTTTGTAAATAGGGGAACAATAATGGGTGTATGAAGAAGGGGGCGGGCGAGCGAGGCGAGTATATAAAGCCCTATAAATATGGGTAGTCATGTGGAATTTAAAGTGACTGTGCTATTGTATATATTTAAACATTTTTTGTTCTTGTTATTATTCATGTTGGCAAATGCGGAGACTCGGATAACAAGGGTAATGAGGACCCTCTGTATCGTATTAATTGTTAACAGATTACACAAATTTTCGATGTTCAAATTTCAAAACTTCTCAAAACGGTATAATATTATATCAATTAATTTGTATTGCACAACACGAAATATAATTCTTCATCAAACTGTTGTAATCAGAATAAAAAATAGAAAAGATGGAAAACGAAGTCATCAAATAACTATTAATAGTATTAATCCAGCGTATTTTGGTCTAAATTAAATTTCATTCTGTAATAAATTTCTTGCCTAAATATATTTACTCAATCGTTTAGATATTAGATGCAATGCTTATAATTTAACGGAACAAATATTTGACCAATAAATAAACTGGTAACCTCAAATTTGTCCTTGTGAATTTTTGCATATTTTTTTACATCATTTGCATTATATTAATATAAGAACAGAATTCAAGGTTTTTTTTTTCATATATATTATGAACTCAGATTGTAGATTTTTGTGACGTGACGTTTAATTGATTTTCAAATATTTAGTGGTATAAGCATTAAGAGTAAACAAAAAAAGTATTACATTGAACATGATTAATAGAATATTAAACATCAAAAAAATATGATTTGCTTTATTTATTTGCTGAAATGACAACCAAAATGATGCAATATCATCAAATATAACATGGGATAACGAAGATAGTGAATATACAGACTGTTCAAAAATGTTGTATTAGATATATTAATTAATGTTACAATTTTCTGCTGACTGAACTAGATTAATAATAATCAGAAATGAGATTGTTGTGATAAATTGAAGATAGGTAATAAAAAAAAAAATATATCTTTAAAATTTCCTCCCCATTTGATAAAGCAATGTCTAGTTGATTGACCCAATCAATAAATTTATCAATAATACACAAGTAACTTGGTCTGATTCATTAAATATCTCATTTTCCCTGCCGTAAAATTGAAAAAATAAATTTCAAAAACGTCTACAGAAAACTACTGATTTCTCAAAAGAAGTCAAGAATCAAATGTTCTTATATTTACATTTGATTTGAGATCTAGGGCTTGAGGGTTTGTGATATTATTTTTCCCCAAGTTGATATCAAAGTAAAACATTTATTTTCATATACTATAATGTCTAATCCAATTGCTAAAATGAAAAATAATTTTTCTTTTTTTTTTATTTGAGGTTGATTGATTAAGTACATAGAATTTAGATCAGACTAGTAAGTACCCGGCATGCGATGCAATGCCACTCAAATAAAGAAAGGGTTTGTGTTTTAATTCTGTTTATTGAAGTGCTTTTAGATTAGAGGTCTGCACGGGCCGAAATTTCATAAAATTACCCGGTCCAAGCCCGTCATCTTCAGACCCGGCCCGGCCTGAGCCTGAGTCTCAATATCACACTTATTACCCGAACCCGACCCAAAGCCCAAATTTATTTTTCTCATCCCGAAAAAAGTCCGATTTATTTTTTAATATAGTAATTCATTTATACTTTTCAAAAAATACATGTTATTGTTTCCATATTTCCAACAATATTCATAGCACATGTGAAATAAATTATTTAAGTTATGAAAACTATTGACTTATGGCTATCTCATGACACGAACATAGTACGAAATATTTTTCATAAATTTGAATTCCTTATAGGCCTCCTATACCTAGGCACAGCCCGAGCCCGAATCTGAATTGTCTTTACCCGCCCGGGTCGGGTAAAGGTCCGCGGACCAAGCCCGGACCCACGCAGACCTCTATATTATATAATATTTTTTGTTTTTCCGTCTCGTTCAGAGATGTTGCTAGTTGTACGTATTTGATTCTTTAGATTTTAAATTTTGAATTTTTTTCTTTAGCAACCTTCATGGGTGTGCGCACAACAACTCACCAAAGTTTGTTCGAAATCGGATGAATGGTAAAGGAATGGCATAGAGTACAAACAAACAAATAAATATATATATATATATATATATATATATATATATATATATATATATATATACATATATATATATCAATTTTAGACTATCATAACAATGGATTTTTCTAATTGATTTAAAACATTAATACGATTCAGAAAAAAGACTTTTGGTAAAACTAAAACATTATTCATTACATACACTTTTATCTTCTGGAATAGAACCTTTGATCTAATTCAATGTTTTTTGAAGAAAGCTTTTTTATATTTTTACCATGAGGGGGGGTGGGGCAATGTTGTAATCCGAGTGGGCAATTGCATTATTGCAGATTGCGATGCATCAGTATTTTCAGGCAATCCTTGAAGAAAGCCATTTTGGCACAGATGATTAGATATTATTACAAAATTAATTGTATGCAATCTACTGAATTTAGTACTATTTTTAATTAAATACACAATATCAGGTTCCATAACTAATACGTTGTATCACTAAAATCTGGCAGATATATTACTTAGAATTAATTGATTGAGTATGTCCACTCCCAGTATTGAATTTCTTTTTAAAAATAAAGTGATATGAAACAAAAAAATAAATTCTTGTAATTTTACTATCATGAAATTCTTAATCATCCTTCTTTCCCATACACACAAAAAATAATGTACATGAGGTAAGGAAATAATTCTTGTGTTTCAATGATATGAAAAGATAGCGTTTTAAAAACAATTTTTGACTATGCATTTAATTAAATTATAAAAAAAGAAAATTGAGGAATACAAATTGAAATTCTCTTATTAAGGTTCTTATTAAATTGTATTTATATGAAAAAATAAACACAAATCAATCCACTTGTGAGGATAACAGTCTATAGTATTCATTTCCTTGACAATGACCAGGAAGCTTCATAAGATAGAATTATTTGCAACGCAAATGGGTTAAAAAGATAAAGCTAATGTATTTATTTCTCCGGTAGGCAAGATATAGAAGTAATAAAGCTTTAAAAACAAATCCTCGTTTCATCAAATATTTATACCAACTTTTATAAAAAAATTAAATATTAAACAAAAATAGATGATAAATATAATGAAATTAAATATTACATTCTTTTTTATTTAACCAGTCAATTTACATATCAACTGCTGAAGGTCACAAAAAGAACTTTATGAGAAACAAAATTTGCAGCATTCTGTATTTATAACTCGAAAACATTTTTTTCCATCCTCGTATTTTTTTTGATAACTTTTTGTCATCATTGTTGATTAGTACTGTCATATAAATAAGTTTTTCACTTATCACTATAGCAAGAATGTTTACTGCGTCATATTCGGTGTTATTTTGCAATCTTTTTGCTATGCATAAAAAATATCTAGCAGCCTTCGGGAGGGTCACAGCACAGAATGCAGTTAAAGACTCAGAATTTGCATAAAGTATTTGAAAACAAAATAACAATATGCTAACTTCCTGTGTTTTTGTATTGAGTGACAAAAAAACATTGGTAAAACGATACTCTTAATTGCAATACTAATATTCAATACTAATATTCACATAATAAGTCAGGCAGTAAAATAATTATCGTTTGGCAGATATGTTCTACCCATAAAGAATTTATTTTCTGACCTTTATAATATCCTGGAGTTATGTTTAGTGCAAATACCCTGACAAGGTTACTAGATTTTAATAAATTTGCAGCAAAAAAATGGGTTTGTTAAATTAATTGTTTTTTAAACAATTTTCTTTCAAAAAAGGTAGCCTTTACCAGAATGCTCACGAAATTATTTAATAGATGAATTTGCTAGAGCTAAGCGGCAAAAAGCTTATGTAAAATATACAATTAAATAAATATAAAAACCACAAAACAAGCATTCATATTTTATATTTCCTTTCTCATAATTTTGAATTTCGAGGGGGCCTCAAACACATCCCTGGGCCTCAAATTTTTCTGACAGAATCTGATCATAATGGTATATTTATATAAAAATAGTTAATCCATATAAAATACATGTTATTATTTCATTTCAATGGATATTTTTAAAAATATACTTTTACAGAATTAAAATAGTTTGTACAATCAATGTCTTTCTTGTCATTGACTATATAAAATCATGGAAAACCTAGCGACATTCAGGAGCCATTAGAGATATATTTTTTTAGAAAACCATACAAAGATGTGACTCAAACATCTGATTGATTCAAGCTCGATGCTTAAATATAATGAATACTTCCACATCCGTTAAATGTCTTCAAAGACAAAACATTCTTGAAAATTTTCTAGTACAAATTACTAAATACGATAAGTATACCAGTTTTTGACAAACAATATGGCAAAAACATCTGTTCATACAAATGAAAGATTGACAAATGTTTCGGTAATCCATGTGCACTCAAATAAAACTCTCTTACAATGGTGTAACCATACTTCAGTAGCATATTTAGGATTAAAAGATGAAATGACAGCAAAAGATATTAACATTTGCAACAGGTAAACATATAATAGCTATATAAACTAATTTCTTAGCAAACAGTGCGAAACTTTTTACAAATTAAAGTTATATTATTTATTTTTCAATGCATCTAATTAAGTTTAGTACTAGTTAAGTCTGACCATATAATTTCGATAACCATTGATAATTTTCTTTCGAAAAAGGGATCAAATTAATATTTTTTATATCTTTAATATTGCTGTGAAAATAAATATTATTGGGCTTTTGGACGTTGGTATTTTATCATTTTTTGAATAAAAAATTCTTCTGCACTACTATTTTAGCATATGCTATTGTGATAACTTATGTTTTTATGTATAGAAATTTAATATATATTAAGTTTCACTGTTTATTTACTGAAAATCATCATATTATTTGAGTTTGGTGAACAAATAACTATTAATAAACTATCTTAATTATTTTGACTCATCCTTAACGCAGTTAAGTTGACTCTTCAGATTAAGTTGTTTAAATTTTTACATCAAACATACAATTTCCTTTCAATCCGGACATTGTCTGCAAAATTATATTTTCCAAGCATTAAAGGTTTATAACTATTCTTTTAGTAAAGGGTAGAAGTTAAAATATATTCTTGCTGGCAATTTTTGACAAAAGAGAGATCACATACTTCCTCTTTGTGTTAATATAAGCGTCTTCCGGAAGCATCTTCAGACTACATTGGTTCAATTAATAATAAACGCTTTAACATGAAGATTCCTTAATTCTAAGAATTCAATCGGCAAAAAATTACAGTAAACCCTATGAATCATAAGATTTTTAATGCAAATGAAAGCTAACCACTATAATTCACCTACATTGTTCACATTAAAAATATCCTACCTTTTCTCATTTAAATCATAAAAGTCCATGAAGAACTCTCAGTCAAATTGTTTAATTTCATTAAATTTAAAAAGACTGCATGAATAATAAATAAGCATAAAAGATGTAGTAAAAAAAAATATGTAAATTCAAACAATGCAGAAGATAATATAATTTTTTAATATTTTGGACTGCAAAATAAAATCTCATGTCACCTTAATTTGTTATTTATGTAAATATCATTGGAGGATTAAATTCTTGTTAGCTTAATTCAATAACATACTGACTACATATGACTGTAAGACCGTCGAATATAATCAATCTAGGCCTGTGTCAGATAAACATTGTTTAATATTAGAATTATTGCGTATTGTTGTCTCTTACCTTAAAAGATTCTTCTTGTTTCAATTCGTGGGTTCGTTTCGGTGTGGGAGTGAGTTTCAGAAATGGACCCTCCGCTATGTTGACAGCTCTACGTTTAATTTCTTCCAAACTGTTATTCTGCGGGTTCGGTTGAATAACATCTTCCACTTCCTGGATCCTCAACGATGAGCTGCAGAACCGCACATACTCTTTCAGCTTACGCTGATTCTCAAAGATGTGCCTCATCAGGGTCTATGAAAATAATATTATTATTGATGTATTAACGATAATATTATTTAACTTTCGACACTGCATGTTGGAATACAAATATTTTTTTTAATTGCAGACTAGTTGCAAACTAGTCAGTCATTTAATAGGATTCCCGAAAGCCAATATATAAATAAGTCATGTTTGAAAAGATTCTTTAGTACAAAAAAACCAAATTTATTTCTAATAACACAACAATCAAAAATTTGTTAATTTAAAAAATAAAGTTGGTCAGGCACTCCATTTTACTCCATAAATATAATATGTAACTAAAGACATATAGGTATATATCTGGTTACTAAACAGTTTTCATATAGCCAAAATTTAAAATAATCAATCGTGTTGTAAAGTAAAACACACGGAATAACAATCAGTTAATAGAAAACATCTATGTATATCAAATTTGGATTATTGAGATTTTGTACACTTCCATGTATTTTGTCACTAACAACAATAAAATGATAAAATACATCGAAGTGTACAAAATCTCAATAATCTAAATTTGATATTGAAATTCCATCAAGCACCCTCAGTCGATGTCTTAAATTAAATCTATCTATATATTAAAAAACTTGGTGTCAAATCCTTTTTTCTGTACCTATAAAAATAGAATTTAAATAAATAAACCATCTAGAATCTAGATGGTTTATTTGTTTAATATTTAAAAAACATTTCCCAAATAATATTTGCATTCCTGTAAACATTAAAAATATCATTAATACAGTATCGTTTCTAAGAAATTTACTGTACGAAGCCATATAATATATGTAAAATGATTTTAATAAAAATGAATGACAATTTTTTTTTTATTAATATACTTACATTGCTTCTTATGACCATTTTGGAAGTTTTAGATCACAAATTAAATACCAAAAATTAAACCACTTATTTTACACTTTTCACAATATTATTTATACAAAATATTGTTTTGGTAATAGTTATTGAACACAGACACTAAAATCACTATGGCTGAATCAAATTATCACGATCATCGTAATGTAAAAATGTGGCCTTCTTCATTTCCTGAAGACGGGAAAATTCGCAAACACTTTTACTTGCGACACTCTAAGTTATAATGAAGAAGGAATATACATGTGTGATTATAAATTTAAATAATGTGCGCAGTGAAAATCACACATACAACCGTTTGGAGCAAACGAATTATTTAAGTGGGGGGCAGATAATGTTTTAATGCCTACAATGTCAAACTGAGATATAAAAAAGTGACATCAAAAAAACATGAAAATACTTATAGAAATCAACGATACGCAAGTGAGTATATTTGGGGTATAAACACTGACTGAGTTCAAAGCGCCTGAGCAAACAATGGCTACTTTTATCATAAGACAGATTTCTTTAGCTCTGTTCAAACTTTGATATCTCCGCAAGCCACTCGAACGGAATTCAAACATGAACTGGATTCGAATTGACAGCAAAATGCTATATCAATAAAAAGAAGTTTTCTTGAGCTTCATTTGTTATCACACTCGCGGGTCAGTGAGGGGTTAGAATTGTATGTACCTGAAGAAAAAATATTAACATAATATATTGAGCGTGCGTCTACGTAGAGTGCTTACTGTTTGAACAATGATAAATTTAAATATTGTTCGTAGACTACTGTGTAATAGAAAATGTGACAAAATTATACTGCGTATAACTTTATATTTATACAGAATTCTTTCATCTGATAAAAAATACGATGTAAAAACAAAAAAGACACATTTATGTAAAAATATTCTGGCAAGCTAAATTACATAAGATAAAAGTGCGTATGATATATGACCTTTTTAATTAATTGAACATTTACTTGGTAGAATAATCTAATCATGTATGATAAACATAATTATAAATAGGCTTCTTATGATACATATCCTTACAGATGACCTTTTAGTATGAGTTTAAAATAAAAGCAGAATAAATCTAGAATAAATTTTGAATGAGTTGGCCTCTGTGGAGTAGCAGTAAGAGCATTAACCTAGTGACGGTTCCGGATTTTTAATCCTGTCAAGGTCAACATTAAATTTTGATTTTTTCAATTTAACATTTGATATTTTGGGCATTAGTGTTTGTGATTTATTTACTACTCGAGTTTATAAATTTCAAAATATGTGGTGCATCATTAGCTGATTATTAGCTGTAAAGCCAAATATATTTTTCTCTTGAATTAAAAATATTAAAAAGATTACTTTATATCCAAAAATATACTTCACTAAATTTGTCACATCAATTGAGAAAAGTTCATAATTTATCATAATGTTATCTCATTAGGATACAAGAGTCAATGGCTTAAAATTAATAGTAACTTCTAAATCATCATTAGCCTTCAAGGATTTCATATTTATCTATTTTTGAATGACATAAAAATAATAAAAATCTACCATTCGAGTTAAATTACTTTACTCGTTGACTCCCAAGCAGATTAAATTGTTTAATTAGCAAAACCATTTTGACATTTTGCAGATTTTTCTTTTTTTCCTTTCTGAAGACACAAGTATTGTAAAAACATTAAAAAAAACTAGTATAGTTAAAAATTACTTACAAATACATTACAAAATATGAATATTTTACAAGTCTCTTATTTTAAAAATAAAACAATTTGTTTGTACTACTTCCACGTGTTTATAATGATCAGGACCGGTTTCGCTCATCATGTGGAAGTAGTACAAACAAACTGTGTTTTATTTTTAAAATATTGAATGTTATTCAACCATGACTTGACAGTTAGACAGTCTCTTAGACTTATTTTCAGAGAGTTGATGAATGTTGGACAGTAATATGAAGTTGCATGATTACAGGCACCTCAGTCATCGTCATCAATCACATCATCGTATTGATCAGCACTGTCACTTGAATAACTTATGATGGAATAAAGTCTTTATCCAAATCCAAATTACAACAATAAGTTCACTTTCGCTCTTATTTGCCTTGACATTTTAAATGCAACTGTGATTTTTTTAAAAGGCTGATGACACTCACAGCCAAGATGTAACATGGTTAAAAATTCAATGACTAAAAATATTATTTTTAGCAAAATTAATGAATTTGTGTACGTGTTGCAACAAAACAGTCGAATAAGTGTATACCTACTCAGGATGTGCGCGGCATACTGGAATGCAGATGGGCATTCAATATTTGATCAATAATCGACCTTAATTGATCGATTACAATACGATAAGCACAAAAATATTAATCGACGCTTAATTTCGTTTGATATTCTATAAATAAAAAACACGGTCAAGTCATGTTTTTCTAATGTTCACTTTTGAATAATTCAATTATTATTGTTTCCAATTGGGAATTTCAATACATTCAATCAATATATATTTCAATACAAACTCAACTCAAACGCATCTTGTTATCGAAACGGCCAAGTCACTGAGAGCCAATGAAATTGCAGCATTTGAATTAGCTGACTGAACACGGTTTAGTATTTTGTATGACAGATTCTTGCTCAACTGATATTACTGATATACTGTAAATTGAAGCATAGTGATTTCGTTTATCATACTTAGTGAAGCCTTTAAAATGAGACCAAATAGTTTGGAAATTACTACTGACAAGGCAAGAAAACGATTACCAAATTCACTCAATGGAAAAGAGTAAATATTATTTCTTTATTTGTAATATTTTATTATTTGAATGACTTAATGGAGAGCAATTATTCGCTATAGAATATAACGTGTTATTAATATCCAATTTGATCATTTTTTCGATAAATTCATTTTCAATTAATTCAATATACCATAATTGATAATTGATAGTGCTGTAAGCCTGTATTGCTTACGTAAATTATATTTTAAAATGACCATCTCAACAAATTTTCATTTCAAAAGTGGCCATTTAAACTAACTCTATGATGAAACTGGAAAACGGTATTTTAATTTTAGTTTTTTCAGTATTATTACATAGATTAATATGAAACTTTAAAGATAGAAAAAAAACATAAAATGTTTTGAAAAAGTGGTCAAACAAACTTACACCTTTCCTGAAAAAAACAGTGAAACCTACTAGGCCGTGTTTAATATTAGACGCCTCATATTTCTATAAATATAATATGTGTATACATTGAAGGGTTTTACCAGATTTTCTTCTTATATTATAATTGTTAGTGATTGCATTGCAAACGAGCGTAGCACCAAGTTTTAATGGATTAATTATATTACAAGTAATAATACTTATTATGTATAGTTATTAAGGTAGAATAAAATACTTTTGTTTATAATAATAGATCCAGAGACAACCATTCAAGAATCAAGTCCTTTTATGATAAAATTATTGGTTGCTTTATTATAAGAATGTGTATTAAATGATACCACTACTTTGAAGAGAGTAAGGAAAGAAGGATAGCCTTAGAGGTTAGCTAATTGCTGTCGCTTTGCCCCGTTTTAGGATCGGACGCTTGGGAGGCAGTTTTAGACATCCTATCTTCAAACACAAATCCATAAATCGATTGAAAAATATATTTATGACACCGAAAACAACGACGTTGACCTGAGCTACACGCCTGGCAAAAAGCGTATTTACCATATATTATAATATTATCTACTGAACGTTTTGAATTTGTTGAAATAAAAATGGATTTTACGGAAAAAAATTACATGTTTTGTATTTATAAATAGTATTTTTGGATGACACCGTGTTTTGTAATAATATTAATTTTCTCGTAGCAGTTAAGACCAATGTCAAAATCATCTAAATAATTCATTTGGATAGTCATGATTGTTAGCATCTTTACCCTTGACATTGTATTTTTATAATATAACGACTTTTCACCAAGAATTGACAGTTGACACCTCTTCAATGTGTTCGAGATCATCTAATTTCCCCATTGATCTTTTACAATAGTCAATCATTCGCATTGTTCTGGAACCATTGAAAATGAAACATGGAACAGCGTCGAAACATTGGATAATTACCACCAACCAATACACAGTGCCATTCAAAAATAATATTTACAAAAGGATATAATATTAAAATCTAAGGTTTTTACATGTTGACTTTCTTTATAGATTAAGAGATTTCATATGGCTTTCTTATAATGTGTTCATTACGCCATTCTGCAAATCTATAACTTTTCTGGATAATTAACAAGTTAGATGAGATGGGAGAGCCAACAATGCCACACCTTGTCAGATACCACAATTCACACAAATGCTCACCCCGTGTGCCAACCTGCATTGCAAACTTTAAGTCAAGGATTCTGCCACGGACCTTTTTATGTATTATACGCAATATCTTTCGAATTCATGAAAGTATACACATAATAAATACAAAAATATTACAAAAAAAATAATTTAATAATTATAAGAAATAATAATTAAATAATTATAAGAAATAAACTCACGAAAAATAGCATCAAGGAAATAACAAACATGGTAAAATTCCAATGCTTTGTGATTACAAAAATTTTCAATGTGGCCTTTTAAGCATTCAAACATCTTTTAAAAATACATCTCTAAAACTTGTTTTTTTATTACTTGCCTAAAAATATATCGGTTAATGAAGTATTTTCCATTAATGCGAATAAATTAAATTTAACTACAATTTTACTATCCTTGAAGTATGTTTCGACCTCTCGAGGTGAACTTTTTAAGAAATTTAAAGATCTTGATTATGGGTAATAAAGTCTGATAGGTAGTGTTATTTTATTAATAACATTAAAATATATTGTGACCATGCAACGAATTTTCATAAATTTTAAATTAAATGTTCACCTGTAAATTCTTGTTATAGGTAGTTCTTGAACCAACTGTTTGATATATCTTGTAATTATTAACATTCAATTTCGAATAGATGGCCTTGTTATGATTATTATTTTTATCAGTTGAGAATGCTCACGACGTGCGAAACCGGTCCTGATCATCATAAACATGTGGAAGTAGTACAAAAAATTGTGTTTTATTTTTAAAATACTGAATGTTTGAGACATCGACTGTGGGTGCTTGATGGAATTTTAATATCAAATTTAAATTCTTGAGATTTTGTACATTTCCATGAATTTTATCACTAATTCGCCTTTCGGCACCTTCAGGCATTCGAGCACACGAATGAACTCAAATTGACAGACAGTAAACAAACAGTAAATTTGATAATAGATTCTATGAACAAACCAAAGGCCTTGCAATGGGAAGTTGTCTATCACCATTATTAGCGGAGTTTTACATGAACCATTTAGAAAACCTAATTTTTAGCAGTAAAACAAAAGTTAGAAACATAGTTTATTGGTTCCGTTACATAGATGACATTTTTTGTTTATTCAATGGCACACCGGTTGCAGAGCACTGCATTAGACGATAAAATTCAATTCACTTTAGAAGTAGGGGGTAAAAACATAAATTTCCTTGACCTTAATATTGATATTTAAAACTCTATTCATGAATTTAAAATATTTCGCAGACCGACGTTTTCAGATGCCGTTATAAATAACAATTCTATGCATACTCTCTCATATAGATTGGCTGCTTTCGATTCTCAGGTTCACAGATTACTCACTATACCTCTAAGTACATTTAATTTTAAAACCGAACTAAGCATTATTAAACAAATTGCTATTAATAATGGCTATGAGGTGTCTCTTATAGATAGTATTTTATAAAAAAAACAAAGTAAATTAGCATTTCGGGAACTTTCCTAAAGACATAGACCAACCTAGGAACTGGCGTAGAATTAGTTATTTAGGTTGTACAAGCTTTAAAATTTAAAAACAACTCGCTGATAGTGTTAGACCGGCTTTCTATTGCAAAAATTCGTTAGGCAAATTACTTATTAACAATAAAGATAGAGTCCACTTCAAGAACAAATCTGGTATTTATAAATTACAATGCAGTGATTGCCAACATTTCTATGTGGGTAAAACCACACGTACATTAGATATAAGGGTATCGGAACATTTAGCTGCCTTTAGATTAAAAAAAGAAACTTCGACATTCGCAAATTACTTGCTAATGGAGAACCATACGTTCAATGCAGATGATGGGGTTAAAATGTTGCATCAAAACATGGGGGATCATAAATTATTTTATCAAGAAATTTTGGAAATCAATAGAGCCCAGTTACATTCCTTATCAATTCTGAACGAACAGCTGAATCTTCCAAACTCTCTGTTACTGTATCCTTTACGTGGATGATTTTGTAAAAAACATAAATTAATAGAAGAAAAAAAGAAATTCCCATATTAATAAATGCATCTCATAGTCACACCCAACAGACTATCCTTTCTTCGAATTGCATTTTACAACCCACAGTGCTATTATAAGTGTAAAGATCACTGGTGATTCTAGCCGCTGGCAATTTTCTACTTTGTTCATGCATTTGTTTTCCCAACATAGGATTAAGGCTGTTCTTGGAATTTTAATTCAGGTATCAGTGTGGCTCATAGACTTATAATATTTTATCTTATAAATAATATTTGATCGTATTTGTGTCTTGTATATAAACATTAGACACTGTTTACTGTCTTGTCAATTCGAGTTCATTAGCGTGCTCGAATGGCTGAAGATGCCGAAAGGCGAAACCCGGGTCGTTAGTGACAAAATAAATGGAATGTACAAAATCTCAACAATTCAATTTGATATTGAATGTTATTCAATATTTGTTACTATCAATAATTTTTGAGAATCAGTTTAAAATAATGAAATATTAATTGCATAAAACGGTGTAATTGGTTATCGGGACGGCATCATTGATTGAATAAGGAATTCGTCAGAATATTTATTTTCTATTCAAGCATATAAAGACAGAAAATTTTCGCATCAGAATGATGTTATCGGTGATCAAACAGTAGCAGAATGCCATCTTGCCATTTCTTCTTGAAAAACCTTCACAATAATCGTATTTCCCTTTCACAAAGTCAAATAAATCTCAGAATGAATTATGGTTGTGTGTTTGTAAATAATTTGAAATATGCCTTATCCAGATTGCTGTCAATAACTCAAAATGTACATTTTATTAGTTTGACAATAATTAAACAAGTAATTAAAACACAAATGAGAACAAGGCGGTATCCAAACCTTTCCCAGAAATAGATAAATTTATCTCACCACTAATTCAATGTACCTGTAATGCAGTCACAAAGATTAAGTAGCAACCCAACCATATGAAAATATTTCTATACAAATTGCTGCTTATTTAATGCTTGTGTTTCACCTTCACACAAGATTCAGTGAGATGCAGAGCAATAGTGTGTGGATTTATTAAATTTCAACTTATTAAATTTGGTCAATTTTTTTCCTATTTTCAAAATGAAGTGTCGCCAAAACCAATCTAGTTCTTCTACCACTTCAACTTCCTAGATGTAATGAGGTAACGAAAATAATTTTACATTTGTTTTGTTTTGTTTCAGGGACATTGCATTCTTTTCGTAATGATTACACCATCTTTTGCAAGCTCCCTCTTGCATATCTACCGAGTAATAAGTTTTTGACATATATATACACCAGGGGGCGTTGCCACCATTTAACATTCACGCAACACTCAAGCTCTCATATACATACACTCTCTGCATTATACACAAGCGCAGTGTTGTGCTCTGTGTTACAGATAGTCAGATAAATTAAGATAAATATATTTTGTATTAAAAAGAACAAATGATTGATCAATTAAAAATGCTTAATCTCTTAGCGAAAATAATCCTGATCTATGATTGAATAGAAGAATATGTGTATTCCCTTTCAAACAAGAATTAACACTAAACATTATTTTTATTTTTCTAATATGATTACGTTTACGGGACTGACTGTATAACATGTTCCAATTATATTATAAGAATGTTCATCTTGCAAGTATTCAAGTCTTGTGTTCAAGGACTATGAATTCTCAAGCAGAATGATCAAACCCTAGCAAAGCCGATATATTCCATTTCATATTTGAGATCACGGGTATGGATGTTTGTGGTTTATTTTCTCAGGTTGATTCTGGGTGAACGTAAAAATTCTCTAAGCGCATATATCTACAGTAATTTAAAACAAAAATTAACAAATATTTTTTTAAATTTTCAATTTAATTTCAATATTTTTGTTCAGCTTGTGAAATGTTTATTGTAACTTTTTTCAGCCATGGACAATAAATGAAGAAAAGCAGTGATGTGTTTCACATTTCAATGTAAGCCATTTAGTCAAGGAGGTATTTTGTCTATCTATTTTCATACAGGTAGTATTTTCCAAACCAAATAATTTCACAGATTGCTGTATGGAAATAATTTTATCAGTCTTATTAGAATGCCAAAGAACATCACATAGATACAAGCCGCCTAACCGTTTTATTTTTTGAGCCTTGAGAACTGGCCTTGGGAACTGACCTTTGGGATAGATTCAGGTAAAAAAAATGTACAGGAACGGTGGAGACATACCAAATAAGACCTGAAGCAGTCAGATCAGTAGGAGCAGGCACTTATATAAAATTTCAACCTGTCCAGGCTGTGTTTTGTGTATAAATATTTAATCAAATACTTGTTTTGTATAAAAGTTTATGACATAATGCAGTTGAAGCATGTTTCATATTATATTTAAGACCACTCTTTTGATCTGTAAGAAATCTAATGATTGCTTAAAATTCTTTTCAGCATTGGTTCTGCAATAAATATAACATTTCAAAAATTTGAAGCAATTCATCGTCGCTTGAAAACTTTTTTAAACATATCAAAAACAGGATGAATCAAATGAAATGAACTAGCAGACAGAAGAAAAGACATCTTTATAGATGCCAAAATAATATATTATTGACACAGTAGTTATATAGAATATTGTTATCTTACGATTTTAAAGGGAATATGAAATGTATAAAAGGAAGAAGTTGCACAAATAGAATTTTCGCAGAACCAGTGAGGGTTTGTTGAATTAAAAAAATAAAATCTGATTTCAGAAACTTTATTTAGAAATAATTTTTAATAAATAAATCATTTATTAATATCTTCATAGATAACTGAAAACAAGTTATCAACCAAATTCATAAAAAAATCCTTTATAAATGCTTCATTTATAATACATATATATTTATAATACTGGACAAAATTCATCAAGTAATATGACAATTAAAAAAACAAACAGTCTTGTTAAAATAGCAGAGATGAAAGCGGTATTTTGAATTATTCACAC
This sequence comes from Himalopsyche phryganea, assembly GCA_022494535.1. Taxonomy (NCBI): domain Eukaryota; kingdom Metazoa; phylum Arthropoda; class Insecta; order Trichoptera; family Rhyacophilidae; genus Himalopsyche; species Himalopsyche phryganea. Next base: position 4,092,801 of record JAGVSL010000010.1, on the reverse strand, counting down.
TATTACAACAATCACTAAGGATCATAAACATTATGAACAGTGACAAAAACGATTGCTATATCGATTACAATACAATTGATATTATTAATTCAGATTTGGCTGCCTCAGTCTGCTCAGCTTATCTTTATTTGCCACATGTTTCTTGAACAGTTTCATAATTTCATTGTCGTATTCTGGAGGAGTAGGCTTGTGTCCAACAGCCCAATAATATATATCCCAGTCGTTAGAGGGAATATTTATGAGTCTATCGTAAAGAACGGCTTGTTCTTCGGTCATGTCTTTGAGATATTTTGCAGCAAAAGTACTCAATAATAGATCATTTTCCAGCATTCCTCGCTTACGCGACTGATAGAGAAGCCTGAGGACAAACAAATGCCCTATTGTATTACAAATTATTATATTTCCAAATATTTTCTTTGTATTTTATTTACACAAAGCGATATCAAGACTTGCCACACGCTTATTATGTGGCAGGTCTTTGTATAGGTACGAAATGCCAAAATTAAAACATTCAAGTTTTTTTGAATTGGTCAAATTTTCGAATACGTTTTGTCACTAATGACTCAGGGTTCGGCTTTCGGTATTTTCAGGCATTCGAGTACACGGATGAACTCGAGCTGACTGTAAAAAATTTGAACAATTCAAATTTGATATTGAAATTCTATCACAGTCGGTATCTTAAATTATTTTTCTTGGTTTTCACTTTTTCCAATTGACTGAAATTCTTGTTCATTATAACTCGAGAGTAATTATATTTCGAAATATAGTCACACATGAAAGTTTGCAATGGCATCCCAAATTAAAGCTACTCCACTGATTCGCTCGGGAACAATTCAATTCTTTTGGAGGTGTGAAATAAGAAGTGAGTTGAATATACAAATATATCCCTTAGAAAACAGTCATGACAAAAACCCTTCACACTTTCATTGAAAAATCTTCAGATATAAAGTTTAAATGCTGCCTATATTGATTTCATTGTACTTGCCTAGCTTTACGTATATTCAAGCTCTCCTGTCGATCAGTCTCGTAGATTGGAATCTGAGGCTCGTCTGTATCATCATAGTGAACAATTTTCCCGGAAAATGACACTGACGGAAGCTGTGTCCTTCCAATGGTGGCAATCTAGATACGGATAAAAACATTTTTTTTATAAAAAAGAATTTATTATGAATTACACTGAATCAAAATTACGGAAATTAAATTGTGAACCTGTTCCTTTCAATTTTTTACTTTTGATTATTTCACTTTGTCATTGAAAGTCGACAAAGTTATTTTGCAACAACAATAATTTGGACTCTGCTTGGAAATTTAAAAAACTTATTAGAGATTACATATTTGCAATTTTATTATCTTAATTTTTTAAGACTGGTGAACTTTGCCAATGCTGTATGAAAATATAATAAATAGATTTTTTCTCATATTTTTTACGGTGAACATGTGTAAGGGAAATTATTAGTTATTAAAATGTATTTCAACATTCATCATATATTTTTTCAAAGTCATATTTATTAACAGTTATTATTATGGTAGATATTGTTATAAATATGTTAGTAAAGCAACTTAATTTAATAATAATATTATGGTAACTGCTATTATGATGATCACTTTTTGTGAATTGCAAAAAGTTGTTTTATTTATAAATTTGGTTCATCAGATTGCACCAAAATAGAGTCAAAACAATTGTGAACAAATAAAAATACGAACAAATGAGAGTAATAAGTTAGTTATAGATCGACAATACTCAGCTGATATCATTAACCCCTTCCACATGGTAAAAGCTGATTTGCATATATATTAAGTATGATTACATACGCAATAACAGAAAAAGTATTAAGATCAACTGATATAACTGTGTTGTAGGGCACAACCTGTTAACTGCAAAATGGTAAATTTACAGCAGCCGTTTTGAATTGCCCCATGTTTATTCACATAACATATCATCATAATTATATTACAACAGTTGTTTTTTTAGCATTTTCAAATGAAATACAGATTCCCGACTATTAGCAAATGAAAGATATTACTCTAGTAATCCAAATTTTACTTTTAACACAATATGACCAAAAAGTTAACAGGTTATGCATATCACCGAATTATACAGTATACTTCCATATAATAATTTCCCTAGCAAGGTGTTGTTTCCTATTTTACCAACATCGAGCCAGTAACATTCAAATACATTTGCACAAGGTTTGTGAGCCGCCTTCTTTTACTGGTTTTGGAGGGTTTTCACTTATACAAACACGAATTAAAAATCTTGACTGGAGTTTAAATAGTATTGAATACTTCGTGAATATGTGATGTTAGATAAAGTATATTATACAGATGCTGTTGGAATTAGTGAAAATTTTTATGTTTTGTGGGATAATTAATGGTAATAATATTTTTTGCTATATTTCAATACCTACTTTAAAAACAATGATGTAGTGTTTTCAATGGAAAAATTATGACATCAATGACTCTCAAATTGAAATGTGATTCTCAAAAAAAATTATTGCATGTACTATTCCAATATAAGAAAGGATACCTTATTGTAAGTAGAACATTTTTTTTTTGGGGCTATTTTTTTTCATTAGATGTCATAGAATACCCTCAAAGCATGCTGTGATGGGATTTTGCTGTGTTCACTGCTGTCATTTCAGCAATAAAAAAAATATAATGGAAAACAATTTGAGAATGGTTTATTTTTAAGGTTTCATAAAAAGGTGTAAACGGTTCTTTTGCTCACTTCTCATGACTTTGATCACAAGAAAGAGTTACGAAACGCCTTTAAAAAGATACCATTAAAATATTTTTTATGAATGGGAAGGCCAAATAGTGATACATTACAATCAATGAAACCAAAAGTTTATTCAAATGACAAAGAATTATTGTGAAATTTGTTGCAATGCTATATTATGCTTCAGGTCTCAAAAATCTACATATAAAAATGAAGATTTGTTTGTTTGTTTGTCCTCTATGCATTCATTTACCATTCATCCGATTTAGACCAAACTTTGGTGAGTTGTTGTGCGCATACCCGTGAAGGTTTCTGAAGAAAAAAATCTCAAATCTAAAAAAAAGAATCAAATACAAACTAGCGACATCTTTGAACCAAACAGAAAAAACAAAAATTTTGTACCTATTTCCAAAATAGAGCTCTGCATGAGCCCGAGTTTGGCCAGCGGACCTTTACCCGGCCCAGGCGAGTAAAGACAATTCAGATTCGGGCTCGGGCCGGGCCCGGTTAAGGAATTCAAATTTAAGAAAAATATTTCGTACTATTTTCAGGTCATGAGTCAGTAATAGGGCAATAGTTTTCATAACTTAAATAATTTACTTCACATGTGCTATGAATATCGTTATAAATTCATGGAAACAATAACATATATTGTTTGAAAAGTATATATGAACTACTGTATTAAAAAATAAAACGAGCTTTTTTCTGGCTGAACAAAATTAATCTGGGCTTCGGGTCGGGTTCAGGTAACAAGTGTGATATTGAGACTTGGGCTCGGGCCTGGCCAGACCGGACCGTAATTTTATGAAATTGCATAACCTCTCCAATGCAGATCTCTTATCCAAAAGCACTTAATTAAATCACAAACCCTTTCTTTCTTTGAGTGGCATTGCAACGCATGCCGGGTACTCACTAGTATTTAATAAATGAGTCAACCCAATTACGCCTTGAATTAAAAACCAGGGATAATTGAAATCAGGGTACCAATTAGTCACCTCTGAAACCACTAAACGGAGGCATAATATAAATATATGTGAAGAATATTGTTGTTGATACCGCAGAAGTATATGTGTCAAGAAATGACAAGTGTTCAGGCAACAAGTAAAAGGCAGCCATTTATTTACTATTTACACACTTTCTTGAGATTGCTAATGATCTTTTGCTGTGTTTAAGCCACCTGCTGACATGTTATGTTGTGAAGATATGTATTTTGGTTACTATTACAATACATGATTCTGAATTATTTTGACATTAGTGTGTTGCAATTTCACTGACAATTTGCACTCAGGAGATTATCTCAAGACAAGTTTTTCCACTGCTTGTTACTCAGTTACCCAACCTCTCTTTTTCGTAGAAAGTAACGATAGAAGGATAGGACTGACACAATACTAGTGTTTAGCAGATGGCTCTCTAGCAAATCGGATTAGTGGCAGGAAGATTTAGACATCATAGATAAACATGCCTTCAAAACAGAAATCCATAAATCTATTTAAGAAACTGTCCATACTGGGATTCGAACCTGTAAGCACGGCAAGCGAAGCCTATGACTTTGACCACTCAGCTCATGCCCACCATTATTTAAAAATATTATGTTTATTCGACACAGACACTGCAATATAAATATCTTGTAATGGAAATATTTTAAGAATACTTTTTATTATTTGTCGATTGAATTGATTCTTATGTATGATTATTTGGCCTTCCCATTCACTATCATCGAGTATACTCGCAGATGACATTCTTTGTAAGGGTATTTCGTTCTTGTGAGAAACGAATGTGATGCTCTAGGTAAGGTTTACCGAAATCATTTACAGTTGACCAATTAATATTATGGTTAGTATTGACCGGTTAAAATTGTAGTATTTCACACTATTGCGTAAGCTTAAGCCGCGGAATTCAAGTAATCAAACTGTCACATTCATCGCTGACGAAAATATTTTTTTCATTACAAGAATATTCTCTAATAACAATATTACATATTATAAAATATTTTAAATAAAAAAGAAATAATCTACAAGTAACCGTTAACGTCAGTCGTCTTAATTAACCTACCTGAGTGTATTTAATTTGTTGTATAATCCTTTTAGAAGCTGTATTTAACAAGGCCATTATTTTCGTTTTTATTATTGAAGTATATAATATAATAATTACGTAACCCCAAAAGTCATCATAAAATAGAATGTGACAGTAGCTTGGTGCTGGCTTGGTGTAATATATTATCTATGCTTGGTGTGTCTTCTTTCTTTATAAAAGACCAGCTAAACTACAAATTTACAGCCAGTGAAATTTATGTAAATAAATATTATTCAAAAAAACAGAGGGAAAATATTTTCGATCTAGAGGGTAGCATCGATAGTCGGCTCAGTGGTGCAGTAATCAACGTCGTTGGCTACGGTTACGGATGTCTTGGTTTGAAGTGCTGGTATGGACAGTTTTATAAATTGATTTTTCAATCAATTTATGCATTTTTGCTCGTTGGCATGAATGTTTATAATATTTTATATTTCTTCCCACCCATCCGATTTTAAAAACAGGGAGTAGCCAGAGCGATTAACTAACCACAAGTCCTTTCCTAGTGCAATCCTTCCATCCATACTCTCTTTAAAAAAAAAAGGTTTTTCAACAGTTGATGTTACTGCATATTTATGCACCAACCATTTACAAAAGTAAAGCTTCAAAATAACTTACAAGAAATTCTAGATATTTAAAAGGTTCAGTGTGATCAACTGACTATTGAGAATAATGTCATTAACGAATAAATTGTCTACCTGAGTGTAAAAATAAGTTGTGGCCATATAAACAAATCAACTCTTATTAGGCGGAATAGCCCAAAAAACCCAATAAATAAGTAAGGAAAATAAATTTTCAGACGACCGCAAAAATACTTTCATGTCTACGTTTACAATGTTAAATAATAAATATTGTTTTTAAGATAAGCTATTGTTTTATCTTAAAAATATTTCATGATTACCTGCTAATTCATGTAACTTGTGGAAATAATCTTTATCATTTTCATTCTTGATAAAAAGTTCATCAGCTACGTCATTGTTTTGTTATAAGTGATTCGCCACCGCCATTTTGTTAGGATAAGAGTACGTACCTGTTGGACGTATCTTGCGTTTGAAAGTTTTAAAGTATTATTTTTCAACTTTAGACGTTTGCAGTTGTTTGAGTTCACAAAATGGAAGATCAAGGTGGTAGTTCAGCCCCCAGGGTTTCATCCGAAAATAGAAAACTTCAACAAACTCAGGACAAAGTTGATGAAGTTGTCGGAATAATGCGATTAAATGTTCAAAAAGTTTTAGAGAGAGATCAAAAACTCTCAGAACTAGATAATCGTGCGGATGCTTTGCAACATGGTGCCTCTCAATTCGAACAGCAAGCTGGAAAACTGAAGAGGAAATATTGGTGGAAAAATCTTAAAATGATGATTATTATTGGCGTCATTGGAGTAATCTTCATTGCACTGATCATTATATGGGCGATGCCCAGTGGTTCAAATGACACTCCATCCATAGAAGCTCCCACTACCAAAACACCATAATACAAATAGAAAGTGTTACAGAATGCTGAATTCCCTTGATTATGTTATTTTGTATACTAATTTAAGCTGCTGTTAATTTAAATGACCAAGAGTGATAAAATTTTGGATGACATTGCCTTATTCCTGGTGTCTTCGAGCCTTTATACGTGATGTGAGGGTAATTAATTTAAGATATTCTTGATTATGAAATTTAAAGACGAAACAGTATTCTTACAATGTTAATGTTTGTAAAAAAAAAATTGAGTTCTTGTAGACAAATTTAAGATCAGTATGAGTCATCCGCATTGTGCTATTATTTTTATAGTTGAGCCTTCCAAATAATAACTATAATAAAAATGTCACAACAATGTTTGCACAATTTATCCGAGAGTATGTAATAATTATTTACTATTTTATTGTATTTATCATAAATGTTTATATTTATGCTGCATGGCATATGGTTACCTTTAAGGCTTATTAATAATAAATATATTTAATTAAAGTTCTACCTTTTTTTTATACTTCATACTAATTTGAAAGGAACCTCGTATATATGTAGAAACAGCACATATCTCCCCATTAAATCAAAATATTTTACCATCAGACAAAGAAAGAATTTTGTTCAGTAAATAATATTGTAAATATCTCTTCTGGCTTTCAGCGTTGGTAGCCATTATTCAAGTATCATTGTTTCAGTTGTCTAAGTGCATATAAGGGTGCTTGTTCCTAAAGTCAGCCATCACCAATAGTCGGCCTTTTAAGCTTAAAACTTAAACAATAGTGGATATATTTTAAAAAGCAGATTTTTTAATTCATGTAGGTAGTCTTGCCACTTGCCAATGTATATCTGCACTATACTGACCTATATGAAGCAATATGCAATTAAAAAAAAGCACATTTTTACTCCGCAAGTTTCGACAAATTCATCTTGTATGGGGATCGCTAACATAATATACTTTATATTGTCTTGCTTTGAATTATTTTGTTTTTTTATTGTTCTGTCTACTATCAGTAGATTATTTCGCGATATTCATGAAGTTTCATAGTGATGGTCGAACACTGGGAAACGAAAGGCCGACCATTGGATTTTGGGGGCAATCCACTGGGACAATTGGCATTTTTTTTGTAAACTTCTATTATTTTATGCTTGGTACAATATTAACTATTTTTCTTTAAGTTGGTTACATTGCTTAATCCCTGTTTAATGGAATTACAGCAAAAAAAAATATCTATTTATCATTCATTGACTCAAAATCCCTTTTGAAAGTACACCTTTCGCTTAACTAGCTGAGCACTGGCGAAATGACCCTATTAAAGTATTTGTTATCGTTATCCTCAATTTTCCTTTTTCTAACCCATGGTTCAGTTAAGTACAATGCAGGAATATATTATAGAATATGAGTACAGGGTACATCACACAAATAGTGCTTCACCATATAGTAGTGCTTCCCAAACTTTTCATACCACTGTCTCTAAATCTGAAAAAATAATTTGCGGACCCCAAAAAAATCATTTTAGTCACCAAAATTATTATTTGACGTTTATTATTTTTGATACATCTTTACATTTTATCTCAAAAAATAGTACCTTGCTTATAAACATTTTTTCCACTTCAAGCAAATTATGTGATCTGATATGTAATGTGATCATATTTCAAGTATTTAGCAAATGGCGTTCTTATCCAGTTGTACTTTTGATCCTCATTAATGCTTGGAAAATATTTTTCGAAAAATAGTTTTGATTCGGCCATGTGATCAAGTAAACCTTTTTTTACCGAGGTCAAGAGTGATATTTCATTTGTTGTGAGAAAGTCAGAAACATGAAAACATCTCCGTGAATCCTTGACTAATGCCTTTTGACCACGAAGTAAGTTTTTATTGGAAAGCCTGAATATTCATGATCAAAATGTTGCTTTCTTTTCCCTGAAGTGAAAGATTTAATTCATTGACTGCCAAATATGATGCAAAACACATCCACTTCTGATCACGAAGGAAAAAAGAGAGCTCTGGTTTTTGTCATAAAGAAAAAATGTTCATAAATAAATATAAATAAATTTTTACAGACCCTTGCAAAAAATCTATGGACTCCAATTTGGGAAGCACCGCAATAGTATACTGTCTAGGAAGTTTACAGCTATTAATAAAAAACAAACATTACTCCACTGAAAATTAGTTGGGTAAACTTTCTTATTAAATTCTGTATTGAAAGGTTTTCTATTTTGTATCCTTATCTGTATACTGCGAGATAGTCCCAAACAGTCAACTCAAATTCAGATGTTCGTAATACTTGTTTTTGGACCGCTTTGAATTATTTTAACCGTCATTACTGGCTTTAATAGTTTATTGCTGGTTGCATTAATTAATTAATATATCATTACTGTGCATAAAATTATAGATAGACTGTCCTAAAATCTATCTCACTGCATTCATGAGTCAAAATAGCCAATTTTCGACTTATCGTTTTCTGTCACTATGCCAACGATATTATAGTTGTACTTTTGAAGATAGTCAAAAAGTGAATTCAACGTGCCTGAAATAGTATTTTCATTGGAATAGCTACGTATCTCAAGATGGAATGCCATTGAAATTGATAAATATTTTGTATTCTTATTCACAAAATTTTTAATTGTTCGAACATAAAAAATTACAGTTTTTATTGAGCTTGCGTTGTTCTCTATGATGGTTTGGCAGCACTCTTTCAATTAATGCCGGACTTGACCTAGGTGGGCACAATGCAATACCTGGAAACCATCTTCGCTGTCTAAAAAAAAATATTGAAAATTGTGCATGGTCCATAATATCATTTTTAGTATAAAGTAAATCCAATTACAGAATCTGATAGTCAAATGACAGAACTTTTCATAAACCTTCACATTATTTATATTCATCCAAGATTGATTTACATTGCTGTCTATTTAAATTTGAATTGTTGAAATTTTGTACATTTCCATGTTTTTCATCACTAACGACCCGGGTTTCGCCTTTCGGCATCTTCAGGCATTCGTACTGACACAAGTAAACAGTTCACAACAATTATATACAAGATAAAATATGACAAATCTTATCCCTGAGTCTAAGCAAAAAGGTGTCTTAAGTTATTGGTGTCTATTCTTAAATTATTTTATTTCTGTCCTGCAATTAACTGTTTTCCGCAATAAATAAGATGTTAAATAATTTCTTTACGCATTGTCTACCTGTGATGTATAGACATGTAAGTACTTACACTTCATAAACAGAATAAAAGTCCATAGGATTGCTTTTTAGAACATGACCCCATGTAAGTTTACGCCTGACCCTCATAATGTCGGCTGTTGCTGAAAGCCAATACTCACCCCAGGTTGTCCCACTGGTGATGATGACTTCATCAGAAACAACATGGCCCCCGCCACTTACAAAAACATATTGAGTGATAACAAATGAAAGATTGACACCTTTGCACAAACATGCAGAATGAAAATTTTTGGTACACATGAAATATATACTTTAATAATATGGTTGTAATTGGAAAACAATGTACATAATTTCATAAAAAAAAATGAGAAAACAAAAAAGTATTAACAATATTGGGATGCATCCAAACTTTTTAATGCACAGCCTAATAATATAAATTAATGTCATATTGTATTGACCAGTGGTGTAAATACAAGGTATATCACAGCCAGAAGCTCAACGTCACCAGTAAGAAACATGCAATGATTATTATCTATTTTCTTAGTTTCATAAAATTTTAGGTGGAGCAGATGACAATATTAAGCTTAAAAGTAACGTTTTACGAACAAAAACTTTTACACAAATTAATAGATGTTCATCATGAAAAATTCATGCGCTGTTTGCGATAGGCTATTGCATGTCCATAACAACATTTCGCTTTGCTTTGAATTACTAAATATAGAACTATTATTTCCTTGTCTTTGTCAACTTGTTAAAAGACTTATGGTTAACTGACAGATGGATGAGAATTTATTTATGAATTGATGTGAGCAATAAAATGAACAATATTAAATTACAATACTGCTGTACAGATTTTATAAGCATTATTATTTAAAATTGTTGGAGATCACTTGTGTAACGAATAGTTCAACTTGAGTATAAATATTCTCTTGAAATACCTATTAATTGTCTTTGCTCTACTTTTGGTGTATACAACGTACTTTGCTGCAGTTTTACAAAAAAAATATTTTAAATTACCGCCAATGCGTCAGCCTTTTTGAAATGTTCAAATCGCAAGATAATCTCGATGAAAAAAAGTCACTCGAGGTGAAAAGACATCACTAACACCCATACTCATGATCTCAAATACTAAATTTTGTTATCGGCCGAGAGTTGAACCCAAAACCATCTGATTGCTAGGGTAAAACTCTTACCACAGAAGACAAAATAATAGCGTTATTGCATAAAAGCTATGGATACAGTGGGCATTGAAATGTAATAATATTTTATGATGGCATTTATTTATCCACCGTTACTCCAGTTGCAAGTTAAATTTCATGCTTAAACTTTAATGATAATCATCTTATTGTATCCTGAGTATAATTATCTCATTCAAATACTAAAAGCGGTTTAACCAGAAAATTATAAATTCAATAATCTTCCATAAATATTTTTTGTAAACAGACATACAATTCGGCACTGATGAGATAATTACACTTTCATAAGTTTTGTCACGAACAGTCAGTTCGGGTTTATCCATTCACTTAATGCTGAAAGATGGAACCTGGGTTGGGGAAGTTTCATCAAGCACTCAGTCGATATCTTGAAAGGATAATACGTGTATGTCCTTTGTGTCTATATACTAAAGGGGCTCTTCGATATCTGAGAATTCATAAAGCAAATTACGGATTTTCATCACTAAATTTTACTGAGAAATAACGGTCTCCACTTATAGGTAAATATTTTTTTCAGTAGCTATCATCCTCTGTTAATGAGGACACCTAGTATTATACAAAATAAAATACTAAAAAACTATTTACCATATATTATGTAAATCCGTCATCTAATATAACCAGTCCAGAATAGACATATCGGCACTATATTTTTTGATGTGGGTTACGTCGTTTTTCCTTTCCACAGTCGATATGTAATTTAACTCACAGAAAAAGATTGAAACAAAAAACAGATTAATATCTGCAAAAAGTATGAAAACTACAAAACTATTAATATCCGCCTTTGGACATTTTGTTTAAGACTATACTTATTTATAAACCTTCAACGTCAGGGATGGCCAACCTTTTGCATACCATGCGCCAATTTGTTTCACAGACGAGTTTGAATGTGCCATACAATTCAAGCACTTTTTCTACCTTTTTATGCTCACTGTTGGGGTTAGGAAGTAGGGATAGAGGTAGGATCTACTTCACTTAGGGGAGGAAAAAGTTTAACGCAATCAAATTAATTATTTACGTCAGTTCAAAAGACACAGGAAGTATTTTGATCTGGAAAAAGCTCATCGAATTTCATTTTAAATAATGAATTTGTTTGTAAATCAATTAGTTTCATTTGTGTGTTACTAGGCATCTACATTATGTTTTGCTCACTAAGTGAAAATGGATTTATATATGCAAGCATGCAGTTTTCTGCTTTATCAAAATCATAAAAACAGCATTCAAATGATCCTTGCAACATCTTAATTTTTTTAATATAATTGGTAAAATTGTTATTATCGGCAGGACATTCACTCTGTTCTTTCAGGTGTGGAAATTGATTCAAATCCTCATTTTCTAACTGATCATACCTCCTCAACCGTACCGCGTCTCACTCTTTCTCATATACACACACACACACTGTTCACATCCTACAATTGTAAACTTTCGAAAAATGAGACGAAACGATGAGTAAGAAGGCTGTATGAATTGAACTGGGGTGTTGAAAATATGAAGATGGATTCAGTTATGGCTGCTACTTCAAAAGAATAAGTAGGCGCAATGATGCAATGCGCCACGGTTTGGCTACTCCTGGTGTTAATAAGTGCTACCAAGCATATTTAATGAATAGGTAAGTAGTAATATTTTGCTCAAATTCAACGTCGGCCAGCCTACACTCAAAGTTAAATAAGGAAGTGGAGATAAACACACGCGCTAACTCATAAATATTTGAACCTTTATATGGATCTCAGCAAAACCGTCATGCAAAGTAATTTTGGCATGGAGGCGTTTCATTCATAAGGTGTGAGGGTTTCTAGTAGCATCTAGGTACTTACCACGAAGTGTATGTACATTGGCTTTCGGATTTCTCAAAAACAATGCGTCGTCGTGATCGCAAATTCTAGCATATTATATTATAAAATTTATTATCAAACTGCTCATCATCTTCAGGAAAAAAATATGATTCTGCCTCGTCACGTATTAAATTTATGTTGCCAATATTTTGATTGTACAATATATTAGACAAGTAGTAGAAATCAATTTCAAGCGAATTAACTATATCCTACATTAAATTATAACCAATGATGTATGCGTAAACGTCGCTGAAGGTATAGATGTATTTATAGAGTAATACACTCTTCGTGAACCCTATATTTTCTCTCATATTTATACTCCATAACATTTTCTCGTGTTGTACTTTACCGAACCGTGGATTAGAAAAAGGAAAATTAAAAAAAATGAAATGGAACATGTTTTTCAAATATTTTAATAATAAGCACTAAGAGCGGGCAGCACAAGATGTAACTGAAACAACGTTACTTGAATGTTGGTTACCTAGGTATGCCAAAAACCAAAGGGAACATTCATTTATTTATAGTGTCCTTAGAATACTATTTATAAGTCGGGTACAATATAGTTACATTCATGTGTAGCAATAATAATTTGATGTGAGGTTTTTTCATCTGAACCATTCACAATTAAATACGCATCCAAGTACTACCTATCTACTTCAGAATGTTCATCAGTTGATAATGCTCATGATGAGCGAAACCGGTGCTGATCATTATAAACATGTGGAAGTAGTACAAACAAATTGTGTTATATTTTTTAAAATGTATAAATTTTAGTTGAATGTTGTAAACAAAATAATTATTTGATTGTCCATTTAGCCTAGAATTTATTAAATCTTACAATTATTTAAGTACAATCATGAAAAATGCTTTTTGCTCATGCAGTTTACGGCGACTAAAAAAATATTGTTGCCGAGCCAAATTGTGCATTCATCTTTACTTAGTATATTATCGAATAAATAGACCATTCTGGACTAAAAACTAATGATTCACAGTGATACATTTCATAGCAGTCTGATATAATATAATAATAATACATTATTATACATCCCTAACCTACCGCGAGAGCCATATAGCGTGGGCCAGAATGCTAGAAGCCCCCACATCGGCGTTGGCCAATGTAAGCTATTTAAAACTGTGCGCAAACTCTGAACTGAACGCCAGACAGCAGTGAGCTTGATACGATCGCAGTGTTGTATTTTATTTTCGTTAGTTGTATATCTGACAGTGTCGAAGTGCCAGTATTGTGCATTCGCCGGTTTTTCGTGAAATAATTTTACATTTTTTTTGTGTTTGTGAATAAAAAATGGCTGAAGGTGGAATCAAAAGGAATGTCCCTATCAAATTGGGTGACTTTTCAGTTATCGATACTGAGTTTTCGAGTATCAGAGAAAGGTTTGACGCGGAGATGAGAAAAATGGAGGACGAAATGAGCAAATTCCGCTCCGACCTTATGAACAGAGAGAGCAACAATTTCTTCAAAAGCACGACAAGGTAGGCGATACTTTCGAAGATATTTTAGTGGGCGTCTTGAATTTTGTTTATTTTTGTGACGCATTACCTTACTTGGTTGTGATTCAAGAATACATTGTAAAACAATAGGTGTTCAACTAAAATAATCAGTTGTTCACTGTTTCAAAATGTGTTTAGCTAAATGGATTTAGAGGAGTTTTCAAATACAACATATCTAAACCGATTTATAATCAATTTATCGTTACTCGTATAATGTTATATTTACAATAGCGGAAATCGATTTGATTTGTGATTATTTGTAATCATAGATTTATTATAATCTCAAATCATACGGGGAAACAGTGTTTGGCGGAAATAATAATTTCACAACATTGTAATTAATGTCATATTAACAGCGAATAATCGGGAACACCGGTAACAGAATTATTTCAAGCGGAGACACAAGGGACTCCCCTAAAGTCACCCGTAGTAAATTTTTTAGCTATACCGACATTTAATTTCACATGGACGTATCGGCAGAGCCTACACTTACTACTTGATTTTATTTAGTAAAATTTCGCAACTACTTCTAGTAACTAAGACATATAAAGAAATAATATTTTGATTAAAAATGGTTCGTTTTTACCTGCCGCTGTGAAGGTTTACATATTTTTAGGATGTATTCAAAGTAGCCCTCACTGTAAGAGAAGAGATATCGATTATTGTAGTTAATTATGTATGCGAGAACCAATAGATACAGAATAATTTAGAAAGTAAACACTGGCTGCAATGGTGTCACCTCAGTATCCACGGATAATGCTAACTTATTTTTTGGAAACTTTTCTTTGCATTCTAGTTATATATCTACCTATTATTTGTCAATTTAACTGTTTCTGGCTCAATGCCATAGCATGGTCTGGTGACAGCTCAAGACCAACTGCATAATTATTATTATGTTCTAGAATTCGTACACATTTTGTGCAATACAAAACAACTTAAATTAAGAATAAAATATTTAATTCTGTGAAGACGCGCAGACAAGAAGCCAACTGGAATCGTATATGCCACGAATTAACACATGGTGGCCTGGCTAATATATTATGCATTTTTATAAGTTTGCCGGTATCTTAGCTAAAACTAGGTAGTGATATTTTTTAATAATCACTATAATAGAAACTGATCTGAAAACTTTATATCGGGCCTATGGGACTACAGTTAACTGCAGGGATCACAATCAACAGGGTTTAGTAAACCTTATTTAATCCGGCGAATCCTTCGATCGTTGATACCTACATACCTATTTGCATAAGATCATATTTACGTTTTTTTACACTTTCAAAATCTATGACGTTATAAATCTTCGACTTTTAAACTATTTTCAACAAAACGTCTTAAACATGCCTAAATTTAGTTATTATTAACTAATTATTTATAATATGTAAGTAATTCTATTTCAATTTTATAATAGCTCTCAAGTATCCACTTAGTGAATTTCAGGTTGTCAGGCATATACTATTATATTTGGCATTATGACATCATTCGAAAGAGTCGTTTAATTTTTTATCGTGAACTTCTGTTTAATCTCTCTTCAAAAAATACAGCCAATACGATTATTCTGATTTTGTCATGGCTACTCGAGTGATGATATCTGTTTTCCTTTTATTATGACGATAAATAAGTAAATGCATATAATATTATAATGGCATGAAAATCGTGCTACGCGTCGCTGATTCCGTCACCCAAGGTCTCTGTGTTGTTTCACATGCAATTCGGTGTAGTTTTATAAATTCCATGAGAGCTTGCTTGCAGTATCATTTTATTCGGCGATGTCCATATACGGAAACATGAACCGGTCGATGGTCTTATCTCAAGGGCTTACATAAATCGACCTTGTCTGGACTGTGCAAATTTAGGTTACCATTATGTCTTTTAAATTTAAAAAATAAGCTATAATTAATTTTTGTATCTCTGTTTAGACAAGATTATATAAGTAGCTAGTAAACATCTGCAAATTCATGATTTAAAGTATTTGCATTTTTATGAATTATTTAGCTCTCAGCGGAATACGACCTATCCATTTCTTATGGTAGATAGATTCCACGGGGAGATTCTATTTCTTTTGGGGTGGCAATTTATCTCTACAGGTTCGTATCAGCGCATCGTTTTATCAACTCTCTCGCTCCGTTAAATAATGAAATATTTTCTATTCAACTGGCGGAAATTGTGGCATCATTACATAGATGTTAAAATATGTATAAAGTAGATTATTTTCACAATCATTTTATAAAGGGGATCGACGCGATCTATTTTCTTTTAGAATGATATGCTTCCTTCAGGGAATGCTATTATCAACATACTTTTCTTCGAAATTATCCTAGAATACCAATGATTATAATAAGTCATGTTGATTGAATAATTATTATTGGGTATTATAAATCATTTTGCGGAATGACAAATTATCTTTTATATTTAATGCTGATTTCATAAATAATATTTTTGAAAGTGTAATGTAATGTAGTAATAAGTTTATGTAAAAACAGGTCAAAATCGTCTCTTGATAACGGAACAGAAAAATGTTTTGTCTAATACCTACGTCGCTGAAATAACTGACTGTTTTAGGTTTGGTACCTACATAATATATTATAATTGTCCAGCTAGAAGTTAGTTGCTAAGCTAGCTTGTATGCTTGAATTGCCTATGAGCTGCATCCATTTCTTTCAATTTTATGAAACAGTGTGATGCAAATATCTTTGAATACGTATATTTATGAGGTATTCAGTTATTTGATACCACAGCTTTGTGAATATCTATGCGGATTAGTATTTCCGATCTGAACAGACAGAATAGTCTCGTGAATCGTGAAGATACGATGTATCTAATCGTGAAAACGTCCAGAGGTCGATAACCTGTGGAAGATTTTTTGTATATGGAATTGGGCAACATTTTACGTCGCTACCTTTAAAACTTGTATTTAGGAAACGCCAATAACAATAGACAAACCAAATAAAATATAATAAAAACTGGTAAGAATGGGCTTCGCTTAGTGAATAATTATCAATAAGTGATTAAATGAAATTTCAAGACGTTTTAATAATAAATCATTATTCAAGATTGGTGCGTATTCATTTATCTGATATTTATTCAATATATCTAAGCAATTATTTAATTAAATCTTGTATCGCATTTTGAATACTACTTACAACAAGGAAATAATAAAAGACAAAAAACAGCATACTTGAAATGTTGTCAATTCTATCAACATAAATATCTATAGGTAATTGGCTGATTCATTTCTGAAACGTTTTGTCTATTAAAGTAATAAGGCACTCTAAACAAACCAGATACCTAATTATCATTCAATATACCATTCGTTTTTCTTACATTGTCACATCAGTGATATTTTTTTGTTATTGTTTTTAACCACTGCATTAGTCTCATGCCGACAAGATGACCAAATGATGAGGTCATGAATAGAAATAGCAAACGACTCTCGAAGTCCGTGGAAACTTTTTGGATAGATATGTAGGCATTTACTCATACATAAATCGAATTCATGTGGGTGGATTTCTTCGCAAGCAAATGCATAGTTAAATAATTGGCACCGAGCCACATACATGCACTCGAATTAGTGATTATTCACTGTAATTAACACTGATCCTACTATTAGTATTCTATGTTAATTCCAAACGAATTCATGAATAATTGCTCAACTCATTTATTGCTCCGTACCAATCGCTGTGGATAATGTCTGGTATGATTAAAATAATGAAATTCCGTCGAATTAGCGTAAAATTTCGATATTTAAAATTCGAACGTTTTTCGTGTCTTTGGAGATTATTTATTACGAAGATGCATTTTTATTCTTTATGGTAAATAGCTACGGGTTAAATTGAAAATAGTACATAACCTAGGATGCTAAGAAATATTGTGTCTATGCTTCGTGCACAATCGATTGTGACGTAAGTACCTAGATGCTAATGTTTCTATCAAAACTACCGTACGCGTCCGAAGTTATTTCGATATTTGCCCACTCCAATAAAACACGTTGATGACGAAGCATTCCGATTTATCACCTATACGATATAATATCGATGTCCATATAAAGAGTTTCGCAAATCAGCCTTATAATATTGTACAAAATGCTCAGGTTCCCGCCTACGCTTGTTGTTTATTTTTCATGCACGATTATGGCTACGACTTCAACAGGCAGAGACAATTAGCGCATATTAATCATCATTGACACCTCCCAGTGATAAAGATAAATTCTTTCCTTCCGTATTCATCGGTTTGGAAATATGTATGTAGGTTAGAACATAGAATCAGTAGCGTAACCATTTTAATCTTCTATGAAGCAAAGTTGCTTTATCGACGGCATCATCACATGGTAGCATTTTGTGTCATTATAAAGAACATTTTAATATTTATAATTATTCCCAGGAAACAATGGCGTCACTGACAAAAAGGTGACTACCACTGAATAGTTCTTAACATGCGCAATATGATTCTATTGTTGACTACTAATGCTAGAATTATACCTAATTACATAGTTATTACTTACTCTGATTCACTCTACTTTATTTCTGGATGAATTATGGCAAATAAAAACGGATCGGTATTTATAATTAGTAAGTATTGTAATATTGTTTCTAGAAATAAAGTATTCCTGACTTATGAAACTCCCATCTCCAACAATACTGTGGGATATAAGGTTGAGATCAAAATCTCGTTAAGTGATCTCTCTACCCTTACACGATAGGTATACCTACACCGAGCAGTAGTTGTACAAATCTTCGAGATTTGATTGCAAAATTATGTATTTGCAAAATCTAAATTTTTCAGGGAGAATAAAAACAGTTTAAAAAATAACTATCGAATCAAAACAACAATAAAAAAACACGTACGTAATATGTTTTTTTACCATGTCCGCTCCTAGTGTGGAGCATATGGCCTCCTAATGAGGTATCTCAACAGAAGTTTTCTACGAGAAGTACTTAGTTGCTCAACCTCTCTTTTACCAAGAGAGTAGGGAGTATATTTTATAACCATAATTTTTGTCAGTTGTCAAATTTTGAATTAAGGGCAATTTTTGCAGTACTAATAAAACAAAAAGTCGAAAACGCATATTTGCATTTTCGCATAATGCGCGTAATGCGCGATTAAATTTGAGCAGTATTTTTAAAGAATAAATTAATCAGTTGTTAGTTTAGCTTAGTTTGATAAACTTTATCGCCATAGTATGGGTATATACATTTATAGTATGGGTTAAAAAAGTAAGAAAATAACATTCTAGGTTAAAAAAATAAAAAAAAAAACAGAAAAACAAGTAAATAGGTATAGGTAGAAGACATGAAAATTCCCCAAAAGGTTGTTGAATTGATTATTTATTAATATCTGAATGTCTAACCTCGTTACTTTTTTATAACATACTTTTCGCAATCTAGATCATGAGGAAGGCGCAAATAATAACTCCATCCCATTAACCCACCCCACATAGAGCGGGTAGTATTGTTATATGGGCCGTCATGGCGAGAGGTCAGACAGTGTTACAGATATCCGTCGGTGACGAAGCATATTAATTGAAAGAAGTTTGGTAAAGATTAAACCATATTTATAGCGTTCAAGCCACATTTGATTGTTCCTTCCCAATGATAATAAAAACACTGCTTATTGCCAAAAGATGGAGTTTCTTCCCTAAGCGTGAAATGACAATTATTAATACGAGCCATTGTTTATTTTTGTAAATGTGATATACATCTACAACTTCGAACTATTAAATACAAAAAAGTCGTGAAAAGGCAAACTTAATGTTTTTGTATTATCTTTTTGTTTAATATTATCATTAGTGCTGTAGTTGTAAACTTAACAGAGGGTATACGGTAACGCACTATTTTTTGGCATTTATACGATATCGTATTCCCTATCTTTTTACCCTACGAAATATTTCTGTATTGTAATTACAACTTACAAAAATGACACTTGAATGCTGTCTACATGCGCCGAAAGCCAAAAGAGACATTTACCGTTAAGCTATTTTATGTTTTGTCTGGTGATCAAATATTTTTATTTAACCTAAGGGTATACGCCATTTTGACGATTGTAGCAGATTGTACACCGCGTGTAGCCTCTACTTCATCACTGATCAATACAATACTAATAAGCGATTAGTATACATCCTATATTTTTGAAAAGCTTGGAAGAACATCCGTCACATAAATAAAGTATTGGCTTATAACATCTTATTTTTTATGTATGTATCTACGTGCTTAGGTTCTATAATAACAGTATTCGCTTTTGGCTCAAGCGTCAGTCAGTTTCCACGATTTTCACTGTATCAATATCGCAGTAAGTTGCGTGTATTTTCTCTCTTTGTGATCAAGTTTCACAAATATAAACTAACCCTGACCCATTTTATTTCGTGTAAAAATAAATACCGCCCACATTCTACTCCGAGTACCTATACCAAGTAAATTTATTCCGACGTTATTAAATGTTATCGATCGCGTGTAAAATTTACTCAGCCGTAAAAATAATGGCAATGGCGTCCAGTTTGTCCACAATTTTTGTAAATTCTTGAAACGCAATTTTTAAAATACCTTTTCAATATTTCTTTTATTCTTGTTAGTACGCTGTCAACACATCTAAGTAGATCCAAACAAAAATTGTATAGCGATTTCTACCCCTGTTATTCTGATGATTAGTATTATTATCATAAGTGTCTTTTTTAATAAATCAATTAAGAATATTTGGTAACTGTAATGTTGTATAAATCTACGAAGAAAGTGAAGTCTTCTTACCCGTGATACGGCTCTTAACAATAATAATTTGAAAAGTCTATAACTTTTTTACTTTTATGGAAAACCAGGCATCCAGATAAAGGTTTTTTTATATTATTGTGAAGTCTAATTCTAGTTAGTATCAAAAAAATACAAATAAATTTCCCTTGATGGATTCTCATACGAATGTGTGGAAATATTTTGCTTCTTCGTGACACTTATTATCAAGAACGTCACTGATTTTTTTAGATTTCCTGTGCTAATTCACGCTTTATAAAGTCTTTGAAAATCAGTAGCCTACTTTGCGCATTGTTGCAAATTATGCTTTTCATGGCGTCTAAGCCTTCCTGTGAATGCTCTACTTACTACGAACAGTAATAAAATGGTTTGACATGGCAGGTCAGCTTACAGCTTAGATTGCACACTCGAACTGCCAAAGATGTTCTAATACTCAACTCACAAAATATGCATTCAAAGCATTGTATTTCGTACTACACGTTTCACTAGACTTTTTAGAAATACAATGCCGTTAGATTTTAACTGGATTATGTTTTTTTACTGAACACTTAAGAATTACTGTTACTTTAGAATCTTTAGATCACGGTTTCCATTCCACACGGCTTTGAAACATTTCTTGCCCATTGTGCTCATCAACATTTGGTTTGAATTTCATTATTATTTTCATGCCAGCCATAATTACTGACATTTCGGATTAGTTATGTAATAATTCTGTTGTTGTATATCTGCCATCAGGTGATTATTAAGTTTTCCTGTAATCATAGTTGACAACGCAACGAAAACAATATATCATAGGTAGATAGGTGGATATTATTTTTCAAATTTAAATTAACTTAACCCATGACGATATCAGTCATTTTATTGTTGTATTAATTTTAACGCGTTTTTACGAAGTTTTATTGGTGCTTAGAATATTTCGTGTTTGATTCGTCCGATAATGAAAACGTTCAAGAATACAACAGAAATGAGTTAATTGAATCGTAAGAAATAATTGGTAGGTAGCTTGCCTTTATTTTTAAGAATGATATAAATATCTATGTAATAGATATTCGCGTAATCGAATGCTGAACATATTTCTACAAAGTAATATTATGCTTACATTTGTACATAAATAGAATGCCTTTTAATTATTTTGAAAAAATATTTCCACACCAAATTCACAATAACTTAATCAGATGAGTATCTACAAATAAAAAACATAGTATACCTAGTATCAGCAATCGAACAGTTATCATAAACAAACCGATACCATCAGTGATAGAAATTAGATAGCTCTTTCACAAACTTTGATATCGGAATGTTCGATAAACGAAGTATAAATTGATAATGTGTAGGGCGAATGTTCCTAAAGTCGGCCGTCGCCAGTAGTCGGCCTTTTGAGCTTAAATAATAGTGGATACATTTAAAAAACCAGATTTTTTAAAATTCGTGTAGGTAGTCTTGCCACTTGCCAATGTATATCTGCACTATGCTGACCTATGTGAAGCAATATGCAATTAAAAAAGCACATTTTTACTTCGCAAGTTTCGACAAATTCATCTTGTATCGAGATCGCTAACAAAATATACTTTATATCGTCATGCTTTGCATCATCATGTTTTTTATTGTTCTGTCTATTCAGTAAATTATTTCACGATATTCATGAAGTTTCATAGTGATGGCCGAACACTGGGCAACGAAAGGCCGACCATTGGATGTTGGGGGCCGACCACTGGGAAAATTGGCATTTTTTGTAAACTTCTATTATTTTATGCTTGGTACAATATTAACCATTTTATTTTTAGTTGGTTACATTACTTAATCCCAGTGTAATGGAATAACAGCGACAAAAATATGTATTTATCATCATTGACTCAAAATCCCTTTTGAAAGTACATCTGTCGCTTAATTGGTGACCACTGGCTAAATGACCCTAAATTGAATCGAATATCGCCTAAAAAAAATTCCGTTATTTTTAATGATATAATTGACAAATACAACGTCCGCTATGTTTTTTCTTTCGTTATAATTTTATTTATTGGGTCAATTCTTGAAGATTTTACTTACTATAGATTTACAATAAATTAAAAATATTATGTCGGTTCGGGTATGTGATTATTTTTAAATTCTGTTGATGATTTAGAGGTCATATGGTTGCCATCTATACTTAACAAAATGGGCCAATAAACATGTGCATTTCATTGGAAGAAACGTTAGATAGTAGTCTTAAAATCCATATTAATTTTAAGTGCTTTAAAAATACTAACAAATAATCGATCTTTTCTTTATAGAACTCGATGATGTACCTATTATGACACTAACAATCTAACATTGCTGCATTAATCTTTGCATGTCTTACAATTATGAATCAATGTCTGCCGGAGGAACCAAATCTGGGAGCAAAACGACCACCACTAGGTAAGAAAATTTATGGTTTGACTTGTAGCAGTGGCCTTAGTAACTATATTTTTTTAAATTTTATGTGTCGTTACGTAATAGTTTCAGTAAATATAAATACCTATATCTTAAATAATTTTGTTCGTAGTTTTATCGATAACAATGCTGGTTTCATAATATAATGTATTTATTTCATGCATGCATATTTATTTCTGCTGTTGAGAAAAATATAATTGATAATAAAGGTTATCATTTCACGGATGTTGACGTAAATGTCTTGATTTTTCACCCATTTTTTCACGTGATGAAAAATATTAAAATGTAATTTTATAAATTATTTATGTTGCCATAACTTTTATCGATATTTATTATGCATGTTTGTGTTAATTTCCAATAGTATCAATTTGTAAAGGCAATATTTTTCTCACAGCATTAACAGTAATATAATCTATAATCGATATGCACTTATTTTTCTCTATATAATTGACCTAAATTGGTACACTTCCAGAATGAATAATTATATATAAGTAATTCAATTTGTATCAACTATCGTGGTTATTCACATGCATCGTGTATGAATCTAGTAAGAGAAAAAATAAAAATTAATGAATCTACATATTAAATAAATTCAAAAAAACATTTCCTTTGAATTTGGTAAAACTGACTGAATATTTTTCTTGCACGAGCTAGCCTCGTTTTAAATGTTCTGAGATTTTTATGGCTTCTTTTTCTAGAAAAACTTTTGTTATTATTGCATGTAATTGTTGAGTTTTTTTTTACCTAAAAGTGAACCATGCTACGCAATTATGTATATAATGGGCTATTAATCTGTATTAAATGGTCTGTAACCCATTCACAGTCTAGTGCTGGTAAATTATCTAGACGGTTAGAAGTAAACAGGTGCAGATATACCTATTCTACATAAATTTACACTCATTGTATATGAAATAAGAAGTTTGTGTGCCAGTGAAACCATTATTTACTTCTTTCCAAAAAAAATCAACGAATGCTAATTCGTCTGTGTCAATAATATACGTGATAAGTATTTAAGATAATTTTTGATGATATTTTTTAAATCGCATTATTCGAATTGTATCGAGGTTTTTATTACAAGCTGCATACTAATAGTCTCTTGAAAAAAATAAGACTTAGCGTTGTAAATGATTTCGATGAATTAATATTTTTAAGTGCGATGATTCAGCCGCATTCCTTGATACCACGTTTAAAAATTATGTTTTCGTTCATTGGATAATCTAATAATTTCCTTCGCCGATTTGAATGTTCAAGTTGCTTGGATAACATTTCGCATATGTGGCTAAATATAGTAGCACTGTCAGAATTTTCGGAATGCAATGATAATTGACTGTGCACTGGAAACAACTTGTCCACTCAACTGAACTCGAGGAATTACGTGAATTAGATAAATATTTCTAGATATTTCAATATCATTCCTTGAAATGATTTAAATTAATTGAGTCGCATAAATCTTCAGTATAACTTT
This sequence comes from Himalopsyche phryganea, assembly GCA_022494535.1. NCBI lineage: Eukaryota > Metazoa > Arthropoda > Insecta > Trichoptera > Rhyacophilidae > Himalopsyche > Himalopsyche phryganea. The sequence goes on along the minus strand of JAGVSL010000010.1, from coordinate 4,068,229 downwards.
ATGCAAACTTAATTAACAATAAAATGAGCTGACTTCGAAAAAAATTAACATTATACAGATACCGCTCAATAATTATTGCTTATTATAATACACAAAATGATATCAATGCATGTCAAAAATGTATTCCAGTTGAATATGAAGTTTGTCACTTTAAATAGTTATGCCAGAGGTGTCCATAATATTTTGTGATGATTTGAAGTAGATCGGTAGGTAGGAAGTAAGTTTAATTTTGTCAACATGTGTGTAGCAATAAATCACAGTTGAATCAAAAAAATATATGGAAAGTTTAAAAACGATTATCCACGAGTCAATTTAAATGAATTATTGAAAGTTAAAACCAAAGGATTGATTGTAGGTATGAGTGGTATGCAAAAACTGCGTTATTTTGGTGATCTGCAATTTCGAATCAAATATTGACCAAACTGCAGAGCAGAACTAGCTTTGCTGAAATATGAATTTTTCACTCACTCTGTCGGTTTAATGAGATACTTAAGTCTTTAAACGACCGATTGAAGGGAAGGTTCCACGAATAAAAATCAATTTCATTATTGATTAACAGTCGTTTCATTTCTTTATTCACAAAATTGTACAAAAATTAAGACGCGGCAACGTGTCGGTGGGTATAATGTAGGGCTTCATTACTTTACCTGAACGATATTTCCAGTGAAAGCTTGAGATAAAACGGTACTAACGGTAACGGACGGAATGGCTGAAAAAATCGACAAGTTCACGGACTTTCTTCAATAAGGTCAAGCTGTTTGATAATAAAAGTGTTTGAAAGTGTGTATATTGCAGATACCTACATATGTGTTCTTTTTATTGATTTGTCGATCAATTTCATAAATTTAAATGTTTTTTGTTTAGTTTTATTATATTCCTGATTCAACTTTGCACGCTGGAGAATGTTTTATCGATAATCTTTATTAATGTTATCAAATAATGATGTCGACAATCGCATGTCATATAGCTGGGAACGCTTTAATGTCCTCGCCGTTTGAATTGGCATATAGGTATTTCATGATATATGTACCTAACGTGGCCCTGTTCTGGCACCTGAAACATTGCCTACGCAATTAATTTACATACAGCTGTGTAAATAAAGGTTCATATTAATATGGCCCTGATTTAAGATTGACTCAATGTCGAATTTGCATCGCATGCCCTTTATCTTCCCACTTGCGTATTTCCATTCAGCCCAAAAAATCTGAGACTCAACGCGAGGTCAAAATTTATCTTTCATGACATGTCGGGGCTGTCGTGAGTTAATATTTAATAATAAACAGCAGCTCTGCTGTATCTTATTTTATGTAATGCATGAAGTCATGTATATTTTTAAAAGTCCAATATGCGGTGAATAATATACATAGGTATTTACTGATTGTCGTGTGCGAGTTACCGATCAATCTCGAATATTGAAAAAAACACAATTACCGTTTATAGGTATTCGTAAAATTCGTCGCACATAGGTATAAAATTCAAAAGAAGATGAGAATTACTTATCTCTATAGTGTTATCAAATTTGCGTGATTATTTGTTGTTTTGTCGATGTTATAATCGATAAAAGTAGTAGGTAAGTACTTATTTAATGAAATTTAATCTAAAAGTAATGCTTTGCTTTATCGAATGTTGTATTAGATAATGTGTCATTATACACTAATAAAATCCAGCGAACAATGGTAGTTAACTTCCAATACATATGTTTAGTAATTAAAACATATAAACATTAGAAAAAAGTGGATACCTAGTATTTTTATTTTTATCCACAAAACTATAGAACGTGGCTAGATATAAATAAAATTACCGAATGGTCGTGTAAAGTTAGCGAATAATGCTCAAAAACTATAAACTACTTATTACGTGTGCGATGAAAGATTAATTGGCTCAATATTGAAGCGAACCTCGGAGATTTAGCCACGTTCGAGGGTGCCATTTTTAGACTATGTTTTAAAACATTCGACAGCAACTCGTGTTTCAATATCGGAGGTAGAGATCTGCATGGGCTGAAGTTTTACAGTTGCGCCACCCGAACCCGGCCCGAGGCCACGAAGTAAGTTGTTAACTCAAAAATCAATATTCACAATTAAAATATCTCAACAATTTGTTATAGTTTCCATTTGTGTTTCGATTTCTTCGTGTTGGGTTGTGTTGTGTTCACGGAAAAATCTTCGAAAGTTTCAAATAATATAACGCTGACAATACTTTTCAAGAAATACAAATACAATATTTTGACGACAGATGTTTTATTACGTGGGGCCAAATTGCACTGGCCTCTTAATAACGCGGGTCGGGACGGGTATAGGCCAGGTCCCCCGTGCAGACTGAACTCAAGAACGGAGGAAGTAAAGATTTTTTTATTCTGAATACTCTTGATCCTATTTTTGGAATGTGTTGCTGTTTCTATTGCGATGCTACTAGTAGTTAATAATAATTACTATCACGCATAAGAATGCACTACTATAGCTCAACTATACGCACGCAACATTAGCGAATTGATTCTTATTCAATTGCTTTTTAAGTAGAGATTTTTGCGGAATATAACGATGTCCCTATTAAGGTATCTGTGACATTGCATAATGTTAAATGTGTTTACGCAAGTACATAAAAACCGTGAATCCCAATCTAATTTTTTTTTTTAAACCTTGCCTTTTAAGGAAATGTTTAAAAGGTTATTCGTAAATCTATTATATTTGAAAGATGTTTGATGAACGTCTATGAATCACTGATGTTAATTAATAGTGGTACCTCTAGTATAAATATATATTATACCTAGTTACAAATATCTACATTATTTTAGAATTTTTCTATACACCGCCATTTTTCACATGGTTTACGTATACGAACTGTAAATATCAATCTACGAACCCAAATCAGAACCGTAAGTTTGTTATAAAATTTATCAACGGCTCAAATATTATGCGAAAATTCTCATATTTGATGACAGATGGTGAATTTCAGTCATCTCCAACAAAACTGAAACAGCCGATTATTATATATTGTGTTTTCTTCCAAAGAACGTTCTAGAAGGTGTTTTAACATGTTCGAATAATTATTAATTGAATTGATATTTCGGCCTCGACTTTCTCCAAATAAGGGCGTAAAAGTGTTTCAATAATAATTATAAAAAGTGTATGTCTGCTCCCACACAACGAGATTTGAATTACCATATATTTTTGGTTGACCTACAATAATATTTTAGAAGCTACTCACTGTATCATGGACAAAATAACAGAATAATTTTTCATTTTTGAAAAAAGAACTTTCTCTATACTTTTTTTCATTTGCTTTAATTCTTATTCCGAAGGACGTTAAGGATTAAGTGACCATCAGCGAAATAATTTTGATTTTTTTCTTACAATTATCTCTCTTAATATTATCTTTGAATCCATCAAAACGTTTTGTTCTTTTGTTTTTAAATTGTATTATTCTTTTATTATAAACATATAGATATTATGATATTAAACTATAGATAAAAACTGAAGAGATAAGTTCTCATTGGGCTCTGATTGGAATAATCGTACTTTCGCCTTTGTAATATGTACATAAATTATAAATCAACTCATATTATGCTCAATTGTATTCAATAGTAATGAACGCTTATCCAATATAAGATTATAAATATGTATAATATATAACTACATAAGAAGACTTATACCTCTACTTATGTATTTTAATTATTAGTAAAAATAAGTCATTTTTATTTTTTCTGTTTCCAAAACCACTCAGAGTAATGACATACCAGAAGTCATATGTGATTAGTACTTATTCAATCAACTGAATCATTGAAATAGAAGCCACACCTCATTTCAATTATCAACATTTATTTGACTACAGACAAAAAAATCATTTATACATGAAAAAATTGACAACAGTTTAACTTCTATACCAGTATTCAAATTAAAAATCTATAATTTTCGAAGGTAGTTCCTAATGTGGTGATAGTTTCTTTATGAATCTTTTAATTTTACAATAGCTACAATAGATTTATTTATAATATTCAATTAATAACAATTAACGTCCTGGAAATGACATTTCATTTTAAGTTTCATTGGCCATCAGGCATTTTAATGAATACAACAGGTGGACAGAAGCATACAAATTTAGGAGTCGATTAAATTTTTGGCAAGCATTGCAAATGTGTTTTATACGCGTGATTGAATTTATTGAAATAAATTGATGCAATGCTTGTTACAAAATAATCGGATTTTTTAAATTATTTCACGATGAACGAAGATCTTTCACGATATAATATTTCCAATACTAACATCTCGCATCTTGACAAACGCGATCACTAATATTTGAAGAAGTCTAAAATAATGTTTTTTCTATTTCAGCTCGACAACATCCAGCAACACATCTCAGGACAATAGGCAATTAGCAACAGAACCCAACCAATGGATCGACAACATCAACTCTCCCCTAATTCAAGATGAAGGAGACGGCAAACAATTGAAATTGAGGTTCGATGTCAGCAAATACGCCCCAGAAGAAATCGTAGTCAAAACAGTCGACAACAAATTATTGGTAAATAATTATTATTTTGTGTAACCTTCAGCATGTATTAGAATCATCGGAGTTCATCGGAATCACTTTCCATCTCGGTTATGTTGATATTTTATTTCATTCGCGAAAGAAATATGTTAAACGGGAATGTTTATTTTGTCAACCTGTTACATTTGTAACATTATGAGATGTTAATCACTTTGGCCTTGCCAACTTTATGATCAATTGTTACCGTGATGGCTTTGCGGTGATGTATGATGTAAACTGGCGATCCTGAATTATGCCTTATGCCTGATGCTAATAATATTATAAATACAATTTTAACGTAAGCCGAAAAGCTTTGCACCATTAGGCCAGCTGCCAAGGAAATTTATCAGCATAAATATTTATCTGTGCCGACACAGCTGAATTTAAAAATAATTATTTCACACATTTCGCGATTGCTCTGGCATGAGTTGTACAAATATTTCATTTCACTGCAAAGCTTGTTCTTTAAATACTTTTTTGCTCCTGGTACATATCAATCACCACCCATGACTACCGAGCAAGTTAAGAGAAAATTTTGATTTCAAGCGTTACCATCGAGTAGACCCCGCCACGCAACATATGTATAGATTTTGTCATTTGAAATTTTTATATTCCTAATCTTCAAGTGAGCTCAATTTTGCAAATAATTTACTTCAACATTGCTGCTGAATCTAACGACGTAATTCGAGATTCCTTTAAAGCGGCAATAAGTTTTCTTAATATTACAAACTGATTGAAACGTCTACAACTCCTGTAGGTTCAGTAAAACCAATCATAAAGTCTATCATTAAAGTAGTCAAGCGCCATTAATTTATATCATAATAATTTTAATATCAGAGCCGCCTGTTCTATTTTAAATTAGATATTATTTTACCTCAACATGTTTAACAGTTCAAGAAAAAAATAATGTAACATGCACTCTATAGAGCGTGAAAGAATACATTCAATTTTTATATCTTTTAAAAAAGATATAAGTGTTATTAAAATTATTAGATTATTATATAATCATACATTGTTAAACTAGAATTAATTATCCAATAAAATTCTTTTTTCTCAGATATAATTAACTTACGATACAGTAAGTCTGAAGAAGCTTCTCAAAAAGTCATCAATTTTATATTAACTATTAAACATTTCAATAGATCGAAATCTTCATTATTTTAGTGGGTAGAATTTTTGTATTTCCTGGCAGTGAATATAATTATTTTCTTTTCAGGTACACGCAAAACACGAAGAAAACTCTGACACCAAAACAGTCTACAGGGAATACAACAGGGAATTCCTGCTCCCCAAGGGAACAAACCCGGAGGCCATCAAGTCTTCTCTTTCCAAGGACGGCGTCCTGACCGTGGTCGCCCCGCTTCCCGCCCTCGCCATCACCGAACAAAACATCCCAATCAAACAAAACTAATTCTGATTTAAATCATTGTACTACTTACTGAACTCGTTAACTTGCAACATTCAACCGAAATAATATTAAGAATGCGCCCAGGCGAATCATTATTCGGTTGCACTTTCCTTATTTTTTTTAACTGAAAGATGAAAGACAGTTTATCACCACTTTAAATAATTGTGTGACATGCCAGCTTTTTAATATACGAAATACAGGCTTCCTTCCGATTAAACATTCTATGATTGTTGAGATTTTTGTTGTCGTGTAGCTTTGCACCTCTTGAAATATATTGTGGATCTTGTTATACGAGGCTTTTTACTGTTTTGTCAATTATCTTTTAGGAATCGGAAATTTCACTTCAGCGATCCGACATTGCCCTTTATCTAATAATCTCAGTCACAAGACTCAAATATTTTCACCGCTTTTATAAAGGTTCAAGAAATTAATTTAAATTATTTATGCATATATTTATATTATAAAATTAATGTACTAATATTTTATAATTTAGACAAGGGAGGTGAAGAAATTTAAGTTTCATTTTACACATAAATATTTTATAAAATTAATTTTAAAATCAATAAAATGTGTATGATGTAGAAGTCAAAGTTTGTTGTTTTATTGCATTGTATTTTCCTCATCCTGCCACGAGTAAGCAATCTGTCAAATATTATTCGCATGGCTAGTTTACCAAGCAATCGTAAATTTGGTAAGAAACTGTACTATCCCAAATTAAAAAAAAAATTCTGCAAAGTTACCACTGAATTCATTGAAAATTCTGATATCCCCTCCCACCGCTTTATAATTTTATACATACAAATTTTGAAAAAATTATTGACAAACTATTTTTAATATGATTTTCAGTAAATACGTAAAGATTGTCACAAGGATTGCACTAATATTCATGTTTTCTTCCATTTGTGCGTTATGTTACACGTACAACAATGTACAAATACACGTAACATATCGTACACATGCAAATTATTGCAATCCTTGTGCTTGTGTGTGCTGCAAATATAGTTTTTATGCGAGGTACTAATTTGTTTTATGAACCTGCACGGCTTGTGATAATCAGGAAAATATCTTTTTTTTCAATAACAGATAATTTGCAGAGCTAAAGCCACGTTCAACTAAATATGATAATGCGAATAACAGTAATTTTCTTACTAAACTTGTCATAATTGGGTATTTTGTTTCCGCCTGACACATAACTGTAATATTTTTTATCTTGAATAGTGTTTAAAAACAGATTCATTATTTTACAATCTAAGAGTTCTTCTTGATGCTACATGACCACATTGATTATATCTACCAACATTGGTTGAGCTATTCAAGGTGGGAAATCAATTTCTTTTAAATATGAAAATCTGTCATTCAACAAAAAATTGTTAATGATTTGCTAATTGCCACATTGAGAAACACCGGACTAGAGATTCTGAAGACACACTAAATTCCAAGGTGTTCCATTGAATATATCGCACACAATATACCTACGTATTTTTTTCAAAAATTTAAATTCTATTTACCAACATTTATATCCAAAATATGCAAGTAGGTTAATATTCCTAATGCAATCCAAGACAGAAAACAAAAAAAAAAACTACAGACGTCTTTTGGAGTTAGTAGCAGAATAGGTTTCATAGAAGAAATAATACAATAATCATAAAATATTTTCATGGCAAAGATTCAAATGAAAATTACCTGTACCTAACAAAATAATTATTATTTTTATTTCTAATGTAATTACTACATATTGATTCAAATGTTATATTAGATTCCATTATTGGCAATGTTTTTGTAAAATTCGAGAGAATAGATATAACAGAATCAATGACTCCAAAAATATTATAATACATACCTATAAATTATGTTGTATAAAATTATTTTTTTAATTTTATAATCCAGTGCTCTGCAACCTTTTTTCTTCTACAGTTCACCCCAATTTGCCCAGCACACCACAAGTAAAAAGGGTATTTACAGAAATACAATAAAATTATGCTTTTCATTTGATAAATCTACACAATAAAAGAATTGCACACGCATGTGCAGAATTTTGGATGTTAGGCATAAATAATATTATTTTCTTTCCAATAAAGCAATGTGCCGTGGCACACCTAATACCGCCTCACAGTACAGCAGTTGCGGAGCACTGTTATAATCAATGACCAGTTATTTCTTCAAGTAAAATTTAACAAAAAAATAAAATAAAAGTCTCCTTTCCTCCTGAGATTGAAAAGAATAACATATAATGTTATCGTAAGATAATTTAGTTCATACAAAATGTGAACGATACATGTTCGTCGATCAAAAATCTTAATGTTTAGTATCACTCAATTTTAAGATTTTCAGTACAAATCTATAAAAGGACTATGTTTTTCACAGCTCTTAACCACACCCATCCCTTGATTAACGTGATAGATACATTCCACGAAAAACTGCATAATGAAAGATATGAAGCTCATACAAAAGCATGAAATAGGTTCAGAAATAAAGAATTCCGCATAAAAAAAGATATGGTGCTCGCACAAAACGTTGGATGCGATCCAAAAAGAAGCATGTAAGAAAATCTTTGATATCCTCGATAATATAATTAGTCACTTAAGGTGTTAACTGTCAATAATTCTTGGTGAAAGACATTATATCCAAAAAATAAAAACACAATTTGTTTTGTACTACTTTTACTTCCTGTTACTGACTTTATTTTGCACCAAGAATGAGCACTCCATGTATCACATCCAGTATTGCCATTTTTTTCCAGAATTTAATCAAACCACCATCTTCGTTACAAAGGGTTTTAACAAGGCCGGTACCATAATGTTGTTTCATTAATGAAATAACCCCTTGTTGAATTAATAATGTAACATTAGGTGGTAAAAAATCTGCAAGCAAAAGCCTTTGGATATTTTGAATATACTTTTATTTGAATGAGAAGGAGCATTATCAAAACTGCATTGCTTTTTGTGATAACCCCTTACTTTTTAAAAAATCTAACTTGTGGAACCCATTTAGTTTTGAACCAATCTTCACAGATCCTTCTATCCATGCTTCTTCCTTTCTGACTATAATAATCAAAAGGAAGAATTCTTATTTCTGTTCCCTTAAATGAACTTGGTTTTTTTATATCTTCAACCACAAAAAGTTTTGTATAATATATAATTTTTTAAAACACGAATTCAATTCATGCATTAGGAGTTTACTATAATAGCAATGAAAGAAATCATTGAGTACAAAAGATGTTCATAAACATACATTACAAAACTGTGTTTATTATTTTTTAAACACATATATCTCCAATTTAATTTATAATTCAAATTGATGCAGTGGTTGAAATGTCAATAATATTGCATGTATTTATAAAATACAAATCATAGGAAAACTTTTTTTAATTTTTGATTCAACTTAATTAACACGAAACGGCATTAAATTAAAACCGCACAAAAAAAGCGGCATAAATCGAGGAATGGGTGTATTATATATTAAATACCTGTATGATTGAGATAAAATAATGAAATATTTAACTCGTAAGATATTACACATATTAAGAGTCAGTAGTTTTTATTCCACGATAGAAGAAATGTTGGAAATTGGAATGCAGGTGTTTTGACAGACAGACTGAAAAGTTTTCCACGGCAGCTTATGACGGTGATTGATATCGCTGTAGCGGCTACGAAACATAACAATTTATTACGGATCTTGTTTGGCTTGGTCATCGAGAGGTCATGCGGTGTTATCAAATCGGCAGGTATAGGTTTTTCATTGTTTATCTGAAAGTTGCAAATTAATTAGTCATTGTTTATTTTAAGCATTACAGTATACAATAAATCAGTGGTAAGCAATGTTCCCTCTAAGCTAGGTGCGAGCGTGGTGGCGTAGCAGTTTCAGAACTACCACGTACTTATTTCGGGTCGGTGTGCACTCCAATACAGACTATTCAAATTTATTTTTTGAAGAAATATAAATAAAATTCATAATTAATCCAGTAAATAAAGAAATAAGCAAAGATATTTTAAAACTTGAATAACTGAAAGTATGACTAACTGTATTCAGGTAAGTTCATAATTCTCTCTCAGCTTGTTGAAAAATTTGTTGAGGGTTGACCGAAATGCCTCTATCGTTTGAAGCAACATAGATGTTTTTTTCTTAAATTGTCAATACATCTCTTGCTGAGAATTTCCAAGAAGGTATTTCAATTTAATGGATCTTTGTGTATTAAAAAGTTATTTTAATAAAGAGTAGGTTTGGAAAAAATACTATAAAATGAAAAACGCCGATGTGAACTAATAGGGGTACCCGAAATTAATGTCGTTTATTGCATCATCCATTTTCAACAGTCAGCTGCTCTGCGACCGCACTACCTATCAGTCGTATATTGTGTTAACCTTATACCCAAACTTAGCAGGAGTGGATTTTAGTGCATAAAATTCAAATTCCGTAACCCAATTTGAAATGAATAAATTTGAACCGAGTGAAGAATTCGTACGAAATTTGGTGCTATATCATTTTTTGAAGAAAGAGACAGCAACAGTTGGCACTAAAAACATTTCTGATGTTCTGGGGGATGTTCTGGACGTTCGTAAGTGTCAGAGAAGGTTTTGTAAATTTTGATTGGGAGATTTCGATTTGAAAAATAACCCTAGATGTGGAAGACCCACTAAAGTGGATGATGCCATGCTGTCTGTTGAAATTGAAAACAATTGAACTCATTCTATCGAAAAACTTGCGAACACACTCAGATACTCATGGTCAAGAGTTCAACGGAGTGTTAAAAAAATCGGCAATGTGTGGAGACAGGGTAGATGGATACCGCATGAACTAAGTGAAGAGAACCTCGATGACCAAGTGAACGCGTGTGAAGAGCTGCTACAAATGCAATCAGAAACACCTTTTTTAAAATGATTTAATCACTTTAATGCCTGTTTTATGTTGTATTCTACGAAACAAGATAAAACATAATGGTTATCTAAAGGTCAAGCAGCAACACCCACTCCTAAGACTATTCTAACAACGAAAATCACAAAAGAAAAATTAAATAGTCTCGGATGGAAAATTATTAGACATCCACCATACTCTCTGGACATTGCTCCTTCTGACTACCACCTGTTTCGTTCAATGCAACATTTCCTAGAAGGAAAAAATTACGCTAACTAAAAGGAATAAATGTATATTTTGAATCAAAGCCCATTACATTTTTCGAAAAAGGCATTAAAACCTTACCAGAAAGGTGGAAGAAGGTCATAGAGAATGAAGGAAAATATATATTGTAATTATACTTGTAAAATAAAGAAAATACGAATATTAAAATTTTTCATTTTTAAAATCACATTAATTTCAGGTACACCTAATATTTAAACAATATATTGATTTCAAATTTCCAACTGATAAAAAATGTAAAACTGGTTGTATCCAAACATTTAATGGTGTAGTTATGTATGCCTTATAAGACGAAACTTTCAAGGAACTTTTGATTATTTACGATATTTCTTTTCTTTAATGTTTCAAACATCAAGCCGAATGTGAATGTGGATTCGACTCGGTGAATGCTATCAATCTAAAATATGCAATACACAATTTCAATTTAAAAGCGCAGCAAGTGGTTTTATGATAGGTCGTAAATCTCTTTGACCCACGCTGCGGCTGTGTCGGCTAATAACCTCCAAGCTCTTAGGCCGAGGGACGACCGCTGCCTCCCTAAGCATCGCAAGCTTTTTGTTTACTTCTAACGGTAAACAAATAACGGTGACCAAACAAATATGACAAATTATTTTTGAATGCCTTAGGAGAGATATTACATATTAAATTTGCATGAAAAGGAAGAGTCTGCGGATTGGTTTGGAAGACCCCTATCCGTCCCATAAGTACGGGGCGGTGTCAAGTCGTTATATTATGCATGTATATTTAAATATAGTGTATTAGCATGTTTTGTGTGAGCTTTATACAATATTTATTGGTGTGGGTTACATCCTTTTTCCTGTCCACAGTCGACTTGTCAATGTGCTTGTTTCTGTGTACCTAAACTATTTTTTTCAAGAAATGTTCTAGGGTATGTGTATAAAAATGTCGAAAGTAAGATAAGCAAATAAACCATTTTTTTCAATAAATATTTATGTTTTTTATAAATTCCTAGTAGTATAAATAATAATAATTTTATTATGTAAAACAACAAAGAAAAACACTATTTTATATAACAAATATGACATATTATTGATGTTTGCAAAAAGGTTAAGATTATGCAACACATTTTTTTGTTCGGCATGCTCAGTCTTAGGATTTTCCGCAAGGAGAGTCACTCGTCTTAGAGGGAACATCGGTGAAAAGTAAAAATTAAATTCGATTACCTTTTCTATGTACGTTTTCAGTAGTCTTAATTCTTTTCTGGATATTTGAATTTCTTTCGACAGTGTGTTTATCGCATCCAAGTAATCTGTCAAAGGATATTCGTCAGATTCAAAGTTAAGGTTGTCGAGTGTGTAATGAACACTCGATTTTATGACTATTAATTGTTTGAGATGGGATCCGAGATAAGTAAGAAATGAAACGAGGCTGAAAATAAAAATAACATTCAACAAAAATAACAATTAACTAAAAATTTTTTTTTTTGACGTTATCTTTTTTTAAACGTTTTATTAGTAACGTCATTAAAAATTTTGTTCAGCTAAATGGACTTTTAATGTAGCTATATTTGTGATTTCAGATTAGTATTTAATGATTTGCGAGAGGTCCATAACATTTTAATTGTAGACTCTTTCATTTGATTTATGTATAATTTGTTTGTTAATCAGTATTTTCTTGTCTCAGTTCATGAACCATCAGTTTTATATACCTTCATTTTTACACTCAATTTTATATACATAAGCCTGTTATGTTTGTATTTTTATCAGTTGATAATGCTCGTGATGAGCGAAACCGGTCCTGATCATTATAAATATGTGGAAGTAGTACAAATGAATTGTGTTTTATTTTTTTTAAATATAATGTCTTTCCACCAAGAATTGACAGTTAACACCTTAAAAGAGATTCAATATGCAAGCATTTTTTTCCAACAATAAAAAATGTTCAACAGAAGTTGGTCTACAAGAAATGCTCAACCTCTCTCTTTCAGAGAATAACGATTGAAGCACGGAGCTAGGACAGGACCAGTGGTTAGTTGATCGCTCTTGCTACTACCCGTTTTGAGGATCAAACTGGTGGGAGGAAATTTCGACAACACACACAATTATTCTTACGAATACAAATCCATAAATCGATTGAAAATTCAATATATCGACTGTGGAAAAGAAAAAGGATGTAACCCACACACAAGAAATATTGTATATAGCCCAAACAACACATGTTTTAAATTGTATACATTGTGATTATCGAAGAAAAATATTTTGAAAAGATGTAGAAACAAGGCAAAACGACTTGTTTTGCCTTTCTGCAGTCAATATATATAAATATAGTGTATTAGCACCTTTCGTTGTGAGCTATACATAATATTTTTTGGTGTGGGTTACGTCCTTTTTCATTTCCAGTTGATATGAAACTGTACTGGGACTCGAATCCATGAACACTGCGACCGAAGCAAGCGACATTGACCACTCGGCTTCAGACCCAGCTATATAATATATATTAAATTAGAGTAAGCTGCTGCAATTTTTGCCAATTGACTATAACTTGACAAAACTAACAATATCAGTTAATTCCAATTATTTTTTTAGAATATAAAAAAAATGCTATTCTTTCACCGATCAAACAGGGAACATTACACAAAAACACATTCTATATCAGTGGCCTGCCAGGGCGATGGAATCTATCCAGTTAAAAGAAGAAAACAGTGGAATTCAGGATCCCTTCAAGTCGAATCAATCATCCCGTTTTCGAAGCTCAGTATATGGTAACTCGGAGCATTTGTGAGATGCCATGGCTCGTCAACTAACGCAACACTGTAGGACTATAAATATTTCAATATCTAATTAATTTATGATTTAAGACATCGACTGAGGGTGCTTGATGGAATTTCAATATCAAATTTGGATTACTGAGATTTTGTACACTTCCATGTATTTTGTCACTAACGACCCGGGTTTCGCCTTTCGGCATCTTCAGGCATTCGAGCACACGAATGGACTCGAACTGACCGTCAGTTCGAGTCCATTCGTGTGCTCGAATGCCTGAAGATGTCGAAAGGCGAAACCCGGGTCGTTAGTGACAAAATACATGGAAGTGTACAAAATCTCAATAATCCAAATCTAATTAATTGCTTAAACATGAACTTACTCAATTTTCTTTTTGTCGTTTTTAAGACCGGCAACCGTTTCTAGCCGCCATCTTCTCGTATGAAACTTATGCAGGCCTACCATTATTCTTTTTCGCTCAAAAGGCAAAATTTCGAATAGATTTACCATGTCTTTATTTTGAAGGCAGAGAAATGTTTCCAGATCCGTTGAGTGACTTTTGAAACAAGATTGCAACCTCTCACAACGCATCCCATTGAGTAACATAGGAATATCATTGCTGTAAGATGGTCTGGAATATAAAAAATCACCAATAAGTTGAGAATAGTGATAGTCAGTGACAAGAGGTAACATTAACAGATGCTTCCTTTTTCACATATAGTTTTGAAAAAATATGGTAAAAAAATATTTCATATCAATAAATAAAACTGAAAAAATATAGTTCTATTTTTTTATATTAAACCTTTCGCGAACTCCCCCCCCCCCCCCATAATATTGTCCATGCACCCCCAAATTATTTTTAATTTGCCGCAGACTTCAGCGGTAAAAAGGACCCCTGGGTGTCCATAGGAACCACTGATATACCTTATTTAATTGAACTGACTTTCTTTATTTCACTCAGTAGTCTGTAAAATATATCTCCTTAGCAAAAATAGAATGAACTGTACCGAATATGAATATTGTAACATTTAACTAATTGTATAAACATTCATCGTAACTATTAACTATAAAATACAGAACAATCAGCAATGTCCTGTCGGTGGAAGGGTTACAGTAAAAGTAGCCAACGTTTTTTGAGGTTGGGAAATCTTAATTATCAGGTGATTCACATCTAATGAGAATTCTATTAGTTTCACCTCTATAATGCAATGCGTCCATGGATGCAATTTTTTGTTGTTTTTTTAGTTCTTCGAAATTAAAGAAGAGTATTTTATAAAGCAAAATATTGGCTATATCTGCAAATATCTGCAAAATTAAAATCATTTTATTGTTTTCGTAATCCGTCGTAAAAATGGGAAACAAGGAATGTTTTATGGAAAGTCTATTGTAAGACTCCTGTTATAAACTTACTTATCAGCAGTTGTCATAATGCCTGGAAACATGTCCTGCCAACTTTCAATTTCATGAAGGAAAAAATTATTTTCATGTTCATCTTCAATCTCAATCATGTTTTCTTTGAGGACATCAAAAATCGGCGCGTGATTGCTTTCCCTCGCCATTGTCTTAATGCTCTTTTGATACATATCACTGTCTTCTAAACTGGCTCCGTTTGCAACCAGTCGACGGAGTACGTTGGCTTGTTTATATTGAACAGCGTAAATAGCAGCCTGCAAAATAAAAACTGACTATTATATACATTAATTTAATAGTACATATTTGATGATTTCTATTTCCTAACTATTTCCTATATTAGTTTTTTCATTCGACACTCGACTAGGGGACCGCTCAGAAATCAGAAAAGCAATTCTGTTCCTAACACACTTGGAAAAAAGTCACTTGAGAGTAACTTGAAGATATCAATTGATTCAGGTACATTAAATTCTCAAAAAAACGGCCTATTGCAGGTAGTAGGGTATCCGTTAAAGTCCGTTATATAATAAAGTTGTATTGAGAAAATAAACGACACAATACATTCAGAAGTTTCTATAAATGAATAAAAAATGTGTGTTGGGTGCAGCTTAGCGCATGTCAAATCATCAGCTAACATGGGTTAAAACTATAGCCGCTGTGTGGTCACGTTAAATCCGAAGTCCATCGAAACAAGATTCATTACATCTAGGTTACGGTAATTAACTTTTTATACTTTACTTACAGTCCATCCTTTTGCATCCTTGATTGATAGATTAGATTGTGGAATGAGGACATTGGTGACATCTTCTTTTCCGGTTTGTATGGCCATCATCAGGGCGGTGCAGCCATATTTGTTAATCACATTTATAGAAGCTTTTTTCTTCAAGAGCTCTTGCACGCAATCGTAATTTGAAATATACTGCATTGTTTTACTTTTACATGCATACATAAGTGCAGTAAAACTATCTAGAAAGAGAAAATAAAGGGAAAGTTTAAAAAACATTTATGAAATGTTAATGACAATCACTATTCAAAATTGTTCTTATGCTGTTAATTTTTAAACTATAAAAAACATTTGGGACAAAATAGAGTGCAAATATTATTTCAAAATTAATTCAGAACCTAATGATCATAGAATTATTGTGTGCCAAACATCTAATATATAATAGCCCAGACCGGTCGATAGGGGTTTTATTATTATCACTTATCACATGTAGGTATGCTATGCAATGCACACACACAACACACAACAATACATTTATTTATTACTAGATACTTTAGACATTCAGTATTTCAATTTCAATACCGTCATCTATGACGAGAGTCCGACAATGTTTATGGGATCATTTAGAATATAGTTTTATGATAAGACAACACCAGAGGTCTTATTCTGGCAATGTTTAATGTCAATTTCTAATATCCCTAACTGGCATAATATCATTGATAAAGAAAATCGAGAATAATCACTAAAAATTTTACTGGTCGTGAGAAAACAAGGTTGCTTTAGAGAGGGTCAGGCACTAGCAGAAACAGGATCATGATAACTCTTCTATTTCCATTACAGAAGTGATGGGCACGACAGCAGCTGCACTGTAGTAAGTAATTTTCCTTTTGTTATATAATTATAATAGAAAAATTTTCAAAGGCTAAATATAATATAGTGAAAATGATTGAAAAATATTATAATAACTTTTAATGTGTTAACTGTCAATTCTTGGTGGAAAGACATTATATTTTAAAAAATAAAACACAATTCATTTGTACTACTTCCACATGTTTATAATGATCAGGACCGGTTTCGCTCATCACGAGCATTATCAACTGAAACCTGTCCTGATCATTATAAAGATGTGGAAGTAGTACAAATGAATTGTGTTTTATTTTTTAAAACATTTGGAGATATTGGTTTTAATCTACGCAACTTGAAAATGGACACTTACCACATTTCACGTTTGGGTTTGCGCCCTTATCTAATAAGAATTTAACAATATTTCCATGGGAAGAATCTGCTGCGCACATCAACGCTGTCCAACCTCCAAATAAAACGGAATCCAGATTTATTTTAACACCTGTAATGTGAAAAATTTATGCACTTACTTCTTAACAGTAAATCAGAATAAAAACGAATCAATCCAGCACTTTACTGGTTATCTACATTACTATTAAGTCATATTATTATTCAGAGAGGACTGTCATTTTAATGCACGGATAGTTTGAAAGTAGACAGAATTTGAAATATATTTACTTGGTCGATCATTATGGCCAAGAGATACACAATTATAATAGTTTGAGATATTTACATAATAAAGACACAAATTCCATTGAACACTTTTAATTGTATACAGAATTCAGATACAAATCTGTATGCTGATATAAGGGAAGCTAATACAAGCCGCAGCTGATTTTTTGAACTATCTATTTATACAATTCTGAGAAAAAGAAATTGATATGGAATATAACACATGGACATACACACGTAAATATTATAGAAATGAGACGGACTTCTTTCGGTTTTGACCTTTAATTAAAAAGTGCACTAAATTGCAATAATGTAAACACAGACATACTCTGTTAAATTCAAATTCGTTTGAGATTCCAGAACACATTTCTTGAATTAATCACCTAATATAGAGTGGCGTAAATAGCGGAAAATACACTGTATTAAGAGGCATATAATGCTGAGCTTTATATTTTGTAGGAAGATTGCAGCACAGCCCGACTAATTAAAATTCGGGAGGCACACTAAGCTAGGTCGTTTACACCGTATGAATGATAGTGAGCCGGCAAATATTTATGTTTAGTAATCTAATAGGGGGGAGAAGAAGAGGCAGGCCAAAGATTCACTGGTCGAACGGAGCTGTGAATGACTGTCGTTTCCTTGGGGAGCTGAGCTGAAGGACACCCACTTTAGCAGGAGATAGGTGGCGAGAGATGTTTGGGGCAACCTGAAACCAGCACAGTTGTTGCGCCCGTGATGTATTTGGAAGAGAAGAAGACTTGAGACTCAGAAGGGCCTCCGATGCAAACTATTCATTGAAAAGGTGTCGGTTGTAAAGATGGCTTTATTCAATCAATTAGTAAGAATGTATTTCATCAAGTTAACATGGTGATAAAACATGGATCAATTTTGATTGGCTTTATAAGCAATGAAGAAAAAAATATTTCAGAATTAATCTGCTGTATCAATTTTGACAGGCTATTTTAAAAACATCTTGACACTAAGACATTGAGATGTTATAACTATCAAAAATAAAATTCTAGATAAAGGTTTTAGAGAATATTCCCTTTCTCTGAAAGTATTCTGGGCCCACATTCACTACTTTAAAGTTATAGTAATTAATACTGAATGGAACATTTGCTGAGAATACATAAGATCTCATTTCTACACATATTTTCATTTGACAAAGATAGCTAGCGAAAAGAATAAAACCACCTGTGACAAGCTAGTTATTTGCAAATCGGTGACAGTGCACTCCCTTCATGATAGGTTTATCTTACCACTATTCAAAATATTTTGTAAGCTTAACAAATCCCCTGTTGAAGCTGCGTTTTGAATATTTTCTTCTATCACTACAAGTGGATCCTTCACGGGAGGAGTCTTGTTTCTTTTTCTAATTCTTCTCTGAAAATAAAAAAAAAAACCTATAAGATATTTATATATCTGAACGACTATATTAAAGAAAAAATGGTTTATGTTTCTAATGTAATGTGATGTACTTATGTACCTTGCGGCACAAGCTTGACAGTCAATTCAACACAATGTTTATTTCACGAGAAATTCTATGAAGTAAACATTGTGTTACGCTGCGAATAACATAACATCATTATTAATTGTGATAGTACAAGACGAAATGATCCTAATTAGAATTAAACGCATACACTTCCAATGGAGTATCCAAACTCATCATCATAATCGGACATGTCACTGTTCGAATCATTTTCAGAGAAGCCATCGGGTCGGATATTATACATGATTCAAGGTGGTGTAAAATCCAGTAAATAATCAATCACACTTTACTTAATAGGAAAATCTACTAAGAAAAAATTGATAATCGCGATGTTATTGATAACGACACACTGTTCCCGCTGAAAGTTTGACTTTTATGCAGCGTTAGGGATGTGACAATAAAACACCAGATGCTAGTTACTTTGCGATTGGACTACCTACTAAAAAACTATACATTGACATTGCAATAGGTAGGTAGGTAGGTACAAAAACTTTTACTATGATTATGAATATTTTAAAACTTTATATTACAACTTTCCATAAACAGGTGCATGTAACATAATATCGTATTTATTGCATCGAAACGAATTTAAAATTAAGCAGGCGTAATTAAATAAGATTACATTGAAAATACTAAGCTATAAAATAAATGACTGATTTTTTCACCCCCTCCTGTTCCCACTGTCTCATTTTCTACAACTCATTGACAACTAACAGTCAAAATATTATTCAACCACTCACTCCCGTCATATAGGTATTCGTTAAGAAAATTCATATCCATTTCATAAAATCTCGCGAGGGTAAAAGTATGCCATTTTTTATTAGTCTTATATTATAAAAATACGATCTCCATTAATAAATATTTGTGCGTAGCAGCGTGAAAGTAATACATAATTTTAGTTTAGATATTTTCTCCACCGACAGAAGCGTCTCTCATATGCTGTCTCACATCTACTAAAATACTAATAGGTACATACCGTGCGTGTACGTATATATGAAAGGGTTAGTTATGTGAGCTTCTCCCACTAAGTCTATTTTTTCATTTTGGTCCATTTCCTACGATTTACCTTTTAGACTGAATCTCGTTTAACGGTAACATCTTACCACAATAAATCCAACATAGAAACTCAGTTGAGAAATCTAGCAAAAAATGGCTCGAAGATACAAGACCTTCCATACTAGAGCTTTCACAATACGTCGATAGGGAAATGGTTTAAACTCTATCATTTTTGCTAATATTGTCTATGCCCACAATACGTAGACGCATAGACTATTATACTTTTCGTAGACGTCAGATCTGTCAATTTGGCAGATATGTCAACTTTAGAAAATGGATCGAATCAAATATGTATTTCCTCAGACCCTTATCAGCAAGCATCACTATTCGTTATTATAGAATATACATTTGCAGTACCGTACATGGAAATCGGGTAAACCGATAATTTATTTAAGTAATTTAAATTATGTATGCATTTAATTTAAATATTAATTTAGTGAAGCAATACAAGCAAAGAGCTTAATGATTTTTTGGAATTAAAAGTATTATTTAGAGGGACTTCTCATCGAGTTTATCTCGTATGATTTTCCGATTTTCAAAATTTTTGGCGAATCAGATATTTTTTTCCAAACAAATTTAAAAATATTAAAAAAAAAATAAGTGCCTTGTATTATATGATATAAACAGTTTGGTCTTTTTCAAATATTTGTGTCACACTCTAATTGCATATTAGAGTTTATTATACTTTTTTGTTTTTATAAATTACTCAATATTATATAAATTAATAAATATATTATTTATTTCTCATATGTTCAATAAATAATAGATACACAACAAAAATATTATTTTTAAAACTGTTCTGTTTTTCCTGTTTTCTTCGTCATGTTCTGTTTAGTCATGGAACTGTTTAATAGCATTGCCAAATGCTTATCCACGTAACTAAAATAATCTTTACAGGTGTGTAATATTAAATTCTAAATAATAATAATATTATGTGTCGATGTTGTGGACAGCCCTATTGTGGCACAGTCTTTATAGCGTAACATATATCGATATTCCATGTAATTATTTACCGATGATAAAATCGAATGATCACTATTTAAATATAAATTGAGGAAATAAGGGTGTCCGCTAGGCTTTGATTTCAAACTCAAACTGACATCTCCGAAAGACGATTTCTAAATATACATTCTTATCACTTTTTTTTGTTTTTTTAAGCAATAGATAAAAGAATGTTTTGTTGTCTTATTTTTTTAGAAGCACATTTAGTATAAAATTTGGATTATTGAGATTTTGTACACTTCCGGGCGCGCGCCGTGAGAATCCGCCAAATTAATGTTTGAGAGTATAAAAGTTTAAAACAATTATATATTCTAACACATTTAAATACATAATTTAATCGTAAGCATCGAATTTTATGTTGAATATCGCAGGCAGCCTAAAACCAGATACGTAAAATAAAGATAGTTGAATATTAATTTAGTCTCTTATTGGTTTCATGTACACATGCATATGTTTGGTTTTTAGGTTTGCAATTCTGAATTTATAATCGACATGGCTGGGAAAATAAAGTTCGACATATGCAACTATTACGCGATAAACCAGTCTTATAATGCTTCCTTTCGTCGTTATTGGGTATATTTAGATTAATAAAAGACTATTCTAACCTATATATTATCATTTCGCGCAGTGTTAGGTGAAAAAAAAAGCATTTTTAGACAATGTCCACAAAAACGAACCTTTACCAAAATTTCCACTTGACATTATTTCTTCATTTAAGAAAACTGAATTACTTCACCAATCAAGGCGAAAATGATGTAATTCTTAATAAATGACTGATTTCTAACTCCACTGATGAAGGCGAACCTTCATAGATTATATAAACAAATGTCTACTGGGATAATCTGTTAGTACCAATCGTTACTGGATGTTAGTCTTAATGACTTGATTTGTTCACTTATTCATCCAGAGTCACTGACGGTTTACATAAAAGAAAATAATAACATATTTGAAGAAGAAACTACTAAACTATGATTAGGAAAGATCACTTCCTGAGAGTGGGTATCTTCAGCTCTATTATATATACTATCTATTAGTATGATATTCTCAAAATGCTTTAGAAAATTTGGTTTTCAAATGATTTACTTAGCCTTACTATTAACCCGAAAAGTTTGCTAGCACGCATAACAGTAAAATTAATATACGAATGAAATGTGAAAGAAGAGTTAAACGTTATACCGATATCATAGATGAATGTTTGAAAACTGGCAGACGACTTAACGCTGTCTAAATTGTGCTACTTACCGATTTTTTGTTTCTTACCATATTTCTTTTTGCAACATATATATCCCCTCAATGCATAATTCTCTACTTTTAAATAAAATAAATAAATAATTCCATGCCAAGCCCAATACTATCTTGTCTTGTGTCTTACTGGATGTCAAATTGTAATTTCGACGATTGAGACCTTGCATACTTAGTTTTATAGCCATCTCAAGTTTGCATAAAACAATCTATGAAAGATTCATAAGCTTTCGTTTAGGAATTTTGACCCTTTCAACTGTCTTATATAAAACGAATAATTACTAAAACTCCGGCTTGCTTCGTTTGATTGCAAGTTAAAACCAACAACGAAATGTCACCACACATCCAATGGAAAAAATGGAATATTGATAGGTAGTAAAATACCTTGTATAAAAGAATAACTGGTAAAGTCTTTTTCAGTTTTGCAAAGAAAAATAAACAATACACCGGTTACGACCACATAAATTTATTTTTCATTCTATGAATTTCTGTTTGTGAAAATGTAGAAACTTTTACTCAATATCGATAATGGTGAGGGTCTATCCTGGATCTAGGAATTTGAGGAATTTAAATTTTCAACAAGATTTAACTGCTTGTAGACATAATAATTGTTGTATTATACACAAATATGTTGTTTTTGAAGCATTATTATTTATTAACTCGGTGTTTACTCTGCAATGTAAATATATGGAACCAATCAATATTGAAATAAAGCGTTCAAAGTACAATTTATCAAAACTAGGATAAATGCTTAATAAAGCGGGTTGGCATCAGGAAATTAACCCTTTTAAATAATTATGCTAGTTTTTATATTTTGTAGGTATTTTCCAATTATATTTAAGATCAAAACATCTTTTTTAGTTCAATTATAAAATATGTAGTAATAATTAGTCATTATTTTTTTGGTTAAACCCATATTGGGTTAAGTTATCAACGACTAACTTAGTGAATTTTATTATAAAGTTCACAATTGCGAGATTGATCAGCTGCTACATTAATGCCCCTAATAATTTAATGCGTGTGACCTTGATCTATGATTATGCATGCTTGTTGGTGGGCATATGCAGGTAATGAGGCTAAATAGTGGGTTTAATCATATAACTGTCAATTACCAGTACAATTTTTGTGAATCCCTAACACTCAAACAGTAGAAAGGATGTGAGGATCTGCCAAGTAGGTTAACAACAAAAGACGGCATTGAGAGAATTTTTTTCGACTCTTACTTAGCCGAGTTCATGTGGAGAAGAAAGCTGGGCGACCGACATCACTCAACGCAATTCTTGCAGACAGTCGCATTCTAACCACTTGCATTATAAGGTAAATAGTTTTATTGTACTTACTGCACTAAACTACATGAGTTTTTATTGTCAGACACAGCTCACGTGTATATAACGCAATTCTTGCTGTCATAATAACCCTATTCCATCTCTTTGTTTTACAATACAAATATTAAAATTGCATTCACAATATTAAATTCCGCATTTGATTTATTAAAAACAGAGAATCAGCGTTTAGTTCTCGCATTCATCGTTTTCCTGGATATTCTGTTTATTTTTTATACTCCCGGCTAAACATCCGTAAGAACAATGTTAATACCGGATCTCAATCATGAGCGAAAAGGCATGAGTTAAGCGGGTTGAGCTCAACGAAGTACGCCAAGTGCAAAGTCAGTAATATGCTGTAATCTCCACCCGAAAAGAGCTTGACGGGTTACCACACCGAAGAATATTGTGCGGTGGGAGAAGGCTGCCGTGCTGAAGTGACGGTAAATGGATTTATTGAATGAAGAATGTTTAGACGATTTTACTCAATACACAAAAAAAGTTAGTGATTTATTATTCATAAGGCTTTAAATAAAGAAGGCAACACAGGTATTGGTCGAGCAGACATTAAATGTTTCCCATATTGTGTCTTTCGACCCTGTATTTAGTGTAATATAAGTTTTATAGTTTCTACACAACTTCTCAAAGAAAATTTGAGAGCCACACAATTATTTGAAGCCCCCTTCCTTTAAATGTGTTGAACTATGAGCAAGAAAATGTCACTAGAATAAATATTTTTTGGAGGCTCATGGCAGCTGGCCCCTTCTATGGGTCTGTGTTTCTTTACATGTCTTTTTGACGCAATATAGATGTTGGTATTATATAATTAATTATTATTGAATAATGTTACAACGCTATATCACCACTAATAGGATATGTCAACCTTTTTTATAGGGAATATTTTCACCCGATTACTTACCACTGATTGCTGTGCTGGGTGATTGATATAAAGGATATATAAAAATAGACGGGACAAAATTACAAACCAGGTAAACTACTTAACAAATCTGCTATAAGTATGTTTATATTAAAAATGAAAACTCGTTTCAGCAAAATTTTATTTCAGAAGTTTTATGATATTCACCATAGATGTCGTGGTTTAGTTGATGTAATGTATTAATCCTTTCGCAACAACGCTCAATGTAAACACATTTACAAATCACAATATTACCGCACGGAAAGGGTTAACAGTTACTCGCTCACTATGCAAGAGAGAAATAGTGCGTTACCTAGAAATTTTTGTTAATATTTCATCGCACATACAGCTGTCTCCGCCAAGCGGTCTCAGGTTGGTAAACTTTCTTGGATTATTAGAAATAATTTGATGCATACTGAAGGATGTGAAATAAAAAGAGGTTGTTTGTAATAAATTACACCAAGGCTTTTATTTTATTTCCAAATACAAAGTAATTCTTTTCTAGCCTTCCATCCCCGGTAGATATTAATCGATCACATAACTCAGACGTGCCACGACATACTATATTAAATACAAGACTTTTTTAAGTATTTTTTTTAGAATATAATATTAATTGGCATTTTCATAGAAATTATGGAACGTGAGAGAATAAGCATTTTTAAATGAATATTAATGGTTGTTTAAAAGAAGAAAATAAAAAAACATTTTTTTGTTTAGTTTTTGAAGAAAACATTTTTTCTAATACATAATTATTTATTATCGGATTTGAAAATACAATCAATACTCCTGGAAATTCATACGTCGGCGGAATTATTTATCCGCCTTAAAATAATAAATCTCAAGAATTAAAATACAAAATATATTGCAATATTTATGACAAATGTATCAAAATAAAAATGAAAGAATTCTAAATGTGAATGTAAGACTGTAATTCTAAAAAGTAAACCTCAGATTGACGACGAGAGCGTCGCCGCTAATTTATAAAATATACGTTAAGAGGCAGAATAGGTTATGATAAAAATTTAAAATCTTAAAATTCATGAAATTCATCTAAATGAGTGTGTTTTATATAAGTATATTATTAAAGGTGAGGAAAATTTCAAAATAAAAACTAGAAGGTAGTGTTTCACCCTATTGCGCTACAATTTATAACGAGGACCAAACTCTGAAAGTATTCGCGTGCGGGAAATAGACGATAAAACATACCTAGTCGTTTAAATTTTAAAACTTACCTAAACAGTAAAGACAATAAAAATTAACTATTTCACTATTCGCTTATTATGACGTACGACAGACCGAGTGCAGCCGGTTCGAAGGCCGGTCGTTTAATAAAATTTAATTCATGCCGAATAATATCACCGCACGGCTTCGCTTTCAGTTTATTTCGTCAGACAAATGTGTATTGAACTAACTATTGTTATATATATGTGTGACTCGCGATATCCGCCACGCATGCAACCTAATACTCATATCAAACATTCAAACGACACATATTTGCCTCACTCCTTAGATCAGTCAATGGCAACTTAAATTCACACCACACATCGAAACGATTTCTAGCTGGAAATTTTAAGACGATACAAAAGTACAAAGATGCAAGATACTCTTAACGTATTACGTTCTCGAGAAGAATTCGAATCGTGGTCACGATTCTTCGTTAGAACGTAACCGCTTTAAGTTCCCGTCGAGTGATCAGTTCGGTTGGCAACTATACCTACAATTTTATAATTGAAATAATTACTAAACGCAAAATAAACTCAGATTACAATTCGTCCACTTTTTAATCGGCCGGCATCACACCGACGCGTCGATCGGTGAGTTTGCGAAGTGATTTAAATTATCTATTTAATTTTACTCCCATTATTATAATGCTATCTTCCTATGGCCACTATCTGTAACCGAATCGTAACCGCCTGCCTCGCCTCGAAATATAATTTACTGGCAAGTTATCCAGCTTTTATGACAAATCTTCGTTTACTCTTTGACGGCGGTCTATCGCTCAGATTAAGGTTGAGCGATTTATCGCATCAGTTATTTTAACCTGGAAAGCTTGACACCGAGAGAATATTCTTGGTTTTATCATAAAAGTGACGGAGATTGTTAATGCCACCTTGGTATAAAAAATGTGTTCAAAAATGTGACAAAAAAAATCTCCGAATTGCGGGCAAACTGTTATATTTCGAATGTTTACTCGAATATGATAACTCAACAGGATTACATTATGTATTATTAAAAAAAAAAAACCAATGTGAGCTATCATGCTTAATCTGGCAGTGAGACAAGCTACATTATTAGTTATTATTACGGAAAATACTTACAATGACACATTTGAAGGTAAATTTACAAGACACAAATTGATGATCCGAAGGGATCGAAGGGTATGACGGACTAAGTAGATATAGGGAGACGGTTAAATTGTACAGGGAACACAAATATCGTACAAAACTTGTATATTCTATCAAAAATAAGAAGAAACAATAAAATGTGTCAATGCCGTACTCGTATGATGATTAATTATTATGAATGAGTCTGGTGTAATTGATATTCATTTTTAAAATCGCCATTGGGCAGGTCTTTTTTTTTTTATTTTTATGTGTCCACTTAATGAACACTCTCGTCGGAATCACTTTCTGTCTCTTGTAACCAGGTGAGCCAATTGTTGACCTGGAATAAGGCTAGCCCTTTGCCCGGATAAGTGTCCGTAATGTCTTCTTTCCACATGAGAAAAGCTTCCTCTTCACAAATTTCTTTATCGTACAGGGCGATGAACCATCTCAGAAGCATTCCTGAAAATAAAAGACATCATTTATTCATATTGCCAGCATCGAAACAGTCGCGACTAATGCGGGAAAAAGTAAATAAAATATATGGAGATGAAAGCTCTACCTTATATAATTTTTATATTAATAGACAGGAATAAATTTTATATTGTTAACTGTCAATCAAATAGCCGAGTATAGTCAAAGGTTGGAATCCCTTAAGGGCATTTTCAGATGCATTTGAAGATGTGTTTTCATTCCTTCCCACCGATACTTGCGGGATGGGGTGTGGAGTGCGACCAGATAATGAATAGTCATTCTCATTATTCTTCTTCATTCTTTATCGTCTCTGATGAGAGGTAAGTAACCGACTTGCAACAAGCTCTTGTTAAATATCTTCGGTTAAGATGATCCATATTGGGAGCATATATGGTATACAGTTAATCTTTGATGGAAAAACGTTTTGGATGTCTGAATACCATTCTAGTATTGTCATGTAGTATAAGTTTATACTTACTACTAAAAGATATAGTGAAATAAACACATAAATCAGACAATGCATAATTGCTTTTGTCAATTCTGTCAATAACTGTCAATTCTTGGTGGAAAGACATTATATTTTAAAAAATAAAACACAACTCATTTGTACTACTTCCACATATTTATAATGATCATTATAAATATGTGGAAGTAGTACAAATGAATTGTGTTTTATTTTTAAAATGCATAATTATATTAAAAATCAGAAAATGTCTTTTTACCTTTTGGAAAGTTGAGGGAATAACAGAAAACTTGCAGAGAATGAATGGCCATCAGCTGCAGATGCAGATTTTGATGGAGGAAAGATCGGATAACGGGTACATAGCGATCTAACAGAGATCTTTCCTTATCTGCAAGCGATTTGTCAGGAGGACTCACTACAGCTACACCGGGGGGAAGAGTCGACTCCTGAAATACCAATAAAAACATTACGATATATACTTCTATATAACAGTTAATAGTATGTAAGCGGCTGGCCATTGAATCAAAAAAATTAATAGGCCTTGACATTGATTTCCTACTAGAAAAACATAACTGTATAATGAAAATTAAAAACAAATTTGTATGGTCACTAAAGATATAATGTAACTTGCAAAAACGCGAGGCTTGAAGATTGGATTTACATGTTCAATTAATGAAGAAAACCTGAAAAATATAAACTATGATGAGAAATTCATTTCTAATTGACGTCTTGGTGTTTGAATAACAGAGCGAGTCACTCTCTCAATGCATTTAAAGACTATACTGTAAAGAAAACTTGTGGAGATATGGCACCGGCGATGCATGGGCAAAGTGAAAATAAAGAACTTGCTCCCCAAACAAAGCACAACTATTGCATGCTTTATCAATATGCTCATACCAGCAAAATTTTATGAGATGTTAGACAGTATGATTAAAATTGTGAATTTTTGTTACACTACTGAACACTGATTGCCGAAAAGAAACAATGTCAAGTGTCTTTGAGTTAGGAGGAAAAAGAGAAAGCTCTCAAGTAAGGACAATTTGATTTGAGGAATTATCTGTTTGCAAGGGATTCTTCTCTTGGCCTTTTTAATGGTTATTTTATGCGAATTTAGGTTGGGGTAGCCCATTACTTTGCTATTATAAAAGGGTTGCAATTCTTAAAAGGTTGGGAAACATTGTTTATTTAAAAATAATAACTAGTACATACCTGTGTTATATACTTGATAAGAACAGTGACAAGTGCATTGATGAAACCAGGATCCGTGTGGTAGGAAGCGTCTAAATTTTCTTTGATCCATTTGTAGAACTGGTTAGGGTTAGGGTCGGTTATGAGCTGCTTCGAGAGTTCAGCTTGGATTCGAAGAAGAGGGAAGAGGAAGGACAGACCGCGCTCTTCTAAGATCTCCGCCAATCTTTCTTTAGTTCTCTCGCTGGCCGGTAATAATGACATGAGATTCACCTGCAAAGCAAAATGTTAAGACTTCAATAGTGTCAGGAAATGGTTAGAACTAAACCTGATTTATAATACTTTCTGAATAAACAAAAGCATTACAAAACAGCAGCAGTGTTAAGATATATTATTGTACATTTAAAAATATATCCGAAGCTTGGTACAGCCAGGCGGGCACGGCACGCGTATTGTAAACCACTCCCAGTTCTCTATTTTATCGTTCATTTATAATAGCAAAAGTTCACCCATTTCAATGGGATACAAGTTTTAGTATTTAGTTCTACAAATTTTGTAGAACCAAATACTTTTATATTCACTTGGCGGCCGGGCGATATTGCAAAAAAACTGTCATTTCACTAGATTCACTATAATTTGTAAACCAATTGAGATATCTTAACCAAATTTGATTTGATGGCTTCCAGATACTTCGCCGCATAAATCAATGCCATTTGAGCAGTGGTTCTATATATGTGGGTTCACATACTTATGTGTTGTAGTGAAAAAAACTTAAATCTACTAAAAGGGCTTTTTCTAATATGTAAAATCTTGCAGATGTTACACGTCACCCTGCGACAGGACACGGTTACCATAATGACTCGAGCACCATACAAAATGCCATATGGTCCATTCAATAAATCAATACGCAATGTGTAAATAATAATAATCAATACTACGAGAGTGAAAAAAGAGTAAACTTGTACCATCTAGGGGTAGTTTAAAAACTATTAAGGAAAAAATAATAATTTAATTTTTGTTGAATAATGCGTTGGTGTGTATACCACCATCTCTCGTTGACATTTGAAATCAAACTTGATTATAACCCAGAACTTTTTTAATAGAATGGAATGTATGACGTGGGACTCATATATGAGTCCACGGACAGCAACCTAAGTAGTTCAAGGAATCAAATATGAGTCCGCGGCCATTAAGCTGTCAATAGCTAATTCGGTAACACATCACTGTCAGATATAATTAACACATTTTGTAACAGTTGTAAAAAAAAATTGGTCCATTATTTTGGACAATGCAAAACGAAAATCGGGTACATGAACACTGGAAAACAACACAATATGTTATCAAAGGAAGTGTATTTCTTAGTCACTTAGATGGACAGTTATAAATCATCTGGATTTATCTATGCCATAGAATTATTCCATGTACATCTTAAGTATATTGACTTCATATGAATAAATGGTTACATACCTTACTGCTATTGTAGACCTCAGTCAGAGGCTGTTTACCCAATGTCTTGTTCATTTGCTGCAGTACTAGCAAAAACAGTGGATAGTGGGCACCATTTTCAGTCAGTGTAGCAATTTCTGCTAAAGTGGTCAGGCCCTAGTAGAAAAAAAATAATTTAATTCATTGGATTAAACGGAATTATACAATGTGACACGGTCCGAATTGATATTATGATAAAGTATCAGTGATAGCATTAAAATATCTTTTTACAGGGACAAGATGAAAATTTCAATCTCGATTCCTTATGTATCATGGATGGTAGTAAAAGGTTTAGGAGTTGAGCGTGTTCAAACCCTACCGATAGTGAAAGGTGAACAAAAAAGCAAGATAAATAGTGGACAAACATTAGATTTTGTTAACCCTTTAGGCGCCCGTGACGACAGGTATACATCATGTGTATTTGATGCCCACACGCTAATGATGGACATTTTCGGGTATTCTAATCAACCAAGTAGTTTTTTTCAGTTTAATATTAGAAGTGACATCGGTGGCCATGCTTTGAAAGCAGTCATAATGAATTGCAGGAATAAATTGATCGTCATTGTGGGGTATTCAAAGATTTAACATATGCCGGGCGGTTAGCGTGTTTACTACGGACCACGCACATGCGCATCATATTTACAAGCAAAATTATTGTCAGTAGCCAACGTCTTAAAGCTTTAAGAAGACATTTGCCTGTGCCTCAAACTCTCATTGATAGGAATTAACGATAATATATTTTACTCATAACTATATTTAAAAACCACCTCTTTCTCAGTCTATCCCTGTCTTGCATTTAAAATTGTCTCGTAGCACAGTCGTTTCATGGCTTCTGTATAAATTTGGTTTCATGATCACGGGTTTGAATCTTTTTAAAATCGCAATTGATTTATAAGAATGTATATTGATGACATTTTTTTCTCTTCGCATCCAATTCTAAAGGATTTTGAGTAAAAATTGACAATTTTAAGAGTTGAGCAGACTTACAATAATTATTCCTCATCAATACTATCTGTTGAAATAGCTTACAAGACAATATATTCAAATCCGGATACGGAGAACGCACCAAGCTCAGCATCTGCAGCTTGGTGCATTCTCATGGTGATGGAAAGGCACACAATAATTTTTCTAAAAAATCTTCATTGTCCGTGTGACAATAAGGATTGGCATTCATTATAGTTTTGAAATGTTTGGAAGCAAATTTATCAAACTATGCTTCCTAAAATTATACATTATGAACCCAAACTTGTATAATAAAGATAAAAGAGCGAGTCAATTTATTTACCTGTTGCATGGAATTTGTCAGTAGTTGAGCTACGGCAGTTCCGATGCGAGGTGTGGAAGCTTCTCTCTGTGATATGACCAACGCCAAGGAACGAATGCCTTCATTGCACGATGCACTTGTCACCAATGTCTCTTTTTTCAACGCAACCAATAGCCCCACACACTTCTCCGATTGTTCATCTGTAAATTTAATATATACAACTATATTATGATATTGTTGCCTTTTAAAGCCGGCAAGTAGCCACATAGCAACTTCAATATGATCACACTGCGAAAGTTATAAATTAATATTTTCATTGTCGATATAATAGACTAACGTGGATAAGGGCGTATCCATTAAATCGGAAAGTCTGTTATACAATAAAATAAGTATTCTGAATGGTTTTTGTTATTGTGCAAATAAACAACACAATACATAAACAAGTAAACTGCTGAATAACCTTGGAGTCGGTGGCGGCCGGTGACAGAAAAGTTAGGGAGTGCAACAGAAGATTCACCCATCTATGCAAGAAATCAAGCCCCCGATTCTTGGATTTTGAAAAAAAAACTTTGATAACACAAAAGTTAAAGTTCTATATTGATGATAACAATTTTTGTGTTTTTACACTTAACATCGCAAAAGCATTAAGTATGTCTTGAATAATATACTTCTGAAAAATGACATCCTTTTTAAAGTTGAGAAGCAACGCTTACTTTCGCTAAATTCGTTAATAATTTTTTAATTCGTGAAAAGTTAAAGTATGGACAATGGCTGCATCGGTGACGCAAATATCTGCTTTGCTATATTACAAAGATGACAGTTCGTTCATTTTTAAGTTTCAACTTGTCAATGAAATTCTATATTGAGATTGCCATATTAGAATCTTTGAAAAAATTCTGTAGTATTCCGGGATTTTTTCACTGAAAAACATTTAAGTTGCTAATAAATAAATGACTATGGTATGCAAAATGATCTTTGGTTTGAATCACTGAGTGGCATACTTCATGAGAATATAATAATGTCGCTTTTCTGGAAGTAAACACTAAATCGAAAAAATGACATATCGAGTTAGATATACCAAAATGTTCCTTATTTCAAACTCTACCGTACGAAAGAACAAACTTATTTTTAAATATTTATTATACTTTTACTTAAAAACAGTTTTGTGCAAACAAAGTAAATGGAAAAGGTATAGCATTTCAAACATTTGACAAACTTCAAAGTTCAATTACTCAAAACTAGTACTTTTCAGTTAGGGTCTTCTTCCAGAACAATGACGATATATAACATAGTGGAGTAAATCATTTGTAAAATTCATTTTCAAAGAATGTAAATTTTAGAGGAAGGGGTTTCATAAAACCGAATCGGATAAACAGCTGAGCATTATGGAATACCTATGCCAGCCATGAAAAAACTCTTAGCTACTAGTCTTAAATATTCCCTTTTATATCCTTTAACGTTATACACAATTATAATTAGTATGGCTTAAATAGTATTCATCAATTCAAAAGTTCACAGGGTAGTTATACACAAAAGAAGGTATATGTTATTAATATTATATAATATGTAGTTTCAAAAATCATATGAAATGTATGTTTGCGGTTTTTGTTGGACGGTCCTTTCATACAACATACAATAATTCATACTTCGAATTGATCAAATGGTCCATGACGTCACCAAAATCAGGGTTGTAATACAAATGTAGACCTCCTCGTCATAGACGGGCGAACAGGCGTCTTATTGCAATGGCGCGAATATCGCTAAGCTTGTTTATGAAATCAATGTTTTCTGCAATATTTCTTTATGGGATGTTACACGCTGGGGATTTAAAACAATTGAATTGGTGTAATAATTATGTCTGAGTATCGCTTATTACTGGTATATGTATTTGGGAGTACAGTGCGCCCTTTGTTCCTTTACAAGAGCTATCCCTACCAGGAGTACATGGATGTTATACTAAAACGTATGAAGTAATCGATCAAGATGACATTTCTGTGCTGAGGGCTGAACACAGGGAATTAATGCTCAGCTATTTGTAACACAGCAATTGCAGCATGACATAAAGTGCACCCAGTGTGAGTAGCAGAAAACGCGCGCGATGCAATCTCAGCACGGCATATAAATGAATTAAAATATTCATGTAATTTTAAGAACTGATGAGGTATTGTATTATGTGTGTATGGGATGTTGCCAAGCACTTCAAATAATTTACCAACAAGTGTTAAAATTGTTGCAGCTATGTGATCAATTTACTTTGATTTAAACATGTAGGTAAAGCAAAATAATAGGTTTTTATCAACATTCACATTTGACCATTGAATCTGTCCGTCATATTGAGGATTTACTGTTTACCAAACAAGCGTAAAGATAGCATGAATTCTACAAGAATTCTCGTTGAGCTAAATACATTGCAAAATTTAATCTTATTATAATTAGAGAGAAGAGTTAATTACCTTGTTTCTCCAATGCATAATTGAGTACAGCAAATGGGATATCTTTGATGATTTTATCGGGTACTTTTAAGTCTCTATACGCAGCCAAGGCCACTTCCATTGGATCCTCTTTAGATTCGTCGTCTTGAGGTGTGACTTCAGCTGTCAGATCGTCTAGGATTCCGGTTACTCGCTTTAAAATCTCTTCTCGACTTGGGCCCTGAAAAAACATTTACATTTTGGCATAAGTATTGTTGATAAAATCACAAACAGCCATATCCTAGATTCATGTTATTTATATTAACTGAAAAATCAATACCCAGATTCAAGCTGTGAAAATTAAAACCTCAAATAGAATTACAAAAGCATTAGCAATAGGCCAGCGTGAGTATATCGAAGAGATTGAGTGGTTTATTTCGTTCCTAACATATGAATATCAAGAAGATATTTGTGATTTTAGCAATGTCTTTTGTTAATCAACCAGACTTCTTATGGAAATAATATTGTTCAAGGAAGTAAAAATGAATATGAGAACCTACAGTGGCGGATGAGTCGGCCATTAATGAAATCAACCGCTACCACTGCCCACTCACATTATATGGTATATAAATGAATCCAATCTTTTTAAAATCATAATCAAAAAAAAACAACAAAGCCCCATGATTAGCATGATAGGTTATAGGATATGTAAATTGAAGAATAAAACCGACAGAAAATTGCTTTACTGTTTTAACACATGTCACATTAAAAAAAAGTAGTTTTATTTAACATTTCCACTCCTCTCTTTTAAGCTTAACAATTGATTTAGCGTCACTCGATAAAGACATTGCATTGTTCAGTTCAGGCTCATTAGTTTTGAAACACACACTCGTAATCTTTATTGATGTACATAATACATATATTAATATTAAATACCATCATGTCCTTGTAAATTTCTTCATATTCAAATATGTTTGAGTTCAGATTCAAATTTGAAACACCAGTCATATGATTGAACTGTATTTAAATTTGAAAAAAGTATGTACTGGATAAATCAGGGTTTGGGTGTACTTCAATAAATAAAATAAAAATTACTTGTCAATAACAGTTTCAGTGAAAGGATTTGAATATTGCTTTTGAATGACTGGTGAAATGCAAACTATAGTGGAGCCCCTATTTTATTATATTCTATTATGTCCCAAAATAATTCTCAATGCATCATTTTCCTGCATGGGTCATTAAAAATTACACCGAAATTTACCTTATCTTTTTTAGCTTTGCTAGTCTTGTCCTGTGCCTGCTTAATAGTAATAGGTGAGTCTTTGAGGAGAGAACTAGCTCCGCCCGTTTGCTGTCCACTCGACGACTTTGATTGATTCGGTAAAAAGTCATTCAAACTGCCCACTCTCTCTCCGGGATTTGGCCGAAGACCACCTAAAATTTAAAATAACCCGACTCATAAATTCTGTAAAACTGGCAGCATATTTTCTATAGTACTAATAGAGGTTACAGTTCACGACACATTCAAAATTTACTTGAATGTTTCAGGTTGACGACTCACCGGATTGCGGCGGATGCAATGGGAATGACTGGGGCTTTAGATTATTTGCCTTATAGAGCAAAGAGTTGGCAGCAGGCCTCATCTGGAGATCCTCCATGGAACCGGGTGTCGGCAGAACCAAACTCTTCTTGAAACGCGGCGCCAACTCCTTACCGTTGCCTTAAAATAGAGAATTATTATTTAACCATAATCCCAAAAGGGCAGTTTCTTGTCTTTCCAGGATTTAAATATAACACACTCATTAGATATGTCAAAAAAATTACCATTGTTGTTGTTGTTATTATTCTGATGTTTGTTGAAACCACCTCCTTGTCTCTGGTTGTAGCTGTTGAAGCCGCCGCCCTGTCTTTGGTGACTTCTGTAACCGTCCCTGCTTTCGCCTTTATTATTGCCATAGCCGTTGGATCCGAAAGAGTACTTGTCGTGGTGCGAATTGTTCATGTGAATAAGATTAGCAGAGGGTGAACCGAGACTGTTGAGGGAGTGAAACATGTCATCGACAAATCCGCCGCGCGTCTTGAGGCCGGAATGGAAGAGGGAGTCGCCTCCGACCGAGTCCTGACCCTGCTGACGGAGGCGTTCACCACCTCCACCTCTGGGACGGTATCCATCTCGGGCGTGGTCATCATCTCCTCTGATTTGCTGGATGGGCATTGGCCCTTCCGTGCTGGTGGCTTTGCGAGGAACCCACTTATCCCTCCGCAGGTCTATGACGTCACGCAGCATGAAACGGATGCGCGGCATCAGCTCACGGCAATTCGACAGCATCTCCATGCGTATGAAATACTGGTCCATGAGTAAGCGCCCCTTTTCCGAATCCAGCACCCGACCGCAGGTTCTAATGAGTTGGACCAAGCACTCGAGGTCCTCCTGCTGGTCGGGGGCGCGACGCGGGAGAAGCTGGCGGATGCATCGGTGCACGATGGCTTCCGACAGGATTTCCAGCTTGCCTAGCTCCCCGATGAACTTGATGTTACCGAGCATCTTGCACTTGCCGATGTAGCGGCGCTCCTCCTCCTCGGGGGTGAGCGGAGCGCCGTGCCGTTCGAAGGCCTCGCTGGCTGCCGCACGATTTTCGAATTCCGTACGGCACTTGTTCAGTAGCAATATCCGAAAGGTGCACGGCCCGTTAGGCGGCTCAAAATTAGGTACTTCTTCTGACAGCCGCTTGCACAGCTGTGCGTACATAGACGAGTACTTCGGCTCATCCAAGGCCTTGTCGAAGATGAGAAGTATGACGCCTCTCAGAACAGTTTCGGTTGTGAGCCCCACGTTCAGCAGGTCATCGCTCAGCTTTTGAAACTTTTCCGGTGTGAGTTTGTTAAGGATGCCTCTGACCTGAAAATTTAAAGAGATCATTGAAGGTTTCGAGTGAGCCCACGGTACATTATTCACGATACATTCTGACAAAAAGGAAAACTGACCTTGCGAAAGATTGGATCGGTCGTTGCTTCATAGGCGTGGGCATCCTGGTGTCTGATTGTTGAGGGTGGGACCCAGCGTCGCTTGGCGGGGGGGACCGGCGCCCTCCCCGAGACACGAACAACTGGCCCCGCTTGCCTGGGGCTCTCCGTCTTGCTGGCGTGAGACACACCAACTGAACCTCTCTCCAACCTCCCTACTCTACTCCTGACTAAGTTCTTCGGGAGCTCTCAGCGTAGTGCAGAGCTCGTTTTAGTGGTTGGCGTCACGCAAACTGGAGATGAAAAGAAAACACTTGTTAATTTCTGTCATTTGTTTGATGACTTCTGTAGGAGATGGATCACACGCATTCAACACACAAATTAAACGTATTTACATTATTAAGTACTTTTGTATTCATTTCATATTACTACTGAATCTGCAATCATGTGGCTAGCATAGGAGAAATGAGGTTCACATTTTGAAAAACCGATGTTAACATTCGACTGGCACGTATTTCACGCTCTACAAACCGAGAGTGAGATTTGCAATGACTGAACTAAAATGGGTTAAAAAAAAATGTACCCGTGTATTCATTGAGTACCTACATACACAATATCGACATAATCAACGATGTACACTTCAATTGTTCCATAAACAATAAGGTTAAAAAAAAGATAAAAAAAAATAACGGGATACACCAGTCGATAAAGTAAAACGGAAAACACAATGTATTTTTTTCAATAAAATTAATTTTGTGAGCATCTCAAATGAACAAATAGATTATTGTGGAAAAATGCTGGGAAAATAATGATAGAAGTCGAATAAGTTTTATTTTTAAATGATTATAGTAAATAATAACCAAACTTCTCGGCCGATAAATGGCAGTGTTCAGTGTACGCGGCAAGATTTAAAATTTCGATCACAGCTGTAGCGCGAAATTTTGTCTCGCGAGATAATTGAATTGACAATTTTTCCATAGACCTGGGATTGGTTGGTTCCACAAATTAATTTTAGACAGAAAGATGAGATTTACACAAAAACGAACCTGCTATCAAGCATAAAAATAATGAGGGTATCTAGCAGACAATAGGTTGTCAAAACAAAGTCTAAATACGCACACGGAAAAACATAAATAACCAAAATATAAGCACTAACTTATTATAGTAATTTGAGATTGCTAGTATCTGTAAAACTAGCATGGTTATAAATAAACATATTTTTTTAAATATTCCATATTCAAAAACATATACCTAACGTGCAAGATACACATTTAATAGATGGTGTATTTATTATTAAATCTGTAATATTGTTTATACACTGCAGGGCTGTGCGATGTGGAACAGCGATTTAGTAAATGATAGCTGCCGCTGAACAGCTGAGAAATTTGTTTCGAGCCGAACTTTCCCGACGAGCGTCAGTAGCGAACTGAATTTTCAACGAGCGAGAGCGTAATACGTATTCGCCGCCGCGACAAGAGTGCCCGAACTGAATTTTTTGACGTGTGAAACTGATGAGGTTGGCGGCCTGAGGGTGGTCGCCCTCTGCCACTGAACGAGTCGAGAGTTGACCAAAAACTAGTGGACAAAAAAATAAACTCCCTGAGAAGTTATTTGATCGATTTCAATCGCAAATAATATGACTTCAGACGATAAAAGGAAGCCAATTTTATAAACAGAGATGCGATACATCTTACTAACGCCGAAAAATATAAACCCGCAAACATTCAGAATGAACAGTCGCGAAATAATAATTTAAAGAAAGCGGCGGTATTACGTTATTATAATAATAAAAAAATGATATATTTAAAAATAAACCCATTTCCAAATGACCTAGAAATTGCAACATTGCGTGATGACACCAGAATATGGGAACAAAACGCGATAGTGGAAATCTTACACTATAAAAGCGGCCTACTTTATAGTCTGTTATCCATTACTTTAAATCCATGTAAATTGATAATAATTTTATATAGATATTAGAAGAAAACTCATAACCCCGGATTAATCGATGACAAATCCACATGTAAGTGTGTGGGCACCCTAGCTGAGCACGTGCATATTATTATTCGTTTTGATTTATCTCCCCACCATTGCCATGAATGAACCAATTCGCCAGAGTAAATAGTTAGGGTTGCCAATAATGTGTCCACCGAGAGAAATTACGCGCTTGCGCATTTTCAATAATAAAATGGCAAAATGATATGTTTCGTATACTTATGTAATGAAACGATAAACGGCTAAATTATATTTTTATTATCTGATAAAACAAAAAAATAAATGATTGGCACACTTTATTTGACCTAGATTTAATTTATCAGATGTCGCAATTTAAGTGTGTGCAGACGAGCGAATTGAACAATAAAGTACTATTTTATAAACTGTAATCTGTGGAAGAATGTAAATTGGGAAACCAAGTAATATTGATTAACGAATAAATGCTCGCCCCGAAAACGTCAGCATTAGGTGTATGTATTAAATAAATCGACATTGTTGAATAAAATAAATAGAGAGAACACAACGTGACAGAGTGGCCCCTTAGACAAATTATTGAGACTTCAATCGCTGTTTACTTTTTTGTTCTGTATAACAGTATGTATTTAGGAACCTAATAAGCAATGCATTACTCTGCTGATAGTGATTGATATATTTATATACATGCAATCTATTACAGAATTCCAATCATCGTTTGAAATATTTTAGTGTATTCAAGAGTTTGCGGTTGATTAAGAATTTAGAAAAACAATAAAAAATACTTAAAATTAAGTATAATTAGCAATAGTATATAATTGAGGAAAAAAATATTTTTAAACTCGAAATCACGGAGCGTAGTAACGTGATAATAGTAAAACACGCCTTTTAGTTGGGTTCATGATAGGGGTGGACGAGGCGCTAGTCGAAGGGCGGGGACGTTGACGGGGGAGGCGAGTATAGCACGCGGTGGGAATATTACGGTGCGGCGCGGCCCGTCGTTCGATACTATCTCGACGAGTTCAGCGACGACCCCAGACAAGAAAAGCGCGGCTTTCATAGAGCCCCTGCCCTGCACGGTGAGAAACCCGTGGAATTGTGACCGATGGTGATACACGATGACTCGATTAATATATGATTGCGATACGAAATTTTCTTATTCGAAATAGGCGACCAATATGTTGAAAATAGTGAACTAAAAATAGATGTTAATTAAAACCAAATTAAGTTATTATAAATATTGATGGTCAATATTGACATCTATTCTGCCGTGATAAGCCAATTTTGCACTAAATTTCAGGCATGTATGAGAAAAATACCAAAACATTTATAATTCGCGGACACGCCCCCTCAACTATTTTTTACTTCCTACTGTTAATAAGGCTCTCGGTGGAAGATGCCATTTACTGACACATAATCTTTTTAAATAAAAGAATTATATTTGGATTCATTCCATTTTAGAATGATCAAATTCTTGGCGTTTTCAATGTTGGACCATTGATAAGTATATTATTTAAGAAATTTATGATTATTACTCTTCCAATCTTTCGCATAAAAATAAGATATGGTGTTTCAAATACATTAAATACAATCCGTTAAATCAACCTGACCTATTTTCAGTAGTTGAAAAAAAAAGGTTTTGAATATATAAATATATTGAGATCCACTCATTTGGCTATCGATTTTAATTACAAGCATAAACTGTTTTATACAAATTGCATTTTCCATGCATCGAACAACCATGTTTAACATTGTTTCGAAGCATGTTAGCCATATAATATTTACAAATATTTATGACGCCAGATGTACTTGTCCGCTCGCTGTGTGAAAACTCACCGTTCGCATCATTGACTCGAAACGAGATGAGTGACCTTAGGCAATAGGCACTAAGATAAATAATTAATTTTATTATTCACAACGACCTTGTCTCGTTTGATTGCTCGAAATATAGCGAATCTCGGGTACGCTTGTTGCGCAAACTTGAAAAAAGTAAAATGCAATACTATTTCTTTTATCGCTGTAGGAATTTAAAACACAAACATCCTTCTGTTTTTCAAATATGAAAATTATATATAAGTAAATTCGAAAAATATTTGAATATAATTAAGGATATTTAATTTACCCGGCGAAGTTTCTTAAACGATTAACATATTTACCGATAATAATGCACGATGATCTACAGTACAGGCAGTCTAGTAAGTTAAGGGATACACATAATTATTATTACTTGCAGGGATCTGGATAACAGAACATTCCAATTGAAGTCAGCGCGTGTGACCTACTACTTACACGAACAAGATTCATATGCTAAACTTTTTGATGGCAGATATTTGTTTATAATGAATATTCGACACTTCGAAGTATAGGCGTAAGTAATATACTGTTGTTTTATTCCTCCTCATTATGTGTTGTTTTACACACGGCGGATTTTTAGCAAAATCCGTAATCAACATTTGATAAAGAAGGACGATACAATTAGTTAGAATACTCGAACATCATACGAGCGGCAAGAAATAAATAATACGTAATTAAAAAGAATATAATGCATCTCGCATTCAAAGAGATAAATATGAATGTTATTAGTAAACAATGTGCAATAATATTTTTCAATAATTAGTGGTAGTACACATCTTTTCTGTCTCTTTCTATCAATACTCACGTTGCTGGTACATTACTAAAATAAATAAAAATTGCAAGATACTTTGTAAAGAATCAACGGTTCGCGGAAAGATAGTTTACTGATTGAATTAATAATGTTATTAATTAATTGATATTGTTACTTGCGCTAATCGAGTAATAAGTTTTCATCTGAACACGATCATCTTATTCACTTGTGTTAAATTAGATTGCTGTCACATTATGCAGATACAATGGTATGAACGAAATATTAACGGTAACATTTTGTCTTCTTACTAATTTGCTTTAGTCATTGTTCCTTTTATAATAAACGCAATAAACAAGGCGTCATATGGCGATTTGTTATCTAGCATTAATGGCTTACTGTTTTCGGAAATTATGACCAAGGAGAAAAGTATAGATAGCAAGAGATGACTGACCCTGCCGAACTAACTTCTACAACGCAATTTATATTTCAAATATACCTGATTGAGGTTATCTAGTGCGACGGAGTATTGTATTCTGGAAATACTTGCATGAACGTCGGAATTAATTAATACTACAATTTGGAATATTATTATACTCACTCACATGTTCGTCAATCGTTGCTTGGATGATTTTCAAAAGTTTTTCATGAATAAACTAAACGACCCATACCTACACCTACTACTATAAATAGAAAAATGGGTTTACACATTTATTGTACCTATGATACGGCCTTCTAAGTTATTTTAATTCTTGAAATTACTTGTTTCCGATCGCATAGCTACGAGACATGCGATTTTCTAAGCTGTATCATCGTGGTTTATTTCATAGCTTGTCGAAGTATATATCGGTAGCATCTTGAATACGGACTATTTTTTTGTTCCGTTAGTAAATTTACGGAAATAATTAATGTTGTAACACAATATACAGAATTTCACTTTATTAAAAAATAGATTGAATATAAAATCTTATTTTTTCAATTTCTTCATTCGGTGCCATCATAAACATGCACAAATTATAATATAAAAAAGAAAATAAAAATGAAGCGATCTCTCCGATGTAGAGGAATAAAAATATTTTGCTGCCAAATATTTGATTTAACTCTATCTATAAATAAAGCGCTTTTTTCAGTGAATAAATCGATATTTGAACAGAAATTCCCTGCAAACTAGAGTTTTAAATTGAAGCGGATATCAACTCAACAAGAATAGCGTTTTTTATTAATTCTATTGAGGCCTGTCAGCGTCAAATTGACGGGGTTGTAAAATGTGATGACCATCATTGAAAATCGTTCCTTTTTTTATTACAAGGATCCTCAAAATACTTTAATTTATATCGAGTGCTTGATTAATTTATTGAAATATTTTCACGAGCACGAAATTGGACGTAGTGGTTTAAAATAGATTTGAAATATTGTTTTAGATCAGTGGCTCGGTTCCTACGGACCCCAGGGGTGCTTGTGACCGCTGAGGGGGTCTATGGCGAATTGAAAAAAAAATTGATCGCGAAAGTTTTCATATAAAAAAAATATTCGTGACACATTTTCATTATAATGAGAGTTAATATAAATAAATTGGTAGCGATTTGTTGGGTGTTGGATCCCTTTGCAAGCAGATCCATTCTAATACAGGAACAATTTATTGAATTATTCACAGATGAGGATTTGAAACCAATGTTTGAACAAAGATATTATAAATTTTGGTTACAAAAACAGATACAATAGAACAGGGGTCCAAGGGCATAATAAGTTTGGGATCCACTGTTTTAGATGGTGCCAATTTTAAGGTAGTTACGATGCAAGATTTAATTATCGACAGGACATTGCAATCGTTTTGACGCAGAATTTGAGAGATCAAATTTTATTTTTCAATGCTGACGTTTCAAACTACCCCAATTATAAGTCAAAACAGACACATGCCTCAAATATGGCAATTTCGTACATACATGTATACATCGGCGGTAAGAGAAAGTTAGATTGCGGAGAGATAAAAAATGCTATCAGAAAAGAAGCGCAAATATTACAGACCAATTTAGATAGCCTGGAAGCCATAACACCCACTGTTTGTGTGTACAACATATCTATTCATATTGAGAAAAGTGATCTTTCAAATTATTATTCGATCTAAGAACAGTGTTTCCATTATTACAACTATGGTAAACAATATTAATATATATGATACAAAGAAACCATTTAACTAACTCTTGTTTACATCATTCCTTCCAAAATATAAAAGCCTATACAGTTTAAGGATAACATTTCTATCGTTATGAATAAAGAAACTATCGATTGATTTTTACCTGTAATGAAAATAATGAAATCAACATGTCGTGATCTCAGAACTTATATTGCCGATCTTTGAATTATTTTCAGTCGATAAAATGAACACAATTTATAACAGTATTACAACAAATATCATGCAATAATTTCGCAATCTAAATATAATTTAAAGTTATAAGAATAACAAACTATTTTTCATAAATAATAACAGAAAGGTCAATGAAAAACGTAAGCGTATGAAACCGTTGATATCACATGAAGGATAAAATGTTTACTAGCGAGTAATTTATTCTATACGTTTTCCTCAAATATATAAATACGTGTAGATGACAAGTCGCGAGATTCGATGACAGTCGCAAGGAAAATGATATCTAAATTATATAATAATTTTATTAATATTGATATTGGTGACTGGGTTATCAATCATAGTAGTTAGTAGAAGTGTGTACCTACATTTGGAATTTCTGAGTAACAAAATAATCGTCCGCAACATTCAAAGTCAAAACGTAATATACCTACACAAAGTCTAGCCTGAAGTCTAGACGGACGGGAGTGGGGGGTTCAACGTACAACCGAATCGAGTAAAATACTTTTAAATTATATTTTATTAGATATTTACCTACATCTATCACGAAGAAACATATTAAACAAAAAATTAAACGAGATAATCACATGAAATTAAATCCTGCCAATGTCTGTGCTCTATGACCTATAAATTATGTCGATGTACGAACTAACCCTCGTAACTCCATTTTCACCCTTGTGTATGACTTCAAATAGTTATACAATATAACCCCGTTAGCCAGACTCGCAGTTCGCAGCATTGTGAAACGGTCGGGAAATAAAGATTTTTCAGAATATATATATATACAATCATTCGCTCCCAACCTATTTTCAATGAGAGAAACAAGTATAATTTAGTTTTAGGGAAAGTACAAAATCAAAAACTTACAGAAATTCTCTCTCAAGTAACAACAACACCATATTTTCCTCATAGGGAAAATGCTTTGCCAAACATTGCACATATGATGAT
Organism: Himalopsyche phryganea; assembly: GCA_022494535.1. Classification (NCBI taxonomy): domain Eukaryota; kingdom Metazoa; phylum Arthropoda; class Insecta; order Trichoptera; family Rhyacophilidae; genus Himalopsyche; species Himalopsyche phryganea. Next base: position 4,023,309 of record JAGVSL010000010.1, on the reverse strand, counting down.
ATGTAATTAAGGAACAGAAGTGTTGGCAAGAATCGGAACGCAGTATTTTTTACTTGGACAATCCCAAGAAAATCTTCACCTATTATAGACTTGACGCAATAATCCACCCACCGCAGTGAACTGCATGCCAACACTTACCAGAATACAACTAAAGATGGCATCCAAATTTACTTTTTGTAAAATTAGACAAACTAAATAATAATTGATTGAAATTCTAGGGATTTTTGATTCGATTTTAACCCCAGAATTGCAATCTCTAATAACAACAAAACGAGAAGAGTGTTGCGTTGAAAGACTTCCAAGATAGTTATGTAATTGGTTTGATAAATTTCCTTAGATTCCAAGCCATATAAATATTAATAATAACAATACCCCACTATCTACAGCTGATATATGTGAATAGAAACGATCGACTCAAAATAATATAGAAAAATATTACCGTTAACCCATCTAAACCGATGGCTTGCATCAGTTTGACCACTACGCAGCCGAGTGCAACGGCCGTGAACGCCGATGGGAATGACTTCATAAAAGTGCAAGTGCATCGCATCACTCACAATGCATTTCTTTGCTCTTTGGAAAAAGCACGTGGATGCGTCATTGCATTAATTAATTCACGAGACAGGTCAACAAAAATAATCTGAATTTAAGTCACAGCTATTTATTTTTTTTTACCCTGAAATAATTATCGTATGTAGTAAGAGATAGATAGGTACACTTCGGCCTCTTATCAAAGAAACGTATCTAATTTTTTCTTTAATTTACAAAACAAAAAATCTTCCCAACTAATCGATTATAAACAAAAAAAGTTTTTCATCAGAAAAAATATTGAACTATCTCTGTATCAGTTGATCCTTTTGGTTAGTCTCAATTGTCACTAGCAGTATTATATAATTTTATGTCCAATACTAAAAGTATCTCGAAATTGCCTAAAATTGAAATACGTTTATTTGGCCGTAAGGATCCACTCATAACAATGTTAGCAGTAAGCTATTCCCGTGGGTGCGAGATTGGTCCAGTCCATCCATAATAATTTGTTCTATTATTCTCACTTATTAAATATAAGCAAACTTTTAACTTTTAGTAGACTATTATTGTCTTCACAAATGTATAAAAAATATTCATCAATAAATATAAAATAGCATTTGAGGGTATAAATTTGAAACAAACTCACATATTCTAACCTAGACCAGCGGTTTCCAACCTTAATGCTACGATGCTTCTCCTAAAAAATATTTTCTTGTCCGCGCCTACCTTCCTTTATTTTAAATTGATATAATAATATAGACACGTTTTAAATATTGAAAACAAGATTATGCTATAACATATACGTACATGCAGTGGTGTAGCTAGGGGTTTTGCCACCCTCCTGCCACAATTTTTCCTCCAAAAATGATTTAATATTTACAATAGTGTTGTAATAAAGTTATCTTTATTACAACATTATTTATTTTTAATTGTAAACCATTATCATGCTACAGAAAATCTAAAATTTTTATATATCAACATAATTTCTTAAAAACATGTACTATATGTTTACAATTTGTCATTTACAAATGTTATATGTAATATTAACAAATTATCTATTTGCAAAAAAAGCATGAAAAAATGGTAACAAAATTATTTTTCCTTGCTTTTCTCTTAGCAAAATCGTCAGCAACATTATCAAAATCTGTTTTATCTGCCAGTTGTTGTTCTATTGAAAGTATTGCAAGATATTTTAATCACAAATTGCTCACTGTCGATGTTAAATAGTTTTTTTATTAATTTCAACCACAATTCATAATTCAGCATCAGCATGTTCACAACAATTTCTTTCTGCCACGACATTTAGGCTTTATGATTATATTTAGATTATTTTTATTTGTTTATTACCTATGGGATTTCCTGTTAATTTTCAAAAATGCTGCCTCCAAGAGTATATTTTGTTAATGAGTAAAATAAACATTCATTCACTGAATTTTTACTGTTATATTACGATATGATGTTTTATTTATTTTTAGATATATTGGTATGAAAATTATATTTTAATTACAAAATCTTGGCGACTCCCCTAGCAATAGCCGGCGCCTTCCCGGTTAAAAACCACTGACCTAGACTGAAGTATTTAAAAAATTGCTATTAATTGTTCGTATCGTTGATGTTTACAATGACAAATACATAACATCGACGACGATGTTACTAGTTATTCATGAGTGTTCAACCAGAGTTGGAGAGGAATAAGTGATTTTTCACATCATTTAGATTTTTGTAAATTTTCAAAATTACCCTATTCAGAGGCCGTAATAAGGAATTTACATTACTACAGGTTACAAGCAAAATCAGGTTACTAACTTTAAGGTGCTATCGGTTTTGAAAGGTTAAATTTCTTTCTAATAATGGTGTATTGTAAATGTAACTGTAGTCAGACGAGTTCTACGGCGTAGAGGGTGGATTATCATACAAATTGACTAAACGTTAAAAATTGAGCTATCGGCAAAATATCGTCGGTATTAACTCATTTATTAACATTCGGATCAAAAACGATTTATCGAAGATAAAATCACACCAAGAACACATTAAAGATTCCTTTATAAGTGTTGTTATTGAGCAAGTCCATAAGATACATTGTATTACCAGTTATCCTATTAAAAACGGCAGTATTACGATGAAGTTAATAATTGATAAGTAAACGACGGACGGGTTTGTCTTTAATCCTGCGATGTAAATAGTAAATAACGGGTGACAAAGATATCTTTTATATAATAACCCAGACCGGTCTGTAGGCGTAGATGTAGACGTTTTGTTATTATCACATACACATGTAGGCATGAAATTTTTTCACGACCTAAGCGTCCGCGGTATATATAAACTAAACAAATAGTTCCGCCGTAACGCAAATCCCAGACAAACAAACAACAAGAAGTCCATCAATATGGAAACTAAAGTACAGCTACTTTAGACATTCATATTTCAATACCGTCATCTATGACGTGTTCTCACTAGTTTATCTATAAGACAGACCACTATAAGAGAATTATGCATGTTTTTGTTTTCTGGTATAAATTATATGCCATCAACCAATTCTTATAATTCTTGTAGAAATTAATACTTTGATAGTTTCAGTATATTATAAAAGAGTTTACCCAAGTAAATGTCAATTCAATCAATAAATTATAAGAAAAATAGTCGCAACCTTATAAAACTATCTATGGAAGATGTGTCGACTAAAATGATGTTCTATTAAAAGCAACAAGTTTCAGAACTAGGAGGTTAGGTGTATGTGTAGAAAATGCTACCAAATAATCACACAATATTTTTGGCAGTGAATTGAAGTTCGTCTATCGGTGTATAAAAATAAGAAGCAAATTTATTTTTTGGACGAAAAGCTAGTGCTTTGTATACAAATATATGTATTATAAAGGTAGTGGTTATGTTATGTTGACAACTGGCCAAAAGCAACGAAAAAGCACGCGTTTTCTTCATTATGACGAGTCTACACGGACGAAATATTGTAAGATACGTACCAATTAGGGCCCAGATACCCAACCTGTGGATCGCGGGTGTTTTCTAGAGGGCGCAAACCACCAAATACACATTTAAAAAAACCATATGATTTTCTCACAGAACGCAACGTCAGCGACACTCAAAAATTCCAACTTGGGCTCATGCCACGTTTGAAAAACTACAGTTCAATAGTTTAAACAAAAATCATAAAAAGGTGATTACTGGACCCGTTAATTTCGAAGTTTTGTGCCCAAGGAAGATTCACATAACATGGGACATGATGTTATATTATAATTTCACTCATTCATAAAATACATTATAAAAGTGGCGGGGTCGAAGGTTGTTGGGCCATCATAAAAAAGTATTGCGGCACCCAAAAGATTGGTGAACTCACGAATTAGGGAATGTTGTAAAATATATTTCAAAATGTTGATGAAAAGAATGTGGAAGTAATACAAAACAAATTGTGTTTAATTTATTTTGAATATTTTAAAATATCGAAATATTTTTATTTTTAAAATGTAAGTGACAAATTGAGCATGATTTAATTGTTGTGGTGCGTCAATTTCTCAAATATTTTTATTTTGTGTTAAAGCATAAACTTAGTATCGAAATATGGAAACAGACTGCCCAGAGATATTTTTATTCTCGGTATTATTTACAAGACACCTTGTAGACGGCGCTTAAGAACCATAAAGAAAAGAAATAAACTCAACGCGTGGGAATTTCCCACAGTGAGGCAAGCATTCACGACCGAAATATTTATTTGCGTATCAAACAATTATAATATTCTCCAAAATGGTACATACTTCACTCGTTACTAAAAGAAAAACACAAAAATCAAGATGAAAAATTCACACGAACCAAATAGATTATTTCAAGCCATGATTTGTATCATTGTTCTCGCAGAAGTTGATGACATTGTACGAGAGTCAGACGTTATTATCCTTATTCGTGTAAATATCATGCAATGACACGGCCAGACAGCTGTTTTATTGACGATTTAATATAGCTCGCAATTCAGGCGACGTCTACGACAAAAATAAGTGTGTAATCCCATATCTACAATGTAAAAACTGATAAACAATAATACAAACGGTGCAGATCGATCGCGTACATTTATTAATGGTGAATACAAAAAGTACAAGAATACGCTCGTGGTTATTTTCACTTAAATTGCAGTTTGAGGGCTGTTTGTGCTCTGTTTGTATTTGATGGTAGGGAACTGGGAATGTTATCCACTGCAGTTCATGCTTATTTTTTTATTATCGTCCCAATTTTGATTTCGTTACTGTAGTCACAATTATTTATAAATCTCCTCTTTCATCTTATTTTTTTGTCTTGTCATACGTACAAACATAATTGCTTTAGCATAGAAACTAGATATTTGCCATAGGATAAATATAAATTTCTTCATTACAGGCACATATTCATGATAGGTTTCAAACCGAATCAATCATAGATCATCCAAGCCAATAAAATACATCAGTCGTCTACAATACATCAGTGTTCTTAACGAAATTCAATGCTTGTGTGGCTTTATTATGTGTAACGAAGTAACCTATGGTTAAGAATTTTACGCAATTAGACAATTATGGTAGGTTTATTTTATCAGTAAACCGCAAAGATTCGGTAAATATTTCAAGTTTATCATTTATTACTATCAGAAGTGACGTAGTACCGAGCACAAAGTTATCTTGGTCACAATAATTATCGCTGGGGAGGGCAGCGGCTGTATCGGAGGATTCGCCTAGCAACGGAGGCGGTGCAGCTCGAAAGCCTGCACACGTGCGTGATTTTGACGTATGCGCGAGTGTGTGTGTATTGCAGGGCGGCGGTGAAACGGGCGGGTTCAATAGCGCCGAACAAAGGGGGCTAGCCGTGGCGGTCATCGACCCGCGCTCCGTCTGCGAGCGGAGAGGAGGGCGGGGGACACCAAGGTCCCGCTGCGCAGGTGGGCCGCCGCCCCCGCGACGTCGCATCAGACGCTCCGCAGATCCGCCGCTGTCAAAATGTCCAGGCGGTTCTGAATCGCGGGAAAGCCGTGGAAACTCGGACTGGTCCGCGATCAACCAGGCGGGAGCCATCAATGTTTCGAATTGAATGAACGCCTGATAGCCATCGTAATTCCGAAGAGAACACGATTCTAGCGTTCGAAACGTGTTTAATGTATTTCGGCAGAGTTACGTAAGCAATAATGATCATATTGGCAAAACGTGCAAGGTCCAAACATCGCGTCGAGCGGTTTCTCGGCGGATCAGCTGGCCTGAGAGTGCTACTTATCTGTCAAACTAGACTCGTAATAATTATTTGGCATCGCTCCGAGTTTCCGAATCACCTGTCATAGGTCTATTATGTGAAGCGCTCGAATGATTACCGACACCGTGATAATAACGGTACACGCATACAATCATACTTGATAATTCTTCCAGACAAAGTCGAGTATATAATCTAACAAAATTAAATAGGGAAATATTTTCAAATATCACTTGGGACATCGCGTCGGACGCTCACCAATGGACTAAAATCGAAATGTTACGTTTAAAATATCAACATTTGACTGTTTATCCACTATTAAAATCTGAAAATTTCTAATAAATAAGCGGAGTTTTTTTCAAGCAGACTAATAAATACCGATATAAAATAAAAATGAATAAAAAGGTATTATAAAGAATTTATACTATATATTTATTATTATCATAATGCGCTTTTACGCAATGTGTATGTAGTAGACAAAGATATAAACGCACCTAAAGCCTATGTAACAGGTAGCCCATTCTTCTCCGTATTTGAGGCCGAATATATTTCGGAAACATTTATACGTAAAATTCAAATGGGAATTTACAGAACTTACGCTGCATACCTGATATTTTGACCAAATTATACATTCTATATGTTGCATACGTGTATAATTATAACAAATGCGATTAGAAGATTTGTTCGACCGATTAAATCAAGAGCATATTTCATTCATAGCGAAATAAAATAAAGTGTAAGCACGACGAATCGGTTACAATAAAATTCTCGCAGCAGTTTTAGTAGCGTCAAAGCACGTACAATAAAATCCGAAGTTTAGAATAGAAAAATATAAACATTCGTCATAATATACGAGAAACAGCATCGTGGGTTTGGCAGTCGAATAAATGCGCATATTCAAAGTCGCGTCACATCCCGCAAAGTAAAATGACTTGCAATAATTTCTTTACACGAGGGGCGACCTATCCTCTATTTTCCACTGCACTTTAAATAAATATCGAAGTTAAGTTGGCGCGTGCAGCGAGTGATGCGCATTGAGAGGACCGATGAATGCATTTTCCATCAAACAGGCAGATAGATGTATTTGCCGCGATCCCAATAGGATGCACAATCATTTCATTCCAAAACGCGTCACGGCTGTAAAGAAAATGGTGAACGCTACGTTTACATTTTCATACCCGCCATTCAATTACGTTAGCTCGTAAACAAAAGAAACGCGCGTTTTTCATTTATACACATTATTACGTTTACACAATATGCATACTGTATGGGAGAAGATGGAAGAAGAGAAAAGGCAGACCATTCAGACTATTTTTTTTTCCATCAATATAATTTACATACTTCATTCAATCTTGGTATTTTTTAATCAGTTTGCCTTTCAACGTCAGGGCAGTACTAGAGCAGTTTGAATATCGGGACGGAAGAGAACCCGCGAGCCATAATGGTAGGGTACATACTACCGCCAAACTAGGATTAACCTTTAAGAGTATGGACGATATAGATCGTCCGCGCGAAATTTCCGTGGAGGAGTGTGGATGTCAATGATCGTCCGTGTACATTTCTGTTTATAGGCTTGAAAATTCATCTTTGTCTAATTAAGTACCTTTTCGACCTTAATAAAATATTGAAAAACAGTTTATGACTCCATATTCGACGATATTTAACTTTTTCACGTGACGTGATACTGCGCTATGACGTCACGCGAACAAGATCAAACAGTTTCATATAATTTTAAAAATCACTTTTTAGCTGTTAACTGTCAATTCTTGGTGGAAAGACATTATATTTTAAAAATAAAACTACTTCCACATGTTTATAATGACCGGCACCGGTTTCGCTTATCACGAGCATTATCAACTGATAAAATACAAACATAACAGGCCTATTTATATAAGATTAAGGTATATAAAACAGATGGTTCATGAACTAAGACAAGAAATTACTGATTATCAAACAAATTACACATAAATCAAATAAAATAGTCTACAATGAAAATGTTATGGATTTTCTAAATGGAAACTATGGATTTTCGAGCGAACGCAATACCTTACTTTTATCGCGGTTTATCATTTTATGATTTTGAAGGTTTTATATGGTGATCTGAGTTATTATATTATGTTTTTTGTTGGAATATTAGATTTTTTGTGTTTTGTGACTTGTAATTTGCGAACAATACGGATTTTCACACAATAGTTATTAAATAAATTTTTCGTATGTTCTCGTGACAGCCAATGACTTGTAACGCCTGGATTAACTGAACAGTTTCTTTGCGATGGAGGCATTTAAATCATAAGTTTTTTTTAATATGTTTTAATCCTTTTTGCTATCACGACTCGTATAGTTATGAAAAAATAGCACAATTTAGATGTAAAAAAACTCACTCCCCATAGAAAGTTTAAGACTAATTCATTTACTCTCGCAAAGGTTAATAAAAGTATGTGAAAGTCAAAAATTAACTATGATTAATAAATTTAATGAAAGGAGTCTCAATTATGCCTCTGCTTTACATTAAATTAGCTTGTCATTTCTTTTATGCTGTATTATCTACTTTTTATTAAATCATTGAGCAGCGTCGTTGTTCGTTAACTTGTCTTTTTATACAAAAAAACAAACAATGCATCAAGCCATACACGGGATAGTTTTGTTTTAATAATTTGAAAATACTATGTATATGACAGTTAACTTTCAAAAAAGTAACCTGAAAATAGCTAGTCAAAAAAATGAAAATGTTATTTTTTTACATATCGTCATGAAACACACGCAAAAGAAAATGACTACATATATGAAACACATATTTTAAAAAGAAAATAATAAATCTTATTTTCCGTGTAAAAAGAATAAATTGCCTGTCTTTGATATAAAATGAGTAACCATTTCAATGTATTGTTACAATATTTGAAGAGTCATTTTATCGTTCGTCGTTCTATTTATTCAATTCTGTCTAATGTAATTTTTGAGGATCGTTATTTACATATTACATGAAATCTTGGTCACTGTGTGCGAAAAACTTGCATTTTCAAACGCGGTTCGGATAACTTTAAATTGAAAAAGAGAGCCTTCTGTCTAAACATTCGTTTTTGGGATACGTATAAGAAGTCATAATAATACGGAAAAGTTTAATGACCAGCATAAAAACTTGGAAGGTCAAAATAAAATCCACACGATGGATTTATTGTCTCGTGTTATCCAAACATTGTTTTAGGTTAATACTACATTCTGGATGAACAGCTATGGAAATCCTTATTACATTATCGCAACAAAGAAACTGCACTATTCAAACAGAAGCGAATAGCTGGGTACACCTTCAAACCCAAGGCCGTACAAAATAATTTTGCATTGTTCGCGATATATTAAGTTATAAATACACGACGACCTCAAATAAAATATAATGCCGGAGTTAGTCAGCTGATATAGTGATATTTCTTCTATCAGTCATTGTTTATTCAAAACGTTACTAATCGTAGATTTACTAATTTTATAAGCATTGGGGCAGTGATGGTATTTTTGAGACTGAACATTTAAAAAGCTCAAATTTACCAATGAGAAAAATAAAGAGCTCAGTGTGATACAAGAACCATTTAAGATACCATTATTATAAGCATTACTGGCATCACCATGTAAATTACTGCACAGATTAAACATAAAAAGTATAAAAGATGCCATTTTATTAGATTACGATATTGCGTTGTGGTAATTTTTAAACGTAAAAATGCGATCAAAATACATAAGAATCAACCTAAATAAAATCGTTTCACTATTGTAAAATAATAGTCATTTACATAAAACAATTATTAAATGAAAATTATGCGCTATGAAATAGCGAAGCAAGCACGTTAAACAGAAAGTGCGTTTGAAGTACTCGTGTGGGAAAAATATCAAGAGGACTTTCATTGCAGCCCGGAGAGTAATCAATTGTATCGGAACACTTGATTCTCTTATTACGCGGTTTTTATCCATACTGTTTTACTTTGGCACTGTTATAAAAATTCACATCCATCCATTATCAGAGAGCGACACTGATAAACATTATTTTGTGTATGTTATTGAAAACGAAAATCGAGTACATTTACTATGTCGTTTATATGAAATAATAATAAACAATACTTAATAAAATAAAAAAGGGGTATACAATTTATTTATTTTACAATAATTGAAAAAATCTCTCATGCTCGATGGCTCTTCTTTTCCAAGTATCATCTGGAACGCATGCAAAAAGAGAATAATATTTTTTTTTTTACCCGCTCTGACCTCAATTTTGGGATAAAGCTATATAAAAATCGATACAATCCTAATAAATACCGTTTCCCTTTTGCAGTATTCAGAAGAATAGCGGTTATAAGATTTTTCTTTAAAGAATTGGCAATTTAATTAAACGAGAGTTATTAGGATTTTGTATAAAAGGGAACTTCAAAGATTAGAATGAAAAAATCATTTGTAGGTGGTACTGTAGTAATTTAGAAATATGCATACACAATTAACGAGTGAAATAAATGTAAATGTTTCAATTCACGTAATTGTTTAAACAATAAATAATTGAATAAACATTTCTAAGAGTTGTTTATTTATTTCATTACACTATGATAAAAATAATAGGGCAGTATTGAAAGTAAAGAAGGTCGAACGCATACATATGTATGCTAATATGAAGCAGGACATTTTTATTATTAAATACTATGCAATATGTAAATAACGTCTCATTTGAAATACTTTGACTTTGAGATGTAAGGAAATTACTAATTAATAGTCCGCCGGAGCAGTTGCTATGCCGCCTCGCCGAACCATTCACCGTAACCAATATGATATAAAAATAATACTCGATATATAAAAGAATTAATGTCTCCATATACATATCTCTCGATTTGCAAGGTAAATTATTGGTTTCTAAAAGCGCCGTGCAAATTCAAAATAATTTAAATCGAGACTCATTTGTTTATAAATTGGAAGATCGGTTATTTACATATTTTATATTATTAATTATGTATACGTTTCAAGCAAGTATAATATACCAGGTGCATCGATGGATGTATTGTGTAATTGACGCGAATAGTTATGTCAGATAAAATATTAAATATAAATATTCTGTCGTATTGAAAAACAATGACCCAGAAATTTTTACCCAGAATAAGACGATTTCGTAAATTTGATTTAAATATCTAGTATTTTTAATTTACAATGCCAGTACAATGTGAAAACAATATTATGTAGGTATGTTGCTTTAATATTTAAAGTTTAAATCAACTAAATAGGTCTGCGGAAAACTTTTGATCGCACGCAATTCTGATTTGGCAATCTTGAAAGCATTTTTTTTGCGATGTATCAATACTTTTTAGTTTTATGTTCCCACAGAAAGATACGTCATTCGCCAATAAAGTGAACAAGATTCGGGTACAGGTAGAGGTATAAATAAATTTATTGATTGAATTGGCATTTACTTGGTAGAACTCTATTATAATAGGATAAAATAAATTTGTATATCAATTTATTGATGCTACAAAACTGTGCGTTTGCAAAAATTAGGTTTTGTTCGAAAATAAGTCAACGTAATTCCGAGGCAAGCCGATTTTTACTATATTATTATACAATCGCTAAAACGATATTAACGTAAAATAACTCTCTTCTAATTTTAGAATATCTATTTTCAATCGTAACTTGAAAATGTATGCATATTAACTATTCGCCAGCGATATTCCGAAAATTTACAAATGTAGGCATGTACCTACTAAAAAAACACACAAGCAATCGTATTACCTGTATCATTCTATAAATAACCAAAAGCAATCACACAAAATTACTGAATTGTAAAAAAAAATAGTATCAACACCTTACTGACACACGAAAAAATCACAGATATAATTGATATGGATAACTTTTGAATTAAATACGTCGCGGACGTTTGACGTACTTGCACAAACTAAATGATTCAGGAATTTGAGAAAGAAAAAAACGATTGGGTTTATTCACAGCTGTTTTGTGGAGTCTCCGCCACACTTTCGGCGTTGTTGGTGGTATTTATTGCTCACACTTATAGATCCAGATAAAATATTGCATTCGCGGAATAGATAGTTCTCAATTTGTTCTCGGAAATGGGCCACAGCCGTTTTCAAAATATAATCAATATTTGTATAGCTTATTGAACGGAATATAAGACTATTTAATATCTTCTTTTCAGATTTAATATTGAAAAAATACGATAACATAAATACAATAAAAAAACAATACTCTGAACAGTTATAGGTATCTACTTATTGTACCGAATGACAGATGGTATTATGAGGTAAAAATAATATAAATTATTCAATTTGTTGTTTTGGAATATTAATAATGTCCTAATAGGCATTGTCTATGAGTACGAGAGAGAATTTAAAGTAGGCGAACGATCCCCGAAGCTATTGCTCCTCTCGATTGATTACACTTATCAAGGATACCAATGGTGAACCGATAAAACCGTACGGGAAAAAAGCGGACAAGGAAAAACCGCACACAGAGTAGAAAAGGTTTCACATTTAAAATACTTCTTATTATTTCCCGAATTGTTCTGCTTGAAAAAAATGTTAAAATCAGATTTTTAATTTTAACGTCAAATAATAATTTTCAAAAACTCAGAACGTCCGACGATAAAAGATTCATTTGTTGCGTTCTATCTTTGTTTGAAAGTGTTGAGTCGAGGATAAATTGTGTAGAGTCGTGGATAAATTGTATTGAGACATTTACGTACGTTATTATTAGTACGCGGTAAGACATGACTGTCATGAAGCGATAGGATAGGAAAGAGGTGTTGGTTATCAACAATCCGGGATTCGTGGAAGCAGCAAAGGGTCAAAAGACTAAAATAATACCCATGGGTAGCGCGAGTACCGTTTTATAATACTGTTTATTTCATATTTTTATTCGTACAGATAACGATACCTAGAACCGATACCAATATAGTGAATAATATGCCTACTTAGGTATTGATCGATATAAGAAATATTAATTTACTTAGAAATAGCAAATAAGCATATTACATTTTTAAAACAGCAAAGACATTCAGACAGGGTAAAAATAATAGAAACTGAATAAAAAATAATGTGGACCAACTCTGAACTGTTGTATCATAATATAAGCAGATGAATTAATTTCATGCTATAAAAAATACATAACGGAGAGAAATTGTCATTGCACAGGTAACCCTCGTTCATCGCGACCCCGGCGAGTGCGGATTCGTTATAACGCGATCGATTTAAAAAAAAAAATCGGAATTTGTGTGTTCGAAATCTATACACAGTTAGCCGTTATAACTTGTAACGGCGCAAACTGAAAAGTGGTTTTTTCTTCTTTTACCTTGCCCAAGTCAATATTCATGTTTAACAGAAATCTTACATCTTGATAATTCGTCCACTGTCACTACCTCATTGTGATAAAGATGTCTATTAGAAAAGCAACAGTAAAAAGTCGAGAGAAAATACTAAAATTAATAAATACTGGTCTTTTAATGCAATTATACTTTCCGTGATACGATCGGGGAAGGTGTCATGAAAACACGTTCATGGCGTAAATAAGTTGAAAAAAAGGGCTTTACAATAGACAATAATAAAGACCAGAGAGAAACCAAAGTCAAATTCTATTGCAAAATACGCGTGGCTCGCAAATTTAGGCGTAAGTATAGTATAAACATTTGCCGAATGATTAGCCATCCGACAAATCATGTCTGCCAGATTTCCCATTCTGCGGTTTATGGCCGTTTTATGGATAAAACGAATCTCAACGGTGATTATAATTTCCTTCTTGAAGTAAGCCAAATATAATATATTGTTAGCGGTGTTAGCATGCCCGCCACGGCCAGGTACGGACGACCGTATCCGGTCCGCCAGGTTGAAGATCGAAGCAATTTTTGTTCAGCAGCAGGTAGGATCGACTGCATAACGGTATTATTGGCAAGAATTCCATAGTTAGGCTACACGATTCGTTGGGTTTGCATTATGGACACAAGAAAAGGTATTTGAAGATTAATAAAATATGCGACTGATTTGTCGTTCGGTATCTTAGTCAATTGTAGTGTGTCTCCACTTCAGGGATTCTCAACTGTGCGCCCGTCATAAAATGTTGATAAAAATTAAATGAACCACTCTCATATTTTTATTAAAGCTCGTACTTTTGAAATTAATTTAGTCGAAATAAAGCTAACTCTTAATAGGTATGAAATACTTTTAAGGAAAAGAAATAACACGCTGTACAAATAAATAACAGAATACAAACTATTTAATTTCAATGAATAATTTTTTGACTGCTTTATCGATATTGCACTAATGAAATCGTTACGGAATTTGAAAAAAAAATGCAATGACATTTAAGTACTGGTCATACATATTATTCATACGCAAATAAATATTATTTTCAAATTTCATTCATACATAATATGAATGTGCTCCTGCACAAGTTGAAAGGGAGCCTCTCCCTAATTAGATTTTGTTACTAACACTTATCTCTCCCAGAATTTTCTTAACAAACAAAAAAATTCTACATATGACAATCAGGTCACACCATTCACAAAAGTGAAGTATTTTTTTTGTAAAAACAATTGAATTTTGTTGGAATGTCAAAAGTTTATCAAAAAATTCAAGTCAATATTCAATATTTATGTTATGAAGCATACATATTCTTCCCATCTAATTGATTATTACTTGAATTATTCGTTGCAACCAACGCACTTGCAGGTGCCGAAATTAAATCCTGGAATCTAGAGTGTAGAATTTACCTACCTAATATAAGGCAGAGCATGAGAGACTCGGCCCAATAATTCAGCAGGAAATGGATTTGGAGGAAAATCAGAAGGGAATTTCAAATTTGATAAGTTATGACCAGGTTCCAGAAGAAGATAACATGACTGTATTCGAATAAATTTAAATACACATAAACATATACCTAAATGTACATATGTTACCTAAACAAAAAGTAATAAATGTAAAATTCATATATGCAAATGAATATTAAACAAAAATATATACATCTACTTATTGTACTTGAAAAGTAAGCCCTCTCGATAATAAGCCCTAGCACGTATTTTGGACCAGAAAAGAAAGTAAGACAGTGTCTTATTTTCGGAAAAGACGGTACTACTTTGACCATACATTTTTACACATTTTACTGTAATGTGTTCACAAAAAAGGTTATCTATGCCTGGTCTACATTTACCAGTATGTACTAGGATAAATTTTAAGTAATTTCATAATAGTTATAATAAAACAGATTTAAGTACGACTCGTAAACTGTAGTATCGTCACATCTGTAGCGGGGTCGGATATAGTCTGCGAAAATTACTGCATACCTATTAGTTTGGAGAACCATGACAATTATGTTCAAAGGATTTCTCATTTCTTTATAGTTTGCGATTAATTAACGAGTGACACACAGTATATATCAGGGGTTCTCTCGTATACGCTTAAAAATATGCTTAATTCCAAAAAAAAAAAAAAACATGTCATACATATTCATTTACTAATCGTTTTGAACACAATTCTTCGTCCATTTTTTGAACATTCATGTCTCTTATTGCGTACAAATATTTTTTTTAAATGCCCTAGGGTACGCAACGTTGTACCCACCACCACCCACTACGGCTTCACACTCTTACAGAGTGTATTCCGCAGCGTGACAACGTTATGCGTGTTTCTAATGTTTGCCAGGAATGTCCGTGGAGAAATTCCTCAAGACTTGGTTGCATGCACTCTAGCGTGCAGGAAGTTATGTTTAAAATAAGTGTTAAAGAAAAAGAAAAACAAGTGGTTTATAGTGGTAAGGAATTACTTTCCAATCGCTTTCCAAAGGACGCCGTAAACTCTTTGAATGCCTTGTAATTTGTCAGAGATGCTACCAAGTCGGCATGACCGACGGGGCCAACAGATCCGACTGATAGTCGTATCGTCTTGAGCAATTTTTCCCGGTCGTTGTTCATGTCTGGACATTCCCAAAGGATAATAATAATAACATATAATTATTGTCATTAATGGAAGACCTGTAGCTAATGGTTGTTGACATAAGTTATTGATACAAAGGTCTGCGATGGATAAACTCCCGACATTTGCCAAACTGCTTTTTGGAAAAACTATTTTTTTTTGAAATTTGTCACTCATTGATAATACTGTATTTTTCTTGAACAGTATAAAATGCTCGCGATTAGGGAAACGGTCTAGAGAGTTTTATTAAATTGTGGAATTTGTAAAAAAAAATATTTTAGTTAACGAAAGCGAATATTTTTCTATTCGGATTCGAATACTAGCGTCAAATTACTCACTGCACATTACTTTGGTTTTCAGGAATGGCCAAACATTTCACTGTACACCTAGCAAAAGTACCGATTGAGGATCGCTGATCTAGAGAAATAAATCTGTATATTCTGTACCGATAAGGAAGACCTTCAAGGGCGACATGGGCAGAATTGATTGCCGATTGAGTCACAAGATTATGGAATGCTGTCCACATCGCGGAGCGAGAGTGAGGAAAAAGTGTCCAACATTTCGTGGCGAGAGGGACGGCAATATCCGCGGGAATAGCGAATGCCGGGCGCGCGACCGAGCGAGCAATATCAACGTCGATAGCGAATGAGGCCAAGTTTTTGCAATGACCCACATAGCTGCTCGGCAGAGGCGGATTGCACCGCCCTGCTAAAGCGCAACGGAGTGAAGTTAGGCAGTGCGAGGGGCGGAGAGAAGTGGAGGCACCCTCACATGCGAACGGTTTCATAGATCGCTGAGAATATTCGAATGCACACCTTCAAATGGTTGAAGTGTACGTGTACTGCACGTGACGATTTGCAAACAGCAAGTGCACATTCTGGAACAATATATTAGTAACAGACCAAGATATTTTGCACATAGATAAAGAAAAAATACACATATATGATAAAAGGTGTGGAATGTCAAAGTATTTAATGATAGTCTGTCAGAGTAGATATCCAGTGCACACATCTTGCAGGGTCAGACGCAAATAATAAAGAATGTATCAAAATAAAGTAATTAATATACACTAAGTTCACAAATAGTAAACATGGATTTGAATTGAACTATTTCCAAGAAAACACGTTTCTATTTTCAATTATTTCACTGCGAATACAAACCAAAATATGACCGGAATGGAAGGGTTAAAACAATACAATAAAATAAGAAACATTGTTTCACTTGAACATTTAAACTAAAACATCAATAGGACGACATATGTACCAATTTATACGCGATTTAGGTACAATGCAATGTGAGAAAGAACGCTTTTCTATTATACAGAATCATAGGTACCTAGTTACTATTAAAATAAATATCTACGTTTAGACGTTTGACAGGTGGATTGTGTAGGTAAAAAATATTTAAAACATATTTGACAGTAGATCAGAAACGCACACCAACCCAGAAAGAAACATTTGTTTTCTTTGTTACAATATACTTAGTATGTTATGTCGACAATTACCATAATTTAGTTATTATAAATATCCCCTTACATAAAAAAATACTTCATTAGTAATATACGCCTTTTATCGTGGTATATCACTTATAATACCTATCACTCGATAGTAAAGTGTAAAGTAAGTACTTTCATTCATACTGATAACATATTAAATGAATGAATTGTTCCGAACAATAATTATGAGATTGAACTTTAACAGATTCGAATAAAATAGTGCAAACAGGGTTTCAAATAAAGTAGGTACTGAGCGCGTGACTACAATGCAGACAGGTTAAATAATAATTGAAACATACAATAGCCGAAATTAATTATGATGCTATCAAAAAATCACTTGTTAATTTTTATTATGATATATTGTGTGACAAATATGGATTATATATATAAATAATCGATTGTTGGAAATTATTATTTGATAGTCAAAAGCGAACCTATCGTTAATAATTTAACTTCGGTGTGTAATTATAATAAGGTATAATTGCCAGCAATTAATTTTATGTAGGTTCAATTGAAAATTTATCTTTTGGTACAATAAATAATACCTACCGAATGTTATATGTGACAGTTTATTAAGGCTATTTTAAGAAACGTCATAACCCTTCACTTGCACACATGGGATACAAATCAAAATAATATAAATGTAAGGTATTTTGCATCATATTTTCACAGTGAAAACTGTGATTAATAACTATAAATAATTGAGAGATGGCGATCTTGTCTGCGTGCCGTATCCTTTAATTTATGAATGAGTATATTGTATAATATTAAGATTCTAGGATCCGTACCTACTTATGCATCGACATCGATCACATGAATATCAAGTAATTAATGAAAAAGTTTCAAAGTTACCGGTAATATAATAAAACATTATGACAAAATCTGAGGACAGTGGGATCAAGAAAGGCGTATGTGGGATGGACGATAAACGATTTGGTATTCTATAATACGGACAACGGTATTTATTCACAGTCGGAAGTTGACTATTACTGAGATTTTCGATCAAAAGGGTAAAAGGATCGTTTAAATTATATGATGAAAGAAACAACGAAAAACTATACATCGGAATAACCAATTGCTCGGTTGCTAATTCCTGGAAATTATCATATGATTTGCAGTGGTCGGTTTGTCAAAATGTTCTTATTTGTTCACATGCCACATATATCCTAGAGCAGAAGACGGAAGTTTAATTTCATAATGTGAGTACCGTTTTCAAAGATTGCTATATTCAACATAATATTAAGAAAAAGAGTTCATGAAATGAATACTGTGAATTAAAAGAAAATGACGTGCGATCACAGGCATGACGCACCACTAGACAGAATATAAGAACTCGTCGAATCAAGCATCGAAATTGATCGGAAAATGACTTATATCGACGATTGATGACTGCAATAGTAAATGTAAATATATTCTACTTACCAGCGCCTTCAAAATTAAGTATATTACAAAATATAGCACAATAAATTATTAACTCGAATAAAAAAGAAACACTTACAGGCCGACGCTGGTTGTTAGATTAGAGAAGCTTTTCGCAACTGCTCGGCTAAGCTCGGACCACGTGTTGCCATATTTTTAATGTTGTACGAGTATCCTCTACAGCTATTTTAATTAATAAACAATTTACCTACCTACATTATAGGTTTTAGTCGTTAAATAATTGTAAAATATGGTGTGCGAAAGAAATTCAAATATTTCATAACTTGAGTACCTTAGTATCAAAGTCGGACAAACGCCACTTCCCACGAAAGTCATGTTTTTATTTTTTGTGGTTTTGTAAGTGATGATCTTTTCAAAGAACTCATTAAAAATATCAGAATCCAACGGTTTCATATAGAGTTTCGAGTTTAAGGTTCGTCAATAGTTTCAAACGCGGAAACTAAACATTCATTTTCGCAAAATTACAGGACATATATCCACTAATTTTAATCCACTCATTGACCAATCACGGAGCTAGAATTTACTTTAAAGTGTCATGGCTGCCGGGCTTAATGAATTTATATGAAATGAAAAATCACCTCTGCTGTACATTTTCATATATGGCTTATGTCCGTCTTTAATATACTAATAAAAGTGATGTTCTTTTAAATTTGAGGCTACAGTGTCAAACATGGCCAATTCATGTTTTTTCAGATGTTTCAATATCAAACTCCAACTAATATATTTAAAAATCATCTTTTAATGATAGCTTTTGTATCAAAAGCGGTTAATTCACAGAGACTCAATCAAATTGCAGCATTTGAATCAGCTGAACGGTCATTTAGTATGGAGTTATTCTTGCCTGACCGATTGTAAATTTGAATAAATTGCAGAATTTGAACTATAAATAGAGTTTCATTAGTCAGCATAGTTCTGACGATGGCGTAAAGCTGAAGTAGCTATAAAACTTTTGTAGAGCTAAACACTTTGTTATTTTATCCTATTATAATGGAGTTCTACCAAGTAAATTCCAATTCAATCGATACATTAATTTTTAACGTTATTTAAAATTAAAAATCTAATTTTTAACATTTTTCAAGCTGAAAAACTCATGAAAAGAAGAAGTATTTCAAATGGGAATGTCTCTTTCTAAGTACGGTTTTGTCTCTGTACAGTTTTATCCAATCACCAATTTATCCATTGCACAGTTGAAGGTTCTATAGACCTACAACTTTTTGTTTAATTTATCAATTCCTTTCATCTATTCTTATTATGTATTTGTATTTTTAAAATGCACTAATATACAAATTTTCATCGACCAAATCAGCATTATGAAATGTAAAATATCCAGATATAATTGTTGAAAGTTATCTTTCATAGAAATTGCTTATTATTCCATTACTCAATTAATACTATCCATGAAATTACTGTAAATCTATCTATCTATGTATCTTAATCTAATTCAATTTTGTTTTATTCGCTTTTAGGAAAAACAAGGTGATATTACGGAAGATAAAACATTGAGATTTAAGTCAAACTTAATGAGCCTCGGTATCGATGATCCTGCCACAAGGGATGGTTTTAGAAATGATTCAGACTATTACACAGGTCCCCCAACAGTTGCGAGGATAAAATTATATTTTTGAATATTGAAAAATTTCAATCTTCACCACCCTCTACACATATGTGTCATTGTACAACATAATTTTGAATTATTCCCAATCATCATCATGATATTAATTTAACTGACTCGTAATTTTCACTAAAAAGAAGATTAGACAAATTATATTGAAAATTTTAAAGAAATTTTCGGTATACTTTTGAAATGGCTGAAAAAAATAAGCCAAGATTTTTAAGAGAATTTTGTTTATGGGTATATAATATAATAAGCAATTTTTTTAACCAACCAAACGAACATCTTAGTAATCAAATAGCTATATTTTCTCTCATATGACAATTTTAGATTTGTTCTCATTTCGGACGATTTGCGCCGTGGCACACCTAGCATCGTTTCGCAGCTCACCGGATGCGGAGCACTGCTCTAGTGTCGAGTGATTCAAAAAAATTTCATGTGACTTCAAAATATCAGGGCTTGGCTGTTATGTTACATATCTTTTTTTATATCACACTTCTTTTTCTTTAAATTCTTACAGTAATTTTCATCCCTTAATTGGAAAGATCAATTTAAGATCACAATATGTATTATGTTACACATCATCTCAAGAAAGTATGTAAACACAATTTAATAACAGTAGGTAATTCAATCATATGTAGTTTTTCATTAGGTATCACAATATACTGTTTACATACAGTTCGTTGCTCACAGTTAGCGAGCAACAAAAATCAACACCAAACTTTTTCCAAGTTAATAATGAAATTTTCATTCAAAGAAGATAAATTATTTTATGTAATTGGTGTTTTAATTTATTGAAAGTGAACAATGTACTGATATTCGTAAACCACACAGCTGCTGCTCTGACAAAATCTGAAATCAAACTACAGCATACAGCTACAAAAATACTGTTTATTTATTTTCTATTAAGTATTTTATTATTCCCTAGTTTTGAGAAATATTTTATTGATAAAAAATTGTTTAAGATATTTATAAGAAAATAAAATAATTTCATGAATAGAAAACGTGGAAGTCCAAAACCTTATGTAATAAATTGATTTTATGTTAAAGTTTTCGAAAGAAAATTACATTTTCTGTTACAGATTCCCTTGCAAAATACATACTTACTCTTGAAAAACCTAGTGGTTTATATTGAAATTTACATAATAATATATTACATTAATTTAGTATTTCTCCACAGGGAAGTCTGGTGCATATTATAAATTAACTTCTGGGACTGAAGAAAGCAGCATTCCAGTGCTCTGTTGAACTCTTTGCTTTGCTGGAGAAGGCATCTCAGGTTATGTATTTAGTTCGCTAAGGATTAATTAATTGTTGAAGTTTTGTACATTTCCATGTATTTCGCCAGTTACGACTCGGGTTTCGCCTTTTGGCATCTCAGGAATTCGAGTTATTTATCATTCAATTACCAACTATGTGCAAAACCCCCGACGCGACACCAACGAATCGGAATGGTCCAGCATCAAAGATGCAGTTGCGTCAGCCACTCATGAGGTGCTAGGAGTCAGGAGGAGTGGACAGCCAAAGTGGATGTCCGACAACACGTGGGGGAAAATTGAAAAAAGAGCAAGGCTTAAAGCACTGAGAGACAGTGAGGCAGACCCAGACCGGATCGAGGATCGCCGAACAGAATATCGGTATCAAGATAAGATAGTAAAAAAATCTGTACGACTCAATAAACACAAGGTATAGTAACAAAAATACAAAAACAGTTTTGAAAATTTAATAAAATATCATTAATGACTCATCAATACTTTCTCCCTCAAATAATTTAATTTGGCATCAGGTTCAGTCATATGCATGGAGAACCAAAGAGAAGGCGATATGATCACAACTCGGTAGCCTAATTGTTCCAAATGACGAATGGTCGACTGGCTAGCGCCACTGATTTCTAGAGTGATCTGTTTTTCCTTCTCATCTTCTCTTTTGCCGTTAAATGTTTTAATATAAGAATTATTACTATCCATCAGTAAAATTGCAATCCTACAAAATTATAAATTTCAAAAGTTCAATGGACTATATCTCACCATTTTTCAATTATTCAACGGTAAATAAAGTTTATTTTTATGTAATATTTCAATAAATTAAGAGACATTTGATATGCATTTTTGGTTACCAATAATTGAATGTAGTTCTACAGAATGTAGCCAGTCAACAATAATGTCAAGTTGCAGCTTTGAGTTATTATTTATATATCTTAAAAAATAAAACACAATTTGTTTGTACTACTTCCACATGTTTATAATGATCAGGACCGAATAAACCATTATAAACATGTGTAAGTAGTACAAACAAATTGCGTTTTATTTTTTAAAATATAATATCTTTCCACCAAGAATTGACAGTTGACACATTAAAAGTGATATTTGATATCTATTGCGATAATTGGATATTATTTCTATTAAATATAGAGTATGACCAACTAACTGACAGTTTTTATACATGTTGTAAGATCATTCAGTTGATTTAATCGTAACTAGAGTAGTGTGACAGCTACCCGAGTGCCTGGCTGGTATGATCAGAACAATATATCCATAGTGTTTTATTCAAAGAATATATTTTTTCAGTCAAATTATTTTCAGCAGACCTTCATGCACCTGATCTATATAAAATTTAATTTATTTTTTTGTGGATTGGCTACTTTCTGCATAACTACATTCAACTATGGTTTGCAAGTTGAATAAGTCATATCAATATAACTTGTACATAAAACTGACTTCAACCTTGTCAAATTATTAATTTTACGTAATTGTATAACCAACACTCCCCCTCTCCCTCTCTCTCTGTCAATGAGTGTTGTGCTGTGGTCTATAGCCAGACAGCCAGATAAATGGAGACAATCATATTCAACATGTCAAATATTACAATAATACTTACTTGGTCTTAGGGGTCAATTTACGAGGATTCAACAGAGTTATAGGAACATCTTTATCATCAAGCTGCAGCATGAAATCAACTCGATATCCATAAGATGTGAAGTATGGATAAACCAGACAGTTCTCAAGATTCAAAGAATTTTTCAGGGTATTGAGAACTTCATCACGAAAAGCAGACAGTTTTGTAGGTGCTAAAACAGTGAAGAAGCATTAATTGTAAAAGGTAATTTTTTTAAAAGATATTAAAAACAAATATTTCCCATTACGGTAAATTATTATATAGCTTTGGCTTCAACTCAAGGAGTATGTAAAAAAAGTCACTCAAGATTAACTTAATAAGAAAAGACTTCACAAACAATACAAAGAAAAAATTTACATTTGATATTGACATAGTGAGAACCAGAACTTAGACATTATGATCGCTATGGCTTCCATCTTGTAAGGTCAATGTCATTGTCAGCCTGCAATTACTCCACTATGAAATATCATTAAATTTTTATTAAAAAAAAAACAAAATTTTCTATGATGATCATGACCGGTTTCGCTCATTGTGAGATTTTTCAACTGGTGTGATGAAACTGTTTTATTTTTATAAATATAATGCTTTTCCACCAAGAATTGACAGCTCACACCTTAAAAGTATTAAAAAAAAATGGAATCTGTGTGATAACTAGATTTTTAGAATATAAAACATTATGCAGAGGTATAAAAAAATAGTGTTTAACATCCCAACAAAAATTTTTTTCAGATATTTTTAAATTTTAAATAAATCCATATTTTTACAGAATATCGAGATAAGGCTTCAATTTGACATTGATATTATATTTTCTGCATATCGGAATTTTTAAAAAATATTTTATGTTGAGCTTCATTCAATTTTTAAAAATATAATATCTCACTCAGGGCAATAATTTCTTCAATATACTTTTCGTGAAACCACGGTACTTGAAACTGTGGATATTCTAAGCATACAGAGCGATTTAAATCCATCAATTTATTTCTTAAATTGGCGGGGTAGGTTATCTGAAAGAGAATTTTATAATATTGAATTAGTTTTATAACGATTTTTAATTTTATGTAACTATTGATATGAATTGGATTAGTAGTGAAGTACTGATCTCGTAGCAAATGAATCAATATATTAATCTGTTTAAGTAAGTAGAGTGATTTATCCTATGCTTGAAGGCTCTAGTCAAAAATACCGGTTCTCTCGGCAGAAGGTTTTAAAGTGCCAGGTAGTTCAGTTCGCCTTTTTGCCCCTGATGTTAGCTAAAGCTTGGTGTGGTCAATTAGCTTTCGTGGGATCTTCAAGCCATTAGCAAACAAATCAATTTGAATTGTACCAAATCCCATCAAGACACAAGCTATCCGACTGGAGATCTCTGGAATCATAGTCAATACAATGCGGAAAGTCTTTGGCTCATGGCTGTATATGGGCCAAACCGAGTGTCACTTCTGTAATGCATGCATTCTGACTGTACATTTAGACCATACTTTAGTGTATAAGAAATAAGTCGTGGGTAATTGCTCTCGAGATAATCATGGCAATTATTTGAAAGCACTTAGCACTATTGTGTTACTGAATACAACCTGCTTTAATGTGCTCTAAGTCTGCTTAGAGTGGAACAGTGCAACGTTTTCCCACAGGCAATGTTGAGTATCCCCGGAAGATAGAAATTCGGGTAGGACTGTCTGCATGCAGGGTGAGGTAAAGCTAGGTTAAATGGTCAATCTAATAAATAGCTTCCATTTGATTTTAAAATAGTATTGTGTGGTGATCATACCTTGTAATAACAGCCAGCTATTTCGTTATCCAGCCGTTCCATGAATTCAATCGAAAATATGTATTTGACTAAAGAATCAGGAAGATGGCCATAAAAACATAATGCTATACATGATTGAATGAGAGACAATCCAGACATGATGTGTTTATCTCTACAAAGGAATACATTATTAATATCACATTTTTTTAAAAGGTGCACATAAAATGGAAAATGTCCAACATGAAAGCAAGTCTCATAAATGTAGACTCATTCATTTAAATAGTATACTTAAAGTAATATAGAATGATAAACTATACAAATACAACACTTTAACCATAAGAGAAAATAGCTATTTGTGAGTTAAATATGATGGTGGAATTGTCAAATAAACTGTATCTTTAAATTCATAAGAAACCTTTATGGACCAAATGTATCCAAAATAACAATGATTATGACGCATTGAAAAATATTATTTAAGCATTTTCTTAATGATGGAGAAACCATAAAATGCCCAAGATCTCAAATGGTAAATATCTAAAATTTTAAATTGACCTTGCCGGGACTTGAATCGGGAACAATCTGATTCTCAGGGTCGCCTAATATGATCTTCAAGAAAGAGATTGGTCAATCGTAAAACTGCTCCCGGGACTGTAATGCAGTACTTTAACATGACTGTCAATAATGGTACAGTGGGGAAAAAATCCACAACATGAATATTATTTAGGATATAAATATATTCTCATGTTATTGATTGAATTGGCATTTACTTGGTAGACTTCATTATAATAGGATAAAATAACAAAGTATGTAGTTCTACAATTTAGTTTAAGTATAGTTCTGAAGATGGCGTAAAGCCGAAATAACTATCAACTACCTGATAAAAATTTTGTAGAACTAAATATTTTGTTATTTTATCCTATTATTCTCATGTTAATCGATTTTTCAACGTTTTCTGCTGAATAAAAAATTTCATAAAATAATAAGTACCTTTCGACAAGTTTTATTGAGGTGTGAAAGAAATCAATATTTTTAGGAGTATATCCAGAGACGTAACAGAAATGTATAATCTTATGGACTGTTTCACCGAGGATATTTTCATTTTGTTGAACAATATAATCAATAGCTCGGTCTATGAACGGCGGTATTACATAATTACAATTCATAAAATTGAATACAGAATCCCTTATCGATCTGGATGTGAAATCTTCCGTAGCTCGAGCAAAATTTTCAAGTAACCGGTAAAATTGTTCCGTATCATATCTCGCCTTTCTAGTTATGAAGGTTTTGCAAATACAATTTAACACCACTAGAGAGCTTTCTTCATGTTGTAAATGATTTAAAACACACTGGTCAAGTAAGCTGTTGAGTCGTACAGGTATATGATTGACATGCGATAATCTGTGCAGTTTTCGAGTGGATTTCGAAAGAATCTGTAGACTTCGAGACAGCACGAGGCAGTCGAGCACGTCCAATTGCCCGAGCATGGAGTCCAGTTTATTCATGAGCTGGTTTATTGTGTTCGTTTCTGATACTGAATTCTTCCACGACATGCCGTACGCAAATATGAATGCTGATATGCGAGAAAATTTCCAAGGCACAATACCGTCCACTCCGTCATGTATAGACTGGAGCATGAGACTGATCAGCGTCTTTTCAAAATGAACATTTCTGTAAAGTGTATTTGTATGATTGTTAAAAAACATATATTTGTTACACAGCCGCAGTAAACTGTAGTTATCAAAATTATTTGAGCATGTTTCATCAAGCGTTTTCTTCCAAAATTTATCATATATATCGCGATCGGTAGTCTTCAGAAACCTCAAAACTTTATAAATAGAGGGAAGAGAAGTGGGAAAGCAAATTTCTATCAATTCTACACATATCCTTTCGTAGACATCTCTCTTCTGCGGAACGGATGTTGTCACTTGGCAAAATAATAAGTCTGGCATGTGCGAGTACGCTTTCACCCTGTCATCACTTTTTATTTCTTCCAAAAGATAATTTGCTCTTTTTTGTATCAAGCCTAGCAACTTTGCCGGTTCAAGGTGAGACTGGAAAGCCTAAAAGGTAAATATTACAATCAATTAGTAAAGTTATTACAAATGTGTTTTTCACAATACCAAAGATTCAGTTCATGGTAAGATGACGAATCTCTTCCGGCTTATACGAGGGCAAACTGAGAATTCTGCCATTCTTGATGGTGTCTAACTTTATATTCCTGATCATTTTCTAAGGAATCGTGGACATGAATTGTTTCTTCTTCCAAAGAGTAGAACCAGCCAGCCAGACAGAGCTTTAAAATTGTTCAACAGTATTGCTTTGGATGTTGACATACTCCGCATGGACATGAATGAGTTAAGATGAGCACAAGTTTTGATATTTTTAAGTATATTTAATCAGAACTTACTCAGTTGACTTCTTTGCCAATTTCAACTATTGTTTACTATGTTTTTAGTATTTCGTTACCTTACTTTGAAAAGTTTCTAATTGCACTTGACCCTGTTTTGAGATATGAGCGTTTGAAGTTTTCACTGATCGTATTTTGAAGGAAAAAGTGTATTTTTAATTAGTCAGTTAGCATATATTCATATATATAAATAGTTTACTTGTTTTTTATATAATTTATTTTAACTAAAGCCTTTATATTAGAAAATAATGAGTATCTAAAGCTTTAATTAGTATTGACAACAATAGTTTGTTTGAAAAGGTTTTATCGGATATTTCAATTATATCACAGAAAATGTTCTGATTTTTGAGATATTTATTAATATTATATATTATCATGACTTGCTGAACCCATATAAGATAACAAAAATATTGTAATACAACAGAATAATAATACATATTGTCGCTGTTCTGGAAGAAGAAGAAAAAATACTGATTTTGAGTAATTGGACTTTGAAGTTTGCTAACTGTTTGAAATGCTATACCTTTTTCATTTAGTTTGTTTATTTGTACAAAACTATTTTTAATTGTAAGCATAATTTAAAAAAATAGTGTGTTGTTCCATATGGTAAAGTTTGAAATAAGTAACATTTCAATACAACTAACTCAGTAAGTCATTTTTGCGATTTAGTGTTTTCTTCCAGAACAGCGACGATATATACTTTGAATGTTTGAAAGAACTCAGCTAACTTTCGTCAATGACCACATCGATAGAACAATAGAAGTAAAGGGTAAAACAAATACCAACCATAGAGCGAAGAATGTTCGACATGACATTAAAACCTTTTCAAAAAAACTGTGATGTGTATGTTTTTTCTGTGAGAGTTTCTCATAGAACCGTATAAAACAAATTTATGAAGAAAAATGTGTGGATAGGACTCCGGAATATTGCAAACTCCCTCATTGAAAAATACATGGCTCTGAAATCAATGTATATGGTAGAATGTGGCCAATCAAAGCAACCTAAGTTACAAGCAATGCTATAAGAACATTTGAAATTTATGAGTGGTCCTAGGAGTCCCAGTCTCTACCAACAAATTGTATGAAGGTTGTACGAAGATTGTCTTTCAACTTCGTTTTTCGTTGAATATAACATATATTTAAAAAGATTTCTTGTGAGTTTATTCAGTGTATCTTTACTATAATCATTATATAATTTACGATTCATCGAAAACCAACATATATGCATGTATAAAAATACACACTTTGAATTGTCGATTTATAACAATCATTGATTACGACTAGGCTTTATAATTATACTCTTTCAAAGTAAGTAAACAACTTTATTCTTAATGTGAAATAAAATTGATAATTTAGTTATTCCACTGGCTGTGTAACTAGATGTAACGCGTTTCACTTCTTTAAGAAGCATCTTTAGACTAACTTTATCAAACCATAACTGACTATATCACGTCCAAACACTAGTAATTAATTTTATAATTAGTACTATCATCATTTGGGTCCTACACCCTACCCATGTCCAGTAGAAGGAAAGAAACCCACTCTACTCTTCATTTTTAATTGAGATACTTCTTAAAGAAGCGACACGCGTTACAGTTAGTAACACAGCCATTAGTATAACTAAGTTATTTACATTAATTTAATATTAAAACACCAAAGTTACCGCCGAATCCATTGAAAATATCTTTATTCCTATTAACATTAAAGATACTACATTTAATTACCCACTATTTCACATTATTAAAATATGCTAGAATTCATCGTAATTAGTACAAAATACAGATTTCATGACTCCACAGTAAATGTAACAGACCGCTCGTCTGCAAAAATACCGGCTGACGAGCCGTACAGCATGGCTTGTAATTATAGAGGGCTTTGGGCTAATACAACATTTCCCAATCAAAAGGTCATTTTAGACCAAAATGTCAGTTAGAACCTTTTCAAAGTAAGATAACGGTTTGTCATATTGCAAAGGTAATAGAACTGTAATTTGTAATTTTTTGGAATGTATAACTATGAAATAAATTGAATTGAACATAACCCAGAAATCACTTGTGATCTTAGATTGTTACAGTGAAGCACGAGATTTATGCAAGCTTGTTCACTTATCGAATAGCTTTTTTAAAAGTATTAAGAATACTAAAGTAAGTCATAAAAAGTACCGAAATATCCCTTTTATTATCATTTACAATATTGTTATGTACATAATCAACCAAATAAAAATTAAAAGCAAAAGTTAAAAAATTATTTTCTATTTTACCTTGTGTAGCACAACCACCTCGGATGCATCCATAGTATCGATTTTATTTTCAAGAATGGTGCATATGGCAGAGTTCAAAGTACAGTTACGTCTCAACCAATGGGGTAAATTAAGGAAAGCGACAACCTGAAACGTGTGAATCAAATTATAGAGCACACATTAGATTTGAACACCATTTATACTAGCAAAAAAATTGTATCAAAATTAATTTAAGTGTACAATCTAGTGTTGAAATCTAACAATATAACCAAATATATATGTTTTATAATCATGTCTGTACACAATGTACACCATATGGACTCTTAATGGAGCATCAAAACAGCATGTACGTTAACTGCATGCCATTGAGCCACTCAAGTCCCCTTTTTTCAGAGAGAGTAATCATATAAGGACAGGACTTATAGTTATCTAAACGGTCGCTACACCCAGTTTTCAGAGGAGGTAATTAAGACATAAACATTTACGCCTTCAAAAAGGCATAAATGTTTCTGGGATTCAAGCCTGTGGATACCGCAACCGAAGAGCACGATGTTGATTATTAGGCTGCAGGTTTGGTAATATTTCTTGCCATTTCTGATAACTGGCTGATATGATATATAGGCTAGTGTAATGGTGTTAATGCAATAGATAAAGTATGAGGTTCTAGCGGCATACAGGCAAATGAGTTACAGGAGTACAGTCCGTCTATTCTACTGTATTTTTAACAGGTTTAACTGGTGGTATCAATAACGATAAATCGACTCTTCGCTGTTTTGCTATGCTAACCTTTAATATTGTTTCTTTATCATTTTCTGTGAATACTTTAGTTTCTATGAATTCCCAAACTTTCTTCACATAGGAATTCATTGCAGTTTTACATATTAAAATATGTACGTTGTCCATACAAGCAGTGATAAGTCTGAAGTCTTCAACTGTCTTGCAATTTTCTAAAAAATAAAGAATGAAATTTCAATTATTGAGATTTTGCACACTTCCATGTATTTTGTCACTAACGATCCTCGCCTTCCGGCATCTTCAGACATTCGAGCGCACGAACGCCTGAAGATGCCGAAAGGCGAAACCCGGGTCGTTAGTGACAAAATACATGGAAGTGTGCAAAATCTCAATAATTCAAATTTGATGTTGAAATTCCATCAAGCACCCTCAGTCGATGTCATAAATTACTTAAATAAAGAATGATCGCCAGTTAGATTTTCTGAAATATCAAAAGACAGAAATGAGCAAAACTCCATCATGATTTGAGTTCTCATTTATGTATACAATTATATAATGTCATGCTAGGGTTTCCAGGATTTGTAATTAAGTCTGTTTTTTTGTTCTGGATTTTGAAATTAAATCATCGGATTAATATACCTTCAAAACTCTCAATGTGATTTTTTTGTTTTAATTTTGATAAGGAGGACCAAATATATGAATCGTCCTTTTAACACAAATAAATATTTCAATATAATTGAAATCTTCGAAATCATGTTACTTTTTCAAACTCGAGTATTTTGGGAAAAGAAAAGCAGTGTGGGATCACAAGATTACAATCCTTAACTATGAAGAAAAATACAAAATAGGTAGGGTAGTTTTATTACACAAGTGAAAAATGTTTGGTCTTTTTCTAGCTCTTATTAATGGAGCCTTTCAACAAAGGTTTTATTTTATGAAAATTGCTTTTTATTCAGCTGCTCAAATTTTCTTTTTTTATAGAAGGAAAAATAATATAAAATACATTTTTAAGGTATGGTCATATCGCCCATCCAGTATAAAACAACCATAAGTGCCTAAATTGTGATTTTCTGTTTCAAATGCAAAAATTTTCATAGGATTCCCAAAATTGTAGAGCAAAAACATCACTACTGCTAGTCACGCTTATTCATTGTTGATGCTTAGTATATTTAACAAAGTTGAAATATTTATGATTAAAAAGAACACATGTCGCGATATTTTTGTTGAAATCAGTTTGAAACACACTATTTAACTGTGGAAACAAAAATAAAATATCTTCATACCTGAGATATTTGATCTGAAAATAGTATTTTAAATGGATGAAAAACTTCAAATGCGATTTTCTCAAAACAATGAATTTGCACTTATGGTTGTTTTATACTGGATGGGTGATATCTTATTTAGTACTCACCTAAATGATTCACAATGTATGGAATCGTTTCCTTTACAGATAATATAATTTTTAAATTGTTCCTAATCTGAACTGATCCGGTGTAACGTGCCAAATCAGATAATGTCCAACTGTTCGGCGAACTCCTTATTTTCTTATCGCAGACATCAATGAGAGTATCGAAAACTTTATTATCAGTATTGAAGCCCATTTTTCCCAAAAAGTAGACGCAGTGAGAAAGTTCTTCAATATTAAATTCATTGCGATGATGTTCAATCATTTTTAAAATATGGTGAAACTCAGTATGCGATTTTAGCCCGGTGGCATATTCCATCATCATATTGTAAGGACTCATTTTGACATCGTACTTTCCCAAATTATTTACGTATGCTTCACTGAATATTTTCTGCATATTCCATAAAACTAATACAGTTTTCAAAACGTGATAATGTTTTAGATTGTCAGAGGAGTATTTGAAGATCTCAAAGACATCTTGGATAGAAGAGCATGTATCCAATCTGTTAATTATAGGATCATTTGAATCGTAATATAAACTTGAAGGTTCAGACTTAACCATTTCATCTGAACTCACGTCATTCTCAATAAAATCGACATTTCGATCATCCAATGCCAAGTTACAACTACTGCTTGATAAAAGATTTTTCGCAAAAATTTTAGTATCTAAGATAGGGCGGAGAAACCTTGTGGGTAAATACTTATAGCACCCGGGTACTGGAAAATATATTTTTGAAAGACTTGATAGACTTTTCACTGACGTATTAAATAAGTTTCTAGTATTTTTTGTTGTGTAAAGCAGTGATTTATAAACATTGGACATTTTAAATAATCAATTAAAAAATGCCGATGCCATTAGTCAAAAATATACCATATTATTATAACCATAAAATACTATAACCTAACATATATAGGAATTCAAAACGTCAAACATTTGCGCCATGACATTTTTAGCTA